>CM043113.1:18540356-19965097 GCA_023701765.1 Hylyphantes graminicola | reverse complement strand
GGCTGGAAAATAGATCTTTGAAGTCAAAGGTGTCTACAGATTGAATAATCTTGTTATGCAAGTGCTCTAAAACAGGTTTATTGTTGTTGATAATCCAAGTAAAGCCTTCATTGACAATAAAATGGTATAGTTTATTCAGCAAATTAAAAAGGATGTCACCAGGTTTATTGATGTAAGTGTTGGAGCCACAAGTTATAAAGCGAAAAGCTAAAGGGTTTTTATGGAATTTAGGAGTGATGGTAACATAGGGAAATTTAATGGTGGAGTTGTTAATTTTAAAATATTTATTGAAGGCAATAATCTTTTTACAGACACTTTTGTAATCTAATTTGGAAAGTTTGTATGTGTCTGATGATTTTAGCTCATTGTCAAGAAGAGACAAGTAGAGGTCTTTACATATGAAAGCATAATTATTGGAGGCCTTGTCCACTGGAGTAATGATAAAATTCTTTTGGATGTGTTTGATAGAAGCATTTAAGTGTTTTTGGTTGTAGTGAGAGAAATCAAAATTATAAAAGTTGTTATCTATGAAGGTCTGAAAATGTTTGAAGAGTGTCCACTTCCACATAGTGAACTGTTCCAAGGGTGTGCTATATTGGTAAGAAATTTTAAGGATGAAATTGTCGATATTATTCAGGAAAGAAAGCTTATATTTATCAATATTTTTTTGAAAAATGGGTCTAAATTTAGTGCCTTTTGAAAGGGCATCCCTTAATTGTGGATCATCAATTAAATTTAGGTCACCAGTGATGATGTGATTGTGATGATTATCAATAAAATCTTTATAAAGGGAGTCTTTGCAGCAGCAGTTAATGGTATTACGGTGAGAGATGGTATTTGAACAAAAGTCATTATAGTTGAAAATAGATCTGCCAAAAGGAGTTGTGTATTTAAAAGCTTTAGAGATATTTAGGTTCTTAATAGGGAAAAAATTGGAAATATTATTGATAGTATTATGAAAATTGAAATGATCGTAACTTGGATGTAAAAAATCAAAAGTAAAGAATCTCTTATCCTTCTTAATTGGAGCGGTCATTTTCGAGGTTTTATGATTAAATAAGTCAAAGACCAAAATTTTAAAGTGTGTGTTTTTGAAGGTGAGATTGTTGAGAGAATTGAAAAAGGTGAAGCTATTTCTTTTATTGAGGGAAAAAATGAAATTTTTAATAGCCTTCCAATTAAAGTCCAAAAGAAAATTAGATTCTAAATTAAAAATAACATCCTGAAAGTCAATAATATCCGGTGATCGTTTTTTCCTTCCACCTCTCTTTCCACGAGTAGTTTTAGAATTAGGAGAATGAAATAGTTTGGAGGTATTGCAATTGATGTGGTTAATTTGTGTGTGGTTGAATGTGTCATTAAGACCATATGGAATTATAGTTTTGTAAATCAGCATAAAATGGTTCTCTTTTATAAGCCTTTCTTCTTTAGGGACAACTATGTCTAAAATGCTAATAATAGCTTTGGAGAAAGGATGGATATTGAAATGGTCAAATTCTGCATTATAGGAGGATGGATTTGAAGCATATTTTTTTATATCGTTCCTGTGATTATTAATTCGTAGGTTTAGAGGGCCGCTTGTTTGACCGATATAAGAAATATTGCAAATTGAACATTGTAGGCGGTAAATACAGTTATTGACTTTACATGCTAGAGGAAGATTATGATTGTTTGATATATTTGAGGGAGATATGCATGGACAGGTGAGGCATCTGGAATCCTTACAGGTGTGGAAAGTGGGAAGCTTTTTGTGAGTAAAATTAGAGATGCCTGAGAATGTGGTGTTGGAAGTCAAAGGTTGTGTAGAATCTGCTTTGTTAGAATGAATAGGGTAATTGTCTGACGATGAGAAAGTTCCCCCTAAAGTTCTCTCACACCGAGCACTGTACAAAGAATGATCTATGGACAGATTGCCAGTCGCTAAAAAAGTATTGGTTGTCATAATCATAGAAATGGGAAAGAATATAATATGTGAAAGAGCGCTGGAGCTGCTACTGTAAACAAATTATAAAAGTACACATAAAGCAATGGAAAATACTAAACACGGAATACAAAAATAAAGAATCTTACCAACAGGCGCTGAAGCTGCCATAATCAGTAAAAAACAAAATAGCATTGTAAGACAAAAAAATACTAGAAAAAAATATAAATGGAATTAAACCAAAAGATAGTGGGAAGGGCCATTTCATCAGGAGATTCTTTATTTTTGTATTCCGTGTTTAGTATTTTCCATTGCTTTATGTGTATATATATATATATATATATATATATATATATATATATATATATATATATATATATCGCACTGAAGTCAGTTTTGGGGGAAAAACTGCCTGTGTGACATTTTTTGCAATAAATCTTTTGTTAAGATAAATTATGACCAAGCATTGTAAAAAAATTCTCAAAAATTTGAAATGGGTCCTTTTTATTTGACCGTCATCCATTTAACCAATACACATCGCACTTTTGACACCTCTAGAACAAAAGTTCGTCGTCGCGATCCCAAAATAACTAATTTGGGATCCGTCAATCCTCTTACATTGTTCCATGCCGCATATCCTCACCACTAATGATTACAAATTTCCCATTAGCCGGTGGCATCAAGTCGACGCACGCATTGCGGTAGATTCATTTTTCGTGGGTGGAAGATTTTAGGGTATATTTTTAGAACAGTTTTTAAAAATTCGTTGGTGAAATAATTTCAAACCGGCCTTTAAAACCAATCGTGTCCACTAACGCTAATTAAGTTTATATGCGTGCTTGAATCTGATTGCGTTTAATATGAGAATACATAAGCTTAAACAACATCCAATTTTGACATTTTATTTCGTTGAATAAAAACAAATATTAGTGCACTTTTATCTCATACCATAAAGTCCCATCGTTTTGACATAGACTTGGCAAAAAAAATTGCTTTTTTTTAACACCAAAAAGTAAATTTCGGTTTTCCTCTAAATGATAACCAAAATTAGATTACATTTTTTCATCCAAAAAATCTAAACAAGAAACTCTCGTGAGTAATAGTAAGGCCCGCAGAAGATCTACACCTATAAAGGCTAGATATAATAAATAAAGAATGTAAAATTCCATTTTTATCAAACTCTTATTTTGTTTTTAATTGATATATTATTATTTCAATTTCACTTGTCTCAAAATAAATTCCTTCGCATGACGTCAGACTACTGTACTAAGGGCTTGATCTTCATGTAGATGGTATTGATTCAAAACACATGTAACTAACTCGTATATTGTTTCGAAATATTAAAATTAACAAATTTCACTAAGTTGTCTAAAAATAAGTCCCGTCGCTTGACGCCACACGACTCTGCGCTGGGGCCTGATCCTTATCTAGATGGTATTGATTCAAAACACATACATAATAACATGTAACTATTTCTCCATCATCCGTTGGCAACGCCATCGAAGTCAGCCAATAGTGCGAAATCTGCAGTCACAGTAAACAAAAAACGCATAATTACATTTGCGTCTTCCACATATTTTGTTTTTAAATAACAAAATTGCTCTATTTCACTTAATTGTCTCCGAATAAATCTCTCAATATGACGTCATACGACTCTGCTCTGGGGCCTGATCCCTATCTAGATGGCATTGATTCAAAACACATACATAATAACACTCAACTATTTCTCCATCATCCGTTGGCAACGCCATCGACGTCAGCCGATAGTGCGAAATCCCAGGTGGCTTAACTTGGGGTCCATCCATCACAGCTATTGACGCGAAAAGACATGGTCGCTGCGGTTAAGTAAAAGCAGTTACGCCCTGTAATAACATCGGATCGGTGGTGGAGTTTTTGTGAAAAGAGTCCATTTTCTTTAACGATAAACATGTTAAGGGGTCTCCAAACCGAAGTGTGTTAATCCAAGGGGGGAAATAAAAATTATGATCAGAAAAAATGCATTTAATTGCAGTATATTCCTTCGCATACTAGTAATATATGCTAACATGTTTTTTTATGAATGGGCAATTCCATGTGTGACGGAATGACATTTTGAATTGTAAAATCGAAGAAAAACAATTTCCACGAAGCTATTTTAAAAGAAAAATTAGTTGTTCAGTTTATATATTACTATTAACGATTAAAAGACAATCAAAATAGTTGATTTTTTTTAATATTTGACTTTTTCATTTTTGACTAAATTATTTTTGTGTGACGGAACGACATTAAACATATATTAAATTAAAAGCGTGTAAAGTAACAAATTTAATAACTTTTATCATCTAGAATACTCATAAGATATAAAATATTACACTATATAATTTTTTTCGCATGTGAAAGGTTTTCAAACACGTATCGAGGCCGTTTTCCAACAAGTTGAAATGCTGGCTGAATTTGCAGAGCAACAAATATTTTTTGTCCACAAGGCATCGATCTTCTTTTTCGAGATATGTGAATACATTTCCTTTAGGAGGGTAGGGGCAGATACATATGTATTCCAGCCTGTGTGCATGATCAGAGATCCGCTTTATAAGCCTTCTTCAAGTAAGACACACACATAAAGAATTTTTACTTTCATAGAGAAAGGAAGTACACCCAGGGCAAGACGGGAATCGAACCAGCACCCGTTACAGCACGTAGACTGCTGGCGTAAGGATCCAAACCACTCAGGCATCCGGGCCCCTGAGGCTCTATGATCAAACTTGTTTGAAATTGGCTCGATTTTTTTTAATTTCAGTAACTTATTTTTTGTCACAAAATATTCCAGGCAATTTCAAGAGTGGCATTATAGAATATCCATGACAAAACAATGTAAGTAAGTCAGCTGCATTCATCACATAAAAAGAACCGTTGGTGAAAATATTCAGTACAGCCGCAATGATTTCGTTTAATTTTTTTTATTGGATGTGCACAGAACCACTTAGATTTGGAGACCCACGTTCATTTTCGCCTTAAGGATGATATAAAACAAGTATACAGGGTTTTTTATAGCTTATTATTGATGGAACATAACTACGGTTTATTGCTGGAACAAATCAGATATGAGGTATGTGCCTTATAGACATTGATAAGCTCATTTTGGTGTTCAATTTTCGTCTCCCTTCCTCAGAAAAGATATATAGCTGCTTGAAAAAGTTCGGCATAGGGCTACAAAAATAATTAAAGGTCTGTCTGGTGTTGATTATGATAACAGATTAAGATCTTTAAACATGTATTTCCTGGAAAATATGAGAGCAATGGGTGATTTATTTCAGTTATTCAAGTTCATAAAACTGGGAGACATGGAGGGCTTAGATTTTACCTTAAATAGCAGGGCAAGAGAACATAATCAGAAATTGAATAAATCGTTATTTATCGGAGGTTAGAAAACATTATTTTTACAATAGAGTTGTCAATGAGTGGAATGCTATACCAGATTGCATTGTGCATTCGAAGAGGGCAAAAGATTTTAAGAAGAATCTTGATAGTCATTGGAAACTGGTAAAGTATTAGATTTAATTTGGACCAACCTTGCTGGGCCTCTGGCCTGTTGTTAGTCGACAATTTTTGTATTCAAAATTAGGAAACAATAGGTAAAAAAACTCTGGGTGCTAGTTAAGGAAAAATTCCGTCTAATTTCTACGTAGGTTAACATTTGAGGAGTTAGTTTCGTTTTTGTAATTTCACGTCCTTTGAAAGAAAAAAGGTAGTAGTCCAAATTCGCTAAAAATAAACAATATTTACAAAATGACAAATACAAAATTCTGGCTAGTTGTTTCAAGTCTATTAGCGTTTATTTCAAACATGAAAAGAGTATTGATGCAACAGATGAGGAGCTTGGTGGAAGAACGTGCTAAGTAACAAAAAAAGTAATTGAGAGAAAAATTAGCTTTAAACTTTATAGTTTGCACTTAGATTTGTTGAAATAAGTACTTGCAAACCCTAAAAAATATAATAAACTTTTGAAGTTTTTGAAAAGGGGAACTTGTTATCGTTAAAGAAGTTAGTTATCTGTTCATTGACCCAAACATCTCAATTTTTTCAAAAATATCCCTTAGCACATTCTTTCACTAAACCATTCAGGTATTTTATATTAATGTATGATAATATAAACTCTATATTTTCCCCTCGAATCTATAAGACCTCTATTCTATAATGCCTGGTCTTGTTACGCGTACAATATAGTGAAATTTTAAATATTCTTATAAAATATATAAACTAAAAAATTTATAAAATTATCTTCATCGTAATACTCAACAAGAATACTTCCCTTTATTTATATATTAATATTTTTATATATTAATGAATTGAAATTTAATTTGACAGTTTTTCTTAAAAGATGATTAAAACAATAAAAAACTGCAAAACTTTTAATGGTTTACCTAAATTATTTTTTTAAAAACCAAACATGATTTTATTTACATTACTTGCAATATTTTTTATTCAACTTCATTAGACATTTTAAACTTTATCGTTTTAATGAAAATCCATAAGAGGTTTAAAAGCTCAGTAGATTCACATTTCGATGAGCTACCTTAAATGTAACTAAAAAAAAAGATTATTATTATTTGGGATTTTTTCATAATTTAATTCAAAAGCGTTGAGCAAAGTAAATACTTTTTAGCCATTTTATTATAAAGTAATTGACTTTTTTAATTTCTCATTTTACATATTCAAAAAGGTAATAATTATAAGCATGAAAAATTTTAATTAAAGACTGTTGAAGCAAATAAAAAATATTAAATAAAAAATTATTCAATAAAAAATATTGTAATTGAGTTTTTTCATAAGTTTATGTAATTAAAGGTTTTTAAATACTTTTCGATTACTAAAATATAATGCAAATAATTGAAAATTGAACTTGTGTTTTTTTCTTATAAGTCAAATATTTAATAACAAATAGATCTAGAGTGTTGCGTTGAAAATATTAAATTGAATTTTAATTGCTCTTCGATCAATAAGTTTTTAAAAAAAATTGAATATTATGATTGCATATTTTTAAAAAGTGCATTTGCACAATACAAAAACTGTAATGAGTTTTTGTGTAATTTAAATATTATACCTACACAAAAAAAGGGCTATGTATAAATCTTAGAAAAAATGATATAAGTCTTTTTCGTGCCAAGAAACATAAATTCAATTCATTTTTTGTTTAATATTATTGCTTTTTTGCTTTATTTATGCAGGTTACGAGGGGAGTTTTAAGAAGTTTGAATGTACGGAAATAATTATTAGAGACTAACGGGATCCTTCATAAAACTAATAGAAGTTGTGTTGTTATTGTTGAAAAGGTATTTTAAAGATATTTATTCTTATTCATTCTTCACATAATATTTTAAAAATTAATTTGAAAAAATTGTAATAACGATTTGAGCGTTTCAATTTGAATAGATAAAAACTTTAATTCACTTTATGAATACCTTTAAAATTGCTGCCGGTACCTAAACCTGTGGGTTAAACCTATGGTAAAAAATTAATTTCCAAGTCACATTTCTCTGGCTGCATTGAATATTTTCACAAACGGTTTTTATATGAAATGTAGCTAATTTACATGGCTCTATGATCCCACTTTTATTAAATTTGAAAACTCAACTGAATTGGTTAACTGAAATTTTCTTTGAAAACTGAAACAAAATCTACCCATGTAATTACATTTTATAAAAGAGAAAACGCTTAGTTAACACTAGAAAATTCAGACAAATAATACTTCTGTATGGACGATGTTGAATTAAATTCCAATAGATTGCCTTATTTTCGAATTGAGAATTATAAAATATTGGTTAATAGTATATAAAAATGCTGGTTTCAATTATAAAGTGCATCACTTTTCTAAAATAAACATAGTTAAATGAATCTATTCAAAAACTAATTCTTACAACCACTTTTTTATACCATTAAAAAAATTAAATACTATTTCAAGCACCAAATATTGTAATGATTTACGATCTCATCATCTTTACACTAACTAAAAACAAAATGGTCTGCAAGAAACATTCCGAATCTCCATTATTAGAACAGGAAACTGCAGGTGGGTGTGAGATTCCATTAAAACTTTTGCATTCCTTGGAATAGATATTTTTTTAAAACTAAATAACAGACATCCACAACTAGCTTAAATTATTCCGCCCTCGGGACATAATTGCAAGATGAATAATTTACCGTGTAACGGTTTTCTCTCCAAAAAGGTTTTCGTTTTAAAAGGAAAATTTAAAGGCATATCCCAATATAGGAATCGATGATATACCGTCACTTGGCTTGCAATCTGACAATTAAAATGGTTAGTGCACGAGGTATTCGTCGAATATTTTGACATCTTAGAGCGTTTATAGGTTGGCAGTTATTTTGACATTGCCCAGATTTGAACTAGGTACCTTTCGTATTTATGTCAAGCACCTTACTGACTGGGATCTCCAGCCCTTTGGCGTTTGAAACCTTCAATGATGCCATCATTTCAATATAACAATGTACGGAGAGTTCGTTCGCCATTTAAATTAAAAGTATCTGCGGCCTAAACTGAATCATTTATCTTTTCTCTCTGAAAGTTAAGGTTAAACTTAAGAATCGTGGCCGGATTTGGCGACTTTTCAAAAATGTCACCAAGTCGAGGTGATAACAAACCCCGGCACTTGCTGAGATGGTTGCCATCTCGAAATGACCAAAAATACTACCTAATCTTAATATGGCCGATTAAAACAACGGAAAAATTCATTAAATTGCAGACCAGATTTATAAAAAAGTGGAGCGTTAAAATGCCTAATAATTGATTTAAAGAAAGTAAATAATTATTAAAAATCTTTGGCATATAATTTATAAAAGATTAATATAAGAAGACTTCAGAAAAAACTGTATGTATTTTGGATTTTGAAATAGATTAACAATTCGAAATTGTCAATGCAATTGCTAATTTCACCAAATGTTGCCATAATACCACTTTTTAGGGGTTACCAGATTTGACGTAAAATTGCCAGGAACGGTTCTTTAGTTTAGCCAAAGTTAAGACACATGTTACAGATTATATCCTATAAAACGATTCTTGGAAGTTATCCTATCGGTAAAGGGTCAAAAGTCAACTTCGACCCATCCATTCGAATACTAAAGTGTCTGAAAGAATTCATTCAAACCCATATCTAGGCCTCGTGAATCCCACAGTGGGATAACAACTTCCTTCCTATCCAGGCATCTTCAGGAAAAGAATGGATCAGCTTGATCCCTATTGTACCCTGCAAATGGAAGGTGTCTATGGATGTGAGGTCGAAATCGGGACATATGTGGACGCATGCAGAAGCTAATTACGATTTCTACTGGGCTCCTATCGGTGAAGATGACATTTTAATTAGGTTTTAAAGGTAACTGGTGTAGTGTTTAAAGTGTATTGGTAATTATGTTTTTAGAAGCATGGCCGGTGACTAGAATTATAAAATAAAAAAAAATTGGTACTTTTTGTATTGAGATATAGAATTAACAGATTTTGTCTTAAAATTTCTTTTATCAAATATTATTATTGGGTGAAGATGACTTTTCAATTGGGTTTTAAAAAAATGGACTTGGTGCAGTATTTAAAGTGTATTTGTAATTATGTGTCTTAGTAGATTTAGGGTCTGACCAGCGCTATATAAAGAAGTACATCTCCTTAATAGGAAATTCGTATTATACAATAAACATAAGCAAAGATGACGCCACACGGTGGCAAACTGTATTACAGGGAGAAATTATATTCGTTTACAATAGACACACAAACTGTACACATAAAATAAATTGAGCAATCTGACTTAGAGGCCCATTTGATTTGTCCAATATGTGACAAACCAAGTAAACAATTAATATAATAAATTCCCCATATATTATAAGTATCTTCAGGTTGTTTGAGGCTAGAGAACAAAACGTGCCCTCCAAATCAGATTTTAAAAAAAAATTATGTCAAAAAAGGGTTTGAGCTAACCAGGTCCTCAATTGCCTAATATTATTAGAGATACAACCATCTTTTCAATTTTACATCTGCTATAAAGATGCACAAATATCATTACCCATTAGATCTAGATTTCTGAGGGTCATACCACATAATCAATAATAAAAAATAACAATTAATAAATAACTTACCAACTACCTCGAGTTATTTTTGAGTGTGCCTGGTCCATAATTATTTAATTTTCTTGGTTTCAGTTGTCTATTGTTTTATTTGGTTTAAATTTTTCCATTTTGTAACTTTGGTTTCCAAATATCTTTTTTGTTTTAACAATTGCGCACAATTATTTTTTTTTCATTCATCGGTATTTATGCATGGAGACGAAACTCCATTTAAGTCCCAAAACGACTGGATGCTTTTCTTTTTTTAAGATCGTTTAATCAATCCTTTGTGTTTGAATATGTTTAAACTTTTATTAATAACCCAACGGTTTTGTGGCTATAATACCTAAAACAATATTTCTTCACATTTGAGCCGCATAAATCCGAAAGTGGGATAACAAATTCCTAACTCTCCAGGAGGCATGATTCTGGGGAGAATGGATAAAATTATTGCAATCGTGCCCTGTAAATAGAAAGTAACTGCCCTCGTTCGCATTTCAATCGCTTAAGGGGTCACAGGAGTCTTAAAAATGTGCAAAGAAGATACTATAAATCATAGTTTGATCTTTCATGTCATTTTTTAACTACTCAATAAATGAGTATAATTTTTTTATATGTAATTCTACAGGATTTATTTATAATAAAATAAGTTTTAAAATTTATGAAACTTTATCCAAAACTAAAATAAATGATATTAAACATGAAGGTACTTGAACACACTGTGATTAGGCTTGCGCGGCAAATTGTGAGGTCAAAATTGAAAAAATGACCAAGAAAATGACTTTATGTTGTACAAATATCTACAAACAAAGACTTATACCTAAATTCTCAGCTCAATTTTAATTAGAAATTATTTTTTAAAAAAAATTTAATCAAAATTTTTAAATTTTTATTAATTTTTTTAGAAAAAAGTTCTTAAAATAATTTCTAATTAAAATTGAGCTAAGAATTTAGGTATAAGTCTGTAGATATTTGTACGATATAAAGTGATTTTCTTGGCCATTTTTTCAATTTTGACCTCAAAATTTGCCGCGCAAGCCTGATCCCAATGTGTTCAAATAGCTTTATGTTTAATATCTTTTATTTTAGTTTTGGCTAAAGTTTCATAAATTTTAAAATTTGTTTTAAAATAAATAAATCTTGTAGAATTACATGTAAAAAATCATACTTATGTATTGAGTAGTTAAAAAATGACATGAAAGATCAAACTATACTTTGTAGTACCTTCTTTGCACATTTTTAAGACTCCTATGACCCCTTAAGGCAAAATCGTTATCATGTCCACTGAGGAATTTCCCACTGAGTATTCTTTTTTTCAATATTTTAATAAAAGAACAGTATGCGGGAATATTTTCGTAGACTCAAGCCCTTTTTTACATTTAGAGGTTCATTTGTTATGTCGGAAACGTTCCATGTGTAGACGTATTCAGAAGCTAATTACGATTATTCCTGTTGGAATGTGGAAGGGTCTCTTGTCGGTGAAGATGACATTTTAATATGGTTTTAACGGGACCTATTGTAGTCTTTAAAATATATTAGTAATTGGGTTCTTGTTCTAGAAAAAAAGTTGGTGACTAGTATTCTAAAATAAAAATGTGATCCTTTTGTGTTAAAGTACAAAATTAAAAGAAATTTATTTTGTCAAATATGTGTCTAGTGAAAACAACTTTTAAAATAAATGGATTTGATGTGGTAATTGAAGTGTATTTCTAATTATGTATCTCAGTGGGAAACGGGTCGGTTTACCAGTGTTATAAAATAGTAAATTTTCTTGAAACGAAGTACTTAATATCCAATAAACCTAAGATCAAATTTGATTAATAATGAATGTCTGTTTGCGTTTATAGATTTGTGTTTGTCGTTGTCAAATAAAATGCATTGCTTGGCGCAATAGTATTATTCAACTATCTTTCTTTACTCTTTAATAAGTAAACCCATTTTACTTTACCATAAGATCAATTTGTACATATTTGCATGGGCACGTGTGGTTTCCTAGTTATTCAATAAACTTATTCAAAAATATCATAAGATGGTAGAGTAATGCATACATTAGGCCCTTCTTTGTGTTGCAACACGACCCTTCTGACTGTCAGCTAGCTCTATTTACACTATCTTTTATACACAGTTTGCCATTTGAGTAAGCACTCTAGTGATAGGTTCTATTTCGACTAGTGACTAGTGACAGATTCTTTTTTGAAGTTTCTATTACAAAAAGAAATGGTCTAGAGTAATTGCTTCCACTTTTTACAGTCTCATAACTTGTTCAAAAACGCTAAATCGGAGATGAATATAACACCGAAACGATAGTTTTTGCTGACGTGGAATGGGGGATAATGGTGTCTAAAAATTGCTCTTGCTGCTTCTTTTCACCGATTCCTTTTTACTTAGCACGAAAAAATATTTTCACTATCTTTTAGAATTGTATTTTGCTTCACTCATTCATATTTAAAACATTTATTTAACTTTATTATCGTAAAACAAATCTTACATTACATTTTGTTGCTAAGTTATACCTGGTCATAAGTCATGCACGTATGGTTTTGTTTATATAAAATCAGAACTGTTCCGAGTTTTATAAGAATGTGTATTCTGTGGAAAGGTGTCTAGATTAAGCGAATCTCTCTCAAATAGCTTCAACCCATTAAGGACTATTGGCAAATAACCCACGTGAAATTAAAATTTCTTCTTAGAAGTTCATCCAAATTAACACAACATAAGAAATATGAAGACTTTAGTCATCAGCAAAACATTTAGCTGAAACTAAGTTACACTAAAAACTCATTTTTATTCGGAAATGAAGATGTTCATGGGATTCACAAAATCTTCGTTAACGGGTTAAGAGATAATCAAACCCACTGACTTCGATCATTTTAGTGTTATCTATTAAACTCAGAAACAATAGAAATATTCAAACCCAATGACTGTGTACTCTGCCGTGGTCAGATAAAAGGCATTATATATAAAAATGCCTTAGACCATTGTTATAAGCATTCAATAACTTTAACCTTCAACAAAGTGTACTAATAGATAAAATATTTTCAGGCAAAAATGGCCAAATTTATTTTTTTAGTTACTGCAGTTTACCTGTCCACTGCAGTTCAGTGAACATTATCGCTTTTAGAAATCAATCAATAAAAAAAACTTAAAATATTTTGTTGTTTTTGTCGTGTGCCTCCAGGCCAAAGCCTGGAAGGCAAGAGGGTTGCAGTAGCACCCGTTGGCACAAGAGAGGTTGGATGCCTGACTTCTACTCCGAGAAGGCGCCACCTCCTCAATTTAGGCATGTTGCTGGAGGGGAGGAGCAATTTTCTCCAGACGACCTGCACCCATGGTAAACAGCGCAACGACCGGCCACAGGACTTTCGGACCCACAGATTTAACGAACACGTTATCCACATGTTACTCATGATAACACAAATATGCATGCCTAACCCGGATTCGAACCTGGGCCCACTCGCTTGGCAAGAGAGGTTCGAAACCACTATACTAGCTGGATGACAACTTAAAATATAAACTCATTTATCCACACCAAATTGAAACATTATCTTAAAACAAAACAACACTAAAGAAGTACACCAAACTCCCAAAAGAACATGCATTTAACACTTTTTGAAAGTGATGTTGAAGTGAGTTGTAAGTTTTGGCGACTTTCTAAAAAAAAATCACCCCGCGGGTGTTTGTTTTTACAGGTAATCACCCGTTGATGGAGTTGCTGATTTTTCATCACGATTAGGTTTGGAAAGTTTTAAGAAACGATAAGTTGGCGTGCGTTGAGATGTTGGAGTGACGGTAATATTATTGGATAACAAATAATGCGATTTATGTTGATGGAAGAGCTTCCTTGAGAATTCGCAGAGTGGATTTCGGAATATGTTTATGGATGATTATTTTTAGTTTTAGTTATCTTATGTGAAGTATAAGGTAATGAAAGTATTTGAGAGGATGTCGAAAATCCAGAAGAAAAATAAGATTTCTTGTTTCCAACACACGTTTTGGGTTGTTCTGATTATAAAACTGTGATTTTGAAACATTGGATTGTCTCTACACCTATAACATAAAGAGCTATGGACTTCAAATTTGGTACCTGTCGAAGATCATAAAATAAAGTTTTCTACAAAGTCCCGCGTTCTCAAAGGGTGATACCATATAACTTTTTTGGTAGTAAAAGTGTTGCTGACAAAATAAAATGTTCGGACTTCAAATTTAGTTTACGAGTTTTTAGTACCTGTTGGATGCCATGTTAAGATTTTCGAGAAAATTGCGAATAGAGAGGAAAAAAGTTCATCAAAAGGCAGCGGCCACGTAACATTTTTGGTTTGAAAGTAATTGAAATAACTTTATAGGGGGTATATAATTACCTTTTCATATATATTTTTATTGAGTGGTAATTTTAAGACCGTAGTATTACACACCCCAAGTTTCTATTTTACATTTATTTTATGTTATGAAAACTAAATGAGTTAGTCAATTTACCTAGAAAACCTAATTACAAATGATAATTACTCAGAATGTTTACTTTAATGAAAAATGAGTTTACAAATGCACAATAATATAAACTTAAAAATATTAATTTCATCATTTATGAAAACAATAGTTAATTTCTAACTACGATTAAACCTTTGTTAAAAATATGTGTACCACTTGTAGTCAATCCGTCATGAGAATTGTTTAAACAATCTTTTTGTATGAAAGAAGGAGAGAAATCTTGTTTTAAGAGTTTCAAGGCATTATTAAAAATACCAAATCCATTGCTTGAATAAACAGGATGGCCAATATTGAATGATATGTCGCTGTAATTCGACCAATACAATTAAAGTGCCTAAGAGCAATAAACTGGGAAACGAAATTCAATTAATCTTCATTTGAAATTCTAGAATTAGAAACACGAAATAATAAATGAGATAAAATTCTAAAAGTTTTTAATTCAGTCACATCCAAATGAAGTTGATAGTTAATCATTTTGATTAATTTTAAAGAAAGGCCCTAAAAGAATTTTTTTATTAAAATTGATTGTATTATCGATTTTGTAATTTTATAAAGTGTTATCGTAATTGATAACCGTCTTTTACAATTTAATTTCCTATCTAAACTGTTTTATTAACAACGACTTTGCGAACAATCATTAAAATTCTAAATGAAGCGTGAAATCGAAATTATTTAAATTCATTTTTTCGTACAATTCAATTTGTCCTACATTAGTTGTAGGGGTGGGTAGGGGTAGGTACATACATATTCTGGCTTATGTGCTTGATAAGAAACCCTCTTATGAAGCTTTCGTCAAGTAAGACACATACAGAAAGAATTTTTACTGTTACAGAGAAAGGAATATACACCCAGGGCGAAGGCGGGAATCGAACCTGCACCCGTTACAGCGCGCAGACTGCTTGCGTAATGGTCCAAACAGTCGGCCATCCAAACACATTAGTTTTCAGAATAAATGTCTTTATTTGTCTGATATTTTGTTTACTTAGATAAAATTAAGAACATAGAGCTCATTTTCGCGTGACAAATTGTCTTACGAACCGTCGTTAATAAGTATTGGGTAATGCAATCGATTTCGGCTGCCTATTTCTAGCCTCCTTTAGGAGCTTTAACACAGCTAATTACGCTTCGTATTTTAACAGGAGCTCAACAGGTTGGATTGGATTGGATTGGTTGACATATATTTTCAGGCTTGTGTGCTTGGTCGCAAGGACCCGCTTATAAGCCATCGTCAAGTAGGACAACACAAGACACACACAAACACATATGACAGATGTTGCCATCTGTCGCCACCTCCACAATTTAGACATGTCCCTGAAGGGGAGGGAAATTATCTCCAGGAACCTGTACCCATGGTGAACTGCGCAATGACCGACCACAGGACTTTCGGACCCAACAGATTTTACGAGCACGTACTCCGCATATACTCGGTAAGTCTTCAGTGGCACCGGGTCTCGAACTCTCAACCTTCCGATCTGGAGTCCGAGATCGTGACCACTAGGCTCCTTACAGCCCCCTCAACAGGTTCATAAAGCACGTGTGTCCCGGTGTACTTGGAGTAATTTTGCTGGTTTTCAAATGCATTTTCCGTTTATATTAAAAATAATACATTTAATTGATATATTCATGTTAAATTATCGTTTACACTGTTTTTTTTTATTATGCCCATGCTTTATAACGCTTAAAAATAATTTACTGGTCAATCAAAACAATAACTCGCTATCGTAAATTGTACATAAAATATTTATGCAATAATGAAATAAAAAGATGCTAGGAGAAATTAAATATCTTAATAACTTACCATACCATTTTTTTTTTCAAAGTATTGTTTAAGTTTAATTAGTTTCGTATCACAATATCAAGAATAGAGAAAGTATTAAAAAAATGGCGTAAAATATTAATTATATAAAATTATCCTGAAAAAAATATCAAGAAAAAAAATAAGAATCAACTTTCAATAAAATTCAGATCTAGTCCCATAATTGCCTTTTTTTTTAGAAAAAAAAAGCCATTACGTATAAACCCATGTAAGCTTTAAAGTCTAACGATTTTTCTAAATTCTTGATGTAAAAAAAACCCAGTTTACTCTTAAATGTTTTCGTTTTCTAAATTAACTTTTTTTTCTTTCTCATTTGTTTAAGTATTTATTTTATGGTTTGGCTCAAGAGAGTAAACTTTAATGGTAGTTTTGAATCCAATTAACGTGGGAAAAAAAGGTTTTTTTAACACCGATTTTTTTTTTCAAATTGTTTATGAGATGCATTATTATTCGATTTCAAAATTTCGTTTTTTCATTGAACAATTCAGTTGCAGTAACTATCGGTTATTCAATAATTAAGAGCCATATTTTTATCTTTCCAAAAATGCTATAAAATGAAAGCTCTATAAATATTTTTAAACGGTCAAATATTAGTCAACTTTAAACAAAACAGGAGCTATAAAATAAACTATTTGTAGTTAGTAGGTGATATGAATAGCAAAAATTTATAATGTTATGTTCACATGGAAGTTTTCCATACACGAATATTCTTACATTAAAATGTTGGGGAAATGAGTGTAGTGGGAAGCTTTACTTAAGAAACGAGCCACTTCCTTTTTAATTTAACATTTTATACGTAAATATAATTAAAGGTTAATCTGTGTAACTTATTTAATAGCTTAGGTTTGATGATTTATGACGTATTTTTGATGACTTATTTGTTAGCTCTTTTTAACAAATATCGATACTGCCTTGACTTATAAAGTTACATATTAAGCAAGTAAAAATTAAGTATTAAGGATAAGACTAAAATCACTGTAATCTTATGATAAACTTGGCTTAGAGTTTAACCTATCTTTTAAATGAGCCAAGGATATATAAATAAATTATTAGCTACTTTCTTGATTTATTCGAAAAGAAAGGCGAAACCTCAATCCTTTGAATGGAGGAAAACTGACCAGTCCCTATCTCCCACATCTATACACTAATATAAAACTCTAAGTTCATTTGACAACATTGCAATCGACATTTAAATAAAAAAGGATCCAGTTGGTAAAGAAGAAAAGAAAAAGTTTAGAAATTTAAGTTACGGTATCGAATACAGTCCTGGGCAATAGGGTGGGTAGGGACGGTACGGGTAGGGATATTCCGGTTTGTGTGCTTGATCAGAGACCCGCATATAAACATTCGTCAAGTAAGACAGACTAGAAAGAATACTTACTGTCAGAATATTACTAATCAGATATGTATTGAAAAATATACGGTTTTGGAAATGCTCAAAACAGTTTTAAAGCTTAAAAATGGAAAATAGTTTGGTCAAAAATATGCGATAGCTTTATGCAAAGGCTAGAAATAGGCTGCTAAGGAGTTGTTGAATCAAGTAAAAATTTATTGGTTTGCAATTCATGTTTTAAAAAAATTCTTCGTAATCGATAATGATTTTGCTACACTAAATTACAAATGAAGTCCATTCGTAACGAAACCGAAAAGATCAAAGTGACACAAACATCCATGCCAAAACCAAAAACCGAGCCGACCGACTGCTATAGACACCAGCGCTAATTGGGCGTCAAATAAAAACGTGAGGCGATATTAACCCTCTAATGCAAACTGTTGTCTTATGGCAACAAGTAATATAATCCACTTTCTTCCATTAAGCTCCCTCTCTTCAAATCTATGTTGTTTTCATATATTACATTTCATTTTGAAGTGTTTTCAAAATTAAAGGGTGAAGTTATTAACGGTTATGAAATTACGTCTTTGGCAGCATTCATAGTATAATAATATTAGTACTAAATTACAAATAAATTGTTTTGAAGAAATAATTATAGTTCAAGAGGGTTTTCTAGTCATTCTTATCAAAATTGGAATTTTGTAGTTGGTTTTTGCCTCATGGCAAAAATTCTAAAAATTGAAATTTTTAAATTCCAATGTAGTTAATTTTTTTCAGTATTTTTCCCATAATGAATGAGTATTAAAGATACAAATATATTGTTTCGGGATGAAAAAAAATCTTGCATTATAGGGTTAACGATTTTTTGTATTTCGTTTTTACGATATTTTGTCAAACTAGTGCAGCCACAACCCAAATTAATAAAAAAGAAACACAAATCTCCCTTACATTCTGTCACACACGTTCCCAATGGATATAAAAATAAAATAAGGGATACCAACTGGACCTATTAGAAATCATGGAGACAAACCACTCGTTGCGACAGGCCCTTATTTCCCAGAAGGCTACAATGTCTACTCAATCATACGAAGTAGAAATGGCTAGAATGGTTGGGTTACGGAAATACATTTTTGTTTGTTATATTGTTGTTTTAACGATAAAAACAAGACAGATGATGTATAGTTTGCCTGTCACTTCGTAGCATCTCAAAAAATTTGATTGTGGAAGAGTATACTTTGACAAGGAGTAAGGAAGATTTTGGATTAGGCAAAATGTACTATATTTAGGGATTCATTGCTTTTGCAGGAGCATACACTCTCAGAAATACCACTTTCATTTTTTACGATTCGTTAATCCTCAAGCCTCATTTCGTTAGTTTTGAGGATTGATTCGTCAAACTATCACGTGACTTTTGAGAAAACGCGAATCCTCACTTTTACGATCGTGATTTGACGATTCTGTATCTTGATTTTGAGGAAACTGAATCTCTTTGTTGTACTCACATGCTCAAAAATGACAAATTAATTCTTTAGATTAGACGACATTCAAATCCTCATAAAAATGACGATTCAAATTTCCTCACTTTAAAGAACCGAAAACTCAGAGCATTTCCCAGTAAACGAAATCGTCAAAATTAAGGAAAATTTCGTCGTTTTTGAGCATTAATTTTTAAGAGTGTATTTCTTCAAAGTTTAGAAGCAGTTTCTCAACTGAAGGACGATTTGAAATTGCATCGGGTTTACTATGATTTCATAGCTATATTTTAACTTATAACGTTCCTCGAGGTGATACTAATTGTGTTAAATAATAAAAAATACAGATGCGAATCGATTGACAATCAAGTCAAGATAGAAAATAAATGCGCGTGCAATTGATGACCCGGCATCAGCAATTAACTCTAATTCTCCTTCTACCGAAAACCATTGTGTAGTTTTAGTGTGATACATTATTTCCAACCAAACTAATCCACCATTCCACTATCAAAGATATTAATGGATTTTGATATTGTGTTTTTATGTTCCTTTCAAATACCATAACAATTATAATGTATTTCCAAAATATAAAATTCTAAACTTATATATCTTCCTAACTTTATTCTCTGAATAAGCAATTTGACGCATTAGCTTATGAATATTTCAGATGTTTTTTACAGTCATAGAATTTTAGATACTGTCCCATTACTAAAATGAAGACACTTTGCAAAAGTTAATCTTCAAGTATCTTTGTAATTAGATTCTTAAACAATAAAAAGGAGCCATAAAATTTTCATGCCACCGAAGCCGGAAATGCTGTATCTAAATTCTACTCCCAAATTACAAAACTCAACAGAATACTAAAATTCAATTTAGAGCAATGTTTACCTTTTCTATTGGGCTATGGAAGTTTATGTTAGATATAAGGAATGCTTTACATATATTTGATCAAAATTTCAAAGTCAAATAAAATTCCATTTTACATTTTTTGCAGGAAATAAAATACGGATGCTTTCAAGGTATAAATATTAAATGCATAAAATAAAGCTCAATTGAGTTGTTTCCTAAGCATACATATAGTTAAATTTGTTTCAGAGTAGTGCAGTCTCCATTTTCGTATCAAAGCCCTAGCTAGGCCAGTAGTACTTTTTTTGTATATAGACTATGTTATGCTTTACTAGTGACGAAACCTTTTACATTCAAGTATAACTTTCGCTTATATAAGAAGAAAAAATATTTTTACAGATAAATTATTTCGTTAGTTGTTTAACAGCAAAAAAATATGGACATTTTAAATTTGAAAACAGCATTGGCTAGATTAACTTTATCAATAATTCCACTTGTTATACATTAGCATTTTGTTTAAATTAAAATGTTTGTACTGTAAAACCAATTTATCAAAAAATGCCTAGGATCTATTATAGAACTTTGTTTTTTAAAAAAAAAAATAAGAGATTGGTTAATGGTGGTAACTATTATATTGTTTCAAATCACGACTTTATTGCTTAGAAATGGAAAAAAAATATTTTTTAAAATTAATAAACTCTATCTGTTTTTTTTTTAAGTTCTGACATTATTAAATCGATCTTATAAATATATATATTAAAATTCAACAATTTAAAAATGTCTTTCCGACATAATTTATTTTTTGGTCTAAAAACCGATTTTTTCCGGGAAAACGCCATTCCTACTCTTACATAAGGAGTTTGTTATTCTGATCATTCTCTGTAAAATCATTCTCTGGGTTTGGTCATTCTCTGCAAAAGGGACAAATTGATGTCCCGAATACCTTGCTCTTTATTTTCAAATTATATATGCATGATTGTGATACATCTCATCTTATCAATGAAATTTTTAGAAAAAATATGGTAGAACTGTCCAAGTATAGTTTGAATATTAACCTGAAATTCGGAAATTCGAAGACGATTGCTCTTCGGAAAATCTCAAAACAGGAAAATCACAATACCTGCAAATAAAAATAATAATCTTTCAGAATTAACAAAACTCATGTATATAAAACACTATACTTTTTTAATAAACACTGAAAAATACACACTTAACAATAACACATCCTAATTACAACTGATATTTATGTTAGTTGATTCGAAAAATAATTATTTAACTGTACTTTAACATATAATTCGATATTTTAACAGCAAATTTTAATGCTATAAACTTATTTTAGTGTCGCTTACTCTAAGTATTTTATTGCAAGTTATTTACTTTTTTGAAATGCTTTAAAAATACTTCTTATTTTTATTTCACGTCAAATAAATAACGGACATCAAGAATTCTTGAAAGAATATAGAAAACAAATAACATTAAAAACGGCACACACATTTTATAACTTTACAAATATACTTTAATTTACGTGCATGAAGTCATTTCATAAGAGTCGGAAAACAGAAAAAAGGAATTACCAAACATTTTTATGTACTCAGAACTAACTGCATTTTATGACTTTTCTTACTATGCAAACATCTACTTATGCTTCAGACAACATTAAAGAAATATTTTATGTTACGAAAAACTATGAATACATATAAAAAGCTAAATTAGTTTCTTAGAACGGAATTTAATTTTTATGTTCGGAAAACTTTTTACGCTCTTATTACAGTTATGTTTTTTTAACTAAAGCTCCCATTTCCAAGATTTTAATTTAATAGAATATTAATTAAGTTTTAAAAATGCTTCCAAGTTATGAATTCCAAAAATAAATAAGAGGTTTAAATGAATAAAATCCAATTACAGCAGGTAACCTAAAACAAAAAAAAAATTTTTTAAAAAATCTATTAAAAGTTAAGATGAGAGATTGGAATTTAAAGAAATCTCTAAAATCAATTTCTACCAAATATATCTTGTAAAATGGCTCTATTTGGCATTGATTCAGTAAATAAAGTTTTCAAATACAATTAACAAAACTATGTATCAATCGAATTTCGGCCTTGGTTTTGGTTGTTCGTTGGGTGTGGAATTAAAGTTTATTTCCACTTTGAAATTAATTGAAACAATAAAAACAGTGCTTCCAAACAATAAAAAATCAATAATACATTGTCATGTGAGTTTTGGTTTATAACAAGGGTCAAAGTTTAAGCTTACTTCAACAAGTTACAGTTTATTAAACAGAACGATTTCCCAAACAATGAAAAAGAAATCTCATAAAACCAAAACACAATTTAGTCTTTGTTTGGTCTATGTACAGTTTGAATTAAGTATAACAGTTAGCAAGTGTTCAAGTTGTTCAACAAAACTAAATTTTAAGCAATAAATATAATATCTGTTAATAATCCAATTCCACTTTTCGTATAATAGATACTTTCTACTAAATTAAAATCTACGCTTTGAAAAATGTTCACAAACACTGAGTTCCAATGAAAAAGCTATTATGACACTCAAGTTTCAACCTTCTCTCGGTTAATAATGAGCCATATAATGAATACCAAATTAAACTGTTTGAAAATTAAGCGTCCGTTATATTGAGATTCTGGGATGCTTTGAATTATCCCTACATTCTGGAGTGAGCTGAATGATTTGACGGATTGCACTAATTAGATTAAAGTGCCCAGAAGCATTTGGTGCGAGTTAGTGATAGTTATCAGACAACAGGGCCAATCGAATTTAACTACTCCTCAAAGGTAAATCAAGTTTGACTACTCACGGCTAGTTATAATACAAAGACTCTTAAGCTATGAAAAAAAGTAATGGTCATATTGCTCAATCGTGAATATATAGTTGTTTTTATTTATCAACCCTACGGCTCATGAGTAAACGATAGTAAAATTATATTTCACCGTATATTACTGCTTTAATCAATTTTAACAAGGATGGTAAACGCTATCTACTTAAGGTCCAATGTTAATCTAAAATACGACATTAATGCTTCGCCCAAAGATACATAAATTGTTATGTCGCAAAAAAAAAACATTACATTTTCTATTTAAGATGTAGAATGACGGATTTTTCTCTTTCATACATCAAATTTTCAATGAACTATGCATTGATTTTTTTCCCGTGACTTACATTTCCGGGCCGACGAACCAGAAAAAATGAACAATTGGCAAAAATACTTTTTTAGGATCATCGTTTGAAGTTCCGTTGCATTTCATCTGTAAAAAAGTAACGGATCAGCTTCTTGTAGCCCAAGTATTTTTTAAGTTGCACCAATCGATAGTTATTGACATTGTCTACACTTTAATCGAAGTTAGTAAAGTTTTTTTTAAAAAAAATAGCTTTTCCATTTTTTATTTCGAAAGATTTTTTAAAAAAATTAAAAGTATGTACTGACATGGTTTGTTGGTTGGTTGGTATACATATATTTTCAGGCTTGTGTGCTTGCTCAGAGAGCCGTTTATAAACCTTCGTCAAGTAAGACAGTCACAACACACACACTCACATGCAGGCATATACGTGACAGATGCTGCCATCTATCACGCGCCAACTCCACAATTTAGACATGTCCCTGAAGGGGAGGGAAATTGTCTCCAGGAACCTGTACCCGTGCGAAACTGCGCAATGACCGCCCACAGGACTTTCGGACGTAACAGATTTAACGAGCACGTACTCCGCATATACTCGGTGAGTTTTCATTTACCAGGACTCGATCGCGGGATCTTCCGATCCGTAGATCGAGACACTGACCACAGGGAGCCTCACAACCCCATTAACATGGTATAAATGTCCGGGTGTCCTTTCTTAACGGTTGCGTTGGGTGCCTATTCAGGTGTTGGCTCGTCACCTGACTGTGGTTCTAAAATACGACGCCCGTCGCCAATAGCCCTCGTGTAGCTCTAGTGCGACGATAATTCAAACCTAACCTAACCGGGTGTCCTTTCAAAATCTTTTATATCCGTTCGATTTTAGACATTCTTTTTTGTTAGAAATGTAGGACATCAAAGACTATTTTTAATACTTTTTGTTCCGACAAATCAACAATCAATAAGTAAAAAATTTATGTTTCGAAATATTTTGGGTCATTTAGTAACAACAAAAACCAAAACTACAACTGCTAACTTTATTTCCTCCAAAATTATCTCCAAATGCCGCCAGAAGGGGTTCTAGAATTTGACGCAAGCTGTTTTACATAATTATTCTTAGAGCTGCAAATAGATTTAGTAAACGATAAAGAATATTAATGAATTACCAAATTTTGGCTTTTAAAAGTAGAAACTAAAACTTAACAAATAAATAAAACTTTGCAAATAAAGTCATGTGTTAGGCTATACTTTACTAAGGTGTATTAATCTTTGAGGAAACACGTCTAGATGACATTACTGTGACAAACCTACTTGTTTTGCTATAGAAAATTCAGTGAGAATTAAAGTACCTGGATGGAAAGTTATTTTACTTCTTATCGTACTTCTTTTTACATATCGATAGAAATGGAATACATGGGCCAAGCATAACAAACCAATTTCAATCATCCATTTTTGTTTACTAATAAGTGTACGAAATATCTATAAAATAATAATTGACAAAAAAATTATTTGCCTTTATATTGCCACAAGCCACGTGCAGCCGTCGATAGCTCAGTCGGTAGAGCACGAGACTCTTAATCTTGGGGTCGTGGGTTCGGGCCCGGCCAAGGTGTAGGACTTTATTATTTTTTCATTTATTATCGAAAGTGCTCGATTTTTCAGTTGTTACGTTTCTTATCATTATGGTAATTTATCTATCGTTTCTAGAACATTCCAGAAGAATGTCGCACTTGTATATAAACCATGTAAACTAGTATTCCAGGTTCATTAAAGTTCAAGCTGTAGTCTACTCTGTATCTTGTGATTATTGTAATTTCTACGCTACAATATTAAACACAAAATGTCGCATTTTATTTACTAGATAGTTTTATCCGACGTGAAATCATAGATAATTACCTAATAAAAAAGGAATGAACTGAAAACAAAAAGTAACAATTAGAAATCCTTAACATGGAACTAAGTAAGGAATTTCAATTACCAAGTGGTCTGAGTGACACTGCGTCGGTAAATTAATTAAACCTTAATCAATCCTTTACATTTGAAGTGAGCCTAATACGATACATTTAGTTAACTAAATTAAATCGACAAGAACGTAAGCACTAAAAGAAAAGTAGTTCAATAATGTTAAATATACTCTATTATATGAACATATATCTGTATAAACCTATAATTAGATACATTTTTTCAGTTAAAAATTAGTACTGCTTTGAACGTACCTAAATCAAACTGTGTTATATAATTTTCATTCATTTAATGTTGTAAAAAGTACAAATTTTGAATTTTTAAAAAAATTACATCTTTCTTTCAAATCAACTTTAAGAGAATACAAGTAAACAACATACACTTCAAACTCGGAGCACACATATGAAACATATTTAGCACATTTTATTTGAAATTGAGTTCTGAGAGTGTTCAAGATGCTTTCTATTGTACAGAACGCTTTTAAAAAGTGTTCTTAAAGCTGTTTTAAAAATGTCGGTGACTTGACCGTTGTTCTAAAATATAAGACCCGCCCGCCCTCACGTAGGTTTTTTATTCTCTTAAGGGGCTGCAACATTGGAGGTCAAGCCTTTGCAGACTCGGCATATTCCCCTGCCCTCGCGTAGCTACGTTGATTCAAACAAACCCCAAACAACAGTCTCGCATCATACGAGACAGTCCCGTATTTTTAGGTTTTATATCTATTTTTTAACTTCCGGCATTTTTATGTTTTTAAAGTTTAATTTACCAAATTCGTACTTATGCTTTATATTTATGAAGGTATCGTGACATTGCCCATATCTGTATTAAATGGTAGGGGAGACCTGTGTACCTAGGGCCGAATTTTTTCAATCCTCAAAAACAGAGCCAATAAATTATTTTAAAATGTAAAATTGGTATGCACACATCATTACACTAATTACTATCCATTTGGCATTAACAACAATACTTAAAATAATATATTCTTTTAAATATGAGTTTTTAAAAAAAACTTCATGAATGGCCCCAGGTACAAGACATCAATGTACCTAGGGCCAGTAGCTTGTGTACCTAGGGCCAGTCCTTATAAACTCAGGTTTTTATTTCCAGTGAATAAAAAACGCATATATACATATAGGAATTTTATAAAAGAAGGGGTTCCCCAGGTATTACATTCATTTTTCATTCAATTATCTAAGTTGCAATAGACCAAATTATTAATGAATTGCAACAATTTTCATTTCACATAATAATTTAAAAAAACTGGTTCCAAAAGTGAGCTGCAAACTTTGCCGAGCTGAAGTACCAACAGATTGTGGTTTGGGTAATTTAAACACTATATTACTGTTATCAATTTCATAGATTTCATCTTTATCATAGATAACTTTATCTGATTGTGCAATATTTTTTTTAGATATTTAATGCTATAGTGTTTACCTGCAACATCTATTATTTCAGTCACATAAAAGTGTTCCGATCTTTTGCCTTGTAACTTTGTTAAACAAAAGTCCCCCTTCTCAAACAAGAATTACTCATGGTATCAACTATATAACTTGCATCATCAGTGGAACTGGAATCAGAACACTGTACAAGTGTACAATGTCTGATAATTCTTCGGATGACGTTTCCTCAATTTCAATTACAGGTTTTTTCACAATTTTCCTTTTTTTTTTTTTTTGGCTTTTCTATTTCCAAGTTGTTCTTCAATTTCTTTCTTTTCTGGAGTGTCTGTCAGAATTCTGCATCTGCCTGGTTTTTCTGCCACCTCTCTTAGACCTAGTTGTACCTAGGGCCATGGACCTAGGTACAATGCAACTATGTGGCCCTAGGTACAAGATTTGATAATTTTATACAAAATGTCATCCCCAGAAAAACCCACATGGAGAGGAGACTTATTAATTATCTCATTTAGAACCCAATATTACAAATAAAATTATATACTAGAACTCAACTGAAAAAAATTAATTTTCCTTTGTCAAACAAAAAAAATTGATGAGCTTCAGAATTTTACTTTAGGACATACAAAACTGATTTTCCCTTATAAGTTTCCCCAGCTTTCTCCTCCAAAGTTTAAAAATGGCTGCCAAAACAAAAGTTGGTGCTGCCACTCTCCATCCTTAATTATAAAACTTGGAACTAAATATTATTTAAATACGGTAGGGTGGCCCTAGGTACAAGGTGGCCCTAGGTACACAGATCTCCCCTATAATAAATTAAAAATGAATTATTTGAAATAACTTAAACGACATTTGAAATTTAACTATTATTTTTGTCATAACCATAATAAATATTCCATTCTTAGAATTGAAACAATGTCATTTGAATAAAACAAAAGTTCTCATGAGACGTTCTATAGTTTAAACAATGTATGTGTTTAATTCTCTTTTAAATTTAAGGATTAATTTAAGGTTCTAGTGTTTTCTCAAAGCAGGACATTTTATTTGCAGCCGATTACCATTAAAATGTTGAAAAAATTGTGAATGTGCTACAGCCTATACAACAATTAAAGCTAATTTGGTTAAACTAAAGAATCATGTCCGGATATTTTACACCAAATCTGGAAACCCCGACTTATTGGTATTACAGCAACCTTTAGCGAAATTAGCAAGGGGAAATTTTCTTATCTTGTCACGTTCTCCATACTGCCGTCATTCATTGGTTGTCTAGGCACGCGGCGGGGTTTGTTGTCATTCGAACTGGCGATATTTTTGAAAAGACGCCAAATCCGGCCACGATTCCTTAGTTTAACCAAAGCTAATTTTATTCCATTCGATAAAAATTTGAACTAAAAAATTGCAATTTTTTACCATTATAATCTATGGATTTCATTCTCGTGATAAAAAACGTTGTCATGTTACTAAAAGAGTAATCTGTTCAAATATATTCTTAAGTAAATTAAAGATAGATAAGTGAAGGTGTTAAAAATATTCCTTAGGTGAAAGGTACATTCCTTAGGTAAAGTGTTAAAAATTCCTTAGGTAAAGTTATTCCTTAGGTAAAGTGTTAAAAATATTCCTTAGGCGATTTTCTGAAAAGGTGTCACATATCACAACAGTTAAAGTAGTAAGTAGTTTAGTACCTCATCTACAATGAAAATGATTTTAAATTCCGTTAATGGAATTAATTTTTTTATGTATCTATATATTACTTAATTATGATTTAAATAAATAGTTCTGTGTTTTTGTACTGTACATTATGTAATATGTATATCACTAATCCTCAATTACATCATATGATAGGTATACCATCATTTCATACGTAACTAGATTAGTAATAGTTGCAAACTCAGAGATTCTTAATAAAATCATGGTATCTATGTATCACTTAATCATGATTCAAATAAATAGTTCTGTGTTTTTGTACTGTACATTTTGTAATATGTATATCACTAATCCTCGATTAAATCACATGATAGGTATACCATCATTTCATACGTGACTAGATTAGTAATAGTTGCAAACTCAGATTCTTAATAAAAAACACAATGTGTTAATTTCTAGTTGTCATTTTCTAGTTTTGTTTGTAAAAAGGAAACTTAGAGCATGTTTATATTTTAATGAAACAGCTAATTTTGAAAACATTTGCTAAAAATGTGTGATAAAAATATTATTTATTTAAAGAAAAAAATTACAGTTCAACAGTGTTATATACAAAATAAATCACTCCGAGTAACAATTAATGTCAAAATTCGAAATGTAACTTTTAAATACTTTTTTAGACGAACTGGTAAGAATTTGTTTTCATTCGCTAAGATGTAAAAATGTTTAGTTGCCTTAAATGGGATTTATTTTTTAATGATTTTTTATAACTTAATTTTTAAAAATACTCAAATATTTTTTACATTATATACTAATTCACAAACAGTTTAATTTGGTATGTATTTTAAACATACCAGTTTCCAAAACTCCAACCAATTTTTTAAAATAACAGTTTATATTGTGAATATTTCAGGCACAATATGAAATTTCACTACCGCTTTTAGAGAAAACGACAAGAACCCAGTCTACAGAAGAAACAATACAGGGAGTATCTATTCATATTGGGGAGTTGCACGATAATTAAGTTTCCTTTTTTACTTCTTTAAGAAAAAAGAGCCGATGTTAAGGAGGCAATGATATAGGAATTGAAATTTCCTATTGTGAAGAGACGGCACAATTCAATAAGAAATTTAACTTTTATTTTCAAATACAAAGGACACAAAAAATATGAAATTTCAATACCACTTCCATAGAAGAAACAAGGACACAGTCAAAAAGAGAACAATATAGGAAGTAAAATTTCATATTGTCAAGATAAAAACAATGTGAAATTTTACTTTCATCTTTCAAAGAAAAGTCAAGAGCCACGAAAAAGAAAAGGACATAAGAAGTTAAATTTCAAATTGTGAAGAATTGCACAATATAAAATCTAACTTCATGAAGTGCCGAAGTCAAGAGAACAGAAAAGAAAGTGGCATTTAATGCTGCAAATATAATCACAATAAGAAATTTCACTTCCACTTTTCGAGGAAAGGACAGAACAAGAAGTAAAATTTCATATTGGGATTGACAGCTCAATATGGAATTCACTTTCAAGAAAAGGACGAAAGTCATTTACGTAACACCAAATGGAAAAAACAACACTTTCAATAGAAGATCGGAACAGCAAATGAAATTTCATATTGGTTGATGACAGCACAATATGAAATTTCACTTCACCCTTCAAAGAAAAGCCACAATGAAGAAAAATGGAAAGTTATGTATCATATTAGATAACCCTACACATTAGATTGTAGCCACAATACGAAATTTCGCCACTCCCACCTTTCAAAAAGAAAAAAACAGTCGAGAAATAAAGAGATGAAAATGCTCATTTTATATTGTAAAGGTTGGCACAATATGATTTTTTTTTCAATGAAGAGACCACACCAAGACTAGAGCCATGTTATTTCATTCAATAAGAATAACAAAATAGGAGGTCAAATTTTACAGAGGAGCAATATGAAATTTTACATTCACTTTTGCAAGGAAAAGACAAGAAAACCAAAAAGCTAAGAGGCATTTCTTATTGTACTGCACAATATGGAATTTCACTTTTACCTCGATGAAAAAACAAGAGCAGCAGTCCAGAAAACAATAAAAGAGGAAGTAATGTTTTGTTTAGTTTAGTTTGAAATATCGTCACACTAGAGCTACACCTATTGGAGACGGGCGTCAAAATTTAGAACCACAGTCAGTTGACAAGCCGACACCTGAGTAGGCACCCAACGCAACCGTAGTAATGTGATTTTTGTACTACGGAAGAAAGCACAATATGAATGCGAAGTTTCACTTCAGCATCTGAGGAGAGGATAGTGACCCGAAGAACATATCACTCCATACGCGAAGAAAAAGGACAAATCTCTCAAGTTAACTCAATGACACATAAGCCACTTTTTCGCACATCGTGTGATATAATCAAGGGGACAACAACTGTTAACTTTTCAATATAAAGCTAGTTAAGATACTATCAAGTTGTTTTATTCATGTTGTTTGTTAACTATGTACATATATTTAAACGGGCTCTTAGAGAGCACAAATACAAATACAAAAGTTGTCAGTCTCCATGACATTAGAATTTTCCAGTCTGACCATGTTCTCTCGTCCGGCTATTTAAGGTAAAACTTAAGCCCTAAATGTCTCCCTGTTTTATGAACTTAAATATCAGTTGCAACGTACCTGTTTATAACTTATTGGCTAATATTTATTTTAATCATTACAGGTAACACGACTATGATAGTAACACAAGAGTTTAATAACTTTTCTTTTTAAAAATATTTCTTAAGCAAAGTAAGCTATTCGAAAATTACTTGAGTTGATCAAAGCATGCCTCTATGTTGGTAATTTACGTTCAACATATCGTAACAAGTTTTAACAAGCGCTTTTAATTAAATGCACCAGCAGAATTATCGATAATTTGCTGCAATATTCATAAGTGAGTAAATGAGTACAGCACCTTAACTTAACGTTGGAAACTTCAGTTTATCGGAAATTTAAAATGTTATTATGTGCTCAGAAGATAATTTTGCTAATTAAAACATAATTTCTGAAATTAAAATTTTATAAGACGTTTAAAGATAATGGCTAAGCTGTTATCGAGTTGTAGTAGTGAATCAACGATTAACTATTTTTAAAAATGCACCAAGATTTGTTGTTTGAATTTAAGTCCCAAGTTAAAACTAAAAAAATAATTTTTAATGATAATATTTAAAAATTTTACTTCTCTATAAAAAGATGTATTGCTAACTAATGAACAAAGTCTAAAGAATAAAAGTTAGTGCAATTTCAAATAGTAATCCGAGCAAAACGTAATTTCTCCTACCACTTTGGTGAAGTTTATGTTATAAAAAATTTTACTCTTAAAAATAACGAAGCATATATAAAATAACTTTAAAAAATATTTAAAGTCAATTGATAAAAATGTACATTACTTTTTTTAAAATTTAACTCACAGATTTTTCTAATTAGCATACATACATTGCGAGGGGGGGAGGGGTAATCACTGTTAACATCTCATATCGATTATTTGAAGGTATGCTTCGAGGAGTGAACAGTAAGAAAAAACAGTTTATAAATAGGAAGTTGAAAATGGATAAAATTTCTTGCACAATTTTTAAATACACGTGTATAAAGCGAAAAACAGAGACGAGATAAACTAAATAACAAAATATATTCTAGTAAAGAATTTTAACGGAATTTATAAACTGCTCTTAGAGTCAATATGTATATTTATGCACCCATTAAAACATTAAAAAAATCTATATTTTTTTTATCTTACGTAGTTTTTACTTTTATAAGAATAGGTGATTTTGCATAAAATGTTTAAAGCTATTTAAATTACATTAAAGAAATTAAAAAGGTTAATGCAAGACTTTTACTAACTTCAATAAAAATTAGTATTAAAAAAATGAAACTAAATTAAATATTTGTTTTTTATGCAAAATTTGTAAGTTATATGCTCAATTTTAGTAATATATGCAACTTGAGTAATATATGCAACAAATATACAACTCAATTTTAGTAATATATGCAATTTAGATATATGCAACTTCAAGTAATTTGCTGCCTTTTAAACACTTCGTAATATGTTCCGATTAGATATAAACAGTATAAAAGCATCTATATTCTGTATAAATTGCAATACCTTTCAAAAACAATATATAGCAAACTAGTACGAAATGATCAGCTGATTCTCAAATAATAAACGGCTGTTTAATTCAATTAATTCTTTTTTTTTTCAATAATTCAAGTTTAATTCAACCGTTAAATACAACTTCAAAACAAGCCTGTTAGAATATCTTTAAACGTGTTTTCTCGACTACATTCGAATTTAAGTTTTTCTGTCGGGATAATAAAATCAGTTTCACTTTTGTATGCAAATAAATTCTATGCAATATGCTAATTGACAAGTTAATTTCCAGATTAAAAAATAGCAATCTGAATTCTAAAAATAAGTTTGAAATGTAAGGAAATAACAATTATGAAAAAATAAAGAAGAACATTGTTTTATTTAATTTCTTGCCGCGATACTTAAAAAAAATAACTAATGAAAAAAATCACAATGTAACGCATGTAGTTTTCCCAAAAAAAATTATTTAAAAAAGATATAAATTGTCTGCTTACTTAGAAATGTGTCGAAAAAATTGAGTAGAGTAACTCTGTTAAAACTTTGAAAAATTATATATTATTTTACAAACCATAATTTCTATTATAAAGACAACTAAGGATGAATATTTCAGAGAAAAAAAGACTTTAACATAAAACAATCATTCAAGCTCACCCAAATTCAAACAAAAGACAAAAGAAATTACTCCATGACCGAAAGAATAGCATGTTCGTAATGATGCTAAATCGTAGTAATTAATTTGCTCATAAATACTAATTTTTGATAATTTGGAGTTCGTAATGCATGTAACATTTCATAATCAAAAAGCACAGTAGAAAATGAGTAAGAGTATCTTAAACAATACATTAAGACACATTTCTTAAAGGATTAATTTTTAAAAAGAATATATTGTTTGAAGAGTAAATAGGCATTTAAAATAAATGTGTGCAAACCTCTAAAAATGTTTTAAATTGTTTGAAAAGTGTTTTAAGGTCATCTGCATTTATTCTAAGGCGTCCCATTCTGTAGAGGGAACGAGCAATGGTGTAAGTAATTTTTATCAATAAAATAACTAATTCTATTTAATTCAATTTTTTTATCCTACACTCCTTGCCAACCTAAGTTGGGTAAATAGAAATATGCTATGGAGAAGATCATTCCGCGGATGTAGAGTTCCATAAATTATTTGTGAATCTATCCAGAAAACATGTTTAAAACATTAATTGCGTTTAAAGTCTATCAGATTTGAATATTATTTGAGAAAATTTGGCAATTTTATCAGAATGAAAAGTGTATTTTGGTTAAATTGCATTCAGATAATTTTGTTTGTAAATATTACCTCACAAGAGTTTCCAACTAACGGACCAACCGCGCTGGTCCCTATGTCTTTTTACTATTTGTTTTTACCCAAGGAAGGTTGGCACGGAGTGTAAACGTAATACATAAATAGACTTTGATCCACATATGTTGTATTTATTTGTATTTCTAAATGGTTAGCTATATGTAATTTCATTTTTTCTGCCTCATTCGACTAGGGTCTTCAATGTATGTGAGTGCATCATTTAAGAGTAATTGTAATTGTAGACGAATGAGATTGGGTTTTTATTATCTTTGTATGCACTTAAAAGACCCATGAAATGAGTCCATCCAAAAGCGCAAAATATGTGCGTCGCTACTTTTCGATAAATTGACTAAAAACTAGTATGTCTTGTGTCCAAATCACCAGTTAAAGAAGAATTTAAAAACGATTGAAAAAGTTGTTTTAACAAACACTTGTTAACAACTAGCTTTACCTCTCATTAGTGAAATAAGAGAACTATTTGTCTACAAAAACTTCATTGAATTTGATTTGCTTTTAATTAAACATTTTTTTTTGTAATAAAGCATCTGTAAATCAATTTTAAATAGTGATTTTAGAAAATATGACGAGTCTATTATCTATGGCTATTTGGGGAAATATATACTAAAAATAGATATTTTTTGTGACGATTTTAGCATTGCTTAAATTTCACTCGAGTGTTTTCAAGCTCCATGCATTAGGCACTGCACTCTTTGCCAACGTAAGTTGGGTAAATAGAAATATGCTATGGAGAAGATCCTTCCGCGGTTCCATAAAATATTTGTGAATCCATCCAGAATACATGTTTAAAACATTAATTCCGTTTAAGGTCTAACAGACTTGAATATTATTTGAGAAAATTTGGAAATTTTATCACAATGAAAAATGCATTTTGGTTAAATTGTATTCAGATCATTTCATATGTAAATATTTCCTTACAAGATTTTCCAACTAACGGACCAACCGCGCTTTTCTCTAAGCCCTTTTACTATTTGTTTTTACCCAAGTTAGGTTGGCAAGGAGTGAAGGTACTTATTTTATAACATTAATAACTGTCATTTCAACATATTTTCTGCAAAAACACAACAATTCTACACATTAAGGCCATCCATTCCACCCGCAACAAAAAAAAACCAAAGAAAGACGATTAAATACCAGGCCGAAAAGAGCCTGGTATTTAATCTGTAACTCAAAAGCCCTGGACGTAGCAATCCGCATTATAGAATATCGAATGGCGGATGTCTCGAATTACTTGTCCAGGAATGGTATTGTGTTTCTTGTCGGCATTCGACTGTCTTATTTATCACTTTTGCTTTTAGGGATTATCCCCAGTAAGTCACGGAACGGATGCTGGCATTAATTTGTGGTTAAGGGTTGAAGTTGGCGAATATGCAATAATATATTTGGTAATAATGTCATTCTTCAGAAATATCTTCAACATTAAACATGAAAGATGAGAGGATTCACGAAGGAAAAAAAGTAGATTATTAGAGCAAATTGTTTATTTGTTTGAACAAATTTTACATGTTTCGAAAGGTCTCGAAACGCTTGAAAAATGTCAAAAACAATTATATTTCCTAGATGCAGAATTTTTTTTAGGTAAATTGGTAAAAAAAATCAAAAAATCTCGAGAAAAATATTTTTTGCGGAACGAGAGAGTTTGATATTGACTTACAAAAGTCAAAAATATTTCCAATTGAACATTATCTTAATGTCTTTAAACAGCAATGGAACAAAAACTATTCAGCCTAAGAAAATATATCGCATAACGTATCCTTGAATTACAGTCCAGAAATCTTAATGTGTTTGTCGTCGGAATTGGACTCTCTTATTACCTAGCCTTTGCTTTTAGATATTACCCCAGTTAGCCGGAAAACGTATGCTGACCCTTACACTCCTTGCCAACCAAAGTTGGGTAAATAGAAATATGCTATGGAGAAGATCCTTCCGCGGATGTAAGGAGTTCTATAAATTATCTGTGAATCCATCCAGAAAACATGTTTAAAACATTAATTTCATTTAAGGTCTAACAGATTTGAATATTATTTGAGAAAATATCGCAATTGTATCAGAATGAAAAGTGTATTTTGGTTAAATTGTATTCAGATTATTTTACATGCAAATATTATCTTACGAGAGTTTCCAACTAACGGGGGGAGGGACCAATCGAGATTCCCCCCCCCCTGCCTTTTTACTATTTGTTTTTACCCAAGTTAGGTTGGCAAGGATTGTAGAGGGAGATTCGTATTGGAAAAACCGAACGAGATTCTGTTGCAATAAGGAAATCAAAAAAAGTCAAAATCCACCAATTTTACTTCTTAGACGCAGGATACACTTGGGTACATTTATAAAGAAAGTAAAAAAATCTCGTGAAAAACATATTTTTTTCTGGATCAACGAGTTTGATATTGAATTACAAGAGTCAAAAATAAGTCCAATACGACATTATCTTAATGTCTGTAAACAGCAATGCAACGAAAAGTATTCTGCCTAAGAAAATATATCGAATGACGTTTCCTTGAATTACTGTCCAGAAATCTTAATGTGTTTGTCGTCGGAATTGGTCTCTCTTATTACCTAGCCTTTGCTTTTAGATATTATCCCAGTTAGCCGGAAAACGTATGCTGACCCTTACACTCCTTGCCAACCTAAGTTGGGTAAATAGAAATATGCTATGGAGGAGATCCTTCCGCGGATGAAAGGAGTTCCATAAATTATCTGTGAATCCATCCAGAAAACATGTTTAAAACATTAATTTCATTTAAGGTCTAACATATTTGAATAATATTTGAGAAAATTTTGCAATTTTAACAGAATAAAAAGTGTATTTTGGTTAAGTTTCCAACTAACGAGGAAGAGTTTCCAACTAACGGGGGGGGGGGGGACCAAACGAGCTTTTTTTTTTATCTTAGTTAGGTTGCCACGGAGTGTAGAGGGAGATTCGTATGGGAAAAACCGAACGAGATTCTGTTGCAATAAGGAAATCAAAAAAAGTCAAAATCCACCAATTTAACTTCTTAGACACAGGGTACTTTTGGGTACATTGGTAAAAAAAAAAGTAAAAAAATCTCGAGAAAAACATATTTTTTTCGGAATAAACGAGTTTGATATTGACTTACAAAAGTCAAAAATAAGTCAAATTGGACATTATCTTAATGTCTTTGAACAGCAATGGAACGAAAACTATTCACCCTAAAAAATATATAGCATAACGTATCCTTGAATTACTGTCCAGAAATCTTAATGTGTTGGTCGACGGAATTGGACTCTGTTATTACCTAGCCTTTGCTTTTAGATATTACCCCAGTTAGCTGGAAAACCTATGCTAGGCATTAATTTATGGTATTGCTTCTGTTGGGTTTGAGTGAAGATATGGTTTTTAGTTAGGGTAAATGTAATACTTTATTTGATAACAGGGTCATTGTATGAAAAGTCTACGGATGGTTTTAAGCTTGACAACTCAGGTAGTGAAACCTGTATAGTAAATTAGTAAAACTAGACAGATTAACTAGAAAAAAAATTAAAAAATGTGGAATCTTAGTTTTGATTTCGAATTTAGCAAAAACTTGATGTATATAAACAGCAATAGAACAAAAACTATTCACCCATTGAATACATACCAATGCCAAATCGCATTAGAGCGGATATAGAAGGGCGGAGCGGAATTCGAATGTCTAGCAATTAATACCAGGCAGTCAAGGAAAGAATGCCGAACATTAATTCGTGGGATTGTTTCTTTTGTTACTGTTGTGTGTTAAAAAGTTGGTAAATTGTTTGAAACTAATGATTTAAGCTATTGAAAAAAGTGTTTGGACTATTACACCATTAGTAGAATAATGGTGGATCTGTCAAGTTAACTAAAAGAAAGATCCGCATAGTTTCCACTCAAATGAATTCTTTGTTTATTATTCATTTACTATTAAACAAAGTATTTAAAAACTATTTTGAAGATGAATACTGTAATATAAAAGTATTCTGTGTAACAAAAATTATTTTTAATTGGAGAATTAAACATCATCATAAAGAATAACAAATAATTTTTCTTTAAACCAGCCTGTTTATATATATTCTAATAAAAAATATATCAATAATCTTGACAACTCGCAGACTCAAATACCTTTAGAACCTACTTAGAAATTAAATTATCTATCTCTATCCAAAAAAAGTACAAATAAGCCGAGAAAGTAACCAATCTTAATTTTTTTATCCTACATTTCTTATAAATAAAACAAGTTTTCCCAATAAACTGTTAAAAGGTTAAGAAAATAAAATATTATTATTCAATATTTAAACATGAATAATCCAAAAGAAAATTACGAATCGACAAGTGTAAAAAAGGTCAGATCCATTAAAGATAATTTCCCTTTACTTTATTTCCTTTCAATATTATAATGAAAAAATAAGTGTCTATGGATATCTCTCTGTACACATGTACCTTTTTGAATTTAACAATTCCTCTACTACTTCAAATTAAATATCAATCCCAACTTAAATAACCTTAATAAAAGTTAATTCAGTTAGAAACAGGACTATACTTAACTCTTTTGGCCAAAGCCCTAAGCGTAAAAACGTCGACCCGAATTAGCAAAGATCGAATGGCGGATGTCTAGAATTACTTTTCTGGACCAACTCGCGTTTCTTAGCGGAATTCGACTGTCTTATTAATCTCTCTTATTCTTCTTTGGGCATTATCCTCCCAAAGCTAAGAAACTACTTGCAATTGTTTATCGTTTTGTTTTGCAATTGGTAAGTCTGGTCCATTTGTGGTATGTAGGTTTGTTATTGGGTATGTAGATATTTAATTAAAAAGTTGATAAGCATACTCTAGTAGCACACGGATTGTATAATTACCACTCGATGTATAAATGGTAGTATTGTGAGAGAAACAATAACCATTTAATGAACATTTTTAAGTAATCAACTAATTTTTTGATGAAACCTAATAAAGTTTCCATTAAACTGAATTAGCAACTGCAAATTTGGGAAAAAACCACTCTTATTATATTATTATAATTATCATTATCATTATCGTTATCATTATCGTTATCATTATCATTATCATTATCATTATCATTATTATTATTATTATTATTATTATTATTATTATTATTATTATTATTATTATTATTATTATTATTATTATTATTATTATTATTATTATTATTATTATTATTATTATTATTATTATTATTCCCCTATTTGTCCAAAGCGCTTGGCGTAAAAGCTCTAACCCAAATTAGGAAAGATAGAAAAGTTAATAACGTCTTTCAATCAAAATTGAAACATTTGTACAACTAAATCACTTTACAGTGTGAATTTTTAAGTGGCACCAAAAAAAGAAAACTCGAAAATAAACTCTACAACTTCAACGAGACAATAAAACTAAGGCATTATACTACAATACCAAAACCTATAATACTTCACTTTTGTTTCCTTACATAATATCCATGTGAAAACTACTTTTTATTTCTCTGCCTATTTTATCTGTGTCTCACCATAACAACAAACACATTGAAATTCAGAGATTCACTTCTCTAATATAGCTCATAATGAAAGTTTATTTCCGTGAAAACTCAGACTTGTATGTCTCTTGTAGTTCTTAAGGTCTTTCTGCGGGGCTTGGGGAGCAATATATATTTAGGAGTGCGTTTTACTGCTTCTTACTTTAGCACCTTAGAAATGTTTATAGGTTTCATAAATAATAATGAGCCGTCAGTGATTTAGGACAAGCAAAACTTAATATTCCTTAAATAACTGTTATATAGGAATTGTTTTGAAGTATTAACTTGATTGAGTTTTATTTTCCGTTAAAAAACGAACTTTGTTTTGAATTAATTTGAATGTTTACAGGGATAATTTAAGTTTTTTCTCAACTTTTCCAATTTTAAAATTTGTTAAAATTTATCTAGTTTGGGGAATTTCTTAAGAGAAAAATCAAAGGGAAATGTTGAAATGTGTACAAAAAATATTTATGGGGCTCATTAGAATTTTTAAAAAGCATTTTAAGAATATTTAAAATTAAAAAAATGATTTTATTTAATTTAACTTCAAACAAAGAGTTACATATTTCTTAAATTTTCGACAGTTAAAAGTACAAAACATTAGTAACGCATTTTATTTTTAGAAGATATTTTTTTATTATTCCACTGACCATTATTTGATTTCTTTTGTTCATGAACTACAGTATCTTACACTTACACCAACCAAGTTATCTCAATAAAATGCATATTCCAAAATCCAAATAAAACGCATTCAACAACAAAATCGATATCTCTATATCGATTATCTAATTTCACCAATAAAACGCAGATCGATAAGTATTTCAAAACTGAAAGTACTTGAGATAATTGATAAATATTTGTTTATCGGTATTTTGGCAAAACAAGACAGATTCTTGTACTTGGGACTCGGTCGTTATCAAGGTGAAGATGAAATCTCGGAAAAACTCTTCATCTTCTAAAATACTTATCTTTAAAAGTAAAGAACTTCCGTAAATAAAAGATAGGGTTTAAAAAATGATAAGATATGATTTTCTTATTAGCTTTACTTCATCAAAATTTTATAGATGGAATCGTCTGTCAATTCAAATAATAACGTTTAAAAGATGCCTGGAATGGACATAATTTCAAAAAGAAATCTTTTGGTAGTTTCTGTTTTATTATTTAGTTTCCGCAAAATGCATAAAACAATCCCCAAAGTTTTACCAAAAATTTGACAGCTAGACAGTTTCAGAGTTCCGGTTTAATCTTGTACACTCTTAAAACAAAGGAGTGAAATCCACTTCTGTAGGAGAAGTACATTTTCGACACTGGAAAGGAGTGAATAATAGCTCATTAAAATCACTCGTTTGGAGTGATATTGTCACAGATTCAACGTACAAAAGATCCACTCCTGTAGGAAAAGTGCATTTTCGACACTGGAGAAGTGAAAATTAACTCAGACTGAGTTAAAATCACTCGTTTTCTTTAAGAGTGTACCAATTTTATTTAACACGGTGTAGAAACCTGTATCCTATACTCAGAAAATCCTGTTGTTAGATAAAAAAAAATATTTTCTCGGTTACTAGCAAGTTGTATTGAAACAATACAAAATTATTGCGATTAAATAATAATGAAGCACAAAAATTGTGTAGAAGGCACAGCACGCATGTATTTTTTAATGTAGTTCAGAATCTGCTCCGCTGTCTGCATGTTTCGGGTAAATAGCTATACTAAAGGTTTACAAATATGTATTACGACACCTGAAATTAATAATACAATTTGTTATTCTTATTTTAAGAAAAATACAATTGTTTGTTAATCACACATGGATATCATAATCGTCTCCTCCCTCGAAAAAATTCGGTGTTATGTTTCACTAAAAATTGGTACCAAGTATCTGCAACTGCTGTGCGGTGAAATGTATCACCATGTTTTTGTTATTCCGTTCTGTAATTTTTCAAATTTTTTCAACACAATACAAAAAATATGGTGAAACATTTTACCACACAGTCGTTGAAGCTGCTAAAAACCAATTTTTTGGTGAATCCTTACCAAACTGTTAACGTTTAGGACAACTAATACGATCTATTTAAGAATTTCCCGATCTAATTAAGAAACCAATTTTTTGGTGAATCCTTACCAAACTGTTAACGTTTCGGACAACTAATACGATCTATTTAAGAATTTCCTCAATCAGTAGAACTTAATGATAATAGTTCATGTTACTTAACTTTTATTGTGATCGTACTAGTGTTTAAAATCTATATATTGTAGAGTGGCTAGTGCATAGATTACATAAAGAATCATGAATAAAACTAATAAAGTAAAACATTACTAATTGAAGGTTCTAAGTTAATCTTAAGCTCTCTTTCTCTCTCTGAACTAATAAATGAAATATAAAATATTTGAATACTTCAATAATTTTTCCCTCAAATTCATTCTCTTAATACATCACTCACTTTGGCACTCACAGTACAATATGCACTTCTCAACACAAAACTTACATCACGAAATACTAAAACATAGAAAAAAAAACAGGAATTACGTGTATCATGTCGAAGTAATCCTATTTCAGGGATTAAGGTTAGAGAAGGAGGAGTATTAATTGGTAGGCATTTCCGTCTCAAGATCTGGAGGCCTTGAGTTGGCATGTGTTCAATATATGATGCAATATTGTGATGTAATTGAGATCGATAGGGGAACGTGCAATGCTCTGCGTTAGGCCCCATTGTTGCACAAATTAATGGATAGTAGATGGTGTTAGTGCTATTAATGTGATGGTTGACTAAGTATTTGTGATAATGATATGATAGTTGGTAGTGCTAATAATTTGGTGGTTTATTGAGATGATTATTTGACGGTTGATTGTACAGATTATTAATTTGATGGTTGATTGTACACAATTTGATGGTTGATTGTACGCAATTTGATGATAAAATTATGCATTAATTTGACGGCTGATTTTTCATATTATAAATTTGATGGTTGATTGTATACATTAATTTGATGGTCGATTGTACTTATTATTAATTTGATGGCTGATTGTACGTTCTATTAATTTGGTTGTTGGTTTTTTCGATACATTTGATGGTTGATAGCACTACAAATTTTGATGGTTGGCATAGTGGATAATACGTTTGTTATTAGTTAAAAGATTGGCACATAGCGTTTGTCCTATAATTTTAAAGGGTTGATCAAGTGTTTGTGGTGCTATTATAATGGTTCACACATTTATTGTGCAATTATTTTAATGGTTCAAATAGTGTACGTGCAATCGCTTAATGGTTCACATAATGTCTAATTTGAAAGTTGATTGTACTATTTATTTGATAGTTTATTCTTCTATTATTTCGGTGTTTATTATGATAATTATTTGATGGCGGAAAAAGTATATACTATTCATTTCATGGTTCATTTTTGCATTCATTTTAATCCTGAATTGTACGAATCATTAATTTGACGGTTTATTGTGCTAAACAGTTAGTTGTTGATTATGCCATTGATTTGATGTTTGACATAGTGGGTAATACTTTTGTTAGTTAAAAGATTAACATGGCGTTTGTATTAGTTCTTTAAGTGTTGACTAGGTGCTTTTTTTATGGTTTACATATCAATCGTGCTGCCAATTTAATGATTGAAATAATGTAACTATTTGATGGTTCACACTGTGCTTGTCAAATTAATTTGATAGTTACCATAGTGTATATACTATTAATTTGAAGTTTAGTACAGTGGGTCTAATCTTAATTTAATAACTGACATAATTTCAGTGATATTAGTTTCAGGTTGACAATGAGTTTGTCACATAAATTTGAAGGTTGACGACGAAACACTTCGTATTAATAATATTCAATATACCTCTATGAAGTCAGTATCAAACATAAAATAGGACTTCATATTCATTTTTTTTATAAAATGCCCATCAATGATACTTTAGTCTAATATCATTTGCTTGTCCATTTTAATAAAGTGTGACTTTGTATAAAATTTCGTATTGCCTTGGCGACATATTTGTCAGATCTTGCTGAGAATCATACTGTTTACTATCGTTTGCCCTAGATCAAACAGAATTCTACCGTTTTGACTTGTACTTTTGTGTTGTCCTTAGATAAAATAATATCTCGTCCTAACAGCAGTTCTTCAAACCACAAAATGGTACACCATGCTTTACTTTTTGCAATAAATTGTAGGAATAGGGTAGGTAAGGTACATATATATTCCGGCTTATTTGCTTGGTCAAAGACCCGCTTATAAGACTTCGTCAAGTAAGACAGACACAGAAAGAGTTTTTATTGTCACAAAGAAAGGAAGTACCCCCAGGGCGAAGGCGGGAATCGCACCCGCACCCGTTACAGCGCGCAGACTGCTAGCCTGCGATCCTAACAAATCGGCCATCCGGGCCCCCAATCAATTGTATTTTATATATCATTACTATATATTCTCTGTTTAACTCACAGGCTACAAATGCAATATAAAACAGTTTACAGATATTAATCTTTTAGTTTTTAAGAACAAAAACTGGCTTTATAAATCATATTTTTAAAAAATTTAATCCATATAATCCTTAAAGATTAAAATATTGTTCCTCCCGCTTGGCAATAAGTATCCATTAAATTCCAAATCCTAGCTTAGATTAAATTAAAATCCAACTCTCACGTATCAAAAGCTCTGTAAGCGGTTAATTTTACGACAGAATTTAATCCAACTGCTCAAAAATTTAATGCATAGTCCTTTGAGATATTCCAGCAATTTAATAGGGGCTATGTGCATGGATAGAGCAGCAGTATAAACTATCTTTATTATTACATTAATATTAAGCGTAAAAGTTTGAATTCTCGCTTCGAAATATTCTTCGCATTAATTCAGATTAAACTGTCAAGGATTCTCATAAAGTTCAATAAGGAAAATTATGCTTCAAGAGTTCGTTTTCTTAAATCCTGGATGCTATATTTCTTAAAGTAGGTTTAATATTGAGCTATCCTAAGAAATTTAATGCTAATTATAAGAAAACAAAACTTTCAGTAGGGATTAACAAATCACAGTTTTTAAAAAATTACTTTTGGTCATATTCAAATAAGCTTCTAGCCTTTGGAGCTGCTGGGCTCGGGTTCGAATCCCGGTAAAGGCATGGATGTTTGTTCTCGTCCTTCTTTGTGTGTCTCTTGTGACTGTCTCTTCTGGCGAGATGGGTAATGGGCTATAAAGCCTACACTCTCCCTTCTAGAGGGCGTAATCACTGTCAAATAAGCAATGCAACTATTTCACCTAAGAATCTTGTTTATATAAACAAAATAAAATAACAATATTGTGATTATTTTTTATATGTTAAACAACTAGTCGTTTCATAGAGTTAAGTGTCAAAAGAATAATTAAAATGATTAAATTTGAGGATTGAATTTGATATGATTCTTTTTTTTTTAAGTTATAAACGTTAAAATTATCAAATAGTGAAATGGAAACAAAATTTCTGTCTTTTTTTAAACTTTTCAACAATCTTTAATTGAAAATTTTAGACCAAAAATTGAAACAAGCACTGTAATCGTGTTTATTCATTATAAAAATCGGTGACCTACCCGTAAAAGTGGGTGACAGATTGACAAAATATAAGAAATTATATATTAACGTTCAACTTTTACATTATAAAGAAAGAGAGATAGCTTTAATAAAAAAATTAAGTAGCTAAAGTAGTTTTTTTAACTTAATTTTTCAATAATTCATTTGTTGCTCGATTTATACTAAACAATTTCAAAAATAGTCCATAACAAAACAATCCTTGATATTAAATGTATACATGAAACTTCTACGAAAAAAATTAAGTACAAACTTAAAAGCCATTAACCAAGGCTTTATGAACGTCATTAACAACTTCAATTCACAATAAAAGCATTGAGTTTAGTTTTTAAATTCGTTTTTGTATAACTTAATTTGTCCCCTACTTGAACAATTCAGTACTATGGTCTTTATTTGTACTTTAATTAGTTTATGATAAAATGCAGCAGAAAGCTCATTTTGGCGTGAAAAATTTTCTTGCCAATAATAATATTGATAATGCATTTAAAAAATACAACAATACGAAGTCTTTTTGGTAATGCTGGTAATTTTTCAGACTTAATTTATTATCATTTATTAAAATGTTACGTTATTAAATGAAATTAAGTTATTATTATTTATTCAAATGTTAAGTTAGTTTACAATTATTTACGCAAATGTTAAGTTACTTTACAATTATTTATTCAAATGTTGAGTTACTTTACAATTATTTATTCAAATGTTAAGTTACTTTAAAATTATTTTTTCCAATGTTAAGTTACTTTACAATTATTTATTCAAATGTTAAGTTACTTCAGAATTAATTATTCAAATATTAAGTTATTTTCTATTACATAAAAAGACAGAAAAAAAAGCTTACAAGGAAACTTTTTCCAGGGCCTCAGTCCACAACCCTGAAGAACCCCAAACAGCATTCCTCAGCTATCGAATCAAAGAAATACCACTAGGCGAAATTTTCAGTTTCCTTATGAAAATACACTGTGTGCTGGACAATTTATTAGAAGGCGGAAGCATAAAATAAAAAAAGCTTAACATTTTTTTCTATATGATTTATTTTTGGCATAATTAATGATAAACATAAAATTAAATTACCCTAAATTTCACAATTTTTCCAATTCGTAAAAAGTATTTTTTCTAGATCAGTATGACAAAAATGACAAATGACAATGAATGCCCCCTCTAGAAGGGAAGAGCATAGGCTTTATAGCCCCTTATCTCGTTCGCCACAAGTGACACAGTCACAAGAGACACACAAAGAAAGGACGACACAAACGCATAGACAAATAACAGCATTTATTGACAAACACAAACATCCAAGCCTTACCAGGATTCAAGCTCAAACCCAGAAGCTCCAAAGGCTAGCTCCCTAACCGTTGTGCTGCCGGGACGGCACTAGAGCAGTAACGTTGAATTGAGAATCAGTTTTCTCACAATATGCCCATATTATTTACCTTATTTGTATTTTAAAAATGTAAAATATTTTTATTATTTTTCAAGCAAGTATGCTAAACTTTTAAGATTGTGACTTAGTGACATGTTCAAACAGTCCCTTATTAAATGAATTTTTTAAACGAAATTCCGTTCTTCAAAGATTCATTTAAGCTTTGAATACGTCGACCCGCTATAGCACAGCAGTTAGAGAGGCCCTTGGAGCTTCTGGGTTCAGATTCGAATCCCGGTAAGGCATGGATGTTTGTGTTTGTCAATAAAAGTTGTTATTTGTCCATGTGTTTGTATCGTCCTTTCTTTGTGTGTCTCCTGTGGCTGTGTCACTTCTGGCGAGTAGGGTAACTGGCTATAAAGCCTATGCTCCTCCCTTCTAGAGGGCGCATTCATTGTCATTTGTCATAAACTTTGAGTAAAATTTACTGAACTATATATCAATCGATACAATGCTATCATACAAATTTAAACTAAAACATTTATTTAAAATATATTTATATATTTCTCTATAACTCAAAAACACTTTGAACGCTCTAAAGATGTCTTTGCTGTTTTAATTTGAACCATGTTCAACAATTTCAATGATAATATACTTCCTCTTCATAAAAATACTTTCCGGAAAGTTAAAATTTGAAATTTTTCTTCAAGAACTTTATTTATGTAAAACAAGACAGCAGAACTGACAAATCTTTCCACAAAGCAATATTTATTCTCAAAGAGGACTATCGCGAAATGAAATGTCAACGAAGAAAGAAAAATTCAAATGAAATCCATCAAAAGAAACGAATTTTTCTTAATAAAAATTCTTGTCAAACAGGAATGCTTCGAGATGTCTGAAAAAAATGGTCCCCACTCGGGACTTAATTATTTTTAAGTAGATGAGAGGGAAAATGATGAGAACTTCCTTCATTTTAAAATAAAATTTAATCGATTTTCCTTTGTGGGGAAATGGTGTCTACAACCAAACAACAAAAAAGGCGTAACAAAGCATTATAATAAAAGTGCTTGTTTCCGTTCAAATAAAAGAGATGGTTTTTTCAAAAAGGAACTAGAGAGAATAAAACTATGTTTTTTGAAACCTCTGACAGACAAAGAGGAAAATAATTACACTTCGTGCAAACCTAACGTGGGTGAAAACAAAGAGCAAAAAGGCAGAGGGATAAGCGTGGTTGGTCCGTTAGTTGTAAACTCTTGTAAGGTAATATTTACACACAAAATGGTCGTAATACAATTAAACCAAAATACACTTTTCATTCTGATAAATTTGCAAAATTTTCTCAAATAATATTCAAATCTGTTAGACCTTAAACGAAATTAATGTTTTAAACATGTTTTCTGGATGGATTCACAAATAATTTAGGGAACTCTTTACATCAGAGGAAGGATCTTCTTCATAGCATATTTCTATTTAGCCAACTTAGGTTGGCAAGGAGAGTGAGCTAATTTTACAAACAGACACTTGTTTGCTCAATCTATATCATTCATAGATTGATGCTTTGCAGAGCTTGTAAAGAAAAGTTTTAAGAAATCTTTGATAATGAGTGTGAGAAATTCCCAAATGCAACAAACATTTACTGTGCTATGCATTATTAACCCTTTTTAAATTTATAAAAGTACAATTTTCCAAACATAATTACTTATTATTATCAAATTAATTTAGCATCTACATACGAGTGTATTGAGTAAGGTAAAACAATGCTGTTTTATCCAAGCCTCATTTATTTTTTAAATACTATTATATTAGTCCATTATTATTAGTTATATTTTGTCCATTACTGGTTTTAAAATACATAACAGCTAGGACAAAATATCGGGTAGTACTTTTTTAACTAGCACAATCGAAATGAAAAGGTCATATCCATTCTAAAGTGTTTAAAATGGACGTTTATCATATTAAAATCATATTGCATTTTTAAGAAGTTTTATTCGTCAGTTCTTTGTTTTAATTGGGACTAGTCTCTTAATGGTTGATAGTGCTAAAATTTTAAAAAAAATCATGTCCAAATCACAAAGAGTTTTTAAAAAGATTCTTAGCATACAAGGCGTTTAAATGTTTTTGAAAAGAAAAAATTAATGGCTTTGAAAAAATTTTACTATTTGAAAATATAAATTCTTATAATTATTTCGGAAAGCTTTTAATTTCATTGAACTTCATTGTCCATGTAATTCACATCAAAATTTCAGTTTTCACATATTCATGTTTAAAATGCATTTGAAAGGTTACAAATAAAAAAGTATGCGTATAATGATTGTGACTAAATTTAAAAATTTTGTTTTGAATTTAGTATTTAATTTTTTTGTCTTCTGAAGTGTCCTATTCTAAAGTATAAGCTCATACATTTTAACTCTGGGAAAGTTAATTCAACAAATACATAAATGTTTCAAAATATTCATTTAAGAGACATTTTAAATTGAACAATGTATTGTAAACATACAAACAACATATACTTAATACTTAACCCTCTATGCACTGAATTAAAATGTAATTTGAATTATTTGCCTTTGCTTATTTTAAATCTAATTGTGCAATTAATAGGTATTGTCAGTACCCGAAGAGCTAATGCATTAGTTTAGGAATCGCATTTTCCACAGAACAAATGAGCAATGAAAAGTAAAACAGCTGACTTATAAGTGATGTAGATAAAGAGTTAAATAATAAATTATATTATTTTTTAAAAAAATTCCTTAACAACTATAATATTGGACTAAATCTCAAAATATAATTCTTAGTATCCCCAACAAAAAATTTAATAATCCCTTCAAACCACAAAAGTCAATAAACTCCATCTGCGACAACAGAAATAACGGAAATCGCTTTATTAACACACATATAAAGAAGATCCACTCTCTAAATACGTACGATTTATTCCTAATTACTTCACGGGGAATGGCAGCACGTTAAACAGAGGAAGTCATTAGTCCCGTCATATAATCGTTTGGCAACGCTACACTTAAATCAGAATGACGTCTTTTACTGCAAGTAACTTCGTTCTGGTTCATTTTATACGTCGAATTCATGACACTAGAGACAGGCTTTGTTTATGTTATGTCACCTTATTGAAATCAGACGATTTTCTTTAGATTAATTATTTATTATTTCTATTGGATCAATGCGTTGCTTAAATCAATTCTTTTTGTAAAGGAATTTTATTTTTTGTAATGCACTTTGAATTTTTAATAGCATTGTATCATCGTCAAAGCATCTGATGTCAGGAGAACATACAGATTTTATTTTTATAAAATTCTAACTTTTGACTTGACTAAATTTTTAAATGCAAAAGAACATCTCTCACTGTCACCATAGAATATATTTTATACTTGTTAATGTTATTGGTATAGTTATTACTGTATCATTGTTACCATTATAATATATAATTTTTTCATCATTATTTACTTTTTTGTTAGTTTTACTAATATAATTGTTACATCATTATTTTATTAATTATTTATTATTGTCATAATTATGTTATTTCTTTATATTGTTTTATAATTGTTGTTATATTACTGTTGCCATAATAGTCCTATTATTCCTATAATAATGCTAGCACTTTATATTATTTTATAAAAAATGTTACTATATTACTGTTATAATAAAAGTTATTATTATTTTTTATTAAAAGAGTTATCACTTTCGTTGTTATAAAGAAGTTATTTGAAAAAAACATATAGTCCTTCTGAAATGTGTAACTTCATTGTTTATCTGTTTTTGATTTGATTATTATTTCTAATTGTTAATCACTGCGGATTTTTGTTGTTCAATACTTATAACAGTCTTTCGTATAATATTTTATAACATTACCGCCTTTAGTTTTGAACCTGAAACAAACGTATTATTTTAAAAACTGTTATTAGCGTAGAACAAGTAGTATGTTCGTAGGGAGGGAATGAGAGGGGGGGGGGGTCCTTATACACAAAAGTACCTTAACTTTCAGATTTCAAAAGTGAAATTGCATTTAAATTTATTGTACCACTAAATTTTTACGCATACTTTAAAATGCAAAGTAACTCACATATATATTTTTAAAAAAAATGAATTACTAAATAAAAAAATTATTTATATACGACCAAAATACATTTTGCATATTTAAAAAAAAATAATAATATAATAATATACTATTTAACGAATCTCCGAACCTGTAAGTGTTTTTCCAAATATATTTAATTAACCAAGATATTTCTTCAATTTATCTTCAAATTCCGCTTTAATTTCAGTTCCCATGAGACATGCGAAAGATTATTTTTTTTCTTTTTTTAACGATTCTTCCAACATAATAGACAGAGGTGTTGATGACGTCACGACTTGCGTGAAGTACACGTCACAAACAGCTTAGAAGACAGAAAGATCGAAGCCTTGAGTGTACTTTTGTGTTTTGTGTTGTTGTTTCTTTAATTTTTTCTTGTCAGAAGTATGTAGGAGAAAACGAAGTTTTTAATTAATTTTTGTTGCAACTAAGAAAAAAGAACTACATTATTTCTTCTTAAATTGATGGCAACAGTACATTTTTCAAAAATTTGTTCTACGAAAAAGAATAACGTTATTTCTTCTTAAATTGATGGCAACCATACATTTTTTTTTAAAAAAAATAGTTTTATTTAATCTTTCGTGCCCGAAATCCATTAGTATTACTTTTAACCATAACAAGTGTTTAACTATTAAGTTCTATAAAAAAAACTATTTTTTACACTTAACTAAGTATGTTTAATGTTTAGAGTATACAGTTCCAACATTAATGGTTTAAATATATGGTTTAATCCGAACTTTACCTAGCTAATAAAGATACTTACTAACTAATGTTATCTTCAATATTCGGTAAATTTGTTATATAAGATATGTTTTAAATGACACATTATCCAATTAAAAAATTGTAGTTGAAATCGTCATTTTAGAATTTTAAATTTTCCACTTAAAAACATGCTTTTTAGGTATAGGACTTTTCTTTGTTAACATTTAATTTCCTCTCAGATCAACAACTTCAGTGATTTTATCAACTGTGGCATAGCCACAGAAAAAAATATATTGTTAATTGGAATTTAATGTATGCATAAGTTAAATGCTTTAAACTATCAAAACTTTTCTTTCAAGCAAAATTTGAAAGACTATTACATTAACGCAGTGGCATAACAAACTAAGTATGTAAGTTGTTTCATGTTTTTTTTTATTTACTTCACAAGCTATTTATAAATTTAACAATGAATCTATTTGATTCCTACATTTCAGTGTTAAGCACTAAAAATGAAAAAAATATAGAACAGATGCGTAAAATCAAAACAGAAACCGAAGTTTTTATAAACAGAGAAGATGTTTTTTGCAAGTTTAAAAGGGTTCACTTAAAAATATTTATATACTCTAGAGTTAAAAGAGTGTTAGGGGTAAATAAAAGAATTAAATGTTTATAACAGCGTCAAAATGAATAAAGCTTCTTAACCCTCTTGCAACACCATCACTTAAAAAGCTGTTGTTTTACTTTTCATTGTTCATTTAGGGAAAACGGAATCTACACTGTCAAAAAAATTTGGTTCTAATTTCACCGGAATCCTGAAACTTTCTAGCTGCCACCACTATTTGGAGCATGGATTTACCAATTTTGCAGTTAAACCATAAGTTAAATACACTGCAAAATTGGTGAATCCATGATCTAAATAGTGGTGGAAGCTAGAAAGTTCCAGGACTCCCGTGCAATAGTGATGCAATATTTTTAACAGTATACAGGTGGAGTGGAATTTTTGATTGAATTTCACGGTCATAGTGTAATATAGTTATTATAAATAGAAAGGAGGGAAAACTAAAATATAAATTCATCATAACTGCATTTTATTTTTAAAAGTAATGTATTATTAGTAGTATTACAGATAGTTGGCTTTAAAATAGGAAACTGCAAATAATTGAAATTATCGAATCTTAATTCAGTTCATAAAGGGAAAACTGGGGTTCCCATTATTCTAAATTTTTAAGCTTTCATGTATGTTTTGAATGCTCAGTCACTATTTAAAACTATTCAAAATGTTCAGGGCCGGATTTCTAAATAGGCTAAGTAGGCTGTAGCCAAGAGCGGCACATTTTTGGGGTGGCAAATTTTACGACCAATTAAAGTGACATTCGACATAAAAAATATTATATTGTTACTAATATTTTTTAAGAAAGAAAACTAATAATTTAAATCAATGCGTAAATTGTAAACGCATATATATAGTACTAATATTTAGTAGTAAGCATGGTTGCTTCAAGGGCAATTGAACCCCCTCCCCCGGATTTGGAAGTTAAAAAAATTAGAACAGTTTAACAAAATTCGCCTATTATTTCGATTTAGAGTGTAAAGGTACATAAATGATTCTTATATTAGAAAGAAAAAAGTCAAGAAAACTAGATCTGGCGGCAAATCGATCGTAGCCTAGAAGCGGAAAATATATAATTCCAGCCATATAAATGTTCAAACAAGGTGTTATCAAAACAATATACTTAGTTAAAAATTATCAGCAAATGCAACTATTCAGGTATAGAAATAAATTCGACACTAGGACATTCGGCTAACTAGGAAGTATTAACTTTTATTGTTCGCTATTTTATCAGAATTTAAATTTTTTACAATCATTTTTTTACTTTTTGTTTTACATTTTCCGGGAAAATTCATTAATTTTTTTCCTACTCAAAATACTCTTCAATTTAATTAATATCGTTAAAGTACCACTTCAATTAATGAGCTTTAACTAATCAATTTTCATAAGAGTTAATAACTTTTTACTGAAACATCAGTTGTTCCAGCGTAAACTTTGAATTGAATTTCATTAAAATATTAAGAGCATTACAATTTCAGAATATGTAATGGTATACCATGACTTTGAAATTGCAAACAATAAATTTGTAGAGCTACTCGAACTTCAAAACAGTTCTAAAAATAATATCAACTTTAATTTCTATGTGCTGCAGTTTAAATTACTTCATGTTTAAAAACATCTTCATATCCTACTGGGATTACTACCATAAATTTCAGGTGAAATACCAAAGTTAATTCAAACATTATTCCTAACATCAATTTATCAAAGGATGCAGTCATAAAAAGAAAATACGAGCTCAAGTTAAATATTTTAAGAAGGTGCACAAATGCAATTTGCGTTTTTCTTAATAAAAACGTACGTTCAGTTTTATTTCATTTTATTTTTAATGGTGTATCTACGTTCAAAATTAAATTAAATGAAAGCAAATAAAATAGTAAATTCAAGCACATCATTCCGTTTTTAATTTACTTTTAAATGGCTTTAATCTACAAATACTGAAAGCAACAATAAATTTTGAAAAATTTAAGAAGCTTAGAATACCAAATTTGAAACACGAAGCGCTATTTGTTGGGATTACTCATTTTAAAAATACTGAGCTATGGCTTCTCGATTTTCAAGAAATTTCATTAATTTCATCATTTTAAACTATCACTATTTTTACTGAAACATTTTTAATGCCTTATAAGTTTATGACGTAAAATAGTTTTTCATAAGGAAATTTACATTCGGCAACATTTTAAATATTATTAAAATTTGCGTGAATAAAGTTAAATTCGAGAAATTTTATTCGATTTTTAACCCATTAATGCCTGGCGTCCCTTTTTAGGGACACTTTTAAAAAAATCGCAATTTTTAATGAATCATTTTTTCAATTAAAAAATTGCTCCGTTGTATTCAATAGTTTACATTTCAACTGACCCAAGGCCATTGATGCTGTTTAAGGCAACTTTTCCAGTAAAACTCTTAACATTTTAGTCTCATAACCTTAAATTAGCGCCACCTGAAAGGGTCTTATGGGTTAATAGTGCTTTGATATTGTGAATCCTCTAATTTATAAATGGACACTAAGCGTGAAGACCAAAAACACAAACCTGAAAATATATGTCTAACCAACCAACAAACTAAGCGTGAACCAAATGAGTCCAAATTTTAAACAAACAATAAAAAACTCCTCGGCGCAACAGCCCATTATGGGCCAAGGCCTGCCGTGCCCATTTCAGCTTTCGTAACCTAGGGCTCTGGAGTGCTAGGCATATTTCCCGGTAAGGTGGTCAGCCTCCCGTGGAACCCCCAGTGTTTAGTTCCCAAGCACGCTTGGTACTCATTTTATCGACCCACTTAAGGGATGAAAAGATGGGTCAACCTCGCACAATCCGGGAATTTTAAACAAGCACTTCATCAAAAATTCACAGAGTTAAATTCTACGAGGAAAAGTCAAGAAAAGTAAAATAAATTAATTGATTTAAATAATTTGAGGGATTTAAAGATCTCGATATTTAAGCTCCACTATAAAACTTCACTAAGACTTTACAAAATACGACGATACTACACTCTCAGCAATAACACTTTTCTTTTTGACGATTCATGAATCCTCAAGCCTCGTTTCGTTAATTTTGAGGATTGTTTCGTCAAACTATCACGTGACTTTTGAGTAAACGCGAATCCTCACTTTTACGATCTTGATTTAACGACTCTGTATCTGGATTTTGAGGAAACTGAATCTCATTGTTGTACTCACATGCTCAAAAATGACGAAATATTTCTTTAGATTAGACGGCATTCAAATCCTCATAAAAATGACGATTCAAATTTCCTCACTTTGTGGAAATTCGCCAGCAACGGAATCGTCAAAATTATGGAAAATTTCGTCGTTTTTGAGCATTCATTTTTAGAGTGTAATTATTTGAATGTTTTTAAACCGCACGAACAACCTATATAAAATCGGGAAAATTATTAAATTTGGAAGAAGTTATTTCAACAGGCCAGATAAAGAAATTTTTTGTCGAAAAAAATTGTTACGATCAACATTTTACTACCACAATGTTAAAAAAAAAATTGGTGAAACGTCACTTCGTAAACACAATATCAGCACATTTTGTAGGCCCGGATGGCTGAGTGGTTTGAACCATTACGCTAGCAGTCTGCGCACTGAAACGGGTGATGGTTCGATTCCTGCCTTCGCCCTGGGTGTACTTCCCTTCTCTGTGACAGTTAAATTTTTCCTGTGACTGTCTTACCCGACGAAGGCTTATCAAGCGGGTCTCTGATCAAACATACAAGCAGGAATATATATGTATCTACCCTACCCTAGCACATTTTGACAACTTCCACAGTGTTCAAGGAGCAACGTTCAGCTAATTTTTAGAGTGCATGAAAAATATTTAATTGGTGAGTTCATTGTTGGTACAATAACTCGATTTTAATAAAATAAATATTCCTTTCACATAATCTGTTTCGGTGGATTTTATTCCTAATAGTTAATTCTTCTAAATTGCATTTTAAACCCAATTTAAAACGAAACAATGGAGTGTTCTAGAGAGGATTTTTTTAGGTTTGGGATCGTAAATCAATATTTTAAATCAAATTAACTTCAAATTTCGTCAAACATTTTCTCTGAATAATCAATATTTTGCTATGTAGGTGTTTTCCGACGGTAAAACGTTTAGGGGCCATGAGCTTAACTTTTTTGCCAGATAAAAGATGTAATCGCTTTTCAAACAAAATAAGTCTTTTGGTGCATTTTTTTCAAATTTAGTAAGGAGGCTTTTTACATATCTTATATTTATTAACTAAAAACATTTTATAAACGATTTCTAAAATAAGCACTACGACATTAAACGACATTAGCTAAAGACATTTTATAAACGATTTATATGGGAATGTTACAGATTATGTATTGCTTTTGTTTATTTTTTTTATCGTATTGCGATTTCATTGGTTGCTTCGGTTTCGCTCTCTAAATGACCGATAAATATGATAAGAAACTTTTATTTTTATGGAAGCTTTTTTTTAACCAAGTTTTGGAAAACCAACAGCACAGCAAGAAGTTGGGATTTAAAAAGTTAATAGGTTAGGTTAGGTTTGAATTATCGTCGCACTAGAGCAACACGAGGGCTATTGGCGACGGGCGTCGAATTTTAGAACCACAGTCAGGTGACGAGCCAACACCTGAATAGGCACCCAACGCAACCGTTAAAAAAGTTAATAATAAAAATATTTTTAGAAAACTCATTTCCGAATATCAAAACAAAAGTAATTCCAGACAACAGATGAAAACAAACAGATGGCACTGATGCCATAAACGACTTGAAACATCCCCAATGTGCGCTGTAAAAATGTGCTACGTAACGTTATTCCTTAACACTCCACAATTCCACACTCCATCCCCAGTGACATATTCAAATAATATGTAAAAAAAATTAAAACTTAAAATGAAGAAATAAGATCGCACTGAAAGTGAAAGAATTTGAAATTCAATTAAGAATCTATCAATACTATTATTCTATGGCCCTGAAGTTTCCTATTAAATAATCTGTTACGCTCTTTTTTTAAAGAATGAGCCGAAAACGAATGTTTTTTATTGAAATCACTCTAAAAACCTATTAAAATTAATTGCACAAAAAGTGACATCGGCAGACAAGGATTAATTCACAAAAAAATGCAAAGGAATAAAAAAAAAATGGTTTAAAAATATTGAATGGATGACACAAATAAATTTGTATTGAAAAAAATATATATTTAAGTAAATTTAAAATGTCTTTTCAATGCCACAAATTTTAATTATTGAATAAAAGTACGAAAATATAAATTATGCGTTTCAAAAGGAAATGTCTTTACTTAATCAAAACTAATTTAAATTTGCTTTTGTTATTATTATGTTTATTTAATTAATTTTAAAGTCATTTTGTAATTTAGAATTTTTCAGTTGTAAATATTGTATTGCGGGCAAAGGTATAAAAAAAACTTGTCTTAGAAATAAGACATTTTGAAGAAAGTGTTTTCCAAAGGTGCTTATTTTTACAGATTGTATCGAAAAGCGAAATACAACTTTTTACCAAAGTACTAATTATAATCCGACATTCAACAAATAAACGACTCCTTTTAAAAAACGGGTGAAAAAACTATTAGTAATTAATGGTATCGTCAATTATTAGAAATTAGATTCCAAGTACCTGTTCAAGTGTTTCCGCACATAATTTGACAAGTTCGAAACGCAAGACATTGTTTTAATTTTCTAAATATCACGAAAACAAATTAAAACACAAATTGAAGAAACCAAACTAAACTCAATTTTATTAAAATAGTTATTTATATTATTTTAAAATATATGTTCTCAAAACTAGAAACAATTGTTTTTGGATTTTTTGGTACATTTTTTTTGCGGAACATACGTTTTATAATTTCCCACCGAAACATTTTTTGTTGAGACGACAAGCATAAAAATAACTCAAACTTAAAAGGTATGTACACACTGCCCATCATTCTTGGTTATATATTTTGAAAAACTTTTCTCTTGATCCAATATATATTTAAGAAACTATTATGGAATCGCGAAACAAAGAAAACACAAGAACAAATCAAATAAAAGATGTTCCACCAAAAAACAAGTTAACTCAAGAATAGAAGACAAAGACTTCCAATAAGAATGGATAGATCATCGGGCAAACTTCAATGGGAGCAAACATTACAACCCAAGACATGTGGTAATATCGCCTAGACTTGGCGTGCTTTTAAAGACTTTTGAAATCAAACACCAAAAATAATCAGATATATTTAGTACTCAGTTTATTTAATAAGCATTAAAATTTTACAATTGTATTTATATAAGAGCAAATTTAAATTACATAGCTAAAACTTTTTTTATTATTATTTTTTTTTTGTTTAACAATATAGTAGTCATGCTGTGGAGAGATAAATTGCCAAAAAATAGGAAAATTTCTCGCTATTTCAGTTCTACATTGTTTTATGTAAAAAAAAATCATGTTTTTTTTACTGTAAGATGCTCTGCCGCTTTTTTAGGTCGTTGAAAACAGCAACCACTGAAGACCGAATGAAGTGCATTATTAAAAACTAAAACGTCATAATCAAGTTTTACTTTTTCCAATAATAGTGAATAGTCCCCCTATGAAATTAAATGGAATGTTATGTTGTTTCTTTGTGATATTTGGTTTCAAACATACGCGTGTGCTGTGTAAAGTTATTGTGGCATTGCGGGTTGCGTTCTAAGTATTTTAAGATATTTTATAATGATTTTTCAAGTGTATTTTGATATTTTGTCCCTTTGAACCAAAAAAGAATTTAATTTATTTTCAAATAAGTACTGAATTTAAATCTTCTTTATGTAAACATACTATTATTTGTTCGTTTAATTTGAAACTGTATACTATTGTTATAAAAAAGAAATTTGATCGGCTGACATCTGAAGAAATAAAAAAAGTAACCACGCTCCGTGTTATTTCGGCATTTATTTATTGAATGAATATTTTTGGAAATTTGTGTAGAGTTAATAGAGTAAAATAAAACATGATTTACATGTTATAATTAAAATTATATCAACATTAAAAATTCCCAATAAACTACCCAATTTTACAGCTCAGAAATATCGTCTAATATTTTTCTTCTCCTAAATGAAGCTGTACAATTGGTAAGTTAATATCAATCAAGACATTCTTATCTCTATCAATGACATTTAAGATTCATTGTATCCGCGATTTATTAGCACTTATTAGTAATTGATAGTAATGCACACAGTGGTTTTGCTAACCAAAGTGAGTCAGTTGACGACACACAGTTGACCGTCGCGTCGTATACTGTTTCACCCCTATCCCCTTGCGACCTGGCGTCCCCATTTGGGCACATTTTTTAAAACCTCCCCACAAACAATTAACAGGTTAATTAGTTCCGAAATTGACCTGGTCTGATAGAAGAAAATCCAAATATCAGTTTTCAGCCTCTGATTACAGGATTCAGTCATTTATTTCAAAATAAAATGAAGTTGAAAGAGGGTCTATACACTCTTAAAACGAACGAGCGATTTTAACTCAGTCTGAGTTAATTTCACTCCTCCAGTCTGGAAAATGCACTTATAGTCCAGGCAACGAAGAGTTCTAGAGGGAAAGTTTTGGAACACAATTTTTGACTTCATAACTTTGTTTAGACTAGTTAGGAGGTAAACATATCAAAAGTCCCCGCCCCTAGCCCCTGTGCTAAAGGGGGGAGGGGGGGTTGAATGTCCCATTTTTCGGTTTTTCGCTTATATCTCGAAAACTATGAGTTCTAGCTATATAATTGTAATACACAAAATGAAAGCTGATTAAATTTGCTACAAGCTGCACCCCTCAAGTGTTTTAATATCTTGTATAGTTTTCGAGATATCCGCTCTTGAAAGTCAGTAATTTTGGAGAAAACACTTCTCCCCCCACATTTTCCCTCTTTTTTGACCGGATAACTCTTCAATAATGCACCGAAACACTAAATTTTGGCCCTAGATTGGTAGAGAATTTAATTCTTTTCAATAATATATCATATTTTACTATTTTATCTATTTTCCTTCAAATTTTAAAGCGGTTTCAGTGTTGAGTGAAGATTGTACTGAAAGTCCCATAGAGCTAATGCATAAGTTTGAAATCGCAACTTTTGGAAAACAATTTATTTGCCATGTTATTCCATTTTCACAAGGTATTAGAATCATCATAACATCAATTTAACACAAAATTGAAAAGAAAATAACATCTGGTTATTTAATTATTAATTAATAAAGTTTTAAAATAGTGGCGCCATCTGCTGTATATGTTTGAAATTTTAAAACTTCAAAAATATATAATTAAATAACTAGATAATATTTTTGTTTCAAATTTGTTTCATTTCGATGTTATGTTGATTCCCGTACCTGGATAAAAAGGGCTAACATGGCAAAGCAATACATCTGTGGAAGTTGTTATTCCAAAACTAATGCATTAGCTCTATCGGACTGACAACCCCTCTTATGTACACTTAATCTATACTGAACGTCTAAATAACACTGATACTCATTTTGTAGGCACGTTGTTGTGACTTATATGACTAGTCATAAGTCAGGCACGTTGTTACTTTAATATTTTATCAATTTTATTTCATTCCTCGAACTCCAGTGGGAAAACGGTCAGATGACCCCCATGTTCTTCTTCATCTTCGGAGTCAACTTGAGAGACCCTTTTGAGGCTAGTCCCCTGGGAATTTTGGCATTCTGAGGAACATTTGAGACTTGATTTTTTACAGCTACCAGTTTGAGCTGGCACAGACTTTCATGTTTCTGCAGAAAATTATTTTCATAATATTGTCAGGTGTTGCTGCTAACTCACAGTGCACTTTGACCATCAGGCAGTTATTCTCAATCTTCCAATCATACACAAGAGGAGGCAGGTCATTTCCCTGCCACAGCTCATCTTGGTGTAATATTCAGAGGAAATACTGTTTTACTGCTTCCGCGGTGGGAAGAAGACGATATATCAGGCTTGATGAGGGCTCCGGATTTCAAGAGTGAATTATACCTGTGGCATTGGGGAAGGCCTCTTTCGTTGGAGCCCCATAACACCTCAAGATGCAGGTATTGCCTGCCTTTTGTACCTGATGTGTGGTTAAGGAAGGGTATGAAAAGACCGCTGCTGCTTTCTGGACTTCTGACGACTTCGTACACAACTTCACAAATGCGATCCCGCTTTTTCGAAATGTGAAAGATGTAGTGTCGCATCCAGCTATTGTGTTTGCAAAAATAGCACGTCCTAAACCCAGTTGCTGTAACTCTTGGAATGAGAATAAAAAATCCTTTGTCTTCCCACGTCCAGGCTTTATGAAACCGATGTCCTTATGCACATCAGCTGTAGCCATCAAGAGGACTGTAAGGTCGACACAAAATATGAAAGTATAACAACGTGCCAGCAAAATAAGTATCTGTATCATTTCCGACATTATCACAGCCGTATGCCGTATCCACTATCAAAACGTCCACATCCCTTTCTGCTCGAAGGGTCCTACATTCAATTGTCGTCAAGCTACACCTTAAGTATGTTGATGAGACCATTTTATTTAAATTGTTCGACAGAAAATCATCTTGTTTGACGTTTATCTTGGTGTCTTCAGTGAAAAGGATATCAACCGACTGCGACTTCTTGAGTCGATAGCTCTTCTGCTGGTCCCAGTGCACAGTGAGTTAGCAGCAGCACCTGACGATGTTCTGAAAATTATGTTCGGATGATGTAAGAAATACTGTGCCAGCTCAAGTGTAGCAGCAAAAATAGCAAGCCTCAAAGGTCCTAGAGCATGCCAAACTTACCATTGGAATAGCATCAATGGGGTCCCTCAAATTGACTCCGAAGATGAAGAACATGAATAGCATCTGACAGTTTTCCCACTGGTGTTTGACGAATGAATTAAAATAGATAAAATATTAAAGTAACAACGTGCCTACAAAATGAGTATCAGTGTTATTTAGACGTTCAGTATAGAATAAGTGTACATAAGAGGGGTTGTCAGTCCGATAGAGCTAATGCATTAGTTTTGGAATAACAACTTTCACAGATGTATTGCTTTGCCATGTTAGCCCTTTTTATCCAGGTACGGGAATCAACATAACATCGAAATGAAACAAATTTGAAACAAAAATATTATCTAGTTATTTAATTATATATTTTTGAAGTTTTAAAATTTCAAACATATACAGCAGATGGCGCCACTATTTTAAAACTTTATTAATTCATAATTAAATAACCAGATGTTATTTTCTTTTCAATTTTGTGTTAAATTGATGTTATGATGATTCTAATACCTTGTGAAAATGGAATAACATGGCAAATAAATTGTTTTCCAAAAGTTGCGATTTCAAAACTTATGCATTAGCTCTATGGGACTTTCAGTACAATCTTCACTCAACACTGAAACCGCTTTAAAATTTGAAGGAAAATAGATAAAATAGTAAAATATGATATATTATTGAAAAGAATTAAATTCTCTACCAATCTAGGGCCAAAATTTAGTGTTTCGGTGCATTATTGAAGAGTTATCCGGTCAAAAAAGAGGGAAAATGTGGGGCGAGAAGTGTTTTCTCCAAAATTACTGACTTTCAAGAGCGGATATCTCGAAAACTATACAAGATATTAAAACACTTGAGGGGTGCAGCTTGTAGCAAATTTAATCAGCTTTCATTTTGTGTATTACAATTATATAGCTAGAACTCATAGTTTTCGAGATATAAGCGAAAAACCGAAAAATGGGACATTCAACCCCCCTCCCCCCTTTAGCACAGGGGCTAGGGGCGGGGACTTTTGATATGTTTACCTCCTAACTAGTCTAAACAAAGTTATGAAGTCAAAAATTGTGTTCCAAAACTTTCCTTCTAGACCCTTTTTTCAGCCTTCGTTGCCTGGACTATTACCCGGAAGGAGTGGATTCTCTGTGTGTTAAGCCTCCGACAGGATCACTCCAAACGAGTGATTTTAACTCAGTCTGAGTTAATATTCAATCCTTTCCAGTGTCGAAAATGCGCTTCTCCAACTGGAGTGGATTTCACTCTTTTGTTTTAAGAGTGTACGATATTACCTTTAGTTCTTTAAAAAAATTATCAAAAAGCTCTTTTAGTAGTTAAATTTAAAGGTATTTTGCATTAAAAACAATGTTAAATAATCTGTTAACTACAAATAAGTGGTACGGCCTTTTTTTGTTGCATTTATAGCACAAAAAAAAATATTTTTAGAGTTTAAGGCGTGTTCCTAGTAACTATTAAACATTTTTTTTTTAATTTCTTTGAAAAACATACTATTTAGCATATATTTTCTTGAAAAGTATGTTTAGATTAACAATATACGTGTAGTATTTTGCTCGGGTCTTAAGAGGCTATTCTTGCCCCGTTTTGTATTCGAACCACCCAAATATACGTTTCAATCTGCTTGAATAGGAAAATAATTAATATTACTGGAAATGCAGAACCTCCACTTACAAATTTGTTCATACTATCAGCAGTTACATTAATCCCACGATTACAATAAGGTTTTGTAGAAATTGTGCATGGGCTAAGGGTTTTTACCACAAATCTTTTTGGGTTTCAGGGACTATTAATTGCTGAAAAACGAAAAAACTTTAAAATTCACAGGCTTTGAACACGCATTAAAATTACTCGTCAGAGGAGACCATTGAGTTTTCAAAATCGCACGATCCGAAAAAATAGCCGAAACTAGCGCTTAAAATATCGTACAGTAGAGTCCTGTTTTCCCGAATCTCGGTTATCCGAAAATCGGTTTAACCAAAAGGCTCGGATTTTTTTTTTGCTAAAATATGAAATGTACACGTAATAAATAAATACTCAAAAAATAAATATGTACTTACAAAATAAGATTTATTTCTCAAAATATGCATTAGTTTTTTTTATTTGTGCTGCTCAATTTTGGTTCCGTAGCTTCCGGATAAGCGGAACTCTATTGTATTACTAAGTGGTCATTGAAAATCGTGTAGTGTTTTACCCCTATCCCGTTTTGTATTCGAACCACTCAAATTTACGTTGCAATCTTCTTGAATAGGGAAATAATTAATATTACTGGAAATGCAGAATCTCCATTTACAAATTTGTTAATACTGTTATATAAATCCTACGATTACAATTTTTGTTTTTTATCTGACACAAATAGTTCACAATAGAAAGGAAGAATGTGATCATGCAAATATCTAATCCTTAAATCCCATATCCTAATTGAAGTAAATATTTCCATATAATATCAACATTTTCTATTTACTTTTCCCGTTCGCTTCTCTAGATAGTTTCTATTCAAGAGGCGGAAATAGCGATAGTCTTTCCATTGTTTGATCTCCGTACTATTCTAATTAAGTCCCGAAATATCTGAAAAATAATTTCCGAAGTCATTATGCGTTTATGCATGATGGAAGTATTGAAGTTCTCTGTAAAAATAGGAAATGTATAGTCTTTTAAATGATATTGAAGTGTCAGAGTATGGTTGTTCTGTTATCAATAATGCATTCTTTACAAAAAAAAACGACGGTTATTTTTTTTTAAATATTTTTTTGCACAAAACAGTTCCAATGCGCAAAAAAACTAATTAAAATATTTATTACTTTTATTTTTAGTTTAGATGTTTTTGTTTTTGTCGTCGTCGTTGTTGATGTTATTATTTGCATGTTCGATTATTTTCTGAATTCTAACTTTTCCCTAGCGACTTTCTCATTATCATCACAACCAAAGTAACAGTTAAAAAATCATAGAAAGTATCATAATTCTTCAAAGCTTGAATGTATACCATAAACTTTTTTCTTCGTTTATTACTTCAAATAGAGTAACAATGGTGCAAGACTTTCAAGCTAATGACCTCTCATTGAATACACTCATTAAAAAATGTTTGTCTTTTTAAATTATTGTTAACTCTGCTTTGACCTATGAGTAAATCAAATATTCAAGAAAAAAGTATCTGCTACTGAGGAACAAAATAACCCCAGTCAATGGTATATTCACTCTGAGATTTTTTGCTGATAAGTACATCAACTTCGGATAACAATTAAATGTGTCAATATAGATTCTTAAAAATCATTTTCTCCTTAAACTAGAAAATCCATGTCACATATTTTAGCATTTATCTCTTTTTTATTTAAATTTTCGTCATCTTTTAATTAAATCTTCATCTATAAAACAGTTGGCATAGAAGACTTGACCTTGAATAATTAACTACTTATTTTTGAAACTACTTAAAATTCTAATTAACAAAAAACAGCGCACATTTTGAAGATTTTTTTTTATCTTTCATCATAAAAGAATATTTTATATTCATTGCCAGAACTTTTTTTACACTTTAAGGTGTAAAAATATAGACTTATTAAAAAGGAAATCTTTAAAGAAAATTTTATTTCACCGGCTCTACAAAAACAAAAAGGATTTTAAGTTTTAAAATTAAGAAATAAGTTGAAAGCATTTTTGCAAATTCAGCATTAAAAGTGAATCTCACCTTTAATAAATATATGTTTCAGAAAGTATCAACTAAAATGTCAAAATTTTGTTTACAATCGCTGTACATATGATTTTAAAGTATTAAATTATTCGTTAAAATTATTTTACATACACTGTTAAACATTTGGCTGTTATTTTCATCACAATAAAGGCTCTTAGTAGCTGTAACGGCTGAACGGCAAAATGCTTCATGATATTTACGGTATTCAGTTGTACCATATTTTTGTATTCATATTTTGGAAACGAATGCATGCGAAATGGTTTAACTGAATGCCAAAAATACGGCGAAGCATTTCTCCACACAGTCTTTGTAGCTGCTAGGAGCCATATTTTTGATGAAACCAAGCACTAAATCTTTAACAGGGTATTTTTCAACAAAAAATAACCTCACTTTTAAAAGATATACTTTGGTAACCATATACAACTACCATATCAAATATTGATCCGACCGAGTAATCTTTCTTGACCAATACAAACCTCCACTCCATTCAATTTCCTCCTAGGAATTGACTTAACTCAAAGGTTAGGGGTTCCATCAGCGGAATTAACCCCACCCAATGAATATTTTATTAAAGCGAGATACTTTCTGCGGAATCGGAGTCATTTCCCGATCAAGGATTGGGGAGATTTGGTTCTATTCGATATCCAGCTAACGACACAAATCCGCCCTGAACAATGGACATGGAAAGGCCAAGAATAAGCCAAGAATGGTCTTTTGAGGAAATATTTGTTGGTTCGCTTGTTATTTGAAAAGCTTAGTGGAAGAACGTGCTAAGAGACGTTTTTGAAAAAATTTAGATTTTTGTGTAATACTGTTTATCATATTGAGTAGTACCGTTTTTTTTAAACGATTATTTTATCATGGCGGGATACTTTCTGCGAAAGGAGTCCTTCCGATCAAGGATTGGGGAGATTTGGTTCTATTCGATATCCAGCTAACGACACAAATCCGCCCTGAACAATAGACATCGAAAGGCAAAGAATAAGTTAAGAATGGTCTTTTGAGGAAATATTTATTGGTTTGCTTGTTATTTGAAAAGCTTAGCGGAAGAACGCGCTAAGAGACATTTTTGAAAAAAAAAAAGATTTTTGTGTAATACCGTTTTTAATAATTTGTAAATCCGTTTTTAACCGATCAAGTAAGCAAGTACCGTTTTTAACAGATCTGAGCGCAAACTCTTTATTTGTTAGACGAATAGTTTTTAATCGATTCCAAACCAAAAGGTCTTTGTGTTAATCCAATGGTGAAAAATAATTTTATAAGCCACATTTCTCCGGCTGTAATGAATATTTTCGCACTGTTTTTTTACATGATAAATGTAGCTGACTTACAAGGCTATATCGTCCAACTTTTTAAAATTCGTTCGAATATGTTTTTTTTTAATTTTCAATAAACAAATTTACAAAAAATATTCAAACAAGTTTCAAAAGAGTGGGATGATAGAGACCTGTAAGTCAACTACATTTATCATATAAACAAAACGTTTGTAAAAAATATTCAATACTGTCGGAGCAATATAACTTGGAAAATATTTTTTTCGCAGATGCACTTTCGTTTAGATACCCGATGTCAGTCGGCAGTAACGATTTAACATACTAAAAACAGGTAAAAACTAAGGTTACGAGTTAGAGCCCCACTGCGTTCCGAAGAAACCCGTGTCCGCTAAATTCCCTGGTGCACTTTAAATTCCGTCGTGGTCACCAAGTCCTCCAAGTTCCCATACCAAATCAATACCTCTGGGGGTGACCAGTCAATTCTGGGGATTCTCTAGCTGGCCTCTGTCTCTAAAAATTAGATGGATCCACTTATGTGTGTGTTGTGTCTGTCTTCTTAAAGTCGCAGTGCTTGGCGATCTTGCCACCCACCAAGAAAGTCATAAGTTGTGTCTGTCTTACATGACTAAGGTTTATAAGCGGGTCTCAGTCCAAGCACACAAACCTAAATACACGAAGAGTACACGGGAAGAACCGATTGATTTCCTACAAGGCTTTCCTTAATAGCCTATTTGGGGATGGTAGCGAGAAATCGCATAAACTGGTGTAAAGAAGCCAGTTACTCGCTTTGTTTATCTTTCACGTCAACCCTAATTCACGCCAGAGTTGAGTGAAACGAGTCACATGCTTGTACCGCAAATGAAGAACCATAAGGAAAACCGGTTTCGGTCGCCAATGTTCGCCAAGCAGAGACAATCACGGAAAGACTCTAAAGAAATCAATCGGTTCTTCCCGTGTACTCTTCATATATGTTTATCAACCAACGAACAGGTAAGAAATGACTAAGTGGTTTTTCGTTCCCATCTGCATTGGGGTGCCACTTGGCTCAGCCGAAGTACTTCCTTCCTGCATGGAAACCTACTCATTGGCAGGCCCTGATCATTGCCTAGGCCTACAAGGCCCGGGCCTTGGGCCCCTGATTTTAGGGGGCCCCCAAAATTGGTTGTAAACCTATGCATTTTGTTTTACAAAAGTTATGAAAATATATTTTTTGCATATAAGTAATTTTAAATCATAGTTTTAATTGGCTGGTAGTCAAATAAACCATGTTTTTGAAATTTCTCTAATAAAATAATGATCACCATTGGTTTACATAGATTATATTTGATAATGGACCTCCTACTTTTAAAGCTCATAACTTTACAATATATGTATTGATTAATCTTATCAGAGACATAGCCAGATCTTAAAAATTCTTTATTCTAAAATAGTATTAAATAAATAATATACCTATATATATATTTGGGGGGAGGGGGGGGGGAGAACCCTTAGCCTTTCGTTGGCCATGCATATGCATTCGGTAAGGGGCCCCTGAAAGTATCTGGGCCTTGGGCCCCAACTGGTCATGGTCGGGCCCTGCTCATTGGTGGCTCTTCCGGAAAAATAAATTGGATCCCGACTGTAAGCAGACAGAGAGGGATAGTCTCTATGGCACTTGACTTTTGGGTTCTGTTCAAAGACGTCTAATACCTTATATTAGTGCAGGATCGGATTTCTAAATAGGCTAACTAGGCTGCAGCTTAGAGCGGCGAATTTTTTGGGGCGGCAAATTTTACGACCAATTAAAGAGGCATTCGGCATAAAAAAAAATTATTATAAAAATAGGAAGAAAGAAAACAAATCATTTACATTAATGCGTAAACCGTAAACGTATATATAGCACTAATATTTCGTAGCAAACATATTCGCTGCGAGGGCAAGTCCACCACCTCCTCCCGGATTTCGAAGTTGAAAGAAAAATAGTAGAACAGTTTTTTTTTTTTTTAAAATCGCCTATTTCGCTTTCGATTTTGTGTGTAAAGGTATATAGATGATTCTTATATGTGTATCGATTATAAACAGCACATACCACCCAATTTTGCAGCTAACCAGTTACCTTTTTCCGAAGTGGGAGAATATTGCGAATGGAGCGGCAAATCGTAGCCTAGGCGGCAAACCTTTAAATCCAGCCCCTCAATGGTTATCGTACGATCATCCCCCGATGTCTACTTGATGTTGTCATGTCAGTAACATATCGGATAATTATAATATGGGAGATTATTTGTTTAGATTAACCTTTTCAGTCCAAATGACAGTTTGGCATCATTTTAGAATTTTTTTTCTGATCGTCTAGAGCCATTTATGATATCGAAAAGCACATCATTCGATTCTTAAATTATTTTTCTTTTTGAAAATATTTTTTATTAATCCCAATGGATGTCAGCCCTATTATTTTTTTAAATTATGATCCGAAACATGATAATTCCAAATGGCATCACTGGTACTGAAAGGGTTAAGCACATACAGGAATTTATAACCTAGGGGCAAACATGACTGTAGAAAGTCACTTGAGTTTTGCATATAGACATTGCGTGTTCTCATAATCAGACAATCGGTACTTAATTCATCTGTGTTGTTAGATAATTTTTTGTTCTGTTAAAGGATTTTTGCACTTTTCAAACTACTGCTAAGAGATATATTTTTGTGTGTTTTTTAAAAGCCTTAGAAAATATCTTTGACAACCCTTGGCTTATCCTTTTCAATATCCTTAAATATACAAAACTTGTGAACTTGATACGGAGGTAGAAAGAATTATCTGAATGCAATAAAATGTTATGGTGCGTCAGTATAAAAACATGTGGACACTTTTTTTCCTCCTGGCGCCTGGATTTGTGGGGGGAAAAAATGGGCCCTACCATGTAAAGCTCCACTCTTTTTAAAAATACAGAGTAAATGCTCTAAAGGGTAGCGTGTTATCTAGTCATATATGGCTCTAAAGCAATGTTAAACTAAACTTTTCAAAACTTAAAGGGTGACTAGTATTAATAAGAAAATTTAAATTATTCATTATTAAGGAGAGTTCAATGCTAAATGAGAATTAGTCAAAAAGATGATGTTTCAATCACAAATATGAGCAACTGTCACGTGTGTGTGTTGTGTCTGTCTTACTTAACGAACGTGTATAAGCCGTCTCTGACCAAGCACACAAGCCAGAAAATATATGTCTACCAACCAACCAATCATAAATACTCATGAGATGATTTTGTGACAAATTGCTATAGAGAAACTTAATATTTTGGTAATAGAGCTACAAAGAAACAAAGTACCATAAAAAAAATTATTAAGAGGTTGCAATAACACATAAAATCGCAGGGAATCTCATGTGGAAATATTTGGCATCGCCACCTGATCTGAAACGAAACTTCATTTTCGGAGAATTTTTAGCCTTTTTTTGTTTCATTATTCTATCACTTTTTACTAAAAATAATTCCCTTGGCTCTTCAAATTTTACAAAATTCTGACCGCTGTTGTTCTAATTTTATGTCCACATGAAATTTTAATTTTAACTAGCTAGTATTAGAATTACTAATATTGGAATTACCCTTCTTTACAAGTATCCTGAAATTTATGACACACATAAACACATACATGAATACGTACGCAAATTGAATACATACGCTTCATACGCACAAACATACTCATACACATTACACACACATACATATGGGTAATTCCATGCAAAATTATCCTTTCTGTAGTGTAAGTCACGTTTGTAAATAGTGATTATTACTACAATGTTTAACATTAAATGAAAAAAAAAATTGTGGAATAGTTGATCTAAACTTATTATAACTAAATAATGTAATGTGCTTATTTAATTGATTTATTCTTTTACTTAAAAAAATTTTAATATCCTCTTAAATATTGACTTACACTACAGCTACATTGAATTAGCCATATACAACACAGTGTGTTATTAAACCATTTTACGACAAATCCATGCAAAAAATATCCAAAGTCCTCAGTTTATTTCCCAAACCCATACCTTTAATAAACACATCCCCTACGCGCCAAGGGTTAATTTGACACAGTGCAACTAAAACTTAATAACCCCAAGCGCGCAACCATAAAAGAAAATGAACTCCGTAGATTCATCCTCCTATGCAGGAATTTATTCGCAATGTTAAGCCCCGTGGAAGAGAGAGCAGAATCGTTAAAAAGAAACTTATCTAGTAACCAAAGAGGTCTGTAGCCAGTGAATGCATGCTGAGCTCGCCCCCACATTCTTGAAAGCCACGGGTTGTTTTTGTGTAGTATTTGTTGACAGTTACTGTTTTTTAACTTTCATACTACGTTTATAGCGTAAAAAGTGGAAGATATTATAATCGTCCAGTCCGTCTGCCTGTTCGTGTTGTCTGATGAAAAAGTCGACTTGAGTTTATGTACTTTGTAATGTAGGTTTATATTGGGTCATTAACAAAACCCCAAATATATAACTTGTTTGTGAATAAGCGCTCCCTCCTCATAAATTAAGTATTACTTTACCTTAACATTTTGATAATAGCGAATTGATTAGTTTATATAATAATTATTTTCCTTTATTTTGCTATTTTAAATATCCTTCCCTCAATTTATATTTTTTATATACCATAAGCAGTAAATTATTAGAAAAAACCTACTTTAAACATTCCATAAAATCTATAATATGGTTGGTTCAAATAGCAATTTTTAAAAAAAACACCATACAGTAGTTTACCAAAAAATAGTATAGGATTTTTATATCCTAATTTTAACAATAAATAGCATTGATCAAGCCCGAATAAAACAAGTATACAGCATGAAATTGTCAATTAAAAATATTATAGAAAATATAATAAAATTATTAGATACCAGATCTTAAAAAACAAAAAGAAGAAGTATTGGTTTCTGCAAATAATGTTGAAGAACTTTTGATAAAACCACGACGTACTTTTCCTTCACATCCCTACTGTACACTTCACAAGACTGTTCCCCGATTAGGTCAAGATAACGAGAACTGTTTGCTGGAGTGTGTGTTTTCCGTTTGAGAGACTATTAGTATCGATCAAGATGCATTTATCTTGTTTACTGAAGACCGAAATGGGGTTTACATTTTGTTTGTTGGTTAATCTTTTAAGATGCGCACTTTGGGGAGATAGCTGTGAGCCCTTTTTTGTGTGTTTGTATTCATCAAGTGTTTTAACCCGTTAAAGACGATTGGTAATAAAATGTGCCACGCGAATATGCAGTCTTTGCTTATATTTTTTCCTGTTTAGATTAAAATGAGACAGATGATGACTACAGTTAAACACACACACACATTTAAACAAAGAGTTTAACCTCGTAAGATTCGATCAAAATAATGCACGCATATTCTTAATCTAAACATACTTTTCATACAAGTATATATATACTAGAAAGCATGTTTTGCAGAGAAATTTTTATCACTTATTTGTAGTTAAGAGGTTATTTTAACTTTTGATGCAAAATGCCTTTAAAATTAACTACTAAAATAACTACTAAAAATTTATAATTTTTAAAAAGTCTAATATCATATTGACCCTCGTACAACTTCATATTTTACAGAAATAAATGACTGATACCTGTAATCAAAGGATGAAAACTGATATTTGTATCTTCTCCCATCGGACCAGGTCAATTTCGGAACTAATTAACGTGTCAATTGTTTGTGGGGACGTTTTAAAAAATGTCCCCAAATGGGAAAGCCAAGTGGCAAGAGGTTAAACAATTCGTGTGCATTAAAAAAATAGAACCGGTTTTCTACACATCGAAACAACTACCCACTAAAAAACTGATTCGTTTACTCGGGGACAAATATGGCGACTCTTACGAGCATCCTTATAAAATTTATTGCCACTTCCCACAATATATGATTCATCTTATGTAGGATAACAAGGAAGGTATAGTAATAATGGAAATATAAGGTAATGGAAAAGAGATGTGAAGACTACATCGCCGGGTCATGGTATCTAGAATTATTCCATTTCGAAACACTTTGAATTGGATTAGCATTGAGTAATTGTAACTTTTTTTTGTTCATTTCAAATTTTTATCTATTACTAGGAATTTAATTCTATCATTTGATACCTGTTAAAAGTAAAGATTTTTTTAATTTATCAAAAAAAATTGTTTACAAATAATTTTTGGCTTACGAGAAAGAACAGTTATCGACAGTAGTTGATTTAAAAAAAAATAATAATAAAATTCTATTTTTTTTACATATAGTTTAAAAAATAAATTTTGTATGAATAATTATAGCAACAAAAATAGAATAAATATAAATAATGCAACAATTAGGCAAACAAATTTAAAATATCCACTCCTAGTTCAGGGCGTAATTTTTGAGCAAAAAAATCATCAATAAACTGGAAAAATTTGGTGGAACGTTACTCCGTAAACATGTGGCAGCATATGATGTCACCATGTTTACGGAGTAACATCAAACCTCAAAATCGGAGGAAGCATCAAGCTTTCACTGATATTTGCAACATACATTTGGTGAAACGTTTACTCGGTAAAAACGACAATACTAATCAGTTTTACGGAGTTATACATACCATTAAAAATATTTTTAGTGTGCACAAAAAGCAGTTTTTTTAAGTAGTTAAAGTCGATATGTGGGCATTTGGGGGCTCACTAGTAAACAGGAATTCTAAATTATTATTTTCGCATACAATACAAAAAATAATTTCAGGTTACTATTTACTTATTTTATGAAGTAAAGTTACAATATTACAAATTATATCAAATGTTTAAGAATCGCTCATTAAAAAAACACAAACTCCAAAAACACAAAGACAACATTCTTATTGTAGTAGTATAATTAAAAAAGATTTATAAGAGAATATTTAACAAAACAAATAGCTGAGTATGTAAAAAAGTTTTTTATTTGCCCGCAGTCATAATGACTCGAATTTTTATGAAAGAAATGTGCAATTGCGGAAAAATTTACGTTTGTCCTGTTGTTTATCAGGTATTGTCTTCTTTTGTTCCTATATTAATTGAGCAACGGAATAAGTATTGTTTGTTCAATTGTTTCTATCATTTGTTTACCTTATTTTTTCAACCAATGGTATAGTTTAGAGATTTCTGTTAGACTTTAATTTAGAAGTTTAAATAGTGGAAATACAAAAACTGGTAAATAGTAAAAACAACCAATTTGCGATCTTTTGTGTGTAAATATTTTCTTGTTGGTGAACAAATATATATTTTGTCAAAATATTACAATACTATTTTTACAGGAGTAAGGCATCCATCTACGAAGATTTTAATGTTATATACGGCAAAGAAAGAATTGCAATGGGGTCAAAAAACCGAAGTGGAGAAGGAATTGCTATTAGTTCTACTGAAAAAAATTTGTGTACACATCATTTGTTTCCGTAAGGTAAAAATTATTGTATTATTTAAAACAAATGTAATATGCGGGGTAAAAAATTATTTTTTACGTAGTTGAGAAACTTCTAAAGACAAAAATTTAATTAAAAATTAATATTTATAAAGAATTTATTTAAATATAAAATGTCATCTTTTAAGTGATGGAATTGTAAAAAAAAAAATTAAGTGGAATTCCGAATTTTGATAGACCCTGAAAAACAATTTCTGTTATTATTCTTTAATTTATATAGCCTGTTTTCTCTTAAGCTAGATTTAATTTTTATTTCCTTTATAAGTAAGATTTTAAAAAATATCAGTACAAAATACAAACAACTATTTTAATATTATGTCCTCTTCTAATTCCAGAAGTTCAAAAATGAAAACAATACAGCCGTATTTGTTGCCACTCACGACGTGAAACATGCACATTGCATTTTCATTTTTAATTCTTAATTTGAAGTTTTATCGCAAAAAAAATAATAATAACGCCATAAAAACCTACTTCAAATAGAACACCTCAAAAACAATTTTCACTAAGTTCACGTTAACGAACCACGACGCAGATATATCCACACTTAGCTACCCATTAGGATTACCGCCTAATATTGTGTCATTAACGGGGAGTATTATGACACACTTATCTCAAGAGCGCAGCCATCGAAGACCACACATGAAATACTTAAGATTACTAAAACCTAGCAGCATATTCTATTTTCAGCAAGCGATATTTTGTGTGTATCGAAATAATTTTCAATTTAATGGAATGGTTAACGTATTTTTATGCATATTCATATACACAATATTGAATATTAAGATATGTGGTTCCATTTCAAGCTCAGTGCTACGTATACCGGTTTTTATTTTATTTTTTCATAAAAAAATGTTTTTAAGCCATAATATTTATTCTGAATAATTTATATATTTTTGTGTTTTTCTTAAAATGAACGTTTTTTATCTATTGAAGTTAGTTTTGGTTATGTTTATCCTGATTTCCCAATTGGTATTAGGATTACCGCCTAATATTGTGTCATTAACGGAGAGTGTTATGACACACTTATCTTAAGAGCGCAGCCATCGAACAGACCACATACGAAATAATAAATATTAAAATATAACAAGTGCAAGGAGTATGTTCAACGAGTTAAGAGTTTTGTACCGAAAGAGTTTATTTTAGTGGAATTTTTAATGTTTATGTAAGATAAATAATGTACCTTAATGCATCTTAAAATATTCAATGTTTATCGTTCTTGCTAAATTAAGATACATGATTCCCCTTCAGGTTTAGTGTTACACTGTTAAAATTTGCATGGTAGGTTTCACCAAAAAAAAAATGGTTTCTAGTATCTGCAACGGGCGTGTGATAACATTATTCGCCATACATTTGGGCTTTGGTCGAACCATATTTCAGGATATCTGAAAAATGGTTACGACCTAACTATCATCAAAAAAATAGCGAAACGTTTTTGCCACAGTTATATAGAAGTTACTAGGAAATCGAAAAAAAATCATCTATGCGCAATTGCACAAAGAGTGCCGTATAACTTTTTGGTTTTTAACCCTTTCAGCCAAAAATTAACCCAAAAATTTACTACACTACAGAAACTTCTGATATTCACAAAATAAGCTTATTTTAGGTCAAATATACGAGTTCCATAAGAAAAAAAATTCATTTTATTTTTTTTATATGGTTTTTGAAATAATGCCAAAAAATTTTATTTGTGGAAAACAACTAAATAAAAATATATATATATTACCTAAAAACACTTCGAGTTATATATTTTAAGGTATCTGACCATATTATTAAAAAATTAGTAATTATTTTAACCGAAATGATTTAAATTGTGTTTTAAAAATGTGGAACTGAAGTGAACTTATCAAAAATCAGGTGAAACTCTTGTTGGCTATTTTCTGAATAAAAAAATAATAGTTCTGACTTCTATTGAGATTAATGTAAAATATTGTCTAATGAACAAAGTGTGAAGAATCGAACGATGTGTGTTTGGATGTCATAACGGGACATAAACATTTTGAAAAAAATATTGAAAGTGGTGATGCCAAATGGCACTGAATGGGACTGAAAGGGTTAAGGCATTGTTGGAAAACTAAAGGATATGCACATTTAACATTGGGTACACGAGTTTCAAGCATCCGTGTAAGAACGCCATAATAAGATTTGCTATAATATCGTGAATGCGCAAAGAGTAGCTGCCAAAGAACTTAAGGTAGGCGAATACCCAAAATTTCCCAAAATTCTAAAATTTTTACTATTGCTTTAATCTTTTCCAAATTTGGCATAGTGATTTCAAATATAATGAATAATACTATTTAGGCTTTTGTTTTTATTTAAATATAATTTATTTATTTTAAACGGTGTTTATCTACTAAAAAAAGAGGTTTACGCCAACAAGTCTACCACCTAGAATTTTCATCTTATGAACATTTATTATGTGTTAAATTCTTCGTTTTGGACTGATACGTGCAATGACCCTCTAGAGTTACATACAAATTACAAGAAAAAAAGTTATTAAGAAAAATGTAAAAAATTAGCCACAAAAAATAGGATTTTTTTCAATTAACTTACACTTGGACATTTCAAAAAAAAAAACTTGTATACTTACACCAGATGTTAGAGGTTCATGGCACAGATATATATTGAAATAGCATCTGTGATTAATTTCAGGTAAATTAATGTAATACTTTTTATGCTAGAAGGTGTTGGCGTAAACCCCTTTTTTTAGTTGAAAAACACCGTTTAAAATATAAATCAATTATATTTAAATAAAAAAAAATTGCACCAAAACCATTGTTCATTATATTTGAAATCACTATGCCAAATTTGGAAAAGATTGAAGTAATAGTAAAAATTTTAGAATTTTGGGTATTCGCCTACCTTAATAGTTTTTAAAGTTACCCTACACAGTTAAAAATTAAAGTGCAAGATTGCACCGGATTTCCTGGCACTTTCTAGCTGCCACCGCTATTTAGAGCGTGGATTCACCTATTTTGCGGTACAACCACTTGCACCAGTTTTTCGGTTTATGGTGCACCAGTATTTAGGATTTTGATTTCACTAGGAGTGCACTATAAAAAATGAATACTCAAAAACGACGAAATTTTCCTTAATTTTGACGATTCCGTTACTGGCAAATGATCCGAGTTTTCGTTTCCTAAAAGTGAGGAAATTTGAATCGTCATTTTTATGAGGATTTTAATGTCGTCTAATATAAAGAAATATTTCGTCATTTTTGAGCATGTGAGTACAACAATGAGATACAGTTTCCTCAAAATCAAGATACAGAATCGTCAAATCACGATCGTTAAAGTGAGGATTCACGTTTATTCAAAAGTCACGTGATAGTTTGAAGAAACAATCCTCAAAATTAACGAAATGAGGCTTGAGGATTCATGAATCGTCAAAAATGAAAGTGTTATTTCTGAGAGTGTGATGTTCCTAGTATAGGTATTTATTCTTCCTCCTACATTTAAATGCATCGATTTATTGAGTGGTGATTTAAAGTCGTGTAGAGTTACACACAGTTTTTTAAATATGTACACTGTTAAAAAAAACCTGAAATTTCAGGAGAGAAAATTACTGATTTTAACGGAACTTTCCGGTAACTACTGAAAACGGGTTTGTTTCTTCTGAAAACGGTTTTTCTGCTTCTAAAAACGGGAAATGTCCGTAAACCGAACCGAAAATGTCCGTAAAGAGCGGAAACGGAATTTAAATTTTGCCTTTCAGAACATAAATTGCATGTTTTAATAGCAAAACTGATTGTCTTTATTAGAAGATGTAAGTATTGTAAAGATAGAACAAAATTATAACTATTTTTTACTATTGCAGCTGCTTTTCAGTCCAATTTACACTACGTTCTTGAATTGAGCTTTAGCGCAGTCAAAGAATGCTTTGTTTTCGCAAACTTCTATCAAACAGTTTGATAAAAATCGTATAATAAAAATGCAAGCAATATGTAAAGCAAACAGTTCTTGCTGAAAATACGATTAGAACACATTAAATAATTAAAAATAGTTTTTTAAAGCAACTTTAAATATTTGTAAATCGTTTGGAAAAACTTTTGAAGATTGCATGGTACTGCTCAACTCCTCTTTTATGCAAAAAGAATAATTCTTTTTTTCGTTTTCTCTCGATGATTTCGACAGAATCAGCATGTGATAGAATATGGATTAAAAGACATATTAAAAATTGTAAAAAGTTGTGAGATAATGTTTCGAGCCAACTTAAAGAGGATGATTTTAAACATACATTTTGTTACGACTTTTTACCGGCAGCTGAAATCGGATTTAGAATTTGTTGTACAGAACTATTATGACTACAGATGATGTCTAACTGAAGAAAAGAAAATAAACATGTTCGAAGTTATACTGCAGTGAAAAGCCGGGTGTCAAGCATCTGCTCATTACTTTCGTTTTCTACAAAAGGAAACCGTGGTTTTCGCTGTATTATTTCGAGGTCTTATCACTTAAATATGCTAGAATTTCAAACTTAATGCCACGCAAAGTGTATTTTAAAAATATGTGTGCTGGAAATAGTGAAACTACATTTTTTGTTGGAATTATTTGGATTATTATGTTAAAATTATTAAGGTAAGTGTCCCATCGTAGCATTGCTTGGTTCGATATTCTCACTTTCGATGTTTTTCACAGACGTAATGTTCAATCTTTTTCATATACAAGCTCAAAGTGTTTTTAAAATATGTGTGTTGGAAATTGTGAAACTACATTTTTTGTTGGAAATGTTTGGATTATTTTGTTTAAAAATTTAATCAAGGTAAGTGTAAATGTAATACTTTTTTCTGTTGAAATAAAAATGTTTTCTGTAAATTGCTTTGGTTTCTTATTCAACCGATACATGTATATTATTATAAAATTGTTTAGTTATTACTTGCTAAAAAAGAAAAACAGTATGAAAAACTTTAATCTCTACTTCTTTATGGTTAAAAGTATTATTTTTACAATGCATAATTTGTGTCTTAAATTCTGGTTATTAATCAAGAACGTTTTACATTGAAAGATAAATTTAATTTTTTGTATTATGATGCATTACATTTTTGAAACTTGCTGTTTTTCTTTCAAAGTAATTTTAATATGTAAAGTCAATGTGCTAAATCACTATAATTTAATATCTAACAGTTTGTTGCCTTTTAAAATAGTTTAATTATGTATTATAGTTGAAAAAATATGTAATTTTGACAATTATATTATACTGTAGATAATGGACTGGTTTTAAATTTATTTTTATATTCTACGGTGGATACGAGGGGAAATACAGGAGGGCCCAAAAGTAGTTTCACAGTTAATGTTGTACCATTGGTAAGAACTTCGGCTTATTTAGAACAGGTATTTGACATAGTCGTGCTTAGTTTTAGTTACGACTTTATTTTAGCCAACCAACAAAACTAAGCACGACTATGTCAAATACCTGTTCTAAATAAGCCGAAGTTCTTACCAATAGTACAACATTAACTGTTAGGCTACTTTTGGGCACCCTGTACAAAATGGAAAATTTTAATAACGGAGAAATAAGAAACGGGACTTCTGTTAATATACGGGAAAATTCAAAATGGAAATTTTTAATAACGGAGAAATAAGAAACGGGACTTCTGTAAATATACGGGAAAATTCAAAATGGAAAATTTTAATAACGGAGAAATAAGAAACGGAACTTCGTAACGGGAAAATACTTAACGGAACGGGAAAAGCCCGGCAACTCAGCTGCCGGGCTTTTTCCTTCAAATTCAGTAATTTTTTTTAACAGTGTATGTTTTTTAAATATGTTTTTTAAATATGTATGTTTTAAATAAATATGCATTTTTTAAATATGTTTTTAAATATGTTTTTTAAATAAGTTTTTTTTAATGTTGAATTTTAATTAATCAATTCACACTCCCCTAAATTACAGCAAACTTTAAAGAAGATTAAAAATGGGACACCACGGCAAAATTTGAATACTCTGATTGATGCAACCAATTAGGCTAAGTAATTACACCCTTTCAGTCCGGCCTTGGCCCTCTCAAATGAAAGTACATTGGCATACAGAAATACAGGGATGAAAAGTATAAGAACAACATCTCCTTTTTTCATGTGCTGCTATTAAAAAATGGGGAGACTGAAAGATACTTAGGTCATGTAAAAATGTAGTAAAACCAGTATAAGGTATTTGTCTTAACCCTCTAATGCATATTGTTGCCATATGGCAACAAGTAACATGATCCACTTTATTATATTAAAGTAGCGCTCCCTCTCGACAAATCTGTTTTTTTTTTTCATCTATTACATTCTATTTTGAAGTTTTAGTTACTAATAACCATCATAGATGACAGTAATAAAAGTGCATTCAAAATTAAAGAGTGAAGTTATTAACTGTTGTCAGCTAACTATTAACTGCCTTTGGCCGAATTCAAATTATAATAATATTAGTACTTAATACAAATAAATTGTTTTGAAAAAATAAATATAGTTCAATAGGGTTATTTTAAAATATATTGAGTAGTTTTCTAGTCACTCTTATGAAAATCGGAATTTTGTAGTTGGTTTTTGCCTTATGGCAAAAAATTTTAAAAATTGAGAAGATTTCAAATCCAATGCATTTTTTTCCAATATTTTTTCTCATAATCTATGAGTATTAAAGATACAAATGTGTTTGTTCGGGATGAAAGAAAAGTTCGTGCATTACAGGGTACGGTATGGTACATAAATATTCCAGCTTGTGTGCGTGTTCAGAGAACCGCTTATAAGCTCTCGCCAAGTGGTGGGACAGACACAGAAAGAGTTTTTACAAGCACAAGAGACACAGAAAGAAAGGACGACACTAACAGCTCCAAAACCCAGCATCTCCAAAGGCTAGCATCCTAACGATTGCGCCACCGGGCATTACAGGGTTAATGTACATTGTATTATCATTTTAGTTTCTAAGTTGCTCTTCAAGAGATAGTATATATAAGTATAAGTGGTAATTGTGAGTATTTTTTATTAACTCGTTAACGACGGTTGGCAAGAAAATTTTACATACGAAAATAAGCTCTTTATTGTTTTCATCAAAAATGAATAAACTACAACAAAAAAAAATGACCATACAACTGAACAATGTATGCAGGACAAATTAAGTTACACGAAAAACGTCAAGAAAACACAAGAGAATAAGCAAAAACTTCTAAAATAACTAAAATAGAAGTTATAAGAAATTGTTTTTCCGCACGGACCAGCCTAAAAAGCCTGTCCTACCTTTCTTAAAAAAAATTTTAGAAGAAGATAGACGGATGGAACCAATTTTGAAGGGAATACGGACGGACGAACATCTTCAGCATGACTTTTCAAATATTTTTTTCATTTGAATTAAATAAAAGGTTACACTCCGTGCCAACCTAACTTGGGTAAAAACAAAGAGTAAAAAGGCAGAGGGAAAAGCGCGGTTGGTCCGTTAGTTGGAAACTCTTATGAGGTAATATTTACATACAAAAATTATACAATTTAACCAAAATACACTTTTCATTCTGATAAAATTGCCAAATTTCCTCAAATAATATTCAAATCTGTTATACCTTAATGAAATTAATTTTTAAACATGTTTTGTGGATGGATTCACAAATAATTTATGGAACTCTTTACATCCGCAGAAGAATCTTCTCCATAGCATATTTCTAATTGCCCAACTTAGGTTGGCAAGGAGTGTAGTAGGCTAAAAACTGGTGACGCATCTGCTAAAGGCTTCCCTGCCTACTTTATTAAACTAGAAAGATACGTAGATAAAATATTTAAATAAATATTTTAAAAAAAACATAATCACAAACATCTACTACTCAACAACAACGAGTCTTTCCCATCCCGACGCCGAAAGCGTGACTGCGTTTTTAGCAACTCGGAAACTACGCACCACCTTCTTCGGCAGACGGTGGTAAAAAGGGTTGGGTAGGCAAACGGTTTCTGACGTCGTCGTACGTTTTGCATAAGTGCGGGCACGTTTCTGCATTCGGAGGGGCTGGCTTCGCGCCAAGAGCGAACCGCGGAACAATTGTTTGAGGCTGCTAATCGAACAAATTCGCTCCCAGGGTCACATCGAAGAGAGGGCGATCAACTCGGTAATGAGAGAGTGGTTTTGATTAACGTCGATCTGGAGCTGAGCTTAGCTTGGGCAATAATCCACCGTCACGTAATTTTAAACTGCGGGGCTGACACCTGAGGGGACAATAGGGACATCGTATGAGACTCCAGCATTGAAAAAAAAACTACGGAAAAAAACGGAGACTTGATAATTGGGTAACAATCTAAACTGAATTTCGAAATTGAGAACGTTTGGTCACCAAAATCAAAAAAAAAAATAATAATAATGTCGGATTTTTAATTCTTTGAAGATAACTTGCATAAAATATCATTTGTCCGCCTTAATTTCTGTTATTGCCTTTATTATTTATTATTGCCTTTATTATTTATTATATCGCCTTTATTTCTTCTCTTATAAAATAAGCAAACACCTGTAGTAATTTTAATTATTGCACTTCTCAAATTGACCTTTAATGGTTTAAAATTCATTTAATATCCCCAACGTATTGATTACTGAATGTGGGGAAGGGGCATATTTTGCACTTCTTTTAGTGCGTTATTATATTTATTTCCATATTTTAACTTATATATATCGTTTTTAGTTAAAGGACATAACATCTCTACGCGTATCGTGGAGCTTACAAGCATAAAACAAAGCGTATCGAATAAAGCCACAAAAAATGAAATAGTGTGAAAACAGAACCAAATAGAGCAATACATAAAAATACAATACACAAATACAAAAATTGTACAAAGGAATAAATAAATTTTTTTCTTAAAATAGCAAGAGATTCTGAGTTATTAGTCTTGAAAAAAAAGCAGTGGCGACGAGTTTTGCAAGGTCTCCTTAAATAGATGGCCATTCATCACTTAATTTTTCACAAAGGATCAGTTAAATTAATCTGTTGACACTTAAAAAACATCTCCGTAATAGTGAGCAGATTTTCTTGTTGGGAAGGCATTGACCTTCCGACAAACTGTTGGTGTCTTGAAATTGAATTTAGCACTTAACAATGGGATAATTTTCACGAAAACGGTAGTAAAAGTGCCTATTTTTGTGTCTTTGATAATTATATGAAACATCTGTATGAACAATGTAATTATATTCGTTTTCAATTATTTGTTGTTTTTAGTTAGAAATTTAAAACAAAAATTTTAGTCTTATTGGCTCTCAGTTGGTGAATTTCAGTTAGTTTCAATCTTTTTGGCGTGTTACTACGGACTACATTGGGCTTTTAGTTGGTGAATTTAACCCTTTCAGTCATAATGAAAATTGGCAACGTCATTAAAAAAATCTGATCGTCAAAAGCGATTTATGATATCAAAAAGCAAATCATTCCATTCTTCATACTTTTGCTATTAGAAAATATTTTTTATTAATCCCAATAGATGTCAGCCCTATTATTTTTTTAATTATGATCAGAAACATGATGATGCCAATTGGCATCACTGGAACTGAAATGATTAACTTAGTTTTATCTTAGTGGCACGTTACTACAGAACACTCTAGAACGTCATTTTCAAGGAAGCGAGAATAACGGGGTTAAAGTTTCCATCTGCCGCTTTCAAGCTGATTACAAAGCTACATTTTTTTCACAAATTGTAACTAAAAATAAAAAATAAGACAAAATAGGAGTTACCCAACAAAATAATTCGACGGATAACCCATTCTCAGAATCAAATGAGGGTTCTTCATCAATCCATCATCGAGTTATCGGATGTGTGTCCTCATATCTCGATGTATCTTGATAGATGAGCTAATCTCAGCATCGAAAGCGTGTGTAGGAGAGAATAAAAACCAATGCTCCTTTCAGAAATAAATAGGAAATCGATTGCGATTCCCTCTACAGTGAAAGTTCGCTTCGGTTTAACTGTTTTCCAAACCACACAGTAATTTCAAAAGTTAAAATTTAATTTTCGACTACTTCATCAATTTTCATTAAAATTAAATAAAATTCATTATATTCAGGGATCGATAATCAATCCCGTCCTCGGAGGTCAACAATTCCCTGAGGACAACGAATTTCTCGAATCCGACGTCCTCTTGGACGGCCATTTCCTCGTTTCCAGATACCTTAGCCTTTACCATTTAAATTATTTCGTAAATGAAATACTCTCTCTCTCTCTCTCTCTCTCTCTTACTAGGTTAATATTAATAACCTAGTATTTATTTTATTATTGTATAATGTAATTCTAGTAACTAAAAATACATTGTGCAATTTACATGAATATTTGTAATAAAGAAAAAAAATTATATTTTTGATTTATTTAGAAGTTGGATGCATTTATATAATTAGAGTGACGGGTTAGTTTTAAAGGAGGACGGGTAAATTGTTAGATAAGAAGTACTCTGGGACGGGTAAAGTTTTCGAGTTTTTTCGAGCCCTATTATATTTTTACTCGAATACATTTATTGACTTTAAATTGCTCAAAATTATTAACTTTGTGCTTTCTATCATTTGTAATTTTTGAGTTACTTGAAATGGTCTGTAAGTCATTTCTGTAGTTACAGCAGTTAACCTACCCAGGCCAGAGTTAGAGATAACATTTTGGTTAACCGACAAGCTAATATTTTTGACAAAATGTAAAATACATTTTCTACCAGAGAAAAACCTGTTGTTTTTCAGATTAAAAACAGTCAACTTTGAAGCCAGTTATTAACTGGTTTTTTTACAGTTTAAAACAGTAATTTTGCAGGGAGAAACTGCTAAATTAACAGGGAAAATCTGGTATTTCAACAGGAAAAAACTGTTAAATCAACGGAGGGAAACTAATAAATTAACAGTTTTTCCCTGTTAAAATTGCAGTTTTCTGAAAAAATTACAGTTTTAAACTGCAAAAAAACAGTTAATAGCTTACGTCAAAGTTAACAGTTTTTAACTGTAGAAACAAAAAGTTTTTACAGTGTAACATTGGGTATTTTGATACTAATTGGTAACGAGTCTGCCTATTTTTTCCATTCTATTACATTGAAACGATATTCTTTACAAAAAGGGACTAAACATAACATGAAATAAAGATTGATACAAAATATTTTATTGGTTAGTCCAAGAATCAAAAGATGTTCCGTCATCAATCCATCATTGAGTTATCTTATATTCCGTCGTGCCCGGAATAGGGGCGTATCTCCCATTGAGTTTACATGGGAAATCCACCACTTTTTTTCCTTCCACAGTGCAAGACATATCACGATGTCTTTTGAAGCTTGAAGTATGTATGAGCTAATCACAGCCTCAAAGCATGCGTATGAGAGAGAGAGAAAAAAAACCAATGCAGCTTCTTCCGGAAATAAATAGGAAATCGATTAGAATTCGCTGTGGAGTGAAATTCGGTAAATGAGAAATACAAAAGGAAAAAGATTATGGATGTATTATTGATCTTGTAGGGTATTGAAGGAAGCCATTTTAATATGGATGATCCGGGCGAAAACCAATAATAAAGCAGGTGTTTTTATGAGAAAAGAATATCGTCGCTTAAAATCTGCCGGAAATATTTCGATATTTTTTTATGGCTTTGATGGACTATTATTGATGGCGGATGGACAATTAGACATGTATCATTAAAAATACCTTTGGTTGTTTGGTTGGTATACATATATTTTCAGGCTTGTGTGCCCGCTCATTAACCTTCGTCGAGTAAGACAAACACAACACACTCAAACGCACACAAACGTGACAGATGCTGCCATCTATTGCGCGCCATCTCCACAATTTAGACATGTCCCTGAAGGGGAGGGAAATAGTCTCCAGGGGCCTGTACCCATGGGAAACTGCACAATTACCGTCCATAGGACTTTCGGATCCAACAGATTTACGAGCACGTACTCTGCATTTACTCGATGGGTCTTCAGTGGCAAAGGGACTCGATCGCCGGACCTTCAGATCCGGAGATCAAGACACTAACCACTAGGCTCCCCACAGCCCCAAAATACTTAGAAGTTACTGATTTTCTTAGATTTTAAATTAAGAAAAGTTATTCGAGTAGTCTTTTGTTTGTTTTAAACAAATCGGAAAAAATTTTGTTTGTATTTAAAAGGGTCTTATTTAAATGTTATGTCATGGTGAGAGTGAAAAGTTACATGCTTTCTGTTTTTAAATTAGAATATACTTACTTTAGCGTAAACTACTATACTTTAAATGAATATTTATGAATTTTAAGTTAATTCAAAGGTGGTTTTTTTAATTGGAAGGAAATACAAAAAAGTACTTAAAGTAGTACAGAGAATGAAATAACAAAAAGTTTAATAAATATAAGTTTCCGAAAAAAAATTTTAATTAAAATCCACTACTTAAAAACGATGTGTTTTTTTACGAAACTTAAGGAAAGAATATTTACATACATTCTGCATAAAAAAATCAATTTAAAAATTTAATTTTCAGAAATGGCAGAGTAAAAAAAACACTTATCAAAAGTTCTTTAAAAGAACTAAATAAAGTTATTTTTTACTGGTTTTAGATATTTGCACACTCAACTGCTCAGGAAAAAAATATTAATACATCAAACAACTTAAAGAATGCCTGCTAAAAGTACAGAGCATTAAGAGTTTATATAAGTTATTTAAAAAAGTATATAATCTAGCAATTTTACTGAAAGGTAAACAAAGTATTGTAGTTTTATTGAAAATCACCATACTCAAGAATTGCTGATAATAACTATTTCAATAATAAATGAATGTAGTAATATCTTAAGCCGTCTAAGTATCGATTTAAATTAAAGACATAATAACTTGCCAATAAAGTTATTTTACATCAAATTTTCAATCAGAAATAAAATAAAAATACACTTTTTGCCATCAATTCAAACACTCCAAATTCACTTTGACCTTTTAATATTCTTAACGTAAAGAGTTTTTTTTTGTAAGTAAGTACGTAATTTTCAAAAAAAAATTCCGTAATTTATGTTTACTTATGTGAGACCATATGAAATCTAATATTAATTAAACATAACATAAGCTTTTAATTTTAATTAAATTGGATATTTTTAATATACGTAATACCATGCTTAATTGCATATTCCTTAGAAGGCTTTAGAGTAGAAAATATGCAGCGTTGAATTAGTAACTAACGATCATAAAGTTAAATTCTATAACTAATATTCCAATATAAAACATAATTTTAAAAAAATGTGGAAGATTTACCTCATTATTATTCAAGAAAATAAATGAAAAAGTTTTTCCTCATTAAATTCATATGTAAATAAGTGTTTAATATCCTCCTTTAAAACACACTGATTTTAAAAAACTTCGCTCTAAAAGAAATTCGAATATGTTTTGGCAATTTCTTTCGGCAAATCAACTTCAATGTCTTTGTTTGTTTTTTACACTCATATCATTCTACTGCAAAATTAAAACTCAACTGTAAAATTTTTAGTAAGCACTCATTAGAATTAAGAATTAAAATGGTGTTTTGGTTGATGTAAACAACAACCTATGTTTTGGTAAACAAATGTGTTATTGCCGTAATAACAAATATTCTGAATTTTTAATTAAAGACAGCAATTAATAAATGTAACAGGCGATGTATGTGAATTTTAACAATTCACGTACACATTTATTATTTAAAAACAGAAAACGCAATTTTTATGCATTTGTTTTAAAACGCATTTAATAATAATGATAAGACCATTGAATTTAAATTATTCATTTCTAAGCGTACTTAATCAACTCATTGTAATATGTATTGTTAATTATTATTTATATAATTTTCAAAAAAGATTAGACTACTTTTACTGATTGCGAGATCTTTAAATGTACTTATTATTTCATGTAAATGACAAAAAACTACATAATGTAAAGAGATTTTAATATGTGTTATAAATTATTAATTGCAAAAAAAATTAAATGTTATACAACCCTTACTGATTGTGAGTTCTATAAATGATATCTTTTTATTATTTCTCAATGATGGTAAACAATACAGAATGTTAAATAAAAACTTTTTTGCATACATATTCAATTTCGCGAATACCTGTTAACCGGTTGAGTCGTTTGCCTTATTGAAAATATCTTTCGACTTTATTTTTTAAAATAAATATGAAACAATTGTTTTGAAAAGTTGGTATTTTTTTCTTGTTCAAACACTTTGAAAAATTTTGGCCATCAAATGATCCAGCCCATCAAATTGCCGTTACAAAAAGAATCAAAGAACTAAAAAAAAAGTCATCAAATAGATTGCTAGATTGGCTAGGGCCTAGGCAATGCGCATCCTTTCCAATTTTCACACTAATACTGAATTTCAAAAAGATCCCGTAATTCAAATGACCATTACAAAAAAAAATCAAAGGACCAAAAGTGAGCATGCTATTTCTCTCTCGATTTTCAATTATAATGTATCGATCCCTAGTCACAAAAATGAATTAATTGGTAGTTGGCTAGGTCATGTGCATATTAACTGAACTTCTCGAAAACACTGAATAGCAAGCAGATCCAGGCCATCAAATGGCCGCTACAATAAAAAACTAAAGAACAGTAAAAAAGAATCCTCAGTTAATTGAAGATTGGCTAGATAATATGGATGTTAGGTGATTTGTTCATAAATACTATATTGCAAGCAGATCCAGCCCATTAAATGGCGGTTACAAAAATAATCAAAGAACTAAAAAAAAAGTCATCAAATAAATTGCTAGATTGGCTAGGCAATGGTGAGGCAATGTGCATCCTTCCCAATTTCCACACAAATACTGAATTGCAAAAATATCCTGGTAATAAAATTACAAAAAATCAAAGAACCAAAAGTGAGCTTACTATTTCCCTCTCAATTTTCAATTGTATACATCCCTAGACTAAAAAAATAAGTTAGTTGGTAGATTGGCTAGGTAATGTGCATATTAACTGATTTCCGCACTTAACTAAATTTCAAGGAGATCCAGCCCATCAAATGGCCGTTACAATCCGAATCGCGGAAAAGAGCGCTGATCAATCGCACCACCTGTTACACACAACCCACAATGGAAGCGACCGAAGCTGCGATCAATCGCAACAGGTGACTAAGCTGCAACTGCCAAGAGGTGTCTTTGAAATGTAAGGTAATTAACAGGGACTACTATTATGAGGCACTGTTTGTTTTTTGTTTGTTTTTCAATTAACATATATACCAAAACCGACCTTAAGTTTGCAGTTTACAAATGTTCTACGAGAAAAAGATTAAATAGTTCTCATTTTTGAGTGCGAGAATCTAATGCAAAAAGGTATTTCACATTCAATAAACAAATTTATTTGTTATTTCAAGACATAAATTTATTATTTTTATTAGTTTAGCTTCAGTCGGAGTGTCATTTTAATTATTTTTTTCCTTCGATTTTAACGTAACAGGGCTCACGAATATCAGGGTCAAATTATCAACCAATCGGAGCAGGCGAAGCTTCGGCGCCAGCCGCATTGTTTACACAAATTCCTCCGCGTAGTACATTTCTCTGCTGCAAACTTAAGGTCGGTTTTGGTATAGTTATTTATTGTCCGAAACTTTTATTTTTATTACATGTGAACGTTCATTATGTTGCAGAAAATCCGAAAAGAAAATTGCCTGGAATTTTTTTTTATCATTTACTAATATTAACAAAAAATAACTATTTTTCTTATACTCAACTGCATAGTAGTAAGAGGAAAATAACAAAATGTGGCTACACTTCAACAATCAGTATTTTCTACCATAGCGTTTTTCAGAAAGAGTTTTTGTAGAACTCTGTATGTAAAATTAGCAAATATTTTACTAAGACGCTCGTATTTTAATAGCCCAACTTCAATGTTTTTTATTTATCCCTTCGAACTCTATTACAGTTTTCAATTTTTAATAATAAATTATGTATTTTTTTAATAGGAGAAATTTTAAACTATTTTTAAATTTTCCAATCTATTTTTAAAAAATAATAATGCTTCGCAAGATATATTAGAAAGTTGTTTTTGCTTGTAAAATATTTAGAGATTTAAATAGCTTAATAAATTATCTAGATTTGATTGAATAGTATATTTTAAAATTATTAGATTAAAATATTTAGAGATTTTAATACACATTAAAACGTCATTATATCAATATTTTGCCTACATCAATCAAAGGAATAAAGTTTTTTTTTTGTCTTCATGAAATTTCTCTATTGAGAAATGTCTAGTGCCACTTCAATAAAAAAAGAATAAAAATGTATATCTATAGTCATGTATTTAATAAGTAATCTATTTTTACTTCTACGCTATGAAGAATTTGAATAAATGTATCAGACAAAACTTTCATAGGAGAATACATTTTTCCCTTATCATTGCTGATGCTTTTGACAGCACATTATTATTCAGCATTGATTAAATGTCGCAGTCATTTACAATGATTAATTACACTCATTGATGCTGCATATCATTTGTAAAAAAAATTTCCAAACTCACTATTAAATAATAGAATTGCTAAAAATAACAAACCCACATTGATAAAGTAAAATTGATCCATTTCGCCATTAATTGATAGATTTATGTAACATCCATAGTTCAAAAAAAAAAAAATAACTTCCCTGTCAAAAACCATTTTTCAACATTTTAAAACAAGGTGGTAAAATGCAGTTACCGCGTCGTAGACTGTTAAAACCGCATTATATGAAGATGATATAAGGCGGGTTTTATCAGGAAATTGCAATGCTAATGTCCCTAAAGTTTGTGATATAAGGCTGTACGCACAATCATTTTCAAACTTAAAAAATTCTTTGAACCGTAAAACTACGTAAGCGTTACGCCATTCCCATAGTAATAATTCCTGGAAGAAACATAAGGTTCATATATTTAAGAGGTGGAAACGTTCTCTATTCCATTCGTCTTACCCTTGTCGCTACTATACAGTTGCATTAGAAATGGATTAAAGTTTATTTACTTTCTTTCTGGATGAAACTGTAATACACATTTAAAATGTTTGGTGCATAATTGCACCGGAATCCTGGAACTGTCTAGCTGCCATCACTATTTGGAGATTCGATTCACCGCGATGCATCAGAGTTATGCTTTTATCACAAAATTGGTAAAGTCCTGCTCCAAATAATATAATAAAGTTCCAGGATTTAGGTGTAATCTTTCGCCAAAATTTTTAACAGTGTAAGTACAGTACAGCAACGTATAAAAAAAGCCATTAAGTCATTGATATACAAAAACATGACAAATGATACCTTACCTGAAATCCAAAGGGATGATGAGAAGCTTTGCCCCCAAGAGCCGGCAACGAGGTTCGGCGCATCTTGTAGATATTGAAGACAGTGTTGTTAGAGGACCGCCTTCGCCTAGGTGTAGACAGCTTCAAGTCCGGCAGGATCTGAGCCATCAGAAAAACCTCAACGTACTTTGCAGCCATCGTCCCCAGCACAGCACAAGAGTAGCCCAGCAGCCCTCTGGCCGCATCCGGTACACCAGGAACGCTGGCCCACAGGAAGAACCTGCATCCGGCGTACAGCATCAGGGTGGGTTCCTTACCGACGAACAGGCTGGTCAAGAACAGGATCGAGGAATGGACCCCGGTACGGAGCCAGAAATTATCTGCAGCAGCGGCCGAGACAATCTCACCGAAGATGCTGGCGCAGAATATGGCATGGCTCAGTCCAGGGGTTAGTTTACCACGCTGGAGGGTCGCGTGCCAGAAGTGGACAGCGGTCACCGCAAGAAAGGGCAACACGAAGGCGGCTGCATCGGCCACCCATGATAGTAGAAGCAGGGCTGCGGATAAACCGAAGCGGACCGGCTGTGGACGCAGGATCCGACCGATCGGTTCCAAGATCACCTTCTTGGCAGCAGATTTAATATCGAGGGGTTTGTCAATCTCTTCCTCGGGCATGTCCCAGAAGGTAACGTTGAGTTTGTGGGGTGTAGACATAACCAACACCCTCTATATTCTATTACTGTTCCGACTGCTTATTTTCAGTCTTTGTAGAGTGCTTTCACTCACGCGATACACTCCTCGTAGTAATTTACCTACACCCGAAGCCCCACTCCGAAGTCGTTTGTTTATAAACAAGAGGGAAGAACCGCGAGAGGAAGAAGAAGCGGTTGTCTCGTTCCTTAGGTTTCGAACTCGTGTGAGGGAAAGCAGACGATTTTGGGAGTGACGAGGAGCATGCTGGGAGAAATGGCCGGATGCTCTCCTCTGATTGGTGCGAGAGGGCGCTACGAAAACTGTTCGGACACATGTTGCTCTTGAGAAGAAAACGAAGAGAAGAATTAATAGTATCTCCAATGAACATGACAGATGAATATCGTATTCTTCTCCTAGCACTTTTCTCTTCTTTTTTTTATTATTAGAACGGTTGAGTGCTTTTTTTCCCTCGACGTATTAGAGGATTTAGGGCTCCTGCGTATCAATATTGAACACTTGTTTCTTTTGTTAAGAATTAGTTTTTTTTTCAACGATATCTTAATGGGTATCGCTATTTTCTTATGGCGGTATAAATTATAAGTAATTGTACTTATAATTCATACTTCCAAAAGAAAATGATTATAAGAGAAGAAAAGGGCTATGAATATAAAACTATTTAGGGTTTATTTCATTTCGCTCTCTTTTTTTTTTTTTGTTTAACACTTGTTTCTTTTGTTTAGAATTAGTTTTTCTTCCAACTATATCTTGATGGGTATCGTTATTTTCTTAAGGCAGTATAAATTATTAAGTAATTGTACTTATAATTGAAACTTCCATAATAAAATCCTCATAGGATAAGTAAAGAGTCTTGAATATCAAACGATTTAGGATTTATTTTATTTATTTCTTTTTTCAACTGACTGAAAGATTTCTAAATATATTGTGACTTAACAAAATGCGGTAGCAATTTGCAATTAAGTTTTATTTGAGCATAGATATTCGTAAAAACAGTAAGCTCATCATCAGCAAAATGGGTAAATTAGCACGCTTGTCTGTTTGTCCGAACCCATTTTCCTTCGTTTTAAAATTTCAAGAAAATATTATAATAAAAATTTATTTATAATTGAGTGAGATGGGGCAATAAGGAAAAAATTCATTTCCAAAGAAACCACTTTTCCTATCAAACTCTTCAGAACTAATTTTGATCGAAGATAACTAACGCTGCTATAATTGAATCGGTGAGTGCAGAAACAACGTCAGTCACAAATTTCAAATTTTTTCAAAAGGGAGAAAAGAACGTAATAACTCCTCTTCTATTTCTGCACTCAACGCTCGAAACAAACGTCCTGTATTTACGGAACTACTCAACAGACCAATGTAGTTTTTGCACCCAACACGCATCTTGCCTTTCTACGCTTATTTTCATTGAAAACGAGTTTTCGGATTTTTTTGACTGAAGTGGTTTCTGCACTCACCGATTCAATTGTTTTCCTTACAAAATCTGTTTTCTTCTTTGTTTTTAATATTTGCATGTCTGATAAAATATTTGCTAAACAAAATTAAATATGATTGGATGATTGTTGAACTGAATCAGTGTGACTGCTACTTCGATCGATCTCAAAGATCGACGTTACCGATTCGGTTAGGTTTGAATTATCCTCGCACTAGAGCTACACGAGGGCTATTGGCGACGGGCGTCGTATTTTAGAACCACAGTCAGGTGACGAGCCAACACCTGAATAGGCACCCAACTCAACCGTTAAGACGTTACCGATTCGATCGCACAATGATATTCTTGTAGTATTTGCAAGCGAAGAGCTTAAACATAAAAAATTCCACTAAAATGAAAATTATTTCGGTACAAAACTCGTTGAAAATACTCCCTGCACTTGTTATGTTTTAATCTCAAGTATTTCATGTGTGGTCTGTTCGATGGCTGCGCTCTTCAGATAAGTGTGTCATTATACTTCCCGTTAATGACTCAATATTAGGCGGTAATCCTAATGAGTAACCAAGTGTGGATATATCTGCGTCGCGGTTCGTTAACGTGAAAATTATTTTTAGGGCATCATTTGAAGAAGTTTTTTTGCGTTAATTATTTTTTAGCTTTGAAACTTTTTTATTAAGTATTGAAAAAGACGTTTTTCGTCATGAGTAGTGGCAACAAATCCAGCGGTATTGTTTTCAGTTTTGAACTTCTGGAAATTACATTTGTTTCAAGCAATATAATATTTTTACCTTACTGAAACGAAAGATGTGTAAAAACATTTTTTGTAGTAGAACTAGTAACAATGAAGAGCTTAGTGGAAGAACATTCTAAGTGACAAAAAGAAAAACAGAGAAGATGAGCTTCGAAGTTTTTAATTTGCACTAAGATACTTTAACACCCCCCCCCCCCCTATTTATCCCCCCGTTACTTGCAAACAGTTAAAAATATACCCAATGAAAAAAAGGGAAATTTGATTTCTTCAAAGAATGGAATAACGTGATTGAACACAAAATCTCAATATTTTCAAAACTGTCACTTGGCACGTTTTCCACTAGTAAGCTCTTCAATTACCATTAAATTATTTCTTATGTAATAAATGCACTCTTGTAATCGCAATTACGTAATATTATCGTATCAAAGATTAGTTTGTAAATTTCTTATCACTACGATAATTCGCAGCTTTATCATTCGATGTGAAGAAAAGTGGTTCAGATGCAGGTGGACTTGGTTCCCTATTCATCCAGCCCACTTTATTCTAATACATTATTGAAGATTTAAAATAAAAGGAAAATTTTATCTATTTACTACAATTTTCACGTATTTTGGCATTACAAGAAATTGTGTTTTTTTTTTTAAGAGAATGTTGTAAGAAATTAAGTAATTGTACATAATTTTCAGAAAGTATGAAAAACAGTTTGCTCACAACTGTTCATTATTCAAATTTCAAAACAAAAGATTGTCCCAGATTTGCTAGAAATAATCCAGTACATTTTATCTTTCATTCAAATGCAAATGGACAAGGTTCCCTATTTATTCAGCCCACTTTATTCTAATACATTATTGAAGATTTTAAAAAAATTAACTATTTCCTAAAATTTTCAAGTATTTTTGAATTACAAGAAATTTTTATCTTTTAGAGAATATTGTAAGAAAGCAACATAATTTTCGGAAATTATGAAAAACAATTTGCTCACAACTGTTCAATATTCAAAGAAAAAGTTTGTCCCACATATGCTAGAAATAATCCAGTATATTTTATCTATTATTCATGTAAACCTAAAGCCTATTTAAAGCTTCTCAAGACCGCTAACTACTCAGATATATATTAACGAAACCAATAGATAATTTCATATGTAAGCAAATGAATTCATTGAGAATACTTTGTTATAGTTGATGACGCATTGTTTAATAATATACTGCCCAAGTTTTGTACTCGTCATGATGAATGTTTGATTATTGTGTTGTATCATTTTATTGACTATGATTAGCCTGACTACACTCCGTGCCAACTTAACTTGTGTGAAAACAAAGAGTAAAAGGGCAGAGGAAAAAAGCGCGGTTGGTCCGTTAGTTGGAAACTCGTGTAAGGTAATATTTACATACAAAATGATCTGAATACAATTTAACCAAAATTCAGTTTTAAACGAAATTAATGTGTTAAACATGTTTTCTGGGTGGATTCACAAATAAATTATTTAACTCATTACATGCGCGGAAAGATATTCTCCATATTATATTTCTATTTACCCAACTTAGGTTGGCAAGGAGTGTACATAGGATTCACTGACTTAGGGGGCATCCGTTAATCACATGACGCTATTTGGACGTGGTTTTTTTTCTCTCAGTTCTGGGGAATAAGCCGAGTCGGCAAGGCTTTAGCCGCAAATAAAAGCAGCCCCCCAGGGGAAATATTTCATTTGAAGATTTGAACGGCAGGCATATTTAGTATTAAACACTAAAAAATGTATTACTCAGAAAATATTATTAGATTAATTTGTATTAAATTTGTGTTATTGTTGTCAAAGTGCATTGATTATTGCAAACTTAATTATTTAAACTTAAATGCAGACTAAATTTTGATTGTAGTATTAAGTTTAACACACTAATGACAACTTTGTGAATACCATTACCATTTCCGAATAAAAAAGCTACACTCCTTGCTAACTTTAGTTGAGTAAACAGAAATATGCTATGGGGAATATCCTTCCGCGGATGTAAAGAGTTCCATAAATTATTTGTGAATCCATCCAGAAAACATGTTTAAAACATTAATTTCGCTTAAGGTAAGGCAGATTTAAATATTTTTTGAGAAAATTCGATATTTTTTTCAGAATGAAAAGTGTTATTTTGGTTAAATTGTATTCAGATAATTTTGTACGTAAATATTACCTTACAAGAGTTTCCTACTAATGGACCAACCGCGCTTTTCCTCCTTCCTTTTTACTCTTTGTTTTTAAACAAGTTAGGTTGGCACGGAGTGTAAGTAAGTTTTTCGCGTAATTTAACTTGTTTTCATAAATTGTTTAGAACTACGGTCTTCATTTATCTCATACTTCGTTTATTTAGATAAACTTAAACAGGGAACTCATTTTTGAGTGTCAAATTTTTTTTAACAACCGTCGTTAAAGGGTAAACGTTTTTTTTACTGAAACATCGATATTGGAATGTTAGTTAAAAGAGATTGGCCAAAAGAAGAATTTTTATGTGAATAAACGTTTAAGAATTAAGTACATATTAAACCTTATAATTAAAATCACTGAGTAACTGAACTATAAGTGAATTTTTTCACAATTGCATTATCTCTAACCTCCTAGAAAATATTTCCACTAAATTCTTAAATTCAACGAAATTTTTCTAACCGTACATCTTAAAATTTTATTTCAAATAAACAAATATTATTACTTAAACTTGTTCGTCGTAAATTAAATATTTTTAAAAGAAATTAAGAAAGATCTTTCACAAATTTTATCTAATAATCTAATAGTATATTAGTTTTTTTTTTTATCTATAGTGTCGTAAACCAAATATTTGGGAAAGAAATGAAGAAATATCTTTTTTAAAATTTAGTTATATGTAGTAGAATTTCCCAAATGTTCTAAAACTAACTATAAAAATAATACCTGACATACTTTTACGAGTCGAAGCATAAAACAAAATATTTAAAAAAAGTTTCTCTTCAACGACTTTGACATGTTTTCAATTCAGTAGAGAAAAAGATTGAAAACTTTGATGCTGAAATCGATTTTTAAGTATAGAAGCTTGATGAGAAGATTGCGTGAGTGCATGAATAATTTAAAAGTTATGAAAAATAAAATTTAAAAGATGGAATGAAAAATTGAATTAGGCTGGTCCAAATTTTGAAAAATTGCTCAACTGTAAAACAGAAGAAAAGATTGGCTTTTAGTTTAGAAAAGCATATTTTTAGTGTCATATTATGCAGTAACATGAAGTTACGAGTGTATTATCCCATTCAGAAGAAATCTGTCTTTTTAACAACCCATTGTATATTTTTGTAAATTTTATATATTTTCAGATTGTATTCTTTTTACTGCTAAATATTTAAGAGTCCTTTAAAAGATTGTACTACAGAGAAGTATAATTGAGCATTTCTTAATGATTCAATGAATTTGTTGAATATCGAAATATTGCCTACTCCTTTTACTTTTTTTACCAACTTATGCTACTTTTTATCTACTTATGTTACCTTTCTATATACTTATGTTGTCTTTTTATCTACAAGTCGTCAAGGTGTCTTTGATTTATGAGTGTGAAAGACTAATTTGTTAAAATAGTAAATTTATTCTACACACATTTGAATCCTTTCAACTCTAGATATCTTCTTTCATTCTTTGTGTTGAATAAATATAAGGGAGAGTGGGAGCTAATAGGACAATTTTTATTAACCTCTGTATTCATAAAAATTTTAATTCATTTTTTACAAGCTCATAAACTGAACAATTGTTTACTTAAAACGTTATTTGACAAATGTCAGCATGCTAAATGTTGACTTAATTAAAGTTTCAAAGGAATCAGAAAATGACAAGAAAATAAAATTTTAGAGCTCACACCATTTAGATAATCGCATTTTATATTTTTTTTAAATTATTTGTCATTGAAAGATGAAATATCAATGCTAAAACTCAAAATCGAAGATATTCCCATAATTTGCTGGATCACTGGAAAGGACAGTTTTGTAACTAAATCTTCTAAAACAATTTCTCAAACCTGTCCTCTTTTCAAATTAAGTGAATTTAAAAAGAATGTCCTTATCTTCCAATATAGCTGACCCGGAGTTCATCGCTATCTATTTCAGAAATCAATTCAAACATAGCTCGCTTTCTAGCAAATTTTACCAACAGTGAATCATTTATCTTCACCACGCTCTGCAATTTACGAAATTCCAGAGAAATGTGGGAAAATGTGTCATCAATAAATATAAAGCTACTTGAACTTTCACTTATTATTCAACGAAAAAATTCAAAAAGTTTAAAATTAAAGTTTTAAAAAGTTTTAGGCAACTTCAATGAAGATGATGTCAGATATTTATATAGATTATTCAAGAGAAGCATACAAAGCTAGAGTTATTAGAGTCCCATTAAATCCCACAGCCTCTGCCACATTACACCCCACATTGCTATTATATATAAATGATCCAACATAGAACCACGGTGTTTCACCTCAGTATTTGACATATAATATCGAAATCTATGATATGTCGTCTTTATAAAACTGTAGTTTAATTTATGAAAAGTTTTTATTTAATATTTAAAAAGGGTAAAAATATATACAATTTTAACTTACTTTGTATCTTTCACAGTCGTAACATTTTCCCTTTTCTTCTATCTTTATGCCTCTTTGATTTGGGTGTGTATAGGAAATTCATTTAAGTAGTGCATTTCCCATACACACCCAATTTTAAATCCTCCTCTTCACTGGAGAAGTATTCTTTGCTTGCATACCTTTCGCAGTCGCTAACATTTTCCCTTTTCATCTGTCTTTATGTCTCTTTGATTTGGGTGTGTATAGGAAATTCATTTAAGTAGTGCATTTCCCCTACACACCCAATTTTAAATCCTCCTCTTCACTGGAGAAGTATTCTTTGCTTGCATACCTTTCGCAGTCGCTAACATTTTCCCTTTTCATCTGTCTTTATGTCTCTTTGATTTGGGTGTGTATAGGAAATTCATTTAAGTAGTGCTTTTCCTATACACACCCAATTTTAAACCCTCTTCTTCACAGGAGAAGTATTCTTTTCTTGCATACCTTTCGCAGTCGCTAACATTTTCCCTTTTTATATGTCTTTATGTCTCTTTGATTTGGGTGTGTAAAGGAAATTAATTCAAGTAATGCATTTCCCATACACACCCAATTTTAAATCCTCCTCTTCACTGGAGAAGTCTTCTTTGATTATAGTCAACGATATCTTTTCTGTATGTAGGCTGTTCGGTGGGTTGTCTTTTCTGTATGAAGGCTTTTCGGTAGGTTGTCTTTTCTTTATGAAGGCTTTTCGGTAGGTTGTCTTTTCTGTATTAGGGCTGTTCTGTACATTGTATTTTTTGTATGAATGTATTTCTGTATGTTGTCTTTTCTGTTTGAAGGTTGTTTTGTATGTTGTTTTTCTGTATGTAAGCTGTTCTGTACGTTGTCTTTTCTGTATGAAGGCTGTTCTGTAAGTTGTGTTTGTTGTATGAAGGTCACTTTCTTTTCTGTATGAAGGTTATTTTGTATGTTGTCTTTTCAGTATGAAGGCTTTTCGTTAGGTTGTCTTTTCTGTATGAAGGCTGTTCAGTAGGTAATCTTTTCTGTACAAAGTCTGTTCTGTGTGTTGTCTTTCTGTGTGAATGTCAGTTGTCTTTACTGTATGAAGGCTATTCTGTATGTGGTCTTTTCTGTATGGCGGCTGTTTGGTAGTTTGTCTTTTCTACATGAAAGTTATTCCGTATGCTGTCTTTTCTCCATGAAAGCTGTTCGGTAGGTTGTCCTTTCTGTATGATGGATGTTCTGTTTGTTGTCTCTTCTGTATGAAGGCTGTTTGGTAGTTTGTCTTTTCTGTATGAAAGTTGTTCCGTATGCTGTCTTCTCTCCATGAAGGCTGTTCTGTAGGTTGTCTTTTCTGTATGAAGGCTGTTTTGTAAGTTGAGTTTTCTGCGTGAATTCTGTTTCGTATAATGTATTTTTGTTTGAATGTATTTCTGTATGTTGTCTTTTCTGTATGAAGGTTGTTCTGTATGTTTTCTTTTCTGTATGAAGACTGTTCTGTATATTGTGTTTGTTGTATGAAGGTCAGTTTCTTTTATGTATGAAAGTTGTTTTGAAGGTAGTCTTTTCTGTATTAGGGCAGTTCTGTATGTTGTCTTTTCTGTGTGAATGCTGTTCTGTATGTTGTCTTTTCTGCATGATGGCTGTTCTGTAAATTGTGTTTGTTGTATGAATGTCAGTTTCTTTTCTGAATGAAGATTGTTTTGTATGTTGTCTTTTCTGTATGAAGGCTGTTCGTTAGGTTGTCTTTTCTGTATGAAGGCTGTTCGTTAGGTTGTCTTTTCTGTATGAAGGCTGTTCGTTAGGTTGTCTTTTCTGTATAAAGGCTGTTCGGTAGGCTGTCTTTTCTGTACGGAGTCTGTTCTTTGTGTTGCCTTTCTTTGTGCATGTCAGTTGTCTTTTCTGTATGGAGGCTGTTCGTTAGGTTGTCTTTTCTGTATGAAAGCTGTTCAGTATGGTGTCTTTTCTGTATGACGGTCGTTCTGTATGTTTTGTCTTTCCTGTATGGAGGATGTTTGGTAGGGTTGTCTTTTCTGTATGAAATTTGTTTTGTATGTTGTTTTTCTGTAAGAAGGCTGTTTTGTATGTTGTATTTTCTGTATTTGGTCTGTTCTGTATGTTGTCTTTTCTGTGTGAAGGCTGTTCTGTATATTGTATTTTTTGTATGAATGTCTTTCTGTATGTTGTCTTTTCTGTAGGAAGGTTGTTTTGTATGTTGTTCTTTTTTGGGTGAGACTGTTTTGTAGGTTGTCTTTGCTTTATGAAGGCTATTCCGTAGGTTATTTTTTCTGTGTGAAGGCTGTTCTGCATTTTGTCTTTTCTGTATGGAGACTGTTTGGTATGTTGTCTTTTCTGTATGAGGGCTGTTCAGTGAGTGTCTTTTCGGTATGAAGGCTATTCAATAAGTTGTATTTCTGTATGAAGGTTGTTTTGTATGTTGTTTTTCCTGTATGAAGGCTGTTCTGTATGTTGTCATTTCTGTATGAAGGCTGTTATGTATGTTGTGTTTGTTGTATGAATGTCGAGTATTTTTTTTTTTGTATGAAGGTTGTTTTAAAGGTTGTCTTTTCTGTATAAGGGCTGTTCTGTAAGTTTTCTTTTCTGTGTGCATGCTGTTCTGTATATTGTTTTTTTTGTATGAATGTCTTTCTGTGTGTTGTCTTTCCTGTCTGAAGGCTTTTCGGTAGGTTGTCTTTTCTTTATGATGGCTGTTTGGTAGGTTGTCTTTTCTGTATTAGGGCTGCTCTGTATGGTTATCTTTTCTGTGTGATGTGCTGTATGTTGTCTTTTCTGTATGAAGACTGTTCTGTAAATTGTGTTTGTTGTATGAATGTCAGTTTTTTTTTCTGTATGAAGGTTGTTGTGTATGGTGTCTTTTCTGAATGAAGGCTATTCTGTATGTTGTCTTTTCTGTGTGCATGCTGTTCTGTATATTGTTTTTTTTGTATGAATGTCTTTCTGTGTGTTGTCTTTTCTGTCTGAAGGCTTTTCGGTAGGTTGTCTTTTCTTTATGAAGGCTGTTTGGTAAGTTGTCTTTTCCGTATGAAGGCTGTTCGGTAGGTTGTCTTTTCCGTATGAAGGCTGTTCGGTAGGTTGTCTTTTCTGTATGATGGAAGTTCTGTTTGGTTGTCTTTTCTGTATGAAGGCTGTTTGGTAGTTCGTCTTTTCTGAATGAAAGTTGTTCCGTATGTTGTCTTTACTTTATGATGGTTGTTGTGTATGTTGTCTTTTCTGAATGAAGGCTGTTCGGTAGGTTGTCTTTTATGTTTTAAGGCTGTTCTGTGTGTTGCCTTTTCTGTATGAATTACGTTCTGTATGTTGTCTTTTCTGTATGGAAGCTGTTTGGTAGGTTGTCTTTTCTGTATGAAGGTTGTTTTGTATGTTGTCTTTTCAGTTTGAAGGCTGTTTTGTATGCTGTCTTTTCTGTATGAAGGCTGTTCAGTATTTTGCCTTTTCTGTATGAAAGCTGTTCGATAGGTTATCTTTTCTGTACGAAATCTGTTCTGTGTGTCGTCTTTCTGTATGAATGTCAGTTGTCTTTTCTGTATGAAGGTTGTTGTGTATGTTGTATTTTCTGTGTGTCAGATGTTGTCATTTCTGTTGTTCTGTGTGCTGTCTTTTCTGTATGAAGGTTTTTTCTGTATGAAGTTTTTTCTGTATGTTGTCTTTTCTGTGTGAGACTGTTTTGTAGGTTGTCTTTTCTGTATGTTGTCTTTTCTTAATGAAGGCTGCTCGGTAGGTTGTCTTTTCTGTGTGAGACTGTTTTGTAGGTTGTCTTTTTTGTATGAAATCCGTTCTGTATGTTGTCTTTTCTGAATGAAGGCTGCTCGGTACTCTGTCCTTTCTGAATGATTGATGTTCTGTATGTTGTCTTTTCTGTATGAAGGCTTTTTCTATGATGTCTTTTCTGTGTGAAACTGTTTTGTAGGTTGTCTTTTCTGTTAATATAATTAGTGTAATTTTTATTAGTAATATTTAATAACTATATTAATTAATTTATATTAACATTATATTAGTATAATTTTTCTAATAATAAAATATTATATCAATAACCCGCTGATGTTTACTTTGTTTTTAATATTCAATTTTTAGTTCTTTATTTTTTAACATATGAGTCTGATGATACTGAAGTTCATGTAAAATTGATTTTATTCCAGTATATATTTGTCAGTTTATTATTTTGAAATAAAGTTAAATTTTAATGAAAAAAATTATTTTATGATCTGCTACGATGTTACACTTTCAATGCAGCATGCAATTGTAATTTAAATCTAAATATTTAAAGATTTTCAGAAATATATTGTATCGAGATTTTCCACAGCAAATGTTACGTTGCTATAATACAGTACATACTAGATGTAGCAGGATTGTACAGATATGTTCAACTTGTTTACATATTAGAATTGATTTATTTGATTTTTTTGCTTTTTATTTTATTAAACAAATTATTTTAAATAACTATCCAGCTGAAAAGTAATTGCATTAATCTTTAACTTTAAAGATTGCGAATTTAACTAAGCAACATCACTAATTATTATCTCTGCTTACTCGATTTTTCAAATCCTATTTTTCTAGATCATGCAAACAATTGTTTAAAGTTAATATAAGTTCAGAAATGTATCATACCTATGCTAAGAACCGTTATTTAAAATAACCACAATCATTTAGTAAAACTTTTTAATGATAAAATTAAAGTACAACTTACCGCACAAAATCTGAAGTTAAACTGGCAGAAAGGGAAAAAAAGGTTTGTTGTGATAACTTTTGGAAGCCATTGTTGTAACGAGCCAAACTTTTAGCAACTGCTTTTTTACAATTACTTTTCTAAATATATTGTTGAAAGTTTAACAAAGGAAATGTAGAACAATATTGTTATGAACCTTTATATAATAAAACTACAAATAAATTCCATGATTAATTATTTCGTGGATAGAAATTAACTAAAACTTTGAATTGACTAATTTTGAATAAATAAATTTTAGTTCAACTTATAATTAAATTTACATAAAGAATTTATTTTTAACTGAGTACTTAAGAGATAAAATTACCACTATAGGGGAGAGAAGGGTAATTGCGTCCACTTAGGGAAAATTGAATGCAACTAGCAGAATACGACACTTAAATTATGTTTTTATTGATATTTATAACTGAACAAATATAAAACAGAATACCTTGTCGTTAAACATGAAAACAATAACATTTGTGCTGGAAAAATTGAAAACAAGAAAATATTACATAGAGCGCCATTACCCGAACGAGTTGGGTAATGCCGCTCACTGCGATGGGCTTATTATTCTAATACTTTATACTATATATTTCACAACTGATTAAAGTAATTTTACAACTTGCAATAGTTAAAAATATAGTTTTATGCTTTAACCATCTCTTCAGCAATCTTGGTAGCTCTGGAGTCTTGAAGAGCCTGGTATTGGTGATGTTTCAGAAAATGACAATCCAGCTGAAGAACTAGGACCTTTATTCCAATTAGGATTAGATAATTGTAAATGGAAAAGATATCGAATTTATTCAACTTGCGTATGAAATTATTTATTTACAGTTTTGATTAGTTATTATTCTATTATTCGTACAGTTGAGGGTAATGCCGTCCATCCGAGCGTCATTACCCGATTGGTCAATATTGGATTTCTTGCGTTCTAATCAAGCACACAATGTATTTAATGAAATAAACTTAGTGACATTAGATAACACGATTATTATGCTTCGTAACTATGCAATGATCATACTGTTACTAGTAATCAAAGTTGACCTACCTCAAAGTTTGCTGCATAAGTTTTTTAGATGAAAATACGCTATATTTTGTTGCTGGACATAAGACTATGTATTTTTGCTTTTTCAGCCGCCATTCTCTCACTGAGCATTGCACGTGCATTCGGCTATTTGACATTAGAGTCCAATTAACTAAAGGATTGCCCAGTTTGTCACAACTTGGCTGAGCGCGATTACCCTCTGAGCGCTATTACCCGTCTCTCCCCTACTGCAAAGAGTATAATAGTAAAATAACTGAAATTAGTCAAATATCGTTAATTTTGATTTAGTAAAATCACACTATACCTAATGCAAAAAAATATAAGTGAATGTTTTCTATAGAAATTCCGCTTAGTTTAACAAAGGTCTAGTCCTTACCAAGAATTGAAGTTACTCCATGGGTCAGCAATATGAAACCCATGCTAGACTCCGCTCTATAAGATTTTCGCGAATATTGCGAAGTGTCACACCCCTAGTTTTTTTGCTGTATGCTGTAATTATCAAGTGGAAAACACCTAAAACCTTAAAGCACATGTCAATATGAACACAAAAAATTCCAAGTTGTCAAACTTCCTGCCGTTTTGGTATACATCCGCGTCCCCTTTATGTGGTTCACCTAGCAAAATTTACTAAGAAAAAACACTATTATAATATATGTAACTGCGTAATAATAAGCTAATATTTGTTTATTTGCTTCTTCCAACTGTTTTGTCGGGTTTTTTAAAAAATCTAAATGATTTAAATAGCAAAAAAACTGTAAATTAAAAATACGCGTGGAATATAATCAACCTTATGGCAAAATCAAAGGGATTCGTTGAAAAACTGTTGGCGGTTGCAAAGTTTTGAACAAACAAATATATTTTAATTTTTTTTTACCTCAATTTGCTTCGATAATAACGCCTCGCCGTATAGGATCGATCAACGGTACTCATCCGGACCGAAATAAGCAACGCGTGCCAACGTTTTAAAACTTTCTTATTTTTTTAAACAGATGGCGGCACTGTTTTACTTTCAGAAATGTGGTTTCTAATTTATTTTTTCTCTGCTACATTCAGTCGATCTTCATTATGCTAAAGAACTGGTCGACGCCTTACCAAAACAAATGTTTCCTTTGGTCAAGCTTGTAGCCTTGCTGTCTAAGGGCAGGATTATCACGAAAGTTCTTTTTAAAAAGACACTTGTTTCATCCTTATGTTATTCTATCACGACTTAGTTTTCTCTGTGAGTTTGTTTCGCCATGCACACATTGATAATTAACAATAAGACAAAATTAAAGAATGGTTGATGTATTTGAAAATATCTATGTATCCATTTAGCCATGGAACTCAAATAGAATAATCTTATATATAATTTAGATTATATATGTAAATTTTAAAAAGTTAATAAATTTACCTTCTCGTCTCCTCAATAAGGTTGTGTTAATGTGTGTTAGCATAGAAGTAATTTATTCTTCAATAAATAATTTTAAAAATAAAAAAACATTACTTTGAATAAAATAGCGTAATAATAATTTTTGAAAGATAGAATTTTTTTACTGTTTTTATATCGAAAAAATACCATGGGCTAGAACTTACTATTTTTTTTACAAAATTTTAATTTTGAGTGAAAATTTTAGTTGAAATTAAGTCGCACCAATACTACGCGAAAGCTATTGGCACAAAACCTTTCTAACTTAATACGTGGTAACTTAATACACTGCTCACAACAATTAGGGGAGTGCATGGTTTAATCCCTTTTACCCCTAATAGTTCCATTTGGTTTGGTTTGGTTTGAATTATCGTCGCACTAGAGCTACACGAGGGCTATAGGCGACGGGCGTCGTATTTGAAAACCGCAGTCAAGTGACGAGCCGACACCTGAATATTCAACCAACGCAACCATTAAGGGGGACTTCGTACGCAGCGTTAGGACATTGAAGGATATTTAACGTGCACTCCCTTACACGGGGTATTGTTCGTCGGACATTTTGGCTGCACGGGCCTAGTTCTATTTGGAATCATCAGCTTGTAAATTTTTTTCTGACTAAGTTAAGCTCACACTTATGTATCGAACACGTTAGATGGAAGAATTATGTATTTTGAAGAATTAAATAATGTATTTTTTAATTAAATGAAAGTATGAAAAACATGGTAAAATAAAATTCACTCTGAAACAATTTCATTAAATAAATTCACCCTAAATTCTTCATGCTTGCATATTCTAGATGTTTAAAAATTGATTTTGTCTATTTAAATCAAATAAATTTTTTAAAAAGGTAATTGTTATAATTTATTTAAAAGTTATGATTCTAATTTTTTCCATTAAATTTGAGTTTAAAAAATTAAGAATTTTTTCCCTGATTTTTTTTTTTATCATTTCATTCTGAATGCATAATGATAAGAAGATTTTAGATTTTTAGAATAAAAATCAAGAATTTGAGACTGAAAAGTAACAAAAGTACTCAAAGTGCTGCCCTGATTGTTTTGAGCAGTGTATGTACGTTTACTATAAGTATACTTAATACGTTTACTAAAAATTAACACGTGTTGTCAGGACTTTTGTTCTGGGCAATTTAACGAGCACTAACCTCTCGTAAATAGTGTTATTCATTGGTAGAGTTTTCTTTTTTTTTTTTTTTTCGTTGTCCTTACATAAAAAAACAAGTGGATAAATACCCAACATATATTTCTTTATCCTCCAAGTCCAACGCTCTCCCGTCCCAGACCGACGGAGCCGGACCGCACAATACCGGACATTGTGTCCGGCGGGACGGCCGTGTTTTTGTTATAGCCACTTGTCACGGCTCAATGAAAGTTGTTTGCGGAACACAATAGATAGGGCCATTGAGAAGGGGGTGTCTCATTTCGCGAGAGGCTTCGGCGGTGTGTATCTTTGGGTTGATAAGAAGGTAACTGATATTGAGGTACATTTTTTTAACCCTTTCAGTCCCAGTGATGCCATTTGGAATCATCACTTTCATTATTTTTTTCCAAATGTTTATGTCCCGTTATGACATCCAAACACGCATTATTCGATTCCTCACACTTTGTTCGATTAGTCAATATTTTACATTAATCTCAATAGGAGTCAGAACTTCTATTTTTTTACTTAGAAAATAGCTAACAAGCATTTTCCCTGATTTTTGAAAAGTTCACTTCAGTTCCACATATTTAAAACGCAATTTAAACTATTTCCCCCCCCCCCCCCCCCCCCCCCGGTTAAAATAATTACTATTTCTTTTAAATATGGTCAGATGCCTTAAAATATATAACTCGAAATGTTTTTATGTAATTTCTATTTTTTTATTTTGTTGTTTTCCGCAGATTAAAAAATGTTGGCATTATTTCAAAAACTATGCAAAAAAAATTTAATGAATTGTTTTTCTTATGGAACTCTTATTTTTGACCTAAAATAAGCTTATTTTGTGATCTCAGATGTTTCTGTAGTAAATTTTTGGGACTGAAAGGGTTAATGGGTTTTCAGTTTTGAGAAGAATGTTCTCATTTTTGAGGACCCCGACACATATAACGAATGAAGATTTTAGTGGAAGAACGTGCTAAGGGACGAAAAGGTGAAACCAGAAGAATGAAATAGTCTCCAGGGACCTGTACCCATGGGAAACTCAACAATGATTGCCCAGGGCTTTCGGACATAACAGATTTAACGAGCACGTACTCCGCCTACACTCGGGACAAACACAAACATCCATGCCTTACCGGGATTTGAGTCCGAACCCAGATGCCCCAAAGGCTATCTTCCTAACCGTTGTGCTGCCGGGTCAGCTGCTTATGTGGCTAAATTAGCCATTTCATTTTTCTCTGTTCCGAAATTTCATTGGTTGCTTCGGTTTCACTCTCAAAATGACTGATTTAGATGAAAATAAACTTTTCTTTATATGCAAGCTTTGTTTAACAAATGTTTTGAACAACCAACAGCACAGAAATTGGCATTTAAACAATTTAATAAGCAGAATATTCTTAGAAAACTCATTTTCGAATACCAAAACAAAAGTAATTCTTTACAACAAATGAAAACAAACCGTTGGAGCTATTGCCATATACGACGTGAAAAAAACCCTTTACAAAACGCATTTTTGACGAATATTTCACTTACAATGGTGACTAGCCAGCATAGCTACATCGTGGGCGATGCCTTGTTATTTTCATTAGAGTATTATTGTAACGGATTTCCTTAATTTGTTTGGTGAGGTTATTTATAGGAGAGGTTAGAAATAATAAATTGGTACATCGATAAAATATTCAAGCGTAAAATAGAAATTACTCCCATTGTGTATTAAAACTTGATTTTGTAAAAAAAGAATTTACTCTCAGTATCTCAAAATTAAGCAGGTTAATTCATTTTTTATATAGATTTCTCAATTATTTTGCATATTTAATTAATTAAAGTAACGCTTTTTTTTTTTTAATTGATTTTTCTAAAAATGAATGTTTCATTCCTTATTTGTAAATGAGAAAAAAAAAACTTATAAACCTGACAAAAATTATACACTACAACACCTAACAAAAAAAATATTACAACATTTCACAGAAATGCAAAACAAAATGTAATACTTCACTATGTAATCAATAATATATACAAAATAAATTTCTTTAATCTTAAAGTGAAAAGAAGGCCCAAAGCGTACCAAAATTATTTTTCAAGGATAAATGTATTAGTTATAGTTTTATATAAATTTCCCGATACAGTACGAGAGAGAAAAACAAATTAACTTTTAATAAATAACATTATTTAAAATGTTTCCAAATAGAATTATTTTTTAAATTAAAAACATAACAATTTTAAATTTTTAAAAACATATCTAATTATCTCCAATTATTTTCAGAACTTGTTAAACTTGAGTCCGCAAGATGATTTTATGGTCGCTTCATCTATTGCGGAAAATTGTTGTTTTAAAAGGACCACAAACATTTAATTTTTAATGAAGGTCCTATGGTAATATACCATTCCAAACTGTTCTTTTGTTTGTTTTTACTAATAAAATCTATAGAGTTTTTATAAAGCGTGCATTGCTTAAGGGTTTAGTTTTCCTTTAAATTTATGGGGCAGATGGCAGCACCAAAAGCTCATAAACCAACTCGAATACAACAACCAGCGGGGTAGGGATAGCCTGTTCGGTAAGGTCTCGGACTGGCATCACTAAGGTTGCGAGTGTTCTAGTCCCGCTGCCTTCCGAAGACCCCCGTGCAAGCTAATGGTGACTGGTGCACGTTAAATCCGTCGTGGTCACAAAGTCCTCCAAGTTCCCATACCAAATCAATACCTCTGGGGGTGACAAGTCAATTCTGAGGATCCTTCAGTTGGCCTCTGTCCCTAAAAATTAGATGGATCCTCTTATGTGTATGCATTGTGTCTGTCTTAGTTGCTGAAGGTTTATAAGCGGGTCTCTGACCAAACACACGAATCTAAATATATATGTCTACCAACCAACCAACAATAACTAGCTAATCTCTCGAGAAAAACATTCGAAGGGGTCCGAATGGCCCAGTGGGTTTGATCGCAGCCCATTACTCTTACAGTCTGCGCACTTGACCGTGTGCGGGTTCCCGCCTTCGCCCTGGATGTACTTTCTCTCTCTGTATCAGTAAGAATTCTCTCGGTTTCGGTCTTACTTGACTAAGGTTTATAAGCGGGTTTCAAATGAAGCACACAAACTAGAAAATACATATACCAAGTACACTCTTAAAACGAGCGATTTTAACTCAGTTTGAGTTAATTTTCACTCCTTTCCAGTGTCTAAAATGCGCTTCTCCTATAGGAGTGGATTTCTTTCTTTTGTTTTAAGAGTGTATCTACATTCAAAACAGCGTCATAAATATTTAGAACAGAATTTAAGAAAAATAATTCAAATCTGATGTAGTTTCTAATAAGATTGTGCACCATTTGCTTAGACATGTCCCTGAAGGAGGTTGAAATAGTCTCCAGGAACCTGTACCCGTGGGAAACTGCGCCATGACCGTCCACAGAACTTTCGGACCCACAGCTTTAACGATCACGTACTCCGCATATAATCGGTTTGTCTTCAGTGGTATCGGGGCTCGATCGCGGGTGCTTCCGATTCCGAGAACGAGACCTTAACCACTAGGCTCCCCACGGCCTTGTTTGGGTACATATTGAAAAGTAATGTCTGAATCTTGGTAGCTAGGAACCACAGAGAGAGTAGTTAAATTATTAGAGTGGAAGATCACGTGACCTACAACCCTGGCTTCATTGGGGCTCTTCTGGGAGCTCCTTGCGCGTCCCGTCTTTAGCATTGGAGGTTACGTGATCTACCACTCTATTACTTTAACTATGATCTTCGTGGTGTTAACTGGTTTCCTTACACAAGTTTAGGCGATCACTCGCTATCATCGCCAAAGTGGCCTGCTAAGGAAACTTCTCTACAAAATCAATCGGTTTTTCCCGTGTACTCTTCAAATGTGAGATGCACAAGTGTTCTAACCGAAGAATTCTTTACATCGTAATGCAACTACAGATTTTACAGCTCTAAATAAGTTTCCATTTAATCAACCCCAATAATCGCCAATATCTGGGCAAAGGCGGCTTGGGGTGTAACCTGAAAATCGCTCCAAAATTTCTTCGTAATTTTAGGATCAATTACAAAACAAAATAAATGAGAAGTTTTAACTAATACTTTAACTTCAAGAAATTATCCAAAATAATTTGTTGTCACGCTATATCAAAGGCTATGTCCAGACGGCGACAATAAAAACAAAAATGTCACGTGATGTGTCACGTGATGCGCGCGCACGTCACGTGATCCCCATACAATTTGTATTGTGATGCGCGCCCAAGGAGGAGGAAACAACCGCAACTCATACACCGTGCGTCAACGAAAACATTGACGCACGGTGACTGCTCCTCCATTGTGACGCACGGTGTTTTAGCTATTAACGCATGCCTTAAATGTCTACGAGAATACTTTGATTCGGTGCGTCTTGCGCTATGGTAAATTCTGAGAGAAAAACCGAATTCATCATTGGAAATTTTCAAATAATCAAATCGAAAGCCAAAAAAGCAATTAAAAATTCCACTCTCGCCAAGTAACCCGGAAAAAAGTTGTCGGAGACAATCGAAAATCCCGACAACTTTTCCTATTTAAAGCCATGTTAATTTGTTGTGGGGTTGCTATTGTCAATAAATAAAATAAAAGGGAAAAAATAAAAAAAGGGTAATTGAAGTAGAAGTGCATAAAACTATTTTTAATCAATTGAATTTAAATTACATTTTGAGAACCTTAAATGTCTCCATTTAAATTGATGTGTTTAATTTTTTTTTCTTGCGTTTTTTATGCATTATGACAAAAACGTTTGTCCAATATGATATGAAACTGGTTTGATATGATTGATGATTTTGATACTGGTTTGTCAAAATGTTATATAAAGCGAAATAAAATAATGGTGGATAAATGTAAAGACTTGAAAGTGTCTTGGGCCTGGGGAGCCCAGTCGATTAGGCATTCGCCTAGCATGCGGAAGGTCCCAGGTTCGGGTCCGGGCATCGCCAAAATAACTGCCGGTCTATAAGCGACACGTGCAGCCAAAAATGTCCGACGAATAATACCCCGTGTGGCGGGAGTGCACGTTAAATATCCTTTAATAATTCTTCGTTAAATATCCTTCTCTCCAATACTTTTAGCTTATGAGTTTATTTAAAATCTAACTGAACCTACTGGCCCCATGAAGCTATTTACGAATCTAGCATTTATATTATAATGTATCTTAATTTTAACTAAAGTAATTTTTTTTATTTAACTCTTAATATAAATGTATTATACCCTATCTCTCTGGCTTAGTGGTCAGCTCTTCTTGATCTTATTCCGTAGACCCGAGATCGTATACGGGTCCAGATAAATTAATTAAAAAATCTCGGATAGTATCCAATTTAATTATGTTATAAAAGTTAAAAATCTATGTAATAAACTAACAATTAAATTTGTTACGTTCTAATATTACAAACCAAATTTAATGTTTTCGTATCAATATTGAAATCAAGGTCATACGCTTTAAAGTTTAAAACAAGCGATTTTCATCCCATTCCATTTTTCTAGCACAACACCGGCATTGGGCAGACCAAACAGATTCTCCAGACGCATGCGTTTGAAAAAAATTTGGCGAAACAACCGTTCGCTATTGCCTCGTTTGGCGGTCGCCAAGTTTTTGTTTTAATTGTCGCCGTCAGGACATAGCCAAATAAGAGTGATTATCAAGCCTGAAAATATATGTCTACCAACCAACCTAAGAGTAATTATTGATACTTGAGGCTGCTTTTAAAACTAATAAATATCTATTTAAAGTTAAATTGATAAAATGTCATTAATTTTGAGGAAGTAAAATTTATTTATGTATTAGAAGCTGTTTTCGTAAATTTTTTAAAACTTATTTGCATTTTAGCTTGAAATATTATAAGGTAAGTTTCCTTTTTTTAACAATATAGAGAGATATTAATACACTTTTATTATTCACTTCTATTAATTCACGTTAATTGTGTGTGGTTTCGCTTCTGTTATGGCTTTCTAAATATTTATGGCTTGCAGGGATGTATGCTATCGAAAACTTTAATACAAATCAATACTTATAATTTATTATTAATTATAACACTTCGTATAGTTTTAAACATAATCAATCCGTTCGTATAGCAATAGATTGATATACTTTTTTGAGTATTTAATTGTAGTTTCAGTGAAAATTTCATCCAATTTCAAAAAATCCGTAGTAATTTGTCACAAAAAAGATTACTAATATTTTTTACTTTTTGTTTATGTAGTGAAATCGAGCTATGCTTTCATCGAGTGTACTACTTTCTTCTTTGATACAGTGTAAGTTTTTTTTTTTTACTTAGAATAGTTTTAAGTTAAATTTTCAAAGTAGTTGATAATATAATTATATACAATAGTACATGTAACCAAATAAAATGTAAATCCTCAAAATACTAAAGTCACTTCCACTTTAATGACTATGGCTTAATATTCAGTGTTAGGTAATAAAACAGTGATCTCTGGTAGATATTATAAACCTTGGTCTAGTGACAAGGCCATTATGATTCAGAGTTTGAACGATTCGATAATCAAAAAGGTAGCACTAAAATTTACCTTTGATTGCTATTATGTCTAGCTTTGATTGCTTTGATCAGCAACTTCAACAATGTGGCTTAGATTTGAATACACTTTTTTTAATATTCGATGAAGAAACTATTATTACTATTTCAGGTATCTTACTACTGCTGACGAATGCGGTAAGTAATCTGTTTACTAGTTATAATAATATAAGGTTACTTAGTAACTGACAAGTAAATTTATTTATCGGATACATTTTTTACACCAACTTAAAAGCCATTTTATTTCACATTTTTCAATTTCAAAATGTTGCAGTACCTACTGTATTCTACTGTTAAGTGGGACCCGGATGGCCTAGTGGTTTGTATCGAAGACTATTACGCTAGCAGTGTGCGCTCTTTAACGGTTGCGGGTTTGATTCCCGCCTTCGCCCTGGTTGTACTTCCTTTCTATGTGTCAGTAAAAATTCTTTATGTGTCTTCTCGACGAAATCTTATAAGCGGGTCTCTGATCAAGCAAACAAGCCGAAGTATATATGTACAGCTGTGGAAATAAAAAAGTACCCACTTGAGGTTATTTCCTCCATTATTCATCCTAAAGAATCGGACCTTTTTGACATTATGAACAATTAACATTGTGAGTTAATTGCATGACACAAAATTTGCATAAGGGGCCATCTTCATATTAAAAATGTTACTAACTTTAAAATTTCCAATAGCAACACCCCTTTTTGAATCCATATTTCAAATCTATGACCTATGTTAATACGAAATGCCAAATTTTGTTAGTTTTTAAGCATTATTAGAGGAGTTAGAGACGTGCAAAGTTTAGGTCCCATAATGTTAAATGAGTTGCACATAAAAAACTATCCCGATTTATAAATAATTAAGATAATGAAACAAATTTTTTACTGAAAAGAAATTATAATAACCCAAACAAAATGCATTCAATATTGGGGTATTTAAAACAATTTTTATATTTTTAAATAATTATTATATTAATTTTTTCAAAAAATATGAATAGAAACCCCTAAATATTTTTACAGAAATAAATTTAAGACAGGAAGTTTAAGCGAAATCCCAATTTTTAAAAATATTTGTTCATAATTTGCTGAGTAAATCACAAAATACTTTATAATTACCCTTTAGGGGACTGTGTAAGATTACGTGTGTAATCTATAATAATAAAAATGAAGTTTTGTGTGTATGTGTGTGTGTGTGTATGTCTCTCCGAAACTCACAAACTAGACATTTGTTTGACTCGTAACTTGGCACAAATGCGTAGTTAATACTTGAGTAACAAAATAAGAACTTTCAGAGCTCGAAATGTTCTACTTTTAGAGAAAAATCGAATTTTCTGAAAAAACTACACCACTTTGGCTCAAATCCGATGAAAATTTTTCTTTCGAGTTGCCATTCAGCAGAAGAAATTAAAATAAACTTTTCGAAAATAGTTAAAATATAAAAAAGAAAATACTTTATTCTTAAAAACTTACAAATATTTTCATTTTAAAGATTTAGTTTACAATCATTTTAAGTATTAAACTTTCATTTTATATTACTCTTTAATTTATATCAAGGCAACTTATAATTTTTAACTTGATATTTAAATCTATAATAATAAAAATGAAGTTTAAAATGTTTATTTTTGTGTTGCGATTACTTTCAGAAACTACATTCATCATTTGAAAATAATTGATATGTTTCAAGTGATGTATTTCTTACCAGTTTTCATACGAGGATATATTGTGGGTTTAGTTGATGATTTCTTCATTGATGGTTTTGTTGATTGTAAATATGCAGCAATAATTGTATAGCTAAGCAATTACAGAAATGCGATGGTTAATAACGAAATTGCACTAGAGCTGCGTATAAGCGTTTTATGTCTTTATTGTTTCACCAAATATGTTACCAATCTCGCCAAATTATTAATTAAAACTCGCCAAATGGGCAAAATGTTTGTTAAGCTATTACTGAACTATGATGGTTAATAAAGGCCATCGCATTACAGCTGCATATTAGGATTTTATGTCGTTATTTTTTCGCCAAATACGTTGCCAATCTCGCCAAATGGGCACAATGTTTGTTAAGCTATTACTGAACTATGATGGTTAATAAAGGCCATCGCACTATACAGCTGCATATCAGGGTTTTATTCTTTTTCGCCATATATGTTGCCAATCTCGCCAAATTATGTATAAAATTCGCCCAATGGGCAAAATGTTTTTTAAAACTAATTTATAAGCTGGTTGGTTGTGCTAAGGTCATTGTGTTAGAGCTGTATAATGGTGTTTTTGTAGCTATATCTATTTTCTCGCCAAATTATTTCCCAAAACGCGCCAAAAGAGTTAAAAGGTTTTATTTATTTATGTTTTTTTTTTGTTTGAATTAACGTCGCTCTAGAGCTGCACGAGGGCTATTGGCGACGGGCGTCGTGTTTTAGAACCACAGTCAGGTGACGATATTTATTTATGGGGGAATTGTGATGCCATTTATGAGTGCATTTTACACCGTATTTTCGATTTTGGAATTTTAAAACAATGAAACGGGATTTCATACTCGAAAACGAGCGAGAAGAATAACTTAAGTTTATGATTTTATTCCTTTCCTTACTGAAGCGCCCCAAAACGCCCGAACAACTAAGGATTCGGTAATGTTATTCCTATCAAATACTACGAGGTAGCAAATATCCTTCGTAGCGAAAGGGTTAAAACAGGTTATATGGTACACATACTTGGATCGATTTGAATTTTTTTTAATCCGTGCGAAGTACGGGTATAAATTTGCTAGTTGATAAATAAAGACGGCTTTGCATGCATGCTTGCTTGTCATTTTAGAGATGGTCCCCAAAAGGTCCACAAGTGATTCGATTGAATAACTCGTCAAATATTCATCCAAATGTAACAAAAACTTAGATTTAAGGGTTTTCAAGAGTGCTTAACATTTCTAAGTTATTAAAATTGGGTGTTGCTATTGGAAATTTCAAAGATCGTAATATTTTTAATATGAAGACGGCCCCTTATGCAAATTTTGTATCGTGCAATTAACTCAGAATGTTAATTGTGCACAATCTAAAAAAGGTCCGATTCTATAGGGTGACTAACGGATGAAATAACCTCAAGTGGGTACTTTTTTATTTCCACAGCTGTACCTATCCTACTGTTAAGTGATTTGAAATATTCCAGTGACATGGTTAAGAAGTTATATGGTTGTTGTCGATTATTATTATTAATAATTTTTTTGATGATCTGTCAGATACTGGGAAAATCGTCTAACAATGCATTAAAGCAGTTCAAATCAAACTTTAAAAATCGTATAATATATGTAATTTTAAATAACCTTTATTACTATTTATTTAAAATCGTAATCTCGTGCAACTGTCGGATGTTTTAAAGGAATTAAAATAAGTTATTTGCTCATATATTTTAATTCATTTCTGCTTCATATCACAAATGAATGTTGTAAACAACAATTTGTAAATTTTAGTAAATCTTGTGAAGGGGGAAATTCAATAAAAACCCGAAATTGCTATGGAAACTTATCAATATTCATCTTTCACGTCTTTGAGTGGCAACAGATTCACAGGAATGAAAATAAAATCCCGATTGATTAATCAATGTGGAGGCGGAGCCTGCAGCGTCAAACCACCAAACATCGAAGCCACCAATAAAATTCAGAGATGATTTACGTCGTGTGAAGCAAGCCAATTAGAATAACCTTATTATTTCATAATAAATGGCAAGATCAAAAATTTGTCGGCGACTATTCTTAGCGACTGTGACAAACTCGATATGTTTGTTTCAGGGGGCATATTTTCTTCCAGCTTTCGGGAAATGGGGAGCCCAGTCGGATAGGCACTCTCCTCGCATGCGAAAGGTCCCAGGTTCGCTCCCGAGCATCGCCCAAATAACTGCCGATCTATAAACGGCCCGTGCAGCCCAAACTGCCCGACGAATAAAACCCTGTGTGGAGGGAGTGCTCGTTAAATATCCACTGCGTACGATGTCGCCCTTAACGCGCTGGGTGCCTATTCAGGTGTCGGCTCGTCACTTGACTCACTTGACTGTGGTTCTAAAGTACGGCGTCCGTCGCCAATAGCCCTCGTAAAGCTCTAGTGCGACGATATTTCAAACCTAACCTTTCAGCTTTCGCTCCTCAACTTTCTTATGCGGGAACAGATCGTAACTAAATCCTTTTTAATCAGAATTTCTGCTGACACATTTATTTTCATTCACCTTTTTTGTTGCCACTCAAGACATGAAACGTGCCTTTTACAACGAACCATCAGTTACCACAAACTCGATTTATATGTACAGGGTGGTTATAAAATAACGCTCGCTATTCGGAGTGGTCTGTAGCTTTAATAAATAATCCGAATGCAAAAAACTTTGAGACACTTGCTAATCAAGAAGGGGGAAAGAAAACTGAATCATAAAAAACAAACACGTCACTTGACCGGGGTTCTAAATTACGAGGCGTAATTGGATGTGTTGGCCGTAATTAGTCATGCCTTGTTATTTAGAACCTTGGTCATGAGACGAGTTTCTTTTTTATGGTTCCATTCTTTTTCGAAAAAAAAACTCGTCTCTTGACCAGGGTTCTAAATTACGAGGCGTAATTAGCTTTGTTGGCCATAATTGACGTAGCCTCGTAATTTAGAACCCCGGTCAAGAGACAAGTTTGCTCGTTTTTATTATTCTTTTTTATGATTATTTTTTAGGATTCTATCCTTTTTATGATTCCATTATTTTTTCCCCTTGATTAGTAAGTGTCTCTATTTTTGATGCATTTGGATTATTCATTCAAGCTACAGACCACTCCGAATAGCGAGCGTTACTTTATAACCACCGTGTATATATTTTTTTAAATTCTGAAAGTGCCTCTAATTTTTTTAGGATAATGGCCAACCCATTAGAGGTGTTCCAGGAATAGATTATCCTAACTACCAAACCATACCCCACACTTCATTCCGATGTTCTGAACACGAACTCATTCCAGGACTTTATGCCGATCCAGAGACAGGATGTCAGGTGATAATATAACTTTCTGCCTATTATTTTGAAACGTAAATTAAACAAAGCAGATAAATATTCCGCAAATTATTACAGAGTGTAATCATAATTTAGTTGAATTTGAGACTAACATATATTGGGTAATTTTGTAGGGTCAGGTTTGGTTTTATAAAAACGCTCCTAGATGGCAGCACCACAAATTTCTTAGTTTAGAAGGTTTGAATATTACGAATCTCTAAATAGACGGTTTTAATGTTTCAAGCTACAAAATATTTTTATGAAAGCTATCATCCTATTATAATAGTTTAAATGTAGACAAACATTTGAAGATTATGTGGTTATCAATATCCTAGTATTTTAATATAATATAATTATATTTTGCAAACTAAATTTAAATGGTTAAATTTTGGTTTACTAAAACACTCCTAGATGGCAGCGCGATCCTTTTACATAATATTTGAAATGTAATGTTATTTTTTTAAATAGATAATAACTAGCTTTTTATTACGCATGAATACGTAGATGAATTCTGAATAAAATAGTCCTATTTGATTGTTTTGAAACTAAGCTCTGATCAAGGGGAGTAAAGGGCCTTCGCTCGGTTATCTTCGGTATCAGCCTCGTCACTTGACCACAATTCAAAATTTATATCCTAAATTCCTTCCAAACCAATATTGGATAACCCTTGTTAGATTTTGTGCGATATTAATTAAATAAACCCTAAGCTGAATTTAGGCAAGATATCTCGTGTGGTGTTAGAATTTTGACCAGACTTGTACTCTTCCATAAACTGATTAAATCCCATTAAAAATTTCCCACATGAAAGGTGCACGCTAAAATTGGTAACAATGAAATGCAGTTTGAACTTAAAACCAATTAGTAAACGAGCTGGGGATCCAAGTCGGTATTGCTCTTTGCCTTGCATGATCTAAAACTTGCAAATCCCAGTATCGGGACTGGGCATCACTAAAATAACTCCCTACCTATCAACAGCCTGTGATACTAAAAAGATCGAATAATTCCCATGTGGTTCTAAAATACGACGCCCGTCGCCAATAGCCCTCGTGTAGCTCTAGTGCGACGATAATTCAAACCAAACCAAACCAAATCGAATAATTCCCATGTAGAAAGAGTGCATGTTAAATATGCTTCAAAGCCCCGACGCAAGTACGATGTCTATCTTAAAAATTGCATTGAGTGCATTCTCAGACATATGTTCTTCCATAAGGCCCGGGCCTAGGGCTCCCATATTTTAGGGCACCTAAATTTCAGTTTCTATTATGCTAAATGCTCTAAATTCCTAAAATATCGGTAAACTAAAAAAATCTTATACTCCACTTTGTTTTTTGCTCAATTTTGACTGAGAAATTGACCTAAAAGATTGTTTTGATCGATGTTCATAAGGAAACCTATAAATTATAAGGAAACCTATAAAATTGTAGCAAAAATTTTATACATAAGTCCTGATATAGAATCATCATTAATGGAATTCATACATAATACTTTTGTAAAAGAGCCCCCAAAATAGGCTGTTGCCTATAGTCCGATATTTCCTAGAACAGCCCCTGTTCGCAGGTGTCGGCCCTACACTTGACTGTCGTTGTAAATGACGACGTCCGTCGCCAATGGCCCTTGTGTTGCCTAAGTTAGACAATAATTCAACCTAACCCTAACCAAAAAATTAAAATTTAAATAACTGTTTTAATTTCTTTAACCATTTCTACAGATGTTCCACCACTGCTACGAACATCGCCACGAAAGCTTCTTATGTCCACCTGGAACGATATTCAATCAAGCAATATTAGCATGCGACTATTGGTACAGTGCAGACTGCAGTGCAGCTACTCCTTATCACAAAATCAAATCCCAAAACAAAGCTAGTTCTATTGAATCCAAAATTGAATCGGCTTCATTAAAAAATCCTTCGATAAATATCTTTAGTAAATTGGCCTCGCTTTATGACGTACAAGAACCTTTATCAGTTGATGATGCCAGTGAAGAAGATACCTACAATTATGCGAGCGAGAACTACCAAGACCATGACAATAACATCCTAAGCGTTTCAAATATTCACGATAGACGTGACGGTGTTATAACCGAAACTTACAATGATGTTAGCTATTCTCAACATGAAAATAAGAACGGCAACCAACTTCGAATGTTCGATGACTTTGAGTCTTCAGGTGAACCGGATGATTCAGATGAACAAGTGTCTTCTGAAGAACAGCTGTCATCACTAATTGACACTGACAAGAATGTTAATTTTGAGAAACAATCTTTGGAATATGATGATTTTGAGGATTTTGAACATGATTCAGACCTTCACCTTAACAACGAAGAACAGTTTTCCAATTTTTCCGATACCCAGAATGAAAATAAAAGTTCAATACATCATGAGTCAGAGGACACATTTGTTAAGAGGCAATCTAAAGCCATAGAAAATCATAATATAAGAAAACAAAAGAGAAGGCCATCATACACTATCATTGAACATGAAGCAAACATTAAAGAATTTACAACTACTGAAAAGCCGAAACAGAATATGGATTTAATTTTAAATGATCTCACTAAGTCTCTAAGCTATTTCCAAGAGTCTGTATCGACATCAAATCCTGTATCAACTCTGTCTTCAAGTGAAACTAAGCGCCGCATACCTGTTTTAATACAACTTGATGACTCCTACGAGTACAAAGTAGATAACGCAAAAATGGCAAGCGTAAAATATGGAAATACTCAATCTAATATTCCTGAATTTTCGATGGATGCAGAAGAAATATCTGTAAAATTATTCCCTAGTAATATTAAACGCATACCAGTTAACAAAATAGTGCAACATCAATTTATTGAGACAAATAGCAATGCAGAACAAAAAAGTATTAATAATATTATCGATCATGAATCAAATATTTATGGTACAAGTACTTTATCAACTCTTTATGATATCGATAGTTTTCAGGGTATTTCAATAGACCAAAAATATGCGAAACGAAAAAAGAATGCCATTCGCATAATTGATTTTGAAGACAATCATGACGTTTACATGGAAAATAAAGAACCGCAAGAGACCACAACTTTAACCCCTACTTCAAATGTTTATAGCACAAGTACTTTATCAGCTCTTAACGATATCGGAAGTTTTGAGGATAATTCAATCAACCAAAAATATCCAAAACGAAAAAAGAATGCCTTTCGCATAATTGATTCTGAGGACACTCACAGCATTTATGTAGAGAATAAAGAACTAAATGAGACCACAACTTTTACCCCTGAATCTGAAGATGATTTTACAACACAATCTACCAGCACAAACTTCGAAGGCTACGATGATTATTCCGAAACACAATTTAATCTCCTAGATGATGAAATAATTGGTGGTAATTTAGAGTTAGTGAGACAGCTAGAAGACAATCATAACGTTAGAAATGAAGATTTTGAGGACGTGACGATCTTTACGTTGACAGATGAAGAATCTACTGAGGATGAATATACTACCCAATATGAAAGCACGACCTATGAAAATTTTGATGAATTTGCTGAGCAACCTTTTCATAACCACGATTTTGAAAATTCTCGTGAAATTGAAGATAGTCTTTCAGACACAGTTAAACAGACGGAAGACGATCATGAATTTGACATTGAGAATGAAGAAATAAGTGACGCAACCACTCTTGAATCTATAGTTGAAGATGAATTTACCATCCAGTCTTCAAAAATGGATTTTGAAGATTTGGATAAAATATTTTATCCAGCCTTTGATGACCAACATGATATTAAAATAGATCATGACATCGAAAATGGCTATACAGAATTAGTTTCAGAGAATAATGAATATTCTGATTTTGTCACATCGTATCCTCGCATTGAGACGTCAGATGAGTCAGAGGACGCACATTTCAATCAAATGAATCCTGATACAATATCTGACGTAGAGGGGTATGCGAATAAAGAGTATCTTGAGTACATTAGGCATTTTCCAAAACATGAAACTTTTGAAGACTACGAAGTAAGCAATGATGAGGAAGATTATTCCTTTATTACCACAGAATTTTCAATTCCTGAAATGTCATCAAACATCCCGCACACTGAAGATGAAAGCGATAGATTTTATTCTAACCACAACACTGCGATTGAACCAATTTCTGATGTTCCAGATACTTATGAAAGTTTTTACCATCAAGATTCAAATACCTTGGATGTGAACAAGGATATTACAAATGCATCAAAACCTTTGTCAAATGAAGCTGATAACAAGGAACAATTTTCTCAAAATGAAGAAATAAAGAGAAATAACACGAATTCTGAAATTAAGCAATTGGGAACAAATACATCACAAAATATTTTACTTGTTCAACCTTCACATTCTAGAGCTGACGCTGAAATTGATACATTGATAAATGCAGAAATTAATGAATATCTTATGGATGAGAACGCGCAAGAAAAATTAAAAGTTGATTTACTTAACAACGAAGCGTCACAAAATTCTTCAAATAAAAACATTGCAAAAGAACATTATGATACTCACAATATACTATCTGATATAGATTCGAAAGAAATAGAAGATTTTTCTCAAAGAGAAAATGATTCTAACGTTGAAACTATTCTTCATAAGCTTGAGCTAAATCAGCCTATGGATCCTAATGTTTTTGGCAAGATGGAGTTAAAAAATATTGAACATATAGATGATGAAATTAGAGGAACAGCAAATTTTGGGGATTCAGAAATAGATTCCGAAGATCTAGCAAAGTTATTGGATGATTTGGAAAATTATCAGAACGTAGCTGAAAACGATCCAATTTATCTTCAAGAACACGTTTTTAAACCTAAACATGATTCTGATAGTAAAACTAAATTAGAAGACTCGTCCAAGGTCACACCAGGTAAAACGTTATCGGACATTGAAACAGGTGATATGAAGAAAGAGTTCTCCAAATTACCACAAAATAATCCTGGAAGCATAATAAAAGATAAGCCTATCAGAATGCCAAGAATGTTCATGCCACCCTATAACAGAGATTTCAATTTTGAAAAATTTAGCAGAGACTTCAATTTAGACAAGTTAAGCGCTCAGAATTTCGCAGGTGTCCCATACTCAATGATACATTTCAAGCAAAAAAGCATGAAAAAACTATTAGGTTCACCCATGAATGGTTATGGTATGAAAGGTGTAGAAAATTTTTATTCTACACGAACTGGGGACTTCTTGGAATCCCCCAAAATTTCCAAGCTCATTTCTATAGGGAAAAACTTGCTCAAAGCTAAAAAAGCAAAACTAAGAATTTTGAGGAGATATATGAATTATTAAGATGTTTTACACTTTTAGGTTTTATGAATTTTTAAAAACCTTTTTTTTTTAAGTTATGTAAACTATCTTTAAGAAAAATAAATTAGTTTTTTTTATTATTGTTTATATTTCTTGTCTATTTCCTTTAGTTTCAAATGCATCGCCATGAACTGGTTAAAGAAAATGTAGGGTGAATTTAAGCGTCCGCTAACTCGCTAATATTACAAGGTGCCTTCCGTTTGAAGTAGATCGACTCTATATTGATTGGATGGTCAGCCGTTTTGTGTTAGCAAACAATTCAGCATATTATAAATACAATTTCAGCATAATATGAAGTCCAATGAATAGCTACAGTTCTTGATATTTTAGAGTTCTAAAATAATATTCGCAACCTTTAATTATAATTCATGGAAAAGTCACCTATGTAAAAGGTACATTGAATTTTTATTAAATTGTAAATTGTTGTTAAGAGGACTCCCTTGGGATTTCACATCTTGAAAATCGAAATGTTATTCCTATGGAAAACATTCGCAAGTCAATTACCGCCACAATTTTATTAAAATGTTACTAGTTTCTTGTATCATTGTAAAGAACGAAAGGGACTAAAAGGCTAAAATTAATTTGCTTTGTGAAAATCGCGTATTTAGTATTTTTAATAATTTTTTGAAATTAGAACTTAATGCTTACTCCATTTTTTACTAACTTCAAAAAATTATTAAAAATACTAAATATGTGATTTTCACAAAACAAATTAATTTTAGCTTTTTAGTTCCTTTCGTTCTTTACAATGATACAAGAAACTAGTCACCTTTTATTAAAATTGTGGCGGTAATTGACTTGCGAATGTCTTCCATAGGAATAACATTACGATTTTCAAGATGTGGAATTTCAAGGGAGTCCTCTTAAGGGTTTCCTCATACATTTTATGTATTCGATACGATAATATTGAAAACAATGTACGATTTAAATAAGTTAAAGGAACTAAAAACTATACTGAACACTAGTCTTTATTGACACACATCTCCGTTTTTATAAAACATTTAAGACTATTTGACGATAACATTTTTTTAAAAAAAAATCCGCACAACGGGTATTGAATTTAAAAGCAAAATGGCACTAGGTGATATTTTTAGTTTAAATATTGATTCTAAACTTTTTACACAATTATATGCACTACTTCTTTTAAAATATAGAAAACTTTAGTTCGTCCAAATTTTTAGTAATACTCCTTTACAACGACAATTTAATTTTGTGATGCTTTGCCAATGTACTCCGAAGTTTCTTCTTTCAATTCTTCTAAATCTTCAGACAGATTATTTCTAGCTTGTAGTATCTGAAGTTGAGATGGGCGTAACGGCATAAAATACGATTTGCTATCGACATCTTGCGGGATCGGAAATTCTGTAGACTCGGCGAAAGTATCACTGCCATTCGAATCTTCATTTTGGCCAACAGTTGGCGAATGTGATGAACTTGGCATCCTTTCTGATCTCCTTGATTCAAAGCATCGCTTCCAGACAACTCTTGAAGGCGAATGAATTCGTGCATTCACTTGACGGTTATGGGATTCTGCATTAGACGCGACCAAAGTACCAGGCAAGACAACATTTTGATTTTCAACAATAAATGGAAGGGCACTCGACTGCGATGACGATTTGCTTGGCGAAGATTCTGTTTTCTTCATCAAGAGATCCAATTTATTCCACATATCTCTTGTCAACTTATTTGGCTCCTTTTGCTGTTGAGTTGACAACTTCACCTCCGCTGGTCGCTGAGTTGATGGCCGATTCTGCTGCAATGGCCGTTGATGTAGAGGTGATTCGAAGGACCGACTGGAAGACAAACGTTGAGTTTGATCTGCAGCTACATGTCCTTCCATAACTGTCGGTACATCGTTGTTTGCATAATCCTCAAAAGTCCCTTCGAATGTCGGAAATTCATTCATGCTAATTGCGCTCTTTCGTTGCAGTCTGACTGTGTCTAATTGGCCGTTGAAATCTATTCCATCGTCTCTTCGCCCAAAACAGGGGAAAATTCGTCTGAGGCATGAGTTTACGGAACCCATTTCGTTTTCTCAATGAAATTTAGTATCCTCAAATAGTTGCAAGTGTATTCAAAAGCTTTGGATTTCTTTTTACGAACTCTCTTTATATCTGAAAGCTAACTCATCGAATTCGCTTGGTTCTATTATTATCTTTATATCTTTAAAAGTTTGTTTTCTAGTTAAATTGCGCGCATGCTAAAAACTTGCAGGATTAAAATATTTTACCAGCTCGTGATTAGTATTTAGCAAAAGGAAATTTAAATGCTAATTTGAAGCTATTAGAATAATTTAAAAATCGATAAAATAAACTAATTTCAACAAATGGAACTAATATATTGACCCAACTAAACTATAAAATGCTTTTAACTAGTTTTTATTGCTTAATACTAATATGGAATTGTTATAGTAAAAGTTTTAATGCATCACTTATAAGTTTGTCTTAAAAAAAGGAAACACAAAACGGCTTTAACAACGGTACAGTTTTTCTTCTGGTTCCATTTTTCTGTGGCAATGATCTGATTGTCTTTGTGAAAAAATGGGGCAGAACTCTAGGAATCTAACCGGTCAATAAAAACAAAAGTTATAACACAAAAATGTCTTCTGTTTTCAATTAATGATGATAAAAGCTATAGTTAAACTCGCGTAAATTGAAATTGAATATAATTGTTATTAATCTGAATTAATTTTCCAACATAAATTGCAAATAAAGATGAAATATTTAAGGTTTTTTTTTAATTTAAACATTATTGGGTTATCCTAAGGAATCGTAGCCGGATTTGGTGAATTTTCAAAAATGTCGCCAAGTCGCGGTGATAACAAACCTCGGCAATTGCCGAGATGGTTACCAACTCCCCGAAATAACCAAAAGTGTCATCTAATTTCAAAATGGCGGACTTAAAACAACAGAAAAAAAGAATTAAATTGCAAACTTAATTTATAAAAGAAATGGAAGAATGCCGAAAAATTGATTTAAAAAAGTTAATAATTTTTTTAAATAATTAAGCATATAATTAACAAACTATTAGTATAAGAAAACTTCAAATAAATTATATGCATTTAAGATTTAACTAGTTAAACCATAGCCTTCAACATTTAGAAATAATTGTCAATGCAATTGCGAATTTCGCCATCAATTTATCGGAGTTACCAGATTTGGCTTAAAATTGCCGGCCACGATTCTTAAGGTTTATTGGCGTGACAAACCCATTATTGGAGTGACAAAAACACGATCAAATGTTCGATCAGATCAATATCCATAAATTTAGTAATATAAGGCCAATACTCTTTTAACCTTCAACTCTTTTAACCTCCTCTCAAAGTATGATTAAAAAAATATTTAATATTCGCATATAAAGATTTTTCGTCCCAACTAACAATTACATTTGGCATTTTTAATTTACGATCATATAAAACCATTAGTTATATAACTTTTTCAAAACAACTTTATCGTTTAAATCTTGAAAAACAGTTTCATTAATACTTCAAAATGAACCCATTCATCTTACTCTATCGAGTTAATTAAACTTTGATTACACATATAAAATACTATCTTCACACCCGTTACGTCATAGCCATTAAAAACCCAAAAGAAAGTACCATTTGAAGTTCAATGCTAATTAAAACAAATCCATTCATCCCATTTGAATAGCTAAATGTGAAAAGGAGTCAAGGCCATCGGAGACTTTCCCTCTGGGCTTATTCCTTTTAATATTTAAATGAAAAAGAAGGGTGTAAGGAAATCTATCTGTATACTTGACCCCTTTTCACGTTTAACAAATCATTTAAAGTCATAGTTTACGGTGAGGTCAATAGAAGTTAATGATTCAAATAGGTGACGGCTGCTGTCCGTCTTGCCTTACTTGACTAATAAGATGGGACACCCAGGTGTTTCTTCGAAACTCTCATTATCAAGTGGAGCAGTGATATTGGTGTGATTTAAATAGCAGTTGATATGAGTTACTGTTATGAAGGTTGACAGATCGAGTTCATAAGGTGTTGGCCTTCAGACTTCAGAATTCCGTGGAGCTTCGGACAATCCAGCAAACGGATTTGGGGAGCCCAGTTGGTTAGGCACTAAGCCTAGCATGCAGAAGGTCCCAGGTTCGGGTCCAAAAATTTCAAAAACAACTGCCGACCTATAAACAGACCGTGCAGCCAAAACTGTCCGACGAATAATACCCCGTTTGGAGGGAGTGATCTTTAATTATCCTTCAAAAACCTAAAGCTGCGTACGATGTCGCCCTTAACGGTTGCGTTGGGTACCTACTCAGGTGTCGGCTCATCACTTGACTGTTGTTCTAAAAATATGACGCCCTTCGCCAATAGCCCTCGTGTAGCTCTAGTGTGGCGAAATTCGAACTAAAACTATAAGAAGAGTACATTAATTCTATACAATTACAACTTATTGTAGGCCCAGTGGGAACGGCGGGGCTGTCTTGCATGCGAAAGGGCCCAAGTTTGGGCACCGGCATTGCCAAAATAATTGTCAAGCCTACAAACGGTGTATGCACTTTAAAAAAAAGTCCTGCACTTTAAAAAAAAAGTGTAGGGGAATGCACATTAATTATGCTCCCAAGTCCAGACGTCGCGTAAGATATCACCTTTTAAAAAAAAAATTGCGTTGGGTGCTCACTCAGATTTCGGCTCCTCATTTGGCTTTAAATTATAAAGCCCGTCGCCAATAGCCCTCGTGTAGCTTTAGTGTTTATAGTTCAGCATAACCCTTACCGACTTGAAACACGTATAATATCCCACGGTATATCACGATCACTTCTCGATCTCTACTCGGTATCGCAATGTCAGAATGATATCTGTATATCATTCTGTATATAGTACGTATATCAAAGTTATATCACGCGATATTTTGCGCTATTTTTAAATCCTAGGGTAGACTGACCAGTGAGTGAACAGGCCCCAGTGAATGAACATTATGTAAATATAATTTTAAAAAAATAAGGATTGAAAATCATTCCACTATATGGATTGGCAACACTGACTTCCTCCCATTTAGTAGGAAGTTATCTGACAATGGTTGGTTGTAAATACTTTTTAAAACAATTAGGAGATCACTTTGCTTACTATTGTTTGCTCTTTCAGTCCCAAAATTTTATTTTTTATTCTAAAAACCTAAAATTTGTGAAATAGATTCATTGTGCATCTGGAACGAAATGGTGAAAAACAAGGTTTTTTTTTTTAGATTTTAACTGAAATTTAAGGGGAAAATTGGAATCATAACTTTTAAATAAATTATTACTATAATATTTTCAAAACTTCATTTTTTAAAATAGTTACAATCAATTTTTAAACATCTAAAAATGCAAGCGTACAGCATTTAGGGTCAATTTATTAAATAAAATTGTTTCAGAGTGAATTTTATTTTACCATGTTTTTGATATTTCATTTAATTAAAACATATACTATATAATTCTTTAAAAGACATGGTTCATCCCTGTAACGATAATTAAGTGCGGGCTTTAACCCTTTCAGTCCCAAAAATTTACTACACTACAGAAACATCTGATATTCACAAAATAAGCTTATTTTAGGTCAAATATACAAATTCCATAAGGAAAAAAAATCCATTTAAATTTTTTATATGGTTTTTGAAACAATGCCAAAATTCTTTAACTGTGGAAAACAACAAAATAAAAAATATATATATTACCTAAAAACACTTTGAGTTATATATTTTAAGGTGTCTGACCATATTATTAAAAAAAATTTAGTAATTATTTTAACCGAAATAGTTTAAATTGTGTTTTAAATATGTGGAACTGAAGTGAACTTATAAAAAATCAGGAGAAACGCTTGTTGACTATTTTCTAAATAAAAAAAATAGTAGTTCTGACTTCTATTGAGATTAAAGTAAAATTTTGTCTGATAGAACAAAGTGTGAAGAATCGAATGATGTGTGTTTGGATGCCATAACGGTACATAAACATTTTGAAAAAAAATATTGAAAGTGATGATGCCAAATGGCATCACTGGGACTGAAAGGGTTAATTCAAACAGATAGACACATAGGCAATCTGATAGACCGACCACTGTTCAAAGACCATTTTTAAAAGTAAGAAAACATGTAAAAGAACCTATTGAATACGTACATTTTAAAAATCTGTACTAGAAACTCCTAAACAACAAAAATTGAGATACTTACTAATCAAGGAGGGGGGAAAATAATGGTATCATAAAAAACATAGAATAATGAAAAATAATCATAAAGAAGAATAAGCACATAAAACTAACTCGTCTCTTTACCAGGGTTCTAAATACGAGGCGTAGTCAGTTATGGCCAATTTCGGCCAACACAGATAATTACGCCTCGTAATTTAGAACACTGGTAAGAGTCGAGTTTCTTTTTTTCGAAAAAGAATGAAATCATAAAACAGAAACTCGTCTCTTTACCAGGGTTCTCAGTACGAGTCGTACCCAGTTATGGCCAATTACTGCCAACACAGCCAATTACGCTTCGTTATTTAGAACCCTGGGCAAGAGACGAGTTTGTTTTTTATGATTCCATTCTTTTCCCCCCTTCTTGAATAGTAAGTGTCTCAAAGATTGCTGCATTTGGATTATTCATTAAAGCTACAGACCACTCCGAATAGCGAGCGTTATTTTATAACCACCCTGATGTTTTAAAAATCTTTACTAGAACCTCGTGTTCCACATATGAAGTCCGTAGCTCTTTTATAGTCCGACCACGCTAAGTTGGCAATCAAAATATTTACATTGTGGACGATTCCACTTTGAATTGAGGTTTTTAAGCAGAAGAAAAAAGGGTTGCCAGCTCAAGGCGTTTGGCGAGAAGAGGAGATTGTTGGTCTAGTTCAATCTATCACACTAGAGCTACACATCAGTTATCGGCGGTAGAGGATTGTTGTTGAATGCTAGTAGCGGTTAACGATTACACGTGAATTTCTTCGTTTATTTGACTTGATCAAAAATCGATTAATATCTGTGCATATTTGATAATGTCTAATGAAAGAACGATACTTCATGCGAAAGAGAAGAATATCGTACATAATGCTTTAATTTTTTTCAAAATGGAAGCCTCTGCCGAGGAATTAAAAATCCCGATATCCCAACCAATCAAAAGCACTGCTGCAGCGACCGGTGTATCGTTCAGAACTGTTTGCCGTATTCAGCGGGAATTCCAATCTACAGGCTGTGCAATACGAGGCGTAATTGGCTGTGTTGGCAGTAATTGGCTACGCCTTGTAATTTAGATCTTGGTCAAAAGCCAAGTTTCTTATTAATGATTACATTATTTTTCGAAAAAAAAAACTCGTCTCTTGACCAGGGCTCTAAATTACGAGGCGTAATTAGCTGTGTTGGTCGTAACTTGCCATAATTGACCATGCCTCGTAATTTAGAACCCTGGTCAAGAGACGAGTTTATTTTTTCATGATTATTCTTTTTTATGATTCCATTCTTTTCCCCCCTTCTTGATTAGTAACTCTATGTTTGAAGCATTTGGATTATTCATTCAATCTACAGACCACTCCGAATAGTGAGCGTTATTTTATTACCACCCTGTACAAGAGTGAACCCGATGCAAGTACGATCTACCACCCTTCAATTAATAATCTGTTTCTTAACCTTAAAGAAACTTGCGCCCAAAAGCAATGAATCGCCAAACATAGTAACTCTTGCCCAAAACCTTCCTTACCTTTTTTCGAAGTGGACTGGTCCACAATGTAAATATTTTGATTGCCAACTTAGCGTGGTCGGACTATAGTTCCAACTGCAGATTAGTTTCAGACACATAGGTTAGGTTAGTTTTGAATTATCGTCGCACTAGAGATACACCAGAGCTATTTTTCAGACTTAAAGACAATCTAAAAAGGCAGACCAATGCTCAAACACCGCTTTTGAAAGTAATAAAAATGTGAAAGAATATATTGAAAGGTACATTTGAAAAAATTGTAAGATTTCGTTATTTCTTTCACCTCCCTTGCTATAGTGACTTCTGGATAACACGCCTCAACTACTGCAGGTGCCGGCATCATCTGCCACGCTCCACAGCCACTGATATCTTATCAATAGCTAATCGCCATTTTTTATGCATGTATAATATGGATCCCCATTTTGGCAGCTAAATTACTGTTAGAAATAACGAAGTCAATTAAATGTATCAATAAAAAAAATCATAATTGATCATCTTATTGAAAAGAGTCTTCTATTTTAACATGTTTAGTTTAGTTTTGAATTATCCTTGTACTAGAGCTACACTAGCTATCGGTCATGGGCGTCGTATTTTAGAAGTCAAGATGACAAGCCGACACCTGAGTAGGCACCCAACGCAACCGTTAAGAACGACATCGTACGCAGCGTTAGGACTTTGAAGGATATTTAACGTGCACTCGCTCCACATGTAGTATTATTCGACGTCGTTTTTAGGTCGTTAGTTGTTTTGGCGATGCCCGGACACAAACCTGGGACCTTCCGCATGCTAGGCGAATGCCTAACCGACTGGGCTCCCCAACAATAATTTAACATGTTTTTATATTTAACCCTCTGAGGGAAACAGACGTACAAACTCGCCAAGTGACTGTCAGGTGTTCCACCGATATCATATCAATATAGAACGTCGTCATTTTTTATGCATGTATACTATGGATATCCATTTTGCCAGTTAAATTACTGTTAGAAATAACGAAGTCAATTAAATGTAACGAACAAAATACAGTTGATCATCATATTGTGAATTTCGAACCCTGGATGAGCACTACCTTTATACTTAGCTGTTATACCCGACGTTGCACGGGTAGAGGTGAAAAAATAAGTTAATACTAAATTTAACCATTTTTTTTTTCTTTCATTTGTGTTACATAAGATATAAAGATTACCCAGAATTTTCCATTAAATTACCCATCCTGGATATATTAATGATTAATATTAATTTTAAAAAAATACCTTTGATAAGAATCTCAAATTAAAAAGAATACATATTTAAGTAAAAAATAATCAGTAATAATTAAAAATAAGCTACTCCAGCAAGCAACAAACGATTTGCATTTTTACATAGGTCAGTTCAATTCATCTATCATTTAATCCGTTATAGAATAATAAGCTTATGTTGATGTTACCTTTCGTTATAAAGTACAGAATCCCGTTACTTATATTACCTTAAAAATTCAAAATTTAAAAAATGCTATAAAATTAACAGATGTCATAGTAATTTCCCGAATGAAAATATTTTAGCTCATTTGGCGTGTTTGAAAAATTTGGCGAGGAAAATATATAACTACCATTACACCCATTCAGCTCTGGAGCAAAGACCATCGCACAACCAACCAGCTATTTTTTGCGCGTTTTTTGTAATAACTTGGCGAGTTTGGCAAAGTATTTCGCGAAAAAAGGAAGACATAAAACCCTAATATGCATCTGCGATGGCTTTCAAAAACAACATAGTTCAGTATAAGCTCAACAATGCTTTTAAAAAAAATCATAATTAAAATCATACAGGCACAATAAAATAAATAGAATGGAGACTGGTAGGATTACATCACTTGAAACATATCAATTATTTTTTCAAGTTATTAATTTAGTTTCTGAAGGCAATGAACAAGTATTAAACAAATTAAACATTTTCAATTTCAATTGTTTTCTAAAAAGTTTAATTTAAATTTTTCTGCCCAATGGCATCACGAAAGGGAAAAAAATGGTCGGATTTGAGCGAAAGTGGTGTATTTTTTCCCTTAAAACGTTCGAAAACGATAGAAGGAATGGTCCGATTCGAAAAATTCTTAGCCTATGTTTGTTCCTGATATGAGAGGAATTTTTGTGCCAAATTTCGTGACGATCTGTTGCCAAATTTCGTGACGAAGTTTTTGCGTCCTATACAAACAAACAGACAAACAGAAGTCGCCTTTTATGTATATAGATACTTGACTAATATTTTTTCTTATTATAAATAATGTCAATGTTGTTATTACTGACAAAATAATTACCCTAAAATTAATAAGTGGTTCGACAAAAGAGAGTTAATAATAGAGAGCAAAAAGTAGCAAATCCAAAGATACGCTCAGTAACAATACAAATTATAAAATTAATATCGGTGCTTTTTTTAAATATTATAGCCGCATTAGAAAAGCGAAATGTTAAAGTTATGGAATCAATAGGGGGGAAACACATCCCTGATACAAGAATCTGGCCAAAAAAATAGCCATGAAGAGTCTACCCAATATCTACATTCCGCAAGTTGATATGGGATGACTATAGTTTACACCAACCATATGAATATTAAATTTATCCCCATGAACACATTCGTTAACACTTCCCCCGCTGTGTTTACATCATCCTTTCCGTTATTTACTCCGAAATGAAAGTCTCGTTTCCGGTGCGTGTCTTTTCATAAGTTCTGTTTCTCTTCTCCTCCACACAGAAGAAGATGGGGATTCGATTTCGCTTTTTCTTTTACTCTCTGTTTGGGTGTTGGTGGAATAAGGGACAGATGTCCGCGGACGTGCTTCGGGAGCCAACTTTGCAGATGTGAAGGAATGGAATATTGCGGTCTGTTTTGGGGCGTTCTTTTACACTCTTAAAACAAACGAGTGAATTTAACTCAGTCTGAGTTAATTTTCACTCTTTTCAGTGTCGAAAATGCACTTATCCAATTGGAGTGGATTTCACCTTTTTTTTTAATTAAAACTCCGAAAGGATCACTCCAAACGAGTAATTTTAACTCAGTCTGAGCTAATTTTCACTCCTTTCCAGTGTCGAAAATGCACTTATCCTATTGGAGTGGATTCCACTCTTTTGTTTCAAGATTATACATGTACAGACTGCTCTTTTGAAACACAGCACCTAGATTTTAATATAAACAATGCGTTCTTTCATATATAACGCCTGTACCTTAATCCAGATTAAATATTTTCTTCTGGGATTACATTTGGTCGAACAATATCATATTTTCTTACCTTACTAAAACGAATATTGGGTACGAACTTTCCTCCGTTAGAACTAAAGCTTACCTCTCATTTCACGTGTCCGTGAATCACGTTAAACTGTTGTCCTACAGTTTCGCTTAATTCCTCCGATTAAAACAAAATATCAAAATCAAAGTTTTCTAACAAGATTGATGTTTTGGTAATGCATTGCAAACTTAGAATTTAATCGGATTAAAACCGATAAAGTTTAACAAATAATAGGAATAAAAATAAGTTGGAATATAGAAAAGTTTAAAATAAAATAAGAGCAGACGAAAAAAAGCTATCTTGAGAGTGAAATTGAAGCAACCGATGAACTCACAGGAAAAGTTAAAATGAAAACAAGATAATTAAATCATCTGAAAAAACTATCTTATCGGATTGAAAAGAATTTAAAAGTTAAATTTAAGGGTATTTTTTAAATTCAGTACTATTGGGGGGGGGGGGGCAGGGATGCTTGACCCAATGTTCTGTTTTTGTCAACGTCAATTTGTGTATTTCTATATTCTATGAAACATTTTATGCTGTGTTTTCCATAGTACTTCATACAAACTTTGTGCATTTTTTTTAAATGTATATAATTTAACTATCACTCAAATCTTTTTTTAAAACAATGCAGGTTTAATAGTTTTTTAAAAAAAATCACAAGAACAGAACAAATACTCCTTGAAATTCACATGATAGAACCATAAATTGTTAAACCACCGATGGAAGAAGAAGGTGCAGACGACTTTTCCGATAGAACATCTGGCCTCACGGGCCGTATGTAAAGGATCTAAGAGTTCATTGTGACGTCACGAATTCGGCGTGCTGCCACTGAGGACCCCCTGTTATTTTGCCCCCCTGCGTCTGTTTTCTGTTCGTCAGCGATCAGCTGCTGGTAGTAGTCTTTCCACAAATGGATCTGCCCGTATGCCCTGGTAAACAGCTGATCTTTTAGGTTGAAAATGGGCTTTTTTTTATAAGGGGGAAGATACAATGGAAGATGTAAGAAGTGGGGGGCGAAACTGCCCCAGGAAAGCGATTGAAGGCTCCACTTGTCGAATTGGTGTGGGTTTGGTTGGAGGAACGTCGCACTTGAACTGCAGTAGATTACGGAGGTAAACCTCCATAGCTACAAAAATGACATAAGCCATCATACATTTAAAAAAATACAATCTCAATAACTACGACCAAAAATTACTTCAGGACAATATTAGTCTAGGTAATTTCTTTTGTATATGGCATTTTACCTCCCCATGCCATGTAAGAATAGAAAACGAGATATTTCCTTGGCGATGTGCATTGTACAAATGTAGATAGCTCTTTTAAGACCATCGGTCAAAAAGCTCTGATTTAAAATTGTGAGACTAAATTTAGGGGGTTTTATCGAAAAAAATGCGTTTAACAGCATCAATGCAAGCAGCTCCTTAAAAACAAAGGCATTTTTTAGCCGCCCCGGTGGCACACTCGTTAGGACTCTAGCCTTTGGAGCTGCTGGGGTCGGGTTCGAATCCCGGTCAGGCATGGATGTTTGTGACTGTCAATAAATGTTGTTATTTGTCTATATGTTTGTGTCGTCTCTTTCTTTGTGTGTCTCTTGTGCTTATGTAATTTCTGGGGCTTAGTACAATAGACTTAAAAGTCGCAGTGCTTAGCGATCTTGCCCCCCACCAAGAAAGTCATAAAGTCAAGGCATTTTATAAACAAATAACGAATGGTAAAAGTCAGCTGCTTCGGTATCGATATTTTTGAAGAGCTGGAACATTCTCTTTTATACCAGCACGATCGTAATAGCTCGGTCGGAAAGGGTTAATAGTGATAAGACATCCATAAGAAAAAACTACACGAACTACAAATGTACATTTTTTAATTATTTCTATTGTAGTTTCAAAACTAAGAAAAAATATTTTTAATTGAAGCCAAAAACCCCGATTTCAATGCTTTACTGATTTTTAGCAGTAAAATGAAATGCCAACTTTAAATTATGTTCATTTGCTAGTTCAGTTGCACATCACGATAAAATTAAAATTCCTTGTACATACAAAAAATGATCTGTAAAGATCGTTGAGTTAGTTGGGATGATTGGGTTAAGGTTAGTGTTGGAAAACTAACATCGTACTAGAGCTACATGAGATTCTTTAGTATAAGGTTCCATAATTTCAAACTGCGGTTCAGAGACAATGCAGAATTGTAAAATGTTATTTAGCGTATAACCAAGATCCTAAGCGCCAGCAAGATATTGACGAATTTAACATTCACTAACATCTTCTAAAAATACTTTTTTTATAGCAATTGGTACAGTTGGAGATGCTTTGACTTCCCTTATCGAACATAAATAGGGCAAACAGGCTGTTGTAAAATGTAAAACAAGAACATGATAATCAAAATTGATAATGTATAGGAACTAGGCAGGTGCTTCAGAAAAGTAGATTTTGATATCAGAAGTTGTAGTAGGAAGCATGACGAGACTCCCAATTACATGTTAATAATATTAAAGAAAAACTCATCTAGGGCATTAGGATTTTAACTATAAGCTATAAACTTCACACTCTTATAGTCTTATTATTTATAGGGTAGACTGACCAATGAGTGAACAGGCCCCAGTGAATGAACATTTGGTAAATACAATTAAAAAATAAGGATTGAAAATCATTCCACTAGATGGATTGGCAGGACTTCCTCCCATCTAGTAGGAAGCTATCTGACACTTGGTTGGTTGTCCTGGTGTTTATTCACTGGCGAACGCAGCTCCTTAAACGTTCATTCACTGGTTAGTTATGCATTTAATTTAATTTAAGAAACATTAGCTGGAGCTGGACTAGTTACGGTGGAGTTGTCCAGATAAAAAATGCTCCTGAAATCGTGCCACTACAAAAAGATGGCATTGGGGCTGTCACCCAAGACAACTTTCAGACGCCACTATTTCATTTACTATTGTACTTATTCAAAATTATATAACAATTATCCCACAAATTAACAAAAACCATTACCTTGATTTCTTGATACTTTTTTTTTTCATAACCTATTTCTCTATAAGTATTTATACAATATACAAATTATTTGTAGCTTCCAGATTTCGATATGATCCTTATATAATAACTATAATAAACCATATAGTAATATGTAATGATGTTATGTACAATAATATAGAAATGTATAGATTCAAGGAAGTGAACAAATATAAAGAGAACTATTTGACTCCACTCACAATTTAGTAAAAATTCTTTCTAAATTTATCACTGATAACACAGTAAAAAGAACTCCTATTATCGTCACACTATAATTAAAATATTTGATAATCCATCGAAATATTCTCTGAAATTTTTCTGATATCTATCAAAGCTTTGCAAACCGGCATTACTTAAATCTGAAATCCTAATCGTTTTTATATAACACTTGGCCGTAGCAGTGTTTTTGTATTTAAATCAGTTTTGAGTCTACAACAAAGAGGTATGTTAAAAAAAAAACGACCATTCATATGATTGGTATTTATTCAAATCGTCGAAAAATAATTTTAAAATTTTTTTTTGTAATTCACAAATTGTAGAAACTTGCTTTATTTAGTCGGCGCAAAATCTGATAAGTACTCTAAGGAGTCTCTAAGAATTCACTAAATATTTAATATTAATAATTTCCAGACTATCCCATTGTTTACAAACTCTTTTCAAATCTCAAAATTTAAAGCTCTACCTTTCGAGTTCAAGGTGGCAAGGGCCAACTGTATACATGCAAGAAGGCATTACCATATTTTTTCTTGGAGTTATAGCCTACAAAACTCGGCAACAATAAGGCCCTGAATGGCTATTCATATACCGACCTAGGTCGCGTGGCACCCATTGTTAAGGTCCCACCCTCAGCTTAGCGTTCCGGAAGATTACCCCCACAAAGAAGTCCTCCTTTCTGGCAGCACCCTCTGTACCTGGAAAGGCCTCCATAATTCAAGGCTACGGTCCGATGGCAAAAGGACCCTTTTGTGCAGAACCTTCTTGATGCCAGAATCCGGCTATTAAAAGCCCGAATGTGACTTTTTGAGCGAAAAACATAATCGACCAATCTTTCACAGCTGTTGTTCATCAATTAGTTGCTGTTAATTTGATTTCTGGACTTCCTTCAGGGTAATTTTTGTGTTTGATTGGGTGCCAGATGGGAAGTGTCGCTAATGACCCTTGGAGGTCTTCTGGACTTTGTTAGCACACGCCAGATGCACTTCTTGATTGGTATCTGTCTCGCGTGAAAGAAGCGTGGCACGAGTCTTGGAAGTCAAGATATCAACTTTAGGCTTCGGAGATTTTGTAATTTGAATTGTCAGAAAATTGTGTATGCCCATAAAGTTCTTTCTGACGAACTCATATTTTAGAGGGAGCCTTAAATTAGGCCATGTTTTGTTACAAGATGGACAAAAACACTTTATCAAAAGATTTATATTTAAATATATTCAGGTGACGTAGTTCATTCCTTCCTTTCCGCAATTTCATTGATGGTGTCGGTGATTAGTGGTATGACACGGTAAGCACCGCGCACTATATTAGTATAAGATGTCCCGTAGGCACAAATTTTACCAATCAAAGCCTTATTTTATTCCTTTTGAAACTGATGCTACTCAAGACGTGAAACATGAGATTTGTATAAAAATTACTCTTTAATTTTGAGGAAATCTTTCAGATAAAATATTACACTTTTGATCATGTGACCTTAAATTTTTTTTTAAATTTTGACCAAGACTTTTAATTACATATTGCTCCACTTTCCTTCACTTTGTACCTGCCACCATTTGAAAAGCAACGTCGTACAATCTCTTTTCCCCTCAGTTTTTGTATTTTCCATAAAGTTAATTTCCAAAACCTATATTATGAATTATTTTCGCCGTAATACAACCCGATTTGTAAAATACACAAAAAAATATGCGAGAATATAGCTATTCAGCATTTTTAAAAACTTATTACCAACCTTCGTTCCGAGGATCAAAAAATTCCATTTACAGAAGAATGCATGATAGAAACCTGTTTATTTACTATTCACTCTTCAGACATTACATAATAAGAAACATCCTCATTCTTAGAATAAACAGCCGCAGGTTTTGTTATATGAATAAATTTTATTACCGACCGTCATTTGCGACTATTTATTTTTGAGATCATTATTCAGATCACATTATCTCAACTATTCACACTTTTTTATCTATAAACAATTAGTTACATTTTAATCTAAGTTTATAAAATTTATGTAATTTTTTTATACATTATTTAGAATGATAATTAACTTTTTCAAAAATGGTTGTTTATGAGATCTGTATTATGTCCTAGCAAGTTTTTTAAATGTATTTTTAGAGACATTAAATCATCTTATTTTAATTGTGCATTTAGTTTAAGACCGACTATGAAATAGTTATAATCTTAACAGTTAAACAATTATTTTCATTTAATTCAAGTTTTGTTTAATTTTATTTAATAAACGAAGCTAGTTTCCATCTTTTCGGCATAAAATTAATTGTATTATCTACTATAGTTAAAAACTCAACACACACAAGAATGTTTATTTAAATCAAGTTTTAACAACAACAAAAAACAACAAGGTTTTATCAAAATTTCGAGTTTTAACGACAACGCATTTTCACACATAGTTGAAGCATATTGCATAAATGCCGTTTTATATAATAATTTAATAGTATGTTGAGAATATCATATTATACAGCGTTCCTTATTCTTTCTTAAAAGGGATACGATATTTTCCATTCCATATGTTAACACCTCACACTACAATAACACACTCTATTTGTAAATTTCCTGTTTGAAGAAGACCGTTATTCTTTATTCCCCCCCAAGCACACGGCATTTCAACTTTCTCCGTTTTTCGAACAATTGACAAATTCCACAGAACACACTGGCGTCCCTTGTTTGGAACGCGTGTTCGAGAGCGTCACCAGTTTCCGCTTCTTTTTGAGGGGGAGGATACGCTTGCAGCAAAAAAGAAAGAGGTGGAAATCCTCGAATTTACCGCTTTCGTCCCCAAAAAGGATGGAAAAGAAGCATCTGGTTCTATAAAACCAGGTGAAGGGGGTAGGCAAAAGCCGAAGAGAGACGCAACTTGTTGGAGATGCTACTCGTTTTTTCTTCTTCTTCCCTTTGGGGACGTACATAAATTACGTCACGCTCAGAGGGGGGAAGGAGGGGTATGCGACAACGTGACGGTTCGTGACATGGAGGGGGGAAGGGGGGTAATCGCTTACGTGACGTAACAATTCAAAATTTCCAATTTTGCAAGGAAAATTTTTTAAACATAAAAAGTTTTTTTAGAAAGAAATCGGGAATCTTTTTTTATCATAAGAAGATCATCATAAAAAAAACATAATTTTAGAAATTGTATGCCACAACGTTGGCATTATTAGCCTTCGACATTTTACAGACATATTCCTAACGGAACTTAGTAATAACGCGCAAAATTGTGACACTATCTTGAGGAATCAGAGGACTATATTAGCAAGTAGGAGCTACAATCTACATGGACGAACACCAAAAGACCCAGAACTAGACAGCTGACAGATCCGATTAAATCCCTACCCCCTTTTTTAGAAGACATTAGAGAATGGCTAGTTAGTCCTTGAACAACGGAAATGTAAATACAATGTCAATCTATTCCAATGAATAAATTATTAAACCAAAGACAACATTTACTTTTTTTCTTTCCAAGTTAATTTTTTAAAAAAAAATATCGATTTATGCATTTTTTCAAATTTTGGAAACCACACACACACACAAAGGGAAATATTAAAATCAACTTTTTTAAAAAAAGGGGGGGGGGGCGACAAACGTGACGTAATTTTAGGGGGAGGGGTTCGACCAAACATTACGCAGCGTGACATACACTCTTAAAACAAACGAGCGATTTTAACTCAGTCTGAGTAAATTTTCACACCTTCAGTCTTGAAAATGCACTTCCCCGAAAAGAGTGGATCCTTTGTGTGTTAAACCTCCCACAGGATCACTCCAAACGAGTGATTTTAACTCAGTCTGAGTTAATATTCACTCCTTTCCAGTGTCGAAAATGCACTTCTTTTACAGGAGTGGATTTCACTCTTGTTTTAAGAGTGTAGGGGAGGGAGGGGTCCAAAAAGACGAAATTTTGCGTGACGTAATTTATGTACGTCCCCTTTGGTGTAAGAAGCCAAAAGTTCATCTGTTCTGTGTGTCCCCCGTCTTGAATATCGCAGGGGCAGATGATTCTTTTGTGGCCGGAAGCAACTAAGCAGCACCGACAGCCGGCACGTGCCGGATTTGGTTTATCGTTCGAAAAAGACATTCGAATTTCGAATGTGCGTGTTGAATTGGAACGAGTCTTTTGATGGACGAGAGACACGCTCCAGGGATGCAATTAGGTGTCTTCTTCTTTCCAACGGACACTCGGTAATGATGAGGACGCATTTAATAAAGAGTTCTTTTACCTTTCTGATGAGTTCGTTGAAACAAATGAACGGATTATTCATTATTTTATCAGTGGATTAACACAAAACTTAAATCCTTAATTATTAACCTCATTCAATGGGGTTGTTTCACGGAGGATATGGCAATAGCTCAGCGGACTTGTTTTCCTTTCGCTCGAATTACTTTTGTTTTGGTTACGATGGTTGGTTTGTTGGTTGGTAGACCTATATTCAGGTTAGTGTGCTTGGTCAGCACACAAATCTGTTTATCACTACTAACAAACCAACCAATTACAATAAAAGCAATTCGAGAGAAAGGAAAACAAGACCGCGGAGCTGTGGCCAGATCCTCCGTGAAACAACCCCATTGACGCTTTTAGTTCTAACTCTGTTGGTGAATGAGTGGAACAAATGAGATGAAACATTGAGAAGAACAAATGTTTTAGAGCCCAACTTTTTTTAATATTCAAATTGGGGAAATTTTAATGTATCTCATTCTTCGTTCATTCAATAGTTTAAGTTGAGTAGTGTGTTATTTATAAATATTTTATTTCTTCTTCTCTAAAAGAAACGCAATTATTAAAGGTCATCATTAATTAATATATGCACTTACTAGGTACATATATAATGAAGACAAGTTGTCATTAAACGACAACTTAATTTCGATAAATAAGACGTTTTGCAATAATTTTTATCCAAATTCATCACTCGCCAATTTAAAAAAAAAACAATTTAGGATTTTACTTTATGCCATATTTGTCAGTACTTCAATTAAGACTACAGTTCAATTTAAAAATCAAAACTTAACAAAATTTGAAAATGGGAAAGATAAATGCAGAAAAGGTTATAGCTAACAGAAGGACACAGAGTTTTGAATGTAAAAGAAAGCAAATATCAAAAATTAGACCCTTTAAAAATGATTTCTTTTTAAAAAAAAAAATCACCATAAAAAATGAGAGGAAATTAAGTTTTTAGCAAATGTAACACATTTTATCTTGTTAATTATACAACTAATTATATAAATATTTTTCAATTATTTGAAGTCTTACATAGACGGTAGTATTTTACAGTGTATAGTCAAGTAGTACCCCCCCCCCCCCACATCCACTAATTAAAAATCACTTTGTGTCAAACAATTTCGATTAAATGACAATCAAATAAGGCAATAATCTAGTGCCAAGTTAATAAAGAAACATCAAGTATAAACTAACGGTAAATTTATTGCTTAAAACTCTTTTGAATTAAGCATTTTTCAATCCATAAAAAACTATTCTTTTTTTCTACAAAAAAATCCCCTTTAAAGCTTTTTTTAATATCCCATTTAAAATATGATTACATTATTGTAATTTATAGTGTTTTATCCAAAGTTTTACGTTTGAGATTACATTATGGCCCACATTAATTTTTAAGGCTTAAATTTTGTGAGTTAGGTATATAAAAACTCGATTTTTTTTATACTAAAAGTTAAGTCGAGACAACCGCCCTCTCCAAATAATTACCTAGTGTTTAAAAAAGAAAAATCTATTACAACCGCTCTTCAAAACCCTATCATCAAAAGAAAAATATCGATTTAACAAACTTTCAATTTGAGTTTTTAGATGTAGAATAACAAAAATCAAAAAGAAAAATTATGAATAGGGAATCAAACAATACTTCCAAAAGGCAAATCAATAAATGTTTTATACTCAGAAGTTAGATCAAAATCCCATGCATGTACTGGATTACTGAAAGAAAATCGAATAACTCATTTGATTGTACGGCGACTTAATATTCAATGCACAATAAACAATACTCCCAAAGACTATGTAATATACGTTTTGTACTCAGAAGTTAGAAATTAAAATCAAAATTAAGCCTCACATGTATTGGATTTTTAAAAAAAATCCAATAACTTATTTAAAGTACTCTACTTTTAAAGTACTACACCAATTAAAACACCAATATCCACTCCTAAAAAAACCACTATCAACCAACCATATTCCGATACAGAAAAAAAAACACAGGCATCCCTCTTAAAACCAATCAATCCAAAAATAATTCTACAACAATTTAAAAAAAAACACCTTTAGGGGTAGAAGGAAGGGCTTCAAAAACATCTGCATGCATGTATTCGATTAATAAAAGAAAATCTAATAACTCGTATGATGTACGGTGACTATTAAATGCCAATATTCAATGCACAATAAATAATGATCCATAAAACCGATGTAATATACGTTTTATACACGAGTTAGAAATTAAAATCAAAATTAAGCCCCACATGTATGGGATTTTTTTAAAATTCCAACAACTTATTTAAAGTACTACACCCCAATTAAAACACCAATATCCACTCCTAAAAAAACCACTATCAAATCAACCATATTCCGATACAGAAAAAAAAACACCCCCCCCCCCCCTTTAAAACCAATCAATCCGAAATAATTCTACAACAATAAAAAAAAACACCTCTAGGGGTGGAAGGAAGGGCTTCAAAAACATCTGCATGCATGTATTCGATTAATAAAAGAAAATCTAATAACTCGTGTGATGTACGGAGACTATTAAATGCCAATATTCAATGCACAATAAATAATGATCCATAAAACCGTTGTAATATACGTTTTATACACAGGAGTAAGAAATTAAAATAAAAATTAAGCCCCACATGTATAGGATTTTTTTTTTAATTCCAATATCTTATTTAAAATACTACACCAATTAAAACACCAATATCCACTCCTAAAAAAACCACTATCAACCAACCATATTCCGATACAGAAAAAAACACATCCCCCCTTTAAAACCAATCAATCCGAAATAATTCTACAACAATAAAAAAAAAACACCTCTAGGGGTGGAAGGAAGGGCTTGAAAAACATCTGCGGCAGAAGAACGGAAAACCTCCCCAAGACGCTGATGCTTCTTCTTCCCCCCTGTTCTGCCCCCCAATTAACCACACCAGGCCACGCGCCGTATGTTTGCAATCATACAACAGAGGCCTGCTGCCTGCAACAGCTGCCACGCGCCACATGTCAGGTATGAATGGGTCGGACGCGTGGCACTTTTCCTATAAAAGGACTGGGAACGGGGAGAACCAGCATCATTTACTCGACTTGCATCTCTGCTGGTAACAGCTCTTGCTCTTCCTCTCTCGCTCTATTGGATTACACGTTATATATACATAAATATGGGACAACACGGCAGTTGCATTCAGGGCCAACCGGTACGTTTTGGTTTTGAGTTGTTTGTTTTCAAGCATTTTTTTTTTATGGATCGTAGTTTAAATTTTATAATCCTTAAGATTTTTCGAAATTTATATAATTCAGTTTAATTTACTTTCCAATTTACTTTCTTTTTTTAACTTATTTTTTCCTATTAAAATTTACTGTTTATATTACTTAAGTTTTAGTGATATACCTGTTTCGTAATAAATATGACTAATTTTATTCTTTTTCATGCAGGATTGGTCAGGCGCCTACAAGAAAGCTTCCATCAAAGCCCAAGAAGCTGAGATCTATGGCCAGCTCAGAAAGCTAGCGACTCTAACTCCAAACACAAAAGACCTGCAGGAATTCGAGAACTTCCTCAAGAACAAAATCAACCCCACCTGCCCCCAGCATGGATCTAAAGCCTTCTTGCAATCCAACACCAAGTCGAACCTCACGCTGCCAACTCCAAGCAACTACGAGGACCTCTTCCGCAAAGAAGTCGTCTGCAAGGACATCAACTTCAACGGCAGCCAGACCGACAGCAAACCCCCCAGCATCAAGGAAGTGATTGTCGTCAAGACCCCTTGCAAAGTCCACGGCCATGCAAAGACAGAGGAGGCCCCGAAACCTGCACCCTGCCGAGTCCACGGACACCAAAGACCGCACTCAACAGACAGTGAATCGAAATCGGAGAGTCATCGTTCGCCACCCACATACAAGCACCCACCAACACAGAGAGCCCCCACCCCACATAGGATAGCCTTCGAGTATGAAGATTTCTCTGATGACGACTCGTCTGCCAGCACCTTCTCCTGCCCAGAATTCCTAACCAGCCTCATTCTGCCTTCGGATGAAATCGAAACCCTCGACATCTTGGCGTCAGTTGGAGTCCAATCAGCAAAAGGTATGTAAACCGAACATTTATTACAACGAAAATTTAAAAACTTACAGTGAAAACAATGTATATTTAATGTACCCAAAACAACATTATCTAAATAACTTTTTTATTGACAGAAATCATACAGCGATTGGAGGATCGTGGTGAGAGCATTGTCGAAACCTTTGGAGTAGTTCTCAAGCACTTGGAACATGGAGATTGGTCTACTTTCTGCATCAGCACTAGCCGGCTCTGTGACGACATCAAGAATGTAATGAGGGACTACCATCTCAGTACAGAAGCAAAAGACACAGCCGCTCTTAAGGTAAATATCATACCAGTCATAATACATTTACTTATTAATAATAATAATAACAACAGAATAAAAATGATTTAAAAATGTGAAATTAGAAACTAAAAATGATTTTTTCCCAACAGATAAGGAACCAAGTAACTGATGCCCTGAACCAACTCACAACAAAGATTTTGAGCCTGAACCAGACCACCTCGGCTGAAATCAACCACAATGTCCTGCTGCCTTCATTCAAAGTCTTGGGAGAAGCTCTTCACGAAATGATGGAGTTCCTCATCAGCAAAGAATTGAAAGTTCTGATCGAATGCCTGAATCCGGACACAAAAACATCTTCCATCAGAATGGCCGCATGTGCATTGGCTGAGATGTCACTATCAGGAGGCCTGATGAGCAAGCTTATTGTTCAGGTAAATATTGTTTTAGCATCCCATACAGTGATTTTTTTTCTCCTACAAATTTAAAAAATTAAATTTAATTTAATTAAGCTAACTAAATAAACTTTCTCTAAATTAAAAAGGAATAACTATTTTCAAGTTTCAGTAAAAATAATTAACAGTACATTTTATAACATTAAAACATTCCTCAAAATAACTTAAAATTACTAAATTAAAAATTTGAATATCTAACAATGTTTTTGTTGCAAAATAATTAAAAATATTTGTCTTTTCCAGGCTGGTGCTGTTACGCCTCTCCTGAACATCTGCAACACTCGCAAATGCAAGTATCTGCGTCCCCTCGCTCTCCGAATCCTGACCGTTATCTGCTCAACCCCGAAAGCTGTTGAAGAGTTTGAAAACGTAAGCATTGTTTCTTTACATCACAAAAACAATCAGAACATTACATTGATTGTGTATTCATGTCAATTGTCTGAGTTATCAAAAACTTATCAATGTTCTTTCTTTATATAGGTTTCTGGTTTTCGAACAATTCTGACCCTGCTGTCCCAAGAATCAGAGGAAAAAGTTCTGTGCGAGACAGTTGGCCTTTTGGCACAAGTTTTGAAGCAATGGAGCGAAAACAAATCCTCTTTCGAAGATAAAATTGGTCAAGACATGGAAAGATTGGTGCAGCATTTATCTGGTAAGTGTTCTTTATACAGTTTTTTTTTTAACTAATGTAGTAATGACCTTGTATTAAATAATCATAATCAAATATCAATTCTTAAAATCATTAACAGAAATAATTACCTAAAGTTTACAAATAAAATTAAATCATTTATTTTATTAAAAGTATTTTTTATCATAAGTTAGTATGTATTAAAATTCAACAAATATCTAAGAATAAATTGAAGAAAGTCATAAAATTCTGTACAATTTAAAGCACCACATAAAATATTACATATAATAAAATTTCATTTAAATGTGAAAACTTATAATTTCTCTTTACTTTTAGAAGCTGCAAAAAAGTCCCTGTCCCCAGAGATGTTTCTTCTGTCTGCAGCCTGCCTGGCCACTTTATCCAGCTGCAATGCCCAAGCAACCAGCTGGCTCAAGGTCCATGCTCAAGAAATGCGGCTGTTGGCTTGCAGCAGCAACAAACAGGAAAGCTATGTGTAAATAGACTCTAAAATATAACTATGGCAACTCAAAAAAGTGGATATCTATGTCATGTAAATAGACTCTTAAGAGATATTATATAAAACTATTTAGTCAGGACGTCTTTCAGATCAGTATTCCTAGTCAAAAAAATGTTTATTAAGCATTGTGATATTTGTAAATTAGATTGTATATTCCAAAAAGGATTGGAGTTTATCTAAGTCTTATGATTTTTTTTAGTAAATGTTTGTAAAAAGGTACGGTAGTTATCATTGCATAACATGTTGGGATATGGAAATATCGCATCTTTGTTGCATTTAAAATGATTTTGCAACGTCAGCATAGACCAAAGATTAAATTTTAGATAATTCTAAATTTACAGCTCTAGTCCAAATTTTACTTAGAAAGTAATTCAATTCTGTGGAAACAGAAGTCCATGTGTAAAAAAAGTTTATGCTGATAGTATGCAAGTTATGCACTTTTATAAAGAATGTTGTATTTCATAAAATCTATTACCTCTGCAAATATTGATATGCAATGTTTATAAAATTATGCAATTGTAAAAATGAAAATTATGCTAGTCTTATTTTGCACATTTACATAGCTTATAAGCTATTTTGTTTATTTTATCTTCTATTTTCGAAAATGAATCATTCAGCTACCCTTACCAAAGTCATACAGCTTGGATTATACAAATTCTAATTATCTGAGCAATGAACTGAAATTGTCTCAAGAAATGTATATAATATATTGTATATTTGTTATTTATATATTTTTATAATAAACAAATTTTCCTTAATCCAAGTCTAATGTCTTTTACTCTCAAGTCTTAATATATTAAAATAAACCTTTATAATTTAAAATTTTCTTGATTTTATAAAAGGTTAGTACATTAAAAGAATATTAATCTTCAAGTTAAAAACTACAATTTAAATTTTTAATAAAAGTTAGCAAAATAAATTTTAATCATTAAACAATAGTATGGTAAATATTTTTGCTGCAATGCCATGCAACATTTAAGTACTTTTGCTCAGAAATACAAGTTGAATGAAAAACTTCAAATTAAAGCATGCATGTCAAATAATTAACTTTAATTTGAGATAAAATACTTTTGTGGCAGGGCATTGCACTACTTGGAAAAATAAAATTCTAAAATAACACCATTAGAATAATTAAAAGAATAAAACATTTACAGAGAAATAAAATTTATTTGGTTAAAATAAACATCTATCCTTTTATTGTTAAATACAATAATTTTATAGAAAGGCTGAGGTACAACGGAATGAAAACATTTTTGGAAAATGACGTTATTTGTCAATTAACTTATACAGATTGAATAAACAGTTCAATAATGTTGATTTTTATAACTAGTCAAATATTTTTTAAATACACCGGAAACAGTCAATACACATTATGAATAATTGACACATTATGAATTTAGAAATTAAGCATAGGTAAAAATTCTTGTTTTTTAAACTATTATACTGCTGCGGAAGCAAGTTTTAAAAAATTAAATTTTATCTATTTTGAAGGCTTAAATAATTTAGATAAAATAAACAATTTGAAAAGGAATCTATTTAGAAAAGTGCAGAATATGAACTAATTATGAATTTAATTACAAATTACTAAATTTCTTTGAGATTATAACAATTTTTTTTACAAATTTATCCATCAAGAAAATTATGTAAAATAACCTTTAAATCAAAAGAAAATTAATCAAATTCAGCTGCAATTACACATCTTATTAACAAAGACAGTCAATCTTCGTGCTGGACACACTGAAACCAACCAATTTAAAAACAACAAAGAAATTGAAGCAACAACTTGTTGCAGATGTTGCATCACACCGATTCGGCCCGACAGGATCGAGCGAAGAGAAAATGCATGTCCACGTAAATCCAAACTTAAAACATCAATAACAAAATATACATCCTATGTTTTACAGCGTGTGCGGGACACGAAACAAACGGAAGTCCCTCCTGCAGTGGGCCAAAGCATATGTAAGCCATGCAGGAGGAATCGGCCATGGACTGATGACCTTCAAAAAAGCACCAAACTATACGTTTATTGGCCAGGCAAGAGTACACCTCCAATAAGTAACGAATTTGTACTAATCCAAAACAAGGATGGACTCCTGAGAGCAGAAGTCAACTGAACCAATACCACCTTGACATAGAGAAGGCCTGGATACCGATTTGTGTGACATCACGCCCTGATTCAGCCTATTCTGTGATTTTAACCTGTAATCATTTAAACTAGTTGCTCAACACTTTCACTAAAGGGACAAAAGTTTTGAAAATTCACAGGACAAAATCAGCCTTTTTAAATAGGTCAGGTGAATAGGTCTATGGGCACTAATCCAAGAATACATGAAGTAAAAAATTTAATTTTCTAGAAACTCAAATAAATTAAGTGCAACATCTTATTAAATGAAAGAAATGCTTTAAAAACTGTTAACTAAGACACTAATTATAATGTTCACTAATATTGTTACATGCTAAGTCTACATGAAATGTAGTAAAAAGTTAAATCTGTATTTGTTAATTTTAATATTTTCTAGTAGACTCAATAAATTGCTATAAGTTTTTTCGAGGTCTGGAAAAATACAATACCCAAGATATATGTCAATAATCAAACCTTCTTTAATATAGGTGGTATTGACTGAACACCCTAATTGCGATTCACAATCAGCGTTTTTCCTATACACCAAATATAAACAGATGCAAAGTACAAAAAGTGTATAAAGATCTCTAAAAAAATACTCTGATCCTTTCTCTCTTAAAAACTTATGCACTTTGCTAAAGAAGGTGTACACTTTGCCAGGGTCACGAGGGTTAAAGTTAAAACAAGAAATGACTGGATGGTATCGTAAAGTACAGATGCCACTAGGGAGGCTAACACAGAATCACAGAATTGATCCATCCTTTGCAATAAGAGAATTTACCAAATTAACATTTTTGGTCATAAATCCTAACACATTTTTTAAAGTTGCCGGGCATCTTTAAGGGACTCTTTGGGCTTTGATTTAGATTCTAGTTCCAACAACTTCTCTTTCAGTAGATCTAACTTATCGCTGCTTTCGACAAATCGCTGGAAATGACTTAGTAGACTGTGGCAGGAGGTATCAGGAAAAACCATTGATGATGCAGACAGAGAAGATAGGCTATCAACTATATTCAGCACTACACTGGTCCTACAAAAAATATATAAATGACTAAATGCATCAGTAAATGTCAACTCACACAAAAGTATCAAAGTCTATAATACTTAGGAAAAGGCATTGTTACATTGTAGGATTTTAGTCAATAAAACTATTCTTAAAATCCATCCCGAAAACACCCAAATGTTTAGAAGTTATATATTAACTTAAGAGATGACCTAAGATACTTCAACTTATCAATTGATATTACATAATCATGAATATTGGTTAATATTTATATGTTCAGTTTTTAAAAATCAAAACTGTCAGTAGATTTCTGGTAAAAAATAATATCAGGTACAACATGTTTTGGAATTGAATTTTTTTATAGATAAAATGGACATTTGAAAGGCAATTATGTCAACAACTTCTTGCAACCTGGTCCTTTTAGCAAATAGTCACAGTTGCAGAAATAACTACTACTTTAGCAAAAACTCTGCAGATTAAGGGCATTAACAGATGTATGGAGCTTCTCTAAACCTTAATTTATAATAAAATTTAGTGTGATATTTAACATAGTTTAATTACTACTTTTGCAAAACTCAACCATAATTAACTTACCATCTTGTTTTAATATCAGATTCATGTTCATTAAACTCCCCATACAATGATTCAGCTTGTGTCAGCAAAGTACATGTTACAGATGATCCAAACTACAATGATATAATCACTTTAAGTTGGAATATAAAATGTTAAGTTGGAATAGGAAATTAGTACCAAGGCATGATTTATTTAAAAAGAAGCTTAATTTATAGAGAAAATATGAAAACACTTAACCCTGCACTTCACTAAATATCATTACATATTTCGTTCAAAAGAAATAGAAGCAACAAGAAACAAATTTGGTTCTATTATTAAATTCTATTAACACCTAGAAAAACGATAGTTAAAAACTTGAAACACCTAAAATTTTTCATAGCTAAACTACAATCAACAGAATTATTAATTTACAGTAGAATATGAACCTTTAAAAATTCAAACTAAACAATACAATTACTTACGCTGGTTTTGAGCAAGATTGAAAAACTGCTTTTTTCTTTTCCTTTCCCTGATTCTAAAGAGTCTTTCAGAGCCTCTCCAAGCTGCACTATATCTTTTAGCCGAAGGGTCTTGATCACACTAGCTATCATATTTGTATGCCTCACTAAAACAAGATCGTTTCTATCTGTTTTCAAGACTACAGGCAAGCAACGGAATAATAAAGTCAGACACTTCAGTTTTTGTTCCTGGAATTGAAGAATGTTTTTTAATTATTTTACTCGATTCATTAACTAATTTAATGTAAAATACAAGTAAATGAAAGATAACCAATAGTGATTGATTCTATTTTAAGTATATTACAATGTAAACCTAACGTAATTAAAACATCAATGTGTTGATGATTCACAGCCATTTATTCAATTGAATCCTTTATAATATTATATATAAATGCAATTAAAACATCCTATATTTCTACCACAAACTTTTGACTTGCAACTTGTTATACCTGATAGTAAATATTGAAAATTTTGAATGCTATATTGTATTTAATGTTTATTACCTAAATACTTATGATTTTCATATGGAAAATAGATAAATTAGTAATTATTGTTTGTTAAGGATTAAATTCCAACAGAGATCCCTACATACACATATTAAATAAATTGTAATTCAAATTTAAAAATTTACTTATCACTCATATAACACAAAAATATTAATACAACGAAAATCATAAAAAAAATTAAAGTGAACCTACAAAATACCTCATTAAATATCTTGAAACACCTCATGACTAAAGACCTGCCCTTTCGTATGGTCATAATATTTAGGAAATGGTCCTCCACAGAGCTATTCAACAAATCACCAACAATGTTCTTCTTTAAATTGGTGATATTATCTCTATGTTGTCCACTTTCGCTTTCGGGCTTGGCAAGAATCCTCCTTTCTTCGTCTTCAATTTCAAGGAAATGTCGGTAGAGCTGCTCAATATCCAGCAGAAGCTTGCGATGCTTTACAAGGTTCTGGTTGGTATTTTTAGCGTCTTCATCTTCAAGTGGCCTTTTCTCAGCCCAGTCAAGCACCTTGCGGGGAAAGTTGACACTCACCGCTTGGAGTTTTCCTAAGGAACCTTCGAATTGAGCTATAGAAAGAGATAGAAGGTTAAGTATTAAAAAATATCTAAATAAAGCTACTTATTTACAAATATATCTGCATACTGTAAGATACAGCATAATTTTAATGAGATATTCTATTAAGCCAGAAGTACATCTTTCAATAAATCAATTTTGCTTGTTTTAACTGCAAGTGAATACGTCTTATTTTTCTATCACTGAGATTATAAGAATATTTGGAATGAGTAAACTACAGCAGCCATGTTACAGGTACGGGCATCGAACCCTGTATTGGGCAAGGTTGACCCATCCTTTCATCCCTTAAGTGGGTCGATAAAATGGGTACCAAGCACGCTGGGAACTAAACATTGGGAGTTCCGCATGAGGCTGACCTCCGTACCGTGACATATGCCTAGCACTCCAGAGCCCTAGGAATAGACATGCACATGCCAACCCATCTATATATCCTGGCAAATATCTATAGACATACTCTTTCAAAAACTTTGAATGAAACTTCATTGTATAAAACAAGTAGGTTTGTCACAGAATCTGTCACTCATCCTGCTTCCACACAACATTTGCGTTTAACATTAAAAAGAGTCGCCAAACACAATATTCTGTTATAAAGTCCAAAACATTTCACATAAACCAAAACATTACATCCAAATCATTACAAAAAACATTACATCACATAAACCAAAACATTCATCAACAAAGAACCAAAACATTTCACATAAACAACAAACAAAGAAGCTCTTTCAGTGAAATATATTTGACGTCATTTCAAACCGATTGATGTCGCAAAAATAAATTTCTTTTAATTAATTATTTCAGAAAATTAAAGTTTCTCAAATGATTGTTGCACATGGCAGTGTGATTAAATTCTCTTAAAAATGTCTTCTTATGCTTTTCAAATGAGTATTAAATTTTGAATTTTTTTTTTAAATAATTAAAGTACTTCGAATACGAAATTTTTCAAAGAATCTTCAATGTCTTCTAATTACGATGCGCTGAGCTTTTTGACGTATCACACTTTCCTGTAGCATTTGTAGTTTGGGCTGTAAAAGCGGGTGACAGATGGACTGAACGATTATAATACCTTCCACTTTTTACGTTATAAACGTTGGGTGGAAGCTAAAAGCACAGATACAAATACTTACTAGGGACAAAAGCTTTGTTTTCATGCTTAGTAGTTTCTGGAAGTATTAGCTCTGGTGCATCACCGCCACCTTTATTGGCACTTTCAGAATACTTTTTTTGGCACTTTCTAGCCACTTGAGTCTGCAGATAATTTAGAAAAGTGTCAGCAATAACATCATACAAAAAACAGAAGTTAATATCCCCAACAAAAGTTGACTACCATTTTATCTATCACTATGAAAAAATTAGTAAATTTTTATTGAAAAAAAGTCTTTTAAGAACAATTACGATACAATGAGGAGGGGTCTTTAGGAAAAACCTAGTTGGATATTAAAGCACATCAAATTTAGCGACTCTGTGAATAAAGAACACCAGTGGCTCCAAATGCAACAATTATATATTTTCAGAGAGATTATTTAACATTTTAAGACTTTAAATAACTAAATAAATATGACTTTACTTCCAAGACTTAATTTACTAAAAAAAAATGCATTTGGGGGATTTTCTAAGCTCTCAAGCGTTATAACGTAAATGAGATGCAACAGTTACAATGTAAAATAAGATTTTCGCAAATTTAATACATATCAAGTATTCAATGTCATTGAATACTTACAGTAAAGTAATAGTCTTCAACATAAGGGTTCTCAGATTTCAATTGCAATAATTGTATTCTCAGCAGCCATTCTTTTTCTCTTTGTGTCATTAATCCAGCATATTCATCCTCCATGTCATAAGAGGGGTTCCTCATTTCTTCGTTTTCATAGTGACTGTTGTTATATACAACCATGGGAAATTGAAACTGCCTGAAAATAAAACACAATTTTTTCAGTACATTATGTCCCAAATTAAGAGTATTTTATATATACATATTCGAGTTAATGTTTATTAATATTAGCCTGTGGGCAACAATAGTTTTATTGTCAACTAGTTTTATATACCTGGAGTACCCTTAACCACTTGGGATTTATTTCTATAAAAAATGAAGTTGAACAAAGGTCAATACAATATTGGAGTTCTGCCTTTTTTTGTTATGTTTATAGCACACAAAAAAATTGTATTTTTAGAGTTTAAGGCGTATCCCGACGTAACTGTTAATATTTTTTTTTAAACATACTTTTTAGCATATATTTAAATGAAAAGTATGCTTAGATTAAGAATATATGTGTAGGATTTTGCTCTAGTCTTAAAAGATTAATAATGCTTTTGCCTCGGTAACAAATCTTTACACTTTTCTCATGCTTTTACTTAATTATAATTTCTACCAGAAAGATATTTTTAAAATGTTTAGTTGTAATGATATTTGACCTTCCCATGATATTGACTTAAATTAGAACTTTCAAATGAAATAATGCAGAAACTTTTGAAGCAGAAAATAATTAGCCCATTCCTTTCTGCCATTCATATTAAGACCCATCATTTTCAACATTTAAAATTATAAAACAATCTACAGTCATGATTTGTAATTTTTGTTTTCTTTTCTATACTTCTCTTTTAAAACAAAATAATGTTATGCTTAAAAAAATTCTTACTTTTGTAATAAAGGATGAGCAATATTCTTTGCTTGTAAACCCAGCAATTTGTGATTAATACTGGAATAAATTAAATCTTATCAATACAAATGGGATTATAAAAATTGAACATCTAAAGTAAATACCAAAACAAATCTTACTTTAAATTAGATGGATTAAATCCTGGAGGTAGATTAGGTAAAGGGCCTCTCATCTGCATTTGATTATGCATCATATCTAGAACAAAATTTAATAAGTCTTAATTTTGGTATAAAATATTAATTATATTTAATCAATAAACAGAAATTTCTTTTAATTATTAAAGCCAGTCATGAGCTATAATACTTGAATCAATATTAGATGCACTGCAATGTAATTCAAATACTAGTTTATTTATACCTAGAAAACAAGCGCATCATGCATTCATTCAAACACCACATAATTTAACGATGTGAAAAAATAAGTACGGCAGCAATATTCTAAAATGTCCTGTTAAAAATTTAACTAAATAACACTTGAATATTTATCATAACCTTTAAAAATATATAACATTTTTAAACTTACTCATTCTAGCATTGGCAAAATAAGGATTTGGCATCATACCATTGGCACCTGAAACAGGAGGATTTAAATATAAGAAATAAATCAGACTGAAAAATCATATATCTGAAGAACATTTAGTTTATAAACATTAAAAGCATAAAACCACTCTGTAAACATAAATAACCAGACAATCTCCAACTCACCTAACATAGGTGCTCTTAAAGGTGGTCGCATTGGCATAATAGGTGAATGATTAGGGGCATTCAGATTGGTCTGAAAAAAAAATAAGCAAATATTTTAAAAACTAGTTGATAAAACGCCAAAATAAATCTTGCTGTTAAAAAGAGTATATACAATCTTTAAAATCTATACAAGCAATTTTGAAATATTAAAAACATGTAATGAAAATAAACACCAACATTAAAACCTTCCACCATACAACTACAAAATAAAATTCTCAAACATATTTGAAAAAAAAAATAATAATAATGAACTATTTTAATCCAAATATAAAAATTGCAAAACTCATTTAATAAAAAACTTTTTTTATATTACCCATTTACTTATATACTCTTTTTTTATATTACCCATTTACTTATAACTTTTAAAATCTACCAGTATTATATTAAAAAATAGATTATTGGTCAGCTCAATGGCTGTTGCTGTATTAACATGCCCACCTCACAAGTCAAAGATTGCAAGTTCGAACCAATGCAGATTTTTCAGGATGGGAAAATCATCTGCATGCAAGCAATGCATATATTTATGTGGCATGAAAAAAGATCCCTTGTGTACCTGTTTGGCTTAGGTTTCCTCAATTAAAAAAATTGGCATATTTTAACATCCACAGAGAACGAAGAGCTTAAATCTCTAAAAAAAAGCAGTTTGGGTTAAGTTAAAATATCGTTGCACTAGAGCTACACGAGGACTATAGGTAACTGGAGTCGTAATTTTGAAACAGTCAAGTTATGACCTAGTTTAAGGGAGACCATCATACAGCCTAAGCACTCCCTCTACACAGGGTATTATATAATAAGTTTGATCTTTTTGGTAAACATGGGCCATTTATAGGTTGGCAGTTACTTTGTTGATGCCCGGACCCAAACATAACACCTTTCACATGCAACTTGAGCACCTTAACCAATTGGGCTTCCCAGCCCGGTTTAGAAAAAGAACATTCTAAAATCCCTTATAAAAATATCTTCAGCATTTTTTAACCACATACCCTTATGACCCCCGGGGGCATCATCCCTGGGGGTAATCCAGGTGGTGGCAACACCCTCCGGGGAATCGTGCCAGGACCCATCATCTGTTTCTCGACTTCTTCCATAGTGGGGAACTTATCGGCGGCCATTTTGTTGTGGTTCTGCCCCACAGGGAATTGGGCGGGAGAGGAGGCCAAGTGACCTGGTGGAAGATGGGGAACCTGCAAGGTCAAATAATAAGGAAGTGGTTCTAGGAAGTTTTTTTGTAGAGTATAGTCAGGAATCAGTTCATTTTAAAATGTCAGATATATGCAGACTTAAGACTGGTTTCATTCCATTTACTTTAAAATAGGAAAAAGTTCTTACAAACTACAGAAGTTGAAGTCTAATGTCTAGCTGACATGCCAAGTGCAGCTTGTTTGTAAAAAGCTGCTACTTTACAAGTTAAATATTTGATCAGGCATAAGAAAGAGACCAATAAAGTATTTTAACATCTGAAAGGGCAATCTCAGTGATTATTTATGCACTAAAACGATATTGTTCACCATGATTAAATATTTTTATACTTGGTTGACAAAGATACTTCAAAATCTCAGATATCACTATTTTGTAACATAGTCAAAGCATTACCGAATTAAAAAAACATGTATACTGGAACGTCTTCAAAAAATGAGTGAATATTCAAGAAATTTAAACCAATAAACTATTGGATGTTACCCATAATAGAATTAAAAATAACTTGTATAACTTAACTATTGAAGAGTTAGGTATTAATATCTTAAAAATGTGGGGGAATTTTTAACAACTTTACCTTAGGCCATGTAGAAGGTTGCTCATTTTGGGGTGAATTGGAGGCAAGGAGGTCTTTTTCCAGATCTTCTGCTCGCCAAGCTTTAGGTGGAGTGACGAATACATTGTCCGAGGGGAGTTTAACAGGAGTTGAAGTTTCCTGAAAATTTTTTTTTTTAATATTAGCCCATTATAAGTTTTTTAAACTTGAAAAGCAACAGCACTTGGATCAAATAGTGCATTTATGGCATCTAAATCACCATAGAAACATACTATGTGGTAACAAATACCTTAATAATACAAGAAAGCATGATGGGCATTTATGCAGACATCAAAAAAAGAAAAATTGCCTGTTGAAAAAAAGTACTGGAGTAATGAATTTTCTTTAATCATCAATTTAAAAACAAAAATCTTATTTTGAATTTGAAAAAGGAAAAACTAGTAATTCAATTATCAAACTATGTGGTTGGTTGAGAGAAATATACGAATTATTTATTGCATTTGCTATCTCAAACCGAGCTAATGACTTTATGCTGATTCAGAACTAATTACATAAGCATTAATATATTTTTTTAACAACTCATAAAATGTAAAAAAAATTACAAACATGTTGAGAAATACATACGGTAGGAGTGTGGTTGAGTGATTGCAAAAAAGAGGTAATTCCACTATCTTTAGGAGTTGTACTCCAGATGGAATGAGTCTTTGGTGAACCCTGGAAAAATACATAGTATGAAACACAAGTGTTACGACATTAGTCACAACAGTAAAAAAATTTAATTTAATAGTGCAGGCTGAAAGGTCTATGAACGGGAAGTAGTATCTAGTACCTGATCGATAGGGTAAGTTTGAATATTTTAGTACATTAAAGAACTAAAATTTATTTGTTAAAAGTTATAAATTTAAATACACACATTTTAACAAATAGTTGACATAAATTAGCTTAATTGAAAAAACTGCCAAGACTAAGCCAATTAAAAATTGAAAGAAATACAAGAATATTTAAAATTTCATGAAAACCAAAGTATTTTGTACATTTAATTATTTTAAAACAGAGAGCTTTCACTTCAAATTGCAGCTACTTAAATCAAGTGAATATATTTAAGTTAGACAATAATAACATTAGAAATAAAGGGCCAAAGCCTTTATACATATCAACACAGGGTTGCCACACTATTTGGAAAAAAAATTAAGGAATATTTAAGGACTTCTCAAAGATATATCCATTTTCAAGAACTGATTCAAAAACGCATCTAAATTCCATGATAGCTTTAAAAAATTTAGAAAATAAACAAGAGCTCTCTACCTTTCAAATGAACTTAAATACGTTTTATAAAATACCATTTAGCTACCAAAAAGATCTGTGAAGAAAAGTGTGTGGAATAAGGGAAAACTCATGAAAATTTTCGTTACATCGTTCCCAATAAAAGTAACCGAGTTACAATTAAAGTTGTTTTCTGAAAAATCTATCAGCATTACTAGGCAATACTGACAAGTAACACATTACTCCAATCCATGGAAAAAACGGTCACTTCAAGATAAATTCATCAGCCCTAAAAATTAAAGACTTTTGAAGGTTGTTAATGTTTTTCAAGCACTTCAAAAACCTTGAAAATTGAAGTTTTTTTCAAGCACTTTTCCAAGGTTTTCAAGGACCATGGCAACCCTGACAACATTGCCCAGAAGAAATATTCAAATGAATGAAAATTAACAGAACACACAGTTCTTGTCCTAACTGAAATTGCTGCTGAACAGTTGTAGAAAGTCAAGTGGCTGATTGCATACTTACACAGCTCTCTGTTTCTAGAAACGCAGGAGGAGGGGGAGATGAGGATGACCTATAGGACCTTATTCTTCCATGCTGAAAAGCAAACAGTAGTTTAAACTTAAATGCATTTTTTAATAAAAGAGGCTAAAAGTCATTCAATGGAGGTTATTTCAGAAGAAGTTATTAATATATAACTAAAGCAATGTTCGTACAAAATTCTTCTCTTGAAAGGCGAAAGAGCCCTATGGACCAAGGGTTTCCACAAAAAAGTGATTCAGTGTTAATCCAGTGCCAAAAAAAAAAAAAATTCTAGGCCTTGTTTCTCGGGCTGTATTGAATATTTTTACAAAGGAGTTTTCAAATGTGATAAATGTAGCCTACTTACAGTCCCGACAATCCCTCTTTTGTACAAAATATTCCAAGCTATTCGAAAAAGTGGAATTGTAGAGGCCTGTAAGTTATCAACATATTTAAAAAAACCTGTTTAGTTTGAACTATTGTCACACTAGAGTAACACAAGGACTATTGGCGACGGGCGTCGAAATTTAGAACCACAAAAAACTGTTTGTAAATCTATTTAATACAGCCGGACAAATGTGGCTTAGAAAATATTTGCTTCTCAATTAGATTAACACTGAGGTGGAGACCCACAGTCTAATGGGCTCATTCACCTTTAACAAAAATATTCAACAAATAATTATCAATTTATGGACCATATTTTAAAAAAAAAATTAAGCGAATAGAACAGTCCGATTTGGTTGAATTTAACAAACTTTATATACATTTTATAATTAGCAAGGCTCTTTAAACTAGGCTAATTAAAAATTGAGGCTTTCTAATTTCATTTTGATGCATTTTCAAATCAAAATTCAAGCTTGGGGTAAATAATCATGCTTCTAAAAAACGTTCAAAGCTTAAGGTTAGGGCACATATGAATATTTAATTGCTTGGACCATTAAAGGATAAAAAAAATCTATCAAAGTTTTAAAATCAAAAATCTTCAAAAGTTTCTTACCAAAGAGTTACAATTACGAGCAACAGTCATAATAGCTGGATCATCTAAATCATCTTCTAAACCTAATTGAGATATACTTTTGGAAACAATTTCCTGAAAAGAAAAAGCAATTGTATAAAAATTTTGTATAAAAAGTATGTATGTACTTTGAAGACAATAGAATTAGATAAATGATATTTACTTACATCTTGACTTTCGTCATGTTCTAAAAGGGAGTCATTAAATACAGAATTTCCACTCAAGTTGCTTCTTTCTACAATTAGTTCGGATAATTTTTCATGCGCTTCTTCCCAGTCATCTATAAAACAAATTGTTTAAAAACAATTCAATAAAAACACATTAAATTGAAAATTTAAAAAACAATATATTGAGCTACAAAGTAGTTATTGGAGGTTTTATTAAATTACAGTACAGCAATGATAAAATGGCCAATCAATTCACCGTCTAGTTTTGGCTAGCTCGCAATTTCACGTAAGGTTGTCATACCATACCTAGACATTTATGATATATATGAAGTGGAAATGTTTCCCACCTCATTGAACACTTTATTGCTTGGCAACCTAAAGCAAATCGCCAAATCGGGACTGACCATTATATTGCAGTTGTTCCTAAATTACCCAATTAAAATTTCATATTACTTATATATAAAGTAAAGATGCAACGGATATATCCGGCCAACATACTGCATCCGGCCTATCCTGCCGGATAGTTGGCAGTAGCCGGATAACACAATTATCCGGCAGTACTATCCGGCCTGTTAAATCTGACATTTTCTCTACAAATTTTTTTATTGTTTTAATTGTTAAACTGACTATTTTTCCTTAGTCAACAGGTTATTTTAAAATTTTAATACATTTTATTCGATTGATATTTCACATTATGTTAATTATGTTAGAAATCCAGTCATGATCCTGGACTTTTTGCGAGTGACTAACATCATAGACCTAGTTTAGCTCTGCTAAACCTAGTAGATGAGCAACAACGCAAGACATTATGTTAATAACAAACAAATCATATTAGATTTGTTTCAAGATACGTAAATTATGGTGTAAAAAAAGTAATAGTTCTGCGTTCTTTGGTAGAGTACGGTTCGCTTTTTTTCGTAAATGAGTCCTGCTTCTGAAAACAGTCGCTCACTGTATTGCTGCTAGCTGGTGAAGAAAGGTACTTGTTCACTGGTTTTGTAAAGATTGGGAAGTTAAGTGATTGATAGTTATACTACGATGTTTATTCGTTAGTTATACTACGTCATCCTAAGTAAAACTGCAACAATTGCAAGTGTTTACGCAATTTGACATTTTATACTTTTGAAGCCTAAAAAGGCCAGATATTCGGCCCAAAGTTAGGCCGGATATTCGGTATCCAGCCAAAATGGTATCCGTTGCATCACTAATATAAAGGATTATAAAATACATTATATCAAAGTTTTAAACTTTTTCCCAACAGAGAGCTTTGATATGTTGCAGAATAAACTAAATACCATCAGTCGCCTGCCCAAAGGTCTCATCGTTCAATGTATCATATTCTTCTTCCACAACATCAGTCAATAGTTCTTCCTCAAGTCCTTTTCTACCAAGAGTCTAAAAAATATTTAAAAATAGTCAAATTAAAAAGAAACAGGTACTACAAGAATGAAACACAGTCAAAATATGAATTGAAAAAGTTAAATTAGAAATATGAACTTGGCTGCCAAGTAGAAGTAATACAATCATGTACATCATTAGAACTTTTGTACATTGGACTGATGCATGTTAAGTTTGTTGTACAAGTCTCAAAACACAGTAATTTAAGTGAAGGCTAAATTTTTTCTTTCTCTTAGAATATGGCTTAAAGTTATGAGGCATCATATAAAGCTGTGTAAAAGTTCTTCAAAAAGAACCTTCTGTCTCCCCAATAATCAATACACCTTTGCTTGTCAACTAATCAAGAGTGATTATTAACCAATATTATTACAAAGAGCAGTTTTTTACAACCTTTCATTGCATTCGGTTCATTCACTTTCACAATTTGGAAACATTGTCAAGTAATTAGGTTTTAGAATGACACCAAGTAATATGTAAACTGTGTAACAGGAAAATTACTGAGGCTAGAAATCTACAACTAGAAAACGCATTAAGGAAACTAAAAGCAAAATTGGTTAAACTAAAGGATCATAGCCAGATATTTTAAGCCAAATATGGGAACCCCGACTTATTGGTTAGGGATGGGTCATTCACCACTGAACGGATCACAAAGAACGACTCTTTAAAACGAACGATGGGATCCGGATCACCTGAAAAGAACCGGTTCCTTCCTCCAATCGTTCCTACTACCTTTCTCGCTACTAAACTTCGGGCAGTGACGTAGCAACCTTTCACAGATGACGTCGGTTCGGAACCGGTTCAGTGATGACGTCAACCAGCTCTTTCCGGTGTCCTTCAAACCTCCCAAGGAATGTTTCAACCAATCAGAGGGCCTCCAACTGAACCACTGAGGTGTTAGGTCAATGAACTGAACCGGATCTTTTTTGGAAAAGACCCGTTCAATTGAACGAAGACCGATGTTAGTAGTGTTGTGAAGGCTGTTAGAACGAGGGGCTGAACGGGTCTTTTTAAAGGGATCCGTTCATTTGAACGATGACCGATATTAGTAGTATTGTGAAGGCTGTTGGAACGAGGGGTTGAACGGGTCTTTTCAGAAAGATCCGTTCATTTGAACGATGTTAGTATTGTGAAGGCTGTTGAAGCAAGTGGTTGAACGGGTCTTTTCAAAAAGATCCGGTCAGGACCGAAGATTAGTATGGTGAAGGCTGTTGGAGCGATTGGAGGAACCGGTTCTTTTGAAATGACCTGGTCCTGACCGTATTGATGGTTTGTTGTAGTGGATTTTATTCTAGTGTTTGAAAATAATGTTTCGATTCGTGACCGGGGGTGGGGGTGTTTTTGAAAACTCAATATTATGTGTGATAACGATCGAAAAGATACCCAGCAAGCATGTCATAATAATGTTTATACGAAAGTATGAACACTAATTGTATTTTAGTTGTACTGTAGAAAGGAGTGCATGTAATTTTGATTTAATTACATGTAACGGGAGTGTTAAAGGTGCCGTCGCACAGGGCCTCGCGTTGTTTGGAAAACTATTAAATTTTTTTGTTATTACCATCTTTTTAAATAACAGTTAATTGTTCAAATTCTTTTTAAGATAACATCACAGAAATAAACTTTCAACTTTCAATTAATATTGATACACAATTGAAAGTATTCAAATTTAAATTTCTATCAAAATACTTTTATCATAACTTAGCGGTTAAACGGTAATGTCGCACTAGTGTTAGACGAGTGCTATATTGGCAACTAACTTCGTAATATTGAATCACGGTCAATCAACGAAGGCGACACTGAGCTGGCACCCAACGACACCAGGGATGTAGTTATAAATTAACAGTGAGGGGATGCAGCAGTAACATATTACTAAAAATTGCCATTTTTAATGGGGGGGTAGATATAAAATGTTTGAAAACTTAGTACAATTTACATATTTTTTATGGTATAAAAAACTATTTGGAATTTTTTTTTAATAGATTTACATTACTGAGGTATAATTTAAATTTAAAGTTGTAACAATATCTAGGGTTTTAGCAATCAATATATATAATATACATTAATAAATAGATAAATTTAAATATACAAAAGCGTCGCTGTTTGTAAAACAAATGAAAACATAAGCTGAGTATCCGTAGCCTAATAGGTATGGCGCCCGATTCGCATGTCAGGATTCTCGTTTCTAATCTCGGTCACTTTTAAGATTGTTAAATTAAGTTAAATTATGAAATATTTTAAAATAAGTCGAGTTTTCAAATAAGGTTGAATTTAATTAACGTTACACTAGAGCGCGTGGAGAGGAACGTTAACAAACATTGCAATAATAGTAAAATTGCAGAATAACAATTTTAGTTTCAAAAAAAGGAAAACCTAAGAAGCACCATGTAGTATGAAATATGTATAATGAAAGTATAATGAAGTATTTTAAAATAAGTCGAGTTTTTTCAAATAGGTTGAACTTGATTAACGTCGCACCATATATCATAAATTGTATTTAAAAAAAAACATTCGATTTTTTTTTTTAAAAAATGGGCAGGTTGTAGTCAGTTGTTGTTTATCAGATATTGCTCATTCATTACAACCTTTGACTGTGTGAGTTACTAAACACCAACACAAAAACTTTCAAGCAACCAAGAGGGTCCCCCCCCTACAAAACTTTTTTTCCTACCCCCTTCAGTGTGGGCTCGCTCATGGTGTTATTTCATGTGACAGTTCCTAGAAGTGTCCCCTGAAATCCCTGATGGAGGATAATTTATTGTGTTAGAAGATAAGGCATTCGCTGTGTTTTTTTTTTTATTTTTTATGACGGGGTACTAATAGGAAGGTGGACAAAAGATTGGCAACTATCCCGTGTATATTCTCGGTATTTTTTCAGTATCTCACATGGATGTGTCTTCGCTTTTTCCAATCAGTTTAACTTATCTTGAGACTGAAAGTGGGAGCCTATTGTAGTAAACAAACTTCGGATTTTCATCGTCGTTTTGCCTTGCTTTTTTTTATTGGCTTAGTACAAAAGCAAATGGGATTTTCTTCGGACGGGGGATGTTAGTTGCAATCTTTGGTATAAGTTTCTGATCTGATAAGCATCGTAAAAGTCACTCAAAGACCTTGAAAGATTCCAAATGTGGGTGGGTGGTCAGTCGTAGTTTAGATGTCCTGATTGTCATGTCATTGTAAAACATTGGCTTCGAAAGTAAACACGCTAAAGTTTAAGCTCTAATCTTATTCACATTTGGTGTTTAAAAGTAGCATAAACGTTTGAGGAAAAAGAAAAGGGAGAAATTTAAAATCTTTACTTCAAAATATCGATAAAAATGCATCTTATTTTAAGTATCAATTATATAATGATTTAATACAGCTTGAAGAAGTATTTAGTTTTTAATTATTTTAATTTTTTTATTTGCTAGATTTGTGTAGTTTCTACAAAAATATTCATTAGTGTTTCTCGTACTATGTTAAGGGGTCATAGGAGTCTTAAAAATGTGCAAAGAAGGTACTACAAAGTAGAGTTTGATCTTTCATGTAATTTTTTAACTACTCAATATATAAGTATAATTTTTTGATATGTAATTCTATAAGATTTTTTTAATATAAAACAAATTTTAAAATTTATGAAACTTTAGCCAAAACTAAACTAAATGATATTAAACATAAAGCTATTTGAAAACATAGTGATTAGGCTTGCGCAGCAAATTGTGAGGTCAAAATTGAAAAAATGACCAGGAAAATGACTTTATATTGTACAAATATGTACAAACAAAGACTTATACCTAAATTCTAAGCTCAATTTTAATTAGAAATTATTTTTTAAAAAATTTAAATCAAAATTTTAAATTTTTATTGATTTTTTTTAGAAAAAAGTTCTTAAAATAATTTCTAATTAAAATTGAGCTGAGAATTTAGGTATAAGTCTTTGTTTGTAGATATTTGTACAATATAAAGTTATTTTCTTGATCATTTTTTCAATTTTGACCTCAAAATTTGCCGCGCAAGCCTAATCACAATGTGTTCAAATAGCTTTATGTTTAATATCATTTATTTTAATTGTGGCTTAAGTTTCATAAATTTTAAAATTTGTTTTATAATAAATCTTATAGAATTACATATCAAAAATTTATACTTGTATATTGAGTAGTTAAAAAGTTATATGAAAGATCAAGCTATGCTTTGTAGTACCTTCTTTGCACATTTTTAAGACTCCTATGACCCCTTAACCTATCCTATTTCATCCAAATATTTTAATTCGTTAAAAAAATAAACCCTACATTTTATTTAAGATATTATTCCACAAATAATCAAAAGAGACGAACGTATTACACCATGCATCATCATAAAAAATTATCATGAACCGAAGTAAGTAAAGACCAGCGGTAGTTTTGAATCTTTCTAATAAAGAAATATAAGCATGAACAAAAATATAATCTGTACTACATAATAAATATTTAGTCTTCCTCCCCCTTCCCGCCAATTTAGCTTACATGATTCCCTCGGCCAAAGAGAAAGAACGAAGAACGAAGTGAAAGAAGAACATCTACACTATTACACTATTTTCCTAAATAAAAGGATTTCCAAGAAATGTCCCCACTTTTCGATCCCCCCCCCCCCCCTAACAAAAACCAAAGAAGCAAAAGAGCATTCGCATTCCCATCTCAAGTGCCCCCCCCCCTCACATTGCTCCCCCCCCCTCACATTGGGGTGGGAGGGGGGAATGGACACTAGTAGATTGCAAATGGGGGGGGGGGGGAATATGAGGAGGGGGGGTAAAAAAAAGGAACGGATCTGAGGAACGGGTCAAAAGACCCGTTCCTTAAAAGGAACGTGAACGATTCGAACGGATCATTAAAAGGAACGGGTTTTCCCATCACTATTATTGGTATCATGGCAATCTTTGACATAATTAGCAATGGGAAAGTGTTATGTCACGTTTTCCATACTGCGGTCATTCATTGATTGTCTCGGCACATGCCAGGGTTTGTTGTCACTCGACCTCACGATATTTTTCAAAAGGCGCCAAATCCGGCCGCAATATTTTAGTTTAACCGAAATATCATAAAGGTAATATTTCCTTTTTATTCAGTAAAATAAACATCTGGTAATTAAAAAAACAGTAGAGTATGAGGCATACATGGCTGTGTTAAAGTCATGTATGCAATATTTGAAATGTTAACTATTTTATGTGTCATTAGTCAACTTAATATTAAAAAAGAAATTAAACAGAAAAACTTGTAGTTAGTTTTAATATAGTTGGAACAAAGTTTTAATATAGTTGGAAAAACTGAAAGTAGCAGAACATAGTAAGATTCAAACAGAAAGAATTAAGAAATGATAAAAAATATACTCACTATCTTGGAAGGAAAGTCTGTTTCGAAACCAAAAAAGTTGTCCGCCATTGTAAAAGTTACAAATATATTAAACTTTCGGTTGCATAGTCAAGAGCTATATTAAATTTTTCTTGTTTACATCATGGTATTAAACTGAAGAAACTTGAAAAATCACATTTCGCAAACCAAAACAATAACTTGTACGTGTAATATTAGGCTTAGTCTTTAACATAAAAATATTAAAAGATAATTAGACAATTGAATACAAAAACTAGAAAATGATAATAGATATTACATTCTTTTACACATACTAATTACGACTTTAAAATTTTAAGAAATTCTTTTTTCTCGATAAATTCAATTCGTTTTCAATACTAAACAAACTCACATGATTTCGAAGAACGTCATTAAAATATTGCCAAAATGAATTTCCAAATACGTCAAGGAAAGGAGGAAATAAAAATTCACTTCATTAAAAACTTCTTTCAAAAAAATTTCTATCAGAATAGAGTCAATTTCTAAACTTATAATGCTCTATATAAATAGACTTTTAATTACTTTGAGTAAATGTGAACAAAAAAAAATATTTGGTAAATTATTGTAGAAACATATAAGTTACTGTAACTGTTACACAGAATTCAGAAGAAAGAAAACGAAAACAAACAAGACAAGGACGAAGTACAAAATTGCTGAAGATATTAAATTTAGCCAGTATCCTAGAATTTCATTACAATATTTCGATTCTGGCTTGAAAATTTTGTCTAACATCTTATTATATTTGAATTCATCGAATTAATTTGCCACAAAACTACGAATATGAGACTAAGTCGGTTTTTGCGTGCCATTGATAGAAGGGAAGCTTATGCGTAAGTTCAAATTTATGAATAAATATAATTTTTCCTGTATTTACTTTTATTTCGAGGTTCTCCTTAAGCAGTATATCCGGCGATTTTTTTTTTCAAATGTGGTAAAGAAACATGGCAATATTTTATTGACCTAAATGGTACCAAGTTTTAATTCAAGACATTTTGTTAAGCAATTCCTGGCAACTGTTTTTTTTATATATATTGTTGAGGCACATTGTCCAGATAAGATGTTGCTATACGGTTGCCTTGAGTGCCAGTAGTGTTTTGACTTCTGATCCACTCTTCTCATAACCATTAAAAATAGTCACCTACTAATTAGACTTTAAGATGTAAGGTTTGCGCTCTTTGGCGAGCCAAGCTACGGCTCCTGACTCCATCCTGTTTTATAACTTAACTAAAATCTTTACAATAAAACATTTTTGGAAGTTCTGCATACCTCCATTTATTTTTTTTCTCTCTAATGGGGCTGCAACATTGGCGGTCAAGCCTTTGCAGACTCGGCAAATTTCCTAGAACTGAGAGCCATTTTTTGTGGCACCATCTAGGCGACTCTCGCTACTAATTTTGATGCGCAGATTACAATGAATCTGAGCTGTCTGTGGATGTTAAAGTATGTCGAGATTTAATTTTGCCGAGAGAACCCAAGCCAAATAGACCCTAGAGGGACCTTTTACATGCCACAATCATATGACATGCGTGCCCAAGATTCTTCCATCCAGAAAATCCGACGACTCAGCCAGGGCTTGAACCCGCGATCTTATTCTTACGAGACGGACATGTTTAACCTCTCAGCCACTGGGCCGCTCCCTTCATTTCTAGATGAATTAAGTAATAAGTATGCTTTTCTGTGAAGTAGATGTTAATAAGGGTGTCTACCAGTCATGAATTCTTAGGTCAAGAAAATTTTAAAAAATAGCCAAAAAAGATGATTTTCCCCAAAATAATGCCAAATATTTAAGAGCAATTTTTTTCTTGTCCTTAATTTTTCTTGGAAAGTCCTTGAAAAGTGTTAGAATTTTTTCCTTAATAAGTGTATAAACCATGCAATAGCGGCTTGAATTTGCACTGTATTGCATCAAGTATTCTTTTATGGTTTACATTTTTTTCTTTAACGGATTGATCATCTAAACCAGTGGTTCTCAACCTAAAAAAATATATTTAACGTTTTATACAATAATTTACAACTAGAATAGAAGAAAAAAATCACCATACATTATTTTATTTTATATCTTGGTTAATTTACATTTCGACTTTTTTTATGTTATTATAACATAATTTTAATTCTAGTATGTTACTTTGCAACAAGCTAATAGGAAACTTGTGCTTGACGGAACTTTTCGGAATCCTTTTGAATTCTAACATAAATGGAAGTTTTCAAAATTAGATTTCTTGACTTTAGCAGCATAAACATTCAGTCTTTAAAAATCCATTAATTTTTGTCCTGGGTTTTGATAATTGTTATATTTCTACCTTGTAGCTCAGTATTTAGCTCATTTAGGTGCATAGAATGTCAGCTAAGTTGAAACAACCAAGTTGGGAAGCTAAAAACTGGCTAATTCTGGTTTAGCATCTTGTAAAAATATCAGCATTTCAGATCACAGCACAAATAAGTTGTTCAAAACCTTCCCACCGGACAGCCAACGTAAAATAAAAAAAAAACAATTACCCAAATATAATAGTTAATAAAGAGTACAGCATGTGTAGGACAGGTGGGGGGGGGGGGGGGGGTCGCGAAGTTATTTTGTGGCATCAGGGGGTCATCACCTACAAAAGGTTGAGAACCACTGTCCTGATCTAAACGGTTGTAAAAGTTTCTGAAAAAGGTCAAGAAATGTTCTGAAAAGGTCAAGAAATTAGATTTGACAAATCTGGTTAGACACCCTGTTAATTTACTTCATATATACAGTAGACGCCGCTTAATGTGATCACGGTTAATGTTATCAATCGTTTAATGCAATCAAAATCGCTTAGTCCCGTCCTCTTATATCAAAATACATTGAAAAATCATCGTTTATTGTAATCAAATGTTCATTTATTGTTATCAGTTTATATGTAAATTCCCGAAAAAACAAGATATGAATGTTGAAGATTTCGAAGCATGAATGGAGATCGATGAGAAGATTGCGACTTCTACTTCGTTAACTGATGAGGACATGTCAAAGATCAAGATTCTGATGACAATGATGAACCCAAAATTGCTATATCGGGGACAAAATTCCGAAGCCTGCTCAGATGAGGGAGGCACTTCGAATCTTATATCTAGGTGTGCAAAACAAAGCCGACGCGGAACACTTTCATAAGCATTATGATTATGAGCAATTCGTAAAAGACTTGCTTCGAAAGAATACTAAACAATTGATAATTGATTACTTATTTTTCTGTTAATAATTAACCTTTTGCATTTTGCATTGTTTTCTGCAGTTCATCATTCAATTCGTAAGCATACTCACTAGTAATTCTTTTTCTTTAGTGTGCATTAATTTCTATTAAATACTATAGAGTTTTACAGCAACAACTCCTGATTTAAAATTAATTTTTATTTTAATATGGGGGGGGGGTATGTTAAAAAATCATTCTTTAGTTTATACTTTTTTTCGTGTATTGTAATCAATCGGTAATTGTTATCAAATCACGTTCGTCCCGTTGTGATCACATTAAGTGGCGTCTACTGTATTATATATAGTTGTCTATTAACAGTTTTTTTATTTCTAATATCTTACAGGGAATATCACAGGAGATTTCAGAAACGTATAGATGAAAGAGAGGGATCGAACGCAACAATTCCTATATTTGTGGTGATGGTTGCTGGTGGTTTTTTCTGGCTTTTGAAACGAAATTCTCAGCCTCCGAAAAAAGTGGACTATTAGTTGAGGATTATGTTGACTTTTATGAAAATATGTTAATAGCATTAAATCAGATTTTGTCATAATTGTTTGGTAATAATGCTTAGGATTTAACAATTACAATACTTGCTCTTTGTTTAAGATATGTGTCATTAAAGATTTCAAATAAATTGGTTTTGTTTATATTTTCCAACATTTTATTTACTGTTGTATTTTAAGCTTTTATTGAAATTTCATTTTAACTACCAAAACCAGTTTGCGGCAAAGAAGTTTTGATAACCTTTATGATGTATTCTTATTATCAATAGCAAACCAAAATAGTGCATCATTTATATATGAAAAAAAGTTTTCTGAACAGCCATTTTACTAATCTTATTACAGTTTAAACTTATTTTAATGGTTCAAATAAAATTACATCATTAGCTTATTGCCAAAAACTGTGAAATGTATTGACGGCAATAAATATTTGGTAATATGTTTTTCAGTAGTGCATTTTGGTGGGAATGATAAAGCTTCAGGTTATGCAACGCTGGTTTTCATTCTCTGTACTGCGATTTTATTGGTTGCTTTGGTTTCACTATCAAAATGACCAACATAGATGTAAATACACTTTTCTTTATATGCAAGCTTTCTTTAACAAAATGTTTTGAACAACATAAGCACAAAAAGAACTTGCAATTTAAAAAATTTTATTAGTAAAATATTCTTAGAAAACTCATTTTCGAATACCAAATTAAAAGTAATTCCAGGCAACAATTGAAAACAAATCTTTGTAACTGTTGCTTTCCAGGACGCGAAATAACCACTTAGACTTAAACGTGTGTGTTGAAATTCTGACCACATAGAAATTTTTGCTACTCTTTATCTGCAGTTTTGTATGAGAGTGCTAGTGTGTTTTTACAATAACACATATGCAGTACTTCACAGGTAGGGAGGAGGTGATTAAAAGTAGTAAAAAATTAGAAGTACAAAAAAAGTGTCCTAATGTACTCCTCTCTCCACTAATTACAGATAAACAAGTATAAGATGTAAGATTATGTGTGTTATTTAATTTTAAAAATTTATTAAATTACAAGGCAGAGGAAAGTAGAAAACATTTTAAAAACTGCTTAAATTACGCCCAGGTCTCGCAACGCAATCAACAGACATAGTTGTTTTTCAGAAGTTTTAACTCAATATTGCTCTGTAATTTTCAGCAATAATTGGATGTTTTTCAAGGTACCCCTAGAAAAGACATACAAGGGTTACAGTGCCAGGTTTCTGCATTTAAAGGCAATCGCCCTTTTTTCAATTTTAATTAAATTACTAAGTTTTATGCACTAAATATCTTTCAGAGCTAAGCCAACAACATTTTATGCCTCTGAAATTTCTTAATATTGTGTTTCACACATAAACAGGAAAAAAATATATAATTTGATAAATTATTTCAACATCACAAATTAAATTTAGGCTTTAAGGCATTCCTCACATGTTAAATGAAAACGCAGCATAGTTATAACTACATGCAAGTTCTATATATAATTGAATATTCTAGTTAATTTATTGAGTGTTTGTAGAATATAGATTTTTTTCTCTTTTTTTTTAAATATATATAAAGACAATTATTTGAAACTAATTTTATTTTTGTAAGATTATTTAATAGTAAACACTACAAGTATAAAAATCGTTAACTCCACACTTTAGTACAAAAATAAAAATTTAACATCACAACTCCACATAAAATCAAACAGATGCATTAGCATTGATTGGTTATCACAGTTAGTTTAAAAACAAATATCTAGCCAATAAAAGTATTGCAAATGTAATATATACAGGTAAATTATGAAATATTCAAATATTTAAAATTAATGCTTGTACATTCAAGATTCAAGTTCTTTTAAATTCAGCCAACTTTATCTAAAAAATAAGAAATAATAAAACAATTTTAAGAAACAACTTTTTAAATTAATGGGATATTTTAGCATTATAAATAAACAAAATTAGCAATGTCGTCAGACATAATGAAAAGTATTATTCTAATTTTAAAAAATTCTATGATCATTTCGAGCAACGTAAATGGTTTCTTTTATTACATTTTTAATATTAAAATAAATAAACAATACTGTGACATTAAAAAAATATATAAGATATAAAAGTTAAATTAAGTAAATTGAAATTATTTTGTCTATGTGGTAATCCAAATTTCCCAAAAACAACTGTGTGAGACAGACAATAAAAAAATATGAACAAATGTTCCAATTAAAAGTTGAAGAAAAACACTAGCTATTGTTTGTTCCTGATATCAACTCTAAATTTAATAACGAAACAAACTTCTTTTACAATGACATAGTGCTATTTTAACAAGTTAATTATGACCATAACAGATAAAATTGTAAATTAAATTATAAAAGATAATTTTAAATTAGCAAAATTTTAGTTTTTAACAAATTCTCCCAAGTATTTATAATTTTATTTTACACTGGTATACCTCATTACATAAGTACAATTTTAAACTATACCTGCAAGTCCTAAGAGCTTGGTGTCTAAAACGAGTTTACCGTCCACACCTTTTATTTTGATTCTTCCGTTAGCATAGCGTGTTTCTTGTCTTCCACTTGCGTAAATTGTTTTTGCAGAACCATTCGGATATTCTCTTCTCTGTACAGAGAGAGAAAACAAGAATTTTAGGGTAAAAAATATAATTATATTACAATTAAGGGGGGGGGGAGTTAAGTAATTGTTATGGTACTTAGTAATCAGCCTACTCTTGGAGACCAGCTGAATATATTATAGTTTAGCACTGTTCATGGAATCGTTTTGTTTCCTGTCTATGACGTTGCCGAAAAGTGAATGTTAATTAACCCTTTCAGTCCCAAAAATTTACTACACTACAGAAACATCTGATATTCACAAAATAAGCTTATTTTAGGTCAAATATACGAATTCCATAAGAAAAAAAAATCATTAAAATTTTTTATATGGTTTTTGAAACAATGCCAAAATTATTTAAATGCGGAAAACAACAAAATAAAAAGATATTTATTACCTAAAAACACTTCGAGTTGGATATTTTAAGGTATCTGACTATTTTACTAAAAAAATTTTAGTAATTATTTTAACCGAAATAGTTGAAATTGTGTTTTAAATATGTGGAACTGAAGTGAACTTATCAAAAATCAGGAGAAACACTTGTTGACTATTTTCTAAATAAAAAAAATAGTAGTTCTGACTTCTATTGAGATTAATGAAAAATATTGTCTAATAGAACAAAGGGTGAAGAATCGAATGTGTGTTTGGATGTCATAACGGGACATAAACATTTTGAAAAAAATATTGAAAGTGATGATGCCAAATGGCATCACTGGGACTCAAAGGGTTAAATAAAACCATGTGTTTTGATAACACCGCGCCTGCAATATTTTGGATATTAATGTCATAAAGATCTATTAATGATGGCCTCCAATGTCTCTCAAATTGGCACTCATTGCCGGGCGTTTAAAAATGTGGTGAGGTGTATCTAGGCAGTTGTCACAGTTTCTATACACCTTTCTGCCATCTTTGTCTATTTTCATGCCTCATCATGCAAAAGTTATAAGTGATATAGTAACTTGAGTTTAAATATTCAGATTCTTAAATTTCATGTCAAATCTACAATAGTAATACCAAATCAAGCAGGCACTAACCAAAATTATTGAAACACTTTGCAATTTAAAGTTTTGTACGTATTGCTCATCAACTACTACAAAATATGTTATATACTTTTTTAGGAATTAAAACTGTACACATTTTCAGGCAAAAAAAATGTTTCCAATATAATTATATGGTACTCAGAATGAATATCTAAACCTTTTTATTTTATAAGAAATGCTGAAAAAATTTACTATTTATTTTTTTAGTTCAATTAAAAATTTTACAAATGAGCATGTCACAATGGTGAATCAAGAAAATCTCTTATTCACATTTTCTTGTTCCTAAGCATCCACTAATCAAAATGCATAAGATATAAACTTGATGTCCGTGAATAAAAGAAATACAAACGTTCTTACTTTGTAGTCTTTTTTACGTATTTCTCTCTCGCCATTTGTAAATTCGATTGTTTCAGTTCCATCGGGATCTATTCGAGCTTTGGTCCCATCTTTATTAGTAATTTCCTGAGTTCCATCAACAAACGTAAAGTGATGGCTTCCATCTGGAAAAATGACTTCCATAGATTCATCTGGATTCTTCTTCTGAATTTGGCCACTAACAATAGCAAAAAAAAGCATTAATATTAAGCCGTGACTGAAACAACACATATTTGAACAAGTATGTTTGTAACAGATTTTACACTTTGACTACTTCTTTATAATGTTTAACAAGAAAAGCACCAAAAAAATTATTTAATTTTATATTAAACATTTACATGCTACATTTTGTTAGTTTCATTGTTTCATATATCTTCTTTTGAGAATTCAATAATTATTATCGTTTACTAAATTTATTTATATTTTAAAGAAAATATATATGTAACATTGTTCCCACTTTTTCAAATCAAAAGAAATGCTAATTAACTAGCCTATTTCATGTTTAAAAAGCCTCAGAAAAGTGGCTCTAAGTAAAAGTGCCATTTACTAACATATATTTGTTTTATTATGAACTTTAGAACAAGGAAGTCTTATAAAAACACTTTACGTACTTAAGAAGATATGATATAACTAAACCATTTGGAAAACTCCGTTCGATGTCACCATTTACGAATTTGTAAACCTGCAAAAATAATATGGAAGATATAATTATCAATAAATACAAAATTCTAATTTATAATTTAGTAAATAAGAGCATATTGTGTACAAAAAAATATATTGTCCATATTGAATAATAAAGCTTTTTATTATAAACCTAATTACATAAATATACAATACAAACAAACTTAAGCCATTTTATTCATGCTCAAAATGATGTTATCACATCCTTATTAATTAAAAATGCAGAAACATGTAATTTTTCCATAGACAAAACCATTAAGTTGGAATTAATTTAATGAAGTTACAAAGAAACTTACTGTACTTCCATCTGGAAATGTTTCTTTTTCATCACCATTACTATAAAGGAATTTTATTGTTTCACCATCAGCACTAACATGTTTATGTGTTCCAGAGGGAAAGCTAATGTCTTCATTGATCTAAAACAATAAATAATAATTAACGGAAATTATTGAAAGAAAGCCCTTTAAAGGCTTGTGTTGCAATCGGAAAGAGCATAAAAGAAAACTAAGAAGTTTTAAATCCTTTCTAATATGACCATAAAGTGCAAATAATTTATAATATAACTTCTAATTCTAAGTAAGAAGGAATAAAACCTGAACATGAGTAATTAAAACTTAAATAAAAGCTTACTTTGTCGTCATATTGAATTTCTTCATAGAGTGGTTTTTCAAAGTTTGAATCACCCATAGCTTGAGTTACGAAATCCCCATAGAGTCCTCTACTATTTTCAATATACTTTTCATTACTGGATAAGAATCCGCTGTCACCCAAAATGCTACTTGGAGATTTTTCTTTGTGCTGTGGCGACAAATTAAAACGCACTTTAGGTTTTGTGTTTGATTCCATATTTATTGGCTCCAAGTTCACTTGAACCCTGAAAAGCAAGTTGTTTAAATCTTAGTGCACAGAAAATATTTAACAAAATGAAACAAATAAATTGCAAAATATATTAAATAAAGATTTTAAAGTATTACATTTGCTTTTATAATTACTCAATCAAGAAGGTTACATTTGAGCTTTCAGTTTAATTACAAATTTCTTTGTAATAGCAGGGGCAAAAATACTATCAATAAAGAATTATATGTGAAATACCAATACAACAGAACATATTTTTTATATGCAATGAAAGTAATAAAATATTTTTAAAATTATTTTTTAACTTTTAAGAACTATGACGGCTTAGTGACACTTTCATATAGAAAGGGCAAAAATCATTATTCGAACTTGAAAAATTATCATTACAATTGGAATAGAAAGATGTGGGCCATCACAATTAGGTTGGACCACCACAAGGTATCGAAGGTCTAAACTTTAGAACTAAATGGGCAATACAAATACAAATCTCTCATCAGTAGCAAAGTTCATATAAAGGATAAAATAATATAAGCCTAAGGAGCTTAACATACTCTTTAAAATTGTCTGAAGAATCTGAACATATTTGATTTTCTTGATTATCAAAAGATCCTTTTCTTCCGTTTTCAATAGAACTTTTCTTTTTCATTTTTGAATGTCCTTTTACTTGATCCTTTGTCTCAGATATTCCCTGCAATGCCATTCTTACCTAAAAATGTAATGCATATTTTAAAAATTCAAAACTTGGACAACCTAAAACAAATGAAACCGGAAATACGAACAGGTTTGAATACATAAAAAAATAATCCACTGATTATAAAATCAGGCAGTGAAATTTTTAGTATATTCGCTAATTCAAATGCAAAAAATTTTGGAAACCAGGAAATAGTTTATGAGTATTAATTAAATGAAAACCGTTAAATAATAATTAGTTTGCAAATTTTATTCATAAATATATTTTTTTATAATTCTTTTTTATTATTATGATCTAAAATCTGTAAAACGCTAAAATCAACATGGGTATTTTCTCAAGTTGCAGGGATTATTTTAGCCACTACATTGTGCTCACAAGTAAAACTATAGTAATAAATTAGGTGTTGATAAAAAAACAGTAATATTTACTAAATACACCCAGACTTACTTTTAAGGTAGCAACTAAATCTTCAATTTGATCTTCAAGAGTCATATTGTGCAATTTAAAATTGTCTCTTTCTCTTTCAGCAGATGCCAGCTGACTCTTTAACCTTCTGGTTTCTTTATTAAATTTAATCTTCTCCTTCTTAAGCTCCTTTCGTAAATTCTCTACCTGTAAAGATAAAATCAAAATAAACTACATGGTTCAATGCTCCCAGCTTAAATAATTATAATAACCAAATCATGAAACTCAGTTAGTATTTGTACCTTTAGTATGGGCAAATTATACAACAAAGATCAAGGCAAGTGGGGAAAGGGCAGATTCACACTATCTTTAAACTTAAAATTGAAATTACTCTTACTTTTTATTCTATATCATTCTATATTTTATTTATCAATACTCTTTTTATACTAGACTTAAACAATGTACAGATTTTGCAGAACATATTGAGGCTTTTCAAAATATGCATTTTTAAGTTATAAATCATGATTAGCAAGAACAAAAGCACATTGAAACTACTAAATAGAGTTTCTACTAAGTAGGCGAATAGAATGCAATACAAAGTAAAAACTCGGAGAAGTTTTTACCTATATTATATAAAGCTATAATAGTTTTTGTGTAAAGGAACAAACCTCAACTATTCAACTCCAATATTCAATAAGGGTTATCCAACCCAATGTTTCTGTTAAAAGTGTTGTTTAATTTTTTTAAAAAATTTTATTATTATCCCGTAGCATATTAATGCAGCATCCATATAGGAAAATTTAGGTAATGTGGGCACTATTCATATTATGATTATGGCCCGAAAGAAACTCCTTAATTAGCAAAAAGTATATATTAAGGGGAAAATTTAAATAAAATTTACCTCTTGTTTAAGAGTTGATAAGTCTTCACGTTCCTTACGATTTCTATAATCTTTTGTAACGTTTTTAAGTCGATTCAATGTCTCCTTTTCTCTCCTAAGCAGGAACATTTAATTGCCAAATTTTAAAATCACATAAATCTTTTTTAGGAAAAAATATAATTAAACACATACATCAAATAATAATTTTAAATAAGCTTAAGCTATATTTAAACTAATTGAATATTTAAAACTGCAAAAGCTATTTTAAATATCAGCAATCAATTTACATAATACAATATAGTTTTACAATGAAAATAAAAAGATTCTATACCAAATTTCTTACTTAAATTGTTGCTTTTGACTTTCCATTTCAGAATGAAATTTTTTCATTTCTTCTTCTTTATACTTCTGAAAGTCATCTCGTTCTTTCGTTAATTGTTTTAATATCTGGAATATTGAATTTTAAGTTAAAAGCAATGCATTAATTTTCAGATGCATTTTAATATTAATCATTTGGTCTTAGCCCCGAGAATACAATTATTGATGATATGAAAATCAATCATGATACAATGAAAGGATAAGATTGGCAATGTATACTAATACTGAGATATTTTGGTTACACACAGATTACTTTAGATATACTAATGAGGGTTTGAGATTTCCAACATCTAATATCAGAAAATTGATTACATATTTTTTACTTTAACCATTATTAACAATTTATTATTTGTACCTGCAATTTATCTTTATAATCAAAATCATATGAAAATAATTAAAAATTATATAAACGACATATTATAACTGAACCCCCTCAAAATCTTATGTTTTTTAACCCCAATTAAACTTAAATTACCTTTTTCACATATCCTTAATTATCACTTATCATTTTAACATCCCAACCACACCCTGTCACCGACAAACAGTCACCTAGATCAATAGTTCTCACAGAAACTGTTTAGTCATCATATTTTAACCTGACCTTTTCAAACATTCTCATAAAAATCTGAGCACCTGATTGGTCGGTGTAAAAGCTTCGAGGTTCGTCGCCATTTTTGTGATCATTCCGGCCCACTCTACCATCAACTTCAAAAGACAAATCTATCAAAGCTCACTGGAATATGTTCAACATTCCTTGTGTTTATTTTAGTCACAATTCATAAAACTTTCTAAATATTAAGTTTTATATAACAAATCATCAAGTAAACTAAAATTTACTTCATTTTCATACCATATCTCGTTCTTTAGAAATTGAAGCAAGTTGTGCACGCTCTGCCTGGTAATTTTCTATTTCTTTTTGCAGCTCTTCCATTTTCTCTCTTAATTTAGATTTGTCAATCCGACCTTTGTCCATGTTCTCATTTTGCTTTGCAATGTCAGCATCGTCATTCTAAGGAAAAAAAATACTTTTATTCACTTTATTTCAAAAAGAATAAAAAAGTATTAATGTACCCAATATTTGCGAGAAAGCGCTTACCCTTTTATCTAAATGTCTATCAATTCGCAATTTAACCATACTATCCCCTAAAATAAAAAAAATCAATATTAATTTAATTGAATATATTTCACTTATTCTGATATTTCTAATATAAAAATTGTAAAGACAAATTTTTGATCAATACATTGATCAATATTCATACCAAATATACAGCTAAAACTGTTGAAGACTTTTTTTTAATTTCTTTCACCAAATGTAAAAGGACAAATATTTTACATCAGTATGTAATATCACTATGGTACTTTAATTAAAATTGGAAATTGAATTTAATTGAATTGAAATGGAACAATATGTTTTTAAGCAGTTCTTTTTTTTTTTTTAATTTACATCTAGACCGGAAATCAAATTGCATTTAATTTGAAAATTAAATAATATATTTTTAGAGTACAACTTTTGTAAAAGAAAACTTTTACCATTACGAAAACAAATTAATATAATTAAATTAATTAATAAAAGTTCAGGGTACACTATCACACTTCTTAAAAACATCAAGAAGTGAAATAATACTTTTGAAAATTTTAAAATTAAATTACATTGTATACATAAAAATATATTTCGAAGCACTTAAACTAAATTTAAAAAAAGTTACCTTCAACATCTTCAAACAGATTGTGTTGTTTATTTTTAGCAACACTATAAGGAGCCAAAATTACAGAATTTAGGGAAGAATTTTTACTGGAGTCGCATTCTGATAAAGTATCATTATCATCAACAGGAGTACTGCATCGTTTTTCGCCATCAGAACCATATCCATCATATGCCGCTGCATTTGAAGTTGTAACTTCTTTGTGGAGTGATGCTATTTTTGGTTGGAAGTTTGATATAAAATCTTCCAATCGTTGTTTCCTTGAATCCAAGTCCTTTGTGAAATCGGCTGGATTTTCAGCAGTTTTTCTTTCGGGCCTGACACTGAAAAATTGGGGAAATTAACAAATATTATGTGGATCTAGGCTAAAGCCATAAATTGTATGCATTAAAGTAGCATAACTGCATTCAAAATAAAACCTTTTAGCAGCTTTATCAACATAGAAGTTTTAGCATGTAACTCGATAAACTACCAATACATATAGATGATTACTTCATTTGAAATTCCTGGTTGGGTTTCTATTTTATTTTAAAATTTTCATGTAAATTTTTTCTTACTAACAAATTAATTGCAGCATTATATGTAACTATTAAATACTGAAAAATGAAATAACAATGTTTAAAATAATATTTTTAAAAACTCATACTTAAGAGGTTTTTTTTTCTTTCTAATATTAAGCATTTTAAAAAAGGTTTTTTTTATGTTCCTATAACACTCTGCTTACAAAAACTCAAATATAATTGGTTTTTGCTTAAACATTTAGGTACAGAAAAATACTTACTAATTTGAACTTTGAAAATCTGAATGAGAACTTGGAGGTTTTTGAATTGGCTAAAAAGAAAAAAATAGTTCATACAATATTGTAAATAAATATTTCATTTGAGTCATCTTGATAGTCTTTATACAAAATTTAATACAAGCAATAAAAATTTACAGAAGTCATAGAGTATAACCTGCAATGCAAAGTTTACTTACTTTTAAAGCCTCTCCATTTAAAACTCTTTGCACAACTGATGAGTCACTATTGAATGAACTATTTTGGGCGCAATTTTCTAACATTTCGAATTCCGCAAGCTCTTTACTCTCCTGCAAAATAAAAACATTTTGGTGAAAATATTTTTTTTGTAATCTAGAACTTATAAAAATGCAAGCCATTTAAAAACAAACCACAATTTGAGCATTACTTTTTCTTAGAAAAATGTTTGCATTGATGTTCGTGATTATTTATATCAAATCAAACAGTGAAGTAATAAAATATCAATTTTTAACTGTCATGAAAATGCTATATCTGTAATAGATTTTAAGATACTTTTAAAATATATCAGTATTTAGAAATATAAAAAATAGTCATCATCATAGGAAACACCATAAAAAATTTATCAAACAAAATGATTTAAGTAGTCCTAATCATACACAATAATGTAATAAGGTGCTTATTATAAAAACAATAATTACCATTAAAATATTTTCTAATTAGTATTTTCCTCGCCAAATTAGCAAAAACGTGCCAAATGAGCTAAAACGATTTTATGAAGGAAATTACAATGGCATTTATCCTTCAATTTTATAGCGTATTTATAATTTTGAATTTTAAGGTAATATAAGAAACAGGATTCTGTACTCGAGCGGGAACAATAAACATAAGCTTATTGTCCAACAACGGCTCAATGATACATATACTAGGAGCGACTTGAAATTTTTTTAGTGCATTAGTTTCTGCGTGCAAAGAACAGGTATTTATTTCTAGTCATTAATATAAAATTGGATCAAAATTTTTCACGTATTTTCGACAATAAGATATATAAAAAAAGTTCCTGCTTCAGTACTTACTGTGTTTAAGCTAATATCGGAGTTGAAGCTATTGTCGTTGAAGTCTTGACTGTGAGCAGCTCTAATGGTCGTACTTTCATTTTCCTTCACATTATTTTCCAGTAATTGAGAATCGCTATTTTCAGTTGATTCATCAAAATGCTGCTCAGGGTTTGTTTCATGATCAAACACTTGAATAGGGTCACAAAACTTCACATGATTTGTTTTACGAGGTGGAGAATTTTTAGTGTGAAGGGCGGGTTTCAATTTCAGGACAACTTTTCTTTGGGGGATCTCTGCTTGTTTCTACATTGACAAAAAAAGTTTTATGTTTTACATATAGAGAATCAGATAGTATCATAATAGCATACTAAAACTAAACTTCTCAGCCCATTAGTAGATCAAGGCCTGCCATGCACATTTCAGCTTTCGTGACCTAGGGCTCTGGGGTACTAGGCATATGTCCCGGTAAGGTGGTCAGCCTCACACAGAACCCCCAGTGTTTAGTTACCAAGCATGCTTAGAACCCATTTTATCGACCAAGTTAAGGGATGAAAGGTTGGGTCAACCTTGTCCAATCCGAGATTCAATACCCGAACCTGTGGTGTGGCAATGCGGCATTACGAAGCACACTAAACCTCCATAATAGCATAAAAAAGTTAATTTTAAGTTTGTGGTCCAATAATTTTTTTCAAGATGATTTTTTAGCAATCTAAATACCAACTGTTAATTTTTAGCAACTTCTAAAGTTTCATTTTGCCACAAAGCTATTTTTAAACGGCTTCTTATATTCAGTTAAACAGTACAAATGCTTAGAAACTAAAAATTTAGCTTTAATTGCATACTCAAGCTTAACCAAGTAGTTTCATTAATCTTCAGTTTATTTTTTTATATAGCTACTATTTACATTTCAGTTTGTAAATAGTATTGGACCATTGCAGTACGATTTTCTATAGTTGTTTTGAGGTGGTAACAAACTTGAGTTTGCAGTCAGTTCAACTTAGCACAGGTGTTAGCGGTTTTTAAAAAATATGAACATAGAATGAAATGTCCTGAAATTGCTTTGTAAATAAATCTGTATTGCTTTCATATTTTACCACTGAAATGCATTAAAATTGTACTTGGTACTTCAAACAGGTATGAAATTACTTCGAAACAATAAAAAATTTAATTTTGTAAGTCACAATAGAATTTTAAATTATTCAATACCATCTTTTTAGAATAGCTATTGAACATAAACCCACCGAAATTCAGACCTGATTAAAATTAACTGAGAAGAAAATTTAAAAATAAATAAGCTCACAAAATACCTGTTCATATAAAGGTTTAGGAACTTCAACCCGGCAAGATTTATTTTTTGGCTTGTATCTTGCTAAACCAGATCCTTTTCTTAAAAATGGTCTCTTGCCGGTAATTTTTTTTGGCACTGCTGTACTTACATCTTCCTGTGAAAGCAGTAATTATGAATTATTCGGATTATGCCAAATAGGATTGTTATGACTGTGTTTTATTGAGAAAGAAAATACAAGTAAACAGACATATAGTTGAAGAGTACACAGGAAGAACCGCTTGATTTATTAGGAGTCTTCCTGCAATTGTCTGCTTGGCGGACATTGGCGACAGGAAACCAGGTTTTTTTTTCGGTTCTTCATTAGCGGTACAAACGTGTGACTTGGGTCCACTGATCTCTGGCGTGAATCAGGGTTGCAGTGAAAGAAAAACAAAGCGAGTAACCGGTTTCCTTACACCTGTTTAGGCGATTTCTTGCCATCATCGCCAAAGAGGACTATTGAGGAAATCCTTCTACAAAATAAAGTGGTTTTTCCCCTGTACTCTTCAGTTGAATTTGTAAATTTTTGGGAAGGTTCTACCTAATATTCGTGCAGTAGATCCTCGATTATCCGACCAAATTGGGGCCGGAGGTAGGTAGGAAAATAGAGAATTTTTAACTAAATAATAAATTATCTAGTACGGAGGTGCACGGTCCCTAATTTCACTCTGGTTTTGCAATTGTAAACATTGGATATTATTGTTACGATCTGTCTGAAATTGAGACTTACTAGGAAACAGATGTTCTTAAAATAATTTTTAATTTATATTTTTATATTTAGCCATTCTTAAATTTAGTTCTGTGAAAAGTGCTTTTTTTTTTTTCGTTTTACAGTAGATATCACTTGGAGTCTCCTAATTTTAGAAGATAACCCGAGTTTCTCTAAAAATTTAGGATTGCCAGAAATGTGCTTTTAAATTTTAGAATGGGCTTGTTTCAACACTTGCCGCAAAAAAAAAACAACGAATGGCATCACAGTTCCGAGCGCGAGACGTTATAAAAACGAATGAGCCGTTTCAAGACTTTGCCAAAGAAAACAACCAATGAAATCGCAGTATAGAAAGCGTGACGTCAGAAGAAATATTCCAATTGTCACATTTTTGCTAATATTCTTAAAAACAAAGAATTTCAGAAACAGCGCAGAATTAAAATTTCAGAATCACTGGAGAATTCTGATTTCAGAATTACCATTCATTTATTTTAGACTTTTTTTTGTGTATGAACAACTGAAAATGAACTTGTTAGAGAAAATTTGGTATGATGACTGTCGACGGACGGTTAACAGAGAGTTCCGGGCAAAAGAGAGACAGATAATCAAGGTTCTACTGTACTTAGGAACATGAACAACAACTTATTCAGGGTGTCTACCAGATTTGTTAAATCTAATTTCTTGACCTTTTTAGAACATTTCTTGTACTTGAATATTCTAACACTTTTTAAGGATTTTCCCAGAAAAATTAAGACTAGAAAATACCAACAACATAAAATCTAAATATATTAAGCGTGTGTAAGATTATTTTAAGGAAAAACTATATTTTCTTTATGATTTTTTAAATTTTCGTGACCTTTGCTCTAATTTCATGACTTTTTGGGGACTTTCTTGACCGTTTTTCGATTTCATGACTTTTTCCTGACTTTCTTGACCGGTAGACACCCTGTTATTTTATTACTTTACATGGATCATAAACAAAACACCAAACATTATTAGTTAAACCTCCTACAGTAGGCAAAATTTGACTGCTAATATAATTAAAAAGTTCTATGTTGACACTTTTTAGTTCTTCTAAAAGATGAAGTAGAAAAATATCATAAGATAATTACTTTGAACTGTTCTGGTACATGAGAGGCTTGTGATGAAATATCACTTAGTGAACTAAATCCACCTGCAAATATAGAAATTTTTAGAAGCATTGCATTGCTAATATAATAAGAACAATCCAACAAAATAATACTTAAATTACTTTACATTTAAAAAAAAGGTATTTAACTGTTAATACAGTTAATAGTCAAAAATATTTAAATATAACTTGTAAGTTTTAAGTTAATTAAAATATAAATTCCTAGAAATTTTATGTAAAGTTAAAATATGAATAATGAATATGCATACAATTAGCATTGCATTGTCAAATAATAAGCTAAAAAACATATTATATTATATTTATATCACAGAAAGGACAAAAAACACTTGTTAGAGTGAAAAAATTATGTTATTTCAATTATAGGGAAACTGAAATCCACACAACCTATTTTGGCAAATTTGTCATTGCTGAACTATAGATTATTGCCAATGGTACACATCACTATTCCAGTAATTTATTAAAAAAATTAAATTGGTACTGTATTTGGTGTTAATGGCACATAAATACTAGATAGTTAGAAAAAGTCATTTTTAGTGTATGGTGTTTCATGTTTTGTATGTGATAGCAAAAAAAGTTTTTTTGTTGTTTAAGACAACATGCAATATGCATAAAAACTTTTATATTCTTACCATTGGAGATAGGTCCAACTGGAATATCTGGACCCCTCTAAAAATTATAAATAATTATTTTCAGTTATAAGCTTACATAAAAAAGGACAGGATTTAAACAAAATTCAACTTTTTACTAAATTTCCCATATGCATGTTACCTTGTTTTTACCAACAGGTGTGTTATCGTAAGAATCATCACTGAAACAGTTTTGCATGTGTCCATAAATTGAAGAAGATTGGTCAGGAAAACTAACATCAGAAGCTGATTGGCTTTGATCGGTAGTACTACTAGCTGATAATCCAAATATTTCTGGAAGAACAACCTTGTTTTAAGACATTGTTGGTAATTTATATATAAAAAAAATTAATGTTATTCAATTTATTAAATTCAAATACTAATACTTTAAGAAACAAGACACTTTGATAAATACAACATCATAAAGTTAATATACTAACTATAAAACTAAACTCCTTAGTGCAAAGCCCATGAGTGGGCCAAGGCCTGCTGTGTCCATTTTAGCTAACTGGACCAAGGGTGCTAAACATATGTCCCCCTTGAGCCTTGGTTTCCTAGCAGTCTGGTGACAAAATCAAACGGCCGTTGAAGTCTGGGGACGGATGAATACAATAAAAACAAACCAGTATGGTTTCCTAGGGAGCGTTGTCCGTGAAACATTCAGCACTGCTGTTGCCTGGAGTGCGTTGGGGAACGTTGGCACAAACGTTTATCTGTCGTCTGTTGATGAACGACAGCGATTTTTTAATGTTTTTAGCTTTGTGGAAAGAATTTTTGAATGATAGTTTCAATGTATAGATAAATTCAAGTGTGCTAGCTGCAATACAAGTAGATATCAAGAAACTTACTATTACAGTGAAACCTCTAAGAGCGACCAACATTTAGTGTTGCTAATGAAACCTTTTTTAAAGTAAAAAGAAATTTCTGACTGTTTAATTTTTTTCGATTTTTCGCAAACCACAACTTTTTTAATATTTTTAATCGGAAATTTTAATGTCCATTTATCATGTTATCTTTTGTGCTATTGTGTAAATTGACATAATAAAGATAATTTTTTTATGAAATGGGATCTGAAACTGGTCGTTTGGGAATGAGATCTGGTCTCTCCCAGAGTGGATTTTAACATTGGACACATAGGGGGGAATTCGGTGACTTGAAAAATTGGTCGAAAGTCAAGGGGGTCGTTTAATGGAGGTGGTCGGTCGTAGAGTATTACTGTAATTTCATTTATTCATGTATACATTGTTTCAAGTATTTAAAATATACATCTTTCTGTATGCTTTTCTGACGTGCCACTGTCATCTTGTTTGGTATGCACAAGCACATATTCGAAGAGGCTGGCTTGAGTGTAATAATGACACGGTGAAAGTAAATTAGAAAGAAAAATTTTACCTTTATTTAAACCATAGTATTTTCCTATGTTCATTTCTGTCTCCTCTAGCAATTTTCGATGCTCCATTACCTGCTTATTTTTAAACTCTTGTCGCTGAGAATCTTGCCATTGTCTCATTCTTTTCAATTCCTCAAAGACAGATTTCTTAGCATCTAAAAAAAATTTCATTCAAATCATTCAGTTTATCTTCTTCACAAACATTTCGCAATACGTTTAATGTTGACGTAAAAAAATCCAAAAAATCACCTAAAGAAATTATCATTATTTGATTTGCTTTCCTTACCTGATATTTTCAATCCATTTAATACTTGTAAGGATTCCATATTATGCTTCAAATTTATAATAAAACTAGAAACACTGAAAACAGAATCTAAAAATAATTAACATGAGTTATTTAAAGTCCCAAAATCAAACTAAATTAACAATCAAATCAAAATAAAACCAAAATAGCGCGCATTTACCTTTTCATTTCATATCATTGATTTTAACTGCAGGATTAATATTTATATCAACTTTTTCCGTTTCCTTAATATTTTTAACTGAGAAAATCTTGATATTTTATGATTTATATTGATATTTTATTATTTTGAACTTTGTCACATAGCGAAATAACAAAAGAAAAACAGTTATTTTTGTTTTACCTAACTTTGACTGTTGAGATTTCAATTCTCAGCTGAAATTGCTTTAAATCCAGAGAAATTGCTCGGTACCTAAATCAATGGCTGTTAGCGCCAGTTTTTGATCTTTCGGTTCAGAGCAGATGCTCGGAAACTACCGGCAGCCTTCAGAATTTATTTGTGCGATTTTTTTTGTTGATTTTTCGCTTTTGTGAAGCAGGTAATCTTTCTTTCTACCCCACTTTCATTTGTTTTCTTATATGCTTAATATTTTCTGTAAAAGTTTTTTCAATCTCATTCAATTTTAGATACAATTACAAAATGACCTCAATGGAAGTAGACGATGATATTGACAATGAGGCTGAAAGTAGTTCAGCGAGTACGTCAAGAGGAGAGAAAAAACGATTTGAAGTTAAAAAGGTATATTAGTTTTGGAATTGTTATAAATTTATTCAAATTAGTATAATGTCGCTTTCTTTTTATCACGTTCAAATGACAAATAAGCTTATCTGTTTAGTACCAATTCGTTAACAATTGTTCTAGAAGGATTTTGACTATCTTAAAAGCTCATACTTCAACTAAAATGGCAAATGAGTGTTTCTTTTTGCATTTTCTAATTTCTTTAAATGTTAGTGTTTCCCTTTCTAACCAGAACTTTTCGCCCTTTGTTTCTTTAATACTTAAGAAAAAATAACGGGATTTATTTACTGTTATTCCAATAAATGTGGCCTACCTTTCTTTAACTTTAAAATTCCTTTTACCCAATTGCGAAGTAGACAAGTTTCTAGGTTTTATGCACCTTTGGTGTCTGCTGCAGTGCCGTGTATTCCTCCACGTTTCGTTATTGAACCTGCTTTTTTGCTGCCCTGTTTAATAAATCGCACACCTTGCTCCATTTTTCTTCTAGCTCAATGTCTTCGTCAGACCAAATGAGCATGGTCACTTAATCATCGGTGTGCAGATATATGTATATAATATATACAAAAAAACATATATGTGTAAGATCAGTTGCTCTCTGCATGTGCAATTAGACTTCTAATGAAGGAATCAACAATTATGTACCGTGTATGCACTGGTCTTAAACAAGAAGCATTCAAAGCAATTCTGAACCAAAATGGGAAAAGCCCTTTCAGATTTCAGTGCAGAAACCTCTGTAAATCATTGGCTTGATTATGGAACTGGCAAACACGGTATTGGATTCACTTAAAAAACATAGTAATCTTGGATGAATTGACAGTTAACTTTACCTTTGCTTTTAAAATTTTTAAATTTCATAAAAGATCTGCTAGGTGATGACTTAAGTGTGACGGACGGTCGGAGCTAGCACTGCGACCACTGGTCTATTAAATTACTAGGTTACTTAGTAACCTAGTATTTCTTTTATTGCTGCATAATGTAATCCTAGTACCTACTGATTCATTGTGCAAGATAGTTGTTTGTAATAAGTAAGAGAAAATATCTTTCATTTATATAGAAGCTGTTTCTATAGGGTAGACTAACTAGTGAATGAACGCTTAAGCACAGTTTGTTTTAAGAAAATTCATACATTTTAAGAAAATATAGCTTGTGGATTTATGACAATGTGAACACATCTGTCATTATATGTAAATTCTAAAAAAAAAAAGGTGACTTTATATTGCATTGATTTGTGGGTCTTTTGGGGGTCCAAATAAAAAGTGGTGCAAAAGCCAAGTGAATTAACACAAAAATGTCCAGTCAATAAACATGTTGGATTTTAAATAATGACCAGGACAACCAATCAGATAGCTTCCTACTAGATGAGAGGAAGTCAATGTTGACAATCCATCCAGTGGAATGATTTTTAATCCTTACTTTTTAAATGTATTTACCAACTGTTCATTCACTGGGGCCTGTTCATTCGCTGGTCAGTCTACCCTAAGTAGTTTGATGGGTTACTTTCAAAGGATAACAAGTACATTCTCGGACAAGCAGTTCTCAGGGATTGGTTAAATTTCTAGTTTTTCTAGCCCCGATTTTCTGGGGAGCCCAGTTGGTTAGGCACTTGCCTAGCATGCAAAAGGTCCCAGGTTCGGGCATCGCCAAATTAACTGCTGACCTATAAACAGCCTGTGCAGCCAAAAATATCCAACTAATAATACTTCCCTTGTAAGAGATTGCATGTTAAATATCCTTCAAAGTCCTAACGCTGCAGACAATGTCGCCCTTAACGGTTGGTTGGGTGTCTATTCAGGTGTCGGCTCGCCACATGACTAATAGGGTTCTAAAATACGACGCCTGTTGCCATTAGCCCTCATGTAGCTCTAGTGTGACGATAATTCAAGCCGAACCTAACCGATCCCTGATTTAATTCAAATAATGTGAATTTAAATAACTTTCGGCTTAACTGAGTCATTGTAAAACTTTTGCTACCTTAATAATGTACCTTTACTCCTTTGAAACTAACCCGTCAAACAGTTATTATATAAATAGCTTCTATATAAATAAAATATATTTTCTCGTATTTATTTTTTATTATCATCCAAATAACATTTTTGATTTTTATTTTTTTGATGTGTTTGAAGTTTTCTAATATTATAAATGAATTTTTAAAATATTTTTCTTTGCAGTGGAATGCTGTTGCTCTATGGGCATGGGGTTAGTATAGGTTTTAAATGAATTTAAAACTATTTTTTTTCTATGAAATTTAAATGTAGGTGTTTACATACATTTAATTAACACTTAAAATTTATTTATCACTTGTATTTTAAAAATAATGTATTTAAAAATATATTGTTTATAATTATTTTAATATTTCTGAATTTTTTTTTTACAAAAATCTTATAGCACTAATCCTATAGCATTATATTTCTTCCCTTTCACTTATTTCCTACGATCATTCGGGGTTTGCATAACATAATTTATATGCTTTGTATTTTCTACATTTTATTATCATGTTTTTCAGAAACTAGTTTCCAATGTTAAAATGCTTTTTTAGACTTGTAACATGCGTTGTTGCTCATATTTTGGACCAGAGTTTTTTTAATTTTAATTTGAAAAAATAGATTTTATACACAATATTAGTTTAATAAACAACTTTTTAAAATTCATATATAACTCCTAAAATTTTCCTAGAAAAATGTTAGTGTTACCTCCTCTAACGGACACCTCTAAAAAGCGGACACCTCTAAATAACGGACATTTTCTAAAGTTCCAGTCCCTTAACATAGGTTACTTAATGTAATCCCCTCTAAATAATGGACCCTCTAAATAGCGGACGCATTTTTTAATTTTTTTTTTATTTAATTTGGCTATCAATCCCAATAAAACACATTTTTGCATCCAAATATTTTTGCACCCTCATTTTCTTATGGTCAAACTACGTATTGGTGACTGTTCTATGACCTTCTAGTAACCTTAGAATGACCACCATAGCTTTACAATGGTTTCTACACGCCCCATGTCAATTTCCCCCATTATTCTCGAAACCTTCTCTTTCCGAGTATTGAGAGGGAGTGAATGCAATCGCCCCTGTCCACTTCGCGAAACTGTGTCACCGCTTGCCTGGAGTTGTGTCCGATTTCTAATTGCTCATAATCCTAAAAAGTCGAGTTGCTAACAAGTAACGAGAGCTGATTTAGATTAAGTAAAATAATGTGTTTAAAGAGAAAAAGGTTAACGCTAAAAGAAAAAAATGGATGTTTTTGAAAAAGAAAAGCTAAGTGTGAGATCTACTGCAGAACGTTTTAAAGTTGGAAAAACGCAGATAAGCCGTGTTATTTCTTTCAAAGCAGTAAGCGTCGAATAAAAGTCTGTGGACCCCACTCAAGTTGCCGAGTGGATCAGAAGACTTAAACAATTGAATCAGTGAGTGCAGAAACAACATCAGTCACAAATTTCAAATTTTTCAGAAGGGAGATAAAACGTAATAACTCCTATATTTTTGCACAAAACACTCGAAACAAATGTCCTATATTTACGGAACTACTCAACAGACTAACGTAGTTTTTGCACCCAACACGCATCTTGCCTTTCTACGCTTATTTTCATTGAAAACGGGTTTTCGGATTTTTTTTTACTGAAGTGGTTTCTGCACTCACCGAACCGATTCAATTGTTTGAAGGGTATGGTATGAGGATGGAAACATTTTTAATTATGATAAGACTGGTTTATTTTACGGCATCTTTCCAGACAATTCTACCAAAATTTACTTATTTACTTATATTATAAATCAGAGCTATTAAATTTATTTCCTTTAGATTAAGTTGTAATTTTAACCTTTCGTTCAGTGATGTTTTTTTTTTCAAAAATAAAAATTTATCCCCCCCCCCCCCCCCAAATAACGGACACCTCCAAATAACGGACAAAATGTCCGACACCGCGAGTGTCTGGTGTTCGGAGGTTTTACTGTAATTCTCTTACAGAAATTTATCTATTAATTTGATAAACATTTCATTAAAAGGAATAACCTTTTCATAGATTTTTAAAATTGGGATGGTCCAAAACTGAAATATTTGGCTTTATTCTGCATACCAACTTATTACATTAAGACATTATTTATATGCGAAAAAGTATCCCTTAACAAGTGTTACAAGTCATCAGAGTATTTTTTATATTGTATAATTGTTTATTAGTTTTTAAGAAAGGTGAGACAAAATTTTAGAAATTTTGTGCACTATTTTTTTCCAAACTGTGTAGTGTAATATAAAATAGTAATCCTCATTTTATATTTCTTAATTTCTGTTTTACTTGTTTTCAGATATTGTTGTCGACAACTGTGCCATTTGTCGAAACCATATTATGGATTTATGTAAGTTGCATAAGTTATTATGTATCATATTATTTAATAAAATTAACTAAAATAATTTACATTTTGAATTTTATAAAATATTTATCATGAATCTAATATTTAAAATTGACATCTTCCTAAATTATTTTACAAGTATTGTAATATAATTATTTACTTTTGTTTATCATTTAAGTGTTCCTATTTGCATTAACATAAATAAAAGTATAGTATTGGATAATTAATTATTGAGTTATGTGTGCTAAATATAGAAAGACAATCTAACAATTTTACTAGGCTTTAGCAAACGAAAAAGACTGTAGTTGTAACTTGTGATGAAGGGGATTGAAAAGTGTAAGCTTAGCGGGGTTTAACTATCCACTACACAGATAGTAGCGCAATGCAATGATAGCCAGAATACAAAGATTATGATGTTAGGAAAAAAGAAAAACTGATGTTTACTTTCATAATTTTTTTTAATTAATTAAAATATTTCCCCAGATAGGGTATATCTCAGAAATAAATGTATTTCATAGTTTTCTCAGACAGAAAAGAGGTATTTCCCATTTTGATGGGTTTTGGACAGGAAAACTCCAACCCTGCTTATATCTAATGTTTACAACTGTAAAACCAAAAACGATTTCAGTCCGCTTTCGGTGCTCCTTTGTGCAAGCAGTTTTGCTATTAATTCAAAATATTTATTATCCTGAACTTATCCGACATATGATAATCCGACCTACCCAGTTCCAATTAGACGAGACCAAATAACCAATTTTCAACTGTATACAAGTTTAAAACTTTTTGTTCAGTGTGATTTATGTTTTAATTGTTTACAGGCATAGAATGTCAAGCAAATCAAGCTTCTGCAACAAGTGAGGAATGTACAGTAGCTTGGGGAGTTTGCAATGTAAGAAAGATACTTGTCTTGCATAATGTGTTTAACGACATTCAAATAACTGTATATTCCAAAAGTTTTACTCGGTCTTGCATTTAATATTTCATTTCTGTATCTCATTGAGCGTGTAAAGAGTAGGATCAATATACATTATATTTGTCACATGTTATGAATTTTTTTTTTTTTTTTTGCATGTATGTGTTACTATTTCAATGTAAATTACTATTTCAATACTAATTATAAGGCACCAATATAAACTTGAAATTATTGCTAAGGTAAAAAAAATATTTACCAACATTGACTTTTGTTATTTCTCATCAATGACTAACTATTACAAACATTTTCATTTATGCCTACAATCTTTTTCCTTAATCGTATACACTACGGAGCTAATAAATGAGTTTGACATTTTTTTTGTTATCTGGCTAATTAGTAGTGGATCAACCAAACTAGGCCTTTAGCTGGTTGTCGTTTTTTTTATTTATATATTATTGCTTGTTAAATAGTTTTTTTTTAATCCTTAAAAGACCTCCACAACGAAAAACTCAAATTCCTTTTGATTACAACACAAGCTGCGAAAGCACTTTCTTCCCCTACCCCCTCCAGGAAATTGCATGACCATCTCTATTCTAATCTTGATTGAGGATCTGCCGCAAAATAAATTGCAGTTAAAATCCAAGTAGGGTGGAGAGAAAACAAAAGCAGCGAAGCTCATGCAATTTCCTGTAGGGGGTAGGGGCTAAAAGCACTTTCGAAGCTTGCATTGTAATCAGAAAGACCAAAATAATAGATTATATCTGGATTATATCTAGTAGTCCTTAAAGTGTTAATTATATGCTATTTAGTGATAATATTTTTATCTTAAGAATAAATTACAAACACTAACTTTTTCTTTATGATTTTTAAAAAATACTGAAAACTGATCTATTGTTTGTTTGTTTTTAATTCTTATTTATAGCATGCATTTCACTTCCACTGTATATCTCGTTGGCTGAAGACAAGACAAGTATGTCCCCTAGATAACCGTGAATGGGAATTTCAAAAGTAAGAATTTCTTTTTTTCTCCTTTTTTTGTATATTTTTCAACCTTTATAGTGTGCAGTGATGGATTGCTCAACACAAAATTTGAAACTCTCAAAATAAGTTTATTATGGTTCAAAAATGAATTTTACGATGTCGCCCTTAACGGTTGCGTTGGGTGCCTATTCAGGTGTGGCTCGTCACCTGACTGTGGTTCAAAAATACGACGCCCGTCGCCAATAGCCCTCGTGTAGCTCTAGTGCGACGATAATTCAAACCAAAACCAAAAATGAATTTGAAAATAAAATCTATTCTTTAATAGGTATTAAGAAATCATTCTAATTGACATCATTGAGGTTAAACTTGTACCAAAATATAGAAATGATGCAAATTAAGCTAATCAGGAGTTAAAAGTAAACTTAATATAACTTCAATAAAATAAATTGCAAAGTTAGAGAGAGAAACTAAATTTGTAATTTATAATAAATCGTTAATTTGTATTAAAAAGTTTTAAAGCATAATAAAATGTTTCCAAATAACTGACTTATAATTAATTTATAAAATTTTTGTTTGTAATTCTTATATTTCCTTTCAGGTATGGTCATTAGCAGTACCTTTTACTGTGAAAATGTTTACACTTTCCGTTTGTTTTACGTTTTGTGATCTAACTGTATATTCGAGAAAATAAAAATTTCTTTGTCAGTTTTGTTTTATGGTGTTTATAATTTTTTTTTTGAAAGTCATAACTGCTTGTATGGTACCATTTCATATTCAAAGTAATTTGTGAATACCTTAATCATATTAGTTCCTACTTTTTCTTAAATTTGAAACGTGTGAAAGAAAGAGGAAGTTTAAGAAATAAAATAATAAATTCAAGTATGTCATGCACGTTAGCGATAAGGTAAACTCGAGAAGATTTTAGTAATTTAACAATATTTTATGTTGGGATATCTGAACTATGCAAAAAAAATTTATCTGAATTGTCACTTGACGGCGGTTTCACATAGCTACGCCTGCTTCTAATATGCTTTGTGTACTTGTGTAGCTTTCAGGGTGGTTACAGAACCTGGAAATATCGGGGAACTCTCATGGAATTTTGCAAAGTATCAGGGTTTTTTTAATTACTTAAACAGCAGGTTTAGGTCCTTGTGATCACTACTAGCTGACACTTGATAAAAAAAAAAAAATTATATGCTGGTTAATCCGATTTGCCTGAAGGACCAATCTTGGAAGAAGGATCAATCTCTTACGAATCATGTAATCACGTGATTCCTCTAAACTTATTCAGATTTTCGGAAACGTAGAAAAGTTAGATAGGCTAACCCATAATCTGTAATGTCTTAATTCCCGCTATGTCTGGATTAGATTGTATGTACTGCATTAAATTGTGTTTATCATGTTTTCTAGATTATTGTAAAATCATGGAAATGTCGAATTTTTTTTAATAGGATTTTGTAATCACCTTGAGCTTTAGTCTGAGATAATTGTAAAAATGCCTTGAACTAGAAAAAAGGACAACTTGCAATGATCGGATTGAGCTCAATGCTAAAAATCTCTGAAAGGGGCCATGTTTACTTCTTGCAAATTAGGTAAATTTACAAACCATTTTTTTAATGCTAAACTAAAAATTTATTGAGGATCGGAATACATTATTACAGTATTAGGAGTACTTAGTTTATTTATAAATGTGATATTCGAACGATATTAAGTGGCTTTTAACAATCATATTGGTCATTGGTTATATTAATCTGCTCTAGCATATATTTCAAACACGATCACACTAGAATGCTGCTTAATTCTAAAAATAAAATCTAAACATACCAAAAAAAATAGTTTTTCCCTTTATATTATAAATAAAAGTCTTTAGTTCTAATCAATGCAACTCAACAAAAACAAGGCCAATACCAAAAGACCTTTTAAATAAAACTTTCCCCTACTTATGAAGAATAAAATTGCTTTTGGCAATTTGGAATCATTGTAATGAAGCTATTTAGTCCCATCAAAAAATTATCCTTTACTTTTTTCAAATACACAATTAAAAAGTAAAATAGCCTTATTAACTATATCTATCATGATTACAACTTTTATGTACAGAATATTGGCATTGGTGTCAACTTTACCTATAAAACTATTAGGTAGTGTGCTAAACCTTATATATGATAAAACGAATAACGCATACAAAATCTATCAACAAAATAAATTTATTTCAGATAACTACTTAACATTTAACAATGGAAGAATCATAATATAAATAAAGCATCATGTACTCTTAACAATTTTTCTTTTCAAAAAAATAGGAAAATACTTGTTAAAAAAAATTAAGTACCATGCTGTTAAAATATTCAACACTTATATAGTCATGTTATTATTTGCATTGCATGCACATAAGTCACATGACTCTTTGAAATTTTAAATTGAAAATATTGCTTCAAAGTCACTGGTTTACATAAAAATGTACAACATTTAGACCAGATACAATTACTTTAAAATCTTCATAATGTAAGCATTTATTATATTGCACCGACGACTTTCATGAGACCCAATGTGGTCATGGATTTAGGTCGCTCGATTGGCAAACCAAGTGCTCGGTCCCATATGAGAGACGCCATGGTACCCAGGGCTCTGGAGACTCCGAAGAGTACCGTGTAGTACTGCATCTCGTTCATTCCATAGTACTGAAAATATTCAAGAATTGTCATTTCCTCAATTGTAGGAATATTCAAAGAAATTGAAGAGTACACAGGAAAAAACGATTGATTTTGTAGAGAAGTTTCCTTAGCTGGCCACTTTGGCAATGATAGCAAGTGATTGCCTAAACTTGTGTAAGGAAACCAGTAATACCACAGATATCATAGTTAAAGTAAGAGTGGCAGATCACATGACCTCCAATGCTAACGACGGGACGGGCAAGAAACTCCCAGAAGAGCCCCAATGAAGCCAGTGTTGTAGGTCACGTGATCTTCCACTCTAATACTTTAACTACTATCTCTGTGGTTCCTAGCTACCAAGATTCAGGTGATTGACAATCCCGGCGCTTGGACCAAGCGAAGAACAGAGAGAGAAACCGGTTTTCTGCCGCCAAGTAGACAATAGCGGGCGTCGGCCTAATAATATCTAATCGGTTCCTCCCGTGTACTCTTAAATTGTAAACTAAAAACAAGTTCATAAGTATGTTTTATCTTAGAAACAAATTTTATAAATAGAAATATATATCGGTCAAATACATTTTTAAGAAAGAAAAAAAAAGACTCGAGTGTGTGTGTGCGAAAGGGGGGAGGGTTGCCTAGTTTTCAAACTACATATAAATCTTGTAAAGTTACTAAATCATAAATGTTAAATATAGTAGATATATATACTATTTCTAGCCAGAATGTAAGCTTCGAAAAGACTCTTCCCCCATCCCTTCCCTGGGTTTTCTAAGCAAAAAGGGGAACATCGCTCATCTAATCCTAGCGCACTTGAGGTTTACAATCAAAACAGTTTGTAAGTCCCCATGTAGGGTGGGAAAAAAACAAAAACTATAAATCCCCGTTTCCAAGAAAACCGCACTCGTGGTTAGGGGAGGAATTGGTTTCCAAGCTTACATTCTAAATAAACCTACTATAGTTGAAAATATATTTTTAAAATTATATTTAGCTCTTTAAGCTAAGCTCCTGTGGATGTTATAATTTGTATTTTTGTTAGTTTTAAATTTGGTTACCATACATGTGGATTCTTGAAATTTTTGCATAAATGCTTTTTCAAATTATCTAATTTATCATTCAAATGTATCTAGTTTTTTTCATTTTGACAGGATGCTTTACGATTTATTACCATTTCATATAGTATTTACTTATATTTAATTTCTTTTGTGTTAGGCTTCAGCTAAGTCATTCTTTGTTTCTTGTTTTTAAGGAAAGATGTGAAGTAAATGTGCATGGATGGGTTACTACTTTGTTCATTTTTTTATTAATCATTTTACATGTTTCTCAGGGGCCTCCACTTCCCCTTTCATCTGTAATTTGTATTCCTATTGCAATGTATGTGTTTGTAAGGTAGACTAACCAGTGAATAAACGCTTAAGCACAATTTGTTTTAAGAAATTTCATACATTTTAAGACAATATAGCTTGTAGGCTTATGACAATGCGAACACGTCTGTCATTATATGTAAATTCTACACACAAAAAAAAGAGGCGACTTTATATTGCATTGCGTCTTTTGGTGGTCCAAATAAAAAGTGGTACAAAAGCCAAGTGAATGAACAGTACTTTTACCAGTGAATGAACACAAAAATGTCCAGTCAATAAACATATGTTGGATTTTAATTAATGACCAGGGCAACCAATCAGATGTCAGATAGCTTCCTACTAGATGAGAGGAAGTCAGTGTTGCCAATCCATCCAGTGGAATGATATTTAATCCTTACTTTTTAAATGTATTTACCAACTGTTCATTTACTGGGGCCTGTTCATTCACTGGTCAGTCTACTCTATGAAAACACTTTTATTTCTAAAGGAGAGGCATGTATGGCACCTAGGACTTGTTTTCGAGTTGCTCACTCGTGTAAAAAATAGAACAAAAATATACCCCGTAAATTTACCTGTAATAATATTCCACTGTGAGCATCCACATTCGGCCATGGATTTTTCACCTTTCCTTGCTCCAAAAGAATTTGTGGCACAATTTTATACAACTGAGAGACTAATTTAAACATAGGGTCATGCGGCAGATGCTTTAAAGCAAATTCTCTTTGAACTATGTATCGAGGATCGGTCCTCCTTAGAACTGCATGGCCATAGCCTGGGATGACCTATAAGTACAGACATTTAGCATTGATGAATCATCAGCTTGAATTTCAAGATATTTAAGACTTTAAAGGACAGCTCTGTTTGAATAGAGTACTTAAAGAAAAACACATGGGCTATAGATGATAGACCTAATTTTTTAACAGCAGCCAAGCAAATTAATTGTCTTATTTTAATACAGCAAATATAACAAAAATTTAATTAACTTCTTCATACATAACACATGAAAAAATTTCTGAACAAAAATAGCCATTTTAATTACTTGCTATAAAATACTTTGACATGACATATTATATTATTTTATTCATAAAGGAAAAATTCCTCATATGAATAAAGATATCATTACATGATAGTTTAATGAACTTTTTAAATATACTAGTTCATTATCCCAAAATTTTATAATAAATATCAAATTTAGTACTAAAAAAATTAAATCATCTAACCCAAGGAAAGAGTGCTTACATCTATGATCAAGAAATATCATTAATTTCTACCTGACCACTTTTAAGAGTGTTCCATATGAATTCTCGAACTCTTTCTTCATTGAAATCGTCTTCCAACTCTTCTTGCAATTTAGTTAACCAAACAAGAACTTCCTGGAAAGAAACAAAAAACTTCAACCTTAATTTTCTTTACAGACCTAAGTTGTTTCAAAAGTTCACTGATTGCAAGTGAAAATTACAATACAAATATTAGTAAACTAAGTTTTGTCATGAACCAATATCACTAGATTTGTGACACTTAAAGGTTGATTCCACGAAAAAGTGCCATGGACATCATTTATTAAATTTCAACTTTTTTGTTTTAAACAAAATATACTCGGCAAAAATTCTTGACACTTTATTTTCTCTTTTTATACCTCAAAATAAACAGTTCGTAAAAAATTCGGACATTAAATTTAAAATTTGAGTTAAATATAGAACATCAAAACTTTGTCATGTCTGTCATATTAGTCATGTCAGTCACGCTAATAAATATTTATAATATTTTACTATTTATAAATTTCTTAATTTTTTTCTTTCTGGTTGGCACATCAGAATCTTATATTGATTCCAAAGAAATTCTAGACTTGAAATGCATACCAGTTAAGAGCAAATTGTAATAATATAAGGTCACTCAAAATCTGTGTCTCAATTTTGTCATGTCAGTCACGGCATGTTTTAACCCAATTAATTTTAAGTATTTTCTCTTAAATGAAAATTTCAGTGTTTTTTATAATCACGACCTTTATTTGCATCACCCCATGGTAATTTTTTAACAGTCAATTAACATTTATTACTTTTTAAGAGCCAAGAAAGTTGTCTCGTGTCATGTCTGTCACGAATGGAATTAGCCTAAAGTGTATTCTCAATGAAGAATCAAAAAAATAATACCTCAAAATTTTAAACCATTATTTAACATAAGGATTCAATAGTAAAGAATGTTGTCTCACAAAAGGGCCTATCACCCTTTTCTAAATAGTTAACTATATCCACATAAATTAACATTAGTTAAATAGGAGTTCGGAAGGAAAGGTTTATTACAAGACAGGCGTTACTATATCCCAGGTTCACTATGGCAGGGTTCGACTGTAGCTGCTTTTGAAGAGTGGTCATGAGAGCGAATAAAGGTGTGTGTCTTTTAAACGCTAGTGGAGTATTGCGAGTTTAGAAGTAATAATTAAGCCCAGCAACTACAAAATAGTATTAATTCTTTGAACGACCTGAAAATGGACAACTATGGTTGTATCCTTTGCTTATGTTTTTTAATTATTCCAAAATCCTATATCTAAAAAACTCGGAATATTTGGGGACATGATCTCAAAATCAGTCTACAATAAAAATTGACTACCTACAAACATTTGAAATTTACGTTTTATTTCTAGAAAAACTGATGAATAAAAATATTTAAAAAGCCAAGCCTTAATGATTAGAAGGTTAAACTGTTTTATAATAAACATAAACTATTTGTTTACCTGGTTAGCTAAACCATGCAGAGGTCCAGCCAATCCATTTACACCAGCAGCAAAGGATAAATATGGGTCCGATAAAGCACTTCCAACCAAATGAGTTGTGTGGGCACTAACATTACCACCTTCATGGTCGCTAGAAAAAACAAGTTAAATAACTAAATATAGTTATTAAACAAAATTAGTTTTAAAAATATTTAAAAAATCTATTTCTTACAAGTTTTACAACTGTGGTTTTTAAAATATACTAGGAACTCATATACCAAATTTGAAGTCTACAGCTCTTTTAGTTTGAACAGTTGAGGTTTCAGATAGACAGACCAATGTTCAAAAACTATTTTTTTTTTATAATCAGCACCCTCCAAAACATATAGAAAACACAAGACATCTTTTTGGATTTTTGACCCCATGTTATTTTGCATAATACTTTCATTGCCATATGTTTCAGATTTGGTAATTGAAAGTGAAAGCAAGAATATATTACATCACAAGTTATCCATAATATGATAAATTTTGTTATCTATCCAGTTCCTATCATTGACCAAAGTTTATCAGAATTTAAAACACAGGAACAAACACATTAAGATATCTGTACACATTCAAAGCACTTTTTTAAAAATATGTTCTAGCAAACAATTTTGTAAGTATTTTTGTGTATAGTATGTGAAAGAAATATAATAGAGTATATATGTAATAGAGTATTTTTGTGAAAGAAATAACTATAATTAGCACGTAAAATGTTGCACACATACCCAACGTTTTAAAATGTGGTAATTTTATTCATATTTTTAGCAGTTTTTTTGCCAAAAACTTCAATGAGGCGTGACAAAAAAAACTTTTCAACCGATAAAGAAATTAATACCACTAAGTTGAATTGTAAACTTATGTTTGGGCATATACCTAAAAGATTTATTTAAAAAAATCTTTTTGTTTTAAGTAGTAAAAAAAAGACAGATTTTCAACATTTTTTATGGCGTGTCAAGATTAATGACAAGTCCAAACAAAATAAAAAAACATATTTCTTCCAAGTTTCTTAGGGTAAATACACAAGAAATTAGTTTACAGTTTAACTTGACAGCATTATTTATTTAATCAGTCTAACGGGTTTTTTTATCATTAAAAATTTACAAAAAAACTGCAAAACATGTGTATAAAATTACCATATTTTAAAAAATTGGACATGTATGCAAAATTTACATGCTAATTATAGTTATTTCTTTCACATATACATAAAAATACTTCCAAAATTGTTTGCTAGTACACATTTAAAAAAGTGCTCCGAACGTATATGTATTAGTTAATTTCAGAAAACTACTCTTACCTATGAATTGTGAGATACAGTCTCATTAGCTCTGTGAAGTCAGGATCGTCATATCCCAACATGGAGGTAAAATTATGTGACCAATCCTTCTCCATGTCTATTGCAGCAACTGGAGAGCCATCACGGTACATGTTCTTATAAATTGTAGCAGCGATTGTTGGTAACTTAGCAATCATTTCCATTGCATCATCAAAAACATGCTATTCAAGTGAAGATTAAATAACACAAGATATGAGTGAGTAAGTACATTTATATTTTTACAAAAATTTAGTTATGTCAATCAGCAGGAAGTCAAAAGTTAAGCAAATTGATTTCACAGTTGGCGATCAGCTAATATACCATTTATGGAAATTTTTAAAGTTATAACTATTGTAGTGCAAATATTCTTAAGAAAAAAAGTATATATGGAGGAATATGGAAGGTTAGAACTGTATAAACTTAGGTGCTGGATATTATGGCCTGGAATCCATACTTTTAAATTAGCAGAGTTTCTGATTTTTCTACAAATTTAGGATTTCGCAGCAGCACGAATTTTGCAACATGCAGCAGAATTTTTGTAATTTTACGACATCCAAAATTTGGCCATTTTAAAATTATTATGTTAGTCAAGTTTATCGGGGAAAAAAAATGAAAAAAATTGGCATTGACAATTTTAAATAAATACTTGCGATAAATAAGTCTAAAATTACTTTGTTGTTGCAAAATTGCATTTTGTGACTGGTGACTTTTAATTTCGAACCCTAGTCTGCATCCTCTTCAAGTCCTAAGCATTTATTTATTATTAAAATGGTTTAGGTAAATATAATAACTAAATAGACTCTTAAACACTCTTTAAAAAAAAAAAGGTTTAAACATATTTCTCACCTCCCATAAACTTGCTTTAGATACTCCTTCAGAATAAGCCTTGAAAAATTTGCTTTCAGTTTGACAGGCCGTTATGGCAGAACTGAATTGAGACATTGGATGCAAGTGGGATGGGAAGTTGTTTATCATTGTCACAACATGTGGGGGTAAATCAGCCAATCCAGCCCATTGCTTTGACATTGCGTGAACCTGTGAGGGAAAAATTGAACACATTAAAGATATATATTTTTAAAAAAACTAAAATAAATGGTTATACAAGGACAATATAGTGCTATGTTGATGCCTGTCTTTAACTTAATAAAATTATTTCTAAATGGTTAAAAAAATTCTAGTAAGTGAAAGCCCTGTGAGATAACATGGGGTTGGGGAAACGGGTGTTGGATAAGATCCTAGTCTCGTCGTAGCCCAAACTAATTCTATCCCCACTCTTCAATAAACAATAACTTTAGCTGTATATAGTTTAATATAAGAGTATAATAATACAGTACACATAACACACCAGTGCAACATTCAGAGTATACCTAACAATTTTTAATATTATACATTTACATCACATTTTTAAATAAGTATCTGTATAACTTTAAGGTGCTAGCGATCTTCGATAGATATACATATATAGCATTAAGAACATGGCATACAAACTAGCATCACAACCTTACCCATAAAATAAGTTATTACTACAAAAAATATTAGAGAAACAAAGACAAATTAAGGATCATTTTATGATACTATTGCATAAAAAATGTCATGCAAAATATGTAAGTATTAAAAAAAAAACATACTTGTTCTGCAGTTGGAATGTCTTCCGTTAAAAGAAGCCAAAACAAGCCTTCTGGCAATGGTTGTTCACCATTTGGAGCCTTTGGTAGCAACTTTTTAATTTGTGGAATGGTGAAATCTCTGAATTCTATCCCATCTTCTGGATCAAGGTGAGAAGTTTCTGTCACTAAACTTTTCATACCTCTCATACCACCATAAACCTATAAGAAAAATTTTCATCATGTATTCAGATATGAAGCTCCTAATCTACTTTATCCTTGAACAAATAATCTTTTATAAAAATATATTTAAGAACTCAATTTTTCAACAATCAATATTTGATCAAGAGAAAAAAATATATAATTTAAAAAACATTAGTAATTGCTAATAAACTGGCTGATAATAAACGAAAATGCAGACTGAAAATATTTGAAGTATTGAATTGTGATTGAAGGTTATTTTAATTTTCTACATTTTTATTAAGCCAATTGTTTTGATATGACTTGAACCCGACAAAAAGTTAAACATATTAAAAACAAATTCAATATTTAATGGACCTTTATGCAAAGACAATATAATGCCATACTGATGCTTGGCAAACATTTAATCATTATATTTCTATAGTGTTAAGAAATTCTAGTAAGTAATATCCTTGTGTGTTGACCCGTAAAATAAGAATAGTCCTAACATAGCCCCATGTGTGACATAGAAGGCAACTAAAATCGACACCCAGTGTTCAAGGTAAACACATGCGTTTTAAATTATTTTATTCTTATAGAATACAAATTCTAGTATTTATATAAAATATAAAACATCATACATTTATGATTCAAACAGGCAGCTCAGTGGCCGAGAGGTATTACGTGTCCGCCTGGTAAGCCTAAGTTTGAGGGTTGGAACCCCAGCTAAGTTGTCAGATTTTTTGAATGGGAAAATCATAGCCACGCATGTCATATTATTAAGTTACATGTGAAAGATCCCTTGAGTAGCCATTTGGATTTGGTTATCTTGGCAAAATTAAATATCGGCATGCTTTAACATCCACAGAAAGCTCAGATTAAATGTAATACGAGAGTCAAAATTCGTAGTGCAAGTCACCTAAATGGTGCCACAAGAAATGGCTCACAGTTCTGGGGAATATACCGAGTCTGCAAAGGTTTAGCTGTCAATAAAAAGGTCTTGTTGGGAAAAAAAATATTTAAACATACCTGATCGATTGTTATTTCACCTATCACTTTACTACCATACACTTCTCGAAACTCCTTAACCTTTTTTTGGTGCTCGATAATAGCTTTAGCCATAACAGCTTTAAGATCCTGAAATTAAAAAGATTAAAATAGTGTTCATGTATTTTAAAACCGATATTAAATATCCTCTTAATACAGTAGAATATCCGAAATCCGGAACCCTAAAATCCGGAAATACCTAAAATCCGGACTTTTTTCATTTTTCTCAATTTAAAAAAAATCGATTTTCTTGAAAGGGAATTTAAAACAAAAATATTCCGATTTCCCAATTTTTTTTTATCTCTTATCTTAGTTCTCTACTTCTTTTTTATTTCTTTCCATAAGGAAATTTCTATCAAGTAACGATACGAATCGGACATGTTGGAAACCGAACCTTGTGGAGAGGGGAGAAAGCGTTCTTAGAAGAACACGAAGTTTCACTCCTTATAGCGCATGCGTGGTTCGCCACGTGTCGTGGAATGCAAGAAATTCGGGATCGACTTGCGACCTTCAGAAGGTCGGGCTTTGTTAACTTTGGGGATGAATGAAAGGGGTTTGATGACTTCTGTCACTCAAGTGCGACGGTCGCAAAGTTATCCCGCCCCTTGGCGAGTAGGCGATATTGTTTGGCTACTTTAGATAATTTTTCAGTGAAATCGAAGTGGAAGAAAAGATTCCTATGGACACCTTGATAGAAGTGCTAAACACTGCAATTAAAGGACTAGAACAGCGTGATTTTATTTCGGAATCAGAAGTAATGGCAGTGCATAAAATTCGAGAAAAATTAATTGCCCAAAAACCTAAATTACTAAAACAATTAACCTTAAGTGAGATGTATTTTAAAAGAAAATAAACTAATATTTAGTCCTATTTCCTTGGTTTATTCTGTTTACATTGTATTTTTGTCATTATTTTTAAAGAATAATTAAATTTTATCTGGAATCCGGATTTGAGATATTCTACTGTATAATAATCGGTAGAAACAATTTTAAAGTTATATTCAATATCACATATTCAATATAAAAAATATACAAAAACCAAAATATTTTACAATCAGACGAAGTTTAATCTTTAAATTATGGGGGGAATCTCAAAAATAGTCAACTATCTAAGGCAGGGGTTTCCAACCTATTTCACACCAGCATACCACTTGACCGTGAGAAATTTTTGGCGTACACCAGACCGAAGTATTTTAATAAACATATAATATTTACTCGAAAAAGTGTTTAAAACTTTTTAGAGAGAAATTCTTGAGAAAACTTCATATTTAATGGTTAGATATTTGTTTATTTATAATATACTTAAAATAAAGGAGAAATAAAAAGATTAAAATGGCATTAATTTACAGATTTGTTTATTACCCATTGGTCTAAAAACATACAAATAAAAAAATAGTACAAACGCAGCAAAATATTATCCAGAAGTTAAAGATTTTGCCTTAAAATAATGTTAATGTTTTAAATAATGAGTAATATGTTTGCTTGCTCACTGCATATGCGTACAGAAGTTATTGTTTGCATCATGTTGCTCACATCACACCTGCTTACCACCCAAAATATTCCTGCGTACTACCGGTTGGGAACCCCTGATCTAAGGCAACTGCACAATATTTTTAATAGTAATCCTGATTAGTCAGAATTGCAAATTGCAGAAGAATTAAATAGTGTATATAATATTGATTAGGAATATTCCTTAATCTCGTTCGTTTGTGTGAATAGATTAAAGGTATTTATTATTATGAATTATAATTCAAAGTTTTATTTTAATTTTCTACATTTTTATCAGAAATATCAGAATAAATTTTGTATGGTACTTGAAACATACATGATATTAATAGATAAAATACAGCATGAAGCGTGGTCACAATAAGACTTTCAAAATTGTTTAATAAGAAAAAAATATATTAAATGAATATTGATCCTCAAACACTGATTAAAAAAAAAGAGTTAATTTATTACCCTATAGGAGAAAAAAATACCATAAAGAAAAAAACAAAAGGTTTACTACTAAGTTAAGACAAGATAGGGTATATGTGAAAATTTATTTTTTTGTTTAATAAAAAAAAAATATTTTTAATAACAAACCGTTGATGAATCTGAAGCATTTCTGGCAGAAGTCAAAGCAGGTATAAATTTCTGAAACAAAGCAAAAAAATAATTGTTAATTAACTATGTAGGAGTTTAAATGTATATGCAAAAGTTGAACTGGCTATTATGATAAACTGTTATTTATAATATAAACATTGTCAACAAACAAAATAAAGTTACCACAGCATTTCTAGAGTACGATATTTTGTTGAGAAAATTACAAAGTGCCATTTTTGGTGCAAAATATTTACGCAACCGCAAAAGGTTACAAAGTATATTTTAGTTAAAAGTCGCCACGCCAGCTGTTATCAGACAAGAATCACAAGCGAGCTCTCAGGAACGAAGATAAGCAAGATTAGAGATCGTAAATTTATACTTAGAAATAAATTTTCAAAGATTAAGAAGAGAAGACGATTCTTCTCTAAAGCGGGAGAGAACATGTGTAGGAAAACTCTAAAAGTTTCAAATTAACTGACATACTTTAATATATACAGGCTTTTCGTTTGTGAAATGATAAATATTTAAATCGAAACTTAGTGACGCGGAAAACTCAAAATTTCGCTTTCTTTCTTGAAATTTCACGCATGTCACTCATGACGCATGGGAGGAGAATCAAATAAACACAGCTGGAAATAAATAAACAAAAATAACACGTCAATGCCCTCTTTTGAAGAGATAAATATGAATATTTAATCGATTAAAATCTGTTGAATAAACATAAAGTTCAATTTAAAAATAATTTGGAAAACAAAAAGCACTTTTTGTGCAAAACTTCAAATAAAAAAAATAATAAATAACAATAATAAAAACTTTTCTTAAATAAAGTGAAGCGAACTAAATAGTCCACATACTGACGCATGCGCAGTAGCAAGTATTACTCATTAACGTCTAGAGCTCGAAACCTCACTAATTTTCAGCTACTTTCGCGCATGCACAGTAGCAAGAGGGTACTTTTAAAAATTTCTTTGGCGCAGGGCGCAACTAAAATCCGTTCGCTTTTATTTATATTGTTTTACTCACAGCCAAAGATCAAAGAATAATAAAGATAAGATAGAATACTAATGCATAAAAAAATAAAGAACGTAGCATTTATGATTAGGTTGAAAAGCTTATGCAAAATCAGTAAATTTGACTTCATTTAATTTTTTTTAAAGATAATTTATAACAAGTTTAAAGATACAGTTTAAATAAAGTTAATAGTAAAAAGCTTTTGACTAAAATTTAGTACTTAGGTCGTACAATAATCATGCAAAATTTGTTTCTGGTGCATTTACCATTTACATGTTTTAATTACCTGTTCAGGAGCCGGTGAGTTTTAAAAAAACCAAAAAGTTAGTTTCAACCGTTTGTCAAAGATAACAAAACAACCACTGAAATTGCAAATGGAAAGAAATATTCCAATTGCTTTACAATTTGAGACCAGTCATTAACATATCAGTATTTACAAGTTTTTGTAGCTTGCCGAATTCCAAGTCCCCAAGCTTCTTACTGCGCATGCGCACTATGTGCCGCTAATTGTGAGATTCCGAACTCTAGACACAAGTGTATATTACTCACATTTCTGTCTGACTACTGACATCAGATTTGATTATCACAAGAAGGACGATCAAGTTTCAATTTGTGAAGTGGTAATGTTTTTTTCCGGCTTTTCCAAGGATTATGTGTGGTTCCCTCGCAACCTGTGTGTCCATTGTCTTCGTGAGTGTCAATAACGTGTGTGCCCACCACCTGGAATGGAAGACGTGAGATTTAACTGCGAAAACGAGCTGTAAAAAGTGTCTCTTATGGTGATCGAACTACCCAAAACAACTAATGCCAGGATGGGCAACGCAGGCTCGTCTCGTCAAAGTACGTTACATCAGAGATTAAAACAGTATCCTGTTGACAGCATGAAAATGCCCATGCCTGAGCAAAATGAACTGGAGAAGCGGTTTACGAAAGTTTTGGTATGTATTGTACATATACTCTGTCGATGTCTGCCAAAACACTCAGTCTACTTAAATAGTTCAATTCGGAATTTTGAAACGACGAACAAGGTTTTTTTTTTCATCTTTAAGTGCAATTTAAGCATTTGTCAACATAAAATTTCAAATCTGTACAGTATTCGACAATAATAAATCTGTCTTAATTAAATCACCTACAGCTTCAGATTACAGAACTGTGTTAGCTTTGCAAATAAGGGTTCCTTGCAGACCAAATGTCAATGTAAAAAAAAACCTACCAATTGTAAATCATCTCTATATTTTTTTCATCCCATAAGTAGGTATGAATACTATCTACAATATTATTCAGATGCAGTGTAAAGGCATGATGGGTGATATATAAACACTCACACAACAGTGATTGCGCAATTTGAAAGGACTCCAGTTTTGCAATGAAATAATGAATTTCTGTCCGCCTGTATCTAACCTCTATGATGTAGTCTTAGTCTATGAGGAGTCTTAGCCGAAATATCTTAAGTTTTTGTTGACATTTCGTCTGCAATGAACCCTTATTTCCAAAGCTAACACAGTAATCAATTTGAAGCTGTTTAACAATTTAATTAAGAATATAATAATTGTCGTACTGTACTGATTTAAAAAGAGTAATTAGCCAGGATTCAAAATTAACGGTCGCTTGTCGCAAAATGCGTTTAAATCCTACAATTAAGTGACTTCAAAACACATTTTGTCGCAATTATACCAACTAGTTTTTTTATGTCACTATCAACTTGGTAGGGTGTTTCGCAAGTTCTTGTCAAAAATAATCTTAAAATCACAAATCTTTTACATCACATTTCGTCATAATTTTTTTTATATGATCTAAAATAGCAAAACTCCAGTGTAAAATAATTAGTATGCATTGCATAAAAATAGTATTTTTATTCAATATATTTTTCTTAAAAAAATGCTCCCAAATAGCGTGTATTTGCTTCTAGTTTTTAAAGTTAGTAGCACACATCGTTCCTAAATATTTCCTTTCCAACTATTTTTTTCACCCATTTCTGATGCTGCTTATAACACAACTAATATGCACTTTGTAAACTAGAGCTTCCTTCAAGAAAGGGTCAGGTCTGACTGTCATTATACGATGTAGAAACAAGTTGCGGTAGAAATTTACTTTACGGTCACCCTTGGTGAACTTTCCGAAATCGCGCCAAAAGTCTGTATTTTGGCGACTTTTTTTAACAGCCACAATTCACAGAAAAGATAGTATGACCGAAAGAATCGTGCTAAGGGTCCATACAGTAAATCTGATCCCTAGTTGCTTTAGATGCAGGTGTCAATTGGTCAGCTGTAAATTGTTCAGGGACAAGTTCTTCTATGTTATCTACGTAACCATGCCACAGCTTAACTTCTTCACTCATTAAGAAAAATCATACTCGTTCTTTATATATAAACATATTTGTCAGACAATTATTTATTAAGAAATACGTTTTGCAAGTAATTTGGAACAAATTAGTGTTTAATACAGTAGAACCCCGATTATCCGAGTTAATGTGGACCGAGACTAACTCGGATAACCGAAAAACTCGGTTAACCGAAAAACTCGGTTAAAGCGAAAAATTTAAATAAAACAATTCTGTATGTCTAAGTGTGTATTTTAACAAGTACAAATGTTCTACAGACTAGGCGTAATTTATATGCAGGACATTGAAATAGTTCTTTCACTTAAAAAAAGTCTTTAATTTTTTTTTTGTTTTATTTTATTTTGGCGTTTTCGGCAGCAATGTAAGGAAAGTAAAGGGGGAATTATTGTTTGATTTCTTTTCCTGAAGGTTTGTGAGATCATGTTCGGTTCAGAATATGTTTCGGTAGTCGTCGGAAAAATCTTAGAAATGTTTCAAAGCTCGGTTAAAGCGGAAAATCGGATAATCAGGGCTCGGATAGTCGGGACTGTACTGTATTTGGTGGGGATGTCAATTTAGTGGAATTTGAGGTTTTGGGCAGTAAAAATTGAATTTTTTTTTGTGCTATTAACAAACGAGCTCTGTAATTTTTTGTGTGATTAATATTCCATTATAACTTTCGTTTTAATCCAAAATATAATTTAATTTAACCGCTGAAAAACTTAAAATTAAGGTCCATCAGAGCAACTGGAATATCTCTCCCTTAGCAATGAATCTCAATTGGTTAAACTAAAAAATCACGGCCGGATATTTTATGCCAAATCTGGGAACCCTGACTTATTGGTATTATGGCAACCTTTGGCGAAATTAGTGTCATGTTCTCCATACTGTGGTCATTCATTGGTTGTCTCGGTACATGCCTAGGTTTGTTGTCATTCCACCTTGCAATATTTTTTATATGAGATCAAATCCGGCTAGGATTCTTTAGTTTAACCCTTCAATTTGTGAGAAAAATGTCATCTGACGACACAAGAACTACAATTCCAATGTAAGAACATGTAAACTTTTACTTAATGTTCTGTTACCCATAACCACTTTTACATTCTAAACGGCAAGTGCCCCCCCCCCCCCCCCCCTAAAAAACAGTATGTGATTAAGTATGTTTTATCATATTACCATTCCTTCTAACTTTAAGACAAGTACTTTCATTTAAATGCTCAAAAAACTTTATTTTGTTTTTCAGGTTATTTTTTTTAAACCTTTTTTTTTACAAGTTAAAATTTTCTAATTTAATACCTATTTTTGGAAACAGTTTATCCTAAGTAATTACTTGATAAGTAGTAGAAATGAAAGATATTTTATTCTACCGCCTTTAAACGATGTCGTTCTTATCAGATATAATTGTCTTCTTATCTTGTTTGCTCTTAAATTTAAGCGCACATGTGTTTCTACTGTATTTTAGGATTTTAAAAAAAAAGCAATTGTATTTATTTTAAAGAAAAGACACTTGAAACTTCTTCAAATAGCATTGCACTTATTCTATTATTTCACTAGTTAAGCCACACATTAACGACTCTTAACACACTTAAATTGTGCTTTCTAGAATTGTGGCATCTGTGTGGCATCATTTAATTACTATCAAAGTGGTAAATATCAATTTTGTGCAGGTGCATATATACTGTAATTGCAGTATTAAGGGAATATATAAATATGGAAAGAGGTTATATTTAAAGATCCATGCTACATGCTACTATGCCTCAAGTTAGTCTCTCCTTTTTGTGGGGAAATGAGGACCAACCTAGCTTGGGAACTCACCATTTAAGTTTCGTGTCTGTCTGACGACTAAAGATAAAATCTGTTGAAATGCCCCCCTCCCCCTCATTATCCCTGGGCACATAAGCAGAAATGGGCGCAGCAGGTCTTGTCCCTGTATGGGCTGTGGCTGTCATTCCACTGACCTTTTTTTTTTATAAAAATTTCACTTGATAAAAAAAAATATCCTTTTATGTGTTTTCTTATCACAGAACTGTAATCTGCTTTCAACTAGTTTTCAATAAAAATAAAGATTATTTTTTTAATTATGTGGAATTGGTTTTAAATTAAAAATGATGATTTGATGTAGTAAAACAGCTATCATTTAGATTTACGGCATTTGCTCATAGTAGATGTAGAAAAAATAGTAAAAAATACAACAATTTAAAAATTTATCGCCACTTATAAAAACGATTTTTTTTTTAAAATGTGAAGTACGATTTGCAACAGCCTGCCCTACTTTGCACCGGTCGATGTTGATTGTTGGTCTAATATCGATTGTACCGCATCTAACTATTTCTGGCAAAATTGTTTGCCAAATATAAATTTAAATATAAAACATAAATTAATGCTCTTTTTCTTTAACTAAAGATTTGAATATTGTAATAAACACTGGCTTTTTATCTGGTTTCTTTGGTGCAAGAACTATATTTAAATATCTAAGTTCATGTATACTCATTGTTTTTGGAAATAGTGTCCAAAATAAAGGCATCATCCATCTTAATTTTGGAAACTGTCCGCCCAACCAGTCTGCCAAAGACGTTATCCGTCAACCATATATATCTTCATTAGATTGTTTTGCTATGATCTTTTTTGTCCTTAGAATTTCTAGCGTGTTAGGACCTAATTTGGAATGCTAATAATAATCGCTTGACGCCGATAGTTATGGATTGACGTTGTTATTTTCCGTACCAGTTGTTTATAAACTCCCTCCGTATTTCACAATAAAGTAGTTGTATTTTAAATATCGAATTGAGTTTATATTGAAAAATTATTTTCAATGTTTTATCTTAAAAGAATTTTTAACGTTAAGGATTCGGTGTTATATAAATATTTATCTACTATTACTTGCAAAGTAATAAACGTCTTTCCGAAGCTAATCCTCGCACATTCGTATACAACACGCTTATTGGTTTCACAAAGTTTTATATTTCTAACCCTCGACTGATTTTGAAAAGAAGTAACAATTATAATTTTTATGGGTACAAAACTTTGATACTAAGTTTTTTACTACACTCCGTGCCAACCTATCTTGGGTAAAAGCAAATAGTAAAAAGGCAGGGGGAAAAGCGCGATTGGTCCGTTAGTTGGAATTTCTTGTAAGGTAATATTTCCATACAAAATGATCTTACTACAATTTAACCAAAATACTTTTCATTCTGATAAAATAGCGAAATTTTCTCAAATAATATTCAAATCTGTTAGACCTTAAATGAAATTAATGTTTTAAACATGTTTTCTGGGTGGATTCACAAATTATTTATGGAACTCTTTACATCCGCGGAAGGATCTTCTCCGTAGCATATTTCTATTTACCCAACTTAGGTTGGCAAGGAGTGTTAAAATCAAAAACAATTATTGTTTTTGTTTTATTCTATTGTTTTCAATTGTGACTTAAAAGATGTGCGAAAACCATATTTTTTCCGCACTGAGATGCAGGTTAGAATATTGTCAAAGCTGCAGTATGAGTGGGAAAACCCTAACCCCGAGCTATCTACCGTTTCTTTCACCACTATTTTTTGTCTTGTTTTTGCACCTTTTGTTTCATTTCATCTTTCTCTTCCCCGCTGTAAGGGGAAGAAAAAAAAAACGTTTAAAAACTCGACTTTCTACATTGCGTAGGCGGCGGCTATTTTTACCGGGCAGTTTTTTTTTGTCCAACTTGTTAAAAGTTCTTTGAGCCTTGCAGTGTGCAGAACACTCCCATTTTCTTATTATTCGCCATTCGATGCCGCCCGGCAGTCGCATTAGAAGCTTGGGCACTTGACAGGCTTGTCCAGCACTTCCTTTTCAAATAGGCCGTGTCTCGAAAGTTAGCCCCTATCTTATTTATTTTTAAATGTAAATTAGCCATTATAACACAATCGAAGAAGACTCTGTTTCCTTGAAAGGGTGAAATACGATTTGAGGAAGTTTAAGGGGTTAAATTATTGTAGGATTTCCCCTTAGCATCCAATTTCGATATATTAAATTTGTTTTAATTTTAGAATTTGTAGGTAGTCTGACTTGATTTGTTTCACTGATTAACTTTTCGACCATGAAATCGTCATTGAATTTTCATTAATCGTGTTTTATTTACGTTGTTTTGGTTTAAAAAACTATAAAAAAAATAAACAGACGTATTTTTAAGTTTTTTATAGATAGATAGTTGAATAACGAACCAAACTATGCGAAATGCAGTAGGTCTGGTCACCCTATTTTTTGGCCGTTATTGGGTCACTTACCCGGTATTTTGTAAAAGTTTGTTTAATAGTTAAATTGATAGCTTTTCTCTTTTTTTTTTTGTTTATAAATACTTAAATAGATAATGTTTTTAAATATTGTACTGAGAGTTTTTCTCATTCATTTCTTCTTCAGCCCACTGGCCTGACTTCTAGTTCGAATCCAAATCGGTGGAGAACATTGTTTCATGTGTCATAGGTCGGTCATTCTGAGCAGGAAACCTTGAGTTAGTAACGGTCGTAATTGGCTGTAACGGTTGTTAAATGGGAACTATAAACGCGGAGCTGCAGCATGAGTCGAAATAACCGCGATATTTCTAAATTGGGGACAATAATTGGGAAACGACCCTGCTTCATGAATTGTGGTCGATTATGCTGTTTTCTTCTTTATTTTGAAATATATTCTTGCAAAAAGTATTTCACTCATGTTACTTTAATAATCGTTTGTGATGTGTGCTTTTCATGCCAAATAATTGCTCTACAATTCTCCCCGAACTGCACTAATGTCCGAAATTATCTTTACATCAGAAAGCATGAAACATATAGGGGGAAACTGTGATTGTTAAAATTAATGCTTCAAATAAGTTTTTCTTTTCACCAAGTATATATAAGGATAAATGCGCAGGGTGTGTGCTACTTTTAAAAAATCCTCCTATTTTATTAAAAATATTTTAATAAACTGGGAAGTTTAAGTGTGGACAAAATATATTAGGATTTTTTTCCAAATTATACAGGCATTGTGTATTTATCAATATATATTTCCTAAAATGACAGTCTTATTTAAAGCATTTTACAACACAGTTACCCACTATATCTATATGTTGCATGCAGGTTATTTGATGTTTTTCTAAGTGTAGCTGGCGCTACGACACTTGCAGGAAAGTGTGAATAAGAGTATATGCTTTACTTAACACCTTAACGACCAAATAACAGGGTTGGGAGCGACCGGGAATACCGTGAAAACTCGGGGAATTTTTCTTATTTATGGTCATTTGCTTGAAAATTTTCAAGAAAATGACCATAAAAGTGCTTATTTTTTAAAAAAAAAAATAAGAAGAAAACCTGAAAATTATGTAAAAACACATGTATGTTTGCATTTTAAATTTGTTTTTAGATTGATATTAAAAAAATATTCTAGCATATTCTAACATTCATATACACTGTTAAAAAAAATTCCTTGAATTAACGGAAAAACTACTGGCAGCAAGTTGCCGGGATTTTTCCGTTAATTTCAGGATCTTCCGTTTTGGAATTTTTCCGTTATTTTCAGGAACTTCCATTTTGGAACTTTCCCGTTAATTTCAGGGTCTTCCATTTTGGAATTTCTCCGTTAATTTCATGATCTTCCATATCGGAATTTCTCCGTTAATTTCAGGATCTTCCATTTTGGAATTTCTCCGTTAATTTCGGGATTTACCGTTTTAGAAATTTTCTGTTAATTTCAGGAATTTTTATTTAGCTGTTTCTTTGTTAATTTCATGAATTTCTAATTTGCATTTCTCTCTAAATTTAGAAAACTTACATGGTATATTTTTTAGTTAATTCCAAGACATTTTTGCTTTTTTTCTTGTCAATTTTGCTTCTATATACTATTTAACCATTAATCATTCTAAATATATCCATTTATATATGGTGTTATAAATATTAGCATAGGTAAATTTAACAGGAGAAACAGAGAAATTAAACATGCATCTTGTTTGTTTTATAAAACGTAAGCAAATAATGTCTTCATACTTTAACCTTAAATCTATTCAAAACTAATAAAATCTAATTCTTTAATATTTTTAAACCATATTTGGTATATAATCTGAATAAAAAGGACATTGTTCACATTTTTGAAATTTAAAAATTACCACTTTTCTTATATTTAAAACAATTTTAATATGGCAGAAAAGTGTTAATAATTTTTCTGTCATATTTTTTATAATGTATGTATTTAGTATTGTTCTGTGGCTAAATGGTATTGTACTTTACAGTTAGCATATCCAGGGCATAATCATGGGCAGAGGATAGTGAGTAGGGCCTCTTAGGGGTTGAACACTTCTTAACAAAGAGACTCTTTAAGACAGTAACCCTTGTAGTCAAAAACAATAATTTTTTAAGTGTCTGCATTACTGTACATACATGAATTTGTATACTCTGATGATTGTAAAAAAAAGAAGTTTTTAGTATATGGGGACGAGAGTTATTATCCCCTCCTGTATACACAAATGATACAATTTAACAAGATATGAATAACAAAAGAATTACAGAATATAATCATGTTTTATTATTCTTTCATAAATGAAAAAGACTGCTATAGTTTTTCAAATCCTAAACTAATTTTAAAATGTGTGCAGGAACTACAGATTTAGTTTTCTTCTTTTTCTGAACTTCCGACCCTCTTTCGAGATTTATGATAAACAAGCACCTAAAAAAAATAATATATATTAATCCAATTTTAAATGAATAGATCTAATGTAAAGAAGCAAGTGGTAATCAGGCGTTAACCAGAAAAAATCTTCTTAAGTCTTCTGAAATTATACAATTGGTCAATTTTCGGCTTTTTTTTTTCGAGCAAGTTTTCCATAGTATCTGCACCGTAATAATTTAATATCAGAGTTAAAAATGGTTTATCTTATTTTGTGAAGAGGGGGAAGAGGCAGACAAGGCATGCATCTTAGAGTACCTAAGTTAGTGTAATTAATTGATTTATCCATATCTCACAATACAGTTTTGAGAATCGGAACACTGAAAATAATTTTAATGGGGGGAGGGGGTAGAAACTAAACAGAAGTGTTCTTGAATTCTTGTATATTAAAATTAAAAATACAATTTTATAATAGTATTTAGTATAAAATAATAATTTTAATGTCATTTAATAGTATTTAGTAATAAAATACAATCTATAATTAGTGTTCTAGTAAAAGCTAATAACTATTGCTTTTGAATATATCACCGACATGTACTTTAGACGGTGAGCCGAAAATGAGATGTCACTTAGCAGCTATATATCTAAATAAACACTAAAATAGCGTTCTGCGGACACTTGCAAAATTGCAAGTGTCCGCAGAACGCTATTTTAGTGTTTATCCATATTCCATATAATTCAAAATTTAGGAATTTTCCTAAATTTTGAATTAGTTAAAAAACTTGCATTTAATTGGAAATTGCGTTTTTCTTAGTGCAGACATTTCAAAACAAAGAGCATTGACAATAGTGTACACTCTTAAAACAAAAGAGTGAAATCCACTCCAGTTGGAGAAGTGCATTTTCGACACTGAAAAGGAGTGAATATTAACTCAGCTGAGTTAAAATCACTCGTTTGGAGTGATCCTGTTGGAGGTTTAACACACAAAGGATCCACTCCTTTAGGAGAAGTGCATTTTCAAGACTGGATGAGTGAAAATTACTCAGATTGAGTTAAATTTGCTCGTTTGTTTTAAGAGTGTATGTAACTTCTGAATCGAATCAAAGCATGTGATCTGCATACATCCGTAATCACTAATTGATTCGTTAAAATCAACAAAAGAGTATTATTTATTAATGAGAAAGTTTACGTTACGTATACTTGCATAGTTTTTAAAATAAACCATGCTGTGCTAATAGCGATAGCGTAACCGTGCTTTTCAATCGAGGTTAGGTTTTGAATTATCGTCGTACTAGATCTACACGAGGGCTATTGCTTTTCAATCGAATTTAAATGTATTAATTTCAAATCATTTCATTATTTTTTTTAATAATGTGCACTTGTTTGCTGGTGAACAGTTTTTATTTCATATATTTGACAGCTTTTTTAAACATTTAAATTAAATTTACTTAGTTAAGCGTGTTTGTAAACAAACGGAATTATTAATTTCAGGAATCACCCGCGGTCAGTTATAGGTCTATAGAGATTACAGAAACAAATAAGAAAGAGACAAGAACTGGATTCTATATATAGAATAGAAATATAGAAAATATAATCTTTAAATAAAATCTTATTTTAATAAAAGAAATGAACATACCTGTATATTTATCTTTCTTGCTTCAGATGTGGTCAAAACAAACAAACAAAAAACATGGTGGCTGAGTCGGTCGGTGGCTGTGTCGAGGCTAAAAGCTGTTGGGTGCGAGGTTATACGGAGAAATTACGTTCAGACGTGTCTTAAGTGAAATTCTTCACTCAGAAATACGGTGTTTTTCCGTTTTTGCTTGTCAAGCGTTTAAGGAAAACGGAAACAAGCTGTTTATTTCAGACAAACCGTCTGTTTGTTAAAGAAACGCAATCTTTCCGTAAATTCCCGAAAATAATCACAGAAATATGCACGTAAAATTCAGGTTTTTTTTAACAGTGTAGGAAAAGCCAATAACCTCACGCCGTCATTTTCACAATTGCGGAAAGGAAGGGTTCAAACCATTTATTTTTTGTGTGTAATGCTTGTGTTTTTCGTAGCGTCAAAAATAATCATCCAAATATTATTTTGAACATGACTGTAGCTTGCTTATCAAAACCCGAATACCCTTTCTCACAAGTTAACAACAAAAAACATGAAATCCACTAGGACCGGCATCATGAACCATTTAATTTAAACCAAAATTGCCTCAATCATTTTCTCACACCATCATCACACGTGGCTCCGGTATGCTGCAACGCCCGAGCCTCAAACCACAATAATGGCTGCCCCGTCGATAGGTTAAACGCACCTTCTGTTAAATTAAATTGAATCTGACGCATATCGCTTATCGATTCTGTTCCGGGTTTGATTGATGACGAGATCTGATAGCGCATTCTTCTTGCATCTCTGCACCCTCTCCCATTGTTGTGGAGGCATGTTGACGAGCAATTAACCTGAACCCGGGGTCGCCCTCATCTTCTGGTTATAAGCTACACCCTTTTTTTGAGGTGTCGGCATTGTTTCACGGGTTCAACCTTGTTGGTGTGGAAGGCGCTTTGAGGATGGATGGGTTGGCAAGGAATGGTCTGTTTGGCAACGAACTCTTTTAAAGTTCTTCCGCGGACTAAATTTTTACTAGAGCAATTGAATGAATATAATTGATTCTGGGGTGTTTTGTTGGGGAAGAAAAATCTTGTTTTATTTACTTACAAAATACCATATGATTTGATTTCTAAATATAAAATCAGAATATTTACTCAATTAGTCAGTTTCTTGATCGCTTAAATCAATTACATTATTTACAAACAATATTATTAATACATTAAAAATTAATTATGTACTTATGTAGCCCCGCGCAATGTGCCCTATACCCACAAGCATTGATGACTTACTCAAGACATAAAGACGCAAACTAACTCGAAGTTCATCATCAGTTAGACTGCACAAAGCTTTGAAATGTTTTCAATATCTGCCCGATAGTTTTTACTTCTGCTAGATTAAATTGTTATATAGAAATTAAAACAATGTATTGGAGTTCGCGATCGGCTATCTCGTCTCGGGCTTATGCTCTGGAGATCCGCTCAAGAATTCCATACATCCTGCCGCTGTCTTGTGTATAAAGGTGGCGTGGTGCAAAGGAGATTAGCTGCCATCTCCGAAACAAGCCTCTGTTTCTCGATCCACTCGGTTGCGTGATCCCATCTGCATATTAATTCAGGCTTAAATCTATAATTGCACTGATTGGAAGCTGGGTTAGGATGAAGTCTTTGTTTATATTTTAATCATTCTAAGGCAATGTTTTCAAGCAAAGACTAATAATTTTGTTAAAGACGACTTTAGGAATGCCACTTATAGCTTCATTTCTGAACAAAAATCTTACACTCTTAAGACAAAAGAGTGAATTCCACTCCAGTTGGAGAAGTGCATTTTCGACACTGGAAAGGGGTGAATATTATCTCAGACTGAGTTAACCCTTTCAGTCCCAGTGATGCCATTTGGCATCATCACCTTCAATATTTTTTTCAAATTTTTTATGTCCCGTTATGACATCCAAACACACATCATTCGATTCTTCATCCTTTGTTCTATCAGACAATATTTTACATTAATCTCAATAGAAGTCAGAACTACTATTTTTTTTATTTAGAAAATAGTCAACAAGCGTTTCTCCTGATTTTTGATAAGTTCACTTCAGTTCCACATATTTAAAACAAAATTTAAACTATTTCGGTTAAAATAATTACTAAATTTTTTTTAATAATATGGTCAGGTACCTTACAATATATAACTCGAAGTGTTTTTTATCTTATATATATATTTTTATTTTGTTGTTTTCCACAGTTAAAGAATTTTGGCATTGTTTCAAAAATCATATAAAAAATTTAAATGAATTTTTTTTCTTATGGAATTCGTATATTTGACCTAAAATAAGCTTATTTTGTGAATATCAGATGTTTCTGTAGTGTAGTAAATTTTTGGGACTGAAAGGGTTAAAATCACTCGTTTGGAGTGATCCTGTCCGAGGTTTAACACACAAAGGATCCACTCCAAAAGGAGAAGTGCATTTTCCAGACTAGAGGAGTGAAAATCAGACTGAGTTAAAATCGCTCGTTCGTTTTAAGAGTGTAAGTTTAATTCTAAATCTTAAGTTAGTTTTTTAAATTCCTTTATCCTTTACATATATAAGTTGTCCTGGACCTACCATGGTCGTCATTTGCCTTATATTTTGTTTATTTCCATATAAACTTAATTTGTCAAGCGAAAATTAGCTTTATGTTTATCTTGCAAATCGTTGTTAATGGGTTATTGCATTTCTTTTTTTTTTGTGTGTGAAATCTACGGCATGTCTTACTTATAACCTCATACGAACTGTTTGATTTTTGAAACAATATATCGACTATCCTTTTTGGAGTGTTTTTAATGATTAAAAAGAATGAATCTCTCAGATAAAAAGACTCACAGGAGAAAGTTTAGTAATGTAAAGACATTTGAGGCAACGCAAGAAAATGATGTACAAAAATAGGTATATTAGGTTCGAAATTTGGAAACATTTACAGCTGCCATCATATGGAATTCTAAATAAAAATTAAAAATTAAGAAACAGGGAAAAAAGATTTTTAAAAATACTATAAATAACTTATTACTACTTTTTAAAAATGTTCTTCAACACTTTCTCTACTTTACTATCTCTAGAATTTATAATAAGTTTTTGAAACATATAGTATCAAAAAATATTTGTTTTGCCTTGCTTCAGTAGCTCTGAGATTGGAAGTTAAAGTATCTTTAACGATCTTTCTTCCGCGTGACGTAACACGTAAGGACATCATTTGTCGTTTTATGTCGCATCCATATTTCATGTTACATTTTTCTGCTAGTTTATAGATATAATCATATGACTGTTTAGTTTCAGAAAGCTTTAACTGGCGTTTTTGTCAAAAATTGTTAAACACTAATTATATTATTAGCTTTTCTATCTCTTAATTAAAAAAAAATCGGACTCTTGGATCAATGGTTGGTTTATGAAAAACTTGATATTGAGGTCCAAAGTTAGTGCTTTTAGAACATATAAAAACATTTCGTAACATCTTCAAAATGGGTTAATGTTTCAAGCTAAATATCCTTTAAAAAATCAGTTACATTTTTGTCAGCGCAAAGCACTGATACGACTAGACATGGTATAGCCACTTATGCTTCAGTAAACGTCTGCATGCAATGCAAACGGGATGGACGAACTTTCCTACTGACAGAAATCGTGAGGAATTTCTTATGTGATGTGTATTCATTGGGATCATTATTTAAATATTTTCGTTTTGGGGTAATCATTGAAAGTTGTTTTTGATAAAAAATGTTTTCGAAATGGAATTTTTTTTATCTAGTTTATATGGCTTAACTTAATGTAGTTGCTAGAATTGAAGCTTTCATTTCAATTAAAATTATTTTTAGGCTTCCAAATATAAATTAAACTAAAATGTTTATTTCATTTCTAAAAAAATTTTAGGGGTGCGGATGTACCAGACAACTTTTAACTATCGCTTAAACATGTCTTTTTATTCGCTAGTTTCGGCTATCCATTCTGTACGTGCGAATTGTTTTTTTTAACTTAAGGTCCTGACGTGTAATATTAACTCTTGTTCTAAGTCCGTTTCAGCAACACCTTTAAAACCTAAAAAGGTTTACGGCAGCAACCCTTTGCCCATGCCTGATTTTTCGAAAACCTTATCACTGAAACCAACATTGGCACAACCTTCCTTTTACTAATTTCCATAAAAATAGTAATCGCCTCTTTTTTTACGATTTAGTGACGCACATAATTTCCCACTTCAATATTTTCTTATGGAAGAACTAACGCAGTCGTTCCATACGTTTGTAGTCCAGTAAATCATTAAAATGTTATTTTATTGGAATTGTTTTATTTGTAAAATTGTTGTTGAAATTTGTGTATTGCTACAGTGATGTCTAAGATATGTACGGTTAATAGAAATCAATCATATAAAAAAATCTTTTTAAACATACAAAACGGAACATTTATTTATTTCTGAAACTGTCTAAACCTTATTACCTCGGTAAAAATAAAATATTGACCATTACCACGATCTATATGCATTAACCAGTTTCTCTATCAAAATACACCTTGGTTAGTTAGTTTAAATACTATAGTATTTACTTAAGGAAGTATAAAATAGGTATAATTACATTATCTTGTTATCATTTGGCCTTTTCAAAAGCCTGGCAGTATATACTTAGTTTGTTGCAGTAAGTACGGTCTTTGATGTTTTTTGGTCCTTTGATAGTGTCTATACAATTTTAATGCCGTGCACATACGATTGAATTTCTATTATTGGATTGGTTTCCATTGTCAAATTTCCATTAAGCATTTTTATGGTGTTAGATTTCTTTTCACCTCCGCAACTAAATGTTTCAAAATATTTCACAAACCAGTTTCCGATTCCACGTTCTATGAATGTCGATTTAAAGTGAAGAGTGACAAACCTTTGTTTATTTTAACATTTTACAATTCGTACCCCGTACAATAATGGTATTTTGGAATACGCAATCTTTATTTTAAGTTCGACGATTGAAGCATTTATCCGCAGTTTTTTTTTTTTTAAAACTCTATTCCAATTCCTTTAAATGTGCTTTTAATTTGTTAAGTTTTATATTATCTTGCCAACTGTTTCGTTTCATCGCATGGGTTATCAAGACGTTAATTTGTAATAGCGGAACAGAAAAGGTGTTCCTTGTTCATTACGCGAAACGTATCATTGAAATCTAACATGCAAATGAGGATACTTCCCTAAAATCCTTGCGTGTATAGGGGTGTTTTTAAAGCAATAAATGTAATGCGAGATAAGTTTTATATACTACATATCACTAAATTCAAAATTCAACATGCTCTTTTGCGCACGAGAGCTGTTGTGCTTGAATTGATGTTTAACCCTTTCAGTCCCAGTGATGCCATTTGGCATCATCACTTTCAATATTTTTTTCAAAATGTTTATGTTCCGTTATGACATCCAAACACACATCTTTAGATTCTTCATACTTTGTTCTATCAGACAATATTTTACATTAATCTCAATAGAAGTCAGAACTACTATTTTTTTATTTAGAAAATAGCCAACAAGCGTTTCACCTGAATTTTGATAAGTTCACTTCAGTTCCACATATTTAAAACACAATTTAAACTATTTCGGTTAAGATAATTACTAATTTTTTTTAATAATGTGGTCAGATACCTCAAAATATGTAACTCGAAATGTTTTTAGGTAATATATATTTTTTTATTTTGTTGTTTTCCCCAGTTAAAAAATTTTGGCATTATTTCAAAAACCATATAAAAATTTAAAATGAATTTTTTTTCTTATGGATCGCGTATATTTGACCTAAAATAAGCTTATTTTGTGAATATCAGATGTTTCTGTAGTGTAGTTAATTTTTGGGACTGAAAGGGTTAAACGCAACAAATGCAGTTGAAACTCTGTCGTCGTAATTTTTTTTAAAAAAAATTTGTTTGTTTTTGTCGTTAACTTTACTCGACAATTTATTACGTAGTACAAAATATCCTTATGTTATTTACGAGTTTCGTACCAGAGTTGGAAATCAATAATACAGGAATTAGAAAAGCACCCATTAAATTCAGAACAACATCCTCAGTGTTTTGATGTTCAGATTTAAATAGAGTAAAGTTTTAAAAAAGCTGTACAACTTTTTGCAACATTGAAAAATCAATGTTTCTTATAAATGTTTACTATTTAAATGTTTTCCGGTTTATTAGGTTTCAACTGTTATACCAAAACCGACCTTAAGTTTGCAGCAGAGAAATGTACTACGCAGAGGAATTTGCGTAAACAACGAGGCTGGCGCCGAAGCTTCGCCTGCTCCGATTGGTTGATAATTTGACCCTGATATTCGTGCGCCCTGTTACGTCAAAATCGAAGGAAAAACATAATTAAAATAACACTCTAACTGAAGCTAAGCTAATAAAAATAATAAATTTATGTCTTGAAATAACAAATAAATTTGTTTATTGAATGTGAAATACCTTTTTGTATTCGATTCTCGCACTCGAAAATGAGAACTATTTACCCTTTTTCTCGTAGAACATTTGTATACTGCAAACTTAAGGTCGGTTTTGGTATAGTAAGGCGTTGATCTTGTCATTCGACGTTTTTTTTCTTCTCGAACACTTGTTTCGATATTGATTTCGTGTAAAAAATTATTGTTTAGTTGGGGAAAATACAGGACGCGATGACGCATGTTAAATCCGTAGCGTTTTATGTCCTTACGTCACAATGCGTCACTTGACTAGGAACTGTGCGATCCCTCTTCTATAGCCCATATGTAGTTCCAGTGAGACGTCAATCCATTCGAACTCCTTTTTGGAAATTCATGGTGATGGTATTTGAAATAATTTGCTAAAATTATTGATTGAAGAAATTTCGAATGCATAATTTCTACAATTTATCTTTCAACTGTTTTGTTTGACTGGCGGTACATAACCTCTTACCAGTATCCTCATAAAATTGGTTGCACAAAAGAACTTCCACCGACACTTTTGAGCGCGTGAGAAATCGTTTCTTTGAACTGTCTTCCTCAAGGAAACTTTTTTTTTATTTCTTCATGTACGCGTGCGGCGAATCGTGACTCATGGATTTTTTTAATTCACACTTTCACCTCTGAAGACATTGCGCAATAAGTTTCAGTTTCAACGAACTTATTTTTAAAAAAAAATTGTGAACGCAAATATGCGCCAGAGGCAAAATAATAAAAAAAATAATAAACTTTTTTCTCTGTGCCATTAAATGTGAAACCAAATTGAAAACATTCAAATATCTGAAATGATTAGTTAAAAAGTTGATTAAAAATTGCTTTATTGCGGCCAAAAAAAGTTGTAATTCAGAGATCGGTAGACCGGTGCAAATAGCCGCCAGTTTATTAAAAGGTCGTGCTCAACAAGTGTAGAAAATCATCTAACTAATTTCGGTCAAAAGACAGTTGTATTGTCATATTGTTATAACCTTGTCAAAAAACAAAGCATTTTGCGCGGTCATTCTTAATTCGAATTTATCCTATGCCTCTCCGGTGTGATTCATGCCATTATGAAGACATTTCCCCTGTTAAGAGAAGGTGGGTTTTCAACTGTTGCATTTATTTATGCGTGTGTTATGCAGGATACAACTTTGCGTCACTGTCTGCCTTTCAGGAAGTGATTTCATCTCTAATTTCGCGGTGTTGTTTGTCATTTGTGAAATTTTGTTTTAGTTCATCAATACCTTTTCTTCACACCTACTCTATCTTTTTTATTTGCACAATAATACATCACCCATCCTAAGTGTTCCTCGTTGTTTAACTGTACAGTTTGTTGGAGAATTATCTAATATTTTTTTTTTTTAAGAAATGCGTACAAAATAGTAGCTTTAATCGTTAAAGTTGAAATATAATATTTACTGTTCCCAGGGTTTGTACGCCTCCTGAAATCTCCTGAATTTCATAATGTTTTTCTAAGGGCCCTTATTACTCCTGAAATTTGTGTCAAATCTCCTGATATAGTTCTCCCTCTCTTGAAAAAGTTGACTGCGAATCATATTTCTCGTTTCTTTGCCTCCCCCCCCCATACTTTATTTGTAATAAGTCTACTGAGCATGTGCAGTAGAAAAATAGAGTTCGGACATCGTGATAATAGTTAATGTTCCAAAATGCATCACAAAACTCTTTGAAATTTTATTTTCTTATGTTTCATCATTTTAAGTGCGGTGAAGTCCATAGACTAATACAATAATAAACAAACATATTCAAATTTATTCTCTTTTGCCTTCCTGAATTTACATTGCTGCAGTCCTGAAAAACTCCTTAGAAACTCCTGAATTTCACTATCATAGATAGGGTAGGGTATGAACCCTGTTTCCAAAATTTGCAAGATGGCTTTTTTTTTTAATTAAGACCTACTTTTTTGCCGATAAATACTGATTTTCCTTTTGTTGCAAATCTTATTTACTTAGGCTTTGGCCTTTTGGTAGATACCTTGTTCAATTTTGCTATGAGGCTACGTTGAGTGCCTCCTCGATTACGAGCCCCATGTTCAATAACCTCCTTGCATAACTCTAAACTCTTAAAACGAACGAGCGATTTTAACTCTGTCTGAGTTAATTTCCACTCCTCTAGTCTAGAAAATGCACTTCTCTTAGAGGAGTGGATCCTTTTTGTGTTAAACCTCCGACAGGATTACTCCAAACGAGTGATTTTAACTCAGTCTGAGTTAATATTCACTCCTTTCCAGTGTCGAAAATGCACTTCTCCTACAGGAGCGGATATCACCCTTTTGTTTTAAGAGTGTAGTGCAACCTTCCGACCTCAACCGAGATGCCGGTTTTGTTTTCATGCTATGGTTTTGCCGTGTTTACTTATCGCGTAGGTCAAAAAGCAAATTCGTCATAAAACTTATCACAGCCGGCCTTAAACGTTTAAGTTTAGCATATTGACCATAAAACCAACGATGACGACAGAGAAAGGACAGCTGAATATTCCTACTGAATAGCCTTGTATCTCATGAATTTATGCATTACCAAAGACCTTGTCACTGAATTTGACAGTGTTGAGGACCATTGCTCTTTTTTAGGCTAGTTGTGAGTCATCTCTATATAATCACGACTACTATTCGTTTTAATATTATACAAACGGAAGGACTAAACTTTCCCAGTTAATTAAGCACTTAGATCATACGATTGCAAAATCACTCGCACACGAAGATTCAACTAGAACGATATTTACTGGTCTTTGGCTTTTCTTTTTTGGAAACCAATTTCTGAAACTTGTTTTCCCATGTTAAAATTTTAATTTAATCTTCCGATTTGTATGCATAATTTCAGAACTTCCATTAATGTCCCAATTACATTACCCAAGTCTTCATTAATATTTCGAAAGCTTTAAAATCGTATTTCTGATCTTCAAACTGGTTTCGTTCCACATATCCAACCTTTCAGTAACTATCTTTTATGGAATTCACGATTTTAAAATTACTTTTTCAAGTGCAATTTGTGCAAACATATATGCTACCGTGTTTGACTCTTAATGTGGTATTACTTATTTTTTTTTACGTAAAGAGATATTTTGCTTGCGGCGAACTCTTCTACGGCGACTCTAGCCATGTCTGTTGCAGAAGCCAGCGATGCGTGTAAGATGCTTTGGGATGAGTTGCTTTGACCATACGATGAACGCTCTCAACTATGAGGAAATGGTTCTTTTGTGGTAGAAATATTATGGCACTTATCTAAGAATGCTTTACGTTTTTTCGTCTTGACGCTTCGGTGGAAAATTCTTCGATTTTTGGAAAGCGGCGGAATTTATTTTCGATGGTCTTGTCAAGTTGTCGATTCATTGTTTAAGTTATTGTCCGTTTATGCAAATTGTCTCAAAAACTGACCCTTTGGAAAGTCCAGGGCTAATGATAAAATGGGATATCCATCACACCTCTTAGAATTATGGATACGGGGTAACATAGACAATAGTAGGAAGCTTAATAATCAAGAAGTTATTATAAGGTCTATAGATAATGTTATTAAGAGTTAATAAACACGGTCCAGTGAAACACAGGCTATAAAATATTAATATTATTGGTATAAAAAATATTGAAAAATAATTAAATGTTTGCTTTTTCCATTTCTATTGTCCTAAGTTAAAGGCTGTTGTTAATCTTATTTTGATCTCAAGTTCTTACACACATTCTTAAGGACAAGGACAAAATGAAACACAATGAATTGCTTCCTTTCTTTTTATTTTTTGTCAAGCTTCATCGAACACTAGAGTAAACATGTATATATGAAGCCATTAAAGCTAAAAATGAAGCCAAAACGGTTTTTTTTGTGTGTGTATATGCTCTTGGATGATAACTCAACTTATTGTAAGATAATAAAGATGAGACTCGTAAAATGCGTAAATGTATGGTAATTTTTGCAGGAATTCAAAAAATGAAGTAATCTGTTGTAATCTTAATATTTTATTTATTAAAATACCATTGTAGCAGAATGAACTATAATGCGTGGCATTGGGATTTACATTTAAATTACTTTCAATCCTTTCGATGCCAGTGATACTATTTGGCATCATCGTGTTTCTGATCTTTTTTTTTTTTTTTTTAAAATAATAGGGCTGACATCTATTGAGATTAATAAAAATATTTTCTAATGAGAAAAGTTTGAAAAAACAAATGTTTTGCTTTTTGATATAAATGGCTATATACGATCAGAATTTTTTTTCTAAAATGATGATGCCAAATTGTCATTGAGACTGAAAGGGTTAAAACTATTTATGTGGAGTTTTATGTTTTGTTAGTAGAAAAGAGAAAAATGCTAGTTTGTATATTGTACTGCATCAATGAAGTGTATAATTTTGTGAGAAAAAAATGAAGCACTCAAATTTTCAACAACAAAAAAACTAACTCTTTTAATAATAATAATAATGAATATTTTTTAAATAATAATTCCAGTAATTTTACCAACAATAAGTACATTACAAGTTACAATACAATTTATTTCAAGCTTAGAATGAACAAAACGAATTTTCTGGATGCCTCAAACATTATTTTTAACAGCACGTTTGTATGTCGGGGTCGCGTAAGTCGGTCAAGTGTCATCTTCACTTATAATCTGATTGCCAGCTATCTCTCCGCCTACCATCTTCTCGATTTTCTTTTAAACATTCTCTTGTCTTCTCAAATGTTGACAGCTTTTTTTATACACTATCTTTGAAGAATCTTTTGATAAAACTTTCGTTATTTATCTTTGTTTACTACACTCCTTGCCAACCTAAAGTTGGGTAAATAGAAATATGCTGTGGAGAAGATCCTTCCGCGCATGTAGAGAGTTCCATAAATTACTTGTGACTCCATCCAGAAAACATTTTTAAAACATTAATTTTGTTTAAGGTCTAACAGATTTGAATATTATTTGAGAAAATTTGCCAATTTTATCAGAATAGAATGAAAAGTGTATTTTGGTTAAATTGTATCAAGATCGTTTTGTATGTAAATATTACCTTACAAGAATTTCTAACTAACGGACCAACCGCGCTTTTCCCTCTTCCTTTTTACTCTTTGTTTTTACCGAAGTTAAGTTGGCAAGAAGTGTACATCCTATTGCTATGTTAATGTATCATAAACGTTTCAAATGTATATTTTTGAAAGTTCAAGCCAATTTTTTTAAAGCACCTCCTGGCAAAGGAATTTAAAAGAATTTTTTTAAAAAAAATTGTAAATTGTTAGTTTTGGTCGCATTTGTGCCATTAAATAAGTTTAATGGGTTAAATAATTTTAGGCGATCTAGGGTAAGATTTAAGAAAGGGTTATCATTCCACAAAACTAATTTATGAAATAATTCTAAATTATGTTGTTATGAAATAAAAGTAGTTTGTAATTTAATTTTCCATAGATTTCTGTATTACATGTTAATTATATAAAGACTTACACTACATGAACCCCTTGAGGTACCATGGGGGTGCCAAAATGGTTCCATTTCAATTCATGTTATTTTGACTATAAATTTCCATAAACTCCGTGCCAACCTAACTTGGGTAAAAACAAAGAGTAAAAAGGCAGATGGAAAAGCATGGTTGGTCCATTAGTTGGAAACTCTTGTAAGGTAATATATTTACAATACAAAATTATCTGAATACAATTTAACCAAGATACACTTTTCATTCCAATGAAATTGCCAAATTTTCTCAAATAATATTCAAATCTGTTAGACCTTAAACAGATTTAATGTTTTATATTTGTTTTCTGGCTGGCTTCACAAATAATTTGGGGAACTCTTTACATCCGCGCAAGGGCCTTCTTCATAGCATATTTCTATTTACCCAACTTAGATTGGCAAGGAGTGTAGGTTCTTATACGAGTTCTAGTGATGTCAAATATCTCCATGTTAATTTAATTTGCTATACCTTTTATTCCCAATTGAAATAATTAAAAATAATTGAAATAATAATAATTGAAACTGAAATAATAATAATAAATTCTACTAGTAAATAAAAATGTGGTTCTCAAATAGTAGTTAAATCATGAAGCATTTCTTTTTTTTTAGCTTGTAAAATTCTAAATTTCATCCAAATTCTATTGCATAAAAATTCATATCTTATTGCATAAAAATTTAACCAAGAGAATAGAAAAAAAAAACATCTTCAAAATGGTTCTCTGTTTTAAAAATAAGAAAATCAATATTTTTGAAGGGTTGTATCTAAAAAAATTTAAATGATTTCAACAACAAAATCACTACTTATAGTTAATTTTCCAAACAAATTACATATATGCCTAACAATATTATGAATTTCTTGCAGGCTTCGATGGATTTACCTCCTGATAAAGTCAAATTATTAAAGCAATATGATGATGAGAAAAAATGGGACATGATATGTGATCAAGTAAGTAAATAAATAAATATTGTTTCAAAGGTTTTGTGTTGTTATGAGTGGATTATGCTTATTCTTAAATTAATATTTTAAATGTAACTTTTTATTTATAGTTTAGATTTGCATGTCCATGTGAATTTTTAAAATATGTGTACTATAACTGTTCTAATATATGAGAAAGTAAAACTTCAACATCATTCATTCTGAAGCAGTTCTCTATGCTAAATCTGATTATGAGCATATTAAAGTACTTGTTAAAACATTGCTAAATAAAGATAGTTATTTCAATTCAGTCTATACTCGATAACTCAAAGTCCCAGGGAACCCTCAATAATATTTGACCTATCTGACGTTCGAGTTATCCAAGTTACTTCTCACTCTTCTCTACTAGAACTTTGGATGGGTCCACATGGTTTAATAGGTACCATAAAACTATAGTTGTAAGCATTTTAACTTTTTAATAGCCTATGTAAACAACAAGAGAAGATTGGGGTCCAAAGGTTTATTAAAACTCAACTTTAAACAAAATTTAGCCTCATTAATATTAATCAATATACATACCATACCCGGTACCAGCACAGCAGCAATGCTACAGCCCGATCACAAAAACTTCGACTTAGAAGACGTTTACTTCGAGTTATCGAGACAAACTTTTATAGAGATATTTCGGGACTTGATCAAAAGTTTGAGTTAGCGTATTATTCGACTTGCAATAAGTCGAGTTTTCGAGGTCTGACTGTAATATGTCCTCCTCTTTTTAAATATTAGTTACATCCATTTTCTTATTTTGTGAATAGTTATCATATAATATAATAACTGGTTTTGTTATAAATTGAAAATCCATAGCATTATCTTATTTTAATAGGAAAAAGTCATGGCCAAAGCTTCTCCAGCATTTTACCTTCGTAAATTGAAAACCTACCTCGATCCAAAGGCATCCAGAAGAGCTAGGGTAATATAAACTTTTCAAATAAAGACTATTTTAAAAATTCCGGAGCAATAAACTTAAATTAGTGCAATAAAAACTGCACTGCTTGTAATTTACATGATTTCTATTTCTAATTTAAGTTTCCAAAGTTTCAGGCATTTATATAGCAAATGCCTTAATAAATAAATATTGGTTTAATTTAAATACAGGATTTTTTTTAAATAATATGTTTGTGCTTATTTTAAAATTCTACATATTTAAACTGCATTTTATAATTAAAAAAAAACTTGTATCAATGGAATTTCAGATGAGAAAAATTCTTGGAGATGCCACGTCAACCCAAGTTTTGAGAGATTTAGAAATCTCCCTCAGAACTAACAATATTGAGTAAGAAAAATGTTTTGAAATTATAAATTTATTCATATACGTGACTTTCAGCATAGTTTTTAATTTTAATATAATGTTTGTACATTTTAGGTGGGTGAGAGAATTTTTAAATGAAGATAATATGGGTCTTGATGTCCTTGTAAATTATTTATCCTTTCGTCTTTTAATAGTCAGGTAAGAATTCAGGTCATTAATTTTTGTAACAGATTTTAGTGGAAATAAAACATTCAGTATTTCTTTATATGTAATGCTTTATTGAGTACAAAATAATTAGTAAATTATTAACATTTCATGTTTTAAAAAAATTAGTGATGTCAAATGTAATTTATGGGTTTTATATTAAATGTAATTTTTTTTATTAAATTCAAATACCTTAATGGTTTTTCGGCGTACCTCCCTGATTGAATGATATGCTGGGCCTAATGCCTTTGTATAACAATTAACTTAGCTTCTAATACTTGTAAGTTTTAAGTTTTAACAGATTTTGCCAATAAGAAAACTTCTCTGATTATAACACTACATTTATGATATACTTTAACAAAACTAAAGGCAATTCAATTGTATTAAATTTTTCATAATTTACTTATTGCAAGAGAAAGCTATCTTAAGAGTTCAAAAATCAATGAAAAAACACAAATGAAAAGTTAATAAGTCCTTCTTAAAAGCATACAGTCGTTTTGGGACTGAAAACAAAATCACGTCTGCAGTGCTTAAAAACGATGAATGAATGAAAAACAGAAAATGCTAACATGCCATTATAGATTTTTTTATTTTATTTTAAACTAATGTTGCCCTCCATAAAAAATAAAAAGCATTAAAAAATATAACAATAGCGGATTTGAAATTGAATAGATGGTTATGTTTCTAACTATGTTGGGCTATTGATTAACGAGTTAACTACATAATCAAAAGAAAAGTTACTTAATATAAAGGTATATTAATTAATAGTTTTTGAATTTGACAGGCATGAACAAATTGTAAGTGAAGCCAATCAAGATGAAGGAGGAGGAGGTGAAGTGGTATCCAATGGTAAATCCAAAACCTCCAAAAGGCCCTTACTCCACGTTGAAAGCTTAAAAGTGAGAAGAGCGACCAAACACATAGCCAAATTGAACATGGGTGAAGCGAAAGACGACATCCATGTGTGCATCATGTGTTTAAGAGCCATCATGAATAATAAAGTAAGCTGTTTCATTTGAATGAAATATATTGTTTTATAACTAGTAACAACATTTTACAGTAGGTCTATCTAGAAAGCGAGCTTTGAAAGCATTTTCTTCCCCCTGCGTGTGGTTTTCTTCGAAACAGCGCGAGGGCTGCAATTTCGGTTTTTCCCACCCTACTTGGGTTTGAACTGTTCGGATTGTTAACCTCACAACAGAACCTCAAACTGGTTAGGTTTAGAAAAGTGATGCTCCCCCGTTTCCTGGAAAATCAAGCGAAGGGATGGGGGAAGAAAGTCTTTTCGAGGCTTGCATAGTAAGTAGACCGACTATAGTTAATTAAAAATGTGGTTAGTATCTTTAAGTAAATATTAGTATACGGGACTGCTAAAAAAAGTTGTTTGAGAAAACAAGAACTAGAAGGAAGACATTAATTATAAAATTGCAATATTTGTTTTCCTTTAAAGATTTTTTATCCATTGATTTAACTATAACCTTTTTTTGATGCAGATTAAATTTAAATAATTCTTTATTCCTTTAAAGATTTTTTATCCATTGATTTAACTATAACCTTTTTTTGATGCAGATTAAATTTAAATAATTCTTTATAATTACAATTAGCTGAAGTAAAAATTAAGCGGACTCGTAATTATTTGTTCAGTGCTCAATATATAATTTTCTTTTTTTAATAGAGTTGTTTTAAGTTCATATTACTCTCTGTATTCTATGAAGAAATCCCTCACATACAGTGATATTGGCTGCTTGCAATGAACAGTTTTAGGACAGAAATGAATACTTTTATAGACTTTTTCAGGCTCTTAAAATCAGTATACCACAATATCTTTTTCATTTTAATACATTATGTTTCCTTTTTAGCAATGTTTTTTTCTCTTTTCAGTATGGTTTTAATATGGTAATAGAACACACACAAGCTATAAATTGTATTGCACTCAGCCTCAATCATAAAAGTTTAAGGTAACTTACATTTATATAGTTATTTTTCCATTACTAATAAGTTTAAAAGTACTACTTTCCATTACTAAGAAATTTAAAAGTTTAATGCATGCATGATTGCTGACATTGTCTTCTTTTATAAAATTTAAGTGTAGTAAATCTTAAAAACAACTTTTGAAATTGTGTAAAATTAAGATATCTAATTGTCAGTGTAACAATGCATCTTTGTTAATAAAACATCAATAATAGAGAGATTTTGCATACGGTTAGGGGGAAACCGTAACGCTAACTCTAACCTTATTTTGTGTTTATTACGCATGCGCAAAGAATAAGGGATACCTTGCAAAAATGCCCTTTTGCATAGCGTTAGCGTCTAACGAAAACCTTATCCTTATCTACGTAGAAATCGTGATTTCGACTAAAAATTAAAAGACAGTTGATGGTTTCGTTAAAGCTTTTTCATTGCGGACCACTAATAGAAATTGGAAGGCGAAAAATAAAGGTTACCAAACATATAAGTAAACAACATAGTTTTAGCGAATTTTACGATAGTTGTAGACTATTTCTAATTGAATGGTAACTTTAACATATTAATTTTTAAAATATAGATACTTCTGTGCAAAAACAAAAATTGTTGCAGTTGTTGCCATCCAATTTAGCTCTTTTGGAGTCCCTTTGTAAAAACAACTATGATTACTAATTGATTGTATAAGATGTTGTTGTTGATATTTCACAAGAAACAAAAGCTGTATACAATGCATAAGATTTAAAACGACACATAAATTTTGGTTGGGGGGCGATGCGTAAGATGGTCTGCACAAGAGCTACCACACGATCAACGCTTCACTCCACCAGTCTTGGAAAAATACTGGTCTGCACAAGAGCTACCACACGACCAACGCTTCACTCCACCAGTCTTGGAAAAATACTGATGCAAATCACCACCACGTGAAGTGAACTGAGATGACTCCGGAACCTTTCCTGTAAAGGAAGTGAACGTGTTTTCTTTTCCAGTGACAGTGACTCTCACTCGCTCTCTCGAGAAGAGACAGCTCTCGTACTGTTCGAATTAACGAAATTTTGTAACCAGCAAGTTGCTACCTCACTATATGTTCGAGTTCTTTTTGTTCAACCATTTTGTATTGTTTTAGAAATTAATTAAAGTAATAGTGAACGTAGCTCTTTGTTTCTTTGCCATAAGTTCTACAGAAGCACATCTTACGCATCGCCCCCCAACCAGTTATCTGGTCCGTCGAGCCGGATTTGAACCAAATTTAGTTTTCAAGTATTTTGGGAAAGAAAATGTCAAAAAGTTTAACCTAAAAATGTGTAACACAAAATAACAGATTTTATTGGCATCCTTATATATTTTCTAGTGGACAGTCAGAAATAATGTGTTTGGGTTGGTTAAAAAAAATACTGAAACATGAAAGTGCGACACTCAGTTATAGATTGAACTAACTCATCTAGTAGAATTTATTGCAGTCAAGAATAGTTAAAGTTATTTGCCAGGTGCATTTTGTGAATATTCTATTTTGCTTATTGATAACGGTGAATCTAAAATTACAGTTTCTGATTTCAAAGTTAAATTCTAGAAAAGTTGGCTACCACACATTATTTGAAAGCCCTCTGTATGTTAAATACAGTAATAAAAGATGAGGAGGAAATTTTCAAAGGGTTTAGGGTCCTGGTTTGATTTTTGCTTCTTGTCGACCATCTGAGGCAGTGCTCCGACCATCTGAGGCCGTGCTCTGGGGGAGGGGGGTACTCAAGTATATAAAAATAATCAAACATGAATGTGTGAAACTAAGCCATGTACAGAACTCATCTTGTGGAGTTGATAGCAGTCAAGAACAATTCCACAAAAATTATTTGTCAGGTGCATTTTGTGAATGTTATTTTGCTTAATGATAACAGTGAATTCAAAAATACAGTTTCTGATTTAAAAGTTAAATTCTAATCTAAAGTTGGCAACCATACATATTCTTTAAAAGCCCTCTATGTTTAATACAGTAATAAAAGATTAGGGGGAAATTTTCAAAGGGTTTAGGGTCCTGGTTTGATTTTTGCTTCTTGTCGATCATCTGATGCAGTACTATTGGGAGGGGGGGGGGATCATCAGGTTTTAAAAAGTAACTAAACCTGAAAGTGTGACTCATCCATAAATGGAACTCAGCTAGTAGAATTAATTGCAGTAAAGAACAGTTCCATTAAAACTATTTGCCAGGTGCATTTTGTGAATGTTATTTTACTTAATAATATCCGTGGATGCAAATATGCAGTTTCTGATTTAAAAGTAGAATTCTAAGCTAAAGTTTGTAACTTTATATATTCTTTAAAAGCTCTCTATGTTAAATACACAAATGCAATAATAAGAAATGAGGTGAATCTTGCAAAAGAGTTTAGGGTCCTGGTTTGAATTTTGAGTCTTGTCGACCATCTGAGGCAGTACCAAAAATACAGTTTCTGATCTGAAAGTTACATTCTAAGCTACAGTTGGCAACTTTATATATAATTGAAATGCTCTGTGTATTTTAAATACAAATGTAGTGATAAAAAGATGAGAAAATCTTTTCAAAGGGTAGTTTAGGCTTGTTTAGTTCTTCTTAGTGCTACTCGACTATCTAAGGCAGAATCATAGGGAGGGGTTGGGGTCTTAAAGCTTTAATAAATCTCCATAACATGAAAGTATGACACAACACTAGATAGAAGTTGCTTTTTAGAATTAATTGTAGTCACTAAAAGTGCAGTCAAAAATATTAATCATGTGTATTTTGTGAATGTTGTTTTGATTAACCATAACAAGGAATGCCAAAATAAGTTAATGCTCTAAAAATTTTATTAAAAGCTAAATTTGAGCATCTTTATGATTCTTTAAAAGCTCTCTGCATATAAAATGAATATCTAGGATATATAATAGAGAAAAAATAAAGTACTTTTGCACATATTGTTTTTCTTTACTTGGCTATTTAAAAAGTCATGCTTGGGGGTGCCATGCTTAAAGTACTGTTAAACTATGGTAGTGCAACACATTCCATTAATTTAATTTTCATAAAAACATATACTTTAAGTGTTTTTAAGTGGAAGTGTTATTTTGATCAATTAACGAGATTATCTATAAATCAATTTCTGTTCCGAAAATTTAATTTATCAACTAAATTTGAACTATTAATAAAAATTTTATATTTCTCTCTCTTTGAACACATTTGAAATTAACAAACATGAATGAAAGTGTAGGTGATTTTTAAGTAATGAGTATTCAACCCTATAAGATTCCTCGTAGTACTACAACTAAAAAAGGAATTTGTACTTTTGGAAATATATTTCAAAGTAAATAAATAACCCCAAACTGGAAAAATCAACTTTTTTTAAACATAAATATAAACTTTTTACAGAAAAATAACAGTATAGTATACAAAAATATGCACACGGAGTAATACAATTTTTATTACAATTCGAAGCGATTTTGAGCCTTTTTAAACAAAACTTTTTAAATGTTTATCTTTCACATTTTCGATTATTAAATTTAACGATATAAAATCTGAAATGTTTTATATTATAGCGAAAGTCCTTTTTTTTTGTCGTTACTTTTCAAAACAAACCGAGATTTAATGCCATAACCAATAAAACAACAACAAACTGCCCACGTGACTTTATGGTTTACGGTTAGGGGATAGCGTTAGGGTTACGGTAAATTTCCGAAATAAGGGAGCGATTCCCTTAACCTTATCTCTACGCGCATTCTGATTGGTCGAGAGAATAAGGTTTGGGTTAGCGTTAACGTTACGGTTCACCGAACGGTATGCAAAAGCTCTCTATTAACCTCAGTAGCACAGCAGTATTGGCCTATCTCGGCTCATACCCATTGCCCAATGCATAATGGACTACATTTTACCAACGCTGGGAAATATTGGGGTGCAATATTGGTTTGAATATTATATGAAAAAAAAATATATAAATTAAAATTCTTGATTGAAAAATATTACGAAACATAATATTTGCCTTTTACACTTGCAAACTACTATAAGATTGCAGTAAAATTAAGTATTGCATTTTTTGTAATTTCCTGTATGAAGCCTCAAAAAGCAGGGGAATCTGGATAAAATCCGCAGAAAATGATCGATTTCATCCAATATTCTCCAAGTTTGGCTGATACTCATGCGACATTGGCCAAAATGTTTTTGCTACCTGGGAATTTGTATTAAAAAATACTTAACATACTACTTTAGGACGAAAGCCTTGGTTTTGGAACTCCTTGCTGCCATATGTCTAGTGAAAGGTGGACACCAAATTATTTTATCAGCCTTTGACAACTTTAAAGAAGTATGTGGTGAAAAGAGTAGATTTGAAACACTGATGGAGTACTTCAGTAATTTTGAAGTGTTTAACATAGATTTCATGGTAAGAAACCTTACTTTATTTAAAATGTTGTTAACGTTGTCATTAATTTTTTTTCCAAATCTTAATTGTTATTAACTTTTTTACTGTGAAAATTGATGTTCTAAGCTCAGGAAAGACAATCGAGATTATAATAAATTAACTTCATACAAATCTTAATGAAATCTTGTCTGGATATTTGTTAAAGGATGATCTTATATGAATCAAAATTATCCAGGTTAATTTTTATTAAATGGGCTAACCATGTAAAATTACCCTTGCTGTAGTGTAAGTCACATGAGTAAAAAGGAATTATCACTACAACTTTAACATTAAATGAGAAAATAAAATAGCGGAATAGTAGATCTACACATTTTGTAACTAAATATTATAACATGCTAAACTGAATTTGATTTATTTTTCAAATTTAAAAAGTTTCTTTAAATAGCGACTTACAATACAGTTAAACGGAAATAGCCAATGACATTACACACATCTAATGACATATTCACATGTTTATCTAAATGACATTTAGTTGTATAAATTTATTTGTGTTTAAAAAAAACTTATATTTGTCCTTTCAGGTTGCTTGCATGCAATTTGTCAACATTGTAGTCCATTCCGTCGAAGACATGAACTTCAGAGTACACCTGCAATACGAATTCACACAAATCGGTTTAGATGACTATTTAGAAAAACTGCGACAAACCGAAAGTGAGGAACTACAAGTCCAAATTTCTGCCTATCTTGACAATGTCTTTGACGTTGGAGCTTTAATGGAAGACTCTGAGACTAAAAGTGCTGCTTTGGAGCAGGTCTCAGAGTTGGAAGAACAACTTTCTCGTGTAAGTTGTATCTTATTTTAAGGTAAAATGAAAGCATAAAAATATGTTTCAGAAGAATTGCATACTGCTATTGTTCTACCTTAGTAATATACTGAACAGTATTTTCAAAAGAAGTGCAAGTTTTATGTTTTATTAGCACTTTTAAAATACCTTTTCACGAAGTTTATTTAATTTTATTTCTGTAAAGTAAGAGAATAGGTTTTATGTAATAGAATAGCTGCTTTGTTCTTTTTCTAAAATATGAGCTTGTAAGAAAAGCATAACTTGGGGGGGGGGGGGGTAATATTTCTATACCCATATGTTTCTGCTGCTATTCTTATTTTCGAACACATTTGTTCAAAAATATTGTGCACGAGCAACATGTGTATGTAATTTGCTGTTTTTAAAATACAAGTGTTTAGCGCATACTTTTTTAAGCTCATTAATCATTCTTATTTTTTTTCTTTTAGGCTAATGAACAGATACAGGAAATGGAGAATGAGCTTATGGCAAGATTAGGTACTTATTTTTATGTAAATGTGTTTATAAATTTTTATTTGTTGATAAATAGATAGTTTTGTATTAAACCTATATTGTAAATAATATTAAGCTTTATAATAGTATTTTACCAAAAGTTTGGCTAAAAATATTTGCCAACTTTTCGAAGCAAAAACAATATTTTAAAATTTGATTAAATACTTTTTATTTCGCAGTGGAGTTAGAAACACATCTAGAGACGGTCAGCAGAGAAAGGAATGAACTTCTGGTAAGCTTTGCAAGTTTTTTTTTTTAATATAAAGTTTAAATGTAGGACAAATAGATGTAACTAAAACAGTTACCTCTATTAATATCAATCAACAGTTGAGTATCCATTTATAATATTTTAGTTTTAAAATAATAAAATTCAATTTACAAATTCTACTTAACCATACATGTATGCTTTAGAATAGAATACATTTAATTTGTAAGAACAATAGAAAAGCATTATCATCTTTGATAATTTTATTTTCTTCGGGTCTTGCAACATTTCTTTTAAAAAAAACCTTTATGCCTTAAGAAAACAAAGTATAATTTTGCATTAATTTAATTGTAATCATAATGTGTTTTAACTAGGAACTCCACAAACAAACAGATGAAGAACTAAACACTTTGAGAAGAGTTGTGTCCCAGAAAGAAGAGGAGTCACGACAACGGCAAAGTCTCTTGGATGCGAAAATGCAGGAACTGGAAGTACTGCAAAGCACACTTCCAAGAGGTAAGATCTAGTGCATTTGTACAGGGGTGCCAGACTTCCGCCGAACGGCGGAATTCCTCTTATTTTCCGATTTTTCAAAAAAATTCCGCTTTTTCCGAATTTTTCAGAAAAATCCGCTGAATCAAGATTTTCAAAAAATTACGAAAAACTTTTAGATTTTCTAAGTTTTCAAAAAAAAAAAAAAAACGTATTAACAGAGTTTCCGCGCATATGAAAAGTCAAGAGTTTGGACATTGGGTTAATTTTGTCATAAGTATTGAATTTGAGCAAAAAAACGACCAAAAGTCATATATTTCAGCAAAGAAACGTCCGAAATCACTGGAGTTTCGGATCGTCGGACTTTCAGAACGCTGGACTTCCGCGACTTACGGATCGCTAGGGTTCCGCGACTTTCGTGTTGCGTGTCTTCCGGACCACCGGACTTTCGGAACGCTAGAGTTCCGCGACTTTCAGAACGCCGGAGTTTAGTGTCTTTCGGATTGCTGGAGTTCCGAGAATTTCGGATCGGCGGAGTTCCGCGACATACGGAACGCCGGAGTTTACTGTTTTTCGGATCCCCGGAATTTCGTAAATTTCGGATCACTGGAATTCCGCGACTTTCTCGATTTTCGGAACGCCAAAGCTTAGTGTCTTTTGGAAAATCCGGAGTTTCGTGAATTTCGGATCGCCGGATTTCCGCTACTTTCGGAACGCCGGAGCTTTTTTTTTTTCAATTTTCAGATGGCCGGAGTTTTTAGATGTTCTGATAGGCAAAGTTTGCGAGATTTTCAGATCGCCTCAATTATTAATATTAGAAAAAAATCATTGATTTTAAATTCGATGAAAATTCCGGTGGTAGAGAGTAAGAGATGTATCCTAAATTTAAACTATTATTTAAAAAATACAATTATGCCAATAGTTTTGCCAGTAGGCTTTTCTGTAATTTTGATTTAACTGGTGATTTATAAAGTGTTTTTTTTTAATGCAAGCGCAACCCTTATTAGAAGGAGGAATGCAATTGCACTATACGACACACTTATAAGAGAACAAAGAAATTCCTGAAATAATTAATCAAAGAAAAATTTAATACATATAAAGCATTACTTCTCCAATAAGTTCACATTAAAGAAAAAAGATTTTGTTCTCTTTATTAATCTAATTACATTTTGAAATCATTTTATGGTGCAATAATTTATTTCTAAAATAAATTTGTGCACTTGCCCATTAAATATGAAAATTGTCAACACAAACAATTGTTTACTATGTTTGTGTTGTCCACTTTCGAGTTGTTTCAATTTGAATTATTTTATTTTTTTATTTGAGATGCTATATATCTAGTCATGAAAAACTGTTAACTTAGACACGGAAAGTCATGAATTTGGGACTGTCCGTTTTGGCAGAAACCCTATATTGTTACTCGCGTGATTTCCTCTTTTTTGATTTTGGCCACTTTCACCCCTGATTTGTAAAGTAGCAAATATTACAAAAAAGGAGTAGTAATTCCTTTTTAGACTATACTTTCCCTGTTGGGAGATTCTTAACCAAAATAAAGAGTTTTATTGTTTTGATATAAATTTTGACTGAATTCAAACTTAGTATCAGTTGTTGTGTATTGGTAGTAGCAAAATTTATAAAATTGCAAAAGTATATATTAAAGTTTGCTGTAAATTAAAGTTAAGCTTATTTTATCATTAAAATTTTTGTATCTCGCTTCACATTGCAATGTATAATGAAAAGTTGTTTAAGCAGCTAATAATATCGAAAAAAAGTTCTTGCATACTAAAATTTAAATAAAAATATACCAATATAACATATACCAATTGATTTAGTATGTGCAAATCTTTTTTTTATACCAATAACTGATATTTAGTCAATTGCCTTTATATCATTTTCAATAATAACTCAACTTTAAACTACCAAGTTTGTTTCCTTTAGTTTCCCTTCTATATACTCATACCTTATTCAATGTACTCATAACTTATGTCACTCTCTTCTAGGCAGTACAACAGGAGGCACCGTGGCTGATGGCCGTTCCCCTGCGGTCGCCACGGTAACTGCAGTGGCGCCACCCCCTCCGCCCCCACCCCCCATGCCATGTGTGGCCCCACCCCCACCACCTCCTCCACCCCCTCTGATGAATTGCAAGCCCCCACCTGGACCCCCGCCCATGCCTGGCATGATGACGGCTCCACAGGATGGTAAGATGACGGTGAATGCTTTAGTTAGATGATGATGAATGTTTTAAATCGATGCTGACAATGAATGTTTTAGTCAAATGATGACGATGAATTAGTTAGGACGATGGTTGGACTTGGGTTGTGAGGATGAATGTTTTAGTGGCGATGACAATAGATGTTTTTTTCTAGTACGTTGATGATAGTGAATGTTTTAGTAAAATGATGACGATGAATGCTTTAGTTTGATGAGGATGATGAATGTTTTAGTTAGATTATGACAATGAATGTTTTAGTTAGATTATGCCGATGGTTGTTTCAGTTAGATGCTGGACAATGTTTTAATTAGATGCTGACAGTGAATGCTTTAGTTAGATGATGACAATGAATGTGTTAGTCGGATGGTGTCGATGAATGACTTAGTTAGGATGATGGTTGTCTTAGGTTGTGACGATGAAGGATGGCAATGACGATGAATGTTTTAGTGATAATGACAATGGATGTTTTGTTCTAGTACGTTGATGATGGTGAATGTTTTAGGTAGTTGATGATAAATAACTTAGTTAGGTTGTGAGGATAAATAATTTAGTTAGTTGATGATGATAAATGACTTAGTTAGATGCTGACGGTAGATGTTTTAGTTAGATGATGATGAATGTTTTAGTTAGATGCTGACGGTAGATGTTTTAGTTAGATGATGACGGTGAATGTTGTAGTTAGGAGGTGATGATGTATGTTTTAGCTAGATGATGACAATAAATGTTTTATTTGGATGATGACAATGAATGTTTTAGTTAGATTAGTTGATAAACTGTTAAGGGCCCTACATTACCACAGTAAAAAAAATCTAAATAGTCTCAGCCAAAATTCTGACAAATATTACCTCATATAGAGGAGTGTTAAATATGTTTTAATGTCCTGGTGTTGTATACAATGTCACCCTTAAAAGTTTCGTTGGTTGCCCACTGAGGTGTCTGCTTGCCCTTGCAGGGCCGGATTTCTAAATAGGCTAGGTAGGCTGTAGCCTAGAGCGCCAAATTTTCGGGAGCGGCAAATTTTACGACCAATTAAAGCAGCATTCGGCTTAAAAAATATTTTCAAGATACTAATATTTTTAAGAAAGAAAACAAATAATTTACATCAATGCGAAAAACGTAAAAGCATATATTGCATTAACATTTAGTAGTAAATATGGTAGTTGCAAGGGTAATTATTGCACTATTTTCCTGATCCGGAAGTTGAAGGAAAAATAGAACAGTTAAAAAAGTTTGCCTATTTCGATTTAGAGTGTAAAGGTACATAGATAATTCAATTATGTAGAAAGAAATTGTCAAGAAAACTATCGGGGTGGTATATTGGGCGGCAAATTGATCGTAACCTAATTCAAGTGTTTTTCGTCCCTCCTTTAGCCATGACAATCAAGAGAAAGTTCCAAACAAAGTATAAGCTGCCAACTCTTAACTGGATAGCTCTTAAGCCTAACCAAGTTAAAGGGACAATATTTAGTGAGTTGGATGATGACAAGTTATTTAATGTAAGTAAGAATTCTAGAAAAAAATATTTTTTCAATCAGTCTTACAATGAATTAGATTGAGATTATTCCAATACTATTCCAGATTATTGACTTTGAAGAATTTGAAGAGCATTTCAAGTTGGGCATTCAAGGAGGCTTTTCTGATCGAAATGAAGATATTAATGGAAGTAAAAGGTTCAAGGTAAGCTTCTTCAAAAATTAAGTGTTTACTTAGTTAATAACTAAGAAAATTACTATTTTTCTCATGAAATTTTTGTGGTACCATTTATCGTGGTACCATTTATCGTAGCAATTTTATATTTTTGGGGTTGGGGAGCTCAGTTGGTTAGGCATGCGGAAGGTCCCAGGTTTGGGTCCGGGCATCGCAAGAATACTGCCGATGTATAAACAGCCCGTACAGCCAAAAATGTCCAACGAATAATACCCTGTGTATTGAAGTGCACGTTAAATATGCTCCACCAAAGTCCCAACGCTGAGTAGGATGTCATCCTTAACTGTTGCGTTGGGTGCCTACTTGGGTGTAGGCTCGTCACTTAACTGTGGTTCTAAAATGCAACGCCCGTCATCAATATCCCTCGTGTAGCTCTAGTGCAACGATAATTCAAATTAAAACTAAAAAAAAAATTCTTTGATTTAATTTTTTTCCCTGTAAATCTAGGTTCCTGAAAAAGTCACTTTGTTAGAACACAACCGACTCCGAAACATGGCTATCTCAAGGCGGAAGGTTGAGCTGCATTGCGATGTGGTGGTCAGGGCCATTAATGCATTGGACTTGACTACTCTCTCTCAGGAGTATGTGGAAATACTTTTACGGATGGTGCCAACAGAAGCTGAGGTGTGTTATAATAATTTTTTTTTAAAAATAAAATATAATTTTTTTAAAAAACAAAATTGGAGTAATTGATTTTTTACTAATTATTAGAGGAAAATATTTTGAAATGGTATTTCAAGTTGCGCATCATATGTACAGTGATATATTCTGTTATGGAGCATTTTTTTCTCTACATAGATATCTGATATATAGAGATTTTGTTGTAATGTAATTGTAATAATTTGATTGCAGATGAAAGCATACAAAGAATATGAAAGAAATAGAAAGCCGGTTGATGCATTAACAGATGAAGATAAGTTTTTATTTCAGGTAAATCTTTTTATTATATTTATAACAATATGTTTAATTTTTTTATACATATTTCTTTGAGTAACAACTTTTTAAGTGTAACCTGCTTGTTAGTAAATGTAAATTTTTTTATTAGCTCTGCAAAGTCGAAAGACTCTCCCAGAAGTTGCATATCATGAGTTATATGGCAAGTTTTGGTGAAAATATACAACTTATTACGCCAGTAAGTTTTCTTTTTAATTTATGTATTTTCTCAAGTTTTATTAAACATTTTTGGGTCATTCTTCAGAAAACGTGCAATTTGAGGAAAAAAATCTCGAAAAAAAAATATTTATGAAAGTTTTTGAAACTTTGGATTTGAGTTACCTTTACATACTGCATTGGAAAAATAATATCAGTCCAGATCATACAATTAATATTAATTATTCATATAGGAATACGTGGACCGAATACACGGACATGACAAAATCATAAATAAGAGCTTCCAGGCGCTAAAGGTTTAGGCTTTAGAGAACGAAACTTGCAAACTGGCAATTTATACCTTATTTCTTTCTATAAATACAAAATTATAGGTGAAAATCATTAGCCTACCTTCTCATATCTTGACCACAGAGATGACGCTATGATCTTGTCGATGGCCTATTTTTAACTTTTAAGTTCGAATTACTTTTTATCTATTGTGGTATTCAAACTATCGACGTGATACAACGTTTAAAGTGTATTATTGAATACTAATAAGGCTGAATCAGAGTACTATTATCATTTCTAGATAGTTATGCAAGCTAAAGAATAAGTTGCACATGGACATGACGAAAATCTGTGGGACATTTTATTTTCACGGAATTTATGTATTCATATTTATTTTAATGATTGGATTTTATGTTTTGTCCGTTCTAGTAGTGTTAGTTGAACTAAAAATCAACTTTAGTTATGAAAAATTGGTATTTAATGAGTATAAACTAACGAAAACAGTTCCCGGACATGGCGGTGAGACTGCCCACGGACATGACTTGTCATAGTCTGTGGACACAAATTTGTACACAGGATAAATAATTTTCTGAATTGTTTCAACGCTAGTAAGTAGATAAAATATTCCTTATTTTAATTTCTTCAAGTGGAAGCATAACTTTTCTTCATATGAAAGATATCTTGCGGGGACATGTTTTTGTATGTTTTCTCAAGAATGACCCTTTTATGTATAGTTAAATCTAACTAACCATTTTTTTTTTTTTTAGCAAATTCATGCAGTCATTGCTGCTGCCCGCTCAATCAAAAATTCAAAGAAAGTTAAAAGAATTCTTGAGGTATGAATATTTAACTATATCCTTTTATTGTTTAGATGTTATTTGAAATAACCCTTGAAATCTTATTAAATTAAATCATTAATTCTTATTAATGTAATAAAAAAATATTTGATAATTAAACGCGATGCTTTGGAGTGATCTTCAGTTGCTTTAGCCACTTTCTCCAAATGCACAACTTGAAAAAATATATATATTGTTAAACACAAGAAAATAATATAGTTATGATTGATTAGTTTAAATTGGTTTCATAGCTATATTTGTGTAAAGTAAAAGCTATTTCTTTCAAATTGAAATTCAGTTGTTTTGCTTCACATTTGTAATTAACAGCTTTAACAATCAAATTTTCACTTTTTTTAATCCTACTTGGAATTCATTGCACATCGTCAGACTAACTTGTAAGTACATAATTTAAAGTAGCATGCCCAGATAGATGTTCGTTCTGTGAAATACCTTTTTGAGAATCCTCTGTCTATTCCAATAATGTAAGCATGAAATTTTAGTTTACTTTTAAACTATTTTTGTCCTTGTTCCCTTTCCATGGATTTATTATTTCGTACACTTAGAATTGTTAGATTTTATTTTACCTCTAAAAGAAAAATTATTTGTTGTATGCATTCTGTGTTGGGCTTATTTTAAGGCATGACATTGGTCTTTTGATATTGTATGGTTCCTCATTATTGTGATTAGTTTATAATTCTTTATATGTTTGATTTATAGGTTATTTTAGCTTTTGGTAACTACATGAACAGCTCCAAACGTGGTCCTGCTTATGGTTTCAAGCTTCAAAGTTTAGATATGGTATATAAATATTGTTGCTTTGTAGCATTCTTTTAATTATGTGTCATAAAGTAAGCAAAGTTTTTAATTCTTCCCAATTTTTTCTATAGCTTGCTGACACAAAAACTGCTGATAGAAAAGTATCCCTTCTTCATTACATAGCTGAGACAGTAAAACTAAAGTTCCCAGACATTTCAAATTTTGATAACGAACTGAGGTTTATTGAAAAAGCAGCATCAGGTAAAAGCATTATTCTAATTTTATACCCTGAAATGTATTTAAAAGTCTACTGTTAACCTGAGCATATATGTCAGTGGAAGGATTTAAGTCTAATTATATAGAAACAAATTACGAATCTACACTATAATTAAATGTACATAAACAGAATGCTAATTAATAGTTATTTTTAAAATGAACTGGTTAAAAGTGTAAGCCTAGTAGTATGTTACTATTAGGACATTATACTACTCGTAGACAAATGCTTGTATTCTCTGAGGTTTTTTCTTTTGCATGGATAGATGATAGTTAACTCTTTTGTTTACTATAATTAAATTTCATTGTATAGTGTTTCTCCCTTTATTTAAATTGTGCAACTACCTTAAAATGTCCTTATCTTTCACTTTGAGTTTGAGATAACATGGGCTGTTAAACTTTTCATCAGTAAATTTGTTTTTTAAAATTTTATTGACATTCATAAAAAACACATTTTAAAGAAATTATGATTAATAGATTATTCCTTTTTTTTATAATGAAAGTGTTTTTAAAACAGAAAAAGGAAAATGAGCATAAATATCTTTTCAGTTTCAATGGAGAATGTCCTGACTGATGTCCATGAACTAGAAAAAGGAATGGACTTGTGTAAGAAGGAAATGCAGCTCAGAAGAGATGCAAGAGACGCTGCAGTCCTCAAAGACTTCATCAGCAGTTCTGAAGACAAACTTCGAAAGCTCAAAAACGATACAAAAACTTCACAGGTTAATATTTACTTTGTCTTGTTTGTTTTGCATTATATTTTGTAGGGGCAAATTTGTTTGCGAAGTATCCATCTGTTCTAGTTTTAGAACCTATATTGTTGTATAAAGTTTTGTAAATTAAGGTTATTTTAAATATAATACTGTCTGTAGATTTTCAGTTATAATAACTGTCTAAAAGATGTGTACTTCCAAAATCAACAAATTTTAGGCCACAAAACGGATCATTACATTTTATTTAAATAAACACAACTAACTTTAAAAAATAAAAATTTCTACCATTTTACAGCTCTTATTTTGTTATAAAAAAATAAGTAATTTTGTGACTGAAAAACTATCCAATCATTTAATCCAAACCCTTTGACGTTTTGTTACAAGATTCACAAAGCAGTCTACTTTTTTTTTCACCTGCTTACTCCTGCAGATTTTTAGCAATATGATTTATGTACTGTCATTTTATAGCTTTTTTCAATTACATGCATACTTTAGTTTGCAGTAGAATAATCAATAACTTATAATGCACTTAGAAATTCATATTGTGTTATTTGTAGGATGCCTACTCTGATTGTGTGGAATACTTTGGGGACAGCACTCGTTCCATTGCTGCCAACACTTTCTTCTCGCTCTTTGTGCGATTCACAAAAGCATATAAGGTATTGTCTTGGTTTATTGTCAATTCCAGGGTTACCACAAGCCTTAAAAAATTTTTGCAAAGTGACATAGAGGCTACTTTCTAAATTTCCCTTTCGATGCCAAAAAGGACCCTAGGTTTTTTTCCTTCAAAAATGCTGTACAAATTTCAAGTTAAACTTTTATTCATTTATGTGTGAAATTTCTTAGTAAGTTATTTTATAGCATATTTTTTAAAAACTGGTAAGCTTTGGACAACAAATATATGCTTTGGACAGCAAATGTTGATACTTACCTAAATTATTACTGTAGGATTAACATAAACCCTTGTAAACCCAACTCTAAACCCCCTAGACACCAGCAGAGGGCACTGATGCTAACAACCCCAACATAACCCCGATCTTTGTAACCCCTCTTGTAACCACCCACACTTCGAGAGCAGACACAGGCATAGAGAGTCTTGCGTTTGCCACTTGCCGGCTAGAGGAGCCGTAATAAAGCATCTTTCATCTAAAGCATCAGTGTACTGAGTCCCAACCACATTAATCAACTAATTTTTTAGTTAAATGTGTTGATCAAAGCAAAAAAAAATTCATACTGGCCCTAAAGAGCTCCTTAATTTTTCAATGTTTTTGAATGAGAATGTTGGAATTCTAGTCCACGACCCACAATTTAAATTATCTCTTTAATATCTTTGTAAAAAATATGTATCTAATGTTATAAATATTATTTCTTAGCAAGCTGAACTGGAGAATGAAGCGAGAAAAAAGCAAGAGGCCGCAGCTAGAGAAGTGGAAAGGAATGCTGCAGAAAGTTTGACAAAGAAAAACAATTTGAATTCTAAGAAGAATAATCAAGTATGTTTCTATCGTTATACTGAGAAATTTAAACTAATTTCAGTATTTTCTCAAGCAACCATAGTCAGTTGCCACACATTATCTAGTTGACAGTTATCTTAGCTGTTGCCAGTGACCATAATTTAGTCTTTACAAAATTGAATAGCTAAAAAAATTTGAGTATATCTTCCCCCAAAAAATTTATTATCAATCAAAAACTCTAAAATGTACAACATGGTCAGTTATCACATTTGAAATGTTGTTTATTATATTTCCAATTACAAATGCATCACCAATTTCAGTACTTTATGTTATAATATTATTCTTTATGAAACCATATTAAAATCACCATGCTATAACCAAAATTGTCTGTTATTTAGGTAAACTTAACACCTTTAGCAAAGAGATTGACTCAGTGTTTATAGAGCGTATGATGATCAGTCAGAATAATGCAGCCAAACAATAAAGGTTATCGTGTAAATTTAAATTTGTCAGAAATGAATAGTTTCAACATTAAGAACCCTACTACTTTCCCAGAGAATAAAAAATACAAAGTTAACATAGTTAACCCTATAAATTTTAGGTAAGATTTTCATGACAAGCACATTTATTTTCTATCAATTAAGTTGTTAATGAACACCAACAAATTTGTTATGCATTGTGATAATACTTACAAATCTAAATATTCTGCAGTAATTCTGAATCTTATGATTGAAATTAAATATTGACGTTTCAGCACCATTTCGAACATTTTCTGTAATATTAAAATTTATATCTGTTGGTTGAACTATTTTCATTTCACTGTTGAATTTTAATTTAAGATGTGTCCAATCTTCAGTTGCTGCACTTTATATTTACTTATTTAAAAATTAAAAACTAGCTAGGCATGTTGTTCTGCCTTTTTATAAAAATCAAAACCATTTAAATTTTATTTTATTAAATTTATTTAATTTATGTTTTCAGGAAGCTGTGATTAATGAGCTGAAAAGCAAAACCAGGCAAGTCAAAGAAACTCGTTTGCTGAAACAAGATGAAGTTTACAATGGTGCCCTTGAGGATATTTTATTAGGTAAAATACATTTGTTAATACTTCAAAGATTGCTGCCCTTGTGCCATTAAAACAAAACATCAATCCTCAAAGGATGGCTCTTAAAAATATTTATAAGAAAAATAGATTGTTAACTCTTGAAAAAGTGTTTCAAAGCTTTTAAGTGTAGCATTATTTCATTTAGATATATTTAGCATTGGTTATTAACTATTCAGTGTTGTATGTTTAGCTATTGTTTTGTGTTTAACATAAAACCAAATGCAAGGGAGTATTGAATTTTTAGTCTGCTTTGTATAAGGATCAGGGTTGGCATGGTTTAAACCAAATGGTTTAAACCATGGTTTAAACCAAGGTTTAAACCAAATGGTTTTTTTCCAAAAAAGCCAAAGAGGGTTTTTTTCCGATTTTTTTACCAGAAGCATTAGAATATGCAAAATACAGATTCCCTAATAACTCTTTGGCGTTACTCTTGTTATGAAATATTCTGCTACAGCTTGTAGTGACAAAAAAGAAATTCTTTTTGAGAGTGATTATGTAAAAGGTGTCGGCAACATATTGGTGTAGGCCAAGCAGTTGATATAAAAAAAACTTAGAACAGTAACGTTTTTAGTGAAGTTGAACTCATTCTGACTGCTAAAGCAACAACAGCTAACGTTGAGCTCAATTTTTCTTCTTTTGGTCTGGTGCAGTCTAAAGTGCATAATAAGCCTGGAATTTGAAAAAGTTGCAAATTTTTTTTGTTTAAAATGACAGGGGTCTGTCCAGGAAATTTTTACAGGCTCCCTTTTTAGTGAATTTTTTTTAGAATTTCAAACATATGCTAATTTTGATCAATTTATTATGATCAAGGACCACTACAATTCAACATTATGTTGAATTGTAGTAGTCCTTGATCATAATAAATTGTATCTAAAAAGTTTGGAATTATTACTTCATTATTACTTATTAAAATTAAGGTTATAATACTATGAATGGTTTAATTGACATCCATTACAAATTTTAACGGCTGTTATGTAAGACTATGCCGAAATTGAAACAATTGGAGTATATTATGCACAAAAATTAGTTTTATATTAATAAAATATCAAATTAAAAAATATATATATGAGGATCTTGTGAAGTAAACCATAAAATAAAGTTTGAAATTAATATAAACATCATTAGAGTCCTGCAAATACACAAACTAGTTAAATACCGGAAAAGTTTTTGAAAAAACCTGGTTTAAACCAAAAAACCCGGGTTTTTTGGTTTTTTTGAAAAAAACCTGGTTTTTTTCCAACCCTGATAAGGATGCCCAGTGGTTTAGTGGTAGTGCTTTGCATTGCTACACAACAGGTCCGGGGATCGAATCCCGGACTGAGCGAAGTTGACCCATCATCATTCAATCCCTCAAATGGATTGATTAAATGGGTACCAGGCATGCTTGGGAACTAAACACTTGGGGTTCCGCGTGAGGCTTACCACCCTACCGGGACATATGCCAAGCACCCCAAAGCCCTAGGTCACGAAAGCTGAAATGGGCAAGGTAGGTTTTGGCGGGCTGTTGTGCCGAGGAGTTTAGTTTCTATGATAAGATATTTTAATAATAAGGTCTATGGGCAATTGAAGGGATGTCATTATAAAGGACTTGTCATTGTTAAAAATAACCTAACCGAGTTTGACTGTACTGTATATTTCGTATAAATTTTCTTTTAATTACTCATTTTAAATCTCTCAGGGCTGAAAAGTGAACCTTACCGGCGGGCTGACGCTGTTCGCAGAAGCCAGAGGCGAAGACAAGAAAACATTAGATTGTCGCACACTATGGATGAACTGGACTTCTAAAGTATTACTTTAGTTCGCAAAATTTATGACTTGGTGATTCATTTTTTGTGCCATCTCAAATATCAGTGTTGTTATAGTTAAGACTTATTTTTCGGCTTTAAGGACATAGCTTCATTTATTATATATTAGTTTGTAAATTGCTTGCTTTGAATTCAGTTAAGAGTTTTGGAATGTATTTTTGAATATTTAACATTGCAATAAAAAGATTTAACAGAACCAAAAATTATTATTGCTTGAAATATCAAAACTCATTATCTAATTTACAAGTTATAATACTGCTTTGGTTAAATTTTAACTCATTTTTGTTAATGCTCTTGATTTATATTTGATTGCTATTCTTAATTTCAGTCTGAAATGGAAAAAAATAGTAATAAATATAAAACAAAGCTTAAAATGAGCAAAAAATTTATTTGAAATTGTATCCTTCATTTCAAAAATATTTTTAATTAAGTCATCCCTGTGGTAATTAAAAATAACTAGTTTGAACTAACATGTTTCTGGTACTCAAACATGTTTAACTAAACAACCTGCTCTTTTCTAATTGGTTCTCTTTTCAAAGTATAACGTTATTGTGTCAAACAATGAACTAATTTACTAGTGCAATTGTACATAGCCATAATGACAAATTTGTTTATTCACTTCGCCTGTTTTTTTTTATGTAAGTGCCTACACTCCGTGCCAACTTAATTTGGGTAAAAACAAAGAGTAAAAAGGCAGAGGGAAAAGCGCAATTGGTCCGTTAGTTGGAAACTCTTGTAAGGTAATATTTACATACAAAATGATCTGAATACAATTTAACAAAAATACACTTCATTCTGATAAAATTGCCAAATATTCTCAAATAATATTCAAATCTGTTAGACCTTATCGAAATTAATGTTTTAAACATGTTTTCTGCATGGATTCACAAATAATTTATGGAACTTTTTACATGTGCAGAAGGATATTCTCCATAGCATATTTCTATTTACCCAACTTAGGTTGACAAGGAGTGTGAGTGACTATATTCTAATTTTATATATATTGTAGCATACATTTGTAAATAGCATTTTCTCAGTTACAGGCATTTCCTTGATTATAGGGTATATTTGATACAGATTTTTTTATTGATGTTTCCTGTATAAAGGTTAACTATTTAATATAGTTAACTGAGGCCAAAGTGATTGTTTCCTTTATTACTTGCTATTATTTGGCATTTTCTATTCTAGTATAAATAATATATGCTTTCAGGTACATAGAAGTTAGATCGCTGTGGCATTTGTGTTTATTTTGAACATTTCAGTTTATTTACTTTACTATAAACTATTTTATTTTTGGATAAATCTTTAGCTACGTTTAGGTTAGTGTTTGTATAGAACTTTTACGTTTGCATTGTGTCAAGCTGACTAAAGCACAACTAGTTGCTTTAGGACTGTATTCTTTTATTAAAGGAATCTTTTACAACCATGACTGGCGAAAGAAAAATTATTCTTGTGTACCATTTTTCATATTTTAGTGTGAGAAATCTAAAAAACACAAATTGTGTGCCTGTGATACAAAAAGTTTAAATTTATGTTTCGGAAACTAATTTAACTGTCTCAATTGTTAAATGTCAACTTTTCAAAATATGTATGACAATCACAGGATTTTTTAATATTGTAAAATTCTATTGACTTGAAGTTTGATATTTGTAAATATGTTGTTTAGCCACAGATGTTGAATGAAATGTTTAAAATATATTATTATGAATTTAAAATATGTATATATCTCAGACTTAACTATTTTATTGAAAACTGAGCATAAATATTTCAGACTGAGACTTGAAGTGACTAAAATTTGGATATTTTATTATTGTAGAATACTAAATTCAATCTTTATTTGTAACCATACTATTAAACACTTTTGAAATAGAAGCTTAAACTTATACCCAAAATTGCAATTTCTGTTTATATAATTCATCAGCTTTATAAGTCCTACTGGTACAAATTTAGGCTTTATCTTAAATTTTATTTCCAATATTAGTATTCCCCTTAATTCTTAGTTAACATAATTTGTTCTTTAAGTTAATACCATACACAGTTAACACCCTTTTTTGTGAGGAATAAAACTTGTTAAAAGAAAAATATATGGTAGGCCTAAATAATTTTTTTATCATGAATTGTATTTGTTAAGTCTAACTAAATATAAAGAGCAATAATTCTAAGCTTTGTTACTAATTTTGTATGTTAAATACAAATTATTAGGATTGTACTTTATTTTTTTAAAAAAAATTCTGGATTTAAAATATTTATGTCTAAACGATCTCTAATTTAAATAAATGTAAGATAAAAAAAACTTTTTGATCTCATTAAATATTTTTTATATGTACCTAGTTTTTTAATTTATTTCTACTTTATATTCAGAAAATTAAAAATATTAGTTAATTTTCTTATTCCATTTACTATATTTCTTAGCACAAAGAAATTTACGATTCTTATTTTTGGGACCATTGGCTTGGAACTTTATTTCATTTTTTTATAACTTTACATAAATATGCCATGAATTTTTTAAATGCTCATTCGTATATGTAGTCATTGACCTCACTTAATGTATTTGTTGAAAGTTGATCGTTAAAGCTCTTTTTGACAGACTTTTAATACTTGTAATTTTAATACATTTTATTTTTAGAGACTAGTGCTTATATTTGTAAATTTGTTTGAATAAATGGATTTTCTTCAATTTGTTGATGATACTCTTTCATACCACAATTGAAGAGCTTAGTGGAAGAATGTGCTAAGTGACAAACAGGTGAAAACGAGAAAATGAAAGTTTCGTTTGCACTTACAAAAATCTGTGCTTTAAAACTGTAAAAAATGTACTTAACTTTATTAAATTTATGAAAAAGGGGAAACTTGTTGTCTTTAAGAGATGGAATAATATGTTCATTGACACAAGAATCTCAATTCTTTCAAAAATGCTACTTAGTACGTTCTTCCACTAATCTCTTCAATTTTAATTAATCATGAAAACATGTACTTGTAACCCATGCTTTTTAACTGTCTGGTTTTGTTATACATGCAAAAATTTATTCAATGGAAGTTTAAGAATTTCATTACAGTCCACAATAGTTAATCCGGAGACTCTCAGCATACCTAATGGCTTGGTTTACATTTTTCTCCACAAGTGAGAGAGTTTAAAACTTTTTCTGATTTTAAATAATCACATGCTTCACTATATTGTGAGTGTTTTATGATTGTTCATCTCCTGTTTAGCAGTTATGTATAATTTTTTGAGTATAATATTTGCATGAAAGGTGATTACTATTTTTACATTTTAATACTTTATTTTCACTAAATTATAGAAAGTTATTATTTTTATGTTTTTCGGTGAAAAGTGTTCTGATACGATGACGCTTCAAAGTAGCTTTGGGTGTATTCTCAGGTGACAGTCGCACGAATGGGCATGTTTCAGGTCATTGGTTGGTAGATATGTATATTTAGGTTTGTGTGCTTGGTATCTTTCAGGTCTTGATGGCAACAGAAATGCTGACTAAAATATTTTATAGAACCTAGTTAGGTTAATGAATGTCACAGTCACATGGGAGTAGAAAACAAATCACAGAACGATCGAATTAAAAACTGGAATTAACTACATTACCTGAAACAAGCCAATTGACCACAGATTAAACTTATGATACGAGACCAGTTATCAGTATCCCATGTGTGCCACGTTAAATTATTTAATAAACGAAAGTGAAATTAACTGGTGTCGATGCTGAAATATCCAACATTGTTATCTCATTTTCCAAAGAGAAAAAATCATTTCTTTTGAAAAGCAACAATCTCATTTACTCATTTAGTAAAACCCTGTCCCGCTTGAGCGCTTATTATACATAGTCGTCACAAATCGTGTCTGGAAGCTTAAAAATTTAGCGAAACAGGCATAAAGTAAATGTTCAATTATTAATTTATAAGCTCAATTGGGATTCTTATATCATATTGGCTGACTGCACAAACAATTATGAAGTAATTGCCTCTTTGTTATTCTCCTCTACTCTTCAACTTTTGACGTTAGAGTATTTTTAGTTTCTATATTGCCTTTCTCTGTGTTTATCGCCATCTACCAAAATAATATAGACTATTTTTGTTCTGAAGTCTTTACTCGGCTTTCTTATTTTATTTGTTGTTTATAATTACTGAAGTTTCTTTATTGTGTTTGTGAGGTTGAGAAACAGTACAGCATACGGCGGGTATTCATTATATGGTATTTTCCACTTAATACTTATAGTAAGTCCCGCCTTTTCCTCTTCGGTCCCGCGAACCTATACTCATCATAGGAACGTATATTTCAAAGAATTATATATTAAAAGCATAGTTTGCAAGTAATTTTGAGAAAATTCGCATTTTATATTTGCTAAGGAGCATGTTAAGTAGAATTTGAGGTTTTGAGTTGTAAAATTTCCACATTTTTTGGGTGCAATAAATGAAAGCACAAGTTCTGCCAGTTTTCTTAATTAATAGTCCATTGTTACATTTTTTAAAAATGCATTTACATTTTTCCCCGAAGCTATAGTGTTGCGTCATTTTTTATGAGAAAAAATAGCATTCTAATTATAATAGAAAAGTTAGTATTAGGAGAAACTGCAAAATAAGGTTGTGAAGCGAATTCAACTAATTCCAAAAACAAACAAGTTGGTTTGTTACAGAATCTGTCACTTACACCGCTTCCACACAACATTTTACGCTCAACAGGAAACACACTAACACCTCAAAAAGAAATTCGCCAAACAGGGCCTTTGGCTAATTCTAATTCAAACTTTTATAAGCAAAAACTAATAACTTTCTTTAATCTTCTTTTGCAGATTTGATAATTAATCTTTATCGTTTGCTAATTTTTTTGAACTTAGAAGAATAATGATAATTTTTTTCAAAAATATCTTTTTGCAGTCACAAGTTTACATTTCGAAAAATAAATTGGTAAAATTGTTGCTTTAAAAATAAAAGCGAAAATTAGCATATTTTTATGCAAATTTCGAATTTTTTATGCATCTTTCTTCCCAAAAATATAACGAACCATCAAAATAACTTTATTGTGCTATTACAACAATCCAAATTGAATTATTACACAAAAATAAATATTTTTTTCAAGTATTTTATTTTAAATAAAGTTTCTCGTACGTTTGATGTCATGGCAACAGTGAAAATATTGAATAAAAATGGAATTCGAATGCTATTTCAATGCAGATTAAATTTTTAGTTATTTAAATTTTAAATAAACTTCTAATTTAAATTTTTTAATGAAATTTGGAATGTAGCCTAAACTGATTTTTTGCTTTGAAATGACGTATCCCTCTTGTTTGTGAAACTTGCGGTTCGTTCTGTGAAAGTGAGTGACGGACAGACAGACAGAACGATTATAAAACCTTCCACTTTTTACGTTAGAAACGTAGTGTGGAAGCTAAAAACAAAAATAAGTTTGGAAATGATGCGAACCTTTAGAACACAGAGATGAAGATAGATTCAATTAAATATTTCCCATTATTTACGATGCACTTAAAAAAAAAAGAAATTAAGAAATTTCATCAATTAAAAGAGAATGATAAAATCAATTTTTCTGTGTAGGGATTAGTATTAGCGCCTAAAGGAAATTAATCAAGTAAATACGATTATTCAATTTACCATTACAATAGCACAATACAAATCGCTTTTGATTGATGATGGTTGACTAAATCAATAACAGCAAATCGATCATCTATAGTTGATAATCTATTTAAAAGCCCTTGTTCTTTACGTAAGAAGTTATTGTGTACTTTTATTGATTTCTTTTACTGCTTAAAAAGAAAAGCAGTACATCGACTGGCATTGTTTGATGCCATGGAGACAGTTCAGTCATTAACATGGTCATTAAAGGTCGGAAATGGGAGACTAAAAACAAGTTTTACTGAATATTGTATGGTTTTAAGATTTGTGGCGATATATGCAAGCTCGAGTTTTGCACTAAAAGAGGGAGTAGAACCGAAGTGTCTATGTTAATACAAAGGCCATATTGCTGGAGCTGTAATGAATATTTTTACTAAAAAATATTATATGATAAATGCAGGTGGCTCATAGGATTCGATAATCCCACTTTTAAAAAAAATTGATTCTAATATATATATTTTTTTATTTTCTAATTCTAATTATTATAAATTAGTATAAATTAATTATACAACATAATATGAACCAATTTCAAAAGGATGCAATAAAGCCGCTCTCATTCTCTATTTTTAATTAATTGATTGTTAATTAATTTTTGCAGTGCGTGCTGATTAACAATTAATTTTTTTCAACAAAATTTACTTTTATTTATTATCAAGAATATTTGTTTTCAAACTATGTATTTTTACCACAAAGTTCTGTCTTATTAACACCATTTACGTAATAACAGTAACATATACGAATACGACTAACGGCAACCTTTAAAATATATTATAACTTTTGCATTTGCTGGAAAACTTTTACAGTGGATTTCTGAATAAATTGTTGTCTCTGTGTGGATAAACACCAAATCGCAACGAATAATATATTTCAGTTTGTTGCTTAAGTAATAAAATAGAAAAGCAAACAATGGCGACCAGTGACAGTTTTATTCTAAAGTTATGAAAAGAATGCACTAGTGACCACTTTGGCGTGCTTTCCTTTCACGTAATTTTCCAAAATTTTCTTCTTTTCTGTCGCTTTTGTCACGTAATTTATATGGCTCGGAATACATTACGGGTTTCCATGAGAATACATATTGCCATTTATCTTTCCTTCTGCGTGATGGCATGTTGTATAATGTATTGTAAAGTCTTTGCTGAGAGAAAGAAGGAATTTTCATTTAGTTAAGGGGTCATAGGAGTCTTAAAAATGTGCAAAGAAGGTACTACAAAGCATAGTTTGATCTTTCATGTCATTTTTGAACTACTCAATATACAAGTATAATTTTTTTTATATGTAATTCTATAAGATTTATTTAATATAAAACAAATTTTAAAATTTATGAAACTTTAGCCTAAACTAAAATAAATGATAATAAACATAAGGCTATTTGAACACATTGGGATTAGGCTTGCGCGGCAAATTTTGAGGTCAAAATTGAAAAAATGACCAAGAAAACGACTTTATATTATACAAATATGTACAAACAAAGACTTATACCTAAATTCTCAGCTCAATTTTAATTAGAATTTTTTTTTTAATTTAAAATAAAAGTTTTAAAAATTTTATTAATTTTTTTGAAAAAAGTTCTTAAAATAATTTCTAATTAAAATTGAGCTGATAATTTAGGTATAAGTCTTTGTTTGTACATATTTGTACAATATAAAGTCCTTTTCTTGGTCATTTTTTCAATTTTGACCTCACAATTTGCCGCGCAAGCCTAATCCCAATGCGTTCAAATACCTTTATGTTAAATATAATTTATTTTAGTTTTGGCTAAAGTTTCATAAATTTTAAAATTTGTTTTATATTAAATAAATCTTATAGGATTACATATAAAAAAAATTATACTTGTATATTGAGTCGTTAAAAAATGACATGAAAGATCAAACTATGCTGTGTAGTACCTTCTTTGCGCATTTTTAAGACTCCTATGACCCCTTAAATGTACGCACTCTTGAAATTGTCGCATCCAAAGAAGATTAAAGTATTTTTTTTTAAAATTGAGATGCGCAATACAGGCTAAAAACACGTAAGAGTATATAATTTTACAATTCCTTTTATCATTAACTAAAATATGTCTGAATAAAAAAAAAACCTGATAAAAGTGTAGAGTGTCATAAATTTTAAGATCTCTCTGCATAAATTCATTCATACGTCATAAATACATAGTTAAAAAAATTCAAATTTTTAAAAATGTATTTAACCTTGCTTACTATGTCGTGCTGAACTAGTTAAAAATTTAAATTTTCTATCAATGTATCTTAATAATGCAAAGCTAAATACTTTAATAAAACATTTGAAATTTTTTTGAAACTTAAAATTAGAATTTTTTAAACAATGAATTTAGCCTTGCATACTTATTTTTTTAATGCATATTATTTTCTTGCATACTTATTTTTTTTTAGTTTTTAAAATTAAAAAAATCTTAAAACAATTTATAAAATTTACTAATTTTTTTTCCAGAATAAAACTAATTTAATAAATTTATGATGCAAGGGACATGCTTTTATTTCATGTTCAAGTCACAAATTAGTCATATGTATTAAATATTTATTTTTTCTTCGTGAATTAAATTCAACTTAACTTAAATTCATTTTTTTATGCAGCCAGATAAATGATAAAACTTTGTTGTTCACGTCGATAGTGTAACAACAAAAAAAATTAATTTACTATTTCTCTAATGACAGTTTTTACTCAATAAACTTCAATATCTTCTTTTTGTAGGTTTTTTTTCACATTATTTTATTACTCCATGGCGAGTTACCTATCACGTATTATATTTATGGGAAAAGAATTACCCTAATATTCCATTTTTTCACGTAACGGGAAATGAGCTCTATTCTGCTAAGGTTGCTTTATCGATTCCTGTTACTGCATTTTGTTTCTCCTCTTGTTATTTATGAATGAATTTTTAACTTTTTCATTTCCACCCACAGTCAGATTGCAAATGGCACTCAACATCAACCCAAAATTGTAGTGTTAATGTGATTTTCCTAACTATAAAGTGTTATATTTCCCACTGGCTTCAATCCAAAAAATTACCTGAGCTGTGTAGTATTGTGCGTCTACATTTTCATTTGCAGGCCCGTCCAATACTGGAAGGAAACTCTGTAGGGGAAACATGCACCCCGCCTCTTGCGGACTTTGTATTTTTATTAAAATGTTGAGATTTCATAGCAGCATAACAGTCAAAGAATGGTAAGTGATATCTTTAATTTTGTATTAAGATATTTTTTTAAGCTTAATTCTTACAGGGTTGTCAAATAATATGATTTTTCTTCAGCGATCGATATGTTCGCACCCTATTTCTATCCACTCTCTAGTCACTAGAGTGGTTTATGCGCAGTTCTAAATTCTAATAATTGTCAACAGATCTCACTACACTTGTTTTCCTTGTGCTTCAACGTGTTTATTTAATTTTAATAAATTTAATTTATCGTACACAACCATTTTTAATTTGAATAAAAACTATAATTAATTATTAATAATGAAAGATAATATTCAGCAATGGTGGAATGGTGACAAGAGCGACCGGTAAGAAAATGAAAGTTTAGGATTTTCTTCTGCTATTCTGCTACCGGATTAAGCAATGTGTTGAACATGTTTCCGCCGGCTTCTAGTGTTACGTATGATTTAAAATTTATTCTACTACCATTTTAACTATCGAGATTTATCTATTTTATATTTTTTGATTGAGATATGCTGTGAATTTTTTATTTGCATGTTTCTTACAGCTTGAAACACGTGAAGATGGTCGTGCCGAGCATTATTATGTTTGGAGTTGTCCCTCAGTACTTTTTCGTGTGGATCGCTTGGCGGTTTATGTCTTGTGTGCTACCACATTGGGTCTATCAAGCCGGGGATGATATTTATTATTCTATTTATCAAAAATTCGTGCTATTTTTCTTCGAGCACGTTGCGGGAACACAGGTGAGTCAAGTTGCGGATATCCAACCGTCAAACACCGGAAATCGGTTTTTACTATTATATAAAACAGTTATGTCCTATGATGGCAAAATATTAATTAATTGTATGGAGAGTTTCTAAAATATGCCTAATACTGTTTTAGTTAATAAAATCATCGTATTTTTATTAAAAGTTTATGGTACATCATCTTGATTGGTTGCAAAATAATCTGTCTTAATTATGCATTATTCAATCTTTAATGAACTAGGTTCTGTTAAAGGCCTTTACAAAAATGTTGAATAAGCAAATTTTGCTTTCCATAAAAGTATATCTGTTCACGTTGATATGCAAATTCCAAAGACGCTGTGCCGAGGTGGCGCTGCGACGCCGATACGTTATCACTATATATACCGCGGGCAGATCCCCGCGAGTTCGTATTTATTTGTATTTCTTTGAATGAATTAAAACTATGTTAGTTACGATAAGATATTGCTGTTTCTTCATCTGGCTCTCATCAGTTATTTGAACTTAATTGACCACGGCGTCAACATAGTGGAGGCAACTCGACGAGATTCCTGTTTAACCAGGTGCTGTATTACCTTTCTTACTATTTGCGAAAATGGCGGAAGAAGCCACCATATTGCGACTTCGCGGTAGAGCAAAGGCCGCGATGACTCGCATTAGAACTTTCCTTGATTCGAAGGATGATTTCTCATCGAACGAACTGAAACTTCGTTTAGAATTGCTTGAAAATAGTTGGCGAGAGTTTAATGACCAGGACTCTCAACTTCCCGACGAGCGCTCGGAAATTGAAACTGTAGAAGAAACTTATTGTGGGTTGAAGCAAGAAATTATGGATTTAATTCAAGAAGTTTCTTCAACTCCACGCGCTGAAACTAGACCGCTCGAACCCTCTTTGAATGTTACGCAACCTATGTCTGAATTTAAGTTACCGCGTTTAACTATTCAAGCTTTTACTGGAAATTATAATGACTGGATATCGTTTAAAGATTTGTTTTCTACAACCGTTCACAATAACGATAGTCTCAGCTCTATTCAAAAGTTCCAATATTTGAAAGGTTTGTTGTCCGGTCCTCCGGCAGCTTTAATCAAACACATCCCGTTTTCAGAAGCAAGTTACGAACAAGCATGGTCCAAACTAGTGGCCCGTTACGACAATAAGCGTCAAATTGTTACCTCTCTTATTAATACGTTCTTGCAGTTACCAAAAATGAATCAAGCCAGCGAGAAGCAGCTGCGTAAAATTTCGGACACCGCCGACGAAGTAGTTAGAGGATTAAAAGGATTGGGAACCGAAGCGTCGTCCCGAGATCCTTGGTTGATTCATATAATTGTTGATAAACTTGATCCGGAAACCAAGCAACTTTGGGCTCAGGCCAAATGCGACGACCAGTTTCCCAAGTTTGAAGAATTTATAGACTTTCTTAATTCGCGATGTTACGCTTTAGAAAGCTTTAATTTGAGTGTCCCGAAGGAAACGAAATTGTCTAGACCTAATGCTACTTACGCGTCTAAAAATAACTATAAGAGTATAAAATGCCCCAAATGTTTGGGTAATCACGCTCTCTATAAGTGCTTCAAATTTAAAGAACTTGATATAAACGCTCGCAAAAGCTTTATTCAAAGACGATATTTGTGCTTCAATTGCATGTCTGATCAACATTTATTTCGTGATTGTGATTCGACTAAAGTTTGCTCAAGATGCCAACAAAAGCATCACTCAATGTTGTGCGACTCAATCCAAGGGAATTTATCGTCAACAACTACTACTCAAGCAGAGGAAAATCCGGAAACCTTAACTAACAATGCGGCCCAACCAACTGACTGCTCTAATTCAAGGGAGTTGATTAGTGGCGTAAGTCGTTCGCGAGGGAAAGCGGTTTTGTTGCCCACCGCTATTGTAAAGGTCGAAGATTCTAGCGGAGCTCATCAACAGGCAAGAATGTTGCTCGACTCGGGCTCCGAGGGATCATTCGTCTCGGAAGCTTGTGTACAGAGGTTAGGTCTTAAAAGAAGTCACGCAAATTTTAAAGTTCTGGGTCTTTCGGCAGTTGATGCGGGAACAACGAGAGGTCTAGTTCGCATCAAAATGTCTTCGCTTCATGATCAAAAGGAGGTTTTTGACATTGAAGCTTACATTCTAAATAAACTAACCGCAGCCATACCTTCTTCAACCATAAATATAGAAGATTTGAAACATTTAAGAACATTACAATTGGCTGATCCTACCTTTTCTATGTATAATCATGTGGATCTCATTTTAGGTGCTGATTATATCTTTTCGATGTTACTCCCAGGACAAATAGTTTCTAATGGTAAAGTACCTCTTGCTCAAAATAGCAAGTTTGGTTGGATATTATCCGGTAAGATAGATTCTGACAGTTACCCCAATTCTGCATCGGTTAACTTAACAGTACTGCATTCTTCAAACCAAGACTTTGATTTAAGAAAATTTTGGGAAGTGGAAGAGGTTATGCCCACTAGTCATTTTCCCCAATTAACAGATGAGGAGTGTTTCTGTGAGGCTCACTTTGCTGACACTTTCTCCACCGGAGGTGACGGGCGTTTTATAGTTAAATTGCCTTTTTACAAAACTGAACTAAAGCTCGGTTACTCCAAGCAAATTGCAATTTCATGATTACTTTCGATGGAAAAGAAATTCACTTTAAACAACGATCTTGCACAAAATTACAAAGGCTTTATGTCGGAGTATGAGTTTTTAGGTCGCATGTCAAAGATTGAACCTCAACTGAAGGATTCGAGTTCAAACTATTTTATGCCGCACTTTTGCGTGACTAGAGAATCTAGTACGACTACTAAGCATAGGGTTGTTTTCAACGGTTCGAATCCCACTTCCAACGGTTTATCTGTAAACTCGTTATTGGGAGTAGGACCACAGGTACAGAGATCCCTGTTCTCAATTCTAATTGATTTTCGCTTTCATAACATTGCCTTTTCTTCCGATATAGAGAAGATGTATCGACAAATATGGGTTTCCGAAGAAGATCGAAAATTCCAGTCCATCGTTTGGCGAGAAGACCCGGCCTCGGACATAGCAGACTACGAGCTGAATACAGTAACGTATGGCCTTTCTTCTAGTTCTTTCCTGGCAACTCGATGCCTGAAGCAAATTGCTATGGAAAATAAAGATACGTTCCCTGAAGCATCGTTTAAAATAAATAATAACCTGTACATGGATGATTTGTTATCGGGTTCTGAGAATTTGGAGGACGCTTTAAAGTTGTGTACGGACATTTCCTCTTTGCTTGAGAAGCGAGGTTTTAAGTTAAGAAAGTGGCGCTCCAATTCACCAGAACTAATAAAAATTCTAGCCCCAAACCAAGAACCCTTAGTTGATTTTGAGATTCAAACCAGTGATTTTCAGAAGGTATTGGGATTATACTGGAATAACATTGCCGACGAATTTTATTTTGAGGTTGTTTGTGAAAAGGATACTGTTGTAACTAAGCGTAAATTACTATCGCAGTCTTCTAGATTGTTCGATCCCTTAGGATTAATTTCGCCCTGCATCGTTATGATTAAGATACTTTATCAGAAACTTTGGCTATTGAAGTTGGATTGGGACTCTCCTCTCCCTCCTAAAGTAAATCAAGATTGGCTTAACTTCAAAGAACAGTTTGTGAAAATTAACTTAATCAAAATCCCTCGTTGTGTTAGACATACTAACAGTAAATTTGAGATTCATGGATTTTGTGACGCATCAGAACTTGCATTCGCAGCTGCCGTTTACATTAAAGAAAATTATGGTGGAAGCATTAAAGTTAATTTGTTAACTTCCAAAACGAAGGTGGCTTCTATCAAGGTTGTTTCGATCCCAAAGCTGGAACTAAACGCAGCAGTGCTTCTGACTAGATTAGTCGAAGCGGTAAAGAGTGCAGTTGGGTACTCTACTTATGATATCTTCTATTGGACTGATTCTAAAGTTGTTTTAACATGGTTGTCTTCCTCGCCTCGTAGGTGGAAGCCGTTCATCGCCAACAGAACGTCAGAAATCCTCGAAACTACCAACAACGACCGCTGGCTCTTCGTACCCAGCAAGGACAATCCTGCGGACATAGCATCACGAGGACTAGCGCCTGATAAGTTGGTTGCTAGCCAACTATGGTGGTTCGGGCCTGACTTTCTGCAATCCGAAATGGTTTGCCCACCAGAGCTACCTGAAAGTGCCTCAGTGAAACTAGAGGCTTTGAAAGAGGAAAAAACTAATTCTATATTTTCTTCCCTAGCAGTAGCGTCTAACGATACTTTGGACATTTTATTTAAAAATCATTCATCTCTTTTCAAGATTGTGCGCATAGTGGCCTATTGTTGAAGGTTTCTTACCAAACTTAGTAGCTCTAAAAGCACAGGTTTCATCTCCGTTTCTGAATACCGAGAAGCGTTAAATTTAATTATAACAGAAATTCAAAAGGCCCGCTTTGCTTGTGAAATCTCTTGTTTAAAATTAGGTAAACCTTTGCCGAAAAATAGCCCTCTCAGATCTTTAAACCCTTTTTTAGATTGTAAAGGTCTGTTACGGGTGGGAGGTCGAATCGAAAAATCTGATCTTTGCTATAATGCCAAACATCCCCTAATTCTACCTAGTGATCATTCTATTTCTAAGTTAATCATTAAAGAATTTCACATAGCAAATCTTCATGCTGGCCCTACTTTGTTGGCCCACTTAATCAAACAAAACTATTGGATAGTCAAGGCCAATAGACTGATAAGCAATATTGTTCGAAATTGTGTGAAGTGCATTAGATTCAAGCACGATGTTTCCACCCAACTTATGGGTAATCTTCCTAAATCTAGAGTTCAATTTGAACGAGCTTTCTTGAACTCTGGTATTGACCTAGCAGGACCGATTCAGGTCAAAGCCAATAAAGGCCGTGGTTCCAAAAGTACAAAAAGTTACATCTGCCTTTTCATTTGCCTAGCTACTAAGGCGTTGCATCTCGAGGCCGTCGGTGACCTCAGTACCGACTCTTTTATCGCCGCACTACGTCGCTTTGTAGCTAGAAGAGGAGTTCCAAAAACTATCTGGAGCGACAACGCCACGAACTTTGTTGGAGCTAAAAGGCACCTCAAAGAAATTGACATCTTTCTCTCCAAGGTGTCTTCTGAGGAAAATGTGGCCACCCACCTTTTAAAACATGCGATTGAGTGGCACTTTATACCTCCAGTTTCCCCACATCACGCTGGTATCAGGGAATCCGGAGTGAAATCGACTAAATTCCATTTGAATAGGATATTGGGTGAAGCCTTGTTGACATTCGAAGAGCTTTCTACGCTGTTGTGTCAAATAGAAGCTCTATTGAATTCTCGCCCCCTGACAGCTTCTTACTTAAATGATCAAATTGATGTTTTAACACCTTCTCATTTCTTAACAGGGGACATCTCCACCTCTATTCCTGATCACCCCAGTTCTTTTTCTAGCTACACTTCCAGGTGGCAGTTACTTCAGACTCTCAGACGAGCATTCTGGAAGCGGTGGCACTTGGAGTACTTACAGGTCCTTCAGCGCCGGACCAAATGGAAGGACGCCAGCCCGAACCTCAGCCCAGGAGACGTGGTGATTCTAAGGCAAAAAGACTCCGCGCCTGCGACCTGGCCCCTTGGGATAATCGAAGACGTTCATCCTGGCTCCGACTCGTTAGTCAGAGTCGCCACTGTAAAGACAACAACCGGGATCTACAAGCGACCGATCACTAAGTTGATCCGAATTCCAGTGAACATTTAATTTTTCTTTGAACTTTTGTAAATTAGTTTACCACTAATTTAAGGTGGGAGTATGTTCACGTTGATATGCAAATTCCAAAGACGCTGTGCCGAGGTGGCGCTGCGACGCCGATACGTTATCACTATATATACCGCGGGCAGATCCCCGCGAGTTCGTATTTATTTGTATTTCTTTGAATGAATTAAAACTATGTTAGTTACGATAAGATATTGCTGTTTCTTCATCTGGCTCTCATCAGTTATTTGAACTTAATTGACCACGGCGTCAACAATATCTTTGTTGAGTATTTTCTTATAACTTTAATTTATTTTTAATAATTAAAAAACTGGATAAATTTTTCTGTACATTTTCTTTTAAAACTGTAACATCTATTTTGCATAATAAACCGTTAAAACATTTTACTATACATTTGTAATTAAATGATTATATATTCATGCATTTATTAATTATAAAATTAAATTATTACAGTTATTTCTTTTTGGAAATGTTGAAGAAGTTACAACGAAGAAAGAACGAGTTATTTACATAAGCAATCACCAAAGTACTGGTAAGTCATGAAACGAAAATAATTTGAAAGGCTTATAGTTTATTTATGCAGTTTATTGATTTTGTATTATGTCATAGTTAAAGTTTATTTGATATTATCTTAAATAAAATTATTAGTGTTTTGTGTTACAACTAGCGTTTGTTCTTTTGCTTTTAGCTACAAATGTACATGCCCCTCTGTCAAAAGTGCTTGTGATAAATTATGGAACAGCTGTGTAAAATTTCTAGTCTTGATTCGGCTGTTTGTGTCACAATGCTAAGCAACTTAAATGATGAACTTAGATGTCATTTTATAACGTTAATTAATACTATGAGCACACATTACTTATTTTACATGATTAACTACCCTTAATATCTAACCAGGGCTGGATATTTAGATTCGCCGCCAGTAGGCTAAAATTGATTTGCCCCCACAATATTCTCCCACTTCAGGAAAATTTAGCTGTTTAACTGCAAAATAGGGTTATATGTGTTGTTTAAAATAGATACACATATAAGAGTTATCTATGTTCATTTATCCACTAAATCAAAAGAGAAATAGGAATTTTTTTTAACTGTTCTATATTTCATTCAAAATCGAAAATCCGGGAGGAGGGGGTGCAATTGCCCTCGCAGTGACCATGTTTGCCACGAAATATTAGTGCTATATATACACTTACAGTTTACGCATCAATGTAAATTACTTGTTTTTTTTTCTTAAAAATATTTGTCTTTATAATAATTTTTTTATGCCAAATGCTGCTTTAATTGGTCGTAAAATTTGCTGCTCTAGGCTACAGCCTACTGAGATTCTGGCCCTGAATCTAAGCTTGTCTATAGCACCATAAACATTGAGGTGCCTTGAATGAGAGTATCGCCAGATAATACTTTGTTTTGTTGCAGTTGACTGGGTGGTAGTGCATATGCTGGCAGACAGGCAGGGATCTATCGGGCACGTCCGATACGTAATGAAGGACTCCTTGCAAATGGTGCCATTGTATGGATTCTACTTTTATGAAGTAAGGCCGTTTGAAATTTAAAAAAACAAACCCTGTTTTGAGCTTAAGACTTTTGTTTGGGTTATTGTATCTTTTTAAAAACTATGGTCTATTTACTATGCAAGCCTTGAAACGACTTCTTTCCCCCCATCCCTTCGCTTGGTTTTCTAGGAAACAGGGGAAGCATCGCTTTTCTGAACCTAATGCATTTGAGATTCTGTTGTGAGGTTAACATTCCAAACAGTTCAAACCCAAGTAGGGTGGTGAAAAAACACGCTCACGCCGTTTCTAAGAAAACCACATGTTGGGATGGGGGAGGAAAATGTTTTCGAGGCTCGCATTCTAGATAGACAAGGTATGAATGTGATAAAAAACCTTTACTCCCTTAGCTCTTTTTAAAAAAACTATATTAATTAAAACTTGAAGCAAAGCTTTCTTACTTTCAAATGCATAGTTGGATATTGGAATATTGTTTACCAAAGAGTAATATCGATTTTAAGACTGAATTCTTTTTGTACACTTGCATCTGTAACCTGATTACATATTTCTAAATTATCTGATTGACTGACTGGGTTATATGATATTCAAACCTTTGAAATATATTCTGTCTATTCTTTGCTAGGTCGTTTACCTTTATGCAATAGTTTTTGAATTGCCCTCCTCATTTAGAAATGTAAAATAAATCCAACTTTCTACCATTATCTGTGTAATTTTTAACGTTGACTTTTATCTGTCAGTATTACAAGATTCCTTATTATGATCACTATTTATTCAAAGGAAACATATTTCAATGTACCTCCCCTTTAAAATTTTCAGGTTATGCCATAGAAATGCTCAAACCAATAACTTTTTTTGGTTGTCTTGATTTCGCACTGTACACAAAAAATGACCTAACACAAAAATATGACTTTTCGATTTGTAAATGCTATTATAATCAAAATTTAAATAGTATCTAGCGATTAAATCAAAAATTAAATCAATTAGTTGAACAGTTGGAATGCAGTAAGCGAATCGCTATTTTTTCTATCATGTAATGGAATGTAAAAAAATAAACTTCAGAAGATTTTTCAGAAAAACTAATATTTTTGGATCGGTCTCTTTTCCGCGTACAATGCAATTTGTGTTAGCTTTCACTTGTTTTTCACAATAGCTTACAGGCCTTTTTTTTCGAAAAAATTAATCCTTGTTTAATAGTTGTACTTAAAAACAACTCTGCACTAATAATTTCATTTTTTTTTATTGTAGAAAATGCATAACATTGTATAGTGGGTAAGGCCACATTTTAGCTCTGGCTTGTACCTGGTATAATTTTTTTTCTTTAACATATCACCTGAAAAAGTTTAGGAGTTTATTATATTCTGAGTTTGCAGCAACTTTTTTTTTATAAATATATTTATTCGTGATTGTTAAGCTACCAACAATCTTTTTTAATAAATATTTAAGAAAATCTTATTTTATTTTCAGCATGGTTGTGTGTTTGTCAAACGAAATTTCTTTGATTCCAGAAAGATGATATCTTCATTACAATATTTGCAAAATCCAAAAATTCCTGTGAGTTTAATATAATTTGTTCTGTGTTTTGTTGAGTTTTATTCTTGACATTTATTTTATAATACTACCTTGATCAAAAAGTACCCTGAAATAATCATCGTGAAATGCTCCCATTGTTTTGATATAAGTTTCTTTTGTTTATATAGTTGGTACATCTATTGTTGATATTCCTTTCAAATCTTAGCATCATAGCTTGACGTTTGCAAAAGTTACGTAGCCAAGAGTGCATCTATCTGTGTGCGTGTTTGCAATTGTTTACAATTTTAGAAATGGATTTTAATTTGCAACAACGAACTTGCATCAAATTTTGTGTAAAAAAAGATTTAATGGCATGCAAGTGTTAGAAAAGTTTTTCCGCTACGATTCTCTGAAGAAAACCGTTGTTTACCAGTGGCATGAACGGTTCAAAAGTGGTCGTGAGTTAATCGATGATGATGAACGTAGTGGCAGACCATCGATATTGAAAACCAATGAAAACATTGTTAAAATAAAAGAAATGCTGGTCAATAACAGTCGCAAATTAACCATCAGAGAGATAGCTACTTGCAAGTTCGTTGTTGCAAATTTAAATCCATTTCTAAAATTGTTAAAAATCACCAACACACACAGATAGATGCACTCTTGGCTACGTAACTTTTGCAAATGTCAAGCTATATGCTAAGGTTTGGAGGGAACATCAACAACAGATGTACTAACTTTTAAAAAAACCAAATCGAAACAATGGGAGCACTTCATGGTTGTTATTCCGAGGAACTTTTTGATCAAGTTAGTATTATAAAATGATTCCCTTGCTAATTTTGAATGCTGACCACAAATTATAAATTATATTTTTAAACAAATGAATTGAATTCTTTAAATGTTATTAATTGATATTTAGAAATTAATAAAAATGGCAGTACTGATTTATGTTCAAATATTTAAAATTATTATTCCATACCTTTTTCCAAACTTTGTATTCAGGCCATGTTATGAGAAATTAAATTTCACATTTATGCGGGATGCTATATCTGAAGTTATCAAAAAAGCAAACTATTTATGTTTTGAATTCCCAATGAATCCGAATTTATAACATTTTCTTGTTTTCTCAGTTTTGTACTGCTCTAGAATACATCTTTATCTGAATATCCAATTTTATTACAATACATTTGCTATTTGGTTTTCTAAATTTTAATCATTTTTAAATTTATGTTTTCAACAAATGCAAATAGATTTGTCTTTTGAAACTAAGGAACTAACCTTAGTATAAAATGAATGTAGCATATGTTTGAGCTCTTATTTTTTTCTCTTATACTTAGACTTGGATGGTAATTTTTCCTGAAGGAACTCGTTATAATCCTGAAAATTTGGACCTGATTGAAAAAAGTCGGTCCTTTGCAAATGAACGAGGTAACTTATTTTTCACGTTTAGTTATGTTACTGATGATATAATGTTTTATGTTAGTATAATTATAAATGAGACAAATTATAACCTGAAACTAATTCCTTCTCATTTAGCAGCTTTTTTTTTAAACAGTTGAATTTTTTTTGTACTTGAAGTACAATGACCCCACAGTTGTAACGAACCTTTCATCAAGTCCTGACTGTGACCCTACATTATTAAACATTGCATTTGAAAAAAAATATTCTTTTTCAAACTTTGTGTCCGCTTGTTTTTTTTTTTAACAAATTACAATTGAAAGGTCTGCTGCTCTACCAACAAAACTCTCATTATCCAAAGTATAACTATGATACTGGGGTCGGTTCATTAAGGGGGAATGTGCGTGCTGAACCTGGTGTCTCCAAACTCAAGTGCCTCAATGTTAATCCAATGGGGGAAAAACTGTTTCTCTGCCACATTTTTCAGTCTGTATTGAATATTTTTGCATGATATATGTAGATAACTTACAGATCTCTATAATCCCACTTTTTCAAATTGCTTTGAATACTTTTTGTAAAATGATTTATTCAAAATTAAAAAATAATAATTTGAACCAATTTCAAAAAGTGGGATTGTCGGGACCTGTAAGTCGGCCACATTTATCACATAAAAATACTCAATACAGCCAGAGAAATGTGGCAGAGAAAATATTTTTTTTCTCCATTGGATTAACACTGATGAACTTTGCTTTGGAGACCCATGATCCAGCTTGCCTATTCCCCCTTAATTGGTGCTTTGTCCAGTTGAATTTACGATCATCAAAATTTACCAATGAGCGGGGCCCTATCCTAGTTTGTTATGGAGAATGCACTTCACCTAAACACTTCAATTGTTGTAGCCCATAAGTGCAAGATTTATCAAATAAACAAAAAAATTCTTTAGAAATTTTTAGAACTTGTTAAATTTAAATTATACCAACTTTCCTAGTTGTCTAAGAATAAATACGTTTCAAATTTTTGTAAATTTGCATAAATATTTTTGATTAATTAAGATGAAAGATAAAAACTTTAGCTCGTTGTAGCATTTGCAATAAAATATAAATAAAAGAAATTTTGAAAAAGGAAATTGTGCAACAAAATTGTGGTTTTATTTTTTGTATGATAGACAATATATATATATATTTTGCAGGTTTGGTGCCTTTAAAGCATGTTCTCACTCCAAAATACAAAGGTTTCCACATAGCTATAGAGAACATGAAAAACAATCTAGATGCCATTTATGATGCTACTGTGATTTATTCTTGTACGAAAGGAAATACTAAAACTTTACGTACAAAAGCGCCATCAATGTTCGGTATGTAAAAAAAAACACGCCTTTAAAATATACATTCAACATATTTAGTTTCTTATAATTTGGAATTGAGTTACATTTTTATTTAACTTCTGTTAATTTCTTTTGAAATTGATGCTTTTTATATTTGATGTGATAATAAATTTTGTGATGCCATGGGGCATCTTTCTTGCATTGGCAATCCCATTTATTAGTAGTGGTTGAAAGATATTTATCTACCCAAATTAGGATTCATTTGTATTATTATTGATAAACTATAATAAAATATGTTGAATCCTACATATTTTTTTAAAAAAAAATATAGCTTTTACATTGCTCCTGCTATTTATAATTTGAAATAATTTCGTTAGAATTTTAGGAACAAGTGAAAAATGTTCACGATAGAATTTATTTATTCATCCACATATTGCCATTGTGAATTCTATTTCTCTATTTCCATTTTTTGACTCACAGTCATCGTAAAAACAAATTGTGTAGTTTAAATAATTTTTTTTCTAAAGAGAAGGTCTTGGCAGAACTGCTGTATGTTAGATTAATTATGGCCAAAAGCTATAGCAGGCCAATGCAATACTGCTCTTGGGTTGTAGATGCAATACTGCTCTTGGTTTTAGTATTGGGCTACCATGCCAGAGGTTCCAGGGTTAAAACTGGATTGGCCCATACCTCTTCATTGGTATGATCCTGGAACCAGGGCCGGATTTAAAGATTTGCTGCCCGTTTGCTACGATCGTTTGGCTGCCAGATATAGTTTTCTCAACAATTTTTCTCCTTTTTACATATTAGAATCATCGTATGTACACTCTAAATTGAAAGCGAAGTAGTAGGCAATTTTTTTTAAAACTGTTCTACTATCTTTGAGTCCAAATCCAGGGGAGAGGGTGTTATTTTCCTTGCAGCGCCATGTTTACTATTATATCTGTGTTTGCTATTTAAGCAATGATGTAAATTATTTGTTTTCTTTCTGAAAAATATTAGTATCCCTATAATAATTTTTTTATGCCAAATGCCGCATTAATTGGACATAAAATTTGACCCCCTAAAAATTTGCCGCTACAGCCTACTTAGCCTAGTTAGAAATACGGTCCTGGCAATACTGTTCTTGGTTTTAGTATTAGGCTACCATGCAAGAGGTCAACAATGGATTGGCCCATACCTCTTCATTGGTATGATCCTTGAACTTCTTGCATATTAGCCCAATACTAAACCAACTGCAACTAACTAATTTCTCAATCGTGAAGGCTAGCATTAAGTATTTGTGCTGGTCCATGCTTATTGTTCTTTTGATAACCTGGTAAGTTACTTGAGTGTGGTTCAAAAATTTGGGGCCCATATCCAATAGCAATTATGGGCCTTATAGTTTTTTAAAGCATTTCTGTCGTATTTCTTTTTTTTATATATATATATTTTAAATTACTCATTAAACCTATTTTATTTTAAATTTGACAAATTTTAATTTGTTTCAATATTTCAGAGTTTGTTACTGGTTGCTGTGATGCTGTTTATATCCATATTAACCGTATTGACATGTGCAGCATACCAGCTAAAGAAACTGAATTTAAGCTGTGGCTGCATAATATATTTTTAAATAAAGACAAGTAAGTTAATAACTTTGTGAATAGAAACTTTAAATTTATTTCTCATTTCTGGAGAATCAGTTGACTGTATTTATGAAACATCAAACTTGATAAATATTTTAAAAAGTGTTCAGTTACACTATATAATATTTGAACCATGCCGCACTATATTATTGCTAAAAAATACTTATATATTTTATTCATTATAGTATTAAATTAATATTTTTTACAATATTAAATGTATTATGATTTGAACTCAGTGAGATTTATGCATTTTCAGTCTTTCCTTATTTTAATTGTAAACATTGATTGATGCCCATTACAGCACAAGACTAATTTATTACATGGTAGATTATAAACTGCTTTTTTAAACGAAATTTTCATGCTTAAAACATTTATGTAAATGCTCTATTTTAATTGTTATACTTTATGAAACATCATATATTCTGCATTCTGAGTTTAGTTAAATATTCATCTTCTATGTTAAATTGTATCTTTCATCTATATAGTCCATTCTTCATAATTTAAAAAGATCCTCTGGTACACTGAAGGTCCTGGTTTATAATTTAATCCGTATCCAGGCCATGGCCCCAAAACTGAAATAACATTATTTAGCCTGAATGTTTGCCTGTTTTTACCAGTTTTATCAAACAATTCTGTGCTTAAACTTTTAAAATGTATTCCACCTCTTCGTTTTCTTTAGAAACTTTGTATTAATCTCTTGTCATCTCATTTGTCCTATTGTTGTAGTATGGTTTTCTTTCTGATCTACAGCATATGCCGGTTACGTGGCTCATGCCTTGGTGCATGTTGTACCTTTATTTGATTATTAATCATAATAATATCTTTACCATTAGGGAAACCTAACAGACAGTGGTTGGGGTTGAAATGTAAGATGTGCTTCTGAAGAATACGACAGGAAATAACTAAGTTTGCTTACACTTTAATAAAATTCTAAATGATTAAAAAAGGTTAAACAAAAATGCTCAAACATGGTGAGCAACTTGCTATTACAAAACTTTGAATAAAGACGAGTCAAATCTTCTTGAGAGATTGCAAGAGTGGGGAAAAACATCCACCTCAGAAAGTTTTAAGCTAATTCTTTTCAGTTCTCAGTCGCATCGTGATTTACATATTATTTTCTCTGCAACAGGTGGAGTAAAGCGTGGGTTTTGGGATTCCAGTAGCTCCTGTGATAACCAGACAGACAAAAACCAGACAGAATGAAATGCAGATATATTTTTTACCACTGTAATGTTAGTGTACTCAATCTTATTGTAAAGTGGGGACTTAATTCTTTCTTTCCTTTGATAGGCTCCTTGACGACTACTATGGTGGTAAAATATCTCCGTCCAACTACTTTTCTCGGTCGCGGGCCTACAGATCCCCTCCGAATCTCTTCTCCAATCTGGGCTGCTGCCTTTTCTTCGCCACAATCAGCGTCCCATTTGTGTTCACTACGTACGGACGATCCCTCTACTGGAAGACGTGGGTTTTCGGCACCATATTCGGGTACTTCTGGCTCGGTATCCGGTCAGTCAGTTGATCATGTGAGTCATAGCATCGAAAAAAAAAGAAATTGTTTGTTACCATCAACCTTTTTGTAATCGACAAAGTGATCAACTCGCTAGTCCTAAAATAATCTAACTCTAGTCTTGTTAGGAAGGCTTTACAATCAAATAAGATTTGATAGGATAGACCGCAGTGCAAAATATCACCGTTAGTTCCTCACGTGAAATATTTCTAGTCTTTAAAAAGTTTTAGAAGGTTTTAAAAGTTAAATAATAGACATAGGTATAATGAAGTATAAGCTCTTGACATATATTATACACTGCATTTAAGGAAGTAAATGTAGATGTATGCAGTGATTTAAAGGATTATCTACACTGCTCCATTAAGCTCATGGGATTTTTTAAGTGAATTTTTAAAAGCTTAGGAAATTTAGATTAACTAAAGGTAGTTTGCTTTGCTTCTAATTAGAACAAGTTAAGACTGAAATCAGAGTTTCTAATTGCTTCAATCATAATGCCTGTTGACTATATTATTCTAGATGGTTAAAGAATCATATAAATATATTATAATGTGATTTGAATTTTTACCTTAATTAATTTACCTTTTTTGTGTTCTTTGAAGTGTATTATTCACTCTTGTTCTTTTGAACAGTCGATCATTAACACTAATGCCTTTCATCTGACATGAAATACACATTTGATGGAAGCTATTAATTTATGTTTGCCAAAGACTGGTGTAATCTTAACACTTTACAGACCGGTTTTCGGTTCGAACATACTAAGCCCTTTCGCCTCTTGGTTTCCCAATAGCCCTCGTCTAGCTCTAGTGCGACAGTATTTCTACACTAAACTGGCTTGGTCCTGACTCGATCCAACCGATCTAATCCTTTTTTACGCTTCTGGTCTAGAGCGATCCACAGTATTGGACAACTTTAGACAGAGTGGTCATTACGTTTGAGGATCGAGGCATAGACTGAATACGGCCTAACCTAACCAAATCTAACAGAAAGATCAAAAGTTGATTAATCAATGACCGGTCATTAAGGGCTGGGGAGCAGACGTCGAATAATCAATGGCCGGTTGGTAAAGTGTTAACACTAATGCCTTTCATCTAACATGAAATACACATTTGATGGAAGCCATTAATTTATGTATGCCAAAGAATGGTGTAATCTTAATATGATTTCTGTATTACATTATCATTGTTTTAAGAATTTATTTTTAAACATTCCTTTTCAAGACATATACGTATTTTTATAATATGTATGACTTTGGAACTTCTTTGTGCAATTTTCCTCACTTTTGTTTTGTGTGCATTTATTAATACAATTTTCATCAATATTGAATTATTTCTATTAAATTATTATTATTAATTTATATTATTCAAATTAAAAAATGTCTTACAGTACATTGTGGTGATTAATAACAAAAGCTTGACAAGCACATTTGTCTATCTGACATTGCCAGTTTTTATTTCATACGTAGGGTTAGAAGTTATGCCAAGGGATAATTCTTTGATATTCTATGCTGAAAATTAAATTTCAAATGAACATATTTAACACTAGACATGTGATGCTTTGCAAACAATATTAATTTAATTCTTACAGTATAACCTCTGAAATTAAAATCCTAACATTGTGTTTTAATCAACTAACTAAAGTGTTACTTTTTGGCCTTAATTCAAATAGATGCACATAATTTTGCACAAAGAGGAAAAGCATATAGATTGCTGGTTTTTTTTTGGTTATTAGTATATTTTAAAAACATGTTACAATTTTTGCACAAAAAATAAATGCTGAGTATTTTAACCAATCGGTTATTTTAAATGTTTGGTGTTATCTTTAATTTGTGATTATGAAGAGTATTTTCAATGTTATTTGTATTCATGGATTTCTAGTTATAAATGTTTTAAAATGTCTTTATTGCTGTTTTACAATGATTGCTCAAGATTATTCAATGAACATTGCAAATATCTCTCGCCTTGGAACAAGAATTTTCGAGACTTAATCTTTGTATTTAGCAGTATTACTACCAGTTTAGTTTATTATTATTATAGAGGTTATCTAATGATGCGAAGTATTCGTCTTTAATACTACCTAAGTTCTTGTTGAATTTACCCTTCTAGTTAGTCTTTCCCTTCTTAGTTAGTCTACCCTTCTATAGTCAAAGAATTCAATTTTATTTACATTCAATTTTATTGTATACACTATTTTATTTCGTTAATTATTGTATGTATATACTGTGTTTCTTGTATTGAAATTTGTTTGTTGAATTGTTTAAAGTTTTTTTTTAAATTGAATATTATTGTAGAGGTATTCTAATGACGCTAAATAATTTTCTTCAATCCTATCTTAATTTTTGGTTTATTTACTCTTCTTGTATAGTCAAAGAAACATAGTCAATTTTATTGTACACATTTCTTTTATTAATTTTATCTATATAAGATACTTCATGTATTAAAATTTGTTTGTTGAACTGTTCACATTTTTAATAATTTATTGTAGCGATATTCTAAAATGATGCTAATTTTTTTTTACAATTCTATCTAAATTTTTCTTTATTTACTTTTCTAGTATAGTCAAAGAATCATATTTTACTGAAAAAAAGCATCTGATAGTCAATTTATTGTGTGCATTATTTAATTTTTTTAATTAATGATTATATCTATATGTGATGATGATTATATGTATATATGATGTTTCATGCCTTAATATTTGTTTGTTGAATTGTTCTCTCATTTACTGCCATATTGCCTAATATTTACAAATGATATCTCTATTAAATGATTTGCACAATCAATATTATTTTTAAAAATATTATTTTTACCTTCTGCTCAATAATATAGTTTTGACAAAACAAATTATAACCACGTGGCAGTGTCTAACATGCCAGCCCCTCCCTTTATTTCTGATTATTACCTGATACCTGTTTTCTTAAAAGTGGATTATTCTTTTACCAAGACTACTATTTAGTTTGGGTATTATAGTAGAACTTCCAATTATCTGAAGCAATTGCAAAGGGGCTGGGGAGCTTAGTCGGTTCAGCATTCGCTTAGCATGCAGAAGGTCCCAGGTTCGGGTCCTGGCCGTACCTGGCAAATAAATGCCAACCTGTAAAACACCTCGTTCAGCCAAAATGTCAGACAAATAATGCCCCATGCGGAGGTAGTGAATATCCTTCAAAGTCCTAACGCTGTGCATGATGTCGCCCTTAATGGTTGAGTTTGGTGCCTACTCAGGTGTTGGCTCGTCGCTTGACTGTGGTTCTAAAATATGACGCTGTTGTATGTCATGCTTAGTAATTTGTTTTTTCCATCCCAAAGAAATTACTAGGCAGAACATCCAGCAAAGACAAACAGTTATAGTTGTCCAGGTAGAATTTGTTTCTGAAATTCGAATAATCAGCAAAGCTTTAGATAATTTGAGTTCTACTGTAATATACGTTTAATTTAGGCAAAAAAAGGCTAGTTAAAAAATTATTTGGAATACTATTTATGTGTGAAAAAACACTTAAAACATGCTTAGGCATGAGCCACCCTGCATGCCTATTTCCATTGGTTATTTTACTGTTACTGTGTTTTAAATGTTAAGTATTATTAATAGAACAGCTTCTCGCATTCCCCTATAAACATTAAAAGTTTTTTTTAAATGAATAATAAATCTTAAACATACTATGTTTAAATACACCTTTAAAGTTTTTGTGTGACAAATGGTTTATATGTGCCTAGATTTTATATGTATTTTAATGTGATATGTTACATAATTGTTGCACATGGATGTATTTGTTAAATACGTATTGCAGTAAGTTTTCTGTAAAAATATATATTAATAATATTTTAGGGTAACAAATATAATTATTCTTTCTTAATGTTATTCAAGTACCTATGAATTAGTTACAATTTATTTATTTTGTTGAATATTTTTTTCTAAATCCTAATAGATATTGTTTATATTGGTTACACACAAATTAATCTATTTTTCTTTATTGTATTTAAGTTGATTTATTTAGTTCATTTTTTAAAACAATTTAAATAACAATTGTGGGCTTTCTAATTTTAGGTTATGAAATACGTACATTGCTTAGTTAGAAAATTAAAGCACAATCATTCTGTAATAAATAAAACACAAGGAATGTATACTGAGTTTTGAGTGGCAATCATATTGTTTACGACAATTTGTAAGTTAAACAATTATGCTGTGTTTTAACTCTGTAAAAAGACCAAAAGCATTACGTTGTCAGATTTATAAATTAAGTTCTTAATGAGTTGAAAAGTTTAATCTGGTAATCAAAATATAAATTTACATTTTTGTATTTAATCAAGGTGTTTATTCAAATGATTGCACTAGAAACATCGAAAATCAATTGATTTCAAGGTACAAAACAAACTTTTAATGTACAATATTTATGCATATATATTTTCCCATTACTATAATCAATTTTCTATCTATTATTTCTCCACAAAAATATAACACCATAATTTTTCAATTCCTCAAAAATGCTCAGTGTAACCCATAGCTTTTGCTCATTGTTTAGTTTTAGTTTTGAATTATCGTCGCACTAGAGCTACACATTTGCTCATTGTAAACGATAAACAGCTAGTTTTTTTAATAATTTTAATGAAACATGTTTACATTTTTCTAAGGATATTTTTCCTGTATAATTTTATGTATTTTAGAATTTTACAAATCAATTTTCCTTTCAACTTTAGAATTGCTAAAAATAATCAATTGCAGTTGCGTGGAATTGAAATAAACCTACCATATTTACTTTAAGATGTTAAAAAAAAGAGAATACATCATAATGTATTAGAAATTGTAAACTTTAGTGAAACATATGTAACATTCTTGAAAACAGTCTTTAGTTACTTGAAATATATTAATATTATTACTGTTGTATGAAATTGAAATAAATTATTTTATTATTATTATCCTAAGTTATGCTTTGCATTTGAGACAAAAAAGTCAATTTGCGATCAATTTTAAAGTGCTAAATCTAAGTAATCTAAAATGATTCTGTATTGTTAAAATATGATCTTATAATTCATGTAATTTGTTTCCGTTACTGTTTTTATAAATAATATTTTTTACAAGATTTTTTTAGACTATGCATCATGTTGTTTTTTATTCGTATATTTTGCACATTTAATAAATAAACATGTTGTGTCACATTTTTGATGATTTTACAATGTCATAATAAGACTTACAACTACTTTTTCAGATGAGTTTGAAGTATCACAATTATTGTTTTTTTAACTTTTATATATCATCTAAAATTAACTGTTTTTACGTTTACTGTTATTTATTATCTTTGTAGCAGCAACTAAATGTTTTATTGAAGTCATGAAAATATTAATTTTAAATACTTTTTTCTGTAATTATATATAATTTTGCAGTACAAACTTGTTTCTCAACTTCAAGTGGCTTTATTACGTATATTTTTCGAATGAATTTTTTCATGTGTATACTTACAGCACAACTAAATGTTGTAATTTTGTTATAAAAGTGGATATGTGCCTATTTTGTTGTGTTTATAGAATTTAAATTAATGGTCAGAAATCTTATATTATATTATTGTGTATTATTAAATGTATAGCGTTTTAATGTCAACTGTGTTATGAAAGTTAATATATGAATGAATTTGTAGAGATTTATATTTTGGGCATGCAATGACATTGTGGTCATCCCAAAGCATGACAGTTTTGTCCAGAAAGTGTTCATTTTACTCAGGATTTACCAGAGTAACGTGTAAGGCGTTTGTGCAGTATGCAATAATTTTTGCCTCAATCTCCCATCGAATAGGTATATAATATGTAAACTATTTTTAACCTAGTGTGATAAATAAAGCATATTAACTCATTAAAATACGGCTCACTTTTTATTATCCTTTACATTTTTGTATTTTTATAATAATATGCAAAACACTTTTGTAATGAATCATCATTTAAAATTTAAATAATCACTAAATTTAGAGCTTAAACCCAGTTATAAAAAAAACGTAGCAAAAAATTGTCAGTTTGGATTTAAAGGTTAGGTACTTCCTGTCTATACATCCATTGAACAAAAATATACTCATATTTTTACTCATAAAATTGTTTTAAATTGTGTTGTCGTATGATTGTAGTTAAAAAACAACTTTACAGCAATTTTTTTCATATCTTTATTTAAAAAATAATCTTTATAAATAATACTAAAAGTGAAAATTTTACAAATGGCTCGACTAATTTACACATTGCAAATGGATACTTTACTATCACTTTGTGCAAAAATACTCTTCAAAAGTGAACAGCACTTATAACCATAGATTTTATACAAGAATATTTACAAATATGTACTTCTAAGATATATTAGTTTGCTATATGACATAATTTATTATATGGAATGATAGTAAATATAAATTTCTCTAATTTATGTCATAATTCTTTTCGGATATTACACATAGGAAGAGCTAAACAGGAAGAACGTGACAAAAACGTTTAAACGAGAAAATAAGCGCAAAAGTTTTTCGTTTGCACTCAGATCTGATGAAAACGGTACTTGCAAATCGTAAAAATATATATTAAAATTTAAGTTTAAGTAAAAGAAGAAACTTTTTATGGTTAAAGAAATTAGTAATATGTTCATTGACACAAAAATCTAAAATTTTCAATATGTCACTTAGCACGTTTTTCCACTAAGCTCTTCATATGATTTCCAATCTAATATTTGCCCTTATTCCAACTATGATGTTTGGCGCAGTAAAGCCATTTCTGGCTTTTGGGCCATAAACACCAACCAACCAACTATGATGACTATAAAACAATGAAAAGCCATGCACCTAATGAATTAATATCTTTGATAAAATGGTTTTGACTAGAAAATTGTAAACTAATTGCATCATCCGTATGTAATATTCATCATTCATATGCAATATAAACACTTTGATGAATAGAAAGACATTTTTCAAACTCCTTAAATCCTCTTTTTCAAATACTTATTACAATTATGATTTTTTGAAGAAATCGCTTGTTTAAAATCTATTTTAAATCCATTACTCTTATACTAATTTTCTCTTGCTAGATGCAAAATACTACATATAATGTAGTATAGTTTAGTAATAAAATATTCAGTATATTAAAATTATTAAAACAGTTTTTAACTTTCTAGTTCCCAACTAATTGCCTTATCATACTTCCTAGCCAGCATTCTTAATTTATAATGGCAAATAACTTATGTGCAGTTCTCATATTATAATCAATCAATATCAAAGAATATTACTTTTATAAAAAGTATTAAAAATGTGTTTAAATGAATATAAAAATATTTCATCGTCAGTCAATATTAAAAATGGACATTTCATTTGTAAAATGGACGAGTTGCTAATGGCATGTTTTTTAAAAAGTGGTAAACTATTGTTATTATAAATTTTCATTGCATAAAAATTAAATAGAAAGATTCTATGATCTGCTATAGAGTTGCATAAATACAAATATAAATTATTACAAATATCTGTTTTGTGTAGTAATAAAAACATTGTACATCGTTTCAAAATTCAATCTCTTTTTTTTTAAATCAATAAATTGAGTTACAAGAGTGGTCTAATGATAGGAATTCACGAGTCTTTATGACAAGTCAAGTCAAGCATAAAAATGCATACTTGCGAACTGGTTATAGAAATTTGTTTGAAAAATACGGTTAAAAGATTGCCTAAAAAATTCGTTTCCAATTATAAACTTGATACGTCTGTATACTAAGAAGTGTCTCACTTTATACCTGTACAGAGTACATACATGTTTCCCTGTAAGGTTGTGTTTGGAGCCCACAGTTGTCAAATAGAGAACGCATCAAAATTCCTCATTTATTCTAACTGAACCTTATTACAAAGCTGTCTAACGTACTTAGTGAATGTGTGTTCATGTATCACAAATCTGTCATTAACATATCGGGTATATTCGGGTAAAAAAAAACTTTTATCAAAATTCTTTGTTTGCTCTAATTGCAAACCTTCTTACAAAGTGCGGTTTTGCAACATATACCTAGTCAATGTTTATCATAAATATCCAGGATACGTTAAGGTAAAAAACCTGCATTAGAATTTCCAGTCTCTAACTACGAGTATTGGCGTACTATCGAATCACATTAGACCTGTACATGTCTCCGTATATTAAAGACGTTGAGTATTCAAGTTTAAATTGCATCAATCTACATATTTAAGTCGGTACACTTTAATGCAAGAGTGGTCTCTAGACCTTACTTTTCGTCTCAGTAACCTGGGTTATTTTTAGACATTGGATGCTCGTGGATTAGTACACGACACGTGTCTCAATAAGTTCATCAAGATAACCCTTATTTAAAAGTCTAATGTCCTTACACTACACCTTAGTAGAAGCGCGATTTCTCAGCCTACATATGTGTAGTAATACGTCTGTAATCAGTACGCTTGTCGGATAACTGGAGGACTTGTATAATTATATATGTGTCTACATTACATAAATCTATCTAAAGGCCATTACGTATCCCAGTTGAAGCAAATTCAAAATCCATTTCGTAAACTACGAACATCGATAACATTTGAGCTAGGTGAGACCTGTTATAAGTTTGTCAAGAAGACTGAGTATCACGGCTGTATCAAAAAGCTGTATCAAAATTCAAGTTAAAACTTCATCAAAAGTCCAAGTCTCTAGCTATGAACATCGGTATAACTTCGCACAAAAGCGGTCTTACACCAGACCCTACTAAATTACATGTGTCCATATCATCATGTTAAAAACGCATCACGTTCAAGAATTCAGAGGTCCATGTCTGTAACTACGAACATCGGTGCACCTTCGTACGAAGGTATGTCTCACGGCACACCAGATGCACATGTGTCGATATAAGTCTACCAAATGGGTCATCAAGTTAAAAAAGCATCATGACAATGAGTTAAAGATAATACAGAAGTTCATGTCCTATCTTTAACAATTTAGAAGTCGATGTCCCTAACTACGAACATTGTTAACCTTCGTACGAACGAAGGTAATCTCACGGCACGCCAGAAGTACATGTGTCCATAAGTCTATCAAATAGGTCATCAAGTTAAAAAGGCATCTAGTTCAATGAGTTAAAGATACTACAGAAGTTCATGTATCTTTAACAATTCAGAAGTCAATGTCTCTGACTACGAACATCGGTACACCTTCGTACATGGGCGGTCTCACAGTAGACCTGTACATGAGTCCCTATAAGTCCGTCATGAGTACCCTGGGTGCCTGTCGGACCACGGGAGGGGGCGGTGGGGGTGAAGTAGGGGCCGGCCTCAGTGGGGGCGGTATGGTCGAATCAATTGGTACCGATATTGGTACTCGGAGCGTCTGTGGGGTCGTGGAAGACATTTTGATTGAAGTGGACCTTCCGTTTGGATGGGCTGAACTTGTTTTTCTTTTCCTGTAAGTAAAAGGTGCGAGTTAGCAGAGATTGATATTAAGTCTGTCACCTGACTGTGGTTTTAAGTTATGACACCGGTCTCTAATTGCCCTCGAGTAGCCTCGCCCCGCTAAGTCAATTTTATAAACTAAAGTTTTAAATTTTTGTGTTCAAACTGAACTCCCCCCCCCCCCCTTAGTATATGATCTCATAATATGGAAAAGGGAGAAACGCAGTTAAAGTCCCAAAATTGTCAGTGTTGAAGGCAATCCATGCTATCCTATTTAAAAAACTCGTGGTTAAGAAATTTCATTTTTTTAACAAGAAAAGTGTTGTTAATATCTATCTTTTCATAATCATATAACAGATACTAAAATGTGAAAATGAAAATCTGACATAGAGATTAGATATAGTGAAATGGACTATTCACTTCGTAATATGACAAGTCAATTTCACTATCCATATCATTGATATCAATCAGAAAATCACCTTTTTAGGTATGAAAAATTACTTTTTCTAATACCGTATGAAAATCGTACATTATCAAATTAATAATCATATCCAAAGTGATACTTTTAACAAAACTATAAGTAAAAGTTACTTTTTAACACTAGTGTTGAAAATATGAATAGTTTTATGCACTATTTTATAAGTATGTTAAAACTATTTTTATACATGATAAAATTTTTTTTATATGGAACGCATGTTAAATTTAACTTTTTTTAATAGCGGCGCTTGGGAAAACGTTATTCCTCTCCTTTAAAAAAGTTTAAATTTAAGCACTTGTTGCATAGATAGGGGTAAGTGGTGTACCTTGGACGTATGTGTACCTCGAACCTATGCTGATTCTAGCTCGATTAGCTTAGATATTGAAACAACACCACATGCAGTTAAAGTATTTGCTACCAGGGATCTCAGTGAAGTTCTATCTGTTTGTTTAAAAGGTCAATTTATTAAAGAGGTTTCGAAAAACTAAATTCACAGTTCAAAAGTAAATTTTTGTCAGATTCTTTAGCGTATTTTTTTACTCAAACATGTAGTGTTTATTCAGAAACGATGGTTATGCAATATAAAGCAAAGTTCTAGCTATAAAACAGTGTGCTTGAAATTAAGTTAATTCTAGCCTTAACATGGTGATTAACTATTTTGTTTTTAATATCCAAGTGGTGTACCTCGAACCTAATACAAGTGGTGTACCTTGGACTGGTCCAAGGTACACTACTATAGGTCTTATGTACTTCAGATTGTTGAAAACCCTTTTTAAAATTCAAGTAAATTTTTTCCTTTGAAAAATTAAGTATTTTAAGCTCTTAATATGCAACCCTGATTTGTAAAATCTAGAAGAATGGAAATTTGTAAGAAATTTTTATTTGGTGTGATAAAGAATTTTTTTTTGTAGTTAATTATTTAGATTTATGGAAGCCAATAAAATTTTAACCATATTTATATAATATAGAAAATAATTATTGCATGCTCATCTAAAAAGATTTTTTTATAATAAATATCTAAGCAGAACATCCTTTTTACGTTTAGGCCTAGTTGTATAAACATAGGGGGGGGGGGGGGAATATTTGAGTTGTTTTTTTAAATTTAAGACAGAAAGATAGCCAAATGTTTTTTATGGAATGAAACAAAGTTTAATTTTATGCTGCATTTTAACGGATACACCTGAGAAAGATTGCATTGCAGCTGAAAAAGTCAAAAGGGCACTAAAAAACTAAGGCAATAAAACCCCTTACTAAGCCAATTGACCTAACATAATAGCCAATTACTACAATCTTGGCTAGAAATAAGAGTAGGCTGTAAAATGTATTTTTGAATTTTATGTGGCTAATAAATATTGGTTTTCGTACTGTAAATCGAGTCTCTCTACATGTTAATAATTGGTCCAAGGTACAGCTGTGGAAATAAAAAAGTACCCACTTGAGGTTATTTCATCCGTTAGTCATCCTATACAATCGGACCTTTTTGAGATAGTGTACAATTAACATTTTGAGTTAATTGCACGTTACAAAATTTGCATAAGGGGCCGTCTTCATATTAAAAATATTGCGATCTTTGAAATTTCCAATGGCAACACCCCTTTTTGAATCCATATTTCAAATCTCTGACCTATGTAAATACGAAATGCCAAATTTTGTTAGTTTTTAAGCATTATTAGAGGAGTTAGAGACGTGCAAAGTTTAGGTCCCATAATGTTAAATGAGTTGCACATAAAAAACTATCCCGATCTATAAATAATTGAGATAATGAAACGAATTTTTTACTGAAAAGAAATTATAATAACCCAAACAAAATGCATTCAATATTGGGGTATTTAAAACAATTTTTATATTTTTAAATAATTATTATATTAATTTTTTTAAAAAATATGAATAGAAACCCCTTAATATTTTTAAAGAAATAAATTTAAGACAAGAAGATTAAGCGAAATCCCAATTTTAAAATTTTTTTATTCATAATTTGCTGAGTAAATCACAAAATACCTTTTAATTACCCTTTAGGGGACTGTGTATAAGATTACGTGTGTAATTGCTAAATAAAGACGGCTTTGCATGCATGCTTGCTTGTCATTTTAGAGATGCTCCCCAAAAGGTCCACAAGTGATTCGATTGAATAACTCGTCAAATATTCATCCAAATGTAACAAAAACTTAGATTTAAGGGTTTTCAAGAGTGCTTAACATTTCTAAGTTATTAAAATTGGGTATTGCTATTGGAAATTTCAAAGATCGTAATATTTTTAGTATGAAGACGGCCCCTTATGCAAATTTTGTATCGTGCAATTAACTCAGAATGTTAATTGTACACAATCGCAAAAAGGTCCGATTCTATAGGGTGACTTACGGATGAAATAACCTCAAGTGGGTACTTTTTTATTTCCACAGCTGTACACTACCGGTTGGACCAAGGTACACCACCGGTGGTGTACCTTGGTCCTATTTACAATTTTCTGTATTTATTTTTGTAATAGTTGAAATCATTTAAATAACATGTTAAAATAAATATATGTTGTGTATAACAACATAAAGTATTTAGTAAAAATATTTGTATTCACTTTTTGCAAGTAATTAAGAAATTAAAAATTGAAAAGTCAAAATAGGTCCAAGGTAACCCACCTTCCCCTATGCATAAAACATCAAAATGATTATTCTTATAATTTTATTCTAAATAAGGTAATTTTTAATGCATCTGGTTACTTACTTTCTAATTTTTTGAATGAGTAATATGATTGCCACATTTCCGAACACCAAACCAACGACGCACGCTGCTGGAATCAGAATTTCTAAAAGATAAAATAAAACATTGGAATGAATTCCATTATACGGTTTTTACTAAAAACTTATTATTATGCGTAAAAAAAAAGAAATTCTTGAATAAGCACTAACATAAATTTAGTGGAAATATAAAAGGCAAATTAATACATTATAGACAGACTAGACTTTTAATTTTATTAAAAAATAACTTTAAAAAATATAAATATTTTTTAGGTTGTTTAACACTTTCCTTACTAAAACGCCCCAAAGCGCCCGAACAACTAAGGATTCGATAATGTTATTCCTATCAAATATTACGAGGAAGCAAAAATCCTTCTTAGCGAAAGGGTTAAAGGAAGAATGGCAGCATTAGCTAGGTATCCAAGAAGTCTTCTCTCTGTTCTAATCCAATAGGTAAAAAACAATTTTCTAAGACAAATTACTCCACTTGTATTGAATATTTTTACTTATTATATCCTTTTTATAATAATATATTTAAATGGCAATAATATATTTAAATGGTAGAGCTATGTAAGACAGCTACATTTATAATACTACATAAATTAGTTTAGCGCAAATATTTAATAATTAACGTCATAAAAGCAAAGAGAATTGAATGGCTGGTACATATGGAAAGAATGGATTATAGCAGAGGCACGAAGAACATTTTTAAGGGACAATGTCACGGTGAGAGAAGAAGACGAAAACTTGAAAAAAGATGGATAGATGACGTGGAAAACGATCTGAAGGCCATGAAAATTAGGAGCTGGAAAACAAAGACCAGAGACAGGCGACTTTCGTGTTGCATTGTTAGAGAGAACGTGGTCCAGCATGGACTGTAGTGCCAGGGAGTTAGTTAAAGTAGAAAAAAAAATCATATAAATGTCCAATCTATGCGAAATCAAATGAGTAATGTTTAGTTCAATAAACCTTCAGACTTATACCTTCGATATATTTATGTTTCTTGAGGTATACTTCCACGACATCCGACTCATGTATAATATCAATTTCTGTTCCGTTGGTTCTGAGGCGAATCGCTTCTTCAACAGCTAGGAAGATAAAACATATTTTAGATTATTATTTGTATGGAAGTTCATAAAAAATGCATGCGAATTATTAAATACTGACGTCGATGCAAGGTATTACATTACTTTTGACGAAAACTTTTTGGTTAGGGGTATAAAGGATTTTTAATCTTTAAAAATATTATTAAAGAGAAGATAAGCTGGAAAGATATAAAATATTTGTCAGTTTCATTTTTAGTTTTTTTTAAAAAAAATTCCTTATACACAAAAATATCCTACATTTTTTCTAAAAAATCAGATCATGTAAACTGTTCTCGATTCTATTGGAGTAAAATTTCACATGAAACGTTGGTAATATTATCAATGTTGAAGTGTCTCAAATATATTTGATTTGGTTTGGTTTGAATTATCGTCGCACTAGAGCTACACGAGGGCTATTGGCGACGGGCGTCGTATTTTAGAACCACAGTCAGGTGACGAGCCAACACCTGAATAGGCACCCAACGCAACCGTTAAGGGCGACATCGTACGCAGCGTTAGGACTTTGAAGGATATTTAACGTGCACTCCCTTACACGGGGTATTATTCGTCGGACATTTTTGGCTGCACGGGCCGTTTATAGGTCGGCAGCTATTTTGGCGATGCCCGGACCCGAACCTGGGACCTTCCGCATACTAAGCGAGTGCTTAACCGACTGGGCTCCCCAGCCCCCCAAATATATTTGAAGGCAACCATCAAGGTTAAGATAATTAGTTCGTTAACAAAACATTACATAAGTTTCATTAATGAATTTTTTCGAATACTTTGGATTATTTTAATTACCCGAATTTTAAATTAAGTCTACTGTCACTAACACGTACAGAGTCACCATATCTAGCAGTTTTAGCAAGTTGACGAATGCTTCCTTTCACCCCCTGGGCAATTCAGTACCCTCTATACTTTGTCTTTACAGAATGCGAGCCTCGAAAGCATTTTCCTCTCCTACCCCGCATGTTGTTTTCTTCGATAGGGCTGAGCGTGCTTTTTCACCACCCGACTTGGGTTTGAACTGTTCGGATTGTTAACCTCACAACAGAACCTCAAACGCGCTAGGTTTAGAAAAGCGATGCTCCCCCCGTTTCCTAGAAAACCAAGCGAAGGGATGGGGGAAGAAATTCTTTTCGAGGCTCGCGTAGTAACAAGGTTCGCCGAAGTTGTCACGATTCTGCCTAACCTAAGTAAAGAAATATCTAGTGACCCTAGACTTACTTAGACAAGGCGAGACAGTGCCGTTCCAGTATGTGCCATCCACACATTGCAACAAGAGGGAGTTGGTGAGGGTATCGTTAAACACGTGTCCTTTACAGCACATGTATAGGGCAGATCTATTGTTACTGTACACGAGGTAGCCTAATCGTGGAGGAGGCAGTTTTTGACATCCGTTAACTGCAAGACAGAATAGATCAAAACGTAAAGACTTTGGAGAATATTATAAGTGCATATTTATCATGTTAAGTTTAAGTTTTTTAATGCTTTAATTTCCAAATCCTAGCCTCGATCATGGACCACATACTGCTAGGGTTAGTCTATTTATATTTATGTCATTCATGCTTCTGAGACGCAATTTGAGTGTAATAACCTATCGATTACGCTTCATTAAGCTAAATGTAAATTAAAATCTGCAAAACTAATTAAGATTATGTATTGTGGTTTTCATGTCTTCGTTCATACGTAGTATAAGAATGTTTTGAAAGTTGCAAACTGAGAACTGTTGGGTTTTCTGTATCCGTATTGTACTTTTTTCTGCACCTAAGGCTGAAACTAGTGACACAAAACGGGGGGGGAAATTATAATCGTATGTTTTTGTTGTTTCAAAATGCTTGGAAACTCCTAAGAGGATGTAGAATATGTTCTAAAATAACTACAAGAGCAGGAAAGACATTCTTTAACATTTCATTTAAATGATATCGCACATGAATTAGCTGTGAAGTCTAAGGATTTCACTCGAAATATTACCTAAAATTCGAAATATTACCTGGCCAATAGAAAAAAATTAGTGGCGCCATCTTGTTTAAAACTTTTGTACTAACCTGTCATAAACTGTTTGGAACTTTATCGGGAAGTGTTCGAAATTCTATCAGAAGATGATATTTCGATTACTACTCATCGGATTCTTATTGATTTCTTCTTGACATTTGATCGGATTCTCATGGAAAAACTCATCGTAGGCTTGACGATCGAGCGGACATAACCGAGGAATTATGGGCGTAACGGGCAATTTTCGATTAAAATCCGATATTCGAATTCTCATTGGCTCACCGGTGAACGATGAAAATTCGATTATCAAAAAATGAAAATTCGATTATCGGTGCATTAAGATGGTGGCAGTTTAACGACGTAACGTTTCACCGATTTTTTTTTACAGATCTGTTAAAAAGTTTCCATGGTTAATAGTTTGCTAAGGAAAGATAAACTTACATTGGAAATACAACAAGAATCCCCTGGACGGCAGGAACTCATTGCTCTTGAAGGTGACCTCCACCTTTCCCCCAGACGTCAGTACGGGAATCCTGGTCTCTGCCCTAGCCTGGCCACAAGTGTACTTGACCTTGTGCGAGTTCTCCAGGACCACCAGGGAGTCCGGACAGACCTCCTTGGCCCCCCTGGACCTGGGTTTGATCCCGGGCCTCATGTCCATGTCCAGGACTATGAGCTTCATCTCTTGGTGCAGCGACGACTCCAATGTCCACGTGCAGTTGGTGACTTTGGGGTAGAACCTGGGGTAGCCCGGAGAAGAGATGTAGCCGCTGGTGCCCGTTATCTTGATGTTGCAGAATTTGTTGATCTTCGACTCTGTTGAAGAAAGGAATGTAAGAGTTAGGGTAACGCCAGGCGAGCTTGGTAATGGGCTATAAAGCCTACACTCTCCCTTCTAGAGGGCGCAATCACTGTCATTTGTCACTGTCATAGGGTAACGCCACTTGCAAATAAGGCCTTTGCACGGGTTATTATCCATGTGAAATGTAGTGAAGAAGTCCGCCACTCCAACAAATCACTTATCTAAATTTTACACTCTTAAAACAAAAGAGTGGAATCCACTCCTGTAGGAGAAGTGAATTTTCGACACTGGAAAGGAGTGAATATTAACTCAGACTGAGTTAAAATCACTCGTTTGGAGTGATCCTGTCGGAGGTTTATCAAACAAAAGATCCACTCCTATAGGGGGAAGTGCATTTTTGACACTGGAGGATTGAAAATTAACTCATCAGACTGAGTAAAAATCGCTCGTTTGATTTAAGAGTGTAGAGGGACTTTATCATATTATAGAGGAAACAACTAAATAAACGCATCTCAATATTTTTTCTTTCTCTAAAGGGGCTGCAATATTGGCGGTCAAGCCTTTGCAGACTCGGCATATTCCCCAGAACTGAGAGCCACTTTTGTGTGGCACCCTCTAGGGGACTCTCTCTACCAATTTTGACACTCATATTGCAATGAATCTGAGATCTCTGTGATGTAAGAGTATGTCGAGATTTTAATTTTGCCGAGAGAACCCGAGCCAAATGGGCACTCAAGGGATCTTTCTCATGCCACAGAATTATATGACATGCGTGCCCAAGATTTTCCCATCCAGAAAATCCGATGCCTCAGCCGGAGCTCGAACCCGCGATCTTGGGCTTATGAGGCGGTTACGTCAAACCTCTCAGCCGCTGAGCCGCTACGCATCTCTTGCTATATCATGCGTAATGTACTTGACATTTATGATTGACTGTTCCCGCGTCTTCCTTTAATTGCGATTATACTGAATGATCAACAATATCTCTCAACTTAGTTTTTGTGCAGCAGAATTTTATTTGAAACATTGAAAAAAATTGCATACTTCAATTTTATAAGTTAATGTTTCGATTGAACGTTCTTTAAAAATCCTTTTAAAGTACAGCATAAGGTTTAAAAAAATATTTTCTAACAATTTTATAAAGAGCTAAAGTCCTTTAAGTTAGAGTTGATGATCAAATAAGTTAAAAATATATATTGACATAAAATTCAATGTATAAAGCCATTAGTAACAGGAAGTCATGATGTTACCATTGCCTACGTTGAGCAATAAACATGAAAGTAAAAATGTGAAACTGCTTTAAAAAGTAAATAACCTATTGCAAATTTTAATCGATTCGTTGGCATGCTAAACAATTGATGGTTATCCTATCATAGATGATTTTTTTATCAGAATTACTTTTTACGCATTTAATCACGTTTTTTGTTGCGTTATCAGTGGGAAAAAAGAACTGTGCTACATGAGTTACAAGTTTATAAGAGTGCTTGAAACGCTTGTTGTATATTCGTTTCAGTAAACATTTGTAGTGCACTAGAATAATTCCTTTTAGGCATGTCTGGTGTTAGTGAAACGGATACTAAGTATTTTACTTGTACTTGGACGATAGAAAATGTAAGTTATTGTTTGAAAAGAGATAATGAGAAAATTTACAGCCCTCTCTTCATTGCAAATGTCTTAAATGGAACAGAGTGGCGTTTATTTCTGTTCTTTGATGGAAACGACCTTTCTGGTGTGCTGTACAGAGAAAAATCTGATGAAGGACCTTTAACTATTACTTTAGACCTTGACTTTGCAATACTTTCTAAAAGTTCTTTGCCTTTAGTGGTTCAAGAAAGAAAAGCGCAATCCTTCATAAAGAACTTCTCTTGGAAGTTTTCCGGTCTGTGCAAACGAACTAAGCTGTTAGGTTCAAGAAGGAACACTTTTCTGCCGAATGATTCTCTAACTGTCAGATGTCGCATGCGGAAACGCAACGAGAGCATTCCTGAAACGATTGTTTGCTTAGCTCGCACGCGAATAGGAATACAAAAAAGGACCTTTACTTGGGCCGTAAAGAACTTTAGCTCTCTACAGCCCCACCAAGAAAATATTTTGACTGTGGAGGCTATTTCTAAACAAGCCTTGTCGTTGACTTTTAAGCTGTTTTTGGACTGTGATGAGAATGTCCAGATCGAAGTTAGTCAGGACGGTATGGATGTGAATCAAAATAGCAATCTTGTACGCTGCCAAATAGCTGTTGTAGACGATAGGGGAAACGTCATTGATTCAACTGATGTAAACGCACCTTCTGATTTGGAAGCTCAAAACCAGGCTTTCAAATTGCCTCATTTCTTAACGAAAAATAAAATCGTAACAAACGACAAAATTTACTTGTTCGATGACACGCTGCTCTTATTTGGCCAATGCGAATTTTATGTTGGTGCCGTATATAACCAAGTAGTCAGCTGTAGATCTATTCAAGATGACGAAGTTTTCAAGCAAATACCAAGTGGTAGAACGGTTCCAGACAATGGCAAAGACTACAATGGCCAAAATATACGACATTTGCTCAGCAGCGAAATTTTAGGAGACTTCAGCACTCTGAAAGACGACATCGAACATCTCTACGAAGAACAGAAGCTGTGCGATTTCACCATTAGAACTGAAGACTCGTCTTTCCCTGTCCACAAAGCCATACTCAGCGCGAGATCTCCCGTTTTCTGGGCCATGCTCAAGAACGACACGAAAGAACATTTAAAAGATTCCGTAGACGTCCCAGACGTGAGTTCTTCCACCATGAAGAAACTTTTGCATTTTGTGTACACCGATGAGGTGGATGACCTACGTTTTGAAGATGCGACTCAGCTGTACTTTGCGGCCGACAAGTACGAGATACTTCCTCTGAAGCAGATCTGCTCTTCTTTCTTGAAGTCTAGTGTTTGCCCAGACAACGCCTGCGAAGTTTTAGTGCTTTCAGACATGCATCAGGACAAAGAACTCAAGTCTGTAGCTCGCAACTTCGTGTATGATCACGGCAATATAATTGTGGGTTCGGAGCAGTGGAAGAGCTTGGAACAATCGAATGTTCAGTTAGCGCTGGAAACGCTGGAACACATGTTTCTTAGAAGAATCAACTCTTGTAGCTGCTCAAACTTGAGGAAGGACAGTCGTTGAGCGACTCTCCCAAAATTAAGTAAATAACCATATATAAATCTGATATTAACCTTTTATTTACTGTCACAAGTATCCAAGATTCTAACTTTTATTTACAAGTAAAATTCTCCAATAGCTATAAACTGCAATACTTTTACATACATACTTCAATTGAGAGAATATACACATTTTAAATTTTATAAACTTGTAATATTTATATTTTTTTTAGTTCCTTTGTACAATTAAAGAGGAATTTTTTGAATCTGTAACATTGTTAAATTTAAAAATCGTTCTTCAGGTTTATGTACACTATTTTTTGTGTAATTAACTTTAGATTTACACAATATTTTGGAAATTTAACAACTTGCTAAGATCTTAATGTATTAATTTAGGTCAGAAATAATTCATTTAGTATAAGTTTTATTTGTGAAAAAAATGTTTATGATACTTTGTATGATTACTATAGTAATGTTTTATGATTATTATACTAATGCTACTACTTCTATAATATTTTATAAGCTCTTTTTATATAGTAATAGCCTTTGTGTGTCTCCATTGTGACGATAATTCAAACTAACCTATTATTCTTTTATGAGTATAACGTCAAAAGAAAAATCGTTGTTCATGCTGATTAAAATGCAGAAAAATGTTTTGAGAGTTTTTGAAAAGTTAAATTTTTATTATATATTTTTAAAGAGTTATTTTTTAAAAATATAACACGTAAAAGTTTTCTTTTAATTTTGGAAGAGTAGACAATGTATTTTTTAAATGCAAATACTATCAACAACAAAAAATAGTACTTTTTCTATAATAAAGAACAGTTTAGATAATTTCACAATTTGGTAAAAATCAGCATTTTTAAAAAACAACTACAATAAATTACAATAATTAAATAGCATTTGAGTTGCATTTTTTAAAAATATATTTAAAAAAACTTAAAGCGTATGAAATCAACATAATAAAATAGATAAAAAAAAAACTTATCAACACATTACACTTATTGATTTCAAACTTTACTGTTCATTTCTGTAGTTATAATTATTAAACTGTTTGCATTATTTATTTCATTGCATTAGTTGTTGTTTAGATTATTAAAATTATAAGCAAAACTTTACTTCGTTAGATGTTCTAGCTATTTAATTGTAGTCAAGCCCAGTTTAGGATAAATTCATAAAGTCTATTTAGAAAAAAGAATTCGTTATGGATGAATGTAAAACTTGTAACTTCAGCCTTTGTCTACAGTTTCTATCCTCTCATATCAAGTTTCTTACTGCCGTGATGTAAACTGCAGCAATCGCCACAATGAGTTGCACCATTTTTGCTCTAAAAAAAAAAAAAAAAAGATGTTCCAGTATGTTTTCTTACCAGTTGAAGTAATTGAGTGCTTGCAACAAAGGTCCAAGTCACTATGGAAGATACTGCAGTTTACCTTATCACGGCAGCTTAGTTATAGCGAACGGAATTACTTAATACTGCGTATTACTTAATAATTAAAACTTTTATTGCATTAAATGTTGTTTCGTGTTTACATTATTTAAATTATAAACAATATAACTACGCTATCTTTTCCTGTAATATAGTTTAAATCAAGCCCAGTTCCCCATAATACATAAAAACCCCATAGTACATAAATACCCCATAGTACAAAACCCCATAATACATAAATCCCCATAATACAAAGAAATTATTCGTCATAAGATAAATGTAGAACTTTAATAATTTGTAGAATCCTTTGTGTGTGTGAACTTGTAACTTCAGCCTTTGTCGATAGTTCCTCACATATCAAGTTTCTTAGTAATAGCAAACTGAATTACTTTATACTATGCTTTACCCAATACCTAAGTCATTGAATCAAGTTTTTTTTTTTTGCATTTTTCAAGTTATAATTAGCGAAACATAACTGGTACGTTATCTTTCCCAGTAATGGAAATTAAAACTTTCTCAAAAGGAACATTCATTAAAGTATTTCATTAAAAGTTTCAAGCAAAGTTTCACAAAAATCCATAAACCCTACAATGAAAAAAAGGTTTCTTTATGAAAAAATATAGAATTTGTAATTTCATCCTTTGTCTACAGTTCCTATTCTCTCATATCAAGTTTCTTAGTGATAGCGGTACGTGGTACAACAGCTGGCCACGACTCGTGCCGTACGCGTGCAGTCGTTACAAAGTAAACAGGTGGTGGGAGGTCTAGCAATCCTATTATTCCTCCCCCGCTATGTTTTAAAATGGTTGATCGTTATTTTAAAGTTTCCTCTTTTACTACACTCCTTGCCAACCTAAGTAGGGTAAATAGAAATATGTTATGGAGAAGATCCTTCCGCGGATGTAAAGAGTTCCATAAATTATTTGTGAATCCACCCAGAAAAACATGTTTAAAAAATTAATTTCGTTTAAGGTCTAACAGATTTGAATATTTTTAAAGAAAATTTGGCAATTTTATCAGAATAAAAAGTGTATTTTGGTTAAATTGTATTCAGATCATTTTGTATGTAAATAATACCTTACAAGAGTTTCCAACTAACAGACCAATCGCGCTTTTCCCTCTGCCTTTTAACTCTTTGTTTTTACCGAAGTTATGGTGGCGAAAAGTGTAGGTATCATGTATCTCAATTAATTTTTTTTAATCATTAGAAAATTATGTGAGAAAAATACAAAATAGTTAAAATTTAAATTAATCTTGAAGAAAAAAAATTCTTTAAAAATTTATAAAACCACAAAATGTCGTGACTTTGAATGAAGAAATAACTAATCTTTAGTAACTAAGTTTTAAATCAGTTTAAAGAGTGTGTCGTTAAAAAAATATCAGAAAGTATTCGGAAATTCCAAATGTAAGATTGCGTTCTTTTCGATTTCCGAAAATAGCTTTTTTTTGGAGTTATTTCTTTATTCAAACAACTAATTTTATTATATATTTAGCCTCTTTACCTTTTATTTCGTGCGTTTCAGGCTTAATGATACTAACCAATCTTTAAGGAAACAAAATCTTTTTTACATGACGAAAATAAGTCCGCATTGTTACTTCACAATCAATCATGGCATCAGTAATCTGTCAATTAAGAATAGAGATTGTTCCTATAAACAATTAAAATCTTTAAAAAAAATTCTTAGGAACACACCACCTATTCATATTTATAAATTATTAATCTGCTATTCATTTTATCAATTTAATTTGTCGAAGCGGAGATAATGTGACATTATGATGCATCTTTTATGATAAATTGTTATTAATATTCAATTCACTAGTGTTCATGAACCTAATATTACTACTCGAATACCGCAGTCTCTTGTTTTATCAAATTATACCGTCAATCAGTTTGAGATTTCTAGATTAGTTTCGAATTGACTTACAAAGACAATGGAAAAGCATTTAAGATAGGTATGATAATCTTTCGATCTTTCAGTATTGTAATTATTTTTTTTCTATTAAAATACATTAAATTCTTACTGTTATTGCGTTTAAGATAAAATAAGAAATTAAGAAATGCTACATAATACTATTTTATGCTCTAGAGTAGACAATCATTGATAAAAATAGAATTAATTAGAAATGTAAAATTAAGAATATAAATAGAAAATAGTAAGAAATAGATAAAAAACGAATAGATAAAAAACGAATAGATAAAAAACGAATAGATAAATTGAAATAGATAAAATACGAATGAATAAATAGAAATAGATAAAATACGAAATTAAGAAATAAAATAATGCAAAATAATATAATTTTAGGCTGAATAATACAATTGGCTTGTTTTACGTGGGACCTGGCAACAGTTCCGCGTTCTTGTTTTCATTTTTCTCGAATTACTTTTATTTTGATTTGAAATTGAGTTTTCAAGAATAAGTTATATTAGTTGTTATTTTTTTAAACTACAACTTCTTGCTGCGCTGTTGGTTGCTCTAATCATTTATCAAGGAAAACTTTCTTCGAAAGAAGTTGGAATTTTAAAATTATAACAACTAAAATATTCTTAGAAAACTCAATTTGGAATACCAAAGCAAAAGTAATTCGAGAAAAATGAAAACAAGACCGCAGAGCTGTTGCCAGGTCCCACGTGGAACAAGCCCATTTATAAAATAGAATTTAAGCCTTAAATGGTTTTATACATCATAGAATAATTGTTAAGATTTATATCTTTATTATTTATTCACGATTCTCTATTTTAATGAAGCTGGGAACTTAAGCAAAAGGCAAAAAACACCAAAACATTGAATATAAAACATTTGGAATCAAATTTTTAAAAAAATATATATTTGTGTACTAATAAAAATTAATGCATTATAAACAAAAATTAATGCTTCGAATTTATGTTGTCAGCCGGTAATTTTACAAACAATAAAATACGTGTTAAGCGTTTGGTATGAGATTTTAAATCACTAATTATCTAATGAATTTAAATTCTTAAAAAAAGATAAACCCAACTAATTACTTTCACAGCTATATTCCAAATTTCAACGAACGCTCAATTTACTATTCCCGATCATATAGGACAAGGCAGATGTGTTTCTTTACGCAAAAAAAAACGAAGGTTGATTAATCTCTTTCAATGTAGACAGATCATTATACGTTACAACTAGCCTGACAAAACCCCCCATGAGCCGTCAAGAGGGTTAAAAAACCTCCCCCCTCGCCACAATGGTTATAAAGTCATGAGGACTTCATTGAAAAATACTGTGCAGCTGCGGTTATTGTTACTCGTGTATCAAACCACCCATTGAAATTTAGGGGGTCTGTTGGTGCGATATGGGGGACGTTAACAAAGTAGGTACACGTGCCATTGATCAAGGAGTGGCACAGATGCTGCGTTTAAATGATGAATTTTAAAGTGAATAAAATTTTAAACTGCTCACGGAAATATTTGTTTTTTTTTATTGTAAATGTTGTGTATTGATACTGCATTATGAAATGAGCGTAAAAGCAAAACGTTAACAAAGTAGGTACAAGTGCCAGAGAAATCAATGAGTGGCACGGATGTTTTAAAGTTATTTAAGTTTTAAAACTTTCATCGAACAATTTGTTTCTATATTATAAAATGTTTTAGTAATTATTAAGAAATGGAAAAGGATTGCAACGGCTTGAAATAAGGGATTCCTTAAATAGAAGTTCGAGAAAGTGAGGTAACTTATCGCAATATTGACTCTTTATTTTAAATAGTGGGTTCAAATGATGCTGGATTGCTGATTTCAAAATTTATTTACGAAATAATGCTTTAATTTCACATAAAATAATCAGTTATCGTTTTTTTATTACTATGAAACTGCTAAAATATACTCAACATTTTTATATCAAATTAAAAGTTCTTGAAATTAAGCACATTTACGATTTTTCTTACTATGATTTTTTCAAACACAACACAGGGTACAAGGGTATAAGGTAGATATAGACTTGTGTGTTTGATCATCTTTTTTAAACACTTGTTGCACAATTTAAACAGATATTTTCCAATTCCATCGCTAGTCTTGAACAGCAAGCATTCTTTAAATAACCGAAGTCAATATAATAAATGTTACGACCAAAACACCTAACACAAACGAACTCATTCACCTGATAAACAAAACACTTATTCATCCCAAAATCCCATAACTTTTACTTACAACGTCACAACGCATAACTTTCCCAACACCACTCAACCATCTTTAACTTAATAAAAATAACAGAAGGGAGGGGTGGTTAAATAAAAAAAAAGTCCTCAACATCCAGAACAGACCACCCATCTGTTGTATCACCTTTCCTGGTTTTGACTCTGGGTCCCTAGGGGGTCCAGATGAACCGAAAATTCATTTCGTTCTGCCCTTTGCAGCAAGGGCGTGACGTCTTTTGCATGAGGCTTGCTCTATAACAGGGGGGCTTTGGTTCAACTGTGGCTCGTGGTTCCGAACATTGTTGTAGTTGGACCATCTGATGTGGTAGGCTGGAGTTATGGGGATCTGCCATGTCAACCTGTTATGGTTCCACTTATTTATTTTCGTTGAGTGCGAACTATAGTTTAAGGTTTGTTGCATCCGGGTAATATATTTTTTTAATCTAGAAATCTACAGAATGGCTTTAACTACACTCGTAAAATAAAAGAGTGAAATCTACTCCTATACGAGAAGTGAACACTGGAAATGAGTGAAAATTAACTCCTAACTGGCTTGTAATCGCCCTAAATCGCTCGTAATCGCCTTAAAATCGCTCGTTTGTTTTTAAGATTATTTGAGGTTTAACAAAACAAAAGAGTGAAATCCATTCCTATAGGGGAAGTGCATTTTCGACACCGCACGGAGTGAAAATTAACTCAGACTGAGCTAAAATCGCACATTTGTTTTAAGAGTGTATATAGGGAGTGGACTATTCAGGAGTAGTTAACTCTATGTGGATCTTTTACCTAAAAATGATTGCCCCCGAAACAATGACAATTTCGTTATCTGTATATGAATGATCCATACAGTACAAAAAGGATAAAATTTCTTATAGTATTTATGGGATGGTTTCCCCCTACAATTCTCCAAACAAAAAGAAGTAACGCACTTTCACCTAATAAGTTAGTTATTCAAAAGTTAATTTTTATGAAAATGATTCGACTCTTATTTTTATAAATTTATCTTTCAATTTGTTTCATTAAACATAGATCAAGGAATTAATATTCTACGAGCAAAAAAAAAAAAATATGTTAGCATTTGTTGGTTTTTTAATAGATTTAGTAATTCCAACTTAAAGAATGCTGTACAGAAGTAGAAAAAAAAGTTTAGAACCTTTAGGGCTCAGTTACCAGAAACAAGTAATTTCAACTGCCACTATATCTGTAAAAAAATACTGGTTTTGAAATACTAAATGATGGTTCAGTTGAGTCTTAACACTGTACGATTTAAAACCAGGTTTAGAATAATAGAGTGTTGTATAAATCTTTATTAATTGCTCTCCTTGTCAATACTATAGATAAGCGTGTTTCACGACTTAAGTCATTAACAGTTTTTTACAGGTAATTATCCATTGCTAAACCAGCAAATTTATAACTTTTACTCTCTTAGGCTGTGAGGGATTTCATCCTTCTATCTTCTAATGAACTCATTTGTCAACTGTAACAGGTTTTAAGGAGGATTCGCTGTCATGAAAAATTAAATGCCTTGTTGATTTTTATTCTAAATAAACACCAGGCATCTTTTTTCTTTCATGATGTGAAAAGTCACTGATTTTGAAACTTTTATAATGCGTGTCTAATGAACTTTTAAAAGTGTCTGACACATTACTTCCGTGATACTCAGAGGATCTCAATCTGATGGATAAATCAAGAAGGAAAATGCAGCGCGGATCATTGCGAAAAGTTTGATGGAATTACATTAATTCTGCATGTCATTAGCTTGTAATGTCTGGAAATTATGATGTTGTATGTTTGAAGCTATTTAGAATTATACGATGAATATCAATTGAATAAATACAATATTAATTGAGAATGCAAATTTGTTATTAAAAAAAAAGGGCTAAATGCTACTAAAAAGGGGCTAAAACATAACTGCCGTATGAACTTTAAAAAAAAAGTTTTGAACCTTAGGACTCAGTATTACAAAAACAATTAATTTCAAATTACACTACATCTGTAAAAAAAATACTTGTTTGAAATACTAAATGATGTTTCAGTTAAGTACTTGAACTGCATTCTCTCTCATACGATTTAAACCTAGTTCTAGAATAGTAGAGTGATACATAAAAAAAGTCTCATCTATTTTTCTTTAATCTCTGACAAGAAACCACGCTTTTGAAACTTTCTCATAACGTGCTTAGTGAACTTTTAACGCTCTTGAAGCCTTATTTTCGGGGAAAAATTTGGTTTAAAAGTTTTAGATTTGACAACATGATTCATCATGATGTGTCAAATCAAGATTGTGAAATGAATGGCAGTTACCTCAAGTGCTGAAACGCCTGAAGGAATTTTCTTTATTTTACATGATCTTAAATATTATGACAGGAGGTAGAAATGTGAAATGTACTTAGACTCAGCCAAAGGATAAATAAATATTCAAATAGCTAATATCTCTTACGTGAATCTTTCGTATCTCCGTTTGGTTTTTCAAATGAAGTACTTTAACTTGATAAATAAGATTTTCTTGTTGGGATGAGTAGATAACTTTTTAGCCTAATTAATAATGCAGCTTAAGGCCATACAATATTAAAAACTGCTCAAATTGGCTATATTCAAATAGGTTAAAACATTTTTCAGGTTTGGAAACAGAAACCTTAGAAATGGTTTAACCAAATACCGAAAATATGATGAAGCATTTCACCACACAGTCGTTGCAGCTACTACACTCTTAAAACAAACGAGCGAAATCCACTCCAGTAGGAGAAGTGCATTTTCGACACTGGAAAGGAGTGAATACTAAATCAGACTGAGTTAAAATCACTCGCTTGGAGTGATCCTGTCGGAGGTTTAACACACAAAGGGTCCACTCCAAGAGGAGAAGTGCATTTTCCAGACTGGAGGAGTGAAAATTACTCAGACTGAGTTAAAATCGCTCGTTCGTTTTAAGAGTGTAGGGACCATATTTTTAAGAGGGACTGTCAGTCCTATGAAATCACAACTTCCGCAGAAGAATTGCTTTGCCATGTTATCCCATTTTCACCAGGTATGAGAATCATCATAACATCGAAATGAAACATTTTTGAAAAAAAAAAATGTTTTATAGTTAATTAATTATAGATTTTTGAAGTTTTAAAGTGCCAAAAATATACAGCAGATGACGGCACTATTTTAAAACTTTATCAATTAATAATTTAATAATCAAAGGTTATTTTCCTTTCATTATTGCTTTAAATCGATGTTATGATGATTCCCATAACTGGTAGAAATGGAATAACATGGCAAGCCAAAAGTTGCCAACCAAAACTTTTGCAAAAGTTGTGATTTTAAAACTAATGGATAAGCTTTATGGAACTGACAGTCCCTCTTCATGAAACCAAGAGCCAATTTTTTAACAGGGTAGATATTATTAAAGGGATAAAAAAAACATAGGCTTTTTGAACTATGGTAAATTAAAGGGGGGTAATTGCAAAAAAAAGTATTTACCTGGCACACATGAGTAGAGCAGCACGATAACTCCCTTGCACCTGCATTGTCTTTCTTGGTGGTCCTCTGTTAAGTTGTAGTGGCAGTGGGACATCCCAGAGCACCTGTGGACAAACATTTTTGATTAGACATATTTAGGCCAACACTGGAATAAAATGTTAACAAATGAAGAGTACAAGGGAAAAACCGCCTGATTTCGTAGAAGGCTTTCCTCAATAGGGCGATGATGATAGCGAGAAATCGTATAAACTGGTGCAAAGAAATCGGTTACTCGCTTTGTTTTTCTTTCGAGGCAACCCTGATTCACGCCAGAGATCAGTGGACACGAGTCGCACGTTTGTACCGCGAATGAAGAATATAAAGAAAAACCGGTTTCCTGTCGCCAATGTCCGCCAAGCAGACACAATTATGGGAAGATTCTTAATAAATCAAGCGGTTCTTTCCGTGTACTTTTCAAATATGGTCAGATATGTGGTCTTAACACATAGAAGTGGGCATGCTTTTAGAATGTTAAAAACTAGCTAAGATCATGCATTCTCATCTTCTTTTGTTGAGTGACCAAAGGAAACAATGATAAAGTTTTTTTTGTGCAAATTTTGTCATTTTCATGATAGGGGAGACCGGGGCACAATGGACCACTTTTTCATTTTTTGCGCTATAAGTACAAAAATATTCATCCCACCTGCTTAAAAAAAGGTATATATATATTACATACATATCCTGGCTTAAAAATACATTACCAAAAAAATATAATTTCAATTACTTTTTTCTGAATTCACTTTTTTATTACAAGTGAGAAAGTGGTCCATTGTACCCCAGGTTCGGGGTACAATGGACCACATCACGGGTTACAATGGACCATGGTATTTTTTGCTGAAAAAAAATTATCTGCACTTTTTAAAGATTAACATACATATAAAATAAGGATTTTATTTGAATTTTAAGTATCCAATTGCATTAAAACTTCTTTTAGTGAGAGATTTATCAGACATTACTGTTTGCTTTTTTCCCTCCCCTTTGAAATTTTTTGTTCATCTTCTTTATGTGCAAGGATCAGTTAGGCTCAAATCTAGCAGGTGTATGGGAGGTTTTGTACTTATTTATGCAGCTCAAAAGGGCTGTTTTTGAAATGCCTTTTACTTTGGTGACCAAACAGATAGAACGAATATCATCAATAACATGTTTTACAGCCTGTTCCATCACTTATTTTGGCACTGTTCCTTCACAAGTCTTTCTTATTCTGTCATGTGGCATATCGGAAAAAAATTAGTGAAAGCATTAAATTTTATCTTCACAATTATAAGATCACTTTAAAGTAAAATCAATTTTTTATTACTATACAAAACAACACCAAAGTGTAGGGAAAAACTGTGGATCAAAGAATCTTCGTTTTTATGCGAGATTAATTTTTTAACCTTTTAAGTCTTGCCTTATTCAATGTGGTTGAAAATTTTACTAACAAAATTTCAATTTTGTGCATTGTACCAATTCTGAGATAATTTGTTTGTTACTTAATTATTTATAACTACAACATTTTTGTTAGTAAAAAAATCAACAGTAATCAAATATTAATTTAAAAATTTATGATATTATACTTGTACTTCTGTTTTAATTAATTTAACACTCTAGTATCACATACAATTTTTTTAAAAAAACTTTTCTCATTCAAAACACTTATTGTTTTTATTCTCTTATTGAAGTCATAATATATAAATTAAAACATCAGTTGACTAATAATTTGTTACTTCTTGTTTAAAAAACACAAAAACAAGCAATATCAGAAGAAGAGGGGGAAATCTATTACATTCAGAAGTAAATATTAGAATATATATTAAAATATTTTACTATTATAGCAAATTTAACTTTTAATAATTAGGAAGAACTTGCATCAATATTTTTTTAATTTTATTTTGAAACTAAAAGTATTTCTAAAGTTGAATGGGGTACAATGGACCATGGTCCACTGTACCCCAGATTTTGTGGTCCATAGTGCCCCATATTGTATTTGAACAAAAAACAAAATTAAAATATGCTGTGTTATGATTTCAGAAATTAATTTATATATTATAAAGAAAGACAAATATCTTGCCTTTCACCTATGCTAAGCCACTTTTTCCAACTAATGTTACTTTAATAATGAGAAGATAATTTCTAGGAGAGAGTTTTTTTACTTTCACCTGGTTAATACACATCAAGAATAAAAAATGGCAAATATGTGAGCTAACAACATGGTTTTTCATCATAACTAGATCAAGACTGTTATGTCATTTATTACTTATAATATGAACTAATTTGGAAAATATACAAAATAAATAATAGGGGGTGGTCCATTGTGCCCCTAGGTCCATTGTGCCCCGGTCTCCCCTACTTAACGTAATTATTATAAAATTAGGTAACATGTTCAGCATATTTTATTTCGTAGCGTAAAGGGATTAGAAGTAAATACATTATTATTCATTAAAATGTTTTACGTGATCCATGGGTTAGCAGAGCATAAATGTTAGTTTTTACTAAGGAAATTTTGATGAATTCTAAAGTTAAAAAATATATATCAATATCATTTCAACCCTTAAATATACGAATCCACTTGCTCACACATAAACTTTCTTATAAAGCGAAGCCGCTATTTGAGGGTCATTGTTTTATTATAGAATAATCAAAAGCTTCCGGTTCAAAATTACTTTTTTATCACGATTTCCACAGCCCATACGATTCCATACTCTCTCTCTGATATACATACTTTTCCATATCCATAATAAACTCCATCTCCCATACTCTTCAGACATGACATTGGGTTTCTTTGTTCAACCTACCTCAACACATGAAGTGCGATTTTACGATCTACCTTTCCGATTTTCGTTGGCCTTTTTGAACCCGAAACTATAATGTCCTTTTCATAGCGCATATTATGGCTGACGAGATGGTCTGAACAAGCAATGTTAAAGAACGGAACGTGCTGCTCTTTGTTTACATGTTTTCAGGGCTCGATTTTCAAATAGAAGCCCGGACATATGAACACTCTCAAAAATAACACTTTCATTTTTGACGATTCATGAATCCTCAAGCCTCATTTCGTTAATTTTGAGGATTGTTTCGTCAAACTATCACGTGACTTTTGAGTAAACGCGAATCCCTACTTTTACGATCTTGATTTGACGATTCTGTATCTTGATTTTGAGGAAACTGAATCTCATTGTTGTACTCACAAGCGCAAAAATGACGAAATATTTCTTTAGATTAGACGACATTCAAATCCTCATAAAAATGACTATTCAAATTTCCTCACTTTGAGGAAAGGAAAACTCGGAGCATTTGCCAGTAAACGGATCGTCAAAATTAAGGAAAATTTCGTCGTTTTTGAGCATTCATTCTTTAGAGTGAAGAGATTAGTGGAAGAACGTGCTAAGTGACAAATAAGTGAAAACGAGTAAATGAGCTTTGAAGTTTATAGTTTGCCTTCAGATCTGTTAAAAATGAAAATTGCCAAACCGTAAAAAATATACTAAACTTCAAGGTTATGAAAAAGTGGAAACGTTTTATCATTAAAGAAGTAAGTAATATGTTTAATGACACAAAAATCTTAATGTCTTCAAAAATGTAACTTAGCACGTTCTTAAACTAAGCTCTTCATATCATTAATCACACTAATTTTAAGGTGGCCCCAAAACTGGTCGAGACTATCTGCGTTTGGATGAGCTGACATGAAAATTAGATGTTTTGCTTTAATTTGTTCAAATTGTTTCGACACATGATAATTTGATGTTCAACAAATAATTATTTACCGTTAGTAATTAAATGTAATGGAAGTTCGTTATATTTTAGTTGGAAACATTTCTGGGAGGTTGCGGATGAAAGACTGACTTCGGTTGTACTGAGAGCTTGACTGGCCCTGCGCTATTGCTTGCCCATCAATATAAATACATAAATAAAATAAGCTAGTCACCGATTCTAAAAAACCCACTTTTCCAATAAGATATCACATCGTGCGCAACAAATAAAGGATATCTCATTGAATTAATATGAGAAAAACATCACTTTTTTTGCTCACAGTCTAAACCTCCGCAGACTTTAGAAAATCTTACGGAATCTTAAAATAATGTAATATTGTAAATCGAAATTAACATCATTCAAAACCCACATACACTGTTTTTACAAAATGCATGAAACATTAATATTGTTTTCATATTTTATTATTAGAAAATTTTCAATGTCTGTGTATTTTTTGCACCTTGAATTCGAAACGATCCTGTTTTTTTTTTTTTAAATCCTACCTCAACAAACAATCAATCATCATTGTGATAACAATATTTAAGAAATATTCCAAACAAGATGACCAATAGTACGTATTATTATTATCGTTTGGAATTCAAGAATATTTAGACATTAAATGATACATTTCACTTTAAAATACGAAAATAAACATCATCTGCTATTTAAATACAAGTTTTACATAAACATTCTGAACATCATAGAATCGCGTATAGAGATCCGTAGGCGTGAATATTACGAGGAGGGGAGTTGAGAGTAGGAGGTTTTGATCACGCATCGAAGACACGATGGACGCTTATTATACCAGCTGAACCATGAAAAGTCTGAAGGGTGAATGGGGGCTCTGATCTCGTTTTTATTGTACCCCCCCTCCCCGGGGTACACGCCCTTCCTGTACGGTGTATGGAAGATGTAGGTTATCTTTATTTTTAAGAGCAGTTATTTATTGGTTTTATTTTTGTATGTGTTATCTTACATTGTTAGATAAATTTAGTAAGTGCATTGCTATTAACCCTCTTAGCGTTAGACCCCCCGGCTTTTGGGGTATTTTGTGCATCAGTCTTTCTTACAATAACCTTGAATTTTAACATTTTATAATTAATAAATTTTTATTCCGAATGGAATTCTTTTTATTTGGAAATGTTTTTAAGGTCATTCCTTCATAAACAATCCAAATTATGATTTTTTTAAAAAACGAATACAACATTTGAAATAAGTTTAATAATTTAAATGCACAAAAATGTTGCAAATCTTAGTTCAAAAGTAGAAATTACAATTAAAAGAAAAACTCTCTAAAACAGTTTCTTTTCAAAATTTATTGAAAAAAAAAACAGGTTAACTTAAATATTGTTATTTCTTTAATAACTTTTCTGAGATTCATATATAAAAAAGTTAATTTACTTGCATTGGGTGGGTTGAAGGGATAGAAGTCCCTGATCTTTTCATGTTAGTGATATGAAATTGGTTAGAGTTCATATAAATTGTCCCACTTAATCTAGTTTCCAATTAAACAATGGATATTTCTTTCTTTTTTTTCTCATTTGTAGCCAATAAGTGCTTTAGTTTATTTTGTTTTGTGTTGACTATGCATTATCGAAATATCTTTGAATTTTTTTCCCATAAGTTTAGAACAAATTGGATTTTTTTTTTTTAAATTAACGTTTTTCTTTTACCATTAACTCGATTTATTGTCCTGTCAAAACATTCCCCTTTCATTCAATTAACAACTTAATTCATCAATTAATGGGCTATAAAGCCTACACTCTCCCTTCCAGAGGGCGCATTCACTGTCATTGTCATAATTCATCAATTTTCATTCGAGCACAAGATAAGAGTTTAATATAGCTTTAATATAGCTTATCAAAGGGAACTAGTTTTCACTGCAAAACATCCTGTAAAATTACAGCTCATTTTGCAGTAATTTAGCAAATAAAGTCGCAAGAACAACTTGATCCTATACTGTTTGATTAGATAAGATGGGTGCATCCAATTACTGCCAGTGAAGAAAACATTTAACTACACAATACATTTTATACATAAAATATAAATTCAAGCCAGAGTGTGGTGGCAGCACTTTTACCATCACACTATGATGTTAAATTAGAGGAATTTTTTACATTGTATTCCCATCCGATTCAAAAAGCTTAATTCACTCACTCACACTACACTCCTTGGCAAACTAAGTTGGGTAAATAGAAATATGTTATGGAGAAGATCCTTCGGCGCATGTAAAGAGTTAAATAAATTATTTGTGAATCCATCCAGAAAACATGTTTAAAACATTAATTTCTTTTAAGGTCTCACAGATTTAAATATTACTTGAGAAAATTTGGCAATTTTATCAGAATGAAAAGTGTATTTCGGTTAAATTGTATTCAGATCATTTTGTAAAATATTACCTTACAAGAGTTTCCAAACAAACGGACCAACCATACTTTTCCCTCTGCCTTTTTACTCTTTATTTTTACCCAAGTTATGTTGGCAAGGAGTGAATATAAATAATCTTTATTATTACAAAAAACAAAAAATAACAAATAACCAATAGAAAATATAGTGCGCCAAGGGGAAGAATTTCCCGTACAGGCGAACAAAACATAAATAGTTAGAATTGAATAGGGGTAAGTGGTGTACCTTGGACATGTGTGTACCTCGAACCTATGCTGATTTTGGCTCGATTTGCTTAGATATTGAAACAACACCACATGCAGTTAATGTACTTGCTACCAGGGGTCTCAGTAAAGTTCTATCTGTTTGTTTAAAATGTCAATTTATTAGAGAATTTTCAAAAAACTAAATTTATCGTTCAAAAGTAAGTTTTTGTCAGATTCTTTAGTGTATTTTTATACTCAAACATGTAGTGTTTATTCAGAAACGATGGTTATGCAATATAAAGCATAGTTTTAGTTATAAAACTGTGTGCTTGAAATTAAGTTAAGTCCAACCTAAACATGATGATTAACTATTTTGTTTTTAATATCCAAGTGGTGTACCTCGAACCTAATACAGGTGGTGTACCTTGGACTGGTCCAAGGTACACTACTATAGTTCTTATGTGCTTCAGATTGTTGAAAACTCTTTTTAAATTTCAAGTAAATTTTTTTCATTTGAGAAATTAAGTATTTTAAGCTATTAATATGCAACCCTGATTTGTAAAATTATGTAGAATGGAAATTTGTAATAAATTTTTATATGGTGTGATAAATAACTTTTCTGTAGTTAATTATTTAGATCTATCGTAGGCCAATAAAATTTTAACCATATTGACATAATATAGAAAATAATTATTGCATGCGCATCTAAAAAGATGTTTTTTATAATAAAATATCTAAGCAGAACATCCTTTTTACGTTTAATCCTAGTTGTATAAACATAGGGGGAAATATTTCAGTTGTTTTTTTTCAAATTTATGACAGAAAGATAGCCAAATGTTTTTCTATGGCATGAAATGACAGTTTAATTTTATGCTGTATTTTAACGGAAACACCTGAGAAAGATCGCATTGCAGCGAAAAAGCCAAAAAGGCACTGAAAAAACTAAGGCAATAAAACACTTTACTAAAGCCAATTGACCTAACATAACCAATTACAACAATCTTGGCTAGAAATAAGAATAAGTTGTAAAATGTATCTTTGAATTTTATGTGGGTAATAAATATTGGTTTTAGGACAGTAAATCGAGTTTCTCTACTTGCTAATAATTGGTCCAAGGTACACTACCGGTTGGACCAAGGTACACCGCCGGTGGTGTACCTTGGTCCTAATTACAATTTTCTGTATTTATTTTTTTTATAGTTGAAATAATTTAAATAACATATTAAAATAAATATATGTTGTATAAAACAACATAAAGTATATATTAAAAATATTTTCATTCACTTTTTGCAAGTAATAAAGAAATTAAAAATTGAAAAGTCAAAATAGGTCCAAGGGAACCCACCTTCCCCTACAAACAAAAACACAGAAAAAATAAGAGTACAACATAATATGGTGTGGCAATCAACTGGGCATGTACAGATATAATTAAAATGCTTCAAATTAGAGTGAAAAATAAAGATCCAAGTCGTCAATATTAATGAAAAACTCAAAAAGTTGTTTTTTGAAGTAATAATATTTATTTGTATTCGTTAAGTTAATCGGCCGTTTATTATGCAATTTAGGGGCAAGATAAAAAAAAAAAAATGTTCAGTAAATATAGTTTTGGGAAAATGTTGGAATTCGGAAAATATCACATTTAGATATGTATATACATTTAGATATGTAAATATTTAAAGTCGCATATCCCTACAACGTTAAATACGGTTCTGTCGCTTCGCGTTTCTCAGCGGAGGACTTTCCAAGGATCGATCCCTGACTTCCGAGTCTCATTATGTCACGACTCCATTCAAATTGTTGTGATCGATGGGAATTCTGCCGCCACAGGCTTTTTGATCTTTCTACAAAGTGTTACAGGATGGGCAGGATCGACATCAGTTACGATGATGTTGGAGTTTATGAGTGCTTCGTGTTGGTGGGTAAGTGGGGAATTGTTTGGGTTTTAGGATGCATTTAACTTCAGAGTAAACTTTTAATCAAACCTGACAGCCATTTAAATCCATGTGTTTCTTTTTATGTTCTTGTAACTAATTTATTTTTTTAAACTTTAAGCACTGAAATGGTTTGGTACACTATTTAAAATGTTGTGCTTACTTTCACCATCATAATGGTTCATAGTAGCTGCAACGGCTGTGTGGTGAAGTGTTTCACCATATTTTCGGTATTGGGTACAGCCGTTTCTCAGGTCTTCTTTTCCAAAACTTGAAAATGTTTCGACTGAATATCGAAAATATGGTGAAACATTTCACCACACAGCCGTTGCAGCTACTATGAACCATTATGATGGTGAAAGCAAGCACACAATTTTTTACAGAGTCTAAGAACATCTGAAAATCACTTTTCAGCCTTTGGTTATTGATATCAATCTTTTATTTCTATGAAAAAAGAGTTGTACGAGGCTCCTTTTGATTTGCAAGAAATCACAGCTTTTTTCAGAAGTAAACTTTAAAGCATTTTGCACTAAAAATAGTGCTACTGTCAACTGTTAGTATTAAAAAAAACCTGATACGGCTTATTCTTGCATGTGTGCGTATGTGACTTATTCGGTAAAGCAGGGAGACACGGAAGGCTTAGGTTTTATCTTAAATAGCCGGACCAGAGGACATGATCAAAAATTGAATAAATCATGCTCTAGAAGGGAATTAAGAAAGCATTATTTTTACAATAAAGTAGTCAATGAGTGGAATCCTTTACCACAGGGGTTCCCAACCTTTTTGCACCTGCGTACCACTTGACTTTTTGAGACATTTTGGCGTACCACCAGATATAAATATTTTAATAAACGTATAATATTTACTCTTCTAAAAGTGTTCAAAGGTTTTTTGAGTAAAATTCCTGAAAAAACTTCGAATTTAATGGTTAGATATTTGTTTATTTATGACATGCTTATAATAAAGGAGAAATAAAAAGATTAAAATGGTATTAATTTACAAGTTTTGTTTATTACCTATAGGGATAAAAACATGCAAACACAAAATAGTGCAAACTCGGCAAAATCCGATCCAGCAGTTAATTAAAGATTTCCTCTTTAATATAATGTTAATGTTTCAAATAATGAATAATATATTTGCGTGCTCACTGCGTACAGAAGCTACTTATAGCATGTCATGTTGCTCACATAACTCACGCGTACCACCTGAAATGTTCCCGCGTACCACCAGTGGTACGCGTACCACCGGTTGGGAACCCCTGCTTTACCAGAATACGTTGTGTAAGAGAGTGTGGGAGATTTTAAGACGAATCTCGATAGCTATTGAAAACTGGCAAGGAATTAGATATATTTTGGACCAACCTTGCTGTCCCTCTGGCCTGTTGTTGGTCGACAATTTTTATATTTTTGTATATTTGTATTACCGCTTCAAATTATGCGAAATTGATGCACCCTTCACCAAGTATTAAACACTAATTTTTTTTTTCAAGATCGCTTGAAAACCCTTATTTATAACACATAAATTTATTTAAAATGTACGTTAATATGAAGAATGTATGCATAGAGTATTTCTGGGGTCTCTGGAAGATAAATAGGGATCTACCTCAGCGTATGTAGAGAAGACAGACAGCTGCTTTGGAGGGCGAGGAAATAACGTGCATTCATTTGGAGGGGCCTGTCTGCTCCCTATAAGCTCCCTGTTGTTACGAAAAGTAGGGAGCACACAGGGGACACTAATGAAAAGCATTGTCGACATTTGGCGCGTGGCAGACACAATACCATGGATTCGCGACACCGATATATTAGTCAGCTGGCTTGTTTACGGTCCTTTTTGCCAGGCATGGCAAAAGCTTTTCCAGTATGTGCTGAAATGGCTAGATGATTCTGTTTGAATTGGAACTAAAAATTATGACTTCTGTAATTCACTTCTCTTAACTTCTCTAATTCACGAAAGCAGTTAGATAGGTTGGTCAACTGCTCTAAAAAACCATGTGTTGACTTTCAATTGTAAACAAAAATTGTGTTGAAACAATATAAAAATTTTGTTGAAAGAATATAAAAATTGTGTTGAAAGAGTATAAAAATTGTGTTTAAACAATACAAAAATTGTGTTGCGACCTAATAAATATGCTTGTTTAGCACCAAAATTGTGTTTAGGCGTAGCACGCAGGTATTATTCCAAAATGCAGTTTAGCATCAACAGCACTGAGAAAAAAAACTTTGTGTTGACTTTAAATAAAAAAAAGTATTATTAAAAGATGCTGAAACAATACAAAAAATGTGGTGTGACCTTATAATAATGCAGTACGGTTAGCACAAAAATTGTGTATAGGAGTAACGCGCATGTATTCTTCCAAAATGCAGTTCAGCATCTGTTCTTTAATGTTTCGGAAAAATAGCTATACTAGACTTTAAATTTTTTTTAAACCAATAACAACGACATCAGATTTGAGAATTTTTTACGTATTTTTGAAAATGTCGTTTTTAGAGTATAAGTGATATATTTAAGTGGCCAGGTTATGCCTTTCAGTCGAATCATATTGCACCAAGCGATTTCGCAACATTTTTTTTACAGGTAATTTACCGGATGGCGAGATGGTAGATGACCCATGATTTCAAGAGATGTCCCGGAGAATGACTCTTCTCACAAGTAACAGGCCGTAACTGATGAAGGCACGTTTGGTAAGCACTTAATAGGTTACTGGAAGCTTTATAAATGTCCAAAGAAACTTTCTAATAAAATTTAAGTTGTTTGTTATTATAAGACAAATGATCGACATTACTTTGTTATTTTCTTTAAATTCAACAGTCCTTTAATTAGAAGTTGAAAGTAGTGAAGTAGTTAGTGTAAAATGAGGGTAGTGTACAGCAAATTAGTGGTGCGGAGATTTAATTGAGTGTACTCTGGTATAATCAAATGTTTAAAGTAATTTAAAAAGTAAATTTAGCATACATGTGTTTTTTAAATTTGTTAAATTATTTTAACCTCATTCATATAAGGCACAGCTGTAAATCGCAGATCTTTTAGCAAAAGACTGAACATTGCATATAGATTTTATGCCCTATCATATATTTGAAAGAAGAACGAAGAAATGGAATTCTGATTCCCAATTGAATAGCTAAATATAGAATGGGATGAAGTTCAAAGAAAGGTTTTCGTACACGTTTCTTTCTTTACTAAAAGGCTGAAAAGAGAAGCCTAGTGGGATATTCCTCAATAGACATGACTCCTTTCATGCATAGCAATTCAATTGTGATCCAGCGTAGGCGAAGAAGAAAGCAGTTGTTTGGTGTGGGCGGTTTTGTTTGTCTATAACTCTATACCTTCTAATCCTTAAACTATCTGGCAATTCTGTACATCAGATCTAGAGGGGCATATGTCCCATGTTCATATTGAGCAATCATAGAATGGTTTTATCTTGAGGCTTTTAATGAAGTAATGATAATGAAAAAACGTTGCTTCAGTACCAATGCACTGCAACAAGTTTTTCCATCATTTGATTTACTTAATATTGTGAAGTAAAAATGTGACGTAACTTGCCCGAAATACGAATAAAGCGAAATACAATTAATAACAATAATAATAATTTGAATACTTATTAGTTATTCGTTTTCATTGACTTTTAATTAGAATTAGTGGGCTTTACAGCAGTTCTTTTCTGGTGCGACGTCAACCAATCAAAAACTTTAAAAAAAAGTGCGACAAAAGGGTCTAAATTTTATTGGGTACTTTTTTGAAGTTTTATTACCAATCGTGCCAAATATCACGAGGTTTTATTTACTCTAGTTCTCACTTAATATTGAATGAACTATAGTGGCATTTTGCCAGTAGCACAGTGAATAGAAAAGTGCAGAATTTTCCATTTATTTAACATAGAAGATCTGTCTCTTTCAGTAAACAGTGAAATGTATACCCCTCTCGCTCTCAAGTACACAGTGATCTGCTTTGCTCAAGATGCCTTATTAAAAAGCTTCATCGTAAAACTAGGCATCGGGAATAAAACTTAGTAAATGAATGATGATGAATGACCAAGGCCGACTGATGACAGGAACAGATGTTATTCGTTAAAAAGGAATTAAACTCTATTAAATTGATTGCTGTGATGTCTTGTTGATTAAGATGTGGACATATACACGTGCGTTTTTGGGGTAATTTATTTCCGGTTTTGGATAGGGAAGCTTTGGGGTTTTAGTAAAGGCCATCATGGAAATTTATAAGACGTGGGTTTTTGAATGATGAAATTGATGACATGAAATATCAAATGTGATAGTTAGGTGATTCGAAAGATTACTAACTATTTTAAATTATTTTTTCTTGTAATTTAATTTTCGTATTATCTTTCCCACCTGGCGACACATTATCTATGGTTGCATAATATCAATTCGAAATTAATGTACTTTGCAACCAGGATAGTTTGGGAATCGGCCCCCTCCAAACCCCGTAGGAAACACAAAATCACTATTTCGGATTTTTGACTGCATTTTAATACATACCTTCTTTACCTTATATTTTATACAGGACTTTGAAATGTTGTTTTTGACATGGAAGTTTTAAGAGAGCCAAAACAGCTAAGAAAATAGGGTAGGATTTATAAGTAAACTGCCTTTAAATATACGCAAACGTTAATGAAAGTTTACGTATATACTGCTTTAACCGAAACACTAATATTCATTTGCTGCTTTCTATATAGCTCAGATTTGCTCGATATTTGTTTGATACAACAAGCCGGCCCGCTGGCGCAATGGTTAACGTGTTAGCCCTTGGAGCTGGTGGGCTCGGGTTCGAGTCCCAGTCATGGCATGAATGTTTGTGTCCGTCAATAAATGTTATTATTTGTCTAAGTGTTTGTGTCGTCTCTTTCTTTGTGTGTCTCTTGTGATTGCGTCATTTCTGGGTTTGAATACGATAGACCTAAGGTCGCAGTGTCGCGAACTTGCCCCCCACCAAGAAAGTCATAATTCATTGATACAACAAAAGGGTAAGTTCATTGATGTTTTCAGTTTTTAAAAACATAATTTTTTTTTAGTTTAGAATTTTTTTTTATAATTTTAATAGTTAACATAATAAATTGAAGTTTCATGTATGAATAAACGTGTCAAAATTGCCGCTGGAACTGAAACATTCTAACAGTTTAAAAACAGCCAGTTTTTAACAGAACTGTTTAAACTGTCAGCTGTCAACAAGAAATTTTTTTAACAGATTTTTTATTACGAACAGGAGGCGGACTCTTAGATGTGGTTCGTTTAATATACATTAGCCAACATCATGATTAAGTTGTTGTCGCAAAGAAATCCGACCGAATAATGCGTTTTCTACGATCTTTTCAATTTCTTTGATTTTTTAAGGCTCATTAGACCGAATTTGTTTGGAATGAGTTATTTTTAGGTGTAAGAGGCAGTTATGAGTTACCAACTCATCAAAATGGATTGCGGGCATGTTTCCCAAAAGGACATGCTACTTTTCTTTTTTTTCCCTGAGTATTTACCCTGAGTATTCCCTGAGTATTGGCCAAAATTTAACTCAGTAACAAAAAACAGAAAAAATGGTGTTGTTTCACGTGAGGGAAGGCAAAGCTCTAACGGATAGTTCATTTCTTGTCCAAAATTACATTTGTGTTTTGGTATTCGAAAATGAGTTTTCTATAAGAATGTTACTTATTAATTCTTTAAATGCTAACTTCTTGCTATGCTATTGGTTGCTGTAAAAATACTAGTTGTTCTTCTATATAGGACATTTTAAGAGTGAAACCGAAGCAACCAATGAAATAGCAGTACGTAGAAAAATGAAAACAAGATCTTCACATCATCTGAAACAATCCAATTGAAACCGTTTCCTCAAAATAACTTAAACATGCCATCTCACTCTGGGCCTTATGAAGACAAGCACCCCAAACTAGAAACAAGATTACGTTTTGTATTCCCCATTGGAAAAAGGAAGGAAACATCTAGCCAGGGATCGATTCAGCCGAATGCTCTTTCCAACTTCATACACGATCGATAGAACGTTCGCCTGAGAGTTTTTGCTCAAAATCGCGGAGATATCGCTGCTAAAAAAAATATAGCAGCGTGTGAAGAAAAGCGGTGTATCGGCAAAAAAGATTTGAAGAGTTTTTCAGAAAAATTGTATGGAGTCTTTCTTTTCTATTTCATAGAAATTCATAAAAAAGATAAATATAATGATTTGCTAGCTGGATCCCAACTTTTTTTATCAAGCATAAATTTTCAAAAAAATTGTCCGAAGTCTTTCTCTTCCATTGAATTTCATAGAATAGAAAAATATAATGATTTGCTAGCTGGATCCCAACTTTTTTTTATCAAGCATAAATTTTCAGAAAAATTGTCCGAAGTCTTTCTTTTTCATTGAATTTCATAGAATAGAAAAATATAATGATTTGCTAGCTGGATCCCAACTTTTTTTATCAAGCATAAATTTTCAGAAAAAATGTCCGAAGTCTTTCTTTTCCATTGAATTTCATAGAATAGAAAAATATAATGATTTGCTAGCTGGATCCCAACTTTTTTTATCAAGCATAAATTTTCAGAAAAATTGTCCGAAGTCTTTCTTTTCCATTGAATTTCATAGAATAGAAAAATATAATGATTTGCTAGCTGGATCCCAACTTTTTTTTATCAAGCATAAATTTTCAGAAAAATTGTCCGAAGTCTTTCTTTTCCATTGAATTTCATAGAATAGAAAAATATAATGATTTGCTAGCTGGATCCCAACTTTTTTTAGCATAAATTTTCAGAACAATTGTCCGAAGTCTTTCTTTTCCATTGAATTTCATAGAATAGAAAAATATAATGATTTGCTAGCTGGATCCCAACTTTTTTTTTATCAATCATAATTTTTCTGAAAAATTGTCTGGAACTTAACTTTGCCATTGCATTTCATCGAATAGAAAAATAGAAGGATTTACTATTATTTCAAATTGCATTTCAACGAATAGAAAAATTTGCTAGTTGAATTCTAACTGTTTTACCAATCAAAATACATCATATTTCAGAAAAAATTGCCTGAAGTTTGTCTTTTCTATTTCTTTTTATACAATAGAAAAAATAGTAGGATTTGTTAGTGTGGTATCCTAATTGTTTTACCAAGCCAAATAAATCAGAAAAATAGTCAGAAGTTTATCTTTTCCGTTGCGTTTCATATAATCAAAAAATCGATGTATTTTCTACCTCAACTATTTTACTGAAAATTTGCCGGAATTTTTTTTTTTGGAGTTTACATTTTCTATTACTTTATAGAAATAAAAAATAGAAATATACGCTAATTATATCCCAAGTTTTTTTTTTTGCCGATCAATTTCATTTTATTTAAAACATATTTAAAAACACCTCGTGTTCCAAATTATTACCGGTCAATTTCAGATTTATTATATTCGCAAGATATTCACATTTATAATATTTCAGTACTTGTAGCTCGAAAAGTCACATTTTGTGCGCTACGTCAGTTTTACGCGCACGGTGCGATTATTTCTCTCAATTGAGTAGAGACTTCATTTTTATTGATTCTCCAAGTCGTGGCTTTGACCTACAGATGGGTTGTTAGCATTGGAAGTAGTTTATGCGTTGAATGTTTGTTTGCTAGAATGTTTCTTCTTTTCTTCTTTATAGACACTTGTTATGGTGTTAGGAGAATACTCCTTCCCCATGGATAATACTATGGGGGAGGAGGTTTGCATAATAATTTGGGGGAATCGTAAACTATATTTAGGACTTTGATTGCATCTTAATGGATGCCAGATAGTAAGTAATATAAACGCATTTTTAGTGAACGTTAATGTAATTGGTTAGTTAATGTTAAAAGTAACATCAAATGTGGTTTTGAAAAATTGAAACATAAAAAAATAGTGCTTATTTCGGGAAACAGCAATCAAATGATTATTTTTGTTTTCTCGATACATCGGTTTATCTCAGTTTGTAAGAAATGGGTTACAATGTATTTTAAAGACTTTGCAAATGTATTTTAAAGACAAAATGCAGTCAATTTAGCAAATTTTAAACGAAACCTTAAAATGTACATTTTAAACTCCGATGAAGAATCCTTGTTAAACTCTAAGTTAAACTAAATTAATTATTGCCAGTTACATTGTTATGTATTGCTTTATTTTTTTGTAAGTCATGTATAATTTTAAAACTTTGTTTTTTTATTTGTTTCTATTTAATGTTAATTTTTAGTTTCATTGAAAATATACAGCTGCTATGTGCCTTTTGTTTTAAATTTCTATAAGTTTGTCCGATCTCTTTCTGTTTGTTACAATTATACTGTTTTATATTTTTGTTGCCAAGCAAGTGCCGTGCTTCTTTGTTTATGTTAAAAAAAATTTGTATTTCCTCAATTATGTATTTGTGAGTCGTCCGGACGGACCTTGGGGCTCCTGGACGGCCAACATTATGTGTTCAATTAAGTTCTTCTTCTTTAAATATAAATAAGATTGTTGAGTTAGGAAAAACAGAATGGCAATTTAAATGATTTCTCCTTATCTTTTTAAATACCATTAATTCAAGCGTAATTTTTCTTATAATAAGTTGCTGCTCTCATTTCAGTGTTTATCTAAAACATCTGGATTATTCTTGTCTTATAAACGTATTTTCTAATTAAATTAAATTACTTTGTCATCTCAAGAAGTATTTTATTACATTAATAAAAATAAGTAGGGGTAAGTGGTGTACCTTGGACATATGTGTACCTCGAACCTATGCCGATTCTAGCTCGATTAGCTTAGATATTGAAACAACACCACATGCAGTTAAAGTATTTGCTACCAGGGATCTCAGTGAAGCTCTATCCATTTGTTTAAAAGGTCAATTTATTAAAGAAGTTTCGAAAAACTAAATCAACAGTTCAAAAGTAAATTTTTGTCAGATTCTTTAGTGTATTTTTATACTCAAACATTTAGTGTTTATTCAGAAACGATGGTTATGCAAGATAAAGCAAAGTTTTAGCTATAAAAAAGTGTGCTCGAAATTAAGTTAAGTCTAACCTTATCTTGGTGATTAACTATTTTGTTTTTAATATCCAAGTGGTGTACCTCGAACCTAATACAAGTGGTGTACCTTGGACTGGTCCAAGGTACACTACTTTAGGTCTTATATGCTTCAGATTGTTGAAAACCCTTTTTAAAATTCAAGTAAGTTTTTTCCTTTTGAAAAATTAAGTATTTTAAGCTATTAATATGCAACCCTGATTCTTAAATCTAGAAGAATGGAAATTTGTAAGATATTTTATATGGTGTGATAAATAATTTTTCTGTAGTTAATTATTTGGACTTATGGAAGCCTATAAAACTTTAACCGTATTGATATGATATAGAAAATAATTATTGCATGCTCATCTAAAAAGATATTCTTTATAATAAATATCTAAGCGGAACATCCTTTTTACGTTTAGGTCTAGTTGTATAAACATAGGGGGAAATATTTGAGTTGTTTTTTTTTTCAAATTTAAGACAGAAAGATAGTCAAATATTTTTCTATGGCATGAAATAACAGTTTAATTTTATGCTGCATTTTAACGGACACACCCGAGAAAGATCGCATTGCAGCTGAAAAAGCCAAAAGGGCACTAAAACTAAGGCAATAAAACCCCTTACTAAGCCAATTGACCTGACATAACCAATTACTACAATCTTGGCAAGAAATAAGAGTAGGTTGTAAAATGTATTTTTTGAATTTCCTGTGGCTAATAAATATTGGTTTTAGGACTGCAAATCGAGTCTCTCTACCAGTTATTAATTGGTCCAAGGTACACTACCGATTGGACCAAGGTACACCGCCGGTGGTGTACCTTGGTCCTAATTACAATTTTCTGTATTTATTTTTTAAATAGTTTAAATCATTTAAATAACATGTTAAAATAAATATATGTTGTATATAACAACATAAAGTATTTATTAAAAATATTTTTATTCACTTTTTGCAAGTAATTAAGAAATTAAAAATTGAAAAGTCAAAATAGGTCCAAGGTAACCCACCTTCCCCTACAGGTTTTTTTAAATTTAATGATAAATAAACGGATTTAATTATATTTATCTTTCTTAGGTAAAAATAATTTGAATTCTGGGATAGCTGGTAACATAACTAAAACAATTTTGTACACTATACTATATCTACGACATTGGAAATTCAATTATGAAATTATTTAGAATTTATGAATATTATTAGAATTATTATTTATAAATTATTTATGAATTTACTTACAATTATTCAATAAATGAATTTAAATAAATTTATCTTTATTATACAAAATAATTTAAACTATGGGATATTAGTGAACCTAACAAAAAAATGTTTCTACATTACACTATATCCACGACATTAAAAATTCAATTATGGAAATACACATAATTGTATTTGCAAATTATATTTACTCGAGTCAGATCTAATGTTGTAAAGAAAACTGATGTCATTGAAACGTTAATGCATATTTTTTTTCATTCAGATTTTTCATTTTTGTATTTTAATAGAATATTTTTTTAAATGCACAGAACTGAATATGACCTTCAAAAACTAAATAAAAATACCATACAACTCTAAAATGAATTTTGATGTTGATTTAAAATGTGCCTGAGGTATGGGCCAGCAGCGATTTACTCAGACTAGCTATTCTTCACTATTTTCAATTTAATACTACTTTAAGAAAACTTTCTCACGTTCTTGATTCTATCTTGAGTACAAATCGAGAAGAACTACCAGCTAAACGTGTTTGATGCTATCATCCTCAAAACGTAATGAAATGTTATGTTTCGTTTTTATCGCGAATGGGGAAAACTCCTGCTTTTTTGATGCTCTAGATTGAAAAAAAGCCTATTTCATTATTATTCATAGATATGAAAGATGTAATCGCTTTTCACTGCTACTTTAAGAAGATTGCTTTCGAATCTAAAAGAGTTTACTCTACTTTCTCTCTTTTTTTTTGGTGTAAGACGACAGGAATTGGATCACGATTGTTCGAAAGTAAATAATCGCGATAATTTCTCACGATCTGGAAATCGTTTGGTAATTGATGATATAATTCTGTACTGTATACTTATAAAGAATGTATTTTTATATGTTACTATGTGTGTACTGCTTTTGTGTAGTTTTTTTTTCTCTTTTTCTGGTACAAGATGTTGTCTTTGTCTTTTTTTTGTTGTAAGACGCCAGGAATTGGATAATGATTGTTCGAAAGTAAATAATTGCAAGAATTTCTAACGATCTTGAAATCTTTTAGTAATTGATGATATCATTATGTACTGTTTTCTTATAAAGAATGTATTTTTATGTGTTAACTAGCAGTATGGTCCCGCTTTACTGGGAACCCGTTAACTTCGCATTGCTTCCTTTTAGAAGCATGCTTACTTGTGAAAATACACTAAAAATCAAAACAAAATTGAATTCGTGTTGGCGCATGCGAACTTAAAAAAGCAAACACTAATAGAGGATGAAGCAGCCTTAGGGCGAGCGCATATCTCAACCAAACTCAATCAAACTAATAGAGGATGGCGTCAAGCCCCCGTTTCGGCCCGGTCCATGTATTTTCAAGCCCTGTTATGGTCCTGCAATCCCACGTGGATGACGTTTTTTTAAAACTAATTATATTAATTAAAAATCACAATCAAATATGAAAAAAAATAAGCCTCAGGTGCACACGTAGGTATAAAAAGGAATCTATATTAAAAATTTCGAATTTTTTAGAGCAGTCTAAGTAGGTCTTTTGCGATCCACAGACATACACACAGACAGACAGACAGACCGACAGACAGACAGACTCTTTCTTTTATTATTATAGATAGATATGTGTGTACTGCTTTTGTATAGTATATGGAAGGAAGTATTTCCTAATTCAAAAACATGTCTCGGACTTTTCAATGAAAAGAATTCTGGGTCATTGTCATACTATAAATAAAATGTGAAAGTAAAAGACAAAAGTCATTTAAATTCATATACATAATTGAGCTTTTGAATTGCTACATATATTTATGTGCAAGTGGCTGGATTCTGCAAGTGGCTGGTGTGTTCTTGGACTTCTGAATGTGTTTCGAACATTGTCTGTACTGCCAAGTGTACCCTTGCCTTGTGCACAAGACCTCATAAGGCCCTTCACGCCTAGGACTAGGGCCTCCCAAATCTTAAACTTATAATTTGATTGAAAATGATTTTCATGCCACCTAAACTTTCAATAAATTGTGTAATTTTGCAGGTCAGCATTATTTTTTAAACTGGAAATAAAACATTAAAATTTAAAAGTTCTCCAAAGTATATGGGTTAAGTTATTGATTATTTTCGGTTTTTAAAAGCTGTAGCTTTTGATTTTCATTCCGACATCAACAATTATATGAGCAATCATAGACAATAATTTCCTTAGAGGGCACAAAAAAAAAATTCTGTGCCTTTTAGTCTATGTAATATTAGATCAGGCCCTGCTCTGTGCAGGACAATGTTGTATCAGTAAAGATAATATCTGCTGAGTTTAGCCCTTTCAGTCCCAGGGATGCTATTTGGCATCTTCATGTTTCTGGTCATAATTAAAAAATAATAATAGGGCTGACATCTATTGCGATTAATAAAAATTCTTTCTAATAGAAAAAAGTTGGAAGAATCGAATGAAGTGCTTTTCGATACCATAAATGGCTATAGACGATCAGAAAAAAAATTATAAAATGATGGTGCCAAATTGTCATTGTGACTGAAAGGGTTAAGTTACTCTAGTTTCCATTTACCTCCTGTTGACGGAATCCCTGACGTCCTCCGTGCACGGTTCTCGGCCGTCTCTGGTGTCGAGGCACGAGCTTCGGTTCAGGTGTGCCTCATCGTTGGTGAAGAAGGCCTCGTGGATGGCCAGCACGCTGTTCCAGCTGCAGTCCAGCCTGAAGTCGTGGTTCCAGCAGAACGTCTCGCGGATGAACTCTGGAAAATATATAAAACAATTTGCATCAACACCTAGCGCGTAATTGAACACACTACTTAATAGATTTTTATCTTTTCTCTTTTTTCTGAATAGATTTTAAATCTTAGTAACTTATTCAAACTTTTAGTTTCTCCTAATGTACTGAACAATCTAAAACTATTATGAATACTTTCCACTGATAAACCCAAAAACAAGCCGTTAAATTTTTTGCCACAAGATTGCACCGGCACTTCCTAGTTGCCACCCTGCTTGGAACGTAAATTTACCGATTGTTTAGCAAAATCATAACTTTGATACACGTCAAAAGTGGTGAATCAAGGCTCCAAATAGTGGTGGCAGCTTGAAAGTACAAGGATCCTTGGGCAATTCTGCAGGGGTGCCTACAAGGGGGGGGGGCAGCGACGCAGACTGCGTCATTGAAATTTTAGGGGGGGGTCGAAAAAAATTCGAAAAGTTTCAATGTAAATGGCTTATTTTGTCTAAGATACCACTCTAACAAATACTTGTTTTTTATAATCATCTTCCCCCCCCCCCCCCCAGACTTCAAGGGGGGGGGGGGGGCGCAACCTTCATGAATCAAAAATGTTAACCAAAATACTTAAAGAACATTACAGAAAGAAGATCATAAATAGAATATCGCGTAGGCCTAACGAATCTTTCTGACATGTATTACCCATAAACAACCCATCACTTCTTTAAGCATTCAGAGACAAAACACTATACTAGCCGCCAACCAAATAAGAAGAGGTAGGGATGGCGGTTTTTCAAAAAAACCCGGTGTTTTACAACGGCGTTCCATCCCTAAAGTGTTTCAAATAAGGGTGGCGGGAACTGCAGCAGTGCCTTGCTGTCTGTAGTCTGTATAACAATTTGATTAAATGATGACTCCAGCATATTTCTTTTTAACCAATGACATTCGTGCAATTTTCCCGCTTAGAAGAATTGTAAGTTTTTTTTTTGTAGATAGTTGATTTCGAAACGGAGGGGAAGCATCAAAGGTACACCTTTATTAAATGCATACTATTTGATCTATTTTAAACTAAATGAAGTTAAAATGCACTGTGCTATAAATACTCCAAGAGCTTATTTTGAAGTGTTATTTAAGTGATTCTGGTAAGATATTCGAAATTATATAATTTAAATATTTAAATCTTGTTAACCCTCTGTAAAAGCAAATTGGCAGAAATGTAAACTTGTTTTCCCTGCTTGTGATTTAAATTAAAAAAATTTCTGAAATTGCAATTTCTTAATTAAAAAATTCTATTTCTGTAGTAGGTGGTTATAAACCTTGGTGGAATCCCCCATGCTTTAAATTTTGGAATTTAATAAAATTATTAAATTTTTAAAAATTATGTGTGTTGCTGGTAAAACAGTCATTTGACGGGTTTGTTGGTTTTGTGACATGTATTTTCAGGTTTGTGTGCTTGGTCAGAGACCCTCTTATGAACTTTTTTAACGAGTTTATACGTCTGTTTCCTTCAGAAGGTTAGGCTAATAAAGAAAGGATACTAAAGAATTTTAAAGGATGCAAATACTGAGAAGTTAATTATATTTGATATTACTGATAATTTTAGTTTCAAATTTTACACTTTAGACACTTTTGGGCGCCAAAAATATTGATCAATATTAATAATGAAAAACATTGTTTTATATTTTTTTTATGTGCACCTTGGATCTCAAAAATTATTACTTGGCATGTTTTTGTATAAAGACGACTAAAGAAGTAAATGTATTAAATTGCACATCTTGGTTAGAATACGGTAGAGTGACTTTTACCGATACCTTAGATTTCCGGTAGCTTTTGCTGTAAAGAAAATCTATTTAAAGGAAAATTAAAAATTAGTTGTAATTCCGTATTATAAAAGCTATTGAAAGTGTGATTCCCTTTTTCAATTAGGGGCAACTCTGCGTTGACCTATCAGTAGAAAAATATTCAAGAAAAAGTCAGTACTTGGGTTTTATTTCATGGGGACAAAGTTACCCAATTCGATGGTATTTAAAATAATATTTTACTATAACGTTTCATGTATAATATCTTCATTCATAACATCCATATAAATATAAAATCTACAGTGGTTTTTTTTGGGGGTGGGGGGGGGGGGGGGGGGGATTCAAAAAAATTCTGGGGGGGGGTGCGTCATTGTACTTGGGGGGGGATCGGCACCTCTGAATTCTGTACCAAACCTTTGAACAGTGCGCAATCTGCAACCAAGTCCCTTTTAAAATGTCATCAATGAACCACCCACAATAATCTTTATCTCTACCAGAGAAATAATTCACAATAAATAAAAATTGACAATAATTTAATACGTTTTAACTATTCAATTAAAATTTTGTATTTTTGGTCAATACAACATTTTAAAAGATATGGCCTCCTATTTGTAAGTTAAAAAAAACCATCTTGTTTTTATCAGTCTCAATCATTTCGGGTTTTTTTTTTATCGAACTCAATCATGTTCTGTTTAGCATTTGTAAAGCATAAAAATTAAACAGAGCAAAATGCAAGGATTCAATTCAAGGTAGTAAATGCATTTCATTGTCCTCTATCACGCCACCATAGAAAGTTTACAGCCCAAAACATTTATCGCTTTAGATGTTCAAACCCGATGTAACTTCTTTTCATGACCAGAACAATGCCTAACTTTGAATAATTACTTTCAATGTCGATAACTTGAAGTAAGAACGAAATTTAAAATGTTTCATCAAGATATTTGTCCGATTACCTATAAGAATAGCCATTGTAGGCCAATGTCTCACTATTGTCATCTCGATACTAGAATAATTGATGTGTTTATTTCATGTTTGAAGCGGATGAAGTAGGCTTCGTGGCATGTTTCGATGGAAAGGATATGTTTATCGTAATTAGAATATAATGGCTAATTGAGATACATTTAGAACAATCCAGTAATTAGCAGGCACAATGATGTGTCATAATGATCCAATAAATCTTTGGAAAAACATCTGTAATTTAAGTTTGTGTAGGAGAAGGGACTTAAGAACTAACAATGTGAAGTTTGTGCCAGTTATACAGATTTTTCCTGTAATAAAATTAAGGAATTGTGTTTGTTTTACATTGTTCATTAATGGATATTCTATACTAATATTATTTTCGGAGAGCTATGATATTCTTACCGGTCTCGATTTGCGTTATACTGCCAAGCAACGAAACTGACCAGATGTGGTAAACATTCCACGTCATACACTGTGAAAAAAAATCTGTAACCATTACAAGAAAAAATTTTGTAAAAAACTTTTCCTAGAAAATTTCTAGTAAATAATTACTAAAAATATTAAAATCGAACCCTGGTCTTCCGCGTGACAGGCGGAGGTACTGACCACTGTACTACAGAGGAATAGCAGACGGCCGAAACCCGGGACCGAATCAGGAACCTTTAGAAGTTCAGTCTAACGCTCTCCCAACTGTGCTATTTTGGCACACAGATCGTCAGGAAATGATAAGTGACATTCATTTCAAACAATCAATTGATCTCGAATCACGATCGAAGACCACGATTGGTTTGAAACAATTGCAAATACTAGAATTTTTTTTGTAACTGCAGAAATGAAGATTTCTGTTCAGAATTACAAAAACTTTTTTTGTAAAATCGGTTATTTCTGTAACATTACTAAAAAAATGTCTGTATGTTTACAGTATTTTTTTTCTCAGTGTACACTCTTAAAACGAACGAGCGATTTTAACTCAGTCTGGGTTAATTTCACTCCTCCAGTCTGGAAAATGCACTTACCCGGAGGAGGATTGTGGAGTGGATTCTTTGTGTGTTAAGCCTCCGACAGGATCACTCCAAACGAGTGATTTTAACTCAGTCTGAGTTAATATTCAATCCTTTCCAGTGCCGAAATTGCACTTCTCCAACTGGAGTGGATTTCACTCTTTTTGTTTTAAGAGTGTATTTCCTTAACTAAAATGGTATAACAACTCTTAAGTTGAATTTTAAAAATTGTTAAAAGTCCTCAATGAACAGACGGGCCATAATATAAAAGCTGTACCTTATTTTCAATCACTAACATATGACTAATTCAACTTTTAAGAGTAGTTGACAAAAAAAAATTGTTGAATTACTGGAATAGAACTGAGTAAGAATATTTAACAATTTTAATGAGTGTATTAACTTTTTTTGGAGATTTCTAGCAGCATAAAAACGATTGTTTTGACGAAAGGCTTTAAACGTTAATAAAAGCAGAATAAAAAGTCATAAAAAGCTTTTAAAAGAAAGGAAACGTTCATCATAAATAGATTTAAGTGTTATTTTGTGGCTAACAGAGGCATAAAAATAGTCCCTGGGTAGAGTTATGGCTAAATGAACTTCACACTGACGGAATGAAATCAGATTGGAATGGAATTAGAGGTTCAAATAACACTACCATTGTGCCGTGTTTTTTCTATATTATTTGAAGAAAAAGTTAAGTTGCTATTTTTTGAAAATTTAGATTCATGACCTTGATTTCAATACCTTGACGTTAGGTTCAAGTTTTTAAAATTCGATTTTAAGTGACAATTTGTCTTACATAAACTGTTTACTACTATGGTCTTCATTTGGCAAACGTTTTTGCCATGAAACAACAAAAATACCAACATTTATAATCTGCATGATAAGAGACTAGGCTAAGTACTTTTGAAAAACATATATACACTTTCATTGCGAGGAGTTTTTAAATTTAACTGATTATCTTTACATTATCAGATTCAATGTTTTTTCTAAAGAAGCAAAGCTTTAGCCTGAATAATAAGAGACTATGATATGTACTTTTTAAAAACATAAATTCCTTCCTTGCGATGAATTTTTAAATACATAACCAATCTCTCATATTTCATGTTTACATTATCAGTTTCAATGTTGTCTAAAAAAGCAAACTTTTGGACTCAGTTTATGTTAAATTTAAACTCTTTCGGAGACTTTAGTTAGAAGAGACTTATTGAGAAGTCACACCAAGAACCTACGACGCACTTTCGAATTTTTTTCCAACGTTCCATTAGATAATTTCAAACGACATTCGATCTCTGAAGAAGCGCGTGCCGTCTTCTTTTATCATACAAAGGGCCTTCCGAAAGATAATGGCCCCTAATTAAACCAACACCTCCTAGAGCGAAAAGCCACGTGGCCATGCTTCAGCGAGCTGCTGATCATGACTGAAGTCAATGGAGGTAAGAAAAGATGGATATTCTTGGCGAGAAAAATATCAAACCGTCGCCAAGTCGATTTTATGCATCCCAATAAACTAATAGCGAGCATTTTGTTTAATGATGTTTAAGCCATAGGTTTGAGCTTTGTCAGGGCGGTAGCCCCTTTTTATTTAGCCCACAACTAGATTAAAGCAAACAAGTCGCTCAGTTTTAAGTGAAAAACGTTATTTTAGTTTTAACAATCAATTATTTTAACACAAATAAGGGACTATATTATTTTAGCTACATATAGTTAGAAAATTACAAAAAAAAAGGGATATTCCTGGAATTTCCAAACAAAAAATTTCTGTTTTCTTTATCTACGGCAATTGAATGCAAAATTACATCTCAATTTGTTTAAAGATTTTTTTTTGGTTAACAAATAAAATCGACAAACACTGATTCACCAGTATCCAGTTGGTAATTTTTTTCCTGTTTGAGTGGAAAAATTAGTACGAAAGGAGCATTTGAAATAAGCATCTACGTCGCGGTGTTGTAGTGGTCAACGTAATTTCTTTTTGCAGCACTAATAACAATTCTACTGCCAGAAATGTTGCGTAATACACCCATATTTTTTTTACTTTGTAAGTTTCCTTTTAAATACTCTTTTTTTCCCCTTCATCTTTTTTAATTTTAAATTTACAAAATTTCTCACTGAACAGTCGTATGGTACAACGCCAACTCCCCATCAAAACAAAGCCAAATCACTTACTTAAAGCGATCACAGTGTCACTTGGCAACCCAGTTTTTATATTGTTTTCCCCCCTCGTAGCATCCCACCTAACCTCCAAGGTTGATGAGGACTGAAGCCACGGATGACTTGGGTTGCATACGAAAACGCGATGCACCTTATCTATCTACCTGCCTAATGATTTCCGAAACCCATTGTCTGCTACTCAAGTTCAAGTAAAATTTGAACCATTTTTATTTTATTGTTCTTTTTTTTTCATTCTTTTGTAATGTGGTGTAACAAGAATCCGGTTACCGCCCACGTGGTGGTTAGTGCCGGAATTAAAGAGTTTCTGGTTATTTTGATTCTATAGAAGTAGATATTTAAAGGTGTAACCAAATTGATGGGAGTAGATATTTTTAAGGTGTAACCAAATTGTTGTCCTGTTGTTATTCTTTGTGGCTCTAAATTTTGATTGCAACAATTTTAACAGTTGATGGATAGTTTAATAGTTTGTATGAAAAGGATTCTATGAATATTGCAAAAATTGTTAAGATATACTACCAGGATTATCGATGCAAATTAATGTACGAGTATTAGAGTATAAGTAAAAATTAGCGTATCAAAATATAATTCAAAATTAATATTATATAATTTTAAAAAAAATGTGTTATTTATTACAAAGCACTTTTGAGAGTCCTAACGAAATTATAAAAGATTACATTACTTAAATGAACGAACGTTGTTTTGATAAAGATTAGTTTAGTTATTAAAATTATTAACCAATTAAACCAATAATTTTTGAAGCGCAATCGTACTAATATATTGCACAAAGATATTACTTAAAAATACATAACTAAATTCAAATTAAATAAATGTGTTTTGTTTTATACTCTTTGAATAAATATTAATATTTATCCTGCTTTTTTACTGCTTACTTTTTTATTAAGGGCTTTACAATTCCCAACGTATTCACAAACGTTAATGAATATTTAAAAGCGAAAGTTTAATTATATTTTTATTTCTTTAAATACATATCTCTACATATTCCATGTACCTAACTACTTTAGACAGACATTTAAAACAAACATAAATAGAAACAAACTTAAAGGCATGTGTTTAACTATGCCTTACCACTTCGTGAAGGTAAATAAATGTTTATTGACACTCCTATAAGGCAGATGGTATCCAGAATATTTACACATCTCCATAACTAACACTTGTAACACACAGCGGGAATACCAAATCAAGGTATAAATGATTGCCAGAAGTGAAAGTTTTCCCCGAGGAGACGCCCGGAAGTAAAGAAATTAAAAGCAGATCAACCAAACTAGTTTGTTTTGGAAGCGTGAAAGTATTTCTTAGCTTTAGGTTGACAAAATTGTAAACAAACGTTTGGGGGTTGGGGAGCCCAGTCGGTTAGGCACTCGCCTAGCATGCGAAAGGTCCAAGGTTCGAGTCCGGGCATCGCCAAAACAACTGCCGACCTATATACGGCCCGTGCAGCCAAAAATGTCCGACGAATAATACCCCGTGTAAGGGAGTGCACGTTAAATATCCTTCAAAGTCCTAACGCTGCGTACGATGTCGCCCTTAACAGTTGCGTTGGGTGCCTATTCAGGTGTTGGCTCGTCACTTGACTGTGGTTCTAAAATGCGACACCCGTTGCCAATAGCCCTCGTGTAGCTCTAGTGCGACGATAATTCAAACCTAACCTAACGTAAACAAACGTTTTATTTTGGTTTGAATTATCGTCGATAAAAAATGACGCCCGTCGCCAATAGCCCTAGTATAGCTCTAGGGCTAATATCTATTGATTAGTTTTTGGCGATGCCCGGCTATTGGCGACGGGCGTCGTATTTTAGAACCACAGTCAAGTGACGAGCCGACACCTGAGTAGGCACCCAACGCAACTGTTAAGGGTGATATAGTACGCAGCGTTAGGACTTTGAAGGATATTTAACGTGCATTTCCTCTACATAGGGCATTATTCGTCGGACAGTTTTGGCTGCATGGACCGTTTATAGGTCGGTAGTTATTTTGGCGATGCCCGGAACCGAACCTAGGACGTTTCGCATGCTAGGCGAATGCCTAACCAACTGAGCTCCTCCGCCAATCCCCCCCCCCCCCCACACGCACACAAACGTTTGTCAATATATAAATGTTGAAATACTATTAAAGGTTATTTTTTGTATATAAGTGACATTCTTTCAGTAAGATAATCGGACGGGGGAAAGGGGTAAGGGCTTTCAGCCCCCCACCAAAGGGAAATGTTTTTCTGCTCTAGATAAATAAAATGTTAGCAAATACATGTATAATAAATAGATTTTAAAAAATATTAGTTGATTTTAATTCCTTTACAATGAGGTTTGATTAGTTTTAATGGATAATTAATTAGCTCAATTAATTAAAAGTGTTAAAAATAGGTCTGGACCCCTCTCATCAATTTCTGAATCCCTTACTGCATTATTTCCAGATTGTTTCAATAAAAATTTTATAAAAAAACTTCTTTAATTTAATATAAAGTATAAGTTACGCTAGATTAAATAATTTTAATCGAATTATGCTATATTGCAGTTCTAAATGTTTTCGGTTAGCGCATCAGGATACCTATCGTACACCCTTAAAGGTTGAACTTTTAAAACAAATATTACATGAAAATTTTACTTCCACGTCACACTATTGAAAATTTGTACTTTTATAAACATTTCGTTTTAAGCTGTCTAAAGCTGGTTACAGGCTTGTCTTCCTTACATGGACACTTGAAAGTTCATGGGCCTTCAAAGCACGTAGTCCAAATTGACACAAAAAAGAACCAAGTAATTATGAAACAAATGTATGAAAATTTTCCTTTCTTTTTAATTTTAAAGTTTAGATTTTATAAAAAAAGTTAAATATTTCCTTCGAGATGGGTTTGTTTTGATCAAGTAATGAATAGTAAGAAAATGAAGCAATTATTTTTTTAAAAAAATGTTTGCATTCCACAAATATACACCTAGTTTTTCAAACAATTGAATGCTAAGAAAATTTTTAAGGAATAAAAAAAATGAGTAAATTCAAATTGAATGATCTATTTATATTTAAGAAATTACTTTAAAAAATACGACATGTTTGAGAAAATTTGAATATTTATCCTTCGAAAAATGCATCATGGTTGAGTATCAAAACAACAACATCAAATGTTGAGAAAATACTTGAAAGACAATCCTAAAAAGAATTTCAAAGAAAGATTTATTGGTTATATTAAGTGGACACTTAAAATACTGTTTTATATCTCTTGGATAAGTAATCAAAAATACATAAAAAATTGTACCATTATTGGTATCTGTATTACTGTTTTTTCTAGGTTCATGTAAACTATCAAGTTTGCATGAGTCTAGAAAAGATATAAATAATAACTTAGTTGTTTTTATTCTCTTCACTATTGATATTCTCGTTCAATGGTAAAATAAAGTTTAATAGAAAAACAACTAGCTCTTTAAAAAATGAATGAAAATAAAACATATGTTTTCTGTGAATTTCTGCTATGAAGAAACTGGTTGCTGGTTGATTAGGTTTGTTGGTAGACAATATTTTCCGGCTTGTGTGCCTGGTCAGAGACCCGCTTATAAACCTTTGTCAAGTAAGACAGACACAGCACACATACGTGACCGATGCTGCCATCTATCGCGCGCCACCTCCACAATTTAGACATGTCCATGAAGGGGATGGAAGTAGTTTCCAGGTACCTGTACCCGTGGGAAACTGCACAATGACAGCCCACAGAAATTTCGGACCCAACAGATTTAATGAGCGCGTACTCCGCATATACTCGACAAACACAAACATCCATGCCTTGTTGGGATTCAAACCCGAACACAAAGGCTCCAAAGGCTAGCTCCCTAACCATTGCGCCTCTAACCATTGCTGGTGGCCTGGTTGATTAACATGGGTTGTTGTAATATCTTCAGCAACACTGCATATCCTTTATTTTCTTTGATGAAATGTTGAGGGAAGGCTAAACTTTAGACAATTCTCTTAGTAATTTGTCTTTTTGCAAAAAATTCACTATCCCGAGAACAATACGATAGGGAAAAAAATCAATTTCATTAAATTTTGTAAAAATTTCGCTTCCGCTTGCAAATTGCATATTCTGAATTCGAATATTTATTCACTATTCCATTCCTCTCTTGGTTCCTTTTGCCATTCTAATTACATGTTCATATGTCAAGAGCAAACAGAAAAAAACTTTTAGAATAACAGACCAGTCTTTTGAGTTGCCAGGTAGAATAAAAAAAAGGTGAAAAAAAAGGTAGAAAGTCGGAACTTTTTATGTTTATCTATTCTGAAGGGTTTCGCGGAAGAAGATTACAAAGCTCCATAGACATAATTTTTTCCTTTAATCTTGTAGGCCGTTGAACGTATATGGCAGTATATAATTTATATAAAAAATATTTAATATGAATATATATGTTTGTTGTATGGCTATATCATGTGTTTAAATGAACTTTTTTCTCGTTGTTCATAAGGTTTAGAATTTGTTTTAGTGTTTGGACACAAAATGAAAACTTTTTTTAAAAAAAATCGTTACCGAAGTGTGTGTTTTATTAAAGCTAAAAAGTGAAACACGTATAGTTTTATTTTAGATGTTCATTAAATTAGCAAGTTGAAATGGATATTGTAAAAATTATTTCATTGATTAGAACGAATTCACGTGCTGTCGCCTGGTTTGCGATTTGATAAAGGTAAAAAAAATACAAATACATTTATAACAAAAGGAGTTTTTTTTAAAGTCTGAAATGTATATAAACATAATGATTTTAACTTTCTTTAGCTTTTATGCAGTTTACATTTTAAAAAACGCATATTCCTTTTTTAAGTATTGATTTTTACATGTTGATTGAATAATTTTATAAAATTTGAATGGGATAGATAGAATTATTATTATTATTATTTTTTTTTTTTGGGGGGGGGGGGTATGTATTTAGTGACAACAGAAATGCTAAATGAATATAAATTCATCGAACGATTGGTAAATCAATGTCACGTAGGAACAAAGCACCAATTGGAACACCAATTGAAGGAAGAAAAGGGAATTAAAACTGGAAGAATTACGTCACCTAAAACTTGTCTATTGTGTGAATAAGGAATAAACTAATTTGAATGATAGAACTTTATACTTTTAAACTGTTTACAGTAGGGAAGATATAAATTATAAATCGATAATGTGTATGAAATCTTCATCAGCAACTAGGTACAATTTATTTTATACCCAACATTTTGCTGTGTTTACAAAAACATTTTTAGTTTTTCTTATCGCAGTAAAACGTATCAAACTAATATATACACAAACTTATCTATACAAACAAGTTCATACTGTTTAATTTGTTATTTAAAGTATCTTTATTTAAACTTCTCATGAAAATAAAAGTTTATTTTTAAAAAAAATCTCAAAAATTAAAAATCTTTTCTAACCATAATTCTTAAGGATAAGGACCGATGCTTGTTATTTATGTATATAGCTAGAGGTAAGAAATAGACCCTTTAATTTAAGTATTGCCGAATTTTAAAGATGGCCGGCTTTTGAGTTGTGTAATTTACTTTATACATTTTATTGCTCTTTTTATCGATGGACTTCGTTTGGTTTGGTTTGGTTTGAATTATCGTCGCACTAGAGCTACAAGATGACTATTTCGATGGACTTCGTAGAAGCGTGTCTTCCACATTTGAGAGTTTTAGGTATAAGTTGTTTTCTCAGCACTGAACACAAATTATACAATCATTTTTATACAGTCCTTGCCAACCTAACTTGGGTGAAAACAAAGGGTGAAAAGGTAGAGGGAGAAGCCTGATTGGTCCGTTAGTTGGAAACTCCTGTAAGTTAATATTTACATACAAAATGATCTGAATACAATCTAACCAAAATACACTTTTCATTCTGATAAAATTGAAAAATGTTCTTAAATAATATTCAAATCTGTTAGACCTTAAACGAAATTAATGTTTTAAAAAAAAATTCTGGGTGGATTCACAAATAATTTATCATAATATGGAACTCTCATCCGCGGAAGGATATTCTCCATAGCATATTTCTATTTACCCAACCTAGGTTGGCAAGGAGTGTAGTTTTCAATAGCAATATGCAAACAAGTATTATTTGCAAAGAAATGAATAAGATTATTTGCTAGTTTAAACGGGTCGATCTGTATCTTACCAATGCATTTATTAAATTTTATATAATTTCCCATGCAAATCGTATTTAGGTCTCATTCTTATTTCGATTGTATTAACTTATTAATAACATTTACATACATTAGTTTATGAAATTTATATTTAAAAAAAGTTATAAGGAAAAACAACAATATATTAATTAAAAAAGTTTTTTTTTATATGAATGGTCCTCATGGTAAAAAACATTTTATGTGAACCGTTTATAAGAATGGTCACTTTAACTATAGGAATAATAACTAAAATGGAAAAAAATATTTAACTTAAAAATTGTCCCAACCCTGCATTTGTGAAAAATAATAGTAGTATAAGTTTTAAAAAAATATTAAAGACCATCGTGACCACACATTTTGACAAAAGTGCAACACAATTTTGTGTGGAATGTGACAACAAACGTCGGTCAATGTGGTCCATTAACCAATAACAGTCAACCTTATTTAAAAAAATCCCTATCATGCATTTGTGTATAATGAATGAAGACAATCTCAATTTTTTAAAAAAAAAATAAAGGCCATTATGACTACACCTTTCGTCAAGAGTGCAAAAAGTTTATGTTAAAAGTTGCTCTCGTGTTGCTTCGCGGTCACAAAAATTGTTTGATGTGAATCGTCTATAATAAGTTAATGGTCACGCTAAGAATATCAACAGTCTAATAAACAAAAACATTTAACTTAAAAAGTGCTCCCAATCCTGCATTTGTGCAAAATGATAATAAAAGTTTAACAAAAAAAAAATCAAAATCGCATTATGACCACACCTTTCGTCAAGAGTGCAACACAAATTTAGTGTTGAATGAACGCTTCGCTCGTGTTGCATCCCCTATTCAACTTCCGCTCGTGCCTCCGTGCCTCTTCCTTTCACACGCTGAGCACAACAAAAGGTACTTTTCCGGCTCGAGGTCCCTTTATTCTCCTGCCCAAAAGGAAGAGCATTTTTTTTAATATGTCGCTCGCCCAGTGAAGGGAGTATAAAAAAAATACACGGTGGTGTAAGATTGGGATGGGAAAGTTTGATTGATTTGTATGGTTTTACCTGTTTATAGTAGAGAAACCAGGCATTCATTAATACGGGATTTTTACGGTTGCGTTGGGTGCCTATTCGTGTGTCGTCTCAGGCACTTGACTGTGGTTCTAAAATACGTCGCCCGTTGCCAATAGCCCGCGTGTAGCTCTAGTGCGATGATAATTGAAACCTAACCTAACCTAATTAATATAGGATTTTTGTTATTCCACAAAAATATATATATATGTTGATATGTGATTTCAAACATTACCGGAATAATCTTAAAAAATCTCTTTGCAGTGGAACTTAATTACATGAGTTTTAAAAAAAAAACTAGCATCGGCATAGACTAAGAATTGAGGACAATGCATCAAATTTGAGGGTATTGTATATTTTTGATTGTACATGCAATGTAACATTATTTGTGTCTTTAAATATCTAACTTTTTTTTTCTAAAACCTCAATAAAGCTTCTAATAAATGACAAACTTCTAAAGGTCCTTTTTTATAACATCAAAAATATTTTAAAGTTCTTTTAAAGTGGATTAAAGTGTATTTTGCAGGAATGGAAACAGTATGCACTAGACACTAGAGGATTAACAGCTAATTTTTGTTGACAAATTTTGGTAATATTTTATTGCAAATAAAATGAGTAAAAAAATATGCTTGAAAAGCGTTATCCAAAAGAAAAACCTTCAGTGACCCATGCCACAGATATTTTGGCGACAGTATTTGCCAATATGCCAAATATATGAAATTTGCATATGTTTCTATCCTTAAGTGAAGGGGACCCTACACTCTTAAAACAAAAGAGTGAAATCCACTCCAGTTGGAGAAATGCATTTTCGACACCGTAAAGGCATGCATATTTACTCAGACTGAGTTAAAATCACTCGTTTGGAGTGATCCTGTCGGAGGTTTAACACACAAAGGATCCACTCCACAAGGAGAAGTGCATTTTCCAGTCTGGAGGAGTGAAATCCAATCAGACTGAGTTAAATTAGGAGTGTTTGTTTTAAGAGTGTAGGGAGTCGCAGGGAACTGTTTGGAAGAAGATGTTATGATAATTTACGTAACAAAAACTTAAAAACTAAATTTTTCATAGAATTACCGTCATAACAATAATAATAATGAACAGTTCTCTAAACAGAACAGAAATATTACAAAATAAAATATCGGAGCATCCCGTGCAATGTGCCTATGACCGAATTGCTGTGCGCGCGGATAGATAATCAGTTATAACACTGACTTTCCTCGCTTTTATTATTTAGGTGCGCTTCCGTCTACTGACACAGGTATGTGGATATGCTTTTTCTCCATCAAAATGCTGGCCACGGACACGTGTCTATCTTATATGGATGGAATGTAAAAAGTCGTTTAAGTCCGTTGGTGAATTTCCCACAACGCTTCTTCGTTTTATTATTTTAGCGAAAGAGGAAACCTATATGGAAATCTTTCTACTGACTTTGGGACTGTTTTGCAATTAGATAGTCAAATATGTAGCAACATTCCGATGGTGGAGATGATGTTTATCGTGGATGGGTCGTTGATGACATTTTTTTAAAAAGGGGTTTAGGACGCATAATTTGTGGTTATGAGTTTGTTGGTAAAGGTATTCAGGATGGCTTTGGATTGTTCAGTGTATTGGTGAAAACTAATTTAAAAGATTAAAAAAAGTTTTTTGAGGAGTTACTACACTCTTAAAACAAAAGAGTGAAATCCACTCTTATAGGAGAAGAGCATTTTTGACACTGGAAAGGAGTGAAAATTAACTCAGACTGAGTTAAAATCGCTCGTTTGTTTTAAGTCTTAAGAGTGTGCGAATGATATTTATTAGAAGAAAATATATTTGATACAATTTACATACACCTAAATCTTTACAACACATAACTTTGTATTTTCAAATAGCAAGAATTTTCATTGCTTGAAATCTCTGGTGTCATCCGCGCCACTAGTCCGCAATTCGAATTTCAAAGCGTAGGAGACTGTGGTGGAGATAAGGGTGGGCCGAAAAAAACTTTTTATTTTATTTTGGATCGCTATAGTGCGAAAAAGTTGCCATTGGTAAAGACTTGAAAAATGCACTAATTATTATTTTTTTATTACCATATCTTCCGTTCGCGCAATGCCATTAAAGTTGGCAAAAAAAAAAATTAAAAACCGTAATGTTTTATAATTTTTTTTAAAGCACGGTAGATGTTTTTAATTACGTTCCTATATCACGAATTAACTACTAAAAGTATGTAAAATCCATATATTATAGCACTTATTAATAATAAATACTATATTATTATATAATAATAAGTTATTGCAGATTTGTGTCAGTTCTTCCGGCCACTCAACCTAGTATAAAATTAAGAAAATTCGTTTTTTTCGCTAAATTTCAAAGTTTTAACCTTTTGTAAATTTTAATCATGCAACATGATATAGAAAAGCAATTAAAATCATATATCGTGTTTAAAAAAATTATGAAAAATTATGATTTTTGACAATTTTCGCCAATTTTGATGGCAATGCGCGAACGGAAGATATAGTAATAAAAAAATAATAATCAGTGCATTTTTCATGTCTTTACCAATGGCAACTTTTCCGCACTATAGCGATCCGAAATAAAATAAAAAGTATTTTTCGGCCCACCCTAGTGGAGATTCTGTCGGTGGTTTAACTAAACAAAAGAGTGAAATCCACTCCTATAGGAGAAGTGCATTTTCGACACTGGAAAGAGTGAAAATTAACTCAGACTGGTTTTAAATCGCTCGTTTGCTTTAAGAGTGTAATATTAGCTAGTCTTAAAACTTTATTTGGTAGTGTACTAAAAATAAATTACCATAAGTGTTTGTCGGTGAAATAGAACTCATTTTTTTCAGCATATTTTAAAAGTTTTTACCACAGTTTTTTTTATTTTCATAGTTTTGAATAAAATAATGATAGATTGAAAAAGGTTTTAAAAAAGTTATGATTGAATATGAAAATATATTGATAACATGGTGTTTTTTGTTCAGAAGTTTGGAAAATACTGGATACGATCCATTTGTAAAAGGTGAATGACTAAATTAACTATTTTAAACGTAAGAAACGAAGTATATTTTATGCAAATATATGCTATAACGTTTCAAAATATAAGATTATATAGATATCATTCTTGAAATTGACATTTCCCTGCTTCAGATGAAAGCCATTTAATAAATATTTATGGCATATCGAATATATAGTAACAGCTAAATAAACACTAGTACATGTAGTTCCAAAGAAGCATTTAGTTTTTACAATGGCTGCTTTTTTTTTAAGGAATGCATTTCTGAACAGATCACAAAGAAGTTATATATTTTAACTTTCCTTTAATAATCTTTCCAAAAAATTGGATAACTTTAAACAAATGTATAAATATTTTATATTATCATAATAAGACTTTTTTTTTCCATCAAGTTCAACAACAATATTAGTATCATCCGAACAAAATGATGCCCAATTTCTTCGTTGTTTTAATTTAACCTTCAGAAAAGTCAAAAGAGCGTGTAATCTGGATTATGGGAGCGACCAGTTGAGTTTAGCGTGACAGAAAATGTCGCTTGCCAGTCATGCGTAAAATTGATAAACATCGCTCTTAACATACATTTTGTCCGATACAAACTTTAAAAACTATTAACATTTCACCCCCATTGTCTGGTTACTCCCAACTCAAAGGTAATTGCCTGAAGATGACAGAAGCTTTTCGTATATTATAGTCATACAGAGATAAGAAGAAGATAGAAATGCTAGGAGCGTAAAAAAAGTGAAGCAGTCAGAAATTTGCCAAGTAACCCTAGTAAGCCCAAACTAATCAATACCACCTAGATTAGAAGGCCGGCGAACTAAATACTTGACGTCATATTAGTGGACCGATTCTGTGGTTCTGACCAATGATCATTCGTGACTAGACCTTGTATTCGAATACAACTTTAAGATAAGATGAATGAAGATGCGACGTCATCTTAAGATACGACGTTATTGGTCGACAAATCGAAATTTGTCTACTAGGGTGACATTGTGTTGCTTAGTTCTTCGGCCATCTAATCTAGGTGGTATTGAAATAACCCTATCACCCAACGTTAGTTAAATATCAAACGCATCATTTTATTCATTTAAAGGCGTAGATTAAAAATCAAATAATGACTTTTTGTGCAGTTGTAAGCTGCAGCACGAGATCTGAGTTTTCATAAGAATTTCCTTCATGGGGGGGGGGGGCGAGATAGCCTGGTTGATAATGTGCTGGACTGACATCCCTAAGGTTGCAAGTTCGAGCCCCGCTTGCCTCCGAAAACTCCCGTGTACGCTAATGGTGACTGGTGCGCGTTACATTCCGTCGTGGTCACAAAGTCCTCGAAGTTCCCATACCAAATCAATAACTTTGGAGGTGACAAGTTAATTCTGAGGATCCTCTAGTTGATCTCGTTGGTCTAGTTCCTCTAGTTGTCTCTAAAACTTAGAAAGTTCCACTTATGTGTGCGTGTTGTGTCTGTCTTACTAGACGAAGGTTTGTAAGCAGGTATCTGACCAAGCACACAAACCTGAATATATCTGTCTACCAACCAATCAAACCAACGTTAGTTCAATGTGAAACGCATTATTTTATTCTTTAAAAGGCTTGAGTAAAAAATCATACAATGACTGTTTTCGCAGTTGTAGGATGTGGCACGAGATCTGAGTTTACATAAGATGGTTGTAATTCTCTTCACAGGTGTGAGAAATACGTTGCAATTAGTTTTATTAGAGCGTCAGAAAGTCGCCAAGTCTATGTATTAAGCCTATACGAACTCCACTTTCGAATAGCGCCAAATAGTTTGCCGAGAGAGTTTGTTTAAGGCTGACTACAAGGCAATCAATGGATTCACTGGGCAAACCGATTTATGCATTGTTTATTTTCCAGCAGTATTTCCTTCTTTTTAACTTTATGATTATAGTGCTCTAAAAAGCCGGCTTGATAAAGAATGCAATTTTAGAAAATTGTAGATGATACTTCATACTTTGGGGGGAGGATATGTTTAAAATGTTGCATTGTTACTTCTTCCACGTCGGAATGTAGGAATATTTGTTGGGGGAAAATGTTGATTAAACAATATTTTGAGTTTTATTCATTTTAAGAAATAAAATGTTAACTTTTAAAGATTAGGAGTTTTCCGTAACTGACTTTAGAAGTTTTTACAAAATTCTAAACATTTTTTGAAGGAATGAGTCAGGGTCGAAAAAGTAGTTCAACTACCGTATATTTGGTCTCTTAAAATTATTCGTTACTAAAAACATCATTAACACACTTAAAACAACGTGTACTTTTGTGCAAGCCAACTGTTCTAAAAATACGGAGACATAAAACCAACAACAAACTCGTATCTTCTTTTTTTGTTTACGGTCTTTGCTCATGACCGAGGTAACGGTTTGTGGCTCATTATTTGTTTGTAAACAAACCGCTTTTTCGTATCGAACCCTTTGGTTTTAAAAAAAAAACTTTGAAACAGTTGCTTTATACCATTTAGAAAAATACCTCTAGAGTTATAAAATAAATGTTAACTTGCCAGATTTATTCCAAAATATTATATTATAGATGCAGATGGCCACAATTGTAAAATGACCGTGTTTTTGTCCAGCTTCAATTCTCTTGGAATTCATTTATTAAATAAACCTTAGAACTCTACAGTGAGTTTTTCTAAAAGATACAAGGCACTGATCCGCAAATTTTCTTTCGCTTAGTTCAGTTTAGTTTATTTTCTATATATTCTATCCTTATATGGTATTCAATGATACTAAAGCAGGAGATGTAAGAACAATAATGATACAAAAAAAAACCCAACCAAATCATATTAATAGTTTGAGGTTAAAACACAATTAGATAATTAGTTTGAATGAATAAGTTTATATACATAAATGGGTAATAATTTAAATGAATTGATTCATAATATATAATGATAGAAAAAGAATACCTGTTTTTTTAAGGTAAAGTAACTTGGAAAGATAAATAACTTGGATACAACTTGTAAAATAACTAGGATACGCACTAAAAAAATACTTAATAAATTTTCATTGTTTATTTTTTTCTCAAAACTACGAAAATTAAAAAGTAAGAGCAATATGAATGGCGTAAAATATTTATGCTAACAGAAAATGGGACAAGAAATTCATGCCTTAAACAATATAGGTAATAAAATATTTCACTATAAAAATGTTGTATCTTAAATAATCCCAAAAATATAAATGTTAAGGGAATCACGTAATCGTATTCAATGATATACTTTTAAGAATAAAAATATATTAATCCCCATCATAGTTTTCTATAAGTCTTGAAGTTTCAAAATCATCATTCACTTCTTTAAGTGACAGCTTTTTACGACATAAAACATGACCCCACCTAGGAACGCACCCCACCCAGGTGGTATGTCCCAATATTATAGTTTTAAACAGTTTGGGGAGAGGGGTGAATACCAATATTTGCGCGGGACTTTTTTTTTAAACAAAACACTACCTTCAAATAGGTCCGCGCCTACTTCCTTAAGTTATAGAACAGGCTGTATTTAAGGAACTGTTAACGTATGTTGGTCTTTCCCTTTAGAAGCAAAGAAAATTGTTATCAGATTTTCAAATGATGTTGCTTTATGCGTCACGGTTAGCATAAATCACCATCGCACTAGAGCCACGAACGAACTAGTCGTAAATTAAAAATACAGTTAAAAGACAAGACGATACTTAAGTGGCAGCCAGCACAAATTTTTTCAAAGGTGACTGCGCCGTCAGGACATTAAACAATATGTAAGGTGCACTCTCTCTATACGGGGTATTATTCGTTTGACCGTTTATAGGCTGGCAGTTTTTTTGACAATTCCCTTGCACAAACCTGGGACCTTTAACATAGAAGGCAAGCACCTTACCGACTGGGCTCCCCGGCCCAAATGTTGCTTTTTGTTATTCCTTTAAAAGTCTTAAAAATGGGTAAAGACTAATAGTGGTTTGGGGTAATATATAAGAAAAAAAAAGCAATGCAATACGGCTACAAAAATCTACAAAATGTCTTACCCCTTCACATGACGAAAGGGTAAGTAACATACGGATTTGATTAAGACTTTTTTTGTTTAATTGGTACAAAGCTCTATTTCTTGACGAAATTGTGGCATTATTCCAGGGCCGAATCACTTATTTATACCCCAGCTTCGTCATCAAGCAAAATTTTACGAAAGCAAATTGCTGGCAAAATGTTAAATTTTTTAGGATCTTAAATATGACTACTGACTAGTTCTTATTTGAGTTTCGATTTAAATCACAACTCCAATTACATAGCCACCTTATATTGAAAAACCAGATACAAAATAACAATACAATCTTTTCTTTCTCTTCCCTTTTCATAATCGGGGCATTTAGAGACCCACTTTATCAAGAGAAGCACCCTTCGGGCCAAAGAGGACACCAAGTGTTGCCAAAGTTCCCCCTCACTAAAAAACTCCTCATCTTCAAGTGTGTGGGAGATCCAAGGTATGGGTTGCAAAAGAAGTGGTATTTGTATTTCTCAAGGTGCGTTTCCTTAAGGTTCCAACCAAACAATACATGCTTCAAGTTTTAAGCCTAGGTTTCTTAAGAGGACTCTCTTTGGAATTCCACATCTTGAAAGTCGTAATGTTATTCCTATGGATAATATTCGCGAGTCAATTACCGCCACAAATTTATTAAAAGGTTACTAGTTTCTTGTATCATTGTAAAGAACGAAAGGAACTAAAGGGATAAAACTAATTTGTTTTGTGAAAATCACATATTTAGTATTTTTAATAATTTTTTGAAGTTAGTAAGAAATGGAGTGAGCATTAAGTTCTAATTTTAAAAAATTATTAAAAATACTAAATATGTGATTTTCACAAAACAAATTAGTTTTATCCTTTTAGTTCCTTTCGTTCTTTACAATGATACAAGAAACTAGTAACCTTTTAATAAATTTGTGGCGGTAATTGACTTGCGAATATTCTCCATAGGAACAACATTACGATTTTCAGGATGTGGAATCCAAAGAGAGTCCCCTTAACACCTGAATAGGCACCCAACGCAACCGTTCAGGGCGACCTCGTACGCAGCGTTAGGACTTAGAAGGATATTTAACGTGCACTCCCCTACACGGGGTATTATTCGTCGGACATTTTTGACTGCACGGGCCGTTTATAGGTCGGCAGTTATTTTGGCGATGCCGGGACCAGAACCCGAGACCTTTCGCATGCTAGGCGAGTGCCTAATCAACTGGGTTCCCCAGCCCCGGTTTCTTAAAGTAACAATTGTTATTACCCGTCACACTCGCATTTCGTCACAGAAATATTAACGTATCGATAGAGTATTCATGTAATTTTGCCAAAACAGCTTGTCATTCATGGCAGATGCTGCGTTTACTATGCTTAGGAAACCCCTGCTTTAGTTTAAATCTCTGGCCTAGAACATAACTGACTTAACTAATAAGGCCAGAGAAGCTCTCTATAACGCCACACTACCCATCTAGTTTGGGTTGTCAGTTATTCTAAAAAAAAAGAACGAAACCTGTTCGGAACCTGAAATGTATAATCGGCCGTTCTCGAATAGGTTTTCGTACTTTTTTAGGCAAAACCGACAATCCGAACGGGACGGATAGTAAAAATAACGAATGGCAATTGAATGACAATAAAATGTCGTGTTTCTCATAAAAACAAATGAAATTGTCAATAAATCAATTTTTGTTCATAACAAAATGTCTTATAAATTTTCTTGAATCTTAAATATCCATCTACATTATCTTAATTTTAATTTTAACTTAAGCTCGTTAGGCATTAGGATGGTTTACATTTAGACAGAAGATAACTAGAGCAAACTTTAGTTTAACCCAAATAAATTGAGGTTTCAATTATAAATATTTTGAATAGAAAGCAATTATAAATATTTTGCCTACAAAAATGACTGCTTGATTAAACAACTGTGCGATTAGAAAAATACAATGGTATCTTCATCAAAATATTTTCTTTTTCCGGTCTTTGCATACCGATATTGAAATTAGATAAAAACTATTATTTTCTTTAAAGGTTCACTCAAACCTTTTCCCCAGGAGTACAGACTTAAAACTTATAATCCCGTCTGGTTATATATTCTGTGACGACTGTTATTTCATCCAGCAGCACGTATATAATATTTAAATATTGGTTAATTTTTATATTTTAATAAACCGTAAAATTTAAAGTATTAAATGTGTCTTTCAAAACTATTTACTTCAGAAATATAATTTTAATTAGGGTTGAGAAACACTACGCGACTTTTCATTACCACAAAATAAATCTATACACACTGAAAGATAATTGTATACCCATAAAGTAATTTCAATGCGTTTAAGGGGGTATGGGACACTTTTAACTTTTTTTTATATTGCAGATATCATTATAATTTTTCCATAAATGTATACTAAATATACTAACACTTTTAGATAGTCAATGGTAGTAAAAAATTATTAATTTTGTTTTAAAAAAATAAAATGCATCCAAAAATGACGTTTCTTATTTTTGTAATAAGTCAAAAAATTATTTACTGACAAACAAAAATTTAGCATTTTTATAAACAGGAAAATGTACTTAACAAATCGTCTTTACCAATTTTTGTTATTTGTTATAGTTTTTCTTAAAACAAATATTGAATTTTTTTAAAAAATTTCAAAGGTTCATTATTTTTTTAAAAAATTAATAAATAAAAACACAATTTATTTACAACTAATCCCTAAAGGCACGTTAAAGATACATGTTTGAAAAATATGTGTCTAAAATTTTTAACACTCTGTCGGCAGTAGATTTTGAGTCATTTCAATTTAAAGTTAAAAAAAATCATCAAAAACACGATCAAGGAGAAAAACAGCTTTGAAGTTTATCCCTTTCCTTACTGAAGCGCTCCAAACTACCCGAACAACTAAGGATTCGATAATGTTATTCCTATCAAATATTACGAGAAGGCACAAATTATAAGCGTGGTTGGCCAACACAAATGTCATGACACAAAAAGCTACATATCTCACGTTCTACTGCAGATATAAATAAAAATTTTGTTTTAAATTATTCCAAAATATTTGTGTTATTTTTTAAGATAATAATATTTTTTGTGAATATTTTGCGTCTTATATCCCCCTATTATCAAAAAATTCTCTGGCAGCAACACTTTCCGCATGCGCGAATTCTTCGAAAACCGTGTTAAAACCGTACTTCGAAAACAGTCCCTCGTTCCCGGTGCCGTCGAAAACCGCCCGACAGGTACTGGGAACTCGCGTACCAAATTTGAAGTCTGTAGCTCTTGTATTTCGAGCTGCAGAGTGGTTCCAGGCAGGCAAAAAGACACATACCGACAGACATTCTGACAGATGGGCCAATGCTCCAAAACCGCTTTTTATAATCAGCACCCTCCACAACGTGTAGAAAACACTAATAAATATTCATTGTCGATATACAACCCCAATGCAATATTCTCATTGCCTTATATTTTATATTAGGTACTTTAAAGTAAAAATATATATACAATATATTAATTAACTAGTTAAAAATCTGCTGTTCCACTTTCTCAGAACTAGCACCCTACGAAACGTGTAGAAAACACAAAATCTCCATTTAGCATTTTCGACCCCAATGCATTACTTTCATTGCCTTATATTTTGTATTACGAAATTGAGTGCAAAAATATACAGTATATTAATTAATGAGCTAAAAATTTAAATATCATGCACAGTGAAAACTAGTTTACACCTTTGCTTAGAGAGGCATAAGTAAAAGTGTCAAAGTGTCCCTTAGAAAAGTCAATTTGCTTTATATTTTACACTAGCAGTATGGTCCCGCCTTACTCGGAACCCGTTAACTTCGCATTGCTTCCTTTTAGAGGCATGCTCACTTGTGAAAATGGGAACAAAACATTAGCATGTGGTTCGAGAGGTGTAGGATAACAAACCGCGTGACATCACATGAATGTTCCCCATACAATCAATATCTAAACTAAATTCACTTCGTGTTGGCTCATGAGCAAGAAAAAAGCAAATAATAACAGAGTATGGCGTCAAGCCCCTGTTACGGCCCGGTCGTTGTGTTTTAACGATCTGTTATGGGGTCTGCCTACTTATTAAAATACACTCAAAATCAAAACAAAATTAAATTCGTGTTGGCGCATGCGCACTTAAAAAGCAAACACTAATAGAGGATGCGTCAAGCCCCCGTTTCGGCCTTGTCCATGTATTTTCAAGCCCTGTTATGGTCCTGCAATCCCACATGGATGACGTTTTTTAAAAACTAGTTATATTAACTAAAAATCACAATCAAATATGAAAAAACTAAGCTTCAAGTGCACACGTAGGTATGAAAAGGAATCTGTATTAAAAATTTCGAATTTTTTAGAGCAGTCTAAGTAGGTCTTTTGCGATCCACAGACTTACACACAGACAGACAGACTCTTTCTTTTATTATTGTAGATAAGGTAATTGAAAGTAATAATACATAATATATTAATAAATGAGTTAAAAATGTAAATATCATGCAGTGGCAACTAGTTTCGCTTTTGCTAAGAGAGCATAAGCAAAAGTGTCCCTCAGAGGAGTTAGTTTGCTTTTATACCTCTCAGAGAGCATACCAAAAAACACCTTACAGCAACCAAATAAGCCTCTGTGTCAGTAAAAACTCTGTCTGTGCTTACTTGACGGAGGTTTTTAAGAGGATCTCTGATCAAGCACACCAACCGGAAAATATACAGGGTGGCCCAAAAGTAGCCTAACAGATAATGTTGTACCATTGGTAAGAACTTTGGGTTATTCGGAACATGTATTTGACATAGTCGTGCTTAGTTTTGTTGGTTGGCTAAAATAAAGTTGAACTACAACGTATCTTAGCCAAAGAATAGCAATTCGTGGACTTCGATTGGTTTAGTTTCTAGATATCTTCGGTTTATTAGATCTTACCGAACAAGCTATGCACCAGACAAGAATGCATCAATGTCGAAGGTAGACAATTTGAGTACCTTCGGGATTAAGAATGTAAATATATGTATGTAAATAAATATGTCACTTTTGAGTATGGTTCTTAATTACAATGCCTGTCGCCAATGACTCTCCTTTAACTCTAGTACTATGATAATTCATCCAAACTAAACTTAACCTGCATTAAAATAACCGTTTCTATATAAATAACTGCATACCTAACTAACTGTTAGGCTACTTTTGGGCCACCCTGCATGTACCAACCTACTTGCTTACCAAATCGGAACATTTTATGGCGCCCCCAACCAAAACAAAAAACTATTCTTCGGCGAGATCAAACGTTCTGAAGAGGTTTTTCACCCTTGATAGCTCAACTGACCATGATCTTGGCCCTTCCATTTGTTCTGACAAGTCGTCCTTTTTGGTTTTTATTCTGCAAACAAACAATGGACAGCAAAACTGAGCGACTCTGGACTTAGTTCTGCTTGGTATGAGCTGTGGATGTTAGTCGAAGGATGAAGATGAGATGTTAAAGTTTTAGTAGTTCGTATTATTTTACTTGATTTTTATATCGTTGGTTATAAGCGTAAGTTAAAATTCAACTGAATTGGCTTGCTCGAATCTTTATTCCAGTCTACCCCTTCGATCGGTGCTCTGTTCACACGTAACATTCCTTCACCAATCGAGGCTCGAGAAAGGATTTATTTTTATTTTCAGCATTTCTGTTGAAACTCAAGACCTGCTACATGCCCATACTATATTTACCCTCTCAACTGCGCCATTAGTCAAGTTTTTTTCCCCCTCCGATGTATTAGTATTTCAAAGAAAAGGGGGGGGGGGGGGGGTCGATTTTTAAGGTTAACAAACATAGCACTTACACTCTACGTGGACTATATTTAAATATTGTTCGAAAAAAAAATCTATTCCTCATCGGTGGAATCAAGTAATCATAATTAATCAAGTGGAATCATAATTAATCAAGTAGTTAATCATAATTAATCAAGTGTAAGTCAGAGTTGGAGATCGGACTAATTAATCAAAAATAAACATAAATAGAACAAATTTCAAACAACAGTTCTTCAGCAATAGCGTAGATGGATGCATTTACAGAACAATAGTTTGACAGACTGACAAAGATTTCACGAAATGTTCTGTGTATTACAAGTTTTAAAAGGTTTCACTTAAAGGAGGATGTTTAGAATGCTTTTGAGAGGATATAGAAACAAAGAAACGTTTTCGAGCTTATGTGCTTACATAAAAATAGCATGTTAAGAAACTTGTTATTTTTAGTTTAAGCTGGTCTATTGTGAAGGAAATGGATCTACAATGTTAAAATGGATTTGTATAACGTTTCGTATTTTGGTAAGCTTAATCTAAGCAGTCTTGTAAACATTTTGATTTTTAGATGCGTGACCCATTAAAATGATTCTTAACTATATTTTAAAGAATGTAACATTTATGTTGCATACAATAAAAAGGGTAAAATTTCCCCAAATTTGATGTATCCTCCTCAATCCTAAGTCTATGGTGATATATTTTAAAAAATTATATAATTAGGTTCCAGGGCAAAGACATTTTTAACTCTGTAATGCATGAATCTTTTTTCATCCCGGAAAAAATATATTTGTACCTTTTATACTCATAAATATTACGGGAAAAATACTGGAAAAAAATTAACTGCATGGGAATTTAAATAATTTTGATTTTTTTAAATTTTGCTATTTGGCAAAAACCAACTGCAAAATTTCAATTTTGATAAGAAAACTACTAAATATGTTTTAAAATTACTCTGTTGAACTATAATTATTTTTTCAAAATAATTTATTTGTATTTAGTACTGATATTATACTTTGAATACTGCCAATGACGTAATTTCACAACAGTTAATAACTTCACTCTTAATTTTGAATACACTTTCACTACTGTCATGATAAACTTTTACTACTGTTCTGATGTGGGTTATTAGTAATTAAAACTTCAAAATGGAATGTAATAGATGAAAGAAAATAGATGTTTTTTGAGAGGGAGCTCTACTTTAATAGAATAAATGTGTTATGTTACATGTTTCCACATGGCAACAGTATGCATTAGAGTGTTAAAATATATTTCCAGTTATATATGACCGTAAAATATCAATGCATTTGTTCTGGAATAGAATGAAAATCATGCATTAGTGGGGTTGAAAGCTATTGGAGCAAGTTGTTCCTCTCTGTAACTTCAAGAAATTATCACTTTGCAGTAATACAAACATTACAACACTATAATATAAAAAGTAACTGGAAAATGTGCTATAATTTTACAGAAGTTGTTTAACAGTGTGGTAACAGGATTTAGATAGGCTAATTTTCTTTTTTTATCTCTAACGCTGAATATCATTCTAAGTAATATTATAGAGGTTTGACATTTCAATACAAATTATTTTTTTAAGTGTTATCAGAAAATAAAATATAAACATTGGTCAAAGGGTACACAAACTATAAAGTCAGAAAAACTCATTAATATATCTGTTGTGGAGTAAGATTAACAGATAAATTCGTTTGACATATATAGGTTGGAGAAGATTATGTTTGTTGGAAATGTTAAAATTGGTGGATAAAAAAAATTCTTCTGCAGCCAAAAATCCAGATGAATAATACCGTGACAGAAAGAGAGCACGTTAAATATTCTCCAAATTCCTAATGCTGTATGCGATGTTTTTTCTGAGAGTTGCGTTGAGCGCCTTCTCATCACTTCACTATGGTTCTAAATTATAGCCCTCGTGTAGTTCCAGTGTGACGATCATTCAACCCAACCTTCTATTTATATACAAAATATCTTTTATATGTTTAAACAACCATAGAATCCGCACGCGACACGATCAAAATCACTCAAAATCAATACCAAAACAAACTCCCCACTCTCTACCAACCTTACAAAATCCCAATACAGAACAAACCATCTTTCGATAAGACATGCAAAAAACAAGAGGAAACGGATGGTACGCAAAAGCATGTGTTATGACTCACCTTGACACCTGGCTATTGGAGCCGAGAGCAGGATGAAGAGAAGAGCATATGGGATGGAGGGAGACATGGCTCGGAGGGTAAAGCACCTCTGCTCTGATGGAGCGCGAATCGGTTTCTGAATCTCTATGAGGAGGGAGGATGCGGTTCGACTCCTGGTGTGTGGATCTCTAATTCGGGATTGATTGGGAAAAGTGTGGTGTCGCCATCTTTCGGGTGTTTGTGGAGTGAGAAGGTGGGTCATAAAATGGGTCACATAAGAAATTTGTTTTTGTTGTAATTTAGATTGATTTGATGCACCAATTAGATGGCCTATTGGTTTAGATCAATGTGTATATAAACTGAAGCGTGTGTATTATCTGGTTTCTGCAAATAATTAGTTTGTTTTCGAATCTATTATAAGAAAGTGTTTTCAGTTAGTTAAACAAGTGCTTCTTCAGGCATATAATCTAGTTTCAAAGTTTGAGACCTTTTTTTTAAAATTTAGTTTATTTTTAACGTAAATATTTTGGGTTCCTTGTAGCAATGTGTATTACCTCATTCAAATATGCAAATTTGGGTACATAAACATAAATATATACTGAATCAGTATTTTATATAAAAAAAACATTCAAAAGTAAACAAACACACGGATGAATTAATATAACAATGATTTATTGACATTTATTAAGACATGTATATAGTATAGGCTTGCAAGGAACATTTTTACACAATCAGCAAAAAATAAAATTGAACACCCGAGCTTTTGCATCCTATTTTATTGAAAAGCTACTACACAATCACAAAATTAAAAATCCATTATTTGGTTGTTAAAAGGAGTATTTCATTGATTCTAATTATGATGATAAGTAAAGGCAATCTTTTAAGATATTTAATTAAAAATTTTAAACATTTGTCTGCCTTACCGATTGTTTGAAATTTATGATAAGGATAACTCATCAAAGTGGTTGGCTTTTTCCGTTATTTATTCAATTTGTCATTAGTAATAACTTTATGATCGTTTGTAATCGAAACAAATAATTATATTATTTTTTTGTTCAGAATTTCTTTAAAACTTGCAGTTTGTGCATTGAATTTTTATTTTCATTCTTACTCTTTCAAGATCGGACAGTATGATATGACAAATAAATGTTAAAATTTAACTACAAAAACAATTTAAACGCTTTTAAAACAACATGCATTTTAAGAATTGAAATTTTTAGTAAAATAGAATTTTAAAGATCAAAGTTTGTAAGTATTTTTGTAAAATGTTAAAATAAAAAATATGTTTAAAAAAAAGTAAAGACTTTGCTTGAGTCCATAGGATTAACCTTGACCCAAGCATGAAATACTTAGTAAACATATATTATAATATCTTTACTGCTGTTATAGAACTATATCGCATTTTAAAATGTCTAAACATAAAAAAATGCTATTTTTTGTTACTTATTATTCACTGTACACCTCATCGTAGAATGGCAATAGTATGAAAATGGACCACCATTCAAAAGATTTTTTGTTTAAAACTGAAACTGAGAAAAGCGAAATCATCTAGTTGTTGGAAGCTAGATTTAATAACATCTTCAGTAAAAAATCACAGATTTTATTATAAAAGAAAAACAATAACACATTATTAATGAGAAATTCAAAAATGTTTGCATTTAAGGAATCAGCTATTTTAAATGGTGTACTTTTCTTACATTTAGTTTAAAAAATTAATTTTTTGCATGATTATCTCAAATTTGGATACTAATAAAAGTTAATGTTTTTAAAAATAGTAAAACAGAGTATTTTTTTCCTTATCTTTGGAAAGCGTAAAGTTACATAAAGAAATCCATGCATATTGTGCCAAAGTTACCCGGAATCATCTTCGAAAGGTTTTCGGTGACCAATAATTAATTATAGCATCATAAAATGCATTTAACATTGATTAAAATGAAGGGCGTGATATTCATCCCAGTAGTATTGACTACTTTCTTTAGCAATTTGCAATATTTTTTAAGATGTTCCAGACAAAAGTTATAAGTATAACTTTTTTTTAAAAATCAAACGCTTGTAAATCAACAATCAAAAATACACGATTTATAATCTGTATGAATTGCTCTTATCGTGCTAAGTGCTAACGCATCTTATAAATCCCGACTAATTTTGTCTCCCGCAAAATGGCGCAAGATTCCTGCAATGTCATACGTTTTTTTAATAGTAAGCAGTTCATGCAGTACATATCATTGTTGTAAATACGCTTTAAAAAAAGTTATTTGTTCCGTTGTAGAATCGTCAAATTGTGAATGAAAAACTTTTTTTACATGAAATGTGTGAAAACCGTATGTTATTACTTTAAAACCCTAGCGAAATTAGTGCGTAAAGTTATAATACATCACCATTCTGGAATTTATCTGAAATAACGCTTGTTAGAAAACTTTCTCATTAGAAGTTTTATTTCTAAGGGCTTTTTTTTTTTTTGGAAATACAGCTTTTTAGAAGCAGATTTACATCGAAGAAGTGAAGCGGTATTTAAAAAAAAAATGTAATGAAAACTGTCTACATAGTTTGAGAATTAGACACAATTAAAAACATTACAACATATTAAAACATATTTAAACATATTACACATATTAAAACCTTTTACACATATGAAGAGTTCAGGGGAAAAACCGCTTAATACCTTAGAGACTTTACGTAATTGTGTCTGCTTGGCGGACATTGGTGACCCGAAACCGGTTTTTCCTTCGGTTCTTCATTTGCGGTACAAACGTGTGTCTCGTATCCACTGATCTCTGGCGTGAATCAGGGTTGCCGCGAAAGATAAACAAAGCGAGTAACCGGTTTCTTTGCATCAGTTTAGGCGATTTCTCGCTATCATCCCCATAGAGGCTATTAAGGAAAGCCTTCTACGAAATAAAGCGGTTCTTCCCCTGTACTCTTCATACTAGACATTTTACAACGCATATTAACACATATTATAACATATCAAACTTCATTCCGCAAACGACAGCGCTATCTTCCTCGCAGCCTTGTCCCCGCCCATCTCCTGAGTGGGGGAGGGGGAGAGCGGGGCGGGGAGGGACGACTTCAAGGGGGCGAACGTGGAGGGGGCCGTCGACGTGGTGAATAGGTGGTGGGGGTAACTCGAGACCGGGGGCAGCCCCAGTTGGCAGGTGTAGTAGTTGAATGCCTCGCCTTTTGGTTTGGAGATGGGGCAGGACAGGGACATAGGGGAGAACATCCTGGAAAGAGTTGAAGGGGATTATAAATTGATAAGTCGGTAATTCAGTGTAGAAGGGAAAAGATAGTTATGTAAAAAAAATAGTATAGAGGGGGGTAATGTAGTTTAAAGGTGTTTTAATGTAGGAACGTGTTTTTTTTTTAATATGACGGTTGATTTTCAGGTGTACAATTTTACTACTAAAAATAACTTTATTGGTTTGTATATAGAAATAAATGCAAGCTGTTAGACGAACACCGTAAAGCTGTGATGTATAACGTTACTCCATAATACTGGTGGAAGCCTAGCTTTGCACCAAATTGCCCCTTTGTCAGTTTTATCAAGCCAGCATTAAGTAGCTATTAAGGGGGAATGGGCGCGCTGGACCTCGGGTGTCCAAAGCAATGTGCACCAGTGTTAATCCAATGGAGAAAAAAAATCTCTGCCACATTTCTCCGACTGTATTGAATAATTTTACAAACGGATTTTATGTAATAAATGTAGCTGACTTTCAGGTCCCGACAATTCCAAATTTTGAAATTGGTTCGAATATTTTTTTTAATTTTTAATAACTAATCTGATTATAGAGACCTGTAATTTATCTACATTTATTATTTAGAAAAATCCGTTTGTAAAAATATTCAATACAGCCGGTGAAATGTAGCAGAGAAAATATTTTTTCCCCATTGGATTAACACTGAGACACTTGAGTTTGGAGACCCCCGATCCAGGAAGCCCATTCCCCCATAGCGAAATTCTTGCATTTAAGAAATTGCAACCTGTTGCCTAGTATTAGGACTTTGATTTTGGTACAAATCTATTAAAAAGTTACCAAAAACATTTGTATGTATAAAGATAAATTCAGCTAAATTTCTCTGTGAATTTGTAGGCATCTTTAAGGCAACATGTTTTTTTCTCCGTTTTTGTGGTGTAACCTTTCACCGCTTTTGTGGTATAAGATTACACGGCTTTAGTGTAATTATGTTACTCTTTATGCTGCAAACTTACTTAAACTTGCTTAAACTTCTTGCTGTAACATTATTTCGTAAAACTTTGAGCGTTACTCCGTAAGAGTAGTGGCAGCACTTGCTTGCCACCACTTATTCTTAATTTGAGAGCGGAAATGTTACTTATTTGAAAATTTTCAAAGCAAATCGAAATTTTAAGTAAAAAATGAACACGTTTGTGTTTTGGTACTCCTTTGGATATCCATGCAAAATGTTTTTGATCTAGGATCATTTGGGGCGATTTTGTGATAATTTTAATTTTTACCAAAACTTTAAACGGCTCTCCTGAAGAATGGATGTTTTTCGCGACAGGACACTATTCCGCGCACGGTAGGATATAAAACGTTATATTTTTGGTCCATATATGGTAATTTTAAAAAAATCCATAGTTATTTTATTAAAACGTTTTAAATGTAATTAGCTACTAATTTCGAACATTTAAATTCGGTTACCGATTACAAACTGATTTAATTAGTTAGTTTTAAAGAAAAAGGCCTTTAGTCTATTTTTTTCATTAAAAAGATACAGAATATCGCAATTTTTCTCTTCAAACTAACTCAGAAACGTATATACATAAAATGTTTTCCCCAAAATTACGCATTCAATAATCAAAAAATTCCTTTACATTTTTTTAAAACTGAATGAGGTATATATATAAAGTAATATTTATCTATTTTCAGTTGAATCTATGTAGAAAAACGTATCCATACAAATATAAATTTCAAACTAACGTTATAATAGCTTTTTTTCATGTAATATTTTTTCATGTAATTAATTACTAATTACAAGCATGTGAAATCCAATTACATTTTACACAGGTATTATATAAGTCATTTCTTAAAGAACCAGGCCTCCAGTCCTATTTTCATTTTTTTTTTCATTAAAGAGATACAAAATATCTCAATTTCTCTTTACCTTCAAACATCCACAGAGAAATATTTTCCCACAAATTGGACTTTCAGTAATCGAAAATATTCTTAAAAACGAATTTTTAAACAAAATGAGGTACATATACATACGAAAAATGTAATACTTTCTCCCATCCGATAAGCCCTTGTAAAAACATCAACTCATTTACCTAATGACTATTCGAAATTGAGATCCCCTCTGTATGGGATGATTCAACCCACGAATACGCTATTGTCTATGATTCCTCTGCAATATAGAGGGAATGCTTGGTAAATGGAGAAGAACTGATTCATCAAGCAGACTTCATCATCTAAAGAAATCATCTCCATTTCACCGCCAATAGTCCCGATGATGATGATAAGGAAAAGCGTGTCATGTTCCTTTTTTTATGTTTCTATACCGAAGTGACCTGTTCTCGAACTCATTCGGTGTATGTATTATACTTGGGGAGCCCAGTCGGTTAGGCATTCGCCTAGAATGCGGAAGGTCCCAGGTTCGTGCCCGGGCATCGCCAAAATAACTTTCGACCAATGAACGGCCCGTGCACTCAAAAATGTCCGACGAATGTCCCCCGTGTAGAGGTAGAGCACGTTAACTATTCTCCAAAGTCCAAACGCTGCGTACGATGCCGCCCTTACACGGTGCGTTGGTTGCGTTGGGTGCTTACTCAGGTGTCGGCTCGTCACCTGACTGTAGTTCTAAATTACGACGCCTGTCACCAATAGCCCTCGTGTAGCTCTAGTGTGACGGTAATTCAAACTAACCAAACCTACAACTGGAACGGCAACGCCTTCCTACAGTGACGTCTCAGTTACTTCAACCATTAACTGAACCACAAACAAAGCCCCTGGCAGCTAATTCGTCTAAACTTGAACGGTCACACCTACAGTTGCGTCACCGTTAATTTAAGCATTGCATTTTTTCCCCACCAACAAACCCCGCTCCGCACAGACACAGCTAAAAAAAAGTTTCGTTTTTTTAGCTGTGGCAGTACAGAACTCACATTGGTTGACGTATTAAAAAAACAGCAGCATTATCCACCATATAGAAATTTGAACTCAGAGCACTATTAATTAAAGAAAAGCTTATCTTTAATTACCTCCTAGCACTATGAATGTCAAATAATGTTACCGTGGCCTTCCATAAGGGGGAACGGGAGCGCTGGATCACGGGTCTCCAAACTCAAGTGCCTTAGTGTTAATCCAATGGGGAAAAAAACTATTTTTTTCTGCCACATTTCTCCGGCTGTATTGAATATTTTTAGAAATAGTTTTTTTAATAATGAATGTAGATAACTTTCAGGTCTCTATCTTCCCACTTTTTGAAATTGCTTCGAATATTTTTTGTAAAATTATTTATTGAAAATTTAAAAAAAATATTCGAACCTATTTCAAAAGTGGGATAGTCGGGACCTATAAGTCAACTACATTTATTACATAAAACAATCCACGTGCAAAAATATTCAATACAGCCGAAGAAATGTGACAGAGAAAATATTTTTTTCTCCATAGGATTAACACTGATGTACTTTGCTTTGGAGACCCCCAGTCCAGCGCGCCCATTCCCCCTTAACAGTAATTAAATTACGTTTAATAACTGTGATACTCCTTCCCCTTTTTAAATACACACTAAAAAAAGCATGCACAAAAACAACTGTTGCGTACAAAGAGCAAATCCATATCTACTAACGGAATATGATTTCTGTTATGCGAAGGAACAAGGTAATCTGGTCGGGATTATTTGAGTATGAGATTTGATAAGAATCGAGGTATGGGGGAGATGTTGCTTTGATGATGGCGACTCATTCAAATAAGAATATTGGGGGAATAAATGGGTTTTTTGTTAGTTAGAGATTGCAATTGATGCCCAGTTACGTTGAAGCCACAACCATGTAATTGCACAACTTAACCCTCTAATGCATACTGTTGCCGTTTGGCAACAAGTAACATAATCCATTTTATTCTATTAAATTAGTGCTCCCTCTCGAAAAATTTGTGTTTTTTTCAACTATTATATTCCATTTTTAAGTTGTAGTTACTAATAACACTTATAGATGACAGTAGTAAAAGTGTATTCAAAATTGAAGAAAGAGGTTATTAACTGTTGTGAAATTACGTTTTTGACAGTATTCAAAGTATAATAATATTAGTTCTAAATACAAATAAAGTGTTTTGAAAAATTAATTAAGGTTAAAAAGGGTTATTTTGAAATATATTTAGTAGTTTTCTAGTCATTATTACCAAAATGGGAATTTTGTAGTTGTTTTTGTCATATGGAATTTTTTTTTAAAAAAATTAAATTATTTAAATTATAATGCAGTTAAATTTTTGTCAGTATTTTCCCCTTAATGTATGAGTATTTTGGGTTGAAAATAAAAATTCAAGCATTAGATGGTTAATTTGGCCTAGTTTGGTTTTTACCCTCTAAACTTTTTCCATATTTTTAAAAAATTAAGTTAGTTGGTTAAAACTTATACGAAAAAACTCGTAAGTAAAAACTTCCAAAAATACGGATGTGTAATACTCGACTTGCAATTATCGCTCAATAAATATAATTAAATAGATTCTAAGGAAATTATAATGTCCCATTCAAAATAATAATCTGCTATACTAGCAGCTAACTTTTGCGACGCAATTTTCTTGAAAATCTTATTATGACGTCCGCCAACTACTAGAAACTCTTATGCCAAATTTGAAATCCGTATCTTTTTTAGTTTGACCTGCAGAGTGGTTTAAAACAGACAATGACAGGCAGACTATCTGACAGACGGACCAATGTTCCAAAACCATTTTTATATAATCAGCATCCCCCTCAAAACGTGTAGAAAACATAACATCTCCACTTTGGAATTTCGACCCAATCGCAATACTTTCATTACGCTGTATTTCAAGATAAATTTTAAGCAAAACACACAAAAAATGCAAAGTGTTCTGAAAAAACCTAATATGAATATAACATTATTCTCGTAGAACTCGTAATTTTTGAACTTTAAAGGTGACAATATATTAAATATAATTAACTTGGAGTCATTAGTTTGGTAATATTACAATAAAACAAATGTTTAAGAAAGAAAAATTGTATTATGGTAAGTTGTTTTGCATTTTTGAAAACTCAGGATATAGATAAAATCTATATTTTCTAAACCGCATTGCTCTTTAAAAAGGCTTTAAAACTTTAAACTTAGAAATACTAATTAAACTTATTGTTCAGTTCTTCAATAAATGTTATCTTATAATTTTTCTTCAATTTTCCACAAAAATACAAGCGTTATTAGGTTGTAAATGTTCGTATGTGGGGTTTGAATAGAATAGAAATTTCGTAATTGGAACCCTCAAATTTAGCCCATATTTATCAAGGTTCTCAATTCAACATTCCAGTATTCTTCAGAGAAAAACGGGGGTTATATTGGTAACAAGCCTCGTGATTTAGAACCACTGTCAAGTGACGAAGCGGACACCTTAGACAACCTTCAAGACTTTTGGACCCCAACCAATTTAACGTGCAGTAGTCACTAATACACGGTGATACTTCTTGGAGAGGATTATTATCTTTTTTTTTCTGAGCATGATCTTCTGATGCGATGGCCCTGATTAGTTAGATAACTAGAGATTTGGTGGGATTACTAAAAAAAAAGTTTTGTTAAAATGTAGGAAGAGTTTGGTAACCGGCAAAACGAAGATTTTCGCTCAAGTATTACGTAAACACTTTTTGTAAGTGTTATTTCTGTAACATTACAAAAAAATGTATGATGACAGTAGTTTTTTCACAAAGTGTAAAGAAAAAAAACTCTAGCTAATCTAGAGGGGAAGATAAATTTATTGATCAAGTGTAAGAAGATCTTAAGGGGGTTCAGTACCCCAAAATCGGTGAAAAAAAAAAGAAATTATTGGCTTAAAATACTATTACAACCTTTATTAATAATGTCACAAAGTATCAAGACGATTGGAAAAATATTTTTGACATTAAAAGCCATTTTATTCAACCCTTTCCTTACGGAAACGGTTAACAATAAAAACTTCAAACGCGTTTTGCTCAGAACTTGATTTTTTGAACTTCGATGTACCTTTTCTCAAAAACTATGGTATGTTTTCTCGTAAACTTGTTTTATATGATGCAATACATAGTTAAGATTAATCTGAGGTTGTGAATTTCAATACAACTAAAGTGAAAAATAATTTATGGGGCAAAAATTGAAAAATTTCATGATTTTTTGGGTACTTTAAAACTTATTTTATTTTAAAAAAATCTAACAGCTATTTCAAAAAACCTTTTAACCTCAGATTAATATATAAGGTTGGTATAACACACACAGAAAATTTTAAGATGATCTGATCAGTAGTTATTGTGAAAAGGTACATTGCAATTGGCCAATTTAACATTACCGATATACAACATACTGAACCCCCTTAAGACTTGGGGAACTACCAACTAGAATCCAAAATTGTCTAACATGTTAGAATGGAGAAAAATCTTAGAGGCTAGGTCTCTTAAATGGCTTTAGTGCCAGTGATGATGAATATGTGTAAAATTATTTATTTTTTATCCAATGTTCAAAAAATTTAAAGAAGATTTTTTTTCATTTTTCACAATGGGAAAAATATATTAATAGATAAAATCAAAACCCTTCCTAAACCTTTGAACATTCCTCTTCCACACATAAAACATCCCGAAACCTAACACTTTCCTTACCCTTGGGTGATCCTGTCCGAGTAGATAACTTGCGGCACGCCGGAGTAGAGCGGGGAGGGTGCCGCCGACGGTGCTGCCGAGGCCACCGTCGCCGGATGCGGCGAGGCTGGGAATCGATGTGCGGCGGCCAGCCAGCTCTCCGAAGGAGGGCCCAACTTGTAGCGACGCCACACATCTTGGATAAGTTGGGCACGGGTTTGCTTGCGCCACTTAGCTCGCCGATTCTGGAACCATACCTGGAATATTGGACATACAGTCAAACTCTGTTACAATCACAACTCGTTTCTTGGGCCATATACCATAGACTTAAGACCCATACCTTAGACCCATAGAACTTACTGCTAAACTATCTTGCTTAAGCGACAATTTTTCATTAACCCCTCAGTTATAACGATAGAAATATACTTTTATCTCCAAATGCCTTTTTAAAGAATTTTTTAAAAAAATTGTTTTCATTATTAAATTATTTTGATGGAACTTTTACTTATAGCACATAGGGTTAAAATTCATTAAACTGATGTATTTATAACTTTGATCAATATGCGACATATGATTTCCTATAATTAATATTCAATTTTATTTATTCCGTTACTCGTTTAAAACATAATAAACACTGCGGTCCCTTAATTGACGCTATGACCGAGTTATATTGTATTTGTGTTCTTTTGGTTTAGGTTGTAAAAAAAAAAGTCTTTTCATTCATAGACTAGGCACCGGAAAAATTCCTGTAAAAATTCTCGCATCAAATTTGACAGAAAATATCTGTAATGCATACGCAAAAAATCTGTAATGCATACGGAAAAAAGGAATCATGTAACTCAGCTGTAAATATGGTTAGTTAAAATACAAAAGTTCAATTAAATTGTAAGGTATCTATATGGTTGCAAGTTATTTCATAATCATAACATGTATAAATTTACCAATCGAGTTCTTATTTTCAGAACTGGTCACATTTTGCGACCAAGCGACTGTGAATTTCGAACTATGGTTACAATGGTGATAAAATCGTCATTGACTGTGGTTTAGAATATGATGAAGTTACACTCTTCAAACAAAAGAGTGAAATCCACTCCAGTAGGAGAAGTGCATTTTCGACACTGGAAAAGAGTGAATATAAATTCAGACTGAGTTAAAATCACTCGTTTGGAGTGATCTTGTCGGAGGTTTAACACACAAAGGATCCACTCCAAAAGGGAAGTGCATTTTCTAGACTGGAGGAGTGAAAATTAATCAGACTGAGTTAAAATCGCTCGTTCGTTTTAAGAGTGTAGGTTCCTGTGTTACAGCTCTGGATATAAATAAAAGTAAATATTTTTGGTGGAATAACCGAAACGCTCATAGCTTAAGAATAAAACAACACACATTTTAATTAAGTAACAAAATACCTTTTAAGTTAAAACATCAATCGAAAAAAAACTTGTACGAGATGTTTCAATAGAGTAAGTTCCGTTGAAAATTATAACAGCACTTGAGTTACTATTGCATACTTAAAAAAAGACTGAATAAAACAGCTGTGTAGCGTTACTATGCTTTGGATGTAACGTTATACCAATTTTGGAGTAAATTGACTAAACCCCGAATGCTATAGAAACCTTCCACAATACGCTAACCAGTTAAATAACCCAGTTTAACTTTCCGAAGAATCTAACTGGTGGCCGTCGCACTTGCTGCCATCACACTGTAAAAAAATTTATGTGAAATTACAGCATACATTGTGGTTACTATTTACATCATAGTGTTGTAATGCTTGTTTTACAGCAAATGGATGTTTTCAGGCACAGGGTCACATGAACCGCTTCGTTCAAAATAGCGTTTGAAGAAATAAGATGAGTTCATCCAATTATTATTACTATAGCAAATATTTTCACCGGTACCACAAGGTAAGTTTTATATCATATATAAATTTACAGCACAGGGCGATGGCAGCACTTTTAGCATCACACTGTGATGGTAAATCAGGGTTTTTTTACAGCTCAGTTTTTCGGGGTACACTATTAAAAATTGTGTGCTTGCTTTCACCATAATAATGGTTCTTAGTATCTGCAACGGCTGTGTGGTGAAGTGTTTCACCATATTTTCGGTATCGGGTTGAACCGTTTCTCAGGTTTCTGTTTACAAAACTTGAAAAATGGTTCCACTGCATACCGGAAATAGGGTGAAGCATCTCACCACACAGCCGTTGCAGATTCTAAGAACCATTATTATGGTGAAAGCAAGCACACAATTTTTAATAGTGTACGGAGTAACGCTATACCAAACACCTTACAGTATAGAAACAGAACACCAAATAAGCATATAAAACTCTCTGTGAAATCTCAACTCTTGTTTTTGAGGAAGATTTTCCCCTCTTTATTCATCTCCATACATATTCAAACCTCACAAGAGATGTTTTCTCTGTTTAAAAAAAAAAGAAAAGCAAAACTTTCGAAGAAAGATCCACAAGTTATATTTCTACTCTCGTTCAATAAGTCGCTCTATGTTTGGCTTTTTGTAATGTAACAACGCTAGCAGAAAAAACAGTTCTACAGAACCAAGTGAGGAAACTAGTCTGATTCCTATACTGAATACAGTGGTGGAAATTGATTTATGAACTAACATTCTTTTCACCAGATATCGCTTTGTATTAAGTGCTAAGAATTCAAATTTTGTGTGTTGGATATTCAGAGCACAATAAAGGAATTTCACACATAATTTTTTTCAAAAAATGATATTAAATAAAAATATATCTAATTTTAGTTTTTAAGCATGTCAAATGATGGAAATTGATTTATGAACTCAAATTTATTTTGAACCCAGGTACCAAATATTTTAACTAGTTCTTCATTTGAACTTCAGGGGAGCTTACTATCAGTGTTTATAAATAATATTAAGGCCAAATTTGTTGAAATTTATCTGTTTTATTCCCATTTTACTAAATAGGAAAGCTTGCGGGACTGCCTGAAGCCAAAAAGGTAAAAAAAATGACCCTTATATAATATTGTAACAAATCTGTAAGAGAAATTAGCATATTAATTAAAAGATCAATAAATATAATTCATAAATGTTTGAAGAATTATTCTGACTTCGGCAAAAACCATCATTAAAAAAGGTGTAACCCTCGTGGGACGAGGGACAAAAGCAGGATTATTGGACTGGTATCCCAAAAAAATACCATTTGCGTCAGCATTTGTGAATTACAGGGCGAATTTGTTATGAACAATCACTTCCTGTAACTCCCAGAAGAGTAGGACAAATATTGATATCGTCGTCGAACTTGAAATGTTCCAAAATGAAGGCTGGTCCAAAGCTTACTCTTCACCATAAGAACAGGCTATTAAAATATAGTCGTAACTACATGAAAATGGATTGGGTGGGGGTGGAGGGAGAGAAATGGGAAAAAAGTGACATTTGCTGATGAAAAAAAGTTCAATTTGGATGGACGTGATGGTTTAAATTGTTATTGAAAGGATCTTCGGAAATAACCAAGATCTGTCTTCAGTAGAAATGTTAGTGGTGGAAGTTTGATGGTTTGGGCCCCGATATCTTATGATTGAAGAAACAGGGTTATGTTTCTGAATTGCTGACAAACATCACTTTATTGCAGATTAGTTCTAGAAAATTCTTTAATTCCTTTTTGCGTTGCAAAACTATGCTTTTGATTAGATTTTTATGCATGATAATGCAAGTATCCACATTTCAAACGGAATTAAAGACTGTTTAATGAACTAAGTGTTGTTCATTTCGATCATCCTGCCAATAGCCATGACCTAAACCCCAAGAATAATGTCTGAGATCAATTGGTTTGAATAATTTACTCAAATGGAGCATGGTTTCAATGAAGTGTGCATCAGTTATGGAGTAGAAGGACTTAATCATTAAAAACTGCAAATTGCTTGACCAAAACTTGACCCAAAGTTTTGTGTTGTCTATGAAAAACAAAATCAAGGAAGCATTAGCGACAAAAAATAGTTTTAGCAATTATTAATTGAGATTGAATGCAAAAGTTCATAAATCAATTTCCCTATGCTAAAACTAAAATGTCAACAAAATAAATAGTTTACGAATTTATATAAAATTTTATTTACGTGTATTGTTTATAATGCAATGCCTGTATAGTATATAAAATTTAAATCGATAAAAATGCATTTAATAAAGAAATACTGTTAAAAAACTGTCAGTTCATAAATCAATTTCCACCACTGTATTTTCAAATGCGTTTTTAAAGTAAATGCAAGATTTATTATTTAAAATCAGGTAAAATAACTTCTGTTTTATGATTATGTTTTTGTAATTATGTATTTCAATTCCCAATTCTTTAATGATTTTATAACGTCATAATTTTATTTTTTATGATAAGAAAATTTATTTTATTTATTATTTTATCTTAACAAATGAATGAAACATGCTTTTCAGCTACTACATCCATTCCTGATAGTTTTTTAGCGACATATATTGCTTCAGATTGGTACGAGTTTAGTCAGTTTCCTTTTTTTATTACTATCTAGAAATTTTTGTAATCAAAAGCAAAACTTTTTTACATTTTGTGCTGATAAATTTAAATTAATTTGGTTTTTTGAATATTAATGTCAGTTTACAAAGGTTAAGGTACGTTTTATCTACAAGACATTGTAGTCCAGTGAATAGAGACTCAAAAGGGGGGTTTACCATGCAAACGGTCCGGTATCGGTGATTTTTTTATATGTTGTGTGTAACCCCTAGGTAGTAATAAATGTGAGTTTTCGTCATCCTCGTTCTATTGCTTTTTCCGCCATCTTGAAAAAACGTTCGAAATTTCCCCCCTTTTTTAGTTTTTGGCCTATGACTTTTCTCGTAAGCATTTTTAAATGGAACATTTGGACACAAAGTTGTAGAAAACAAAATTTTCTTCAAAATTGGTATCAAAAGTGTTTTTCTACTACAAACAGTTAAAGAGCTAAGAAGCAGCAAAAAGTGTGTAAAATCGAGTGTTTCGAAAAAATATTACGTTCCAACGACTTTCCATCACCGTAACTCAGATAAGACTTCACTTTAGCAATAAAATATGATTTTGCAAATCCTAGTAAATTTAATTTCCTATAAAATACACTTATTAAAAATAAGTTTCGTATGGATTGCATGCAGAAAGGTTTTATTTACAGAAACACGAAAAAATGGCTATTTTCAACCCAACGGTACAATGTTATATTTTTTTAACCTATAGCTCATTCAAAGTATATTTTTCAGTATTTTTGTGAATACAAAACTTGTAGAAGATAATTTTTTTCTACAAAATGATACTTTTGTGCGTTCCATGCGATGAAATGTAACGGAGCTACACATCGCAAAAAATGGTGTAAAATATTAATTTTTGCCAAGAGTTTTTACCAATAATGAAAGAAAGTCACCAAATCACCTCCACAGATAAACCAAAAAAAATCATTGTTGTAAAAAAATAATGGCGAAAATCAAGATTTTACACCATTTTTGGCACTGTGTAGCTCCGTTACATTTCGTCGTATGGAACACACAAAAGAATCATTTGACAGAAAAAACTATCTTCTACAAATTTTGTATTCACAAAAATACTGAAAAATATACTTTGAATGAGCTTTGAATGAGGTTAAAAAATATAACATTGTACCGTTGGGTTGAAAATAGCCATTTTTTCGTGTTTCTGCAAATAAAATCTTTCTTCATGCAATCTATAAGAAACTTATTTTTGATAAGTGTATTTTAATTGGAAATTAAATTTACTACGATTTGTAAAATCTTATTTTATTGCTAAAACGGTGATGGAAAGTCGTTGGAACGTAATATTTTTCCGAAGCACTCGATTTTACACACTTCTTGCTGCTTTTTAGCTCTTTAACTGTTAGTCGTAGAAAAACACTTTTTAATACCAATTTTGAAGAAAATTTTGTTTTCTACAACTTTGTGCGAAATGTTTCATTTAAAAATGCTTAGGAGAATAGTTATAGGCCAAAAAACTGGAAAATGGGCGAAATTTCGAACGTTGTTTCAAGATGGCGGAAAAAGCAATAGAACGAGGATGACGAAAACTCACATTTATTACTACCTAGGGGTCACACACAACATATAAAAAAAATCAGCGACACCGGACCGTTTGTATGGTAAAACTCCTGTATTCACTAGACTATTGTTAGAAATATTTCACCGTGAAATTTTGAGAAAAATTCCCCTGTGTCATATTTTGATTTTAATAGTGCCTTGAAGAGTATAACTTAAATTAATTTGAAAACGAATGTATATTTGCGATGAGAGAGGATACACCTTTTTGTATACAAAATGATGAAACTGTTACTCTAATTATAAAGTACGTTTGATTTAGGTTTAAATGTAAGCATGAAAATTTACACTAAGGTGAAATATCCCCAAAACAGCTCTAACGACAATATTACAATACCAACTGGACAAATAATTTTGTGCATGGCATAAAACTGTGGTGGTAAATCTTACTTCCTTACCGGGGCATATGATTAACACCCCAGAGCCCCAGGTCACGAAAGCTGAAATGGGCACGGCAGGCATTGGCCCACTGATAGGTTCTTGCGCCGAGGAGTTTAGTTTAGTTTAGTGGTGATAAATCAGAGGGTTTTTTACTGTGCAGTTTTGTTACACCAAACATTTCACGATGTAGAAACAGAACACCAAAAATAGCATAAAAGACTCTCTAGAAAATCTCAACTTTTACTTTTGAGGCACAATGTATTTCCTTTTATTGACCCCCATACATATTCAAATATCACAAGCGACGTTTCTTTCCTTTAAAAAAAGTAAACCTAAACTTCCGAAGAAAGAACCGCAAGTAGTATTTTCTACTCTCGTTCAATAAGCCGCTCTGTAGGTTGGCTTCTTGTAATATAACAACGCTAGCAGAGAAAACAGTTCTACAGAAACTCGTCTGATTCCTATACGTAGTTACTTCAAATGCATTTTTTAAAGAAAATGTAAGATTTAACAGTTTTATTATTTAAAATCAGGTAAAATGACTTATGTTTTGTGTTTGTATTCGAATAGTTTTATTTTTGTTTTTATGTTTCAATTCTCAATTAGTTATGTTAATGATTTTATTACGTCATGATTTTATTTCATATATTAAGAAAATTTATTTTATTTTTAATTTTATCTTAACAAATGAATTAAACATGCTTTTCTGCTACTACATACATTCCTGATAATTTTTAGAGCGACATATATTGCTTCAGATTGGTACGAGTTCAGTCAGCTTCCTTTTTTATTACTATCTAGAAATTTTTCAATCAAAAGCAAAACTTTTTTACATTTTCTGCTCATAAATTTTATTTAATTAGGTTTTTTGAGTATTAATGTTAGTTTACAAAAGTTGAAGCACGTTTTTCTACATGTTAGAAATATTTCACCTTGAAATTTTGGGGAAAATGCCTCGTCGCCATATTTGTTAACTTTAATAGTACCTTGAAGAGTATAATATTTAATTAATTTGAAAGAAATGTAAAGTTCCGTCGAGAGAAGAGCCACCTTTTTGTATACGCAATGGTGAAACTGTAACTGTAATAAAAGTACATTTGATTTAGGTTTAAATGTAAGCATGAAAATTTACTCAATGGAGAAAATTCACAAAAAATAGCTATAACAGCTATAACGACAATATTGTAACACCAACTGAACAAATATTTTGGTGCGTGACATAAAACGGGTTGCTTCATAAACCAAGCAGCCATTTGGCGCATAATAATGGCTCATTTCTATTCTAAGGCATGGTGGAAAACCTACCCTATTTGAAAACTAGTCCCTGTCTCAATTAAATAAACGTTAAGTTGAAAAATTAAAAATGCAGTTACCAAACGTCTGCATTGAAAATTTAAAATGCAGTAGGCAACGTATGAATTGAAGAATTAATAATATAGTAAGCAAACGTCTGCATTGAAAAGTTACAATGTAGTAGGCAATGCACGCATTGAAAAATTAATAATGTTGTATGAAAACGTAGGCATTAAAAAATTAAAAATGTAGTTTGAGTTCCCGTTAAATTTTCTCCCAAATTCCCGACGCCACGTGCGATGCCGCCCTTAAAAATTTTCGTTCGGTGCTCACGCAGATGTCGGCTCGTCACTTGACTGTAGCTCGAAATTATGACGTCCATTACCAACAGCCCTCGTCTAATTCTAGTGAAACGATAATTCAACCTAACCCTAGTCTAAGTATCCCTGTCTTAGTATACCTTAGAGTAGCTCCATGGAAAAACTCAACTTCGTTCAACACGAATGAAGTTCCAATATAAATACACTGCTCAAAACAATTAGGGGAGCACATGTTTTAAACCCTTTTGCTCCCAATGATTCCATTGGGAATCATCAGCTTGTGATTTTTTCTGACTAAGTTAAATTCGCAACTTGTATCGTTAGATACATCATTATATGGAAGAATAACGTATATTGAAGAATTTAATATTTTTTTTAATATTAATGAAAATATGAAAAATATGGTAAAATAAATTTTACTTTAAAACAGTTTTAGAAAATAAATTGACCCTAAATTTTTCATGCTTGCATTTTTTTATATGTTTAAAAATATATTTCAACTATTTTTAACAAAAAAAGTTTTGAAAAAATTATTGTTATAATTTATTAAAAAGTTATTATTCCATTTCCCCCCTTTAAATTTAAGTATTAAAAACTTAAGATTTTTTTTCCTGTTTTTTACTATTTCATTTCGAATGCATAGTGAACCTATTTAACAAATTTCAGATTTATAGGATAAAAATTAAAAAGTTGGGAGTGAAGTTAAAGTTGGAATCAAAAAGTGCTCCCCTAATTGTTTTGAGCAGTGTATTTAGTGCAAAAGGTAGCTGAAACCTTTTAAAACCAATATTCAGTAATATAAAAGTTGTACACTCCTTCAGTTTTGCTGTTGAAATGGATTTTTAAACCATTGTTAATCACTCTATATGAATCCTATGGGAGAGAAAATCAGTGACGCTTAGCTGGATACACGATATTGTCTATCAATGAAAATGAAGAACGAATCGACGAGTCCCTTACAAAACGGAGTCGAGAGGTTTTATTCAGAGCCCTCTGTGGTATTGAAGGAAACGAGAGAGCGGATCTTTTGGCTAAAAAAGGATGCGACGATTCTCAGAGATGTGACAGAAAGGTTCTATTCCGTTCTATGAAGCTTGAAGTCAACAGAGGCTACAGACAATCGTTTCGCAAAGATGCAATACCACCTAGATTAGAAGGCCGGCGAACTAAATGCTTGACGTCATATTGGTGGACCGATTCTGTGGTTTTGACCAATGATCATTCGTGGCTAGATCCTGTATTTGAATACATTTTTAAGATACGATGAATGAAGATGCTGCGTCATCTTAAGATACGACGTTATTGGTCAACAAATCGAAATTGGTCTACTAGTGTGACGTTGTGTTGCTTAGTTCTTCGGCCTTCTAATCTAGGTGGTATTGGAGCTCAGGACTCCCATGGCAAACCCTAGTGTATACTTTCTTCCTCCTCGCATTGTGTTCCAGACGCCCCCCGTTCGGCTGAAACCATGGAGGAAGGACTAAAGGGGAGTAGACATGAGTGAAGCCGTCACTGTAACCGCGACGCCACCTTGTGATTGGCAAAAAATCGAAGGGAGTGCGTAGTCGAATGCGATTTTGTGTCTATATAATAGCGTTTTAATTACATATTTTAAGAAAGATTCTGAAACAATTTTCATGTATCAACGAAATTGTTCATTCTCAATTCCTTCTGGGTGAATAATATTTTAATTTGCCTTTATTTTAACTAAAATTTGCATGAAGTTAGATTTCAATATTTTGCATCACTTTAAAATGTAATTCTGTTTTCCGAATTGAATAAATTTTATTTCACTATTTTAGACAACTTTTATGTGAATTTTATGTAAAATTTTAACATCCTTATTTATTTTTATTATTCTTACGAGTCTCACATAATAAAAATTCATTTATTAGTAAATCAAAAAATAAAACTGCTACCGAATCTTTATTAACTACTATTTGTTTCCAAATAACTCTCATTCATTCTTTCCATATTTTAATAGCATAAATAAGTTTTCATTAGTTATTATCAAAAAATTATTTGCATTATAATAATTAACATTAATTAAACATTTAATGAAATTTTTTATCAATTTTATTGTTAAAAAGAAACTTATGTGTAAAATATGAACACAATAATTTAACTGCCGTTAAATGTCTAGTAGTTGTTACTCGTCATAATAAAGTTTTCGAAGAAAAATTGCGAGTGGTGGCCGCTGTAGCACTTTTTGGTTTTAAAGGTATTGCTGAAGGCGGAAAGAAATGCAGCCATCAAATTCAGTACAAGTGTTCCCTGTACCAGAGTATTTTTTAACGTAATGGCTGTTCGACATTTGTGTCACCCAGAAAAAATTGCTGCCTAGTTATTGTCAAATCACTGGGCGACAATAAAGAAAAAAGGCAATTTCTCAAAAACCCGTCCATTATATTCAGTATTTTGAAAAAATAAAAACCGTTTTGAATAGACAATTTGCAAATTGTTTCCAATAGTTGTTTATCAAATAACGCTCAGTTATTACAGCATTGTTTGAACCAAGTATACAAGGGGGTTCCCCCCCTGAGTAAACCACAAAATAATTTTCCCACCCATGGTCAATCTGGACGTGTTCCGGTGAAGGTCCCCGCTGTTCCGAAAATTTATTGCCTTTGTCCACAGTGGTAGTCAAGAGGGGGGATAATCTTGGACAAAAGACCATGGAAATTATTCCTGAAATTGTCGAATCTCAGTATCTTTTTGTGTCATTTAGGCCTTCGTTTTTATCTACCAGTTTAAGTTATCGGAAATGGAAGGTGGAAACCCATGGTGGTAAATTGCCTTCGTATTTTTACGGCCGTTTGAGTCGTGCTTTCTTAATTGACTAGGTACAAAAGCAAATGGGATTTATCTACAGAAGGGGATCAGATTTACAATCTATTCGTAAAGGCCTATCGTAAAAGTCACTCTAAAGGCTGGGAAGCAGTGGTCAGTCTTAGACATAGTGGAAGCAGTGTCAGTCTTAGACACGTATATGAAAGTCCGGTTAACCCATTATTATAAAAATTTAAACACAAAGCAATCTATTAGACAGTTTTACACAAAAGCCATTCTATTTGAAGGACAATGAAATCCTAAATTTTAACTGATTTGGATAAACTCACCAAAATGTACTTTTCTTACTCTCCAAATTGAACTTATTTTCATGAAACAAAATGTATTTATTTTTTAAGAAAAGGTTGTTTTGTTTGTGTGTTTAATGCTTCTTAAATTCTATACATTTTCCCTTCGTATAAAAAGTTGAAATTGTCTCTGTAAAATAGAAATAAGATATTTTCCCTACATTTAGTACGATGTACTACTCCATATACCAAAGTTTTATTCAACATAATGTACAGCTTATAATATATGCTTCGATTCTTAATGGAAAACCTATTTTATTAATTGAACATGTTGAACGCATTCTAGGAAAGAAAAAAAACTACAAGTGGCTTTGATTATATATTTTTGATGCGGAAGTTTAAAGATAGTTTTAAACAAACTAATTTTCTCTAAAATAAAAATAAAACAATATTATTTGGCTTGTGTTTCCAAGTGTCTGATAGTACATGAATGTATATCTAAAATTATAGCTGCAGTATATATTTTTAAATCTTCCAAAAGTCACTTTTCCTGAAAATTCCTATTACTTCCTATGGCGTCAAACGCGCGCGTTGCCAATCATTCCCTGTATTTAGCTTCTCTGCTATACCTTACAGTTACTTCACCCCGCTCAATGGCGGGGAATAGGCTATGTCCCCTCCCTACTACTCATTCCTCCATGGCTGAAACGGCCAGTTTCAGACTTTTGACTGGACACGTCTGTATGCCCATATTTTTCCGTTTCAACATTGTTTCGTCTCCTGTGTGTACTCTTTGTGATTATGGACAAATTATGAACGCTAACAATTTGGACAAATTTTCGCATTAATTGTTTTTACCTTATCTGTAGAAAAATATTGGAGAGCAGGAAGCCTAATGACCTACACTCTTAAAACAAACGAGCGGTTTTAACTCAGTCTGAGTTAATTTTCACTCCTTCCAGTGTCGAAAATGCTCTTCTCCTAAAGGAGTGGATTTCACTCCTTTGTTTTGTTAAACCTCCGACAGGATCACTCCGAAAGAGTGCTAACTCAGTCTGAGTTAATTTTCACTCCTGTCCTGTGTCGAAAATTCACTTCTCCAACTGGAGTGGATTTCACTCTTTTGTTTTAAGACAATTTCAGTGGCCAACCACCAGGGTGGAATTTGTATAATAATATGAGTAATAGAGATTTTGTACCTGGACTCTAGCTTCAGACAAGTTGATCTTTTTGGCAACTTCCTCCCTGAGGAACACATCCGGGTAGTGGGTCTTCTCGAACAGAACTTCCAACTCGGTCAACTGCTGGGGGTTGAAAGTGGTTCGGTTGCGGCGCTGCAATTAAAGAAAAAGTAGAATGTGTTTAAAATTTATATTTATTTTAATATGTATTTCAGAAAGTAGTTAGATACACTGTTAAAAAAAACCTGAATTTTACGTGCATATTTCTGTGATTATTTTCGGGAATTTACGGAAAGATTGCGTTTCTTCAACAAACAGACGGTTTGTCTGAAATAAACAGCTTGTTTCCGTTTTCCTTAAACGCTTGACAAGCGAAAACGGAAAAGCACCGTATTTCTGCGTGCAGAATTTCACTTAAGACCCGTATTAACGTAATTTCTCCATATAACCTCGTACCCAACAGCTTTTAGCCTCGACACATCAGCCGACCGACTCAGCCACCATATTTTTTGTTTGTTTGTTTTGACCACATCTGAAGCAAGAAAGATAAATATACAGGTATGTTCATTTCTTTTAATAAAATAAGATTTTATTTAAAGATTATATTTTCTATCTTTCTTTTCTATATATAGAATCCAGTTCTTGTCTCTTTCTTATTTGTTTCTGTAATCTCTATAGTCATATAATTGACCGTGGGATGATTCCTGAAATTAATAATTCCGTTTGTTTACCAGCACGTTTAACTAAGTAAATTTAGTTTAAAAGTTTTAAAAAAGCTGTCAAATGTATGAATAAACAATTAAAACATTATTAAAAAATAATGAAATGATTTGAAATTATTACACTTAAATTCGATTGAAAAGCAATTGCCCTCGTGCAGCTCTAGTGCGACGTTATTTCAAAACCTAATCTAACCTCGATTGAAAAGCACGGTTGCGCTATCGCTATCAGCACAGCATGGTTTATTTTAAAAACTATGCAAGCATACATAGCGTAAACTTTCTCTTTAATAAATAATACTCTTTTGTTTAATTTAACGAATCAATTAGTGATTACGGATGTATGCAGATCACATGCTTTGATTCGATTCAGATGTTACATACACTATTGTCAATGCTCTTTGTTTTGAAAAATCTGCACTAAGAAAAACACAATTTCCGATTAAATGCAAATTTTCTAACGAATTCAAAATTTAGGAATTGCAAGTGTCCGCAGAACGCTATTTTAGTGTTCATTTAGATATAGCTGCTAAGTGTTATCTCATTTTCGGCCCACCGTCTACAACTACAGCAATAGTTATTAGCTTTTACTAGAATACTAATTATAAGATGACTTATGACTTTCTTGGTGGGGGGCAAGATCGCCAAGCACTGCCACTTGAAGTCTATTGTACTAAGCCCCAGAAATGACACAAGCACAAGAGACACACAAAGAAAGAGACTACACAAACACATAGACAAATAACAATATTTATTGACAGTCACAAACATCCATGCCTGACCGGGATTCGAACCCGACCCCAGCAGCTCCAAAGGCTAGAATCCTAACGAGTGTGCCACCGGGGCGGCAATTATAAGATTGTATTTTATTACTAAATACTATTATAAAATTGTATTTTATTACTAAATACTATTATAAAATTGTATACTTTATTTTGATATGCATCATTCAAGAACACTTCTGTTCTGTTTCTACCCCCCTCCTAATAAAAAATATTTTCAGTGTTCCAATTCTCAAAACTGTATTGTAAGATATGGATAAATCAATTAATTAAAGGTACTCTAAGATTCATGCCTTATCTGCCCCATCCCCCCTCTTCACAAAAAAGAGAAAAAGCGTTTTTAACTCTGATATTAAATTATTACGGGGCAGATACTATGGAAGACTTGCTCGAAAAAAAGCCTAAAATTGACAAATTGTTTAATTTTAGAAGGGGCTTAAGAAGATTTTGTCTGATTATCGCCTGATTACCACTTGCTTCTTTACATTAGATCTATTTATTTGAAATTGGACTTGTATATATTAATATATTATTTTTTTAGGTGCTTGTTTATCATAAATCTCCAAAGAGGGTCGAAAGTTCAGAAAAAGAAGAAAACTAAACCTGTAGTTCCTGCACAAATTTTTAAATTAGTTGAGGATTTGAAATACCATAACAGTCTTTTTCAATTATGAAAGAAAAATAAAACATGATTATATTTTGTAATTCTTTTGTTACTCACATATTGTTAAATTTTATCAGTGGTGTATCCATGATGGGGAGGATAATAACTCTCGCCCCCATAAACTAATATTTTTTTTTACTATCAGCGACTATACAAATTTATGTATGTATTGCACAAATTATACGCTTAAAAATTTATTGTTTTTGACTACAAAGGTTACTGTCTTAAAAGTATCTCAATTAAGGGGTGTTCAACCCCTAAGACAACCGACTCATTATCCCCTACCCATGCTTTTGCCCTGGATATGCTAACTGTAAAGTACGATACCATTTAGCCACAGAACAATACTACATATATACATTGCAAAAAATGTGACAGAAAAATTATCAAAATTCTTAAAATTTTTCTGCCATATTAAAATTGTTTTAAATATATGAAGAGTGGTAATTTTTAAATTTCAAAAATGTGAACAATGTCCTTTTTATTCAGATAATATACCAAATATGGTTAAAAGTTATCAAAGATTAGAATGTATTAGTTTTGAATAGATTAAGACATTATAAGCTTACGTTTTATATAACAAACAGGATGCATGTTTAAATACCATAAGCTTAGCCTTTTTATAACACCATATATAAATGGATATATTTAGAATGATTGATGTTTAAATAGTATATAGAAACAAAATTGACAAGAAAAAAGAAAAAATGTCTTGGAATTAACTAGAAAATACTAAGTAAGTTTTCTGAATTTAAGAGAGAAATGCCAATTAGAAATTCATGAAATTAACAGGAAACAGCTAAATGGAAAATCCTGAAAATAACGGAGAAATTCCGAAATCGAAGATCCTGAAATTAACGGAGAAATTCCGAAATGGAAGATCCTGAAATTAACGGAGAAATTCCAAAATGGAAGACCCTGAAATTAACGGAAAAATTCCGAAATGGAAGTTCCTGAAAATAACGGAAATATTCCAAAACGGAAGATTCTGAAATTAACGGAAAAATCCCGGCAACTTGCTGCCAGTAGTTTTTCCGTTAATTCAGGGATTTTTTTTTAACAGTGTAGCATTTATTAAAATATCATTTTAAAATCTCATTATCCCTATAGGATAAAACTTTAATTTATACTTTCTCCGTTAAGATAGTTTGACGAAATGACAGTATATGACGAGAGAAAGATTTTTTCAATAATAACAGATTGGAGTAATTATTCTATTGCAATATAGATAATAAACAGACCTATTACTTTGAATAATAATTACTTTAAAAAATAGACGAGCTAATTTCCCATGTATTTAACATTAGACACAGTATCGTTAAATTACACTCTTAAAACAAACGAGTGAATTCCACTCCAGTTGGAGAAGTGCATTTTCGACACTGGAAATGAGTGAATATTAACTCAGACTGAGTTAAAATCACTCGTTTGGAGTGATCCTGTCTGAGGTTTAACACACAAAGGATCCACTCCAAAGTGCATTTTCCAGACTGGAGGAGTGAAAATTAATCAGGCGGAGTTAAAATCGCTCGTTCGTTTTAAGAGTGTAGGCATCAAGGACATTAAAAATCATTTTGTAATGTCACATGTTTTTGCCATAGAGATCGAAAACCATGCGCTATCACACACTATCTTGAATCGAAACGTAATGGTGAAACAAGAGGAAATTTTGTGCCGAATCATCACCTCAACACGGTGGCGATTGGCGTAGATAAAATCAGTACTAAAATAGCTGTTTTTTTTTAGAACCAAGATTGTTGAGTAGATTCTAGTTGATATCTGCAAATATTTAGAATTTCCTTTTGTAAGTGTCAAAAAAATATTGTTAAGTAACGAAAATTTGCATAGTTGTTTATTGATAACTTGAAACTATTGATTTTATATTCATCATTATGCCTAACCAACCATAAAATGTCATTCAAAATTAAGTCTGATATTAAAATTATTTCACTAAATATCAAAAGAACGTCCCAAACAATGATCCTGATTCATAAAAATACAATTCACGTCTACAAAAAAATTCTAAGAACCACCAGCTCCAAGATAACAGATTCTAAAAAAAAAAGCGCAATTTTAGTACTCTCATTTTCTACGCTACAGGCCGCCCTGTTGAGGTGTTCAAAGGTAACAGATTTTGTCCCTCCGTTTCCCCTCTAGATAGTGGGTGATAGCGTACGGTTTTTCTATCTCTATGGTTTTTGCTTAAGATTTCATATTATTTAAAGTTTTCAATGCAAAAGGATATTTCTCTGAAAATTTTTGTGTAGAAATGGTAATTTCTTAGCAAAAACTATTTTCTACTCACCTGCCTCCTTCTAGTGAGCAGGTAGTCATCCATGCTCACGTGGGAGCTGAGTGAAGGAACGAACGCCATGGCGGAAATCTGAAAATCGGTTAGTATTATAATTTTGTATTTAAATCACTGCTTTATGGTCAAAATTAACAAGGCTGAATTTTTTCAAAAATTTTTGGCTTAGACTCAATTTTCAATGTTGTAGGGAAGAATATTAACCCCTTTGGTGAATCTCATTTAATTTAATTTCTGTTAACTTTCTTTGCTTAGGCACCCCATTTTGAGCATCATTTTGGGAAGTAAAAATTTTGCACATGGCACTTATCTTTGCATCCGAATCCTGTGAAATTACGAACCAAAACTAAAGATCTGTCACTCAAATTTCTCATGAATAGTATAAATTCTAATACATCTTTTATCCAATCCCTGCACAATAAAGGTGGAGCAAATTCATACCCAGTGAGATTCGAACTGAACAAGACATCACTTTTACTCCTACTTTCAAGCCAAAAGGACCTGTGATGTTCTGAACCATATTTACTTGTTATTGATTGTTATATGTTGTTTGGGCTGTTGTTAGTTATAATAAATGTCTCTAAAAAAACTTCTGATCATCTTCCAACACTTATTCATCTACAACACCGGTCACCGCACGCCTCACCTTTAACAATCGGATAATTTTCAAGAAAACCAGAACCAAGAAGGTCAGAAAAGTGAGCGTTTTTTATTCCTGCATGCAATATAAAAATATATGAATGAACAAGATAATTATATTCATATTTATTTTTCATTTCTTTTTAGCTTGAAATAAAGGAAAAGTTAGTATATCTCATTAGCGTTATAATTGGTGAATTTAAGTTAGTTTTAAACGTATTGTCGCGATAATACTGAAATATCCAGCCCAGAAATATCGCTGGAGCGAGAAATAGAGGGCGGAACTTCATCTCGTCATTTTAACGGGAGCGAGAAGGAAGGGGTTAAAGCAATGATAGAGGATAAAGACCATCCGGTTTGTTTAAACTTTCTTCCATTTAATAAACTATTTATTCTCTTAAAACCTGAGCAAAATCCTACACGTATATTTTTAATACAATCTAAACATACTTTTCATACAAATATATGCTAAAAAGTATGTTTTTCAAAGAAGTTTTTTTTTAAAGTTATGCTTAATAGCTTATTATAGGCACGCCTTAAACTCTAAAAATTAACATTTTTGTGCTATAAATGCAACAAATAAGGCCGTCTCACTTATTTGTAGTAAACAGATTATTTTAACATTGGTTTTAATGCAAAATGCCTTAAAAATTAAGTACTAATATAACTTTTTTGAAAAGTTTGAAAAAAAATTAAATAATATTTTAAGAACCCTAATATCGTATTGAAACTCGTTCAACTTAATTTTTCTATTAAAAAAACAAACAAATGACTGATACCTGTAATCAAAGGCTGAAAACTGATATTTGGATCTGTTTCAAGCGGACCAGGTCAATTTCGGAACTAATTAACGTATTAATTGTTTATGGGGAGGTTTTAAAAAATGTCCCCAACGCCAGGTCGCAAGAGGATAAACTTTACCAACAACTGTATTTTAAAAAAAGAGCTTTTACTTTAACGCTTAAAGAGTGTTGTAGTTAATGTGTGGTTCATTATATCAATCAGATTCAGAAGAGCTAAGTCCTTGGCAAATTAGTATGTTACTTTTAACCTAACTAGTGACAATCTATGTTAACGGACTTTTAAACTAAGTATTGAGCGTTGTTCTACGTCTACTGTTCTTTCTTACATAACAGTCTCACTTAAATACGAATTATATTAAAATTGCTGAAGAACATCATTGAACAACACAACCATACGTAGTACACAAATACAATGCAATTTCATGAGCCATAATTAGTATAAAATTTAAAAATCTTTATTAATCAAAAAATTACAACAGGGATTCTAACTGAAAATTTGTTTTCGGGAAATTTGAGTTATCTTTAAAAAAATAGAAAATTACGAGTAGCTGTTATAAACAGAATAGAACTGAAAGAAAAATAATTTTCCTTAACACTCATATAAATTGTTATATATTACAATTCTTTAATATAAGTTAAATAAAAAAAAATTAATGTATATTCTTAAATGAAATTATAATTCGAATGTGTATATACTTAATTATATGTATATTCTTGATTGATATTTTAGATTTTAAAAAAGTTGCCTCAAATCAAATGCAAACATATGAAACAAACAAAACTATATATCAACACAATTCAAATAAAAAAAACTTACCTCAAACAACAACACTTCAAACCAAACTTCAACTTAACTCTTCCAAGAACCCCTTTACTCAAACAAGACCAAAGAGACCAACAACCAATAACTTTTCCCTAAAATATTCAAAACCAGATAAGTTTCGTCCCTATATAAATCATTTTAATATCGCTCTTCTCCAAGTAGTAGAAACATCCCTACCTAGCATGCGCGAATTTCAGCCACTCATAGCATCACACCAATCAGGGGGATTTCATCTCCAGCAAATCCCTAGAACGCCGGTGTCTCCTTTCCTAATTACACTAAATACCTGCATCCCCCCCCTCACAACAAGGTGGGGGGGGGATCCCCCTTGAATATGAATACCAAGAAAGGGGGTTGACAGATTTGGCGGTGTATCTGGATTGAAGGTTTTTCTCATGGATGGGATGGTTACTTTTAAAAATGTAACTCTGTTGCCGTTAACGCTACTTAATTAAACAAAAGTAACTGTGTTACAGTATTTTATATGAAAAGTAAATGCGTTACAGTCGTTAGAGTTATTTAATATAAAAAGTAACTTTGTTACAGTTGTTACAGTTACTTAATACGAAAAGGAACTCTTGTACAGTTGTTAGAGTTATTTAATAGTAAAAGTAACTTTGTTACAGTTGTTAGAGTTATTTAATATGAAAAGTAACTCTTGTACAGTTGTTAGAGTTATTTAATAGTAAAAGCAACTTTGTTACAGTTGTTAGATTATTTAATATGAAAAGTAACTCTGTTACAGTTGTTACATTTATTTAATACGAAAAGGAACTCTGTTATAGTTGTTACAGTTAGTTAATACGAAAAAGAAATCTGTTACAGTTGTTCGAGTTATTTAATGTTAAAAGTAACTTATTTACAGTTGTTACAGTTACTTAATACGAAATGGAACTCTGTTACAGTTGTTAAGGTTATTTAATACGAAAAGGAACTCTGTTATAGTTGTTACAGTTAGTTAATACGAAAAAGAACTCTGTTACAGTTGTTCGAGTTATTTAATGTTAAAAGTAACTTATTTACAGTTGTTACAGTTACTTAATACGAAATGGAACTCTGTTACAGTTGTTACATTTATTTAATACGAAAAGGAACTCTGTTACAGTTGTTAAGGTTATTTAATACGAAAAGGAACTCTGTTACAGTTGTTACAGTTATTTAATACAAAAAGGAACTCTGTTACATTCATTTAATATAAAAAGTAACTCTGTTACAGTTATTAGAGTTATTTATTATGAAAAGTAACTAACCACAGTTTCTTTTAGAAATTTCAAGTTATGAGAAAAATTGAAAGTTAGCCATCTTGCGTTATTTTCAAAGAGAACCAGGACAAATGAAATAGGAACTATTCGAAAAAGTTAAGAACGAAATTACCGCGTTGTTCAAAGTTAAATATCAAATAATTAAAGTTAAGCCAACAGCTGAACTGTGCCCAAAAGTATCGGTGAAGAATGGCAGTCAGTGAAAAATTATCAATGACAAAGTTTAGCATTCAGTAAAAAGTTCAAAATCAGAAAGTTCAGCAATCAGTGAAAAAAAGAACGAAATTTCCGCGTTTTAAAAGTAAAATATTAAATAATTAAAGTTAAGCTGAACGCTGAACGATGCCCAAGTTATCAGTGAAGAATGGCATGAGAAGTAACGGAAAAAAAACGAAAGTTTTCGTTACTTCGTTACCGCTAAAAGTAACTAAGTTACAATTACTTTCTGAAAAATTTAATGGTGTTAAACCAATGGCGTCTACCACTGTTAAAAAAAACTCCATCTACTTTTACTGTTTATAAGTTTATTCTTTTGCTAAAATTAAATTAAATTAGTATAAATGTAATACATTTTCTTACCATATAAGTTAGAAACCATGACTAGTTACATCATTAACAGTTGGGGATTCAAATGTAATAACAAAAATATAATTTTCATATATCAATGCACAACGAAATTTATTTTATCTCACTCACAGATGCAAAGTGATAAAATTTAATACCTTATATTTTCATTAACAATGTATTTGCAGTGATTTATTATAGGATTCAAACTAGCTTCTTCAACACAAACACACTAAGTCATTTTACCTGATTGTCAATAATAAAACTGTTAAATCTTACATTTACTTAAAAAATTCATGTGAAATTATTCAGTATAGGAATCAGACTAGTTTCCTCACTTGGCTCTGTAGAACTGTTTTCTCTGCTAGCGTTGTTACATTACAAGAAGCAAACCTACAGAGCGGCTTATTGACCGAGAGTAAAAACTATTACTTGTAGATCTTTCTTCGGAAGTTCAATTATTTTAAAGAAAAAAGCATCGTTTGTGAGGTTTGAATGTGTATGAGGATAGATAAAGGTGAATAAAAATATAATCCTAAAAAGTAATAGTTGAAATTTAACAGAGAGTTTTGTCTGGTCATTTCGTGATCTGTTTTCTACAACGTAAAATTTTGGCTCTACGTTGTTCCTGGTGAGGCGGGACTGTATTATATAGTTACGCTTCGTCGGACTTGAAAACACTTTGCTAGTTCGAAAGCACTTAATGCGAGATCACAACTAGTAAACATACAAGGTAGATTATATACCGCGATAACAAGTAAAAAAAGTAACGACACATTGTAAGCGATGTAAGGGTCAGCCTCCATTATGTTTGGAATGTTTTGAAAAGTTGCATAGATATAAATAAATAATTGTTATTCATTTAAAATATTGAATGTTTATAATACTTAATATTTCTATATATAAAGTTGAGAAGAAATAAAATAAACTTATTCTTTAACGACTTCTCTTCTGAAAACAAGGGACTCAGCTTGATGCATGCCGACATTCGGGATAGTTAAGCTTGGCCCAATTGTGCGTCACACCATCCCACGGAACATTTAAGTGTGACCCACCGATGAGTCGCACCGGCGTGAACGTGTTAAACATTATTGAATAAATATGTTCCTCTTATTTTGTGAGGAAAAAACATAAATTTTCTGTGAACAGAAATTTCAACATTGTGATGCAAAAAATAACAGCAAAATGAGCTGTAATTAAATATTTTTTTTAAAGTGCGGAGTATTTTTTTTTTCAATTTCACAAATTTTACGTTAGAAAATTAGTTTACTAAAAATGCAAAATAAAGTAGACGCCGATGTTTCAACTGAGGACTAAGTAATCAAACAGTTGCAAACTAAGAAAGCACTGCTTCATGATTTTGATAATTTTTTTACATTAAAGTATTAGGTGCAAATATCAACAAATGCAAATACAAAAAATGACTTAAACGTTAAAGTCTAAACAAATCTGTGTGGCTAGAATAATTTTGCAACACATTTTGAAGTTATAAAACAAAAGTTTAAAATAAAAATAATAAAGATTGAAATGAAACCAGATATTTGAAAACTAAATTTTTCTTTCAAAAATAGCGACCTGTTTTTTTTTTTTAATAATACGATATTGTAATTTCTAAAAATTTTAGCTTCCACACTACGTTTATAACGTAAAAAGTGGAAGGTTTTATAATCGTGCAGTTCGTCCGTCCGTCCGTCCGTCTGTCTGTCACCCACTTTCACAGAAGAAACCGCAAGTCACACAAACAAGTGGGATACGTCATTTTGAAGCAAAAAATCAGTTAAGGCTACATTCCAAATTTCATTAAAAAAAATTTAATTTGAAGTTTATTTAAAATTTAAATAACTAAAAATTTAATCTACTTTGAAATAGCATGCAAATTCCATTTTTATTCAATATTTTCACTGTTGCCATGATATCAAACGATCGAGAAACTTTATTTAAAATAAAAATGAAATTCTTGAAAAATATTTATTTTTGTGTAATAATTCAATTTGGATTGTTGTAATAGCACAATAAGGTTAATTTGAAGGTCCATTATATATGCATGAAGAAAGATGCACAAAAATTTCTAAATTTGCATAAAAAATAAGAAAAGTTTCGCTTTTATTTTTAATGCAACATTTAATAATTTATTTTTTGAAATGTAAACTTGAGGCTTCAAAAAGATATTTATTAAAAAAAATGCATCATTATTCTTAGAACTTAAAAAAAGCAAACGATAAAGATTAATTATCAAATCTTCAAAAGAAGATTAAAGAAAGTTATTAATTTGGCTTATAAAAGTTTGAATTAGAGCTAGCTAAAGACCCAGTTTGGCGAATTTCTTTCTGAGGTGTTGTTAGTGTGTTTCCTGTTGAGCGTAAATATTGTGTGGAAGCGGTGTAAGTGACAAATTCTGTAACAAAACAACTTGTTTAAAACTATATCTGTTCTACAAATAAAAAATGTCTGTGTTCGTTTGTGTAAAACCTTAAATCTCCTAAGTCAGACATCAAAATTTTGAAATGAAAAATGCTCACAACGTTGTTTTCGATTACGCACTAGTTTCGGAACTGATATCATTTTAACTATTAGGTTGGGTAATTTTTTGGTATATAGAACCATAAAAACACCATCATCAAATAATAATTAAATGATTACGTTTAAACCTTGTACTTAAATACACTGTCTTACAATAAAATATTGAACGCTAAAAGTGTGTTTAGAGTGTCTAGTGCTTAATTTTACAACAAATGTTCTAAAACTTTACTACAAAAAAAGAAAAACAGCATATATATTTTGAAAACTACTAAATGATTAAAACGTTTTTTATAAATTGCCTGTAAAATTGGTGAAAATAAAAGGTAATTACACTTGCAAAAAATTTAATTAATGTCTATTTAAACACTATTTTGGTCATTTGTATACAAGAAATACGTGTTATGGATTAATGATAATTTTAGGAAAAGCTCAATATATGGATATTAGGGTAACAAGTTTTTGTTATATATTTCAATTCTTGTAAAGGTACAGAATAATATTTTATTGTACACTATTTCAATACGGATTAAAATAATTTTCTGGTTAAGAAGACTTTATTAACTTGATTGATGCAATTTTATGTAAAGTTTATAACACCATTTAATTTTATAAATAATCATCAATGAAAATGGAATTTAAAACCTAAAAATACATGTAACATTTAATATAGTGACGATAGAGCATAATTTTAGGAAATTTGGCGACTACTAACTCTACCTGGCGTTGCTTTCGGGTACGAAAATATCTGGTAACCCCCACCCATTCAAGTTACGAAGAGTAATTAATTATGTGGAGATGCGGCATTCATTATGTTACTGTTTTGCCTATTGACGTCCTTATTATTAAAGTTCCAAAGTGCCTTATTGGGGAGGTTTTGAAAGGAAAGGGGGGGGGGGGCAAATGTTCTAAAGAGGGGGGAGATATTACATGGAAAGTTTCATTTGCGTGGTTCTATTATCCAAATGAAAATCATCCCCTCCGATTTTCGCTTCTCTCAAATTCTATAGCGTCGGCTTTCAATTTCTAAATGAATCAGTAAATATTCAAAAAGCCTCAAGTATAAAGGAAGGTTACCATACACGATTATCTTTTAATTAAAATATTGAATGGAAGGAACTTTAAGGGAAATTCTCCAAAAGACTTAGGCCCTTTTTGCTTTTAGCTATTTAAATAAAGTTTGTGGTTTTAGTTTCGAGTCAAAAAAGATACGTGAGATGATTTCTTTTTTGCTTTGATGTGCGTTGATTAAAATTATCAAAGGCTAATCAGTTTTAGGTTAGGGTTGATTAATTCGCTTTCTAGTTTTGTTACTTTCGAGTGTTAATTATATTTCTTCAACTGTTTCAACTGAATTTTTGATGTTTTTAGAATTTGAGCGTCGTGTGTTTCAGTTTAATAAAAGATTGTTTGTAAAATCGTATTTTTTGTGTGTTTCTCTTGATGAGGGAAATTGCATTGTTTGTAATTAGTTTTTGTTGATCGAGTATCGTTTTAAGCTTTTGATTAAATTTTTATACTCGTTTATTATTAGCGACGTCGGAAAATTAATTTCACTTTATGGTTAGCGTAATTAGGTTGGAAGGAACTCTAAACGCAAAATTTTTAATTAATGAAATGTTGTTTTTTGTAGTATTAGCATGTTTTTAATAAAGATTAATATTTTATAAACACTTTTGTTTTCCAACGTCCAAATAATTTTTTAAGTAATTTCATTCAGTTATTATTCAAAACACATATATTTTTATTTTAATCATTTAATATGAGATGTAAGAAAATAAAGTATTGTGATTGGGGGCCGAAAATTCGAAGTAGAGATTTCTACAAGTCTGCTTTATGCACAGTTTGGAGGGTTAGAGGGCGAAAATTTTATAAAAAGTAGTTTTTTAACATCGGTCTGTCTGAAACAACTTTACATCTCGAATTAACCCTTTCAGTTCCAATGACAATTTAGCATCATCATTTAAAAAAAAAATCTGATTCTAAAGCTACTTATGATATCAAAAAGCACACTATTCGATTCTTCAACTTTTTTCTATTAGAAAATATTTTTTATTAATCCTAATAGACGTCAGCCCTATTATTTTTTTAAAATTATGATCAGAAACATGATAGTGCCAAATGACATCTCTGGGTCTGAAAGGGTTAAAAGAACCACGAACTTCATATTTGCTACACGGGTTGGTTGGCTGGTTTATCGACATATATTTTCAGGCTTGTGTGCTTGGTCGCAAGGACCCGCTTATAAACCATCGTCAAGTAGGACAACACAAGACACACACATACACAAATGACAGATGTGCCACCTCCACAATTTAGACATGTCCCTGAAGGGGAGGGAAATTTTCTCCAGGGACCGGTACCCATGGGAAACTGCGCAATGACCGCCCACAGGACTTTCGGTTTCAACAGATTTAACGAGCACGTACTTCGCATATACTCGACAAACACAAACATCCATGCCTCAACGGGATTCGAACCCGGACCCAGCACCTCCAAAGGCCAATGTCTTAACCACTAGGCCACCGGATCGGCGCTACACGGGTTCCTAGTACCTATTGCAATAAGGTTTTTGACAAAACCTTGCAAGAGCCAACATTTGTATCCATATAAATTTTTATACTTTAAAATTATTCAAATTACTTTATAGAAAATGTAGTAACTTTAAATGTGTTGGTTTATTGATTAATAATTGAAAGTTATGTATTGCTACACTCCCCTAGTTTTCAAATGCTTTGATGAGTTTAAATTTTGGAAATATAAATTTTAAACGCTTTATTAGCCAACGAAACAAATTTTCTTGTGGGCTACATATTTACTCTGATTACTCGTGTAACAAACTATAAAGTTTAGAAAATACTCAATCATCGGCTTGCTGATTTATAAGACACAGCTCCGTTTATTACATTTCCCATATGAAAATAACCTAAGATTAGCATTGCATTGCTATTGCAAAACCTTTGATTAGTATGGGAATGTTTATTTAAGGACATGCATAAAATCGACACATAAAATTCCATTAAACAGTTGAATATATTTTAATTCTCTTTTGTAGCTTCATAACAGTATTTAATTTAAAGCGTCGAAAATCAATTGTAAAATGTTAACTGTAAAGTTTTACGTAGTGACACAATTTTTTTTTTAAATTACCTGTAATATCAAACAAAACATCATAAACGCTACTTTATAAGGCAAAGAGATTTAAAAATCTCAACGGTTAATCAATTTTAATCGAAACTAAAAAAAAAAACTTTAACTGCATTCTTACTTTTCTTGCCCTTTCAGCAAAACTATAATATCCTAATTTGCTTTATCTATTATTCATCACAGTCGAAATTTTTTCCTTACAAGTTAGCTATGTAATTTATTTCTTATATGTATTAATTTATTGATATTTAAGTCACAAAAATGGCTAGTGATAGTATAAATGTAGTATACGCTAAGTTTTTATTGTCAACGTTACATATAATAACAACAACTAAGCTTCTACGTTATTAAATATTAATTTTTGAAAGCAATTATTATGTCTATAAATTAACTTTAAAACTTAAAAAAAAGTAATGGAGAGTGATGCTATATATACATTAACTGCCAAATTTCCACATTTCTACATTAACTAATATTATTATACATTCATAATAATTATTTTCAAACATTAACTTTAAATTTTAAACATTTTTTTTAAACTTTACTATTACTTTGTAAGTATAACTATACAATTTTTATTATAAAATTTACATTTAATTGGTTTTCAGCCTCCTGAATAAGCTTTTTTGCTTTCAACCACTTGATTAATTGCAACGTTAAAGTTATTTAAAATAAACTACAAATTTAGGTCCAAGTTAAAAACACATCTTTAACACTTAAATTAAGATTATTCGTAAGTAATCAACTGTATTCCTTTTTAATTTGTAAAAACACCTAATGAATTACACATTTCACATAAATAACAACTTCTGAATAACCATATGGGTAAACATACAAATTTTATATGCCTAATTTTTCTTTAAGTAATATTTTTTAATGAAAAACGAAATATATCTTCATAAAATCATTTTAAACATTTTATATCAATAAAAGATTAGGCTTATTAGAAAATTAATAATCATCGTTTTGAAATTTTGCAATTTTCGTTTATAGTAAGAAGTAGGTAATTACCAAACAAATTAAATAACGGATCAAGTAAATATTTCAGATTAAAAGAGCAGAAAACAGTGATTAAACATTTCAATTAAAAGAATCTCTCAAACTAATAAACTTTCCGATTCGAAGAGAACATTGAAATTTGATTTCTTGCAGAATCACCAATTTTTAAACATTGAAATAAATGATTAGCTAAATCAATGCAAAATGTTTTTAAATAATCAAAAAACAAGATTTTAATCTTAGTGATTCACTCATACTAATGAATATCTTTTTCTAAAGCATTTGTAGAAATATCGAAATTTCATCTTTCTGAAAGTAGTTTCGGTGATTGAAATTTGCTTGAAAGACTTTAATAATAGTTATGAGGGCACTCACTGCTGCATTGCTTATCAAAGTTTATATTTAAATTGAAAACAGAGTTTAATTTTCGTCTTCGGATTGACTAGGTTAAATTATTTAAATTAAAAAAAGAAGTGAGGTTGATTATTATTAGGGAACCAATTATGTTAAAGATTTTTTTTAAATTTTAGTTTTTTATCTAAAAAGAGAGTTTAGATAATTAATTTTTTTTAAACTTATTTTAATAAGTTTTCTATGAAATAAACGTAATTTTTTGTGCTTTAAAACCAATGACCATTCCTTTAAGTTATAAACAAAATTTGTAAAATTAAAATGGAAAATTTAATTTTTCTTTGATTGCGTCGATTTGGGTTGTTACGATAAACAAACATTTTTAATGATTAAGATTGTTTTAGTATCATTTAAAAGGTCATTATTTCTAATTTAGCTGTAAAAATGTCATGTAATGGTTTTCTTTTATATGGCTCTTATTATTATTTTTTTTTAATATTATAGGCCCCATCCGTGGCCGTGGTTGGTTCCATATTAGGCTCGAAATTAATACTTCACTGGACAGTTAAGGTTCGAATACCACTTTCTACCAGTCATCCTAATTTTAGGTTAGGTTTGAATTATCATCGCACTAGAGCGCTACACGAGGGCTATTGGCAACGGGTGTCGTATATTTAGAACCACAGTCAAGTGACGAGCCGACACCTGCCAGTCATCTTGAAATTGATATACAGTTTACAGTAAAAACTCGATTATGCCGACCCGGCGACGCAATGGTTAAGGTGTTAGCCTTTGGAGCTTCTGGGTCCGGGTTCGAATTCCGTTAAGGCATGGATCTTTGTGTTTGTCGAGTATATGCGGAGAACGTGCTCGTAAAATATGTTGGGTCCGAAAGTCCTGTGGGCGATCATTGCGCAGTTTCCCACGGGTGCAGATCTCTGGAGACTATTTCCCTCCCCTTCGGGAACAGATGACAGCATCTGTCGCGTATGTACAGGGTGGTTATAAAATAACGCTCCCTATTCGGAGTGGTCTGTAGCTTGAATGAATAATCCACATGCAAAAAACTTTGAGACACTTACTAATTAAGAAGGGGGGAAAAGAATGGAATCATAAAAAACAAACTCGTCACTTGACCAGTATTCTAAATTACGTGGCGTAATTGGATATGTTGGCCGTAATTAGCCGTAATTGGCTACTCCTCGTAATTATAACCTTGGTCAAGAGACGAGTTTCAGTGTTATAATTCCATTCTTTTTCGTAAAAAAGAAACTCGTCTCTTGACCAGGGTTCTAAATTACGAAGCGTAATTAGCTGTGTTGGCAGTAATTGGCCATAATTGACGACGTTTCGTAATTTAGATTCTGGTCAAAAGACGAGGTTTTTTTTATGATGATTCTTTTTTATGATTATTATCGATATTACTCAAGATTTGCACTTATACAAATCAAAATTTAGTAGAAATAATTTAATGATCAACGATCTCTTTTCATATTTCAAATAAATTGGTGGTATTATTTTTTAGAAAGTTTTTTTTTTTTTTTTAATTTTAAAATATCAAGAAATCTAATAAATGAGCAGATCAAATTGCTACACTGCGGTATGTGGATTTTATTGTACATATACTACTACTTGGAGCTGGCATTTACCGGAACTACGATCGTTATAGTACCCTAACGCCGTATGGACTTAGGACTCCACAGATTTAACGAGCACACCTGTCCCAGTATACTCGAGAATCCCCATGATCAAATGTAGAACTTTTCACTTAGATCCGTGGACTTTCAACGCTCCTCTGTATTTTAAATGTTGCTATTAAGTGTTGCTAATATAATTTCTCTATTATCCAGCCCGTGTAAGGGAGTGCACGTTAAATATCCTTCAAAGTCCTAACGCTGCGTACGATGTCGCCCTTAAAGGTTGCGTTGGGTGCCTATTCAGGTGTTGGCTCGTCACTTGACTGTGGCTCTAAAATACAACGCCCGTCGCCAATAGCCCTCGTGTAGCTCTAGTGCGACGATAATTAAAATCTAACCTAACCTAACCTATATTCCGAAATTTTCGATTATCCGACCTACATCTGGTCCCAATTCAATCTTATAATCGAGGTTGGTTGGTTGACATATATTTTCAGGCTTGTGTGCTTGGTCAGAGACCCGCTTATAAACTTACGTCAAGTAAGACAGACACAACACACACACACATACAGGGTGGTTATAAAATAACGCTCCCTATTCGGAGTGGTCTGTAGCTTGAATGAATAGTCCAAATGCAACAAAAATTGAGACACTTACTAATCAAGAAGGGGGGAAAAGAATGGAATCATAAAAAAGACAAAATCCTAAAAAATAATTAATTTGTATTAAAATATGTTTGATAAACAGTTCCATTTCATTCAAATTCACTTTAATGGAAGACAATATTCATATTTTTTTTTCATCAAAATAGCCATAATGATTTGCAACAGATTTATTTAACTAATAGCACAACACCATAGATATCTTCATTAGTCATCACGACGGACGGGGGAAAATTACATAAGTCTATATATGGCAGTGCAATATTTGGTTCCTCAAGTACATAATTTGTACAGTTCTAAAATATATTCTAGTTTTATTGTTAACAGTTTCTCTTTTTTCACCAAACTATAGAAATGATTTCTTGACGCCCTTGCTTACAAGTACAACTTATTCAGGCGAGACATAAAGTGCTTATAGAAACACAAGGATTTACGAACGAATTACACCACTTTTAACCAAAGCAAAAGTACCCAGAGTCTTATCAGGGAAACTGATGTCAATCTTGAGTTGGTACATTTTTTCCCATTTTTCCTTTCATTTCTTTCCTGTAAAGACATAATTTACATTGTTGTTGCTTACAAACACAACTTATTCAGATAAGAGATATCACTTTGCTTTTCAACAAGCAAGTTTCCCAAGACCATCAGATGAGGATATCTTTTAATGTATTACTTGCACAAGAAACTGGAAACTCATTTCTTAGCCATTGTGGGAGCACAAAAGCAGTGACAATTGTAATCCCTGAAGATGTGATGCCAACGAACATGAAAATATGTACTTTCCCAAATGACTCCAATGTGTATGAAAAGAAGAAAAGTTTTTTTGTGTGATTTTTAGGGTCTCTGCTTATCGAATTTCGTGTAAATAACTTCTTGGTATAGTTTGCAGTTTTGGTAGAAACGATCTAAAAATACTTTTTCAATCCTTTAAATTTATATTAAAATTTGGAAAGTGGCAAGTAAATTATGGATTAAACAGCGAGTGAAGGTTTGTTAAGTTAAAAATCATAAACTCAATTGCTTAAATATATTACTTAATATAATTTCTTTTATTATATCTATTATTATTCCACTTACGAGGTGTGTTCCCAATAAGGAAAAATCTGCTGGGACAGCAACAGGAAACTGCTGGCTTCCAGCAGCCGAACTGCTGATTCAGTGCCGGGAGAAAGTGTACTTAAAAGTCAATAAAGTGTCCGCGGGAAAAATGCTGGTCCAGCAGTGCTGGCCAGCAGCGATCCATCACTTGTTCGCAGACAGCTGCGTTTTCTCCAGCACTTTTCTAGTAAGCCGCCCAACAGTTACTGCTGTTTTCCAGCGGCAATTTAGCAGCGAGCCAACAGCAAGTGCCGATTTGCCAGCACTTTTCTAGTAAGCCGCCCAGCAGTATGCTGCTGTATTGACGACAGCAATATGGTGGTAATTCAGCAGTTATTTCTTCCAACACCCTTACCGGAAAACTGCAATATAACAGCAGCAATAATGCAGTATTTCAGCAGTTATTTTCCTGCAACCTTTTTAGAGCGCTGCCAAATGATAGCATCAATATTACAGCAGTCCCCCCTCCCCCGCACTGGTAATACTGGAGGTGGCATTTGGCACCTGTAGGGGTGAAAGGACGTGTCTCGTCAGCGACACCCCAACAGGCGTCATAAGGCACCCTTGACTAGGGTGAAGGGATGGCACCCCTAGTCCAGAGTAACCCAGGAAATGAAATGATGGCACCCTAAGGGAGAATAAAGGCACCCCTGATTTGGGGTGCCCAGAGGTGCCACAGCAAATATCAATAGCCGACCAAGGATTGTATGCCTTTGGATCCTCTATAAAACTGTACATTGAATAATAATAAAACATAATTAATTGAATAAAAAAATGATTGTTTAATAATACCTACATCCAGACTCACTCACATATCGGAATTTTGATCCGGATCAAAGGCCGATAACCCCCTTATCTAGTACTTCCAGAGGTATTGATGTGGTATGAGAACATGAAGAACTTTTTGACCACTACATATTTAACGTTACCCAGCCATCATTAGTCAACACGGTGGTCTTTAGACCGAATACAAGTGCCAACCCTGCAACCATTAGACCCAGAACCAACCCAGCACCGCCGAGGACAGATCCCACAACCCTTCCGATGCGAACACGACGCTTCACACGACTAAGCTACCGCGGCTCAAGATGCATATACCTACTTTTGCTAATTAAAGGCTTCTGAAAATACAGATAAATTTGTTTTAGAGTTTAGAATGGTAAAATATTTTTACGATGAATTAGGATTTAAATTGATTTTTCTAACTTTAAAATAATGTAAATAAGAATGTTTATACCATTCGCACAGCGCGGTCAATTGTAAATACGCCAATTCAACGTCAAAGACATGCACAAGTTTACAAGTCACCCCGCGGGTGAAACGTTTGGAGATATTGGCACCCTAAAGACGTTGAGGTGCCAATTGGTACCGCCTATTTACCCCGGATAAGATTCAAAACTTTGAGGTGCCGATTGGAACCGCCTATTCACGCCGGCGTGTCAAACGGCACCTATTTGTCACCTTCAGTTTTAACAGTGCGTAGCCGGCCAAAAGATTCTTATTAATTTAATTTTTAAATTTCTTGGATAATTGGACATATTTATAATGGTCAATATAGATATAAACTATAAATATATATAAATAAATATTTTAGTGGATATTATTAAATATTTACTTTAAAGTAAAAATAAAATTATTAAAAAAATATTGTGATAACATTAACTAAAATAAAAACAAACACAAGAGTCAAGTCTACATTGATAGAAAAATCTTTATTTTTAAGACATTTCACTAGTTTCGATGCATTTTCTTTTGCGGCAGCCAGCACGGTCAAGGGCCGTCCTTAACCATTTCTTTATAATGTTTTCGACATCCGTTTGCTTCGCCTCTTTTTGCGTTTGGCGAACTGCAACTGAAACAAAAAGAATAAAAATACAATGCATTTTATTTAGTTCATTTTATTAAATAAAACATTTGTAGGGTAGACTGACCAGTGAGTGAACAGGCCCCAGTGAATGAACATTTGGTAAATATAGTAAAAAAAAAGGATTGATAATCATTCCACTAGATGGATTGGCAACACTGACTTCCTCCCATGTAGTAGGAAGCTATCTGACATAAGTTGTTTGTCCTGGTCATTATATCCCGGTGTTCATTCAATGGCGAAAGCAGCACCTTAAACGTTCATTCACTGGTTAGTCGACCATATTCCTATAACTAACAACTCTGATTGAATACGACTTATATAATTTTTTAATGAAAATAAATAAATTGCAAAAGATACATTAGAACAAAAAAGCGAGTCAAACAAAACCTTCTGTGCCCTTTTAATCTTTCGATATTGTTAATTCTTTGGCTATATTGTTAATTCTGTACAAAATACAGGTGAGCAAGTAGTAGCGCAGACTGCACTTAAATTTCTTTATCCAATTTCAAACACTGATTCCAAATTAGTCAGTTCACTATCCAAAAAAATTCATAACTTATTGAAACACCAGCACATAAACTTTCAATAAGATTTTAATACTAGGGCACTGCTGTGTTGAAAATACATGTATATTAATTAACTGACACAAGTAAAATTGGCATATCTTTTATAGGAAAAAAAATCTTAAAATTTTCACAAGAGGTATCGAGAATTCTAAATATATTACAGCAAATAACTTTTTTTGGTAACCAAGGTGAAATAGAGTTCTTAAAACCGGCTTCATTTCCTGTTCACATCACTCAACAAGAATGATGTACAGAAAATAGAAAATTTGTATTGCATGTAATAAACAAAAACCAAAATCCTTAAAAAGAATCCTACACAAAAATCGTTTACATAATTAAAATATGTAACTATAGCACTTCTTGTATGATAACCCTAACGGCGTGTTACTTAAGTAAATATGTAATTAATACAGTGATGTCCCTGAAGGGGAGGGAAATAGTCTCCAGGAACCTGTACCCGTGGGAAACTGGGCAATGACCGCCCACAGGACTTTCGGACCCAACAGATTTAACGAGAACGTACTCCGCATATACTCGGTGAGTTTTCAGCGACCAGGTTTCGATCGCGGGACCTTCCGATCCGTAGATCGCTACCTTGACCACAGGGCGCCTCACAGCCCTAAGATAAGTTTTCGAATTGCATTGCACTTTGCAAAACGGAATAGGAAACCCTAAAATATGGCGATCTTTCGAAAATCGCCAATTTAGTAAAATGTCGGCGCTAAGTATATTTAAAATAGGCAAATCAATTAAAAAAACATTGCGACGAAAACAAATAGCGTTTTTTAGTAAGAAATAAAAAAATATAAATTATTTTTCGATTTATTTAATACAACTACTCATTTATAAAAAAAATAGAACCTAAAATGGTGCCAACTCGACGAACTTTAGCCAAAGTTGACACAATATCATTGTATTTCAGCGCATGCTCTCACTCATTCTAAAATTGTTGATTTGCCAACACTGGCTCAGCAGAAACACGACAGCACCGATCCAGCATATGCAGATCGGCAGCGGCACACCAACATTTTGTCAACAGATAATCACCACACGTATGCCGGCAACGTAAAGGGGCACTTCCCAGCAGAAACACGACAGCACCGTTCCAGCATATGTAGATCGGCAGCGGCCCACCAACATTTTGTCAACTGATAATCACCACACGTATGCCGGCAACGTAAAGGCGCCCTTTCCAGCAGAAATACGACAGCACTAATCCAGCATTTAGTAGACCAGCAGCGGCCCACCAGCATTTTGTCTTCAGATAATCACCACACGTATGCCAGCAACGTAAAAGTGCCCTTTCCAGCAGAAATATGCATGCACCAGCACTAATCCATCACTTCCAGCAGTTAATCAACTGCTGGGCCAGCAGTTCACTGTTTACTGGGTTTTTAAAGAAAGTTTTGTTTTTATATTAATGTCAACCTAATTTTTACATAATCTTCTCAAGCTCCATTGTAAAAATCTTATTCATTTTTTTAAATCCTTTTTTCTTTAAAAAAAAAAGATATATGAGACCAGATGCCATATTTTGTACATTTTATTGAACTGTCTATGTCACCATACGTACGTCTTTTTCTACAAAGGTCAGCGTCCCTTTCAATTTCCATTCTAACCATCCGATTTCAAAACTTTTTTTTTTCAGTGGTAGAAGTGAAGGTAAAAAAAAAGTAGGGGGGAGACCAAAAAGGCGTATGAAAAGTTTCTATATTAATGCGTAAAAAAATAGAAAATATATGTAATGAAAAGATAGTGTTGGCCTACTTTTCTGAAAATTCGAAATATCAAAAAATTTACAAAATAAAAGTTTTATTTGAAATGTTGGTATTTTTTAAAAAGAGTGAAAAAAGTACTATTTTTTCACTGCTTTTGGGTGAAAAAGGGTATTTTTTTATCACTGTTTCTAAAAAGTATGACTTTTCGCTCGTGCCTGATATTGAAATTATAGCATAAAAATCGGATTTTTTCACGTAATTATAAAAAAAATCATACAGTACGCTAAATATAAGGTAATGAAAGTATTGCGATGGGATCGAAAATCCGAAACGCAGATTAGAGAACTTTAGAACTTTTTACATTCGAAATTAAAGGTATATAATTATCTTTAATTGGGTGCAGTGATTTATTGTGCGGTAATTGAAAGTCCTGAAGCGTTACAACCCCCTAGTTTTTAAAATATTTTCATTAATTTCGTTACAATTTCTTTTCTTTTTTTTAAATTTCACAGTATCTAAACTTTAACTGCAAAAACAAATTATATCCCTTTACCTAACAAAATTGAATTAATTTTTTTTTATAATACAGTGCAGAAAATTCCACGTATTCAAACCGATAATTGTGTAGAAAGCAATCGTAATAGTAAGAAACTAGTGCGCAAAAGTAACTTCTAAGAACAAGTATACATGAAGCATAGATAATCATTTCTTGCATTGTTTCATCCTACATTACAACTAAATTTTTCACTTGATATAAAAAAAATAAGAAGAATCTATTAAACACGAGATAAATGGGAATGTTTCTTTTGATATCACGCACCACATTCTAAGATTTCATTGGTTGTTTTCTTTCCGTACTACGTGAAACAAGTCCATTAAATTTTTAAAGAAACTCTTTTCATTTGCTGGTTCGTAAAAACTTACTTTACAACAAGCGCGTAAACAAGTTTATTACGCACTTCATGTGCAAATAAAAATTTAAAATGCCAGTGAGAAAACAGTGCTTTTAGAACATAAATTACTACATTCATCTGGCAAGTTTTCAATGTTAATCTATGTATAGTAAAAAAAAAGAAAAAGGATTTGCACGTGAACATAGAAACTTTTCTAGCAACTTAACAAAAAAAATTTGCAAGTGATTATAAAAAGTTACGTGTCCAACAAGTGTGTAAATTACTCTTTTTAGCTTTACCGTTTGATTAAGCTATTCCGATTTTTTAATCAATGTAGTCGGCTGAGCTTACCGTTTAAAACCAAATACGTCACATGAAACAAGCCAATTTGCTGTGCTAAAAACTACGTGCTCTTGCAGCGCTATTTCTCAGACAATGGAGTCTCTATCTCTGCGCCCTGCGGTTTACAATCTCCTTTTACCTCCTTCTGTTTATTTACAAATTTTCGAATGACAAATGAAATCGTTATAAAATTTATTTCTAAGATTTAATACCCGGTATTTTAAATTAAATATGGCTTCAGAAAGAAAAATAGTCGAAGGAAACGAATGTATTCAGAATGCAGAGAAATAGTAAGATTTTAGTAGTTACTTTTAAACCAAATTTATTCATTAGACGATCTTTCAAAATTAGTTTCGTTATCATATATCCCGATCATATGCAATTGAATCATGTGTAGTTGAAATCGATTTAAAGTTTTAAAACTACTAACATGATTAAGGGCAATTTTCCCATGATAATTTTTATATATTTTCTTCGTCTATTTTTCAAAGGCGTTTAGAAAAATTCTTTCTTTACACATTCAATCAGATAAATATTTTAAGATATTTAACAAAATATTTATATCTGTATAAAAAAAACTCTTAACAAAGCAACTTTATAATACGAGGAATTACTTGCTATTTTTTGTTTATAATTTATAGAATAGCTTTTAAAAGTTCATGATGCGAAATATATACACGGAACTTTTATGAAAGCCTTTTTAAATATTTATAATTGATGGAGAAAAGTAATTTTATCTGATTAATTAAATATTACTCTACGTCATAATAACTCAACTTATCCTACTTTTTTTCTGACTTTAATATCCATGCAAGTGAAATATATATGTTCTCATGGTTTTTGCTTTTTTTTTTGTCTGCTAGCTTAAAGACTTCATTTCTAAAATGGAAACCAGATTATGATAGTGCAGCATTAGAATATTCTAAAGCAGGTAAAGTATTTTTTTAAAATACATATCAAAAGGGAAATTTAGATAAAATTATGTCGTTTTTACTTGGGTGCTAGACATTGGTAAATGATAAATTGGTCGTCTGAAGTCGATGGTAGATTAGAACGGAATGATCACAAAAAATGGCCAAGAATCTTGAAGCTCTTCCTTCGACAAATCAGAGGCTCAGATTTTTATGAGAAAGTTGGAAAGGGTCAAGTTTAAAATGTGATGACTAAACAGTTTCTGTGGGAACTATTGATGTAGGCTACTGTTTGTCAACAACAGGGTGCAGTTAGGATTTTGAAGTACTAAGTGATATTAAGGATGTGTGAAAAGGGTAATTTAATTTATTAAGTTTAAATGAGGTTAAATACATATAAGATTTTGAGGGGTTAAGTTATAATATGTCATATATGCAAAAAGTTGCTATATTGTATGTACTCTAGTATACACTGTTTGGGACATTAGTTTGATTCTGGATGTTTCGTTAGGTGACTTTTAACTTTATTATATTGCTAAAAATCAAAGCACTTTGAGATTATCCCATTGACCATTTTTTCCAAATCCAATATTATCACCTGGCAATAATATGTATGGTTATTAGTATTTATTATTATTTTATTAATATGATGTTATAAATTTATTGTGTTTACAATGATTTTTTTTAAATTTCAATGTTTAATTTAAAATTATCTACTTATTTCCTGAACTCTTATTATCTTCTATCATATTTTTAATATTTTTCATTCCAGCCACTTGCTTCAAAACTGCTAAAGTACTTGGACAATGTAAAGATTGCTTGTTGAAAGCTGCTGATTGCTATAGCAAGAACAATTCGTATCCTATTAAATAAAGAATAGCCCTCGTGTAGCTCTAGTGCGACGATATTTCAAACCAAACCAAACCTCTTAAATAAAGGCATTTCATGTCATTTTTTAAATTCAATGAATTTTGTGTAATTTTAATTGATATTAGTTAGTTTATGATTATCACTAATGTTTTTAAACTTTTGACAAATGAATTTGTAATTAGTAAGCACTTTTTTGGTGCTAATTTTATTATAAAAATGCTTATCTACTTTTACGAAAAATGACTTTGCATGTTTTTAAATCATGCTATTTTTAATTAATTTTTTTATTTCATTTAAAGAAAGTAAGTTATAAGTAATTGTATACATTTAATGAATATTTGTCTTAACTATCGTTAGATTTTTCTCTGCTGCTAAGTAAGTACTTGTTTTAAGTGTTTTGTTATGGATGCCCTTTGCTTTTATGATTTACATAATACATTTAATATTTTAATTTAATATGCTTGCATTGTTGGGGACTACCTAGTGCCTCTAAGATGCAAGAAATCAAAATCTTGTTTTTCATTTAACTTTTGGCTTTTGCAGTTATTCAGTATGTGATCAAAAATGAAGTAATCTTCATTAAATTGTATAAAATCTAGCATCTGTTGTTATGTTTCAACACTTGCAATTTATAATTTCCTATTAATTGAAGCGTAAATTTATAATAATTAGGAATGGGCAATGAAATAGACATGGGCTAGAAGGTTCTGGCAGACTTTAATCTTTTTTCAAACAAAATATTTTGGTTGTTTATTAACTTAAGTCTTTTTAATTCAGAACTCTTCAATAAGTCTAAGACACTAGTTCTACCGAATTCTACAACCTGGTCCTAGAGTTCAAGCAAACCAAGTTCGTTCTAATGGGAAAAGTACTAATTACTGTCTTAAGGTAACCAAATAAACTATTTGTGATTAATATTTCTTCATCTTTTACAGGAATTATGAGCAGGCAGCTTTCGTCTATAAAGACATGGGTGACTTGTCGAGCACTGTGCAGATGATTGAAAGAGCATGCCAGTTATTTCGAGAGCATGGAACCCCTGACACTGCAGCACTCTGTCTGGAAAAAGGAGCAAAGTTAGTGTTTATTTCTTTAAAAACTTTTAGCATTGATTTACATTTGTAATGTAATGCAATCGATTCCGGCTGCCTACTTCTAGCCTCCTTTAGGATCTTTAACACAGCCAATAACGTCTCGTAATTTAGAACCCTGGTCAAGTAACGAGGTCGACACCTGAGCAGGCACCCAACAGAACTTTGAGCGGCATCATATGCTGACGCCGTCCCAGTGTTTTCGGGCCCATCCGTCACGAGTTTGATTTTTCTACTCTCTTCCAGTACAGAGATCCGATTTATAGGATGACTGGCAGCAGGTGGGATTCGATCCCCCTCACTCCTGAGAAGGTTGAATCCTGAGGCTGAAGCCTTAACCACTCGGCCACCGACAGGCCCAATTGATTTACATATACTTTTATAACATTGCACATGATGCTTTCAGCCACTGCCAAGCACCTTGAAATCGATTACTGGTTGCCAAACACTGCTTTTCTAAGTAAAAAAGCACCCAAAATACTCCAAGTGACACACATGCTTGTCAAATCTGTGGAGTTCAAAGTCTTGATGTTGTGCAAAATCTTTCAATAAGGTTGAGTAGGGTGCCAGCTGAGTTGTCAGCCTGGTCGTCACTTGACCAAGGTTTAAAATTATAAGGCCCATCGTTAATAGCCCTCGTGTACCTCTAGTGCAATGATTCAACCAACCATTTTTAAATGTTTTCTTGTTTGGCATTTGGTTTATTTCAATCAGTTTGAAGGATAAAGCTTTTTTAAATGCCCGCAGTTACATGTATGTGTCTGTATTTCAAGTTGGCGTGGTACAAGTTTCCTTTTACAACAGCAGCATATTGAATGCAAAGATTCTAGAATATGCTCAATCAGTTTTCAACCTTTTTGATAAGAGATTTAATTTCATAGCATACAAAAAGGATTTTTTGTCCACTTAGTTAAACTCCTTTAAATATCACAATTTTGTCCACTATAATTTTTTTTAAACAATATAATCATTTTTTTCTTTCTTAATTTGAGTTCAAGCCAGCCATTTCTTGTTTTGCAATGCATGTATATGTGTGCCTAAAATATGTGGTGCGTTCTAGTGAAACAAGTTTTGATCAATATTTTTAATGATGTGTATTCCATAGAGAGACATCAATCACTTGTTTTTGCCCTTGGCATAGTCATGTTTTTTAGTTGTGGTATCAAAAAGATTTAACTTAGGTTTACACATTTTTATATGTGTTGTCTTTTTCAGAATGATAGAGACAAAACAGCCAGAAGTTGCACTTGATTTGTATATAAAAGCTATGGACGTTGTGATGGTTTGTCTTTTTATCTACATTTAAATCTATATTCATACTTTATTTAAAATGCATAGTTTCCAATAGATCCAAATTAGTTCAGAGTTTTCAAATGTTATATTTTTTACACATTGCTTACAAGAATAAAGTTAATGAAACTGAACTACAGGTTTTGAAAATGTGTACTTTAATTTTTCAAAGGCTCAATTTTAAGTTTTTCAATACAATGTTGGGAGATTTTTTAAACTTAAAAATTTTACCGAAGTTAAGTAAAACTGATTATTTAAAAAAAAAGTGTTTGTTATACACTGCTTGGAAAAAATGTAATGTTTATATTCGCAGGACTGATCCAAAGTGCTATGATAAAAAAAAATACTTTTATAATTTCATCTTGCACGCCCTATCGTATTAAGAAATAGATCGAAAAGAGTATCTGCCAAAAATTTTTTTTATCATATTGACAGACGAACATTACAGTTAAATAATTTGCTTAAATGTTTACTTTTCAATTTCAAAATTTTTACTAGTATTAATAGTAAAATACTAATAGGAGTACTAATATTGTTTTGATAGATCGTGATTAATTTAACAAACACTTCCTGCAAATCAATTCTATCCTCTAATAATGAGTTTAACGCAGCCAATATTTCCTTGTATTTGTATAAGTGATCTTGTAATGAGTTCTTATTTTATTGACTTTAGTTTGTAAAAACTTCACATATTTTTTCAGTTAGTTTGTAGTTTACCTAAATTGTTACAATGGAACAAGTAGTGAATTTAATTGGGTGGGTCATTTGAATGGAAATAGATCTCTCGATATGCAGCTAATTTTTTATGTATTTTCATATCTCTTGAGCTGTTATCTTTTTATTACAATATTAGCTGAGACTGGTCAAATTTCAGAATTTAAAGGATTACCATACAAATGACACACACCTTATCATCTACATACCTGTGCATGTATAATATTATATGATAGGGTATTTACTTATTACTTATTGTATATTAGTTGCATTTTTCATTTAGCAAGACCTTCTTCAATGTAAAATGATTAAATACTCTTGTAATTTTTAAGAACTGCTTACGTTTCATGTTTTTTTTCAATAGGCAAGTTTTTTTCAAACTAAATGTTTTTATTTTGTGTAAAACCAGTGTATTTAGTTAATTCTAAACTAGGTGTTTTTGCTTTAGATTGAAGATCGACCTACTCAAGCATCAGAACATGCCGGAAAAGCATCAAGAATTCTTCTCAAACTTAAAAGGTAATAAACAAACTGAAAACTCATTACACAATTGCAAAATATGTAATTTTATTCTTAACTTATTACCTAAGGTTTATATATAAAAGCCCTTACAGAACATCACAAATTAAATCAAATAAAAACCAACAAATTAAATAAATAACCGGAATAAACATTAGTTGCTTGCAAAGTCCAAAATGAAATACATCAGCCGAAAAATGCTCTCATTTTGAGAGGGAAATCCAAACAACCAATGAAATTACACTTAAAGGAAAACTGTACCGTTTACATCATATAAAACAACCCTGTTACAGGATTTTATTTTTGTTCCAAGATTCGACGAGGCTGCTGAAATGGTGAAAAAAGAAATGCAGTTCCACCTGGCATCAGAAAACACCCGAGCTGTGGGCCGCCTTGTGGTTGGATTGGTGCTTATTCACTTGATGCGAGAAGACTATGTCGCAGCAGATAAGGCATTCAAGGAAGGATATAAGTGAGAAGCGTTTATTTTAGTTTGGGATGTAAATGATAGAAATATTTTATTTATATACTGTTTAAAGCCTTTCGGTTCTGTAACTAAAAATTTTCCAATTTTTAGTTTTTGAGAACTTAATGTAAGCGCAAATAAGTCTCGTGGAACATTTTTTTTTCTTGTAGAGGTATAATTATAACTCTATGGGTTATCTAAATTTGACACTGATAAAAAGAAATACTTAATAGCAACGACAGATACAGCGATCATAGTTTTTCGAAAAGTTTTAAACACTCCCAACATTAAATATTTTAACACTTAGGAAATGTATTTTTAATCGGTTAATTTTATCTTATTATGCTATGTTGGGTATCTTCTACTTCTTACACTCTTACATGTTTGCCATTTATGTCCAATTAAGCTTTCTATTTTCCGTAGTAGATTACAAAAAATCTACACAATGGTGTCAATCATTTGAAAATCTATACGATATCTAATATCCTCATGTAGAAAACTTACCCATTTTCTAATTTCTTTATTTAGAAAATTTACTATCCTAATTCAAAAATCTCCTCATTAGAACATATGCACAATAGTGTCCATTAAATTTAGAGACCCTATAACATATGATTTGACCTATTTGTGCCGAATAACCTACCTATCTTCCTCAACAGTTACTGCGAGCGTGATGAATGTAACACACTCATGGACTTACTAGAAGGCTACGATCAAGGGGATGGAGAGCAATTGAATAGAGCCCTCAATTCTCCTTTCATCAAGCACATGGACGTAGAGGTAAAATTATTTTATATTACTTGTTTTGTGTTTAGAAAACTAAAAATTTAATAGTTTATGATGAACATAGCCATCAGAAGAAGCATATTAGAATTTGTTTGTTTTAAATGGTTTTTATATCCTAAATTGATGCGAAAAGAATGGTTTGAAGTTCAAGTATAAGCACAGATCATACCTGATATTTTTTTATCGGAAAAAAAAACATTTTTTCGACTTAAAAATTTTTCTCAGATATTCCACTTATCTGCATATAGCGTAATATTTCTATATTTAATAATATAATAATAATTAATGTTGTAATATTGGTATATTTATTTTAATATATTATTGATTAAAGTTATAAAATGACATTTATTGAAGGATTTTTAATCCAATGTGCTCTTAGTAGTACAGTCAATAAACTTTCAATGGAAAATAAATGTAAAATTTGACAACTTTTCGCGTTATTCGGCGAATAAATTAAATTAAAATAGTGAAAACGAATAAAAAATCTTTAGGAAGGCATTTTGGAATCATATAAAGGTAAATTTTATTGTTATAATCTTTAATTGTTGTTACAAGCAAAGTTTAGGTCTTAGGACAATGAAGAGTCCACTAAGGACGAACATGCTAAGTGATAAAAAGTTTTTTTTTTAAAGCATTAAAGTTTTTCGTTTGCACTTAGATACATTAAAAAGGGCACTTACAAGAAGTAAAAAAATATATACAACTTAAATTTTTTGAATAGGGGGAATCTTGGTATCTTTAAAGGAGGGATTAGCGTGTGTCCAGTGACACCAAAATCTCAATGTTTTCAAAAATGTTGCTTAACATATTCTTCCACTAAGCTCTTCAATTGAAGGGACCAAATATTTCTCATTTTAAAGAAGGTTGTTGTGATTCAGTTTGAATGAACAAGTTCTTCCCTGATTGGAAATCGGTTCCTACAGTCAACCACAGATTAAGTTTGTGCATCCGCGGAGGAAACGTCGTGAGTAAATAAACCTCACTATCCAATCAGAGCAGGCGACAAAATTTCGCCTGCTCTGTTTGGCTTTTCCTTTAAGATACTGATATTCGTGCGCCTTGTTACGTCAAAATTGAAAGAAAAAATAACTAATATTACACTCTAACTGGAAAAAAACTAATAGAAATACGTCTTGAAATAACGAATAAAGTGGTTTATTGAGTGTGAAATACCTTTACTTATTCGATTCTCGCACTCGGGAATGCGAACTATTTACCCCTATTTCCGAATAACATTTACATGCTGCAAACTTAATGTGAGTTTTATTGTAGTTTGCACGGCTGGCCCGTTCTCTGGAAGTAGCAGTGGATACAAACAAAGACAAGAAAGGTGCGGCCAAAGGTGGTGATGATGACGACGATGAATTTTCAGGGGGTCTTCTTTGAGAGGCCTCATCTCAACGCGCGGATACTTATCTCCATTAGACGAGTTCCTCTTTGCATTTCTTATGTAAAGAAAGCTAAGTCATTGCTTTTGTATAATATGTTTTTATCATTTTGAGCTGCCCACGGTGTCATTCCAGTTTATGTTTGTCTAGTCTATTGTTATCATAAATAAATTGAGATTAAAAGGTGGTTTGATTTGATTGTCTTTCGTTTTAGTTTGTTGAGAGTAAAGTGGTTTATTAACATTTTTGAAAAGGGAACGTTTCAGATGAACGTTCAGCTCTTGTTGTCATTTTTTATTGTCCTGCGATTTCATTGATTGTTTAATTGTCAATTTAATTCACAAAATGACCATCATAGATTAAAAAGAATTTTTTTTTTAAATGCAAGCTTTCTTTTAACAGTTTTAAACAACCAACAGCACAGCATGAAGTTGGCATTTAAAAAATTAAATAAGTAAAATATTCTTATAAAAACTCATTTTTATTTTTCGAATACCAAAACAAAAGTTATTGCTAACAAAAATGAAAACAAGACCTCTGGAGCTGTTGTCATTCACAACGTGAAACAAAGCATTATAAATTAGGTTTTTTTTCTGTATGCTACTTCTGGAAGTTCGTCACTTACAGATATTTATTATCTGGAGTTTCCAGTTTCTGACTGCCAAGGGATTTAAAAACAAAAATCACTAGTGATTAAAAATGGTTTGAGCGAATGGGGTTGTTACACAGTGAATCTGGCAATTGTTCTGTGGTTTTGTTTTCCTTACTGTCGAATGACTTTTGTTTTGATTAAGTTGGTTGGTAGACCTATTTTCAGGTCAGTGCGCTTGGTCAGCACACAAACCTGATTATCTCTACCAACCAATAACAAAAGTAATTCCAGAGTAAGGAAAACAAAACCACAGAGCTATTGCCAGATTTGCTGTGAAACAACTCCATTTAGTCACTAAAGAAGTGATAGGTGTTTTTAAAATTTCTCTTGTTCTGACATCAGTATAAAATTATTTTCTTAGATACTATATTTTTAAAAAAGAGATATAGTCAGTCCTCTAAAAGTGTTCAACCAGTACCAGTCATTGTGTGTCTTAAAGGAGACTGAACACTCATGTTTGCCAACTCCCGGAATACAAAGCCCAAATACCACTTTAAAAAAGTGGTTTAATCAGCTGAAGAAACATATTCTGGGTTTCCTTTGTTTACTTTAATATCAGTTTGCAATAATTAATAAGTTATTCATAATTGTAAATATAAACAAGATCTTTTTGAAATATTTATTATCAAATCCATCCAGTCAAAAATAATACACATGTAGCATTTAAAAATGTTTTATGTATCTAATTTAAATTTATTTTTAAACAAATATAAAAATGGAAAGTTTTATTTCATAAATGAAACAAATTAGGCAATGCAGCAAAAATTCTTTGAAAAAATATACGAAGCTGCAAAATAATTTGCACAAAGAAAAACGTACTTTCATAATTTTTTTGTTAAATGAAGAAACACTTCATTAAAAAATGCAAAATTAATATAAAGTCACAATTGCAATAACTGAAAATATTTTTGTATGGAGCTAGATTCATATTTACAGTAGGATTTTTGCTACAATAAAATTTTTATAAAGTTTAAACATCAAATTCTATTTAACAATTTTTAAGTGTTTAGTAAACTAATTAGCAACAAATATTCTGAGGAGAAATTCATTGAATGTCTATAAAAGTACAGTAAACTTACTAAACATCAACATTTTCATCGTGAAACTATAGTATAAACTAAAAATAAATACAAGTAATTGTACAAGCAATTAAATTTTTCTTCTAAACTTTAGTATGATAATATAAACTTAATATTTGTATAAACATTTTAAAAAGTTTTTTCTACCATAGTAATTATTGCTTCAGGGACTAATAGCTTTGAAAATCTAAATTCTAACTTATTCTAAAAACAATATCTTTTGAGCAAATAGTGATGTAAAAACTAAAAACTTAATTACCTTTGCAGAACTATATTTTTAATAATGGATTATTTTACCTCATATTAATATTTATGAAATTTCGGTCGCATATATTCTATTAAAACAATTGGTAAAAGAAAAACATCACTGATAGGTTTTTTGTGCAAGTTAACCATTTAAAATATCTTAAATAAGTCCAAATTTGGTACTATGATGGTTAATTTATAATTATAAGCAATAAATGTATTTTATTATTAGGTCTAGTCAATCAGATTGCAGATTCTTTCAATATATATCACAAAACTTAACTCCAAACAAACGTTGAAGTTTATGTATAAAAATTATACTATTGAGTCAGTAACCAAATTAAGTATTAGATTTCCATGTGTTAAGAAAAACATTCACAAACAGTCATAATTATTGGAAAAAGAATGAATATTTGCATATGAAACTTGAATATTTTTTGCCTAATTACCATTATAAAACTCATTTTCATACCTTTCAAAATATTTGTAACCTATTGGAATGTCTTATAAAATAAATATAAAATTTTTTAAATATGAATTTAAAAATAAGAATTCAAATTTTTATGGTTGATAATAAAAAATTAAACAGGCAAAAAGTAAATTCACCGTTATGTTCAGAAAATATATATGAAAGTCAATACCACTTACAAGTATAAAAGATAAATAAAGAAGCCTGCATGACCCTTAACTAGGCATCAGAGTTGAACATGTAAAAATTTACATTCAAATATGGAAAGCAAATTTAAATGGAAATGAAGTAGATGCATTTAAAAGAGAGTATACATGAGCATTTTAAGGATTGCATCTTTAAATTATTGCACATCATTAACTAGCTTAGAGCCAGCAGTATATTATGATGATTCATAAGCAGTATTTTATGACAATTCAAGACATTGAGAGAAAATTATAATGGTTAAAAATTATATGTAAAAAACAATATTTTGATTATACAGGTTAGCATAAAGTACAAACAAAAATACATCATAAGATATTATAGATTTTTATATATGTACTAACAGCTGCGAAAATTGGCAAAAATAAAATTAATTCAAATAGGAAATAAAACATTTTTATTTTCTTTATTTAACTCAGGAAAAATAATAAATATTATATTTCTAATTTACCTTTTATCTTATTATATAGTGTTTTTCAGTGAATTCTTAAAATATCATGATGAATATATTTAGCTAGCTTTATTTACACGAATTAAATACTATTGATGGTTATAAAAGTGACTCAATAGGTTTTATAATTTAGCTAACTATTAAAGAACAATTTTTTGTCATGTTTTAACAAGTTATTAGAATTTAAATAAATTATGATAATGATATTTCGAGGATGCAACATTACTTATAAAACTTAAAACAAAAATTTCTCAACAAATATATGCTTCGTATAAAGATATAAAGTTCCATAACTCGCTACAAACATTAAAACAAACATGCAATTTTACTTGCCAAAAACAATGGTCATAAATTTACATCAAATTTCCTTAACATAAAAAATAGTACCACACATTTGAAATTTCTGCAGCTTTCAATTCCACACTCGCCAAAAACATAACATTATTAGAATTTCGACTTACAATTCAACATGGACAAATAAACATTACAAAACTGTCATAAATTACTTTTTCTATTAGCAACATTCATATTTATTACAAACAGAAGTACTGGCCTAGAAGGCCTTACATCTACAAAAAAAAAAGTGTCCTTTGTACCATACACCAATGTGCAGCCAAATTTGTTGAATCCTGGAACTTAAGTACCTACTACCTATTCTAATTGCTTGCTTCTCGATATGTTTGGTATTTGCTTTCTAATGCTTCAAGTTCATTATGAATTATGTTATCCTAAAATATTAATGAAACTGTGTTGTAAAAATCAAACTTTCATGGACAAAATTATCAAAATTAAAATCATAAAATAGGTTCAGTTGCTTGAAAAAGTTCAGCATAGGGCTACAAAAATGATTAAGGGTTTATCGGAAATTGATTATGATAATAGATTAAGATCTTTAAACATGTATTCCCTGGAAAATAGGAGAACAAGGGGTGATTTAATTCAGTTATTCAAGTTCATAAAACAGGGAGACATGGAGGACTTAGATTTTACCTTTTTTAGGTTTTACCTTAAATAGCCGGATCAGAGGACATGATCAGAAATTGAATAAATCATGCTTTTAGAAGGGAGGTGAGAAATCATTTTTTTACAATAGAGTCGTCAATGAGTGGAATGCTTTAACAGAATACGTTGTGTATTCAAAGAGAATGGAAGATTTTACGAAGAATCTCGATAGCTATTGGAAACTGATGGTAAGGAATTAGATATATTTTGGACCAAACTTGCTGGATCTCTGGCCTCTTGTTGGTCGAAAATATTTGTATTTGACTAACCAAGTCAAACATTCTTAAAGATTGCACAATTTTCAAGAAAACAGTCATAAAAGTGCCTTTTTTATCTCAAAAAATTATAAAAATATGTGTACCTTTAATTTTTCATTTGTTGATAGTTTGGAATTTTAAAATTTCTAGCATAATGGGCTAATAGTTTGTGCAAAATGAGATTTTTAGGTCATATGACCATATTACTAGTGGCATATACTGCCCTTTGCAATATCTACAAAATTTGCTTAAGGAGTATTTTTAATTTTTTTAGATGCTACGGTTGACCACCTTAAGCAACAGAAGTACAAACTACTGAAGTCAAACAAATTAAATTTTAGGCATTTTCATTATATAATTCAACCCAATTAAGAAGCAGACTTAAGGAAATACTGAAAAAAGAAAAAGAAACAGCCAAAAAATATCAGTTAGGCATAAATATTAAATTTTAAAAACTACATGCAAATCTGAACTTGTAACCTATCGGTAATTGATAAGAAACATGAAAACAAATAATAGAACTCTGCCTTTTTTTTACTGCTAATATCTGTCAGCTGCTGAAAGGACTACAATAAAAATTTTGAAAAGAACTTTTAACATAAAATAAACTTACATCTTCACTAACTACTGGAATGCTCAAAGCTCTGTCGATTAAAGTCATAGCTGCACTATAATCTCCTTCTCCTATGTTAGTCTAAAAGTACCATAACATTAAAATTACAGAGAATTCAAATTAATACATTAAACATGCAAAAAAACATTACATTATTTGTTTAATGTAATTCTATGTCTTTAAAAAATAATAACAGTTATTTACCTTAGCTAAGTAAAGTATATTTTCTTTCCAGTTTGGCTTTAATCTTTCTGCCTAAAAAATAAAACAACTAGTATTGTACTGTAATGTAGTTTACATTTTTATGAAATTATAATATTACACTGGCTTCAGAAGTTGTGCTGTGCTAAGCAATCGAAGTTTAGCGTGTAGGCGCCATACTCTTAAATCTGCACCCAATTATTGTGTTGTGAGAAGTATGTATTACTTGGACTATTAGAAATAAAAATTGTTGATTACGGTTAATAAAGCATACAACAAAATAAGATTTGATTCTGGGTGTTTAACTACATCATATTATAAAATAGGTTATTCAGTAATTTTTGTAAACACAACTACTTTACAAACCATTCATCTTTTTAAAATATACTTTTCATTTTTAAGCAAAAAAGCCTTAAAATATTAAACGTTGCTATTTACCTGAAGTAGATGCTCTCTTGCATCTTCTAAAGTTGCCTCTGGAGGTGAAGAGAACAATGTAGAAGCTAACTTCCTTTCAAGCCAACTTAGCATTGATACCTAGTTTGGAAAAATTAGCTAGTCAGAAAATGTATTTGCTTAAAAAACGGATTTGAAGGGCATTTAAGTTTTACATTTAAAAGTTAAATTAGGAAATTTTCGAGCTAACTTAAAATCTTTTTAAACAAATACCACTTATTTAAATTTTTATAGATTTAAGATGGACAAACGATTTTCTCAAACTAGTATAGCATTAACAGGAGTCCATTATTAGAATTGTTGGCTTCAAATTTAGATTTTTTTTTTTAGATTTTTCCCAGTTAATTTTCTAGGAAACATGCTAACCTCTAGTATTGCCGAGTCTGGGGTATACGAGTTTTGGAGGCAGTTGACTTCATGTTTCACTAGATATAAACGAAAACGAGTGCTATTGGTGGCAGGATTTGTAATTTAGTTTAACCACAGTCAAGTATCGTAGGGACACTTAAGTAATCACTCTACACAGTACAGGATTTAAAAATTTGCCAGCCTGTAGGCTACGATTGATTTGCCGTCCCTCTTACAATATTAGGTAGCTGGTTAGTTGTAAAGTAGGGTGATATGTGCTGCTTAAAATAGATACACATATTAGAATGATCTGTGTACATCAAAAGCGAAATTGACTATTTTTTTTTAAAGCTATTCTACTATTTTTCTTTCAACTTCAAAATCCAGGAGTAAGGGGTGCAATTTTCCGCACAGCACCATGTTTGCTACAAAATATTAGTACTGTGTATACGTTTGCTGTATACACATTAATGTAAATTATTTCTTTCTTAAAAATATTTGTATCTTTACAATCATTTTTTATGCCGAATGACGCTTTAATTGGTCGTAACATTTGCCGCCCAAAAAATTCGGCGCTCTAGGCTACAGACTACTTAGCCTATATAGAAATCTGGTCCTGACTTAACGCAACTTTTTCAGAGCAACCTTGTGGTACCCATCATCAGGACATTGGAGCACATTTAACGTCGAAAAAAGGTATTATTCATCGAGCATTTTAGATGCACAAGCTGTTTTATAGGTCAGCAAATGTTTTGGCAATATCCAGGACCAAAAATTAAAAATAAAATAGAGCTAGTAAAGTTGCCATTCTGGATGTGAAACATGGCTATTATAAAAAACACATTTTCATAATCCTCTTTTAATATAACTGTACCTCATAGCACCACCTTCCCAGCATGTAGTGCAATGACGGATCATCTGGCTTCAAAGCAATAGCCTTATCTACATGTTCCTAAGGAAAAAAATAGGAAAATGTTCTTTAAACAATTTTTGAAGGTATTCTGAACATGATATAGATGTATAGCTTTAGTGTCACAACTGTGGAGTTAATTAAAATTTGTCGTGATAAGCAAGATATTATAACATTAATCTCTATGAGGTTGCTTCACGAAGGATCTGGCAATAGCTCTGCGGTCCTGTTCTCCTTGCTCTCGAATTACTTTTGTTTTGGTTAAGTTGGTTGGTAGACCTATATTCACGTTAGTGTGCTTGGTCAGCAAACAAACCTGATTATCTCTACCAACCAACCAAAACAAAAGTAATTTGAGGGAAAGGAAAACAAGACCACAGAATTATTGCCAGATCTTCCATATTACAACCCCATTGGCAATTCAAGGAAACAAACACTTATGGCATTATAAACAAGTTGCCATAGTAACTGGGTTTGAATGTATTTTTTAAAACATTGACTAACGTAAAAGGTACCTTACTTTAAAAGTATAGCCATTCATGATTCTTTCTTTAGTTCCTACAAAATCTCCTAGACACCCAACAGTAATAGCACACCATTTATGGATTTCAGGATGCTGGTTATCTAATTGATAAGCCTTGTCTGCATATTCAAAAGCTAAAGAAAAAAAAGCAACTTAAATTAGAGTTACACAATTGCAGTTGCAATAATTGGAATGTGAAATTATTGTAGGTACCTACTTAATGCTCAATATACGTCTGTGTGGTGATAAATATAAGTCTTAAGTTAAATGGCTAGGATGCTAACTTTTAAGATAAACTGCTCGAAATTTTTATTAGTACTTTCTGTGTTTGATAATCGTAACTTAATGACATTTTATAATTAAAAGACTTCAACTTTAGTTGCCATAAATCAAGTTCTTTAAAATTAAAAAGATAAAATTTATTCCTAGCACATATTTGACGACTACTTACTTATGTTACAAGGAAACATATTTTTGCCTTGCTATAAAACATCTTAGATGCGTGGGAAAATTGTGTTATTTATGGGGAAAGAAATACTTGGCATAAAAATACAATACCAAATTGAGGTAAGAATTTTCTTGATTGCTCTTAAACTTTACAGTTAACAACAATACATGCATGTTAACTGTAGTATAGATTTAGTGATTACAATAAATGTTTAAAATTCAAGTATTAATTAAGAAAAATAAAAATCTTCATTAATGCTATTAAGCGTTTTATTAGCTATTTTAACACACAAAATACTACCTTCAAAGGCCAATTCTTTTCTCTTTTCCATCTCGTTTCGATTTTGAAGAACAATACCATAAAGATGAGTAGCTTTTGCAAACCTCCAAAGGAACTCTGCTTTATCTTTATACTGTAAATTTAAAAAAAAAATGTTTATTTATAGATAAAAGATATTATTTAATCATTGGCAATATCTTTTTTAAATAAGCAACTTAAATTATATATTGATTAAGATTGAATATTACTTAAGGAAATATATAGGGGCATGATGTATCTTTTAAAAACTTAAGTAAAAAAAGAAGAAAAATATACTGCATTGTTTATAAATGCCTTGAATATTCATTATGAAAAATTAATTTTCAGAATGATCGCATTTTAATCATTTAATTGAAGAAACTTCAATTTCAAAGAATATTCATTATATATTTGAGAATGACAGTTCAATTTTTTTTTCTCCATACATTCAACATAAAGCAGGAAATTTCAATTTACATAGATTTTTCTTACATAATATATACTTTAATGAATTATTTTGATTTCTTTATTTTATTGTTAGAGTAAGACATGGAAATTTTTTTTATAAATAAGAATATCAGAACAGCACGACGGAAAACACATACAGAAGCACCCAAAGTAAGTAAAGAAAAAAGAGAAAATTGATTAAGTTATATTTTCCAAATTGAAAGAATTCTTACATCCTCCTTCATTGAACACAACCTATTATACACATATTCTCTATCTGCAGTGTCAGAATCTAAGAGCACGTCAAGTTCCTCTAACAGTGCATCTAAGTTCTTTTCAATGCGAAGATCTTCCTTGGACCCATTGATGCTAGCCCACGCCCCGTCTTCTCTGAAAGCAAGAAAATAAAAATGAACTTCACTAAAATGCAAAGTAAATGAATAAAATATGAATTTAAATCATTAACCCTTTCAGTCCCAGTGATTCCATTTGGCATTATCATGTTTCTGATCATAATGAAAAAATAATAATAGGGCTGACATCTCTATTAGGATTAATAAAAAATATTTTCCAATAGAAAAAAAGTTTGAAAAAATAGAATGATGTGCTTTTTGATATCATAAATGGCTATAGACGATCAGAATTCAAAACAAAAAAATGATAATTCCAAATTGTCATTGGGACTGAAAGGGTTACACGGTTATAGTGTCTTCGAGGGGCCGCGATGTTGAAAACAATAAAAGCTATAACGAGAATGAATATTAAGTGTCGGAAATCATGTTACAATGTGTAGTATGTACTCTTGTAATTAATTACAAAATGACATGAATTCAATTAATTTTAACCATATGTTCAAGTACTTGCGAGATAATTTTATCTTCTACGGTCAATAATATTTTTAAGCAGGATATAAACTTCAAATTTAGTAGACACTTTTCATGTTATTTAGTAAATAAAATAAATTTTAAATAGTGTATTTTTTTTAACAAAGGCATTTTGAATATCATTTAAACATACATTTGTAGTATTATTTTATAACCAAGGAAACAATTAAAAATAGTCCTTATAAATCAGATATTATAACTTTAACCCTTTCACTACGGAAAAGGCCCATACGCCTAAGGATTCAATAATGATATTCCTATTGCATATTACGCTGAAACAAAAATCCTTCGTAGCGTAAGGGTTACGATCTATAGGGAATTTAAGAGACTGGACATTTATGATGTTATAAACAAGTTGTTGCAACAGAGTTTAACTGTATATAAATATATCTAAACATAAAACGGGCAGGTCTACAGGAGGATTCCTACACATGATTTATCTTTCACAAGAAGTTTAAAAAGAAAAAAGAAGAACATCGGAAATTTTTTCAAATGGACCTAAATCAATTAACCTTCTTACAAATCATATTTAATCTTAACGTTACTTTTGTTCATAGAAGATTCAGAATCAAATACAGTTTTAAAAATGAAGAACTTTAAACCTTCATTAATTTTGTAGTTGCTGAAAAGGTAATTTAAAACAGGGAATTATATTAACAATATTAATTTATTTAGAAATGCTTCCATTGTCTTAACAAAAACTCATTAATATACTAAATAATATGAATATATATTCTTTCAAAATAATAACTCAAAAGTAAAGGTAATATCATAAAGTATCTTGTCATACAATCTTGACAGATTTGCACTTTATAATGACACTGCATAATCACAGCAAGTAATAATTTGCAACACTTCCTTTCCTTACAAAATTAGATCCAACTAAAATGGTCTAACAAATGGCTTTGATAAAGCAAAAAAACAATCACAAACTGTCGTCACTACCTTGTAACTTACACATTTAACTATTATAACATCAGAATACATTCCTTTAAAGCTTCAAAAATTTAATGTGCTTATTTTGTGTCTGCCCTACAAAATGTAGGTACTGAATTTCAAGCACAAAATATTAAGAACTTAACTGTATATAATACTCAAAATCTTTTCAATTTATATATTTTACGACAGCATGTGTCAAATTCAAAATTTTTAACAGAACTGTTGTATTCGTGACACATGAACTTTGCATAGGTGATGGAATTCACTTTTCAGATGAATATGGGGTTTGCGTGAACTACAATCCAGCTAGCAAAACCAAACATATGGGGTGGGTTAGAGGTTCATCAATGGAATGTATACTGCATTATTACTTTAAAAAATCAGGAAACCAAAACTAATTTATTAAAAAGTAAAAGCTGAAGCTGTCAAAATAAAGATATTATTAAAAATATATAAAACATAATTTTATCAATTTAATTAGAATGGGAAAATTATGACAAATATTATTTACAAGACCAAATAATAATTTTCCTTACGTATCAGTAAAATCGAAATATTCTTCATCTGCATCTTCAAGACTGCTATAGCTGTAAAACCTATTTAAAGTTCCCGAGGTACTTGCAGTATTTGCCTTTTTTGAAGGTGATCGCTTTGACTTATCAACTTGCGATGCTGTTTTTAATTCTTCAATCTCTCTTCGAAGGCTATCAATAGTACCTGATAGATGATTTAATCTGTTTGTTACACATTTGTTCACTTTGTAATAGTAGTAAATTCCACTAATTCCTAAAACTACTCCGGCCCCTAATGCAGCAACTAAATTTACTTTGTCCGCCTTCAGAAAGGATTCCATGATGAATTAATTGTTTTTAAATGATCACGAAATATTGCTAAATGCCATCCATAATACTTCCTTGACTCGTCAGTGCAAAAAACAAAACTAATGTTTTGGAGGAAGGGAAAATTAAATCTCAGTTGCAGTTACAATCAATAAAATATGAAACTGTTTAAAAAAAAGGTGAAAATCCAACTCGTGACGGATGGGCACGAGTACACTGGAACAGACGTGCTCGTTGAATCTGTGGAGTCCAAAGTCCCGACAACGTCAGCGTGCGATGTCGCTCGAAGTTCCGTTGAGTGCCCTCTCAGCTGTTGACTTGATCACTTGACCAGGGTTTTAAAATACAAAACGTTATTGGATGTGTTAAAGCTCATAAAGAAGGCTAGAAATAGACAGCCAGAATCGATTACATTAACATTACCTTGTTTACTGTCAAATTCGCTTTGAATTTGAATTCTTAATTGATTATTGTTTTTTGCTAATTACTAATGAATAGTGGAATTTTTAACGTGCAATATATGTGTAACTGAAGGAAGATTTTTATTTACGATATTCGTGTCTGACTAATTTGATTTGAAATAACATTTTAAAAGTAATGGAGCCTGTTCCACCTGTCCGAAGAAATTTCAATTTATCTAATCAACAAGAATTCCTCATGCAAGGCAGTATTATGGACACATCTTGCGAGGTATTACTACATAGGTTGCGTGGGTTGTGCGACAATGCTGACGAAAATCCTGAAACATTTCAAGATTATGAAATGGTTTTCCAAATACGTAAGTGCCATATTTTCAGCTTTCATTTTCCAGTATTGGATTTTAAAATTGCAGTAAAATCTTTAATTTTAAAGTTGCACACTAGTAGCCCTTGTGTAACTGTGTTTTAAGGAGCCAAGCCACAGAATATGTCTACAAGGGTTCTGTATTGATCATCTTTGCTATCCTATTAAAGGATTTGTGCTAGACAAAAGAAAAACCAATTAATAAATAGCAGGATTCATGTGTCTGGCGCATGTCACCTGCGGTGCGGTCCAAAGCCATGACACCATGTACGATTTTCTTATAAGGTAGTAGCATTTGATCATGCTAGCTTATATGCTGTCAGCCTGGTCACTTGACTGTTGGTCAAAATATGAAGCCCGTCACCAATAGCTCTCTTGTATATCTGCAGACAATAATTTAACCAGTAATCAATTTTAATTTACCCAAACCATTTCATTTATCATATCATACCTAAAGTTATGGTTGAAGTATTAATGTGTGTTGTTCTATTTTAAAAGAAACTTGCCACTTACATACATTTTTGTTAATGTTACCTAGGAACAGCTATGATAAAATAGCCAGTCTTGATTTGGTGTTTTGTGATACATTGCCAGGCACCAAAAATTTTCAAATGTTTTTTTTCCTCCAATGAAGTTTTAAAATTGGCGGGCAAGCCTTTGCAGACTCGGCATATTCCCCAGAACTGAGAGCCATTTTTTGTGGCACCATCTAGGGGACTCTCACTACCTATTTTGACTTTCTGATGACAAGGAATCTGAGCTCGCTGACATTTTCAAATGTGGTAAATATTCCATGCCCACTTGATAGGTATAGCAAACAATATGTAAAATTTGTAAGCTTGACAAAAGTGGCCTATGAACAAACCGCCCATTATATAATAGCTGTAAAACTATCTAATGTGCTAAGTCATGCAATTTGGTGTTACTAAACTTATTAACTGAATTTCCTCCAACTGTATTACGCCGAATTTCAATAGAAGTTCTTGTATTGCATATAAAACCAAGTTTATTATTTAATGAAATTAACTTTTTTTAGGTGGTCCTACTGGTACTCCATTAATTTTGAGAGCAAGACAAGCATTAGATCATCCAGAAATGCCATGGTAATTGTTACATATAACTGTACATATAGATTTTGTATGTAGTGTTGAATAGGATAGCTTTTTCCCAAGCTTTGCAAGCTAATTACTTATCATTAAATAAACGTTAAAAAATGTATTTGCCCTTTACAATTATTGGCAACTCTGCCTTGACCAATGGGTAAAAAAAAATATCTATTCATGAAAAAAAGTCAGTACTCTGGTTTCATTTTCCTGCATTTTGTGTGATGATTAAAACTTCTCTTTTAGAGCCATTAGCAGGATATTTTCTTAGTTGACAACTTTTAATGTAAACAGAATTAAGTGAGAGAACCATGGTGTTTTATACTTACAATTCTTTTAATCAAACAGTAATAGTCTCTCATAAATGAAAGTCAAGAGCTTTATTACATTGTAACCTAAAAGGTTATTAAATATTTGGTTTATATTTTTATTTGTTCTAAACTGTCTAAGGAGTTTGCACCATATTAGAAAACATGAGTCGATTACAAACCTGAAACCTCAATAACACTTTAAACTGACCGTTGACTACTTTCAATACTATGCTGCATTGATGTTGAAAATATATAGTCACGCTATACATACTGGTTTGAAATGTAAAATACGACTCTGCCTATTGATTTTCCAAAATATTTTTTTTAGGCATTTGAGATACATTGGACAACCTGAAATTGGAGACAAAAACAGGGCCACAATGATTCGCAGCTGCATTGATGTCGACACTTCAAATAATGTTGTACAATTTTTAAATGAACTTGGCTTTCGGTAAGTTTAAGTTAAGTATAAGAAGTTGGTTTATCTGTGTTTTTAAAAAAACAATTTTATCAAAAAAAAAAAAGTGCATCTAGTATACTGTATAAAAAGTGTGGTATGTTTAGTATTTTTTAATTTAATTCAATTTTTTACATTTTATTTACATTTCAATTTGTTACATTCTTTTAGTAACCAAAATCGCAATTTCATAATATTTTACCATAGGTGTTCTTTTCTAATAACTTTTTTTTTTTTGTAGGTTAGATTATGAATTTGTTTTGAAAGGATTCATGTTCCGTAAAGGCAGGATGAAAGTAACTGTTGCCAAAGTGTGTCGAGTAGGTATTTAAATAATTATCGTAAAAAAAATTATCTTCATATATTTATGTGCAAATCATTCAAAGTAAATAATTTTCAATTTTAGTTGCAGCAACAGAATAATCCAGACAGTATCGAGCATGTATCACAGTCTTATTTAGTTGAATTGAGTGTTGTAGCCCCAACTGGACAAGTAAGTGTAAAATAACAAATCAAAACATTATTGTTATTTTTCAACGTTAAGTAAAAAACGTTAACTTTCTCGTATTAGTATTTGAATAAGCGATAAGGTGGTTGTAGGAGTTACAAAAATTAGGGATACAATCTATGGATTTTTAACTGGTCCTTTCGTCGTTATTCATACTTGCTAGCTTATTGTTTTACCACTCCACACATGTATTTAATCCATTTATAAATGATTGACAGATTAATTAATAATAAAATTTCTTGTTTGTTGTATTGTTTAAAAGCCATTACTTAAGGATTTTAACAAAAAAAAAAGTTGGTAGTTTGCTTAATAAAGTGTCGAATGTATATATACACATTTCTTGCCTTTCTCAGTATTATATAGATATATGTTGGGTTGTGCTGAAATATCATCACACTAGAGCTACGGAAGGGCTATTGGCAGGAGCTATTCATAGGACATTGAGCCTTTAAAATTCTACGGTAAATATTTTTATTATGAATGTATTTAAACTTGTTTAAAATCTCTTTTTTAGGAAGCTCTTGCTGATGAAATGAAAGCATTTTCAGAACAACTTAAACCGTATCCTTCATAAGAAAAAATTCCAAAATTAGTCTGAAATGAACATATAATTCTTTAAAGAAACTTTTATGTTAATGTTATCTTATTTTATACACTTTCGGTTAAGTCAATTGCATATGATTATTAAGTATTTTTTTATTAAGTATTTTATACACACTGCAAAATATTTTTTCATACTTGATAAGTAAATATTTGGTAATTCTTCTAGTTGTATAAAGGAATTTTTAATAAGTATTCATTACCTTTTATTGTCCTCAACTAGCTTTTAGATTGGTACAGCTTGATAAATTTGATCACCGTCGTTTGCAGCATGTGTAAATTTGAAGAACATCTATGCATTATCTATTGAATTTTTTTGTCATAACATTTATATAATAAAGATTATTTTACGAAAAAAATAATAAGCAATGTATTTTTTTCCCTAGAATATGGTTTATAGAATTTTATTAAAATTCATTATAGTATGACTTTCAACTTATAATTCATAACGTTGCTAAGTCATTTCTGTTTTTGCAGTACTTCAAGAGAACATTTAAACAAATTGATACGATTTTATATTGGACACTAAACATCTTTAATTATCGCTGATTGAAGTACTTTACTTCTAGAGCTTCGAAATAAAGATTTTTTTTTACAGACTATGTGTCGTTTCTTAATTTGTTTCTTGCAATATATTACCTTTACCGAACAAATAACATCCAGGAGTTTTAAATTAAATATATTATGTAACAAATAAGAATACCACAAAATTAAAATTTTAAAAACATTTAATGAAAATATACAGTCTTCAGAACACATAATTACAACCCTCTATACTCAAAAGTACTGTCTAGTACATATCTGCCATGTTTTCTTCTAAAAATTTCTTATACAAGGCCATGAATTTTGCAACAAAAGCTTCGATATGATAAATTGCCTTGCTGCCCAGCTGAAGACGATGTTCAAAGAAAGCTGCCAGCTGAGTAACTTCTCCTTTGAGCTGGCCATCACAATTGTTAACTAGTTCCTTCAGTAAACCCTAGAAAGTTATATAAATATATATTTATATACTAGCAAATTTATACCCGTACTTCGCATGGATTAAAAAAATATCAAATCGATCCAAGTATGTGTACCATGTAACCTGTTATAAGATCATAAACTTAAGTTATTCTTCCCGCTCGTTTTCAAGTATGAAATCCTGTTTCATTGCTTTAAAATTTAAAAATCAAAAATACGATGTAAAATGTATTCATAAATGCCATCACAATTCCCTCATAAATACATAAAACAACTCTTTTGGCACGTTTTGGGAAATAATTTGGCGAGGAAATAGATATAGCTACTTATTTTTTATTTTTAACAAACATTTTGCCCATTTGGCGAGTATTAATAAATAATTTGGCAAGATTGGCAACATATTTGGCGAAAAAATAAAGAATAAAACCCTGAAATGCAGCTCTACTGCGATGGTCTTTATTAACCATCATAGAGCTCAGTAACAAACATTTTGCCAATTTGGCGAGTTTTAACTAATAATTTGGCGAGATTGGCAACATATTTGGCTCAAAAATCAAGACATAAAACCCTTATATGCAGCTCTAGGCCTTTATTAACCACATTTCAGTTTTTGCTTAACAAACATTTTGTCCATTTGGCGAGATTGGCAACGTATTTGGCGAAAAAAATAAAGAATTACTCCCTGATATGCAGCTATAGTGCAATGGCCTTTATCAACCATCATAGTAGTTCAGTAATATCTTAACAAACATTTTGCTCATTTGGCGAGTTTTAATTTCTACTTTGGCGAGATTGGCAACGTATTTGGCGAGGAAATAAAGACATAAAACCCTTATATGCAGCTCTAGTGCGATAGTCTTTATTAACCATCATTGTTCAGTAATAGCTTAACAAACATTTTGCTCATTTGGCGAGTTTCAATTAATACTTTGGCGAGATTGGCAACGTATTTGGCGAGAAAATAAAGACATAAAACCCTAATATGCAACTCTAGTTTTTTGCATATTTGCAATCAACAAAACCATCAATGAAGAAATCATCAACTAAACCCACAATCCTGGAATGAAAACTGGTTGGAAATACGTCACTTGAAACATATCAATTATTTTCAAACAATGAATTTATTTTCTGGAAGTAATGGCAACATAATAAAATAAACATTTTCAATTTTATTTATTTTCGTTGAAAGTTTTAATTTATTTGTTCAGCAGATGGCATCAGGAAAGAAAAAAATGATCGGATTTGAGCCAAAGTGGTGTAGTTTTTCCAGAAAATTCGAATTTTCTCTAAAAATAGAGCATTTTGAGCTCTGAAAGTTCTTATTTTGCAACTCAAGTATGAACTACGCATTTGTGCCAAGTTACGAGTCAAACGAATGTCTAGTTTGTGAGTTTCGGAGAGACATACATATATACATACACACAAATCTTCATTTTTATTATTATAGATAGGTTTTTATATACATGCACTAACTTTTGCAGCTTTCATAAGAATATTTTTTGAATGAGACAAGTAATATTCAGAAAATATCTTCAACTTAGTGCATAATACATAAGATTCATGTTTGATAGTTAAGAGTTCTCTCTAAACTTTATATAATTTACTATTTGAATGATTTCTTCAGATCACTGCTATTATATTGCTTTCAATCACCTAATATAAAATATAAGGTAATGAAATCATGGGGTCGGAAATCCGAAACTGAATTGGTGCTTTCTGCAAGATTTGGAGGGACCGATTCTTAGTGATTTCTAGACATTGGTCCTCTGCCAGACTATCTGTCTGAAACAGTGTGAATTAAAAGATATGCAAATTTCTAATTTGGTACATGGGTTTCAAGTACCTGTCAAACGTCATAAAACGGTTTAAGAGAAAATTGCTTATAATGCAATGTACAAAAAGCGGAGAACTTTTTGGTTTTAAAGATATTGCTAAAAAAAAAAAAGAGAGAATGAATACAAGCTTCTAATTTGGTGCACGAATTCCCAGTGCCTGTCGGACCTCATAATAAGGTTTAAGGGGGAGTCATCCGCATCCATGCGGAAACGGTACTGCCAAAGAACTTTTTAGGTTATAAAGTTATTGCAATTACTTAATATGATTTCTTCAAATAGAATTTCCTGCAAATGTTTTTAGTGAGAGGTAGCTGAAAGTCTTGTGACGCTACACACCCCTAGTTTTTAAAATGTATATCCTTTATGTTTTTAATTAATAAATAATGAAAAATTTTATAAATACCAATAACATTTGAAATAATGTCAAATGCTAATATCTATATAAAGTATATTCAAATGAAAATTTTGAATATTTACCTTGAAAATAACATCGGTTGGTATGAGATGAGATATCAACTCATAAATTCTGTTTCTAACTTCAGCAAGTCTGAAAAAGGTTTTGGTGTTCAAACAAGTAAATAAAAATTTAATTTATTTTAAACTTATTTAGAGCAAAAATGAGAATTACTAACACATGAATATTTATTTATTCACTAAAAAATATTGTATTAACATAACATTTGACATGCAATCATGAATGTTTTTAAAGTCTAAAAATGATTTCTAAGAAAATCTAAGATAATTTCTATGTCTTAACACTTTGGCATCAGGCAAAAAAATTGACTATTCCTTACAATGACGATCTTGATAGAGAGGAAATCAAATTTTTCTCATAAATCAGTATTCAATTGTTGTTTCAATTGTTATTTAAAATATTTTTTTGTGAATAAAAAATGGTTTCAAAAGAATTAGTAGTCTAAGCAGTTTTAATATGTTTGTAATAATTTTTTTGTGTGCAATATTTTGTCAGGTAACTATACAAAAGATAAAATTGCAGTTCAAATCGATATTTCATGGATATGACACAACCATGGCTTGTTTCAATTAAATTTCTTTCTACCTCATTATAGATCTACGTTGTCCCTTAAAGACATGCTTAGAGTTTTCACTATTAGTTAGTGAAACAAGTCAAATAAACAATTAAAATACCTTTTAGGACTTTGCTCTTGTACTATAAAGTTAGCTGTGTCCCTAAGAAATATTTCCCAATCTGGTTCCACTATTTCTTGATCAGATGAAAATGGATACCTTTAAAAATAAGTTTGAAATTCAAAAGTTATGAACATTTCAAGTTAATTTTAAAGAATTATGTTTGCAAATAAAAAGAATATAATCCATTTAAAAATAGCACAAAAAATTAAATAGGAACAAAATACTTAATATCTTCACCAAAGAAATACTTACTGTTGAACACGACATGCTTCACACATCAGTATAGCTCTTCTTAAATTACGGTTACTTTTTTCTGCAATTCTCTGTGCAAGCTCAGCTGGCAAAGTAAGACACTCTTTGCGACAAACACTTTGCAGTATACTTGAAATCTATATAAATGCATACAATTTAGATGGATTTATCAATATAAACATTATATATTTATATTTTTAATGAAGCACAAATGCTTCAGCAGTAGTTAACATTTGTTAAGTTTTACTTCATTGAAAATTGAAGACCTTCGTTTTTAAGTATTAAAAATAAATTAACTACAGTCAAACGCGGCTAATAGAATCAAAAGATTTAGATGATATGTCATACTTTATGACTAGAGACTGTTAATCATAGGGATGCACGGAAAATTTGGTTACTATTCGGTATTCAGCCACTTTAGTCGAATATTCAGTTTGGCTGAATAGCTTTACTATTTGTCCGAATATTGAAATTATCATTTTTTAAATTTCTTTATGTTATCTTCTAAAACATCAAAAAATTCCCCAACAGGACTTGTTTTCCTTTTTGATAGAATCACATACTTAAGTTCTTGTTTTTTATAATATTAAAAAAAGTTCTACTCAAGTTGTACGAAATAAAAAATAACTACTATATCTATCAGAACTGTAATTTTTTTCACTATAAGATGAAAAAAATAGTTTTGTAATTGTATAATAATATTGTCAGCACAGGTTTTATTATTTTTTTTCTTCTAATTTTCATTCTACATCGGATTCACCTACTTCTGTTTTTGTTTTCATACTTCTGTTTTTGTGTGGTGATTTTACCAAGCTACATTTTCTAAAAGGTTTTTTTTAATAACAAACGGGTACTACTTTAGTGTGTGTTGCTTTAATTAAATACTTAATAGCTATATTGTATTAAAATTATTGTGTGATTGTTTACTTATGCCCACAATTTTGGATTGAAATTGATGAAAATACAACTTACTTAGATTTCACAAAAAATAAAAATTGGTTAAGGTAGGCCGAATTTTCAATATTCGGCTGAATATTCAATTTCTATACAATTGGTGCTTTTACAATGTATAATAAATCCATGAAAGCCTAGGATTAAGAAAGCCAATTATTGTTATTATTTAAAAGCAAATTATTACTCCAAATCTTGTAAACGTGTTTTTTTTAACCCGTCTGATCATCTTACAATGCTCACTCGAGTCATAAACCAATGGACAACTGACCTCATTCACATTTGGAGCGGCAACCCTAACCCCCAGGCATCGACTTCGAATGGCAGGGATCACCTTACTGCTGGAGTTGCAGCAAAGGATGATGCGGCAGGTTGCCATGTACTTTTCCATGGTACGACGGAGGGCGTGCTGGGCATCTTTGGTTAGTTTGTCCACCTCCATTAGGACCACCACTGTAATACAGGCATAAGAAGTTATATCAAGAATTGTTCCTTAAGGGTCGACATGAATTTCTGAAATCTAAACTAACTCTGCCATGTTAACCTCTAGATAGTGTATTTTTTGATGACTAACATCCTCATTTTTTTTTATCAATTGTTTCTGAGCTTGTTGACAAGCCCCAAGCTTGTGCTTATATTTACCAATCTACCCGGTATTTACCAGTTTTTCCCACTGGGATTGGAAATATTAGTTTTGGGCAGAAAAACCTAATCTTGCTTCAAGATACCATGCCACAAGTCTGATATTTGCAAAAGCTTCAGTCAACCTTTCATCTTTTCTGTGGGTTGAAAAAAAGACCAAACTAGCTTGGGAGCTTAAAAATGTGGGTTTGGCATTTGGCCGATCAACTGACAAGAAAATCTGCTGCAATGCTCCTCAATGCCCTCTTTTCATAAGCAGAAATTGGCAAAACAGGCCTTGACTATTTACAGGCGAACACACCACTAAATTTAGTTTAGTTGTTTTATTCAGGCCATTATAGCATATTTAATTACTTGAAGAATTCTAAATATATAATCTTTTTGTGCCTTCATTAAAATTTTACTTAGCTGCAGTTTTTAAGGTAGATAGATTACAAACATAAAAAAAATTAACTTAAACCATACTTTAATGACTTATTTATACCTTTGAACTCTTTTTGTGTATGGCTATCAAGTTGGTGAGTCTGGGCAACAGTTTTCAAAAGTTCTTGTATCACAACTCGATCATAAATTCCGACATCACTGAAAGGAGGGGAAAAAAATATAAGTACTAAAGAGAGAGTAAAAAATCTATTGATAAATGGTTCAATGTATCACTCTGTAAGTGGAAAAGCACAGATTTCTCATTGAGTTAACAGAAGATTCAAATTTTTTCATCTGAACATCATATAGGGACTGTTACATTATATTTATGTAAACAAAATTTTGACACAAATTTAAATCTATGTAAATACAAATGTAGAGTCGTATCACAATTTAATCACTCAAACACAACATTTTTAAACCGACTTTTATTATTCTATAAAGTCTCAACTGACTTCAATGTCTGCTTTTTTTAAAAACTACTACAATCACGCAAAGTATTGCGGGTTCTTAAAATCATCGAAATCTGAGTGATGCCAACACAAAGAACTGCCTGGGTTACCTACATACGAATCAATATATTAGGACACAAAAAAAAAGAAAACAATGATAATATAATTATATTACTCTAATATCTATCTACCAACATGCAACCCAATGTAATAGGTCAAAAAAACAATTGTCCTAAATCCGCACCCATTTACCTTGGATTAACTTCAATATGGTAGTTACTAGCGATGGTAATAACTTCCACCTTTCGCTTGGAAGGCGTTTCGAAAACTTGGTGTTCGATTCTCAGTTTTTCCACTCCAGCCCCGTACAATTCACGGAGGAGGCACATTACGCGGGTCTTTTTCCCTGCCCCTGGAGGCCCGTAGAGGAGAATATGAGGGAAATCACCACTGTTCACCTGTAAAGAATGAAATATTTATCATAAAAGAGGGTTATACACAGAAAACGAAACTATGAATTTATAAAACTTTAATCACATCAACAGTTATAGATGGGTTGGAGACCTGGACTTTAAGAGCGAAAGAGCCTGAATGACCGTGGGTCTCCAAATCAAACTGAATCTGTGTTAATACAAAAGAAAAAAGCTATTTTCTTTATCACATTTCTCTGGCTGTAATGAATATTATTAAAGGGTTTTTTAATGTGATAAATGTAGCTGACTTAATGGCCTCTATAATCCCACTTTTTGAAATTTCAATAAATAATTTTACATAAAATATTTGAACTAAGGGGGATTATAGAGCTGTGGGGTGGCCCTGTCACTTAACCCTTTCGTTACTAAAGAGCCCCAAAACTCCAGAAGTAATTGATGTTATTCCTATCAAATATTACGTGGAAGCAAAAATCCTTCGTAGCGGAAGGGTTAAGATAGCGGATTAAGAATAAGTTTGGTTTGGTTTGAATTATCGTCGCACTGGAGCTACACGAGGGCTATTGGCGACGGGCGTCGTATTTTAGAACCACAGTCAGGTGACGAGCCAACACCTGAATAGGCACCCAACGCAACCGTTAAGGGCGACATAGTACGCAGCGTTAGGACTTTGAAGGATATTTAACGTGCACTCCCTTACACGGGGTATTATTCGTCGGACATTTTTGGCTGCACGGGCCGTTTATAGGTCGGCAGCTATTTTGGCGATGCCCGGACCCGAACCTGGGACCTTCCGCATGCTAAGCGAGTGCTTAACCGACTGGGCTCCCCAGCCCCCGGATTTAGAATAAGAGTAGGCAATAAATGCAAAGCTCGGCAAACAAAAAATACTAACACATAATCACGTTATTCCCCTATCAATAAAATCTTAATATTTTTTGATTAATTCCTAAAAATATGGCCAAATGCAACATTTTTAAACTTTAAATATAACATATTCAGGCGTTTTCGAAATAATTTGGAACTAAACTATAAACTTGGTTCAATTGTTAAACATAAATTAGTTGTCTTAGAAAAAAATACTTGCCAATTTTTTTAAGTGACTTGCTTGCTCCTTATGGTAATCAAGCTGTCCAAAATTTTTGGGTCGGTGTTTGTCAACCCAGAGACTACCCATTATTTAAGAGGAGTAGAAAACTTTCACAAGGAGATAACTACTTTAGTTCTTTTTCAAAGGAATTAGTGAAATTACAAACTTAACTTCTTCTCTGTAAATTTTTCAACTTCTTGTTTTGATATTTTTCCCTCCAGAAATAATAAGTTGAAGTTACAGTCAATTTGTTATCGCTCGTATGATGAACTGTATAGTTTAAAAAAAATACAAGTTTAACATCAATGTTCCTATTTATTTCCGAGAAGAATTACATATTTTATTATTTACTAAGATTGCATAGGGTTTATTTTATGTATTAAATACGAAACTTTTTTTGAACTAAAGTGAAATACTAAATCGAAACGACGCACCTCGCAAAAATGAAAATAGCAACAAAAAAAAGTAAAGTTTGTTGATTTGATTTTGATATGTAGCCTTTCAGACGAATTTTTAAGATTTTTCTGTATTTTAAATTCTGTATATTTATTTAAAAACATTCCAGAAAAATGGTAGTAAGTTCATTTATTATTTAACTTACTTTTCTTTGGGGATCTCAATGTCCTACATTATTAATCTTGACACATATTTTTTTGTAGATGCAATTCATGTTGCTGTTTAGCCGACAAGGAAAGTTGCGGCTACAGAAGTGGTATGTCGCACACCCAGATAAGCTTAAGAAGAAAATAACCAGAGAATTAGTTACAACCATTTTGGCAAGAAAACCTAAAATGTGTTCTTTTCTGGAATGGAAAGAACTGAAAGTAGTTTACAAACGGTAAGTTGATGACCGTGATTTTCGTCAAGTTTCGATTTTGAATCTGGCCAAATTACAGAACAGCTATGATTATGGCTGGTCTTGATTTGGAGATTTGCTTAACATTGCTAATCAACGAAAATCCCCAAATATGGTAACACTTCATAGTTATACAGTTTGATAGGTATAGCAACCCTACATGAAGTTTTCAATCTCTACAAGAGTCGCCAATGTTACTACCCGATAATTCCTGCAATTTTAAGGCATCATCACTTAACTAATATGAAAGTAAAGCATTTTCTCTGTTCGAAATGTAATCATGATTTAACAAAATTGTCTAAACATGTTTTCAGGACAGAAATTAACTGTACGGTAACTATTGGCGAAATTTCCGAAATCGCGCACTCTTTGCAACAATGATGTTTTCCGGCAACCCTACCTGGCCATTATGGGTTTTGGTCGAAGTTGGACAGGTTGCCACAAAAAAAACTATTTATCGCTAAATCTGAAAATTGCGCCAATAGTTACCGTGCAGTAAAGGTGATCTATTTTCAAAAAGACACTTCAGGTTAAACAACGTAATAAAATTGGCTGTATTTCATGTGCTGGCCAGCGCTTTACCAGATGGGCTCTCTTCTATTTAGGAGGATACATCCCAGAACTCACAAATATTTTGTAGTGCTTCTATTGTCTACAAATTATTCAGGTTAGCAACAGTATAACAAAAGGGCCATTCTCGCTAAAATGTTCAATACATGAAAAATAATTTTAAAATATTCAATTGTGCAATTATGTTCAGGAATTTAATATAAATAATCAAGGTCTCCACAGACCAGAAATTATCAACTAATTTAGTAATTTTTGAAATCTTAGTTAATTGTCATTGAATTACCATATAAACTCTTTGTGACTGGCACATCTTAAAGTCTGACGTGGTCACAAAGTACTTCAAGTTCTCATCCCAAATCTATACATCAAGGGGTGACAAGCCAGTTCAGGGATCCTCTGCTTGGTCTCTGTCTCAAAAAAATTGGGAGGATCCACTTATCATTGAGCTAAAAAGGAAACTGGAGTTAAGTGTAAGCGAGTCGAAAACCCACTCGCACCTTTTTGAGCGAACAGGGCAGAAAAGGACCATTTTCCCTACACTTGTATGCAATGCTTGTATGAGACCCTGTATCATATGGACTTGGGCTCCTAAATATATTTTTACAATTTTAGTTCGAAAGAAATGAACTTTCTTTAACTTTAAATTCCAACAAATTTAAGAAATAACCATGTGGATCACTAACTAAGAACCAGCAAAGACGAACCCAATTGCGAAACAGGCAAATTTCTAGGTTTTCTGCCCCGTTTGTTTCTGCTGCAGTTCTGTTTCCATGTTTCATTATAGAACTGACTCATTTGCTATCCTGTTCAGTGAATTGCACACCTCACTCCTATTTTCCTCTATAGCTCAATGCCGCTTATAGTCGGTAGTGCTGCCCTCTATCATGTTGCTCTTGTACGAGGAACTTGCATAGTATATTCCAAATAGAGTGTGGTAGTGGTGCTGCCATCTACAGTACTACATGAGTATGAGTTAGAAATAAACTTGGTGTTGAGGGCAGCTCTTAAGTCCACATCACTTCAGGGATATGGGAGAAAATGCTTATAACTGCAGAGGTACCCTAGCCCCCCCAATACCTTTCACACATCAGATAAACAACAATACACAGGCAAGCCGTAAGCAAATGCAGCAGTAAGGGAATTTTAAAATCCCTTCCTTGTAGACACTGTATGTATATTTTATTATAATGGTCCAAAAGGTTATAGAGTCTAATAAAACAAAGCAATATTTATTTGTGTAATTTATATTTTCTGTAATACAAAGTTTTACACTGTTTTACAAAGTTTAATTTTGCTACCGTCAGTGCGGGTAACTTTGGCCAAAATCATAGTTTTTTTTACAAAAGAAGAAAAATTTAACTACAAAAACGATTTAAACACAAAAAAATCATTATGCATTCTAAGCATTGTACTTTTAGGAATAATTTTCGAACATTTTTGTTGAATTTTATAAATTAATAAAAAATTGGCATTGCTTTAAAAAATTAGGACACTGTTAAGAGCCGGGCGGGTAACTTTGGCCACCCATGAAATACATAAGAAACACACTTTTTAACATCATTAAAGCCTGTGTTACCGAATTAAATAGCAATATTAAAACGTTTAAACCAAAAAATAACAAAGTTATAAGACATTATAGTTATTAAAAATTGCATATAACTTAACATTTACATTGCAGTGCATCGTTGGAATGGCATTACACGATGAATACTAGTATTCCTTGTCACTTAAAAGAAAAATAAACTTCTATTTTAATAAGGAAAAAGAACTTTTTTGAAGCAAGATTTAATAACAAATATTTTTATAAAAAGCAAACGATTTTATTATGAAAGGGAAAAGAAATAATCTATTCATAATTAGGAATCTGAAAATGTTTACCTTTCGACTTTTGCGATTTTGAGTGGTATACGTTTTTTGCATTCTATATCTTTATCTTTTTAATGTTTAAAAGTGTGAGATTTTTTTTAAATATCAAAAAAATGAGTAATCATAAAAGTAAGAATTTTTCAAAAGTAGTTAAACAGAATACACTTTTACATAATTTTTTTAAAGTGCAAAGTTCCATAAAGAAATATTTACATCTATGGCCAAAGTTACCCGCATTCATCGGCAAAAGCTTCCCAATTACAAATATTTTAGTATAGCATAAAAAGTTTTCAACTTAGAATCAAACAAACGGTGTAATATTCTTCCCCATAAATAAAAGAATCGAATAGAGTGTTTTATTTAAATATTTTCAGTGTTCTTTTAAGTGTTCCAGACAAAAGTTGGAAGAGATAGATTTTTGTAATTTTATGCTCGTAAGAATGAAATCAGCATTTGAAGTATTGCCAGATTTAGAATTAGAACTTTTTTTATATGAAATGAAAGGCGATGTTTCCACCTTTCCAAAAATGTAAAACAATTGAAGATTAGATCATTTTATGAAGAGAAATTAAGAAACAAATCTTTTTCCGACGCGTGGCCAAAGTTACCCTCCGTGGCCAAAGTTACCCGCTTTGACGGTATTGAAACTTTTATTTTGTGTAATTTCATCATTTTACACCTAGGTATGCAAGCCTGTATTTCTGCTGTGCAGTTGAACAATGTGATAATGAACTCCTTACATTGGAAATTATTCATCGTTATGTAGAACTGCTCGATAAATATTTTGGAAGTGTAAGTTTAACATAGATATTGATTTTCTACAACACAAACACATAAACTCCTTAAGTACTACACTTCTTGCCAACCTTAGTTGCGTAAATAGAAATATGCTATGGTGAAGATCCTTTCGTGCATGTAAAGAGTTCCATAAATTATTTGTGAATCCATCCAGAAAGCATATTTAAAACATTAATTTCGTTTAAGTTCTAACAGATTTGAATATTATTGGGGCAATTTTATCGAATGAAAAGTGTATTTTGATTAAATTGTATTAAGATCATTTTGTATGTACATATTACCTTACAAGAGGTTCCAACTAACGGACCAACCGTGTTTTTCCCTCTTCCTTTTTACTCTTTGTTTTGCCCAAGTTAGGTTGCCATGGAGTGTAGGAGACGCCCAAGTCCATTTTGAGTTTATTTGTTCAGGAGTTTTCTAGTACTTAAAGGGTTAAATAGTCTGTTCTTGTCAAATCTAGGTACTACAAAAGTGTTGTTTGATCATAATTTATGATCAAACAAGAATTATAGCTTTATTTAAGCTATTTTTTAAACTTGAAAAAACCAATAACTAGTAATTAACAAACAACATTGATATTTTGATCATGCTTTGCTAACTTGAAATTGAATTGAATTAAAACCAAAAAAGTTTAATACCTACCAGGAATAAGAACATGCATGTAAAGAACTCTAAAATAAAACACGCATCCGGCAAGAGAATAAATTGCTCATTTCAGGAGTGAAATTGAAACAACCTATGAAATCGCAAGAAATTAAAACCGGATAATTACATCAACAGAAACAACCTTATTGGTGTAAATATTATGTATCAAAATTTAGACTGCTAAAATATTAAATTTTGTTAATTTTCCAATGACAACACATTTCTAGGTTTGTGAGCTCGATATCATTTTTAACTTCGAAAAGGCTTACTTCATACTTGATGAACTACTTCTTGGTGGAGAAGTGCAAGAAACCAGCAAGAAAAATGTCTTAAAAGCCATTGCTGCTCAAGATTTGCTTCAAGAGGTAATTATTGCTTTACAATTGTACCTACATTTTTTTTTCGTACAGTTCTTTTTAAATTGAGTTCCTTTAAACACTTCTAAAACTTTTGCTTTGGCTAAAGGTATTGAATGTACAATTTCTTTTTTTAAAACCTTATATTTTATTTTTTGTTTTTCTAACCAACTTTTAAGCAATCTGTTTTTTCTTGGCTTAAGGGGGTATGGGACACTTTCAACTTTTTTTTTTAATATTGCAGATATCAATATAATTTTTTTTCCATAAATGTATACTAAATATACTTACACTTTTAGATGGTCAAAGGTTTTAAATTAACATTATTTATTTTTTAAAAAAATAAAATGTGTCAAAAAGTGATGTCTCTTATTTTTGTTATAAGTCAAAAACTTACTTATTGGCAAACAAATATTTAGCATTTTTATAAACAGAAAAATGTATTTAATAAACTGTCTTTACCGATTTTTCTTATTTGCCATAGTTTTTTCTAAAAAAATTAATGAAGTTTTTTTTAAATAATTTCACAGGTTCACCTTTTTATAAAAATTAATAAATAAAAAAAATAAACTGTTTACAACTAATCCCTAAAGACAAATTAAAGATATATGTTTGAAAAATATGAGTGAAAAAATTTTGACACTCTATGGGCAGTAGATTTTGAGTTATATCAATTTAAAGTCAAAAAATCATCGAAAACACGATCAAGGAGAAAAACAGCTTTGAAGTTTATCCCTTTCCTTACTGAAGCACTCCAAACCGACCGAACAACTAAGGATTCAATAACGTTATTCCTATCTAATATTACGAGGAAGCAAAGATTATAAACGTGGTTGGCCAACTCAGATGTCATGACACAAAAAACTACACATCTCACGTTCTACTGCAGATATAAATAAAATTTTTGTTTTAAACTATTCTAAAATATTTGTGTTATTTTTTTATGATAGTAATAATTTTTTTGATTTTTTTGAAGATTTTGTGTCCTATACCCGCTTAATATAATTGTTTGAATTTTACTGTGCAATACAGATTATATTGAATAAATAATATGTTAATACTTCTTTTTTGTAACAAAATAACCTAGGAAATTATCTGCAATGAGAATGATCTATCACTTCTTTTAAAATAAATATAAAATTTTAAATCTGCATCGGATTACTATTTAGCAAAAAATTAAAATATGTGTTTAAACTAACACATAAACACAACAATTGTAACCATGAAATTGTCCTCTTATATGTTTTTTTTATTTTTTATTTTGCATATTTTTCACTTATTGATCCTTTATTATTTTATGTATTATATGCTTATTTAGTACTAATTAAATTATAAGACAATTCAACCTTTTTATACTTTTGTGAATAATATTAAAAAATATTTGCTACTGTAGAAACATCTTTTTTATATTATACTATAACGTATATTTTCAAGCATTTTACTTGTCATTTCACCTAGAAAAAGTATTGGAACTGCAAATATGTTTGTAAACAATTCTATATCAATATATTTTTCCCGTGGATAAAATACTATTTCTTAAAAATTAAAAATAGTGTTTAATGTAAATTGATAACTGTAAAAAAGAATCAATTTCACTGAGAGATTTCTGTACATGCTTCTTCCTTCACTAAAATGTTAAAAGAAAGAGGCTTAATTGGAAATTCTCCAATGTCTTTGCACCCTTTTTGCATTTAGAATTGATTCAAATAAAATGCTCAAAAATGAAAAAAAATTATTTTATTGTTGCACTCTATACATTTTCACACTTTTTTACTTGCTAATTCTCAAAGGACGAGGCCGTGGAAGGTGCTTTGAAAGAATTTGGATTAGTCTAATTTACAAGATCTCTTATGTCGTTTTCGTCATTTAGGATTTATCATCTCAATATACATGCTTTTTAATGTTAAATATATTTGAAAATGATGTGTGGTGTATAGGAGAAGAGCTACCTTTGATAGTTATTATAATTTATCTAACAGCACACAATATCATTTTGGGTTGTGCGCAGAAAATTGTTTTATTGTACAAAAATAAGTTTTTTAAAGAGGATCATCTACAGCTTGAATTTCTAGTATTTATGTATCTTCAACTCTAAAAGTCTTATTTTGTCTGATACACCACTTTCCTGCGTATAGTGTGAATGATATCTTTGAGAATCTGATATCTTTGTGATATGAGATGGAGCAAATTCTTACAATATTTTTTGCAACATTGGTAATTTTACTGTAATTGAATGTCTTCGTTAGTAAGTGGTGGTATTTGAGAAGTTTAAACAATATCAGGTGTCTTAGTTTAAATTTAGTTTTTAATTCTAAATTATTTGTTGAATTGGGTAATTTTAAAGTTGTTTAATTTTTTCTCCTCTTTTAAGATTTTTAAATATTCTTGTGCACTTCTTATCTTCCATTCAAAATATTTTCTTAAAATATCTTCCATTCAATGCACACCAAAAACTTTGAATTCGGACTTTCTACAGTATTTATACTAGCCAAATTATGCAAGTCTTCCTAAGATATATATGCATTACATTAGTTAAACTAAAGTATAAAATAAAAATTTTATCATTATTTATACAGTATTGAATATCCAAAAGTCACAATCACAAAACTGTCCTTAAAGTCATAATAAATAATTTTTAAGTCTTGTATTTCATTACATAAAATTTTGCCAAATGTTTTTTTTTTTTTTGAGATACTCTTATATATTCCAACTATTCAATTCTGTATACATTATATGTAATATTAAGAGTGTTTTTCTAAAAAATTATTGATATTTAAACTTGATTAACCCATAAAGCATTAGATAGCATCTTACACAGGTTAACATTAAAATAGTTTTTTAAATGTTAGTCTCATTTTTGAGGTCTTAATGTTCTTAAATGATTCACAATTAAAATGTTGGACATTTCCTCACAATTATTCAATGTCATTCTAATCTTCTTTTTTGACAAGCACTAAGAAATAATACAAATTATTCTTTTACAATAACCAAGTCACAGTGACAAAACTGTAGACAATGAGAAAATAAGATTATATTTGTATTTTACATTATTACATAAAAAAGTCAATCAGAAATAATTTTAAACAAGTTTCCAAAAATTCAATTTGTTGGTCTGTGTGAAGTGTATGTTTAGTGTCTGGTATATAAAGGGGTTGGTCTTTTCATATTGTAATTATCATTTTTATTTAATACGACGCACAGTTTAATGAAATACAGCAACCCCTTGTTATATCGCGCTGCCTGGGAGACAAGCAAAAAACCATGATTTAACTGAATGCGCGATTTTAACAAGCGACTTGATAAATATTATACTTTTGATGTATTTATGCTCTCTACATAGTTTTTAAACTAAAGCAAGTATGTATTTGAAAGTAAATCATATTAAATAATGAAGCAAAAATTTAAAAAGGACTATTATACTTATTTATGAACATTACACAGTATCGCACAAGTAATACTATACATATTTCACTCGTTTTCTAGTAAATTCCATCTAAAATTAGCTGAAGATTTGATTTTTCTCATAAAACCTGTTTACCTTTAAATATTTTTTTTTTTTTTCATGTTTAAAATCTTAGCCATGTGTCATATGTCGATTTTAAGGAAAATACTTATAGAAAAAAATGGAGGAAAAATTGCGATATGATACAAGGCGCGATATATCCGAATGCACAATGTAACGAGGGGCGATCTAGCGAGGGTTTACTGTATTAAATTTTTCCTTATTTTTCATTGTTTATTATTAAAGGTGCTAAGATATATATTAGAAAATTATACATTCATTTTTTCTTAATGTTTTACTCTTTATCAAAGTAAAAAGGGCCACTATTATATCATTCATTGATAAGGTTTATATGTAATTGTAAAAGTATATATTTCACTATGTTAAGCATGTAATCCAGTATTAATGTCATTAAAATTTTTTTATTTAAACATAGCCTCTGGTGCTAATAAAAATATAATAAATGGGCATGTGAATGATCATAGCTGCCTAACAACATTTTCGTTAACAAACAGCATTTTTTTGGATTTGTTAAGAAATTTAAATTTCAGCTATTAAACATAGTTCCGTTGTCGTTAATTTCTTTTTCCAACATGATATTTATGCATAGATTTTTATAAAAAAATATTCCAACAATATTTTCTTAAATTTGTTTTTAATATTCATTTATACTAATGTTACTATTCGTTAATTTTAATATATCTTTTCTTATTCCTATTGGAGCATATAAATATATTCAGTGTCAAACTTGAAAAACTATAACTTTTGAGGTAGCTGTAAAAATGATTTCTAATTTTTCTTTGTATATTTGTATTGTGTTTTTTCTTTGTATATATATTTTTTCTTTATATATTTTCTATTGTTTTTAGCCTACTTTTCTTTTTTTTAATTCGAAGAATTAAAAAAAATAAAAAAAAGTAGGTATTGACATGCGGTCGATGTCCGTCCGTCCGTCTGTCTGTCCGTCCGTCTGTCCGTACCCCCCTTCCAAAATCGGTTCTATCCATCCGATCTTAAAAATTCTTTTTTTGTTAGAAAGCTATGACCTCGGAGACCCGACTTTCATACTTTTTGTCCGTCTGTCTGTACGGACGGACGGACATAAATCTACTATTTGTCGACGAATTTCCCATTGAATTAGCATTGAAATTCAATTTCGAGTCATTTAAATCGCTGAATTTAACTACAAATGCTACGGAAAAGTGATATACGTCAAAAAATTCAGCGTATCCAAATGAGAATATATTGAAAATTTCAGAAAAGAATTCGAATTCTAAGTACTTCAATTACTTAGAAAGCTTTAACATTTAATGCTCATTTAAAAAGCATAGGAAGCCATTTTATTAGAAATAAATCACCATTGCCATGGCAACAATCGCTTGAGAAACTTTAATTCTTTTAGACAATGAATTAAAATAAATTTATTTTTGCGACATCGATCAGTTTGAAATGACGTCAAATATATTTCACTTCAAGATTCTGTTTGTAGGTAAGCAATGTTTTCATTCTATTCAAAAGAGAAAAATATTACATATTTATTCTTTGAAATATAATTTTTTGCAAACGATTTAAGTAATAATTATTTAATTCTCGAAATAAAATAAATGAAACTAGCTGAATTTAGCTGGTAAATGTTTAATATAGAATTAATGCTGTGTTTGGCGCCTTTTTACATGTTAAACACAACTGTTGTTTGGAAGCAGGTTAAGTGACAGATTCTGTTACGAACCTACTTGTTTATTTACATTTATTATTTTAAGTGCATTTTGGAATAGTTTTATGGGTTTTTTTCTACGAAAAATTAAATATTTATTTTTGACTACAAATAAATCATGCGGACGATAAGTAATATTTATTTTATTGGTGATAGAAAATAAATGAAAATAATGGCTTTACGAAGTTGAAATTATAGCTAGATGCTGTGATTAGTGAAATTTATTCTTTTGTATATAAATTTAATGTAGAAACGGTTGTTGATGTCACTTACTGTAACGATCCTAGTTTTTTTAAGATAATAATTTTTAGTAAGTATTTAAGTAACAGGAAAGTAGGCTATTTTAGTTCTTTTAGAACTTCTTGTTTCTTTATATATTTTCTATTTTTTTTTCTTTGTATATTTTCCATTGTTTTTTTCTTTATACATTTTATTTTGTGTGTTTCTTTATATATTTTTTATTGTGATAGTTATTGCAATACTTGTTATAAATAATTTATTTATAAAATATATTATATAAATTTTTTATGAATGTTATATTAAGTATCTTCATGGTTCTACATAAATATTGTATGCATATCTTACTGTGAATTGAGCTGTTGGGATTTTACAATTAAATGTGTTTTTAACAATGAATTGTAGTTGCACAATCAAATAACCTAAACCATCTCATTCGGTAGAAAAAAACATATAAAAAAAGGATTTATGATGTATGGTTTTCTAGCATAATCTATTTAAAAAAATTAATATAAAACTGCCATAAAGTATACTTATTTTTTATTGGTTGTTTAAGATCAAAGTTTTAAAATATTAAAAACCCTAAAATTGTCATTACAATTATTTCATACCCAATTTGTTATTAGAGTATTCCTTTTAAATATTATAATATTTTCAAAAAGTCTGGTGATCTAGATGTCTTAACTTTCAACTGCTATATTTGTAGACAATCTTAGTATCGGTATGTGTCTGTATTTCTTAACTATTCCTCGCTGAATGTTCTTCCCCCTCATAAGATTGCAATTTACAATACTTAAACTTCATATTTACTATATTACTATATCTATGTTAGGTATGTGTGTGTGAAGTGTTACTTATTAATGTGTTAAATGTTTTCTTTCTTTTTCTTTGTGAATAATAAGAAGAGAATAGCAAAGAGGTTTATAGAGTTTTACTATTTGACATTTCATAGATTGGTGCTTTACCTTAAAATAGAAATGTCTTGAATGTTATAGTATCAAGTTTTAAGAATTACTACTTGTACTAGTATATAAATATAAGCCTCCAATGTTAAAAAAAACTTTACCTAAGACATAACTATGTTTTTTTCATCTTTGCTGGAGAACTTAAAATTACAAAACAACATTATATTGCTTGTACAATCTGTTATTCTTTTGGAGAACAGATTATATACTTGTCTAATAATTTCAACGATCTATAATATATATTGGCTGGATTGCTTAATATTATGAAAACAAGTTGGATGCCAGATGTCTTAAGACAACTATTCAACCGGGGACAACGTAAATTTGCTTTCTTTACCTTTTTACTTTTTTTTTAATATTTCGTTTGTGGTATCTCATCCCTACATTTTCCAATAAGTTCTAAACCTGATGCCAAATAACAAGACTTGCTATCCCGCTTGCATGCTCGGCCATTTTGCTGGTCCCATATTGGTCAAATTTTTTAGGATCAATTAGCACTGGGAGCAATCTATCTAGTATGTATTATAGATCACATATACAATTTTGCCAAAAATTTGAAAATACTCTGAAGAATTATAAATTCAGAGCAGTTGCTTTAGAAAAATCTGTTTTAATGTGATTCATGATATAAATGTGCTTAAAATTATATTATATGACTTTTTAACCACTGTCTCTGTGTCGTACTTGTACTAGTCAATGTTAATAAATTTTTATAAAATTATCTTGGCATTTAATCTGTTTCTTATCGCACATATTGATTAATAAGCAACTACACATTGGGTATTATGTTCGAAATACTAATACTGAATCATTTACACTTATGTAGGAGGAGACACCGCAAGGATTTTTTGAAGACCACGGTTTGGGTTAGGGTTGCCACCTTAAGGTGGTAACCGAAGGAACTTAGCAAGGAACACATAAGCAGAAAGTCAAGAATAGAATCAAAACTTGTATGAAACACAGTCATGTGTTCTCTAGAATGTCATGCAACACAAGCCTTCTTGAAAACTATTTTCAAGCTCATGTATTCTTATTAGTTAAAACTATTGGAACATTATGTTATTTAAAAAAGTTTCTTTAATGAAATTTTAAATTTGTTACATCATTGTAAAATTTGTTCTGCAAATTTTAATAAAAATCTGTTAAACTGGAGTGTGCATTTCTATTATACTAGAGAACACATCACTTATACTGTGTCTAGCCAGAATGTAAGCTTTGAAAAGACTTTCTTCCCCCATCGCTTCGCTGGTTTTTTTAAGTAAACGGGAGGAACATTGCTTTTCTAAACCTAGCGCGTTTGAGGTTAACAATCAAAATAGTTAGTAGTAACCAAGTAAGGTGGGGGAAAAACACGTTCACATCGTTTCAAAGAAAACCGCATGTGGGGAAGGTTAGGAAAATGCTTTCGAAGCTTGCACACTGGCTAGACAAGGTATAGTTGAGGCTAACATTGAAACATGAATAATTAGATTTGTCATTACTGGCCCCACACAAGATTTAAACATCTCAAAACCGGATTTGTCAAAAACAACCTTTAATTTTAAAGAAAACTTACTCATAAAATTAACTATATTCTTTAATTAATGGATTTTTGGTTGTTAAAATTTCAATCGCTAGTTATTTCTCGACAAATTTATAATGAACAAGAATAAAGTTACAAATTTATAATGGTAATGATATGGTAATAATGGTAAATTTATATTCTGATTGGAATTAATATTCTCATTTTCATATTATGCACATAGTGTGTGTGGAAGCTAACACTGGAAGTAATAAAATTCCAAAACCTTATCAGAAAAACTGCAAATCTAAATAACTCTATTAGTAATTTGAATAAAGGAAAAACACCGCCATATTCAGCACAGAACACTTCTAAAAAATGTACAAGTACTAATGTTCCTCATTGAATTATGTAGACAAGACATAGTTTAGGCAAATTTTCTTTAGTTTATTAAGTAGAATAATTTGTTTTCCTTATAAAAATAATTCTTAGAAACAAATTAATGATAGGAACAAAGTTTAAAAATATTTGAAGAAGAAAATGCATATATTCACCACCAAATACTGAGCATTGAATATGGCTTTTTTTTAAAACTCATTTAGGTGTTGAATACAATGCAAATAAGTATAAACAAATTGACTAAACTATAATTTATTAAACAATCATATAACACAATACATAAAAAATAACAAATATTAAACTGTTGATCAAACACTTTTCTGTAAATGTCGAATCATTTTAATAGCCTTTACGACCACGAAATCTTTGACGATTATCCAACTGAAACAAAAAAATATATAATCTGATTACTTGCTTAAACATGTTTACAATATAATATTTTATAATCAAATTCAATAAAAGATTTAGAAGTTAAAAATTTAATAAATTCTTAAAAAGTTTTTTAATGCAACTTAAAAAAAAAAATCATAAACAACAGTCACCAAGAAAAAAATAACATCGATTGTTTATGGAAAAAACGGAACAAGCTGTTATTTTTAACCAGTTTTTAGAAATGAACTAGAACAATAGGTTACTGGTTAGGTGATTAAATGTAACATGCATTAATTATTTAGAGCTGATCAGATAATGACTACATTTTTCCAAAAATAGGAGACCAAGCAGCTAAATTTTTCGTTTCTTCTATCTATATATTATTACATACATGAATGTCACCTGTCAAAAATTTTGTAGTCACATAATTTTTTTAATTGGCGTAAGAAAATATATAAAGAATCAAACTTGTTAGAGCGTGGTTAAGTATGCCCCCACCTGTCTTTACACAGCAGTGAATTTTAAATAAAATTTTACTTTAAAGGTATTATTAAATTATGTAACCTTATTATTTTTTTAATGTAAAAACTGTCAAATCGATTTACAAAATCACCAAAAGGTCTTTGAGTGAAAATAACAGAAACATGAATATATGTTAGTTAAAAAGCATGTTTAAAAAACTAAGTAACTCCGAATGCAATGCCTATTGTACGCATGAAGGATAATGTAATCATTTATGACTGCATATTTCTATCTTAAGCTTTAACAGAGCCAATCATGCCTCATAATATGGAACCCTGGTCAAGTGACGAGGTTGACACTTGAGCAGGCACCCAACAGAACTTCGAGCAACAACATGAAGGATACTAAGCATAAAAAAAGTTCTTACCAAAGATCGTTTACACTCAAAAAGTAGTGTTTTTAATGAAAAACACTCAGCTGGAACTGAAGGATCTCTTGATCTCAAACATTCTTTGGGGGATTTGTGGTGCTATAAGAAAAGTTCAAAAGGTTATGCTGATTCAAGTACAGGGTTATCATATTAAACCAAACAGTAAACTATGGTTATGTACATGTTTAAAATCTTGATGGGCTACAGTTCCTGAGTAATTAAGGAACAATAAAAAATGAAAATATCACAGAATACTGATATTAAAAATTAAATCATGGAAATGCAGGAAAAAAAGCAGGAATAAAATACTTCACCTGGATTATTAAAATTTGTGACACATTGGAAAAGTGCAATTTTTCAATTGGAGAAGCTGTCCCAAATAATTATATGCAATTTTTAACAGTTAAGTTTAAGTTAAAGTTTTGATTATGGTAGAGGATACGACATTTATAACTAGTTAATACAATTTTTTTGCCGATAAGTTTGGGAAATGGGTTGTCCGGTTGGGTGCCATAAGTTAATGCTGTTTGAGTACAACCACGTTAAAAAAAAGTATTGTAACTTTAAAGGTTTTTTGAAAGTATTACTGAAATTACTGGTTGATATGGCAGGTTCAATATAATATCTATTATGGTTGAGGCTAAGAACGTTGCACTGCAGCTGCATCTTGAGAAATTACCAAGGAATAATGGAAACGAGTGATAATTAAAGAAATTCAGCTTTCCTATATTACACAGGGCTGTGGGTCGCCATGTGGTCAGTGTCTCGATCTATGGATGGGAAGGTCCCACGATCGAGTCCTGGTCTCTGAAAACCCACCGAGTATATGTGGAGTACGTGCTCATTAAATCTGTTGGGTCTGAAAGTCCTGTGGGCGGTCAACGTCGTTGGGCAGTTTCCCACGGGTACAGATCCCTGGAGACTACCCCGTTCTTCAGGGACATGTCTAAATTGTGGAGGTTGGGCGTGATAGATGGCAGCAACTGTTACATATGTTGTGTCTATCTTATTTGACGAAGGTTTATAAGCGGGTCTCTGACCAAGCACACAGGCCTGAAAATATGTGTATACCAACCTACCTATTTACACTGCATGCATATGTATGACCGTTGCATTATAGAGTTTAACCAATAATACTTTAAAAAATAGCAAAACTTTTCTGTTCTTTCTGAAGCATTAATTTATTACATAAGCCTCACTAAATAAGTCTATTTTATCAACATAATAACACAAGCATCATGCAATGCTCAAATTTACCCCAAAAATTTAATTATTATTACAAACCAATTTCACACAATCAGACGATTGAAGGCAAAGGAGCAAGTCCTCTCTTACTCCTGAACATGGCTTAGAGTCTTTTTTAGTTAAATCCCGATCTTCATCGTATACAGGCATTTCAGATTCTCGAAATAGTTATATTTTTAGAAGGATTATAACAGGAATTGTTAATATATAACGTAAAATCCTTAGAAATCAAGTTCAGGCTGTTTTGTTTGTAAACAAACAAGCCAATAACAGATATTTTGTTGCCATTTCTTACTAAATAGAATATTCACCGTAGTGCAAATTTTTAAACAAAACTGAAACAAATATTTATTATTTATTTAAAAAAAGTTTAGACACATAAAAAATGTTTTTTTTGCATTATAATTAAGCTTCTTTTCGCATAAGTTGTTGAAAGTTACGAATTTAAGTGTCTGTGTTAAAGTTAATAGCTATGAAACGAGATTGAAATAGACAGCCAAAAGGGTTTCTATATCTAAACATCGTACATATAAGTTTGTAAAAGATATTTTGATTTAAAATTAAAATAACATTGAAATCATTTAAATGCAATTAACTTATTGGTAATTAATCAGGTATTCAGAGTTTTACAATATGAATCCGCTTACGTAAGTTTTTGTTCTCCTTATTTAAACTTCTTTATTATTGGTTATTTGGATACGAATTTTAAAGTTGTTCATCAACTTTTCGCACTATTTTGTAATTTCTTAAAGTAATTTTAAATATAAATAATACAACTCAACTGAGTCCAAGTCACCTCACTTGGTTATTCTTTACACACAAATGGTTATTAATATCCTCTATGGTAAAATTACTTCAAGGAATCGATGCAATATATTAGAAGTGTATACTTGTTTACTTTGTAGTGTATTTAAGATATCAAATCATTTTGAAGAAAATACTTAAAAACACAATTATGTTTTCATATCTTAGACTCCATTTTTTTCTGATATTTGCCCCCCCCCCCCCCCCCCCTTATATCTTTGTTTCAATTATTTCAGCAATGTGAAAAACATCGCCAAGCTCAATGAAATAGAATTGGCTAGAGGAACAGTGGACAAGAAGTCATGGCACGATATGTACAAGGACAGTGCATGGATATTCATTGGAGGTTTAGCCTATGGTTTAACAGAGGGAGATGTTTTGAGTGTTTTTTCTCAGTAAGTACAAATTTTTTTCACATACAGAAGACCTACATTAAAACATATATTATTAAAACTTTAAACATGAAGTAGACTGACATTTTACTTTAGACTGTCACATTGGCTGTTAATAAGGGTTTAAAAAACTTAATTCTAGGGAACAAAACTCTACTCACAATTAACCAGATTCAAAATCAGTGGACTCACCACTGAACTGAACTGAAACTCTGGAAGGAGCATCGAAATGTTCGCCAATAGGGTCAGTGAAGCCCGGCAATCCTGTAATAGCAACCCAACTTTTGCAGCCCACCCTATACTTTACCTGTTAAAATAGGCTTTTTAAACCAACTTTTTCACTAATTTTTTTTTACTGAAAATTGATATGTTATTACTTAGGAGTTTCTTTATATACTGAAGTTTTTTAAACATGTACTTTAAAAAAAATAAAAATGCAGGAACAATCTTTAAAACTTAAATTCCTTGGTGTACTATTCTTGGCGAGCGATTGGCGACATCCAATGCAAACTGTCAAGTCAAGTGTCAATTGTGAGCGGTGAATTCGTGCCAAATGTGGTACATATTCTCCCTAAGGCTGTCACCAAGTGACCCAAAAATAGGCTTCACTAGCTTATCATGGGATGCTCCTTCAGAGTTTCAGTTCAGTTCAGTGGGACTCCCAAACAATAAAGAAAAAATTGTTTAAGACATTCTTAAAATAAATAGTGTTTGTTTCACTTAATTTCTCAGTTTTTGTAACACATTTTGGTATGTTTAAAAGAGAATGGAGCAATAGGTTGGAATCTATGTCACACACGAAATAAATTCAAATAAAAAATGCTCATTAGAAGTTTTCAAAGGTGTTTGAGTTTAATTTTATTGAAATGTCCCATGCAGCTTGCGGTAATTTTCTCTGTGATAGTCAGAGATAAAATGCACAACGAAAAACCTTGTTTGAAATTCATTTAGAAATCTTTTGGCACTCTCAGCCATTGAGAAATGGCCAGTGGTGAGATTACATAATTAGTCAAAAATGCGTTCTAGAAATTTCAAATATATAAACTATGGAGCAAATTTAAGAAAAATCAAGTCAGTTTCTAAATATAATTTTGTTTTCTTTTAATAATGTATTTTGGGGTTTCGTTAATTAAATCGTACTTTTTCATATATATAATTCATTATTGATATATGTTATTCATTATTGATATATATTATTCATTATTGATGTATATTATTCATTATATCTTCATAATAAATATTTCCAATATTTTTGTTGTTTGTTTACAGGTTTGGAGAAATAGTTAACATCAACTTAATTCGTGATACTAAAACTGGAAAAATAAAAGGATTTTGTTTTCTTTGTTATGCTAACCAAAAGAGTACAATATTAGCTGTTGATAACTTAAATGGTATTAAGGTAAGTTTAACTGCATTCTCTAAAGGGTATCTCATTAAACTGAATATTATGTTAAAAGTTTAAATATTAGTTTAGTTTTTAAAGCAACAATTTATTTCTTCCAAAATATTTGTTATTTCTAAAATAATAAAATTAACAGCTTCTTATAAAACTTAGGTTATTTAAGGTTGTAATTTATATTAAAGTTTAGTGTTGATATATATTTTAGTTAAATTTTATATGAAATTGACATAATTTTTTGGTAATCTACTTTTGAAACATGTTGCATAAGCTTAACATCTGATCAACATAATGAGTTTTTAATGTTGGCATTATCAAGACATATTGGATAAAATTTGAAATAAAAGAGTTACCATCAATTATTTACTACTTCTATTTTCAAACTCATAACTACAGAAGCTAATTTTATTGCCTATTCTTAAATCCATGTAAAACAACTATGACCACACAGACAAAAAAAAAGCTTAAGTTTGAGGTGTTTGGGTGCAACAAAATTAAATCCCTAATGCAACATTGCGTAAATGTTATTATTGCAGAAGTGCAACAAATTCAACCAGTTAGCTACTCTTTTTTAAATCTGTACTGTAGTACCTGGATAAATACTTGAAGTTTTAAGTCAAATTCAAGCAAACTAATTTTTGTTAATTTTGCTTGTTAATTTTATTTTTAAGCCCTGGCTGAGTCGTTGGATTTTCTGAATGGGAAAATCTTGGGCATGCATGTCATATGATTATGTGGCATGTAAAAGATCCCTGGAGGGCCTATTTCTTTCGGCAAAATTAAATCTCTGCATACTTTAACATCCACAGAGAGCCCAGATTCATTATAATCAGAATCTGTGCATCAAAATTGGTAGCGACTAGCGAGAGTCACCTAGATGGTGCCACAAAAAATGGCTCTCAGTTCTGGGGAATATTCTGAGTCTGCAAAGGCTTGACCGCCAATATTGCAGCCGCATTGGAGAAAAAAAATTATCTAATAAAAATTTTCGCCACATTTCCTTACGAAACAAAAATGCAACAAACAGATATAATATTAGTGTAGTACCCTCAATTTTTAGCATGAGCAATAAACATAACTACTTTTTTTTATGTCACTAAAGTATTGTTTCGTTTTTAGTTATGTGGGCGAACCATCAGAGTAGACCATGTCTCCAACTACAAGCCACCAAAAGACCGCGAGACTGATGATGACCTCACAAAACAACTCAAGAACGAAGGTTGTGCTCCGAAACCGATTAAGGTTGAAAACGCTCACTCTTCCAATGTATCTGAATCGACTTCAGCAGAAAAGAAGAAAAGCAAGAAGGCTAAAAAAGGTTAATTGAATATATTTGTAATGATGTTTCATATAACTTACTGTTTGGGGAACTTTTATAGACTTGTCTGTGTCTTGGCAGTAGAGTTATTGTGTTTGCTTATAAAGCTAAAAATTTCTTATTCATTATATGTTCATTTTTGTACAAAGTATTTATTGTAAAGGAATTAATAGCATATTTTTAGTGTGGCAGTAAGTGAATGTACACCAGTGGTTTCCAACCTTTTCTGAACCATCGCCCCTTACTTTAGGTTGACCAACACCCATCGCCCCCCTTTTAATTTTTATGTTATGTCTAATCATAATTTGAGTTAAAGTGTAACTAATAAAGCAGTTTTATTATTTTAAACACTTACTACCATACATAAAAAATAACCAAAGCAGCTTCATATAGTCACTCTTCAATAAAAAAAATAAATAAAATATGTATTTTCAACAGATTTTTTAAAGAACAAAAGTGAAATAACTAAAATATTTAAACTGGATTCTGGATAATTTAAGAGAGTTTATAGTAAAAATTGATTGGGTGTGGTTAGAGAAAGTTCTACTGTACAATATTATTTTAAATTTCTCCCCTTGAATACTTATCGCCCCCCGATCGCCCACCAACTATTTATTGCCTCCTTGATTGCACAAATCGCCCCCAGGTTGGGAACCACTGATGCACACAATTAATCAAAGAATTTTTGATGTGCCTAAACTTTCACATGCAAGATTGTATATAGATTTCTTATTCTTAAATGTTTTGGAATGTTAGCCAATTTATACAGTAAATTCCCGTTACAACGAAATTCAAGGGACCGAAATAGTTTTTCGTTATAGTGGAATGTTCGTTAAAACGGAATTTCACAAAAAAATCTTAAATTCAAAATGCTTCAAGTCAATAAAAATATGCAAAAATTTCATTAATATTCAAGTTACAATAATTATATTTTAAATAATAAAGTTTAAAATAATATATAACTAAGATTAATAGTTTATAAAAGTTAAAGAACAATAAAAAAGTTAAAAGAACAAACCTCGCGGGAAAAACAATTATTCTAGCTTTCATGTAAGCATGAAATCGGAATGAGACACTAAAAGACAACCTGCTCACACTAGAGAGAAAAGAAGTGAAGAAAAATACAGAACGGACGTGTCGATCCTTTCCCTTTGGTTAAGGTTAAGTGTGTAACAAACCATTAGTCTTCAAGAAATAATATTCTGTGACAACAAAGCCAACGGTCGATCTCATTCTTAAAAGACTGCCTTATAGTGACAAAAATAAAGTAACGCCCATGTACACAAGGTTTCAAAATCAATCCAAGAAACAACAAAATCTCAAAGTCTCATAATGACAGGATATCGTTGGAGAATTCTAAAGGGCATTGTACTGGTCACTCACTACAAATGTTTAAGTATGAACCATGGAATAGAATTTTCGCCCATTCTTAGGGGGATAGGGAAGAATTCAGATAAGCTGAAGAATAGAAGTATGGTGATCCCACCCTCCCCCTTTTCCTCCGAAGTGACAATAAAGTGTTGGACACACCCTTTTAAAACTTGTTTGGTGTTTTTGGAAACAGCAGAAACAGAAAAGTACGGACTTATCCGCAGAAAAATCCTTCGTTATAATGAAACTAGGAGTTTTGAAAATTTCGTTAAATCGGACATTTTAAAGCATTATTCTTATGGGATTTCAAAAGGGACCGAGGATTAATTTCGTTATACTGGATATTTCGTTATAATGATATTCGTTATAAAGAGATTTTACTGTATTATTGTACTAAATATGTATTTCAATTAACTATGATCTCTCATTTTTAGCTTAAAATTTAAGATAATTTAATCCATTTTTTCTGTGCTTTTTCCTTATTTGTTTTGCATAAATTGGGGAGGTAAAATTGTAACATTAAGAATAAAGATTCATGTGTTATAATTTAACGCTTTCACTACGGAAACGGCCCCATCAGCCGTACTACTAAGGATTTGATAATGATATTCCTATCACATATTACGCGGAAATAAAAATCCTTTGTAATGAAATGATTAATCTACAAAACTGTGGTATAGATGTTCAACCTCGTAATTATGGAATGAAAATTGTAGCTCAACCTGTTATTAATTTTGAAATGACGAAATATTAAAAAATTGTTCATCCTAGTTAAAATAATTTGTGACTAACATGTTTGTGAGACACCCCAAAAAAAATCATTCCTTCATTTCATTTCAGAAAAAAAGAAACACAAAAAGAAGAATAAGAAACATGAAAGCAGAAAAGAAACAGAAAACTTTGAGAATGTGAAGGTGAAAGAAGAAAAACCCGACCCAGGTTATGACAAGAATGAACGGCTAGACAAAGGCAAGAGCAGAACAAGAAACGAAACAGATTCCGATTCTTCAGACAGCGAATCAAGCTCTTCAGACAGCCATGTCTCTGATTCAAGCGACCAACAGCGATCAAGACAGAAAGCAAGCCACCACAGCAAACACAAAAATACTTCAAAACACAGTCACAGAGAAAAGTATGATAACCTTATTGGCTCTAAATCGGGAAGTTCCTATGACAGGGATGCGTATGAAAGTATCCAAAATGAAAAGAGCGCATCTAGTAGAGATGGATATTACGAATCAAATAAGAAGAAAAGATATCAAGATGCTGTTGAATCTGCTCCTAGAAGCAGATCTCCTGATAAAGATCGCAAACGAAAATATTATGATGAAGACGAAATCAATGAGCGATCCGATTCCCATAAGAAAAAACACGCAGCTGAATATAAGACATCTTCTAAGCATCAAAGACATGATAGCTCATCTAGCAGTGGCAGTGATTCTGACCAAGGACAATCTAGGCTTCAGGATAAAAGGCATGAAAAATACGGAAAAAGCCATTTTGATGAAGAAAGGTTCAGTAAGTCTCGAAAAAAGTATGATGACAGTCAACAACGTGATTATGACAGGTATAGTGAGAGGAAGTCAAAGCATGAGAGAGATCGGAGATGATGGTTTACCAACTTGTCGATTGACAGTTTTCATGACAGGATTTTATAATTCATTTGGTTATATATTTTTTTCAGATGTTGGATATAAAAGTATTATGTTTTTGCTCATTTTCTTTTGTAATGCCACATAATAAAATAATATTAGACTTTCAGTTTACATTGTCAATTTATTTGTTTATTTTATTAAATGCATATTTATAACATTTATTTTGCTATACAGTTCAAGGAATCTCTATAAATGTTGGTAGAATTCAGAATAATCTTTGTTTTTATAAGTAAATTATCAATTTATATTTTTTGGGTTGGATCAAAGAAAGTCATTTATTCATTGCATATTTAATATTTGGACAGTAAAGGAACCATTCTGACATTGAGAAATATTTCAAATGTGATATTCTGATTTATTCATTAAATATAATGTACCTTGTAATTTAATTTTAATCAAATAAGTTCAAAATACATAAATGCACTCAAACTAATCTTTAAAAGGCAATTCAATCAAAAGTGTGATACAGTGTAAGAAATGATACAGTACAATATGGTAGAACACTAGCGCTTTCTGAGGAATAAGCAAATTTTCAACACATTAGGTATGGCAGTTTTTGTTAATTTCTGTAGTAAAATTAACAAAAACTGCCATACCTAATGAGTTGAAAATTTGCTATATGAAATAGGTTTTTAAGACCTCCCCAAAACTTCAAATTTTACATTTATAATTTATTATAGCTTTGACAATTGAAAAGCACAGGCCCCTATTTCTAAAATGATCGTGACCACAAGCCCTCTACAGTATACTACGAGCATGTTCAAAGGTACGGAGATACCAGCTACTCTCTCAAAATATGCTTGACTGTGGTTCTAAATAATGATGCTCGTCTCCAAAAGCCCTCGTGATAAGATAATTTAAACTAACCCTTTCAACTAGGGCCTGTCCTATTAAAACTCAGCCTATAGATACAACCTATTTTGGGGGCCACTTTACGAAAAATGTTATGCTTGATTGATGGTGCTATATGACCTATGTTTTAAACTTTTGTTGCAATTTTATTGGCTTCCTTATGAACACCGACCAAAACAATCAGGTTAGGTCCATTTTTCTTCAGTCAAAAGTGGAGCATCAGAATTTTTTTTTTTTTAGTTTACTGATATTTTAGGGATTTACAGCATGTAGCATAATAGAAAGAAACTGAAATTTATTAGGGGCCCCTTAAAAATTGGCCGGGCCTTGTGGAAGAACAGGCCCTGCTTTCAACATTTACTACAAAAGAAGTTTTGGTTTTTTCGCATTTTACAGGCACTTTTTCTGCGAAGCACCGGGCCGATCCCCCCAGTCACATGACGGCCCTGATTGAGGATAATACGACTCGAAACTTGATATAGTGTTTCAAGTAAACGAATAGGATTAATCTCCCCAAACATCTAAGTTGAGTAATCGTCTATCGTTATGCAATTTAATCGCATTTTGCAATCTTATCCAACATTGCAATTTGATGTGATAAAATGCGCTGAAGTTTCGAATTAGCCCATTCGAATTGATATAGTTGAATGTGTTAAGTTTCTTTACGGACACCGTACTTACAAAAATGGAGAATAAATCGGATTTAATGAAAACGAATTACAATGAAAATTTGAAAGCCAAAAAATACAATGATAAGTTCAATCGTCTTATCAACATGATAAGGCCGAATTTCGAATTCATGTTGGAGTTCTTGAGTGATGTCGTTGAATCAGGTTAGTTGATTTCTCTATCAACTCGTCGAGTCTATTTAAAATTGAAACGTGTTTTTATCGAAACACGAATAATTTGAGACCATTTTGCGATAACAGTTTTTCATTTTGTGATAACCTCTTGCAAAATCGTACATGCTTAATTTTTATATAACTATATTTTCAAACAAATATGCTGTTAAAAGTATTTTTTGTTACAGAATTTTTTTAAAAAAAATATTAACGTTTAATGCACATTAATTTGAATGGATATTGAGGTCTTACATTCTAAAAATACAATTTTTTTTTTGTGCTACGAATTCTAAATGTATTGCATTTTTTTGCTAACGCACAAGCAATCTTTGTTATTTATTTATTACTAGCTGTTATACCCGACGTTGCACGGGTATAGGTGAAAAAATAATTTAATAGTCAATTTAACTATATTTTCTTTCATTTGAGTTACATAAGATATGAAGATTACCCAGTAATTTTTTCCATTTAATTACCCATCTTGGATATAGTAATGATTAATGTTAATTTCAAAAATACCTTTAATAAGAAGCTCAAATTAAAGAGAATACATATTTAAGTAAATAAATAATCAGTAAGAATTAAAAATAAGCCACTCTAGCAAACAGCAAACTATTTGCATTTTTTTTTATAAGTTTATTTGCTTTTTAATAAGCTTGTGTTGCTGATACCGTTCGTTATTAAAGTACAAAATCCCGCTACTTATATGACATTAAAAATTCAAAATTTTAAAAATGCTATAAAATTAACGAATAATGTCATAGTAATTTCCCGAATAAAAACATTTTAGCTCATTTGGCGTGTTTGAAAAATTTGTCGAGGAAAATATATAGCTACCATTACACCCATTCAGCTCTGGCGCAAAGACCATCGCACAACCAACCAGCTATTTAAAAAAATGCTCTTTTGCACGTTTTTTGTAATAATTTGGCGAGTTTGGCAAAGTATTTGGCGAAAAAGGGAAGACATGAAACCCTAATATGCATCTGTAGTGCAACGGTCTCTAAAAAACCAACATAGTTCAGTAAAAGCTTAACTATGCTTTTAAAAAATTCATAATTAAAATCATATTTACACAATAAAATAATAGAATGGAGACTGGTAGGATTACGTAACTTGAAACATATCCAACTATTTTTTTCAAATTATTAATTTTGTTTCTGAAGGCAATGAACAAATATTAAATAAATAAAACATTTTCAATTTCAATTGTTTTCTAAAAAGTTTTATTTAAATATTTCTGCCTGATGGCATCACGAAAGAGAAAAAATGATCGGATTTGAGCGAAAGTGGTGTATTTTTTCCCTTAAAACGTTCGAAAATGATAGAAGGAATGGTCCGATTCGAAAAATTCTTAGCCTATGTTTGTTCTGGAGATGAGATGAATTTTTGTGCCAAATTTCGTGACGATCTGTTGCGTGGTTATTAAGTTTTTGCGTCCTATACAGACAAACACACAAACAGAAGTCGTCTTTTATGTATATAGATTATTATTATTTTTTTATATTATTTAGTCCATTTTAACATTTTTAATGCAATATTTCTTTGAAATATACGCTGATAAAACTTTTTTTTTGCAAAACCTACGAAATTTTGCTCGTCCCATTGTGCTACGTCAATTTTTTGTATAAATATACGACTGCTACTAGTAAGCGAAAGCTGAAAGAGATTTAAAGATTTCTTTTCAGCCTTTCTTCTGAACCGTTTAACCATTTCAGTGTTTAAACTTACAAAACCTTCAACCCTTAAAGCATCTCACAACAAAATAATAGTAACAGGATTGTAAAACAAAACATTTATTTCAATGGATAACCATCCAACCAGGCTATAATGCTTTGTAGCAAAATTCACTTTAAACATTTTATTTTTAGCTTCACATAAAATTTGTAGTGGCGACAGCTGTCAACACTAGGCTAGATTACTATTTTTGGTGCTGCCATCTAGTGGGTAGTGTCTTTAACTAAAACTAACCCTATATAAATTTTAAGCTATTGTTTTTCCCCACATTTTTCATAGTAAAATAAAAACGTATTTTAATCAGCTGACGAGTAAGACATTGCTATAGAGTGCATTAAAATAATTTTCAAAGTTCCTCACTCCATTATTGATGTACCAACAACGATTTAAATGCTTTAAAATTATAAATTCCAATGCTAATTCAATGGGAAATTCGCCGACAAGTAATATACAGATGATGTTTGGATGTTCAAACAGATGGACAAAAAAGTTTAAAAGTAAAGTCTCTGAGGTCATATCTTTTTGACCAAAAGAAGGATTTTTAAATTCCAATTGATAGAATCGATTTTGGAAGGGGTACGGACAGACGGACATCGTCATTCTACCTTTTTATTTTCTTTTAATTCTTTCGAATTGAAAAAAGAGTAGGCTAAAAATTGTGGATGTTAGTCATAAATTTTTCTATCCAATTTCTCCATAGGTTGACATTGGGAGAGTTAGTTTCATTTTAGGAAATTCATGTATCTTTAAGGGGACGCATTACCTAAAAATTTAAATCCAGCAAAAAAATTATTAATATTGAAGCGTTAGTTTTTTCAAAATATTAAAAATAATAACGATTTTTCAAAATACTCCTCCTCCTACAATTTAAGGAATTTTTTAATGGATTTTTTCTTAAAATGTTCCCACAACATCTGTTAATAAAAGTTGGTATGGATATTGAGCTACCAGTTAAACAAAAATAGTTATGCAGATTTATGTATAAAATAGCCAAAAAATAAGATTTTTTTCTAAATTTTCAACTTCATCACTATTTAAAAAAATTCTAATCACACTAGACCTTATCCCATACCAACTTTTGTTTATGGTATACGCCTTAATACAGGAAAAAAAGGGGAGCTCTACATTTATTAACTTAAAAGCCTTAGGCTTTTAACCATTCATAAGCTAAAAAAAAATATTTAAAAAATCAACAGAAAATTTCAATTTTTTTTTTGCAAAACCACCATATTATTTTCAATAAACCTCTATCATTATAAATGATACCTTCTTTTTTGCAATATATTTATATCATAGAGTTCTAGCACGTTTAATCATTTTCTGGAGAGCCCTAAATTTTAGGTAATGCGTCCCCTTAAACTTGAATCACATTGTGTGCATTTTAGGCCAGTTCGAGGGTACCAAAGTGTTGGAAATCGGCAGTGGAGCCACAGTTCACGGCATAGCATCGGCAAGTGGCAAGTACACCAGCATCGTGCAGAGCGATTACGTCCTAGACAACTGCGAGGAACTAAGGAAATGGCATCTAGGAGAGTCGACTCTGGACTGGAGGCAATTTTTGGAACTTGTTCTCAGCATTGATGAGAAGAAGGGGTAGGTGTTTAAAGTACTGTTGTCTCATTTGCCATAAGGAACATTTTCTGCAGTATTCTGGAGTCCTTTCCAACTGTACAGGGTGTCCATAAGAGAATGTCCGAGATTTAATGGTATATTACATGAGTTTATTTTGTACTAAATATAACAAATCATACAAGGAATTGAAGGAAAACTGACCTAGTTTTTCCTATAAATGCTCAATGTGTGCGCCTTTAGTGATACGGCACACATCCAAACGAAAATGCAATTCTTCAAATACTGTCTGCAGGGAGTTCTTAGTAATGTAATGGAAGCAACAGCCTGAGCAATTCTTCCTTTTAAGGTTGGTAAATCGTGGGGTATCGCTTATCTGAAAATGTTGGAGTTGTTCTTTAACCCTTTAACCTCACAAGAGGAGAAATTCTCATCCCCGAAATACGAGTTTTTCTAGGCAGGAAAAAAGCGAAATGGAATCGTCCTGTATCAAAAAATACCCAAGTGATTATTTCGGCCGTTAGTCATCCTATGTAATCGGACCTTTTTGACTTTGTGAATAAATAACATTCTAAGTTAATTGCATGAAACAAAATTTTTATAAGGGGAGGTTTTCATATTAAAAATGTTAACAACTTTGAAATTTCCAATAGTAACACCCATATTTGATTATTTAGAAATGTTAAGCATCCTCGAAAACCCCTAAATCATAGTTTTTGTTACATTTGAATGAATATTTAACGAGTTATTCCATCGAATCACTTGATGTCCTATGGGGGACCATCTCAAGGTTGTTGGTTTAATGATGTTTATCTTCCTTTCCAAAGCCGTATTTGTTTATCAAGTTCATTTATGATCTTATACACAGTCCCCTGAAGCGCAATTAAAAAGTATTTTGTGATTTACTCAGCTAATTATGAATAAAAGAAATTGAAAATTGGGATTTCGCTTAAACTTCCTGTCTTAAATATATTTCTGTAAAAATATTAAGGGGTTTCTATTCATAATTTTTTAAAAAATTAAAATAATAATTATTTTAAACTATAAAAAATTTTTTAAATACCCCAATATTGTATGCATTTTGTTTGGGTTGTTATAATTTCTTTTCAGTAAAAAATTCGTTTCATTATCTTAATTATTTATAGATTGGGATAGTTTTTTATGTGCAACTCATTTAACATTATGGGACCTAAACTTTGCACGTCTCTAACTCCTCTAATAATGCTTAAAAACTAACAAAATTTGGCAGTTCGTATTAACATAGGTCAGAGATTACAAATATGGACTCAAAAAGGGGTGTTGCTATTGGAAACTTTAAAGTTAGTAACATTTTTAATATGAAGACGGCCCCTTATGCAAATTTTTTGTCATGCAATTAACTCAGAATGTTATTTTTATGCAAAGTCAAAAAGGTCCGATTATATAGGATGACTAACGACCGAAATGATCACTAGCGGATACTTTTTTTTCCACAGCACGCTCAATTTTTAACATACCCAACACCCCTATTTGTGAAACGAAACGGCCGAAAACGGCCCTCCCGATGTTTGCTGGTAGAGCCGTCCTGGGCCGGTTTCGAGGTTAAAGGGTTAATCGTCACCTTCAAACATAACTGTCGAACATTTACAGCTAATGCTATTAAAATTTGAAACTACACTCTTAAAACAAAAGAGTGAAATCCACTCCAGTTGGAGAAGTGCATTTTCGACACCCTAAAGGCATGCATATTTACTCAGACTGAGCTAAAATCATTCGTTTGGAGTGATCCTGTAGGAGGTTTAACACACAAAGGATCCACTCCAAAAGGAGAAGTGCATTTTTCAGTCTGGAGGAGTGAAATCCACTCAGACTGAGCTAAATTAGGAGTGTTTGTTTTAAGAGTGTAGGACATTCTTTTACGGACACCCTGTATTATCCAGAATGGGCGTTTTACAAAACAGTGCGAGTCGTAAGCAAGGCCGGACTACCCATTGGGCAAAGTAGGCAGTCGTCTAGAAGCCCCGTCCATTTTAAGAAGCCCGCAGCTTCCGAGTGGTCCCAAAAAATATATAGTTACATTTTTCCAACAGCTCCGATCAACTAGAAATTTAATTTCCTTTAATAGAATAACTTAAACCAAAATATATCATTTTGTGTGTGTTATCCACACCACTGATAATAAATACAGATTGTACATGCGGAAAAAGGGAGGGGTGAGAGGAATCTGGTAGCCTCGTCAAAATCCACCGTCTATATGCCTCGATACTGTTTAAATCGGCTCTGGATCGACCAACTTCAATAACAAGGCCAGAGAAACTTTCCCAAACATGAGCGTAGACGGAATTTTTGATGTCACTGTTCCGAGTGCAGAAGATCGAGAAACTCGTTCGGACGCATTCGGAACCCTAAAAATGTGGACAACCGTGGACGAGTGGTTCCGAGACAGGTTTTCTTCATGTTCGGAACAACGTCACTCGGAACTATGACGTCAAAATTTCCGTCCCCGAACGTGTTTGGGAGAGCTTTGGCCTTAGTAGTTGAGAAGCGCCGTGGCTCTGGTCGTTACCTTATGTCACAAAAAGAGCCCATTGAGTTATTAAATATTTTGTGACAACAACAGAATATAAGCATACTTTTTATCCTCCACAGCAAACCACCCATCACCATTCCAGAGCTCGAATCCAGGATCAGAACCACCGTCAAATGCGTTGTCCGTGGAGATCTCCTCTCAGCCCAGATCCTACCCTTAGAAGACCTCACTCCAGACACTCTACCGCCATACGACCTCATCATCTGTATCCTCTGTGCTGAGACCGTCGCACAAGACAAAGACAGCTACAGAGACATCCTAAAGCGGCTGAATGGGCTACTGAGGACTGGTGGAGGGCTGGTGGTCTGTGGCTACGAGAATGGATCCCCTTGGATTGTTGAGGGTCACACATTCCACCACGTTAAACTGTCGATGGTGGACATCAAAGGTGCTTTCGGAAAAGCAGGTTTCGGGATTCGTGAGCTGAAGACCCTGCCGAAGATTGAATCGGTTTACGAGTATGATTATGATAACTTGTTCTGTATCGCAGCTGAGAAGATGTAGACTGGATTTTCAAGGCATTGGGTTATGAGAATGTATATTAGAATAGTGATTTTGTATATTTCTGACTGTCTTATGTAAATTGGTTTTGTTAAAAAATAAATGGTACCCGCATAATGTTGTTTTTAAAATGTTTTAACTGTTTTTTTTAAATCCATGTACACTATAAAAGAGTTAGAGATTTCAGTTGGTTAAGATGGCTAGTTAGACAACTCCCAGCATTTTGCCATCTTTGAAAAAGATTTAGGGAATGTGTTTTACACACAAGATCAAAACAACGTTTATTTTAATAGAAGACAACGATGTTAGTAGTCAACTATGTATATTGTAGATATTGAAACTATTGTTAAAAACGTCATCGACAATCATTTCCACATCCACACAGCATTTTACATAGAAATAATAAAATGAATCTAAACCATCTTTAATTATCATGAACGCCGAATCTGCAATAATTGAATTTGTTTTTTGCAAACCAATTTATATTTAAAAGAAGAATCTTTTTTTCTTCTCAGTTGGGACAAACGAAAACTAAATGTAAATAAATATTTTTAAAAAAATTTATTAAAAAATTAAACTAAAGCACATTTTATTGATTTGGTTTATAGTAAAAAATTTGATAATTGATCCACAAAATCCATTCTAATAGTTAGTTATTTTTGCACACCCAGTATTAGATAAAAACATTTATTTTATACCGTTCTTTTCGTATTATTATTTCTACCACAGTCGTAAGTTTTCGTAACTTATTTAACAAATGCAGCAGATGTCATATCTATGCATAACAGCTGTAGCATCGTTTATAATACTCTTCATAATGAAGTAAAGTTCTGATAAAGAAAAACTTCTGTCATACTTCTCATAGCAACTGTGCAGCTATTCTAGTACTGTATATTGGCATCTTTACGATTTCTAAAATTACTATTATAACATAGAAACATTTACACGAAATTTAAAACTTTCACTGCAATTACAAGACATTTTTACTCGATTAAAAAAAAAAAATGGTTACTTTGAAGATTGAGAATTATCACTTTATTTAGTTAAAAGTTAGCAAAAAAAAGTCACAGCACTTCAGAATGGGTAACTGTCCTAGCTGTCCCACATTTTCGATTTATGAAAAGATACCGCCCAGGTAAAAATTTATGCTTGTACCAGCAACAAAAATTTGCTAGTTTCTGCTGGGTTTTGCTTTGTTTGCTTGGTGGTTGTGCTGGAATATGCTTTTTTATGCTTGCCAGCATTATATGCTAGGCTGCAAGCATACAAGGTCCTAGCATGGGAAGCTATGCACAAGCATGTCATGCTTTTTAGCAATTCAAGCTTGTTACCAGCTTGACAAGGTAGATAGCTTGCTAAGCTATTTTATGCTTTTTTTATGCTTGCCAGCATAATATGGTAGGTATCCTGGTACCCAGCATACTAGTTCATAGCATGGGAAGCTATGCACAAGCATGCTATGCTTAATAGCATATCTAGCTTGTTAGCAGTATGATATGGTAGGTAGCAAAATAAGCTAGTTTTGGCTTTCTTATGCTTTCCAGCATAATATGCTAAATATCCAGCTTTCTAGTATAATACGCTTCTAGCATTTCGTACCTTTATTCGAGGATTGGGGGCAGAGGTAAATTTTATTTTTCATTTAATAATTTATTACTAATTTTTATTAAATAAATTTCCAGCAACATCATGTATCATTAACATCATCCATTAAAGCTAAATAAGGTCTATTTAGTATATAAAACAGAGGCGATTTTACTGTTTCAAGTATAAACTAAATTTTCGTGTCAAGTTCGGTTTTTCCATTGCCAATCCTTTTTAATACTATCATTTAATAATAATTAAATATTTTTTTTTGTTCAGAATTGTTTTTATTTTTATTTATTATTATATTATATTATTATATTATTATGATACTATTATATTATTATTATTATTATATTATATTTATTATATTATATTATATATTATTATTATTATCTATTATAATTTTTATTATTTATTAATATTATTTATTATTATTTGTTTAGTTTTTTTAATATACCAGAGCTATTAATTTTATTAAAGGTGAATTTCATTTTTTATGTAACAATTACAATGTTTATTATTAATTATAATTATTCCCATTGCCATTTTTTAATTCGACAACTTAATAGTAATAATTACTGAATTTATTTTTTCCTGTTCAGAGTTGTTTATTATAATTATAATTATTTATCGTTAATTCTTTTTAAATATACAAACGGTTTTAATAACTGTACGATGAGGGAAAAGCTTCTGAAAAACAATAAAGTAAAAAATTTCTATGTCTCCTAAATACTATTTCAGTTGTACCCTAACAAAAATTGGAAAGATTTATTATTGTACATTACATATTTTATATTCTGCAATAGAACTAAAAGAATCAATTTATAGAAAATTAATTTTTGAGACTATCAACGGTCTCAAAAAGAGAATTACCGCCTTTTATTATGTATCCAATAGTATTTATAGTTTCACTGTTTGCATTTAAATTTCTAATTTAAATTGGTGAACTTTTATCTTAAAAAGTAATAGGACAGTATAACCAAAAAAATTTTAAAGATGCAGAAGCACATCAATAAGATTTGTCGATAATTAATAACTATCATTTTAAAGATAATAACTGATAGATAAAAAAAAATATTTACAAACATAGATAGCAGCACGTAATCTTTTAAATATTAAACAACGATTTTTTAAATTCAAATTCCTTTTTAATTTAATTAGTACTGACTATTAAATAATTTAGGATTGTTTCATTTTAACTTCTCATTATTTAATCGCGTTTGTTTTATTATTATTATTTTTTATAATTATTTTTAAAATTAAAAAAATAATGATAAACGAAACACGATGAAATTAATAATGAGAAGTTACATGAAACCACTCTGGATCATAACAAAAATCGATAAATATGGTTAATTTTAATGACACTTTACAGACCTTTTTTTTTTTCATTTAAAGGAAAAAATGACATTGATTGAAATCTGGCAGTTAAAAATTAAAAAAAAAAAACCTGCATGCTAATTTCTATAATAGAGCCCTTATTGATAAAATTAATTTTCCAAGCATGACAGTGCGCCTGCAATACAGTAAGTTAAACTGAACATGAGTACTGCGGGCTAATGTTTAACAACTGTACTGGGCTATTATCAAGTATGACTGATTGGTGCAGTAGGCAAGACAGCGGACTGCAGAGCAGAAGATCCCCAGTTCGATTCCCCAACTACCCCAACCGGGAATCAAGGAGAAGAAAAAGAAGTCAGCCTTGAGGGTTTTTTTTCTCCGTACACATAAATGCATTTTTGAAATTGTTACTTTCTTTAGTGTCGCCCTCTAGTTTCCAGTTTCCGAAACTTTTATATTTATGCTAGAAAAGCAAAGCGGAAAAGCATATCATGCTACTTTTTGTATGCTGGGCCCAGCAAAATTTTCTAGCAACCCATGCTAGTTTTGTAAGCTGGACAAGCATAAAAAACCACCATAGTATGCTGGAAAACTATGCTGGACAAGCAAAAATAGCGTTCGAATTCGGCACATGGCATGCTGGTAATTCTTGCTGGACCAGCAAGTGTAGGCGTTCGAATTCGGCACATGGCAAGCTGGAATTCCGTGCTGGAACCAGCAAGTATTCTTGCTAGTTTATGCTTTTTTATTTTGCTGGATTCCAGCATGCGAAGCTAAAAAGCAAACATTTTCCAGCAGGAATTTTAACCTGGGCGGTAAGTTAAAACCGGTAAGTTACCGGTCTTTCTAACTTAACCTCTTAACCAAAATCCTACACGTTTATTCTTATAATCTAAACATACTTTGCATACAAATATATGCCAAAAAGTATGTTTTGCAAAGAATTTTTTTAAAAAAATTATGTTAAATAGTTACTGAGGGACACGCCTTAAGCTCTTAAAATATACATTTTTTGTGTGTGCTATAAATGCAACAAAAAAGGCCGTATCACTTATTTGTAGTTAACATATTTTTTTAACATTGTTTTTAAAGCAAAATGCCGTTTAAAATAAACTACTAAAAGAACTTTTTGAAAAGTTTGAAGTTTTTTTTAAAATAATTTTTCGCAAGAACTTTAATATCGTATGGAGGTTAAATAAAATGCATATTGCATGTTTTCAAATTATAAAATAGATTTAAATTTGATCCTAAACTTGCAGAGTGGCGATGAAGGCAATGGACAGGAGGCACAAACTCTAACATCGAAAATTCGAAAGGTAAACTATAGTTCAAATACTCTTTTCTTTTGAGTGCTTCGTGAAATTATTATCAATGTATAGTTTTAAAGTAACTTAAAAAGTTAATAAGAATTATAAAAATTGATTTTTTAAATGATATTTTAATAATTTTTATATATTTTTTGTAAATACCATTATTTAAAGTTACAGAACAATTTCAAGAGTGTTCAATGAAAACATACATTTCACTTCTACAACCCCTGGCAATAAATATGGAATCACCTTAAAAGAAATTATGTTGTCGATAGTTAAAAGCATGTAAAAATAACAAAGTAACATCAGATGAAATATAAACATGTTTTATTGGAAGTAGAAGATGTGAACTACAGATTATAAGCACAAACTAGTCAAATAACATCATCTGGTGCGTAATAGGGTCAGTTCACAGTAAGTATACAAAGAAATTAGTATGGACTCACTAACAATGCTGGACAAAAATTTAGACTCAGCCCATATCCACCTAGTACTAATACTTCGTAACACCTCCACGTGCCTTGATAACTGCCCTAATCCTTGCAGGCAGAGATGTTACTAATGATTGACAACAGTCAGTGCTAATTTCTCTCCAAGATTTGCGCATGGCAGTTATTAGATCTTCCTTGCAAAGTGGAGATTTCGCCTGGACGAGTTTCTTTAGTTTCCACCACATATTTTCAATTGGATTCAAAGTCTATGCTATTGGCAGGCCAATCCATGGTAGGAATTTGCCTATCAGCAAGGAAATCTATTACACATTTCGCCCTATGGCAGGAGGCGTTATCGTCCTGGAACATGACATCTTCATCTCCATATGCATTTTCAATGGATGGGATCAGGAAATGCTCTAAAATTTCAATATAAATATGCGAATTGCCAGTTGTTTTAACGACAGCCATTTAGCCTGGCCTTATACTTGACATGAAATCCCAGATCAGAACGGTAGTTGAGAACTTTACTTGTTTCTTAATTCAGCCGTCTGAGTAACTTAGGCTCCTCGTCTCCAAACAAATGTTCCTGCATCCTCTCCATGACAAACACAAATCCGTGACTCGTCACTGAATATTTTTTTTCTATACTACCTTTTCCCAATCATCTACAGTCCACGTTGTCTTATTTTTAGCCCATTGTAGACGTTTCTTCTTCTGGGCAGTTGTCACGGCCGTCTTTCTTTTGGCTTTTCTGTACGAGAATCCCATCCCCCGAAGTCGATTTCGTACTGTCCTAGCGCAAACATCAACACCCGTTTCAGCCCATTTCGTTTTCAACACTGTTGAAGTTTGTTTGCGGTTCTGAAGGCTAAGTGACTTTAATTTTTGATCGTCTCACTAGGTTGTTTTCTTTGGGCGGCCTTTGCGCTTCTCTTTTAAATGAATCCCGGTTTGTTTAAACTTTATCTATATCTTTGCTATTGCAGATTGGATAAAGATACTCGATTTTACACAATTCAGGTTGACAGTCCTTCTATCTTTGAGTAGCTTGACTATTCTTTGCCTGACCTCATCGGATAATTCTTTCGTCGGAGCCATGCTTGCACTGAAATAACTTCGTCAAATGATAGCACGAGATCGGTAACACGTCTGTTATGTTACGATTAATTTGCATAATTTGCAAATATACCTGTTGCCAGATTTCAAGACAAAAACTGCATGGTGATTCCATACTTTTTTCTCGTGTCGTCACTGAGTCCTTACATATTTCTCCAGTTTGGTTAATAATAACTAACATTATTCATGCTAGGCAACATTAGTCAACTTGTTTGTGTTTTTAACTTGTGTCTTAAATCGTCTATTTTTAATTGAATATGTTTTTGTTTGATCTAGTTTAACTTCGACATTTTTACACACTATTGAATAAAGATTGCCTTACTTTTTTAAAGGTGATTCCACATTTATTGCCAGGGGTTGTAAATGCAAGGATAGAAATTTATCTATATCAAACACAATGGGCTTGTTTCAACACTTTGTCAAAGAAAACAAAACAACCAATGAAATCGCAGTATTTGAAGAGTGACATCATAAAAAATATTCCTATTGCGTTGTTTACCATAATAAAAATAGTAAACTTAAAGAATTTACGTAAATAAGTCAAAATTAATGAATTTATGTAAACCTTTCTTTAAAACAAGTTTTGAAAGAAATAGACCATTACGATTATTGCTATGTAGGTAATATGATAATAAAAACCTATTTGTTGATATTATTGACCCAATTGATTTTATTATGAAGCATTTTCAATTACTTTTTAGAAAGAAGTTCTAACACCAGAAATGTGGGAAAACGGCATAATTCCCTACACATTAAACCACTCTCTTGGTAAATACATGCTATTTACACTGTTAAAAATAATAGTTCAAGGTTGAACCGAAATACGGTTCAAATTTGCTGCAACCATAATTTGGTAGCCTGTAGAACCATAAAACGGTATTTTAAATTGTGTAACTATGGTGAGAGGTTGAACCATTAAAAGGTTCTCTCAATGCATAACAATAGTGAACGGTTAAAAAAAAAAAACGGTATTTCGTAAGCTAACGCCTTCGAGACTTTGGACCCAACAGATTTAACGAGCACGTCTGTCCTAGTGCACTCGGATCCATCCGTGATGCAGTGAGGATTTTTCTACTATTTCCAGTAAAAATATCCGATTTATAGGATGACAGGCAGTAGGTGGGATTCGAACCCCCGCTCTCCTGAGATTGTTGAATCTCTAGGCTGATGTCATATCCACTCGGCCATGGACTGGCCAATTCTCAAGCAGAAGCAGTACTATACTCATGGCGTCTCCGTTTGAGTAAACTGTTAAATTGTCGGTTGCAGTTGGTAGAAGTTGAACCGAACTTTCGTAAGTAGTCGAACCAATTTTTCGTGAACGCAGGTCCATTTCCAGAATGTGATATTTGGTTGAACCATTTTATGGTGTATCTGCCATAAGTTATTAATTTTTCACCAATATTTGGTTCAACGTTGAACTGAAATTTTTAACAGTGTATTTGGAACTTGTGAATCTAATTTTGACCATTTTCGTGGTTATATTCAATAACTTGTTGACTTAGAGGGTGTGAGAAACTAGTTACTTAACATCATTAAAACTACAACATTCAAAAGTAACAAAACAGCATTTAACCAGAATAAAATGGTGAAACAGGGGGAAAAATCTTAATTTTTGTAAACTAAAATTTAATGGAAAAAGTTTATAATAACTTTTAAATAAATGATAAACAATAATTTTTCTAAACTTTATTTGTTAAAAATAGTTAAAATTCAATTTTTAATCATTTAAAAATGCAAGCATAAATAATTTAGGCCAATTTATTGAATAAAATGGTTTCAGAATGAGTTATGTATTTTTACCATGTTTTTCATATTTTCATTTGACTATAACAAACATTATTTAATTCTTCAAAGACAATTCTTCTATAATGAAACAAATAGTAAATATAACTTTCTAGAAAAATGTATGCAGATTTTAGTAAAATTTATATGAAATCGGTGCGATTTTTACTTAAATAACCAGGTTTCGTGATTCCAAATGGAATCATTGGGAGTGAAAGGTTAACTTGATGATTTAAACGCAGAAGTTGCTAGTCAAAGAAAAATATGACTAAAATTAGGTTTGTAATTGTAAACTTATAGTGAAATATTGATTATATTAAGTGAAATATTGTATAGATAGAGATAAATAAGTGGGGTAAAATATGTAAGATGGACAAGTTATTTTTTTACATAAATATCCGTCACTTTCCCCGCAAAAGAACATTATATTATCGTAAGATATAATTAAAAAAAAAAGTTGGGGACTGTTTTTTCCTATTACTACTGTATTATTGGTTTCACTCTTTAAGACATATTTATTTAATTTACTTGATAAATGTTTAATAACACTTGTTATTTTATTTATCAAACATTTAATAATTATTGGTGTTACTTTTTAGATTATAATAAAGACCGAATTTTTATGGCCATGAGAACAATCGAAAATTATTCTCGAATTCGATTTATTGACAGAACAAATCAAAAGAGATATTTACAGATTAATAAAGAAAAAGGGTAAGAAATTGACTATCTAGAATATATTATGTAATTATCAAGAAATATAGTTTAATAGTTTAAAAATAAATTTATTCATTAATAAAAACGATTTTCATGTATAAGCAATTAAATTCTATATTTTCTTTAGACGATTGAACAGTTTTAATGACAGCCAATAATGCAAAACGTGTCCCACAAAAATTATAAAAATTTCTATCCCACAAATATTATATAAACTTCAAATGAATACAATTTAACCAAAATACTTTTCATTCTGATAAAATTGCCGAATTTTCACAAAAAATATTCAAATCTGTTAGATCAAACAAAATTAATGATTGAAACATGTTTTCTGGATGGATTCACAAGTAATTTATGGAACTCCTTACATGCGCGGAAGGATCTTTTCCATAGCATAGTTCTATTTAGCCAACTTTGGTTGGCAAGGAGTGTAGATTTATTCCACCATGCCAATACCATTGTTTAAATTCCAAGGTGTTACTATTTCCAAGATGGCATGGCTTACCGAAGAGTGTCGTTGGGCATAGGCTGTGAAGATTTCGGCACTGTCCTGCATGAGTTGATGTTTGCCATCGGCTTTCCTCTTGACCACAGGAGACCGGATAGAGACAAGTACATCATTGTGCACTGGGAAAACATCGTACAGGGTAAGACCACTCAACTTACATGGCCAGAGAAGCTTTCTTAAAACACCAGCATGGACGGAATGTTTGACGTCACTGGTCCCCGTGTCATTGTCAGAACATTAAGAAACCTTATGTCTCGAAACATGTTAGGAAACCTTTCGTTTACGGTCGACTATATTTTAAGTGTTCCGAACAGGATTCTTCATCTTTGGAACTTGGAATAGCGACATCAAAGTTTCCGTCGCACTTGTGTTTGGGAGAGCTTCTCTAGCGTTGTACGTTGAGTAGGCCGTGATCTGTTTTTACACTACCAGTTTTCTAAACAACACATTAAAAAAATAATAACATCAACTGCTGTAATTTTATTGGATTTTAGAAATAAGTATCAAGAATTATTTTGTAACAAATGCATTACAGACATATGCATAAGACATATTTTATAAAAGATTGATTTGTCAAAAACTTAAATCGAATGAAGAAAAAAAGCCAATTTTACCTGTTTGCAGGGCCGCCGTGAATGATGTACAGCAGGTGCACTGACTATTGGCAAGTAAATAAGTATTATCGATTTACTTAAGGGCAATTCAAAATTAAGAATTTTCTGTATTCAACAGTTTATCTAGAATGGAACTTGGCATCGGTAGACTTTTTCCATCCTGCCAAGTACCAAATTCTTCCCTACATTATAGAATTAAAAGTTTACACAATTTTTGATATTACTAGTTTTATATTATGTATTAAACAATTATTTTTTTTGCAGGTAAGGAAGAAAATTTCACAAAACTGAATCCAAACGAATACCCATGGCCAGATTTCTCTTTTGACTACCATTCCATAACATTGTACGACGAATATAGTTTCAGCAAAAATGGCCAAAAGACAATTGAAGCCCGAGACGGAAAACCAATTCATGGAATTCGAATTGGTTTATCAAAAATTGACAAAGAAAAACTGAGAAAAATATAATTTAGTTTGAGACTTGATAAAGTTAAAATGTTGTGACTGATACATAAATCTGCGTTCTGCATTTTTTAAAAATCTATAAATGTTCATACATTAGTTACATGTTGCTTTAATAAATATCTTTTTTTAAAAGTTAAAACTCTTTTATTCCTTGATAAGACTCCATTTCATTCTGTAGAATCAAATTTAGGGTTTCCATAAAATATTTTTTTATTACATAATGCTTGGAATAAGTTAAATTAACACAACACTAAGGGTACACGAGAAGGGCTATTGCATTCATTAAGATGTTCCTGAATATATCTAGAATTAAACATTATTCTTAAAGCTTTAAGAAAAAATTAAAACCCGTCTTTGAATTCTATAAGGTTATATTCATTGCTAAATGTAATACCCATTTGCTTTTTAAAAAGACGTGTTGTACTTAAGTGCAACTTAAAATATAGTTGAACCAGATTATAAAGTAAGTCAATAGATAATCATAATTATGTTGTTATATAATAATGGTTCAAATACAAGTGCATTTTTATGTTGAACCATAATGAAATCATGTGAAACTGTTAACAACCTTTTACAACAATGCATGCATTACAGAAGATTCCTTTCAAAAAGTTGCTCAGGGTACTTTTACTAACACATTAATACATAAAAACAAATAGTAAATCGGTGAGAATGATATATTTATTTAACTCAATACAAAAAACTAGTTATAACAAGCCTCACCGGTTGTAAAAACTGACAAAGTTTTTTTTATATATAATATGCCTTGCTTTACAGAAAAAAAATGCACATGGTTAAAAATATAGCATATAGCATGAAATTATAATAGTAATGAAATAATTGTGACATGTATTATAGCTTATAATTGAAGAGTTTAGTGGAAGAATGTGCTAAGTGACAAAAAGGTGAACAATAAAATAAGCTTTGAAGTTTTTTGTTTGCACTTCAATCCATTAAAAATGGTACTTGTAAAAATGATTAAAATATATGTAACTATAAGTTTATGAAAAAAACGAGAAACTTTTTATCTTTAAATGATAGAATAGTATGTTAATTGACACAAAAATCCCAAGTTTTCAAAAAAATTTCCCTTAGCACATTTTTCTACTCAAAGCTCTTCAATTAGTGAAAAAAAATGTAAATGCACAGAGGAGCAATTAGTGCACAAATTATTATTTTTAAATTATCCGCTGTTTTTTTAATTAACATACAGAACTGAATGCCATTGGGAATTCAACACATAAAACTTGAAATTTGTTAACTGCCATTATTTGTTCTAGAAATATAAAAAAAAGTAACATTTGTTTTTGCAGAAATAAAATACTCGATTTAAAATTGTTCTTTGACAACCTTTATATATCACAATTATAATACTTTTACACTTTCAAAATCTACCACAAAGTATTTAATTCAAAAACAATATTTACAAAAGATCTTATCATCATATTACACACTAAAAAGATCAGCACCAACCCATTTAGTCCTATTTTTACCCGTTTCAGCTCTAACTTATTAACAACATATCTTTTATCATGGCAAGTTGAGACGCAAGGCTTGGATACTTTCAGGTACACTTTGTAAGTGACATTGTTACAAAATATACTTAGTGCAAGTTTTGACCTCTAAAAGTAAGGTCAATTGTCAAATATGATAATATCAGCCAATTATTATTGTACTTATTGCTATTGAAAAACCAAAACTATGAAATATACAAATAATTTTTTTAAAAATAATATCATGAAATGGGCAAAAAATTGGCTGTACATATTTACAGCCAATTTTGAGGGCTCTAAAATAATGGGCCTTGTAAAAGATCAGGGTCTGCTGATAAGCAATTATTCTTAAAACAAGAAAGGAAAGTTTTAACTCAACTACATTACCTTTTAGGTTATTCATGGGAGAGCGCACAAATTGAATTATGAACAACATAATTTTGATTTAATTATTGATTGTATAAATTTTATTTATAAACATTTAAAAGTAACATACAGTAGAACTCCTATTATCCAAAGTAATTAGGACCTACCGAATAGTACCGAAGTTAATCAGAAGAATAGGTACAATCAATGACAGATGAGTACCTAATACATAAAAGCAATTAGTACGAATACAAACGTTTATATGCTAATTATTAATTTTCACACACATCTTATCTGTTGCTGTTCGTCTGCGTTGGATGTCATGCCAAAAAAAATTACTAGGCACCTTGACAGATAACCAGGTGCAATTTTTCCTGACATTTCAGATAGTTGGAGTTCTACTGCAATTATCATTTTGCATTTTTAAACTTTTTAAACCTGAACATGCTATTCAATATCAAACATTGTAATTAAAACTTTATACAATAAAATATTTAGTTTTTATGAATTGGCCAACGCAACAATATTACATTACAAAAGTTATAGGGTCACAAGGGGGAATTATGGATCACTCTCTTTCCGGGGTAAATAATGATCACTAAGTTTTAAGGATTAAAAATGGTTTTTAGAAAAAAAAATTATGTCAAGTCATCCTTATACATTCTGTTTTCTTATATCAAGTTCAAAAACAATGTAACACTGCAGCAAAAAATAGAAAAAAATACTTTTTACACTACTATAAAAACATCTTCAAAAAAGATTGTCTTTGAAAAACATGATTTTTTTTAAGATCCATACTGGAGAAACATATTTGAACTAACTATTTTGTTGGTACTATTTTTCAATAGGAAAAGGTCTAAGCTTTTCAATCCGATAAAAAAAAATTCATAATAATTTTTTTAATGATTTTAAAGGTATATCGATTTATCCCCCAGTTTACTGGGGTAATTCTTGATCACTGGGGTAATTCTGGATCAGTGATATTTTTTAATTTTTCATGTGTTTTTAGCTAAGTAGTATATGTCATTTTGAAGCATAAAATCAGATTAGGCTGCATACCAAATTTCATTAAAAAATTCAAATTAGAAGTTTATTTAAAATTTAAATAACAAAAAATTGAATCTACATTGAAATAGCATGAAAATTCCATTTTTATTCAATATTTTCACTGCTGCCATTGCTTTAAACTTACGAGAAAATTTATTTAAAATAAAAACTTTTGAAAGAATATTTATTTCTGCCATATAATTCAGTTTGGATTGCTGTAATAAAGTCCATTGAATTTTTTTTTTTGTCAAAATAGAGTTCTTTTGATGGTTCATTATACATGTATGAAGAAAGATGCATAGAGAATTCTAACTTGGCATAAAAAAAATATGCCAAGTTTCGCTTTCATTAAATTTATGTGCTAAAACAATCTTTTTATGTGCTAAAAATGATATAATTTGGAATATTAATTTACTTTTGACACGCATTACTATAAAAAAAATGAGTGATCCATATTTACCCTATGTGTGATCCATAATTGCCCAAAACCGGGGTAATTCCTGATCACTCAATAAATAAAATAAAACTAATAATAATAAAGTTTTAGGTAAAGTGATTATTTAAATAAATTCTAAATTATTTAAGCTTACTCCATGCAAAATTAAATCTTTCTATCTTTCATACTTTAGAAAAAAATAGGATGTTGTGATTTTTTGATCCATAATTCCCCCATATGACCCTAGGTGTTGAGAAAATACCTTTTGAAGTAACAATACAAAATGCACATATTTTTTTCAAAAGTAATATATAGGTGGGAAATGCGTAAATGCAGTTTTCAATGTTATTTATTTTCAATGTCCACAAGTAAAAAAATATTGAAAGTCATAAAATGACCAAAATAAATTACATTATTTTTGAGATTCTTTAGTTTAAACTAGAGGTAGATGACAACTTATAGGTCTACAAATACAAAAATATTACAACAGTCATAAAACGTCCAAAATAAATAAAATTATTTTCAAGATTCTTTACTTGAATCTAGAGGTAGGTCAGAGTCAAGTGCTTGTGTTTCAAAAGCATGTAAAGTATTTAAAACATCAGTTCTTTGCTGAGCAGTCATATTCTGAAATATATGAACTGCAGAATCCATGGCTACTTCCGGATGTGTTTGTAGTAAGCTGAAACAAAATGCAATACAAACGTTATGCAATACAATATCACATCCAAGTATCTACATTCCGTGCCACCCTAACTTGGGTAAAAGCAAAGAGTAAAAAGGAAGAGGGAAAGGCATGGTTGGTCCGTTAGTTGGAAACTCTTGTAAGGTAATATTTACATACAAAAAGATCTGAACACAATTTAATCAAAATACACTTTTCATTCTGATAAAATTGCCAATGTTCTTGAATAATATTCAAATCTGTAAGACCTCAAACGAAATTAATGCTTTAAACATGTTTTCCGGATGGATTCACAAGTAATGTATGAAACTCTTTATATCTGCAAAAGGATCTTCTCCATAGCATATTTCTATTTACCCAACTTAGGTTGGCAAGGAGTGTAGTGCTTTCCCACAAGAGTATACTTATTTATTATAAAATAATTTGGGATAATCTTTATGTAAATATAGCTTAATCTAAAAATTAATAGAACTGAATTATACTTGTTTTGTAAGAAAAAATAGTTTTCTAACAATACATATTATTCAAAATATACAAACCATCAAGCTGCATTTGTGATAGTTTATGTGCAAACTCTTCTTTATTGACATTTTCCCAGCTGTATTGAATATTTATTTTAAAAAAGGGCTTTTTTATATAGATAGTAGATAACTTACTTGCAGATATACTTGTAGATAACTTACAAGTCTACATAATCCCCTTTTTTGAAATTTGCGTACTGTGCCAAAGTATAATTTGAAAACTTTCATTAAAAAATCCAATGAATTACATGATAAATAATACTCACAAATTGAGAATATAACGATTTTTTTATAAAATAAGATTCCATCATAGTAAAATGTTAACTTAAAATTTGTTTTAACTTCTGAAAGCAAAGGCATACTTAAAAAAAAAGACTTTACCTGCGTATTTGGGAAATAACAGTGTCTCGCTGAAGGCAGTCAATGTTTTCCAGGATCTGAGATCTTCCACGAGTCACATCCATTTGTGCAGTTAGCCAATCAACAACAGCTTTGTTATCGTCCCACAGGTATTGCTGAGCATAAAATAAAAGTAACTAGAGTCAGATACACAGTACAAGTTAAAAATAACTTGCTGTACACAAGTTTTGGAGTGAAAATGGGCAGCAAAAATATTAATAATAGGTAATACTAATTGGCCTTTTAACCCATAGGCTATCATGTATTTATTATATATTACAAAAGCACAAATTGTAAAGAAGTTGAAATGTTAAATTACTAAAAATAGCCAAAAACTTAGTGTTAAGTTATTTTCTTACAACAACATTTCTTATCAACCCAATTGGATACCAACTAATTCCTGAGGATCCATTAATTCCTTTTTTAAAAATATTAAAACAGAAAATTATTTTTTTCATTAACCTGACATTTTCTGCAGAAGTAATATATTTTTGCATAAAGCATACGTCTATATTATCCAACACTGTTTTAGCTTTCACACTACTTTTATAACGTAAAAAGTGAAAGGTATAATCGTTCAGTCCGTCCATCCACCACCCAGTCTCATACCCAAAACTACAAATATTTCAGGCAAGTGTGATACTCCAAAAAATTCAGTGCATCAAAATTAGAAGACATTGAAAATCTGAGGAACAAATTTGAATTAAAAGTACTTCAATTGTTAAAAAAACTACAAAATTTAATGCTCATTTAAAAAGCACCAGAAACCATTTTATTATAATTACCTAAATCACCATTGAAATTCACAATAATCGTTTGAGAAACCTTGATTGTAAGTAGATATGGAATGTTCTGCTTTGATATAAAACCGAGGAATGTTGCATATTTACTCTTTGAAAAATAAATTTAGCAAAGGATAATTAGTGAATATTTGAAATAAAAATTAAACTAGCCAAATTTTGCATATAAATGCTTAATATAGAATTAATACTGTGTTTGGCAACTATTTTCCTGGTGAATACAAATGTTGTGTGGAAGCGGGTTGTGACCGATTCTATTACAATTCCTTGTTTAACTACAAAAAAAGTTTCAAGTTAAACTATTTAAATGTATATTAATACCAAGTTGCGTAATACTTACATTTACAGCTCCATGTTCTTCAACGAACCATCTTCGTAACATGGATTCTACTTCCCCATCACTGAGACTTGGTTTCACAGAAATAATGTCTGCTTTTATGCGGTTTTGCTGCAGAAGTCTGCGGAGACGCCAGTACAATAGCTGTCGTGATTTGGCCCATGGTATAATTTCCTAAAATGTATCATGATATTTTATAAGGTTCAAACACCTTTGGTAAATTTGTGTTGTCAAAAGGATTTTAAGGGAGAATGAGCATGATGGACTGCAGGTCTCCTAAAAAGAGTGTCTTAGTGTTAATCCAATGGAGAAAATTTTTACTTAGCCACATTTCTCCAGCTGTATTGAATATTTTTACAAATGTTTTTTTTTATGTGATAAATTTAGCTGATTTGCAGGTCTCGACAATTCCCCTTTTTGAAATTGGCTCGAATGTTTTTTAAATATATTTTTTAAATATCCAATATTATATTTTACACATAATATTTGAAGCAATTTCAAAAGGTGGGATTATAGAGACCTGTAAGTTATCTACATTTATCATAAAAAAATACGTTTGTAAAAATATTCAATACAGACCGAAAAATATGGCTTAGAAAACAATTTGTTCCCCATTGGATTAACACTCGGGCACTTTGATTTGGAGACCCGTGGTCCAACAGACTCATTCACTCTTAAGTATAAAAACTTAAATATATACTTGTATAGCTCCTTTATCCATCATATGTCGAGGCGTATCATGAAGATCGGAAAATGATAATGCAACTTGATGATATACTGCAAGGAGACTTTGTTCCCTTTGTTGAAGTTGTTTTTCGAGATTCTTTTTTTGTTCTGAAGAAATTTGTGTTGAAGACAATTGATTTAGAATATCCTTGCAAACACTATCAATTCGATGCATAGTTTTTATCAGATCTTTCTTTCGGAAACGAATTTCAACTGTGCCTTCTGGTTCCAAGATGCCACCTCTAAAAATTCAAAGGAAGATACTTTATATGAATCATTTAAAAATAAAGGTTTATAAAAATATTGTCTTTTTTAAAAGTATTTTTTTCATTTAGATAACTGATGCGGCATAACCATATCAAATTTGGAGCCCATAATTTCTGAATTTTAAAGTGCAGTTTAAGGGAAGGGAATTTTCATTTCCATCTCCTCTCCTCTCTGTCGTTTCATAATGTATTCTATGCCAGTCAGAGGAATTTTTAATGCTAATTATCAATTGCTTTAATATCCTTTCTTAAATTTATTTATACTAGGCAGTTTCTCTCAAAGAATTAAATTAAGTTATGATATTTTACAATTCTGTTTTTTATTTTAAAAAACCTTACACAGCGAACTAATTACATTTTAGACCCAGGCTACAAATATCTAACCATTAAATGTGAAGTTTTCTCAGGAACTTAATTCAAAAAGCCATTGAACACTTTTAGAAGAGTAAATATTATAGGTTTATTAAAATATTTAGGTCTGGTGGTGCGACAAAATGTCCCAAAAAGTCACGTGGTACACATGTTCAAAACGGTTGGGAACCCCTGTTCTAGAGGAATATGTGTGTACTATACATTCAATATAGTACACACACATTGTTCAATAAAGATATTTATGGTGTTCTACGAATACTAAAATTTAAATTATCTTTTTAGCTGTTTCAATGTTTTAAAAAACATTTTCGTCACAAATAGCAGTAGTTTTAAATACAGTAGAGTCCCGCTAATATGAAAGGTACTGAACCGAAGCACTTTCGGTTAATCGAGATTCCATAGTAAATTTTGGATAATCGGGAATAATCTACTTCCCACCTAGAAAAACGCTGGAGAAGAGAAAATTTGAAGTGAGAGTGTTCGCTTCACTCTTATTGGCTGAAAAGGACCTATGAAGCGCTTCCTAATTCTGAGTCTAGCAAATGCAGCATTTTGCATACGGAAGCTACAAAAATCATAGATTAGGTCCTTAGACTTATAGATGTGCAAGATGAAGGAAGCCACTACGTCAGACGTTCGCTTATTTAAAACAGGGCTGCTTTAAAATGAACCAAAATTGAGCAGCAAAAAATAAAAATTACAGCATATTTTGATAAATAAATCCAATTTTGTAAGTATGTCTTTATTTTTGGTGTATTTATTTATGCGTATGCATTTCATATTTTAGCGAAATAAAAAAATCCGTAGATTTTCGGTTTTAAGCCGTAATAATGTAAGCCGAATTTTTAAGAAAACTGTTATGTACTAATTTCCAAATTATAGAGAAAGGTGTTTTTTTTTGCATACCTTGCATCTGGATCTGCATACATTTCCATGTGCTTTTGATTAATTGTAGCATCCACACACACCCAGGCACCACCACGCAACTCACAATAGGGTGGAATGTAGACAAAGATTGGTTGATTAAACTCCCTTAAAGCATCCACGATCATAGCACCAAATTTTAAAACCTGGTCATACATATCTAAAAATTTAAACCACTATCAGATCAAATATCACAACATAAGTTAATTATTTTTTAGTTAAGTTTACCCACTAAGTTTGGTCAAATTCCACTAGCTTAGTTTTTCCTAGTAATCAATTTTTAATTTGGTATTTGCAGCGTTGTTTTAATACATAACATTTTAAATAATATGCCTTAAGGGCATTTCTCACGGACGCTCATTCGTACAACTCAATATTCAACGCAATTTGATGTTCAGCCATTGAGCTAGAAGAAAAGTAGAGTGAGGTGTGTGATTCCCTCAAGAGGGCAGCAAACAAGCTGGTTCAATAACAAAACGCGGAGGAATACATGGCATTGCAGCAGAAACGAACGGGGCAGAAAAACTACAGGGTTCATACAACTGTTGGCTACCCGAATTCCAGGCCTTTTCAAGGCTTTTCCAGGCCTTTTTAATGATTTTCCAGGCCACCATGTTACACAGCAAATTAAACTTCGATAATTCGAAATCACTTAAGAGTTATTTGGAGATCAACTAGTGGAATTAAAATTTGAATGTAAAATTGCTGTAAGTTTGAGAACTATTAAGCATTGAGTTAAATGATCTTATATGATCAACCATATTGCCTTAACCGCTTAACCAAGACCAGAAAAAAACTAATTTCTGAAATTATACCAAACTATGTGGAAAAAATAGAAATCAACTGGTTTTAATAGCTTAAATATATGAAATGATCAAACTAAGCACCCAAATGTAAAAAAAAATTAAACTGCTAATATGGACACTTTTGAATTTCGGCGATAGTCCAAACATTTCCAAAAAATTCCCAGCCCTCCATTTTTTTCTGTTGCTAAAACATGTCTAAAGCAGAAACCTAGCATAGACCAAAGTAGGGAAAATGCCAAAAAAAAAAGTTTCAAACGTAAATTTAAAAAAAAATCTTTTAACAATCAAGCTGTTCTTGTAATCACAAGGTCACGACTCACAAACACTTGATCAAAAGAAAATATTTGGTTGATAAATCTGTCCTGAACAGGACTACAAAAGTAACGAGATGCTCTTCAAATCACGCAGAGACAAAAAAAAACCTATCTATCATTATGAAGCAATGCAATTTCATGGGTGGATTTCGTAAAAATTACAAGGCAGCAGTCAAAGTAAATCGGGAAGCATTATTGGATTGCACTAGCCAATAATCGATATTCGACGACATCTTAGAGTAATCTTAATTCATCTTTAAATTTTAATTAAATTTTGTATTTTTATTATTACAATTTATTATTTAAACATGCTGTTCATTGAAATTTAAGTATAGTTTTTTACTGATGCAGACTGAAAATGGAGGAAACTTTTTCGGAGGTGTTAATGTTGAAATTTAATACAGTTTAAATAATACATTTTAATGATTAAGAAGAAAAAATTAATTAAAATTTGAAGATGAATTAAGATTACACTCAGGTAATTTCAAATATCGGAGGCTGACGAAGTGCTATCTCCCATTAGAAGAGGATAGTCTTTATCTGACCAAAAAGTAGGCAATCCAACAATGCTTCCTGATTTACTTATTTTGCCAACTAGTAATTTTCACGACAACCACCGATGAGGTTGCATTATCGCCTAATTGATTGACATTTCCCCCCCCCTCTGCCTGATAGGAAGATAGTCACGTTTACTTTTGCAGTTCCAGTTCAGGATAATCGGACCAACCAGAACATTTTCTTTTGATCTGTTAGTAGTGATCACAGAACAACCTAAATCTTCTATTTAAGTAATCCAAAATGACATATGCCTTATTTTTTGACATTTGAAAAATTCCCTGGGGACTAGTTGTTTTGCAAACACACCACACCCTACAAAGTACAAGAAGAGCAAAGCAGTAGCAGTAAGAATTCTAACGTTCTGATCGCGTCTGAATAAAACGAGATGTTTCGTCCACCACTACGCTAGTTCGATTCGATTTTGAAATGGAATAAAAACTGGAAATTCAAGGAATTTCCAGGCTGTCTATGGATTTTCCAGGCTATTCAAGGCCTTGAAATAAAAATATGAAATTCCAGGCTTTTCCAGGATTTCCAGGCCGCGTGCGAACCCTGAAACTAGAAACTTGCCTGTTTCGGTGGTTCCTAGTGATCCACATGTTTATTAATTAAAAAAGTTGGAATTTAAAGTTAAAGAAAGTTCTTTCGAACTAAAAATGTTAAAATACATTTAGGAGTCCAAGTCATCATGATAGAGGGGTTCATACATACAAGAATAGGGAAAATAGTCCTTTTCTGCCCTGTTCGCTCAAAAGGGGTGGGTTTTCGGCTTGTTGACACTTCACTCCAGTTCCCCTTCTAGCTCAATGTCTTTAACTTTTACCTTAACCCTTTCAGTCCCAGTGATGCCATTTGTCATCATCATGTTTCTTAAAAATATTAGGGCTGACATCTATTGGGATTAATAAAAAATATTTTCTAATAAAAAAAAGTTTATGGAATCGAATGATGTGCTTTTCGATATCACAAATGATGATATGCGATCAGAAAAAAAAATATCTAAAATGATGATGCTAAATTGTCATTGGGACTGAAATTAATTTTGACTATGCAAATTGGGGCATAAGGTTGCTAGCGTTAAAAGAACGGTTGATCGCACATTCTATTTTAGTCATAAATAGAAAATCATTATCATGTTTGACAAAAATTTATATCTTTTTATCAATGTTGCTTGCATCAACACATGCACAAGATCAGCTATTGAAGAAGGAGCAGCTTAAGAGCCGCCATCTTTATAGAGACGTAGTATCTCCTCACTATAACAAAAGCAGTAATCTATGGATCCATGGGCTCATATGACATATACCAGGTTGGATCAATCAGGTCTTGTGGGGTTAACGACCTTGAAGATGCTATTTTCAACCCCAAATTTATAAAGCAGATTACATACAATTTTTGAGGTTTGCATTCAAGACACGGTTAAGGGTTGGGTTGGAGAATTTTAGCTTGTGTGGTAAGCCCTTTAAGCTCCAATGTAAACTTTGACTTAATCATAAAATTAAAAGTTATGTAATTATTGTATTCAAATGTTACAAACTTACCCTTCATGCCGCCTGAAAACCCACGCCAGTTAGCAAAAACTATCACCGGCAACTCTTCTCTATTGAAATCATTTAGAGACTGAGCTGTTTTATATGCAGAGTCAGGAAACCAAACCTGTCCAGCTTGAGAAATCACCTATAACAAAATTTTGTCTGTTATAAATATAATTTGGAGTCTTATTATATAAAAAAAATTCTTGCATTGGGTTTTACTATTTTTGATAAATAATTTATTGAATGTACCTTTCAATCCTTTAATTAATGGATGAGGCCTGAACCAATAAACTCAAAATGGACTCGTTTAGTTTCATTTGGTTGCTAGATCTACTAAGCACAAGGTTAAAGTGGCATTCTAGGAACATTTTGAAGAAAGATTGCTGTTATTTTTACCTACAAAGTTGTGGGAAAAAGTCAGATAACCCCTAGTACTTCCTTGTGTTTTTAAAGAGTGGTTAATAAAGCCAATAATAATAATAAAATAAATAATCTGAACTGTTTTTTTTTTTGTTTGCTTAATGGTGTTAACATTGCACTACCAAATGCGCTTTGGACAGATGACAGTTTTTCAAACATTTAATTTTACAAAACAGAAAATTAAACATTTAAATAATTACACAGAGCAAAAACTTAAGAAAATGTTTCAGTAATTTTTATTAACTTAATTAACTTAGATTTTTAATCCAGTACAAACAAATATCATCTTTTATAGATAATTAGCCAAGTGGCTTTGTTTCAATAATCAATTTCGGAGACAGACTTGAAAAACTAGTCAACAAAATCTTTTAAACTGAGAAGCTGTTAACTACAATTCCTTTCGCAGCTTGTCTGTGCTACACTAGGGCTATTGTAGACGGGCGCCATATTTTAGAACCACAGTTACGTGACAAGCCGACACCTGAATAGGCACCCAACGCAATTGTTAAGGGCGATATCATACACAGCGTTAATACTTTGAAGGATATTTAAGGTGCACTCTCTTACACGGGGTATTATTTGTCAGACATTTTTGACTGCAAGGGCCCTTTAATAGGTCGGCAATCGCAGTTAAAAAGGTTAATAGCATACACTTTTCGAAATAGTTTAAAAAAATAATATATGATTGAAGTCAAATTTATTTACATAAATGTAATGACAAAAATGAACAAAGCTACCTTTGCTTCAGAATCTAAATTTGCTGGATCAGCTGGAATATCTATTTCGACAGTACGTGACTCCACTGCTATAACACCAACAGGAATTCCACCTAATCTGGCACGTCCGCAAACAACAGTTTTAGCCCATGGCTGCAAGATTTCCATAAAAGATCCATAATCGAAGAACCCATCTTCCCAAAAACCAGGGAGATCTACCAGGGAAATTGCAGAAAAACAATAAATTAAATCATGACCACACCCCATAAAATTGGCTTTAAATGACTATAAAAAATAACTTAATGAAACACATTACAGTAAACTCCCGATTATCCGCGGAAGTGGATGGTGCGGCTTCCGCGGATAAGCGAATTCGTGGATAATCCGCAAAATGGAAGAAAATGCCTATAAACAAGTTTCCTCTGGGTTTTATTAAAGTAAAGTACAGTAATCGTACATAGCATGTACAAATTTACTAACTTCAAAATGTCTATAACTGTCGTTTCTCCTATGCCATATTGCAAGTACATTTGATTTTTAGAAGATCCGTTTTCCATCTTTTTAATGAGTTGTTGTTTGTTTTGAATTGTCAAGACAACTTTTTTTTTAGTTTCTTACGCATTTCGCTAGTATCAAAATCACATAGAGCAATTCAACTAAAATAGTGGGCAGTTTATTATACAGGTGACTCTTTTTGACAAAAACCTGTTCGTGATGTGCACCTGGCTAAACACCAGGTTTCCTATAGCCATTCTTATTTTAATGCAATCGTTGTTCTTGTTAAATGTATTCGTCGTTCTTTCAATATGTTCGTCATTCAGAATGGAACTCGTTGTTCTTGGAATGCATTCTTCCAAAAAGTTTTGAAACAAATAAAATTCATTTATCGTGTTTTTTTTAAAAAAATTTATATTTGAACTGAAAAATGGTAGGGGGGATAGTGGCCCGCGGATAATCCGCAAAGCGGATAATCCACTCGCGGATAATCGGGAGTTTACTGTATATAGATTTTTAAAAAATGTAATACAAGAGTTAAATCTTTATAAGAAAGCATGGTACAGTAGAATATCCGAAATCCGGAACCCTAAAATCCGGAAATACCTAAAATCCGGACTTTTTTCATTTTTCTCAATTAAAAAAAATCGATTTTCTTGAAAGGGAATTTAAAACAAAAATATTCCGATTTCCCAATTTTTTTTTATCTCTTATCTTATTTTCGTTCTCTACTTCTTTTTTTATTTCTTTCCATAAGAAAATTTCCATCAAGTAACGATACGAATCGGACATGTTGGAAACCGAACCTTGTGGAGAGGGGAGAAAGCGTTCTTAGAAGAACACGAAGTTTCACTCCTTATAGCGCATGCGTGGTTCGCCACGTGTCGTGGAATGCAAGAAATTCCGGATCGACTTGCGACCTTCAGAAGGTCGGGCTTTGTTAACTTTGGGGATGAATGAAAGGGGTTTGATGACTTCTGTCACTCAAGTGCGACGGTCGCGAAGTTATCCCGCCCCTTGGCGAGTAGGCGATATTGTTTGGCTACTTTAGAAGAAGGTGAAATCGAAGTGGAAGAAAAGATTCCTATGGACACCTTGATAGAAGTGCTAAACACTGCAATTAAAGGACTAGAACAGCGTGATTTTATTTCGGAATCAGAAGTAATGGCAGTGCATAAAATTCGAGAAAAATTAATTACCCAAAAACCTAAATTACTAAAACAATTAACCTTAAGTGAGATGTATTTTAAAAGAAAATAAACTAATATTTAGTCCTATTTCCTTGGTTTATTCTGTTTACATTGTATTTTTGTCATTATTTTTAAAGAACAATTAAATTTTATCTGGAATCCGGAATTTTCCGAAATCCGGAATCGCCGAAGTCCCGGCGATTCCGGATTTGAGATATTCTACTGTATAATGAAAGCAAGGATGTAGAAAATGTTTTTACTTCCAATCTTTACCACAATCTATCGTAATTTTAAAAAAAATTTCGATGTATTATCAGGTTACATAATTTCTGTATTATTGCAGGCATAGAACATTTTACAATAAATTATCGTTTCACATCATTTAAGTATTATCGTACGAGGCATAGAAAATTTTTCGGTTCCCAAGTTATATCTTTAGAAACCTATTGACTGATCTTGAAGCATACCATACCTAGGACTTTAAAAGACAAGTTTTAACCAATCATTACAATGTTTTTGATTATCTTTTCTGATAAATTGAATCAAAATTCCTTGAATGGCTGATCAGCGTATTTTGTAATTCACTGTTAAAATCAGTTATAGATTTTTTGCAAAAATTTTTCCCCCATCTAGGATCAGACATATTCTGCACCCATGAATGGAAAGTAAGGAAACAACATGAAGTAACAAGGGTTAATAATGCCCACCCAGCAGCACAATGGTTAGGGAGCTAGCCTTTGTATCATCTGGGTTCAGGTTCGAATCCCGGTAAGGCATGGATGTTTGTGTTTGTCAATAAATATTATTTGTCTATATGTTTGTGTCGTCCTCTCTATGCGTGTCTTTTACGTCTGTGTCACTTCTGGTGAGTGATGTAACAGGCTATAAAGCCTATGGCTCTTCCCCTGTAGAGGGTGAATTTCAAGTCAAGTCAACGAGGGTTAATGCTTACTTGGGCTTTCTCTTCCAGCAAGTAAATATCGAGGGTCTGAAGGAAGTCTTGTTGGAGTATATATTACATCTCTGTCAACAGGATCTAGAGATTCTATCACAGGAAGCTCTGCTCCTTTACACTTTAAGTAAGAAACAATTCATGCAGGTAAAACATTTATACTACATAAATCACTTAACAAGAATGAAGATAAAAACTGGGATCCAATTTAAACTACAAAACAAAATATACAATAATTAAGTTTAATATTATGAACACAAAAGGACAGCACGCCTTATTCATACATAATTTGATGAAAAAAATTAATTCTGGGCTTCCTACTTAAACATGTATTATAGCAGAGAGAAAAATTTAAAATTTGATTAATGGTACACATTCAAACAATATTCCATTAGAAAGCACATTGAAGCAACAAGTATGATTTGGCATGCTTATAAGATCAATAAATTTACCTACCTTTGGCATATAAGATAACCATTTGAGCATTAAGAACACCCCTTCAAGATCATCTGTTGCAGTGACATGAGATACTCCATTATTATGCATAATTTGAACTCCACCAAGTTGATTATTTGAAGTATAGACCTCCCGTCCTAAGAGCTAAAGGATAAATTTCATTGAAAATTTATCTTTATGATTTAAAACAATTGTAAAAGAACGTGCTAAAAGATGATTTTTTAAAAATCAAGATTTTAGAGTCAATGTAAACAGTATTCCCTCCTTTAAATATAAAAGTTTCCCCTTTTTCATAAACTTTCGGTTAAGTATATTGTTTGCCGTTTTCAAGTACTGTTTTAACAGATCCAAGTGCAAACGTAAACTTGGTAGCTCATTTTCTAATTTTTACCTTTTTGTCACTTAGCATGTTCCAGTGCCGGATTTAAAGATATGCCGCCTGTAGGCTACAGTCGATTTGCCATCAGATATAGTTTTCTAGACAATTTATTTCCTTTCTACATATTAGACGTACACTTCTTCTCGCAGCTACCATGTTTACTACTAAATATTAGTACTATATATCTATGTTTACAATATACAAATTAATGTAAATTATTTGTTTTCTTTCTTAAAAATATTAGTATCTTTACAATAGTTTTTAAAGCAGAATGACGCTTTAATTGGACGTATAATTTGCCAAACCAAAAAATTAGCCGTTCTAGGCTACAGCCTACTTAGCCTATTTAGAAATCTGGCCCTGTTGTGTTCTTACACTAAGCTCTTTAATTTTATATAATATGGATTTTTAAGAAGCTAACAATTTGAAGTCAGTACCTTATTTAGAGCAGCAGCTCCAGTCAATATAATGTGAGAGTTTTCAACTTGAATGACCCTTTGTCCAAGTCGAACGAGATATGCTCCTATGCCAATGGCCCGACAGGAAACCTAAAATAAAAACTACTTGAGAGCAAAATCAAAACTAAGTAGCTTTATCAGTTTTTAAAATTACAAAAATGCAAAATGTCAAAATCTGTTTTAAAAGAGAGAAACTCTGAATATGGTAATATCAATAGAATTTAATGTTTGAATTAAGTAAAAAATTTAAAAAAAAAGCTTTGAGGGATAAGCTATTTAGCTTAGTCGCTATAAGTAAAATTCAAAAACTCTAACGACTATTCTTTGTATTAAACTAAAAACACAACATTAAAAGGCTAAAACCATCTGACCACAATTCGAAAAAGTCAGCATTTTATAAGTTCTTCATTAGCATTGCCAGATTCAGAATTGTGTTGATTTCAAAAAATAATTTTATCAGAAACATTAGAAATATGATTGATCACCAGTTAAGCTTAATGGTTAATTCGACTAACCTTTATTCAACAGTTGTAAAGTTTTTTTTTTAAAGAAGTACCAATTATGAAATAAATCAGCACTAAAACAGATCAATATACTTACCAAACTAATTGTAATAGTTTCCTTATATGCTTGTGAAGATTCTCCAGCAATAGTACCAGCCCATCTCAAATTTTTGACCCCTAGTCCATCTTCTTTACCTGAAAAATTAAGTTTATAAACAAAAATGTAAATGATGTAAATATACATATACCTCATGCAATTTTTGATGAAATTGTATAACTATTTACAAAACATGAGTTATATTAGTAGTAAGTACCTTTCAAATATCAAGAAAGATTAGAATGAATAAAAGCCGTCTGTAAACCTGTTTGCTTCAAGTGGTCTAACATTCTCATCAAGTCTGAACTGGATGTGTGATTTGCATTTGAAATAGTGTTTCGTTCAGATCTTCAAAGTAAACCTTCTTAATAATCTTAAATTAAGTTCTATTTTAAGTAGCATCGATTTTGCTTCAGAAAAACTTAGGTATTATTTTGATTACTGCATATACTCATGTGTCCGTGTACAAGTTAACCCCCATTTACTGTAAACCAAAGAACCCTCTAAAATTGGAAAACAATGCATTAGTTGGGGTAGGAAATAAGGTAAGTGAAGATTGCCCCCGATCTCGTTTATGGTTTGAAGTTAGTTTTTTTTTTAAACTATGTTTCGTGTGCAAGTCATCCTGATATTTACCTTATAACTTATAAACAATACCTTAATCTTAGCCAAAAAATCGCCTGGTTTATACACGAGTATATAAAGTACATTGCTTATATTATTAAGAATTTAAATTTTGGTGTTAAAATGTAATAAAAAAAAACTTACCTATAACGTCAGTTATTTTATATCGAGATTCTCCTTCATCTTCAATTAAAACGGCATGGATAGAATTCATTGCACTGACTTTTTTAAAATTCTCAGGCGTTAAATATAGATATTTATAGCCCTGTGAAAATAAAGATGCACTATTAACAAACTTATTAGGGAAACCCTATAAGTTTTAAGCAATATTTACATAAATATATTTTATATTACCTTATCTGGATTTTCGTTATCAAGCCATGCAACATTAAACATATGCTTGATTTCTTCAGCTAACCCTATACGAGCCCCACTGTTGGCAGAAATATATAAACGAGGAATGCCTAATTCACGTGACCTTTCGGATGCTTTCTGAAATTTGAAAGCTGCTATAATTTATAAAATAATGGTACAAATAAACAGAAAAATTAAAAACCAAGAAAAATATAAACTGAAAAGTCAGGAAACCAGTGTATATTTTGAAATTATCTAAAGTGATAAAATATTTATCAGTTCATAAGATTTGGATTAATATTACTACATTAAGGGATCTTTTACAGTGAACACAGAAGCATAAATCAGAAGGTTGAAACTCTTGCAAAAAAAAGTTATAAGTTTAAGCTATAATTGATATCAGCCAGGGGCGGACTGGCCCGGGCGGCTAGTCGGCGATCGCCGAGTGGGCCAAACTGTCAAGTGGGCCAAAACCAATATGATAATATTCGTTTAAGTGGGAAAAAAATCTACAAATACTTAAATGCGTAATACAACATTCAAAATAAGTGAACACAACTTAATATTTTTGAAATAAATTTAAATTATGTCTAAAAGGCATTGGCCACCATTGAGCATAAAAGGGGCCCACATTTTTTTCAATCGGGCCAAGGGGCCGACTTCGCCTCTGAAACACCCTATGTATATATTACATATAAAAGGGGGCCTAAAATTTTTGTTTAAATTGAGCCCAATGGGGTTATTATTTGGGCTTATTGGTCCACATTGCCTCTGATTCTCCCTATACATATTATATAAAAAAGGGCCTGTAAATTTTGCTCAAATTGTGCCCATCAGAGGTCACTTGGCCTCTGGGGTTCCTGTATATATTATATATAAATGGGGCCGACATTTATTTCTCCAAATGGGCGCAGGGACCCAATTTTTCTCTGAGGCCTTTTATATACATTATATATAAAAAGGGCCTGATTTTTTTTTCAAATTGAGCCCAATATGTGGTCCTAATTGGGGCCATTGGTCCACACATTGCTTCTGAGCTATATATATATATATTATATGAAAGGAGCCAACAAATTTTATTATACAAATAAATCTACTAATGGAAAGTCAAAGTTTAAAATACAAACAATGCAAAAGATGCTTAGTTTGTGCCTTCAAACTTTTGCATGAACTCAATCTTTATGGGCCGAAGTACCCTTCATTGCACAGGGCGTACAAATATATGTTGACTTTTTCATGCACACAAGTTTCATGTGAACGCTATTTTTCAGTTTTGAAGCTCATAAAAAATCGTTTGCTCTCAAATATGGGACAAGATCGCCTTGAGAATGCTTTTGTATGTTGAAAGAGATTTTAAGTACGACTATGAAAAGTCATGGCTTGTAATTCCAAGGAATTATCTAGGCTTTTTGATAGATATTTGTAAAATAAACGTATATAGATGTTATAAGGATAATTAAAGATTACATAACTTCTCCTTTAGATTTCATATTGAATTTTTTACTTTTAATCAAAACAGTTGATTAATTAATAAACATATACATACATCGATATCAACATATACATTATGGTATGGTGGGCCAAAGTCATGACTGCGCCGAGTGGGCCAATCTTAGCCAGTCCGCCCCTGATATCAGCCGTATACTAAATGTTGTTGCATGGTTTTTACACTTTATGAGAAATTCAGGTGAATATCTTTCAAGAGATTGAAGCCATAATCTTTTCAGGGAAACATCAAAAAGAGTCATTATGGAATGTTTATATGGTAACATATGACAAGCAATCGGTGCAAGCATTCGAATTCGCTAACATAGAGGCCAAGCTAGAATCTAAAAAAATATATAGAAATAAACTCAAAAATATACATTAAGAGATAGCATAGAATATAAAAGATTCATAATAAAATTAAAAATATTTTTAGCAAATAAAATAATATGATTATTACCAGAAATAAAAGATCTTCTTCAGGTGCAAATGTTCCAATTAAATATGTGATATCATTGGCGATGACTATGACATCTCTTCCTTGAGGATACTCTGGAGTAAAAAATGTCATCTTCCATGCTACCATACCAATCTATTACAAAATATCAATAATAAAGAATAATTTATTGTTATTATTACTATTATTATTATTATATAGTAACAGGGCTGCTACACTTTTTGGTAAAAGAAAATCAAGGACTATTTAAGGACTTTTCAAGGATATATTTCTCCATTTTCAAGGACTGTATATTCGAACATGCAACACCTAAATTTCAAGGTAGTTTTTAAAAATTCATATAGAAAACGAATAAGAGCTCTCTAACTTTCAAATGAACTTGTATAAGTGCTTTAAAATAGCCATTTAGTTATTAAAAAATCCATCTAAAATAACTTGCTCTGCCTACTTGGATTATACATAAACAATAACGTAAAATAAGAACTGATTCACATTGAAAAAGTTCTTTAATGAAGCTAAAATTAACATTTGCAACCACCTTAAAAGACGACAGCCAAAAAACTAAGGACTTTTTAAAGTTGATAATGTTTTTCAAGCACTTTTCAAGGTTGTCAAGGACTGGGGCAACCCTGAGTAAAGTGTTTACTAAGAAAATGTTTTACAATGCATGGATATCCTTTGCAACATAAATTAATACAAAGTTGTTTTTCTGAATAATTAATAAAGACCAGTTTATCTATATCGCACCATGCACAGAAAAGTGACCTATCAGACAAATATGACTTTTTGAGTTATAAATGCTAAAACATTTGAAATTTAAGGGGACCAAGGAGGTAAATTAATTTTTTTTTAAAGTTACAGACCGAAATGGATGACATTTTTTTTATAGCTCAGGGAAATAAAATTTAATGAAAATACAAAATAATAAAAGAAAAATATGCAATAGTTTTTTTTTATTTAAAAAAAATATTAATTTTTTAACGTTTTTTAAAAATGCTCCTTGCGATTCAATTTTTTTCTAAAATGTCTAATTTTTTTTATATAAGATATTTAAATATATGTTAACAAAACTGTGCATGGATTTTTTATTTGTCCTATTTGTTCATTAATAAAAATTAAAAATCTATGTTACTTGGAAATTTTTGATTTTTTTCGTGATATGCTAAAAGTAAAACTGAGTAAAATATTAAAATTTTTTATCAGATTTCAAAATCCATGCACAATTATGTTTGAAAGATTATCAATAACAAATTTTCACAATTTCAAAGCAAATACACAAATTTTTGAATCACAAGGAACAATTCGAATGTACGACAAACCACTAAAAACACTTATGGAGAAAAAGGCAAGTAAAGAAAATAATAAATTCCACTTAACATACGATTTTCGGATTTCGGCGTTTATGAAAACTCCAACTGTATTTCAAATTCTTTTTGGATCGTTAAAAGTAATACATGTTCTTTAAAGATAAAAGTTCAAGCTATAACTTTTTATTAAAATACCAAAATCAATATTTTTGACATTTTTTGCCTCCCCAGTCCCCTTAAATGCCTAGCGATTAGAGAAATTCTTGAATTGATTGTTAAAATAGTTGGGATACAGTTAGCAAATCCTTATTTTTTTCTATAATGAAATGCAATGCAAAAAAAATACATTTTAGCCAATTTGATGATAGGTCACTTTTCCGCATACTGTGAGATATATAAACTGGTCATCTAAACAACCTTTTATGAAATCGTTAAGGCTGAGTTGCAAATTTTAATTATGTTTAAAAAACTATTGCTAACAGTAAATATTAAAGTGAATAAAAAAAAACTAACATTATTTTCTCCAGGCAGCCTCTTCTTTTCAATTAAATTGCCATCTGAATCTAACACAAGCTCTATATATTTCAGCAATTGAGTTGGAATTTCCATTTCAGGGCGGCCAGTGATGTATTCTTCCCATAAACGTGTCAAAGACTATAAAATTTAGAACAAAGAATCAAGATAAAACATTTCTTGAGCAATGTTCTTAACATGATACAGAAAATTAAGAGCAATCTTGCACTACTAAATTAAAAAAACTAGGTGCAAATTCACATTACCTAGGAACTTTTTAATTATTTAAAAAAAGTACTTTAAAAATAATTCTTCAAACTATGGTCCAGAATTCTGCATGTGATCTTAAAATCACCCAAATAGGTGATTTTTAGATTGGAAAAGTAGCGTGCTGATAGAATCACCAGGAATTTGCTATTTTACAGAATCACAAGTTTCGCAATTTTAGGATAACTGGAGTTCCAAAATTTAAGAAATCACAACTGATTACACAAGGGGTTTTGTGATTCAAGATAATTATTTTTAGCAAGATTATTGGGAAAAAAACTACAATAAAATAATTTTCTTAGTACTGACGATTTCAGGAAACTAGTCGTGATAACTGCGACTAAATTAATTTTCTTGTCCCAAAATTTAAAGATCTGGTCGGATTTTACAACTAGCAACCATTAATTCTAAACTCTGTTCTGGAATAATTTTAAATCAAATATCTATCTAATATACAAGAAAAAATCCTACTAACCTGCTGAAACATATCTGGAAAATCATAAACATAGGTTGTGCCATTAGATTGTGCTTGAAATCGCTTTAACTGCAAATAGTCTTTTGTCATGTAAGGAGTTGAAATGGGCAAGTCATGTAATGGTCCTTGTTTGTGTCCCCATGCTTCAAATTTTGTGCAACCAGTAGTGGGATCGGTTACTTCCTTATACAAGCTCATATCTAAGTAATAACCACTCTCATTGGCTAGGTAGAGACGTATCGGCATGCATTTCGCTGTTGGAGTAAGCCTGAATGAAAAAAAATAAGCACTTTAACATTAAACAAGTAGGATTGTTACAGAATCGGTCACTTAGCCAGTGTCCACAAACATTTGTGGAACAGGAAAAAAAGACGCCAAAAACTGTATTAATTCTATACTAAACATTTACATACAAAATTTGACTAGTTTAATTTATTTTCTTTGGAAAATTCAATAATTATTTTTTATTGTTTGCTAACCCAATTTATTTTTCAAAGCATAAATATGTAACATTCCTCGCTTTTAAATAGAAGCAAAATATTTCATATCAACATACGATAAAGGAATCTCTTTGGTGAAATATATTTGATGTAATTTCAAACTGATTTTCTTTGACTTTATTTAAAAAGAAATAAAGTTTCTCAGCGGTTCTTATGGCTTTTTATGCTTTTTAAATGAGCATTAAATTTTGCATATTTTTTTAGAAATTGAAGTAGTACTTCAAAAAGAATTTTTTAATTTAATGCATCACACTTGCTTGTAACATTTGTAGTTTGGGATATTCAAGTTGGTGACGGATCGACTGAATGATTATAATACATTCTACTTTTTACAGTATAAACATACTGTAGAAGCTAAATTGCATTTTTTCATGAAACATTAAATTTACAGAAAAAATACTTTTCAGGAAACTTCCTTAAAAAATTATATACATAGAAATAAAGGTCCAGAAAAGAAACTTTTTAAAAGTCAACAAACCTGATGGTCATTTTAAGTTCAGCTTGTAAAACTCTCAATTTCCATAACCTTGGTCCATATCTCATTACCATAGCACGGACATTTTCGGCAATCTGAGAAAGTGAAACACTTAAAGCATTTTTTTTTTTTAAATTTAAGCAGAAATTGTGAATGATTATTGTAAATAAAATCTCACTTTTGAAAGATCCATGGTAACTTTTGGAACAAAATTCAAAAATATGTGATTGCAGTCTGTCCGTTTAGCCTGTAAAATTTTAGTCACATAACTTTATATTTTGAGAATATAAGAATTTACAAGTGTAATACATCGTAGTACACCAACTCAATAAACTTACCTGTGGATGAGAAAATGCTACTTCTAATTCATCCATTGCTTCTAATAACAACCTTTCGCCTTCATTTTGCAAATATTCATAGGATGCCTCCTGAAATTATTTAAAAAGGTGTTTATAAATAAAAATGTTTTTAAGTTTGAACCAATCAAACTTAACGAAAATAAAAGTTTGCATTAAAAATCAGGAAAACTAAGTTTTATTGAATAATAAAATTAATTAGTTGACTTTTACACTATTTAAATTTTCTAATGCCTGATTGTTGTTCACTCTATTTTGTGATAGGTGAAAGAAAGATAAACTCTATAATCTTTGACAACGGAATGAAAATTAGATAATGTATTAGCAGAACGTGTGTTTAGGCATATACATTTTTATTATTGTCATAAGGTACTTTTATGTAATTGGATGTTATGATTTCCTTATTGGAAATTTTTTTAATTTGTCTAATTCACATTGATAAAATTTTATAAGTCTTATCAATACCTAATATTGCTCATAATTAATTTATAAAAACCTATTTTATGTTCTGAACACTGGGTTATTAGTTGGGTTCATTACGTAAAATGAGCTTAAAAAATAAAGAAAATATTTTTTTATTGAGATAACTTCTGTTCAATACATTTGTAAAATTTGTAGACTCGTAAAATAAAGGTTATTAGTAAATACGTACCTTTGTCACCAAATCAGAATGTCTGATGATAGAACGAATGAAAAAGCGATAATCTGTCACTTCTTGACCTCTTGCAACCTATAATAAAATAGTGTCTTAAACTCCTTTCAAAAATATTGGTTAGTTCATTAGAATATTTATGCATTAAAATACCTTAGCTTTTCCTAAATACAAATGCATTTTCTGATTGGCAGTAGGTATCGCATCAAGATCATAATTTCGTAAACGATTGATTTCTAGTTGAAATGCTAAAGCTGGTTCTAGATGCCGGTAAATGCAATCTTCTTCAAACTATAAGAAAACAAACTTTTTTAATTGTAAAAACTAATTTCGTGTGCTTCATTATATTTTTAAAGGAAAACATATACTTACATTATCTCTGGCTCTGTATGTGAAGTATTTTGGAAAAAGTTGCTAAAATAAGAAAATATTCAATGTGTATGATTTTTAATTTTAATTAAGCAGCAGATTTTGAAAAGATTCATGATTTTGTAACAAATATTTAGGTTCTGATATTATGTTTAATAAACCTTTATGAAACTAAGAAATCATTATTGCTAGAAAACAGCCTACTTTTTTTAACGAAACAAAATTAAAGCTTACCTTATGTAATACAATAAATGTTATCCGTCGAAGTTTCTTCTCCATGAATGCTTCGCTCTGAAGAAAGAAATCGACATTTGCTTAGAAAAATTTCATACTTTCTTTATGTTCTTACAGTATCATTACATATGTTTCATTGTATTTGTAATACTAATTATGAATGGATGTATAAAATGCCTACTTTTATGAAACATTGGCTACTAAAAAATATTTACATAAAATAATTATATTTTATTAGCTAAATTTAAGAAAAGCAAGTTTCAACACAACCTAAGCACTTACATGTTCTTGACAAAATTGTAAAAATCTCTTGCTATACTGAGCATCATCTTCTTGGTTTTGCATCAAAATTGCAACATTTATAATGTTCACAAAATCTTCATGCTATAATAAAATACAAATGGTCAGAAATAAAAACATTTTTAAAAGAGGGGGGAGGGAGAGAGTAACTATCTACAAATTAAATTAACTGAATCTTACAGAAGTTTCCTCTACAATAGAGAAAGTACTAAGATCATCATCATAGTTGTTGGACGATGAAGCTGACTCATCCAGCTTTCTAGATATTGCTGCAGACTCCAAAATTTCCATTAGTTTTTCAAAATTGCTGAAATAGATCATGAGAAATAATTTGATTGGGAAAAAATGAAAATAACATGTAAAATAAATATATTTAAAATATATAATTTCATGTATAACCAAAATAAATAAGGTTTATTCAGAAATATTAAGCTCTCATTTACATAATTTTAAATATATATTTAAAGAATACAGAAGTTAAAAACTGAAACAGGCATTTCCATTTTTTTTAAAATTTTAAATTGCAGAATGAAAAAAATTCTTTCCTGCCAAAAAATTATTGACCGAAGAAGAGAATTTGAACTACTTCTACTAGCACAGAGGTTTAAAATTTTATCAATAGATGACATCGTATAACTTTAATAATATACCTGTATAATGGTAAAAACATAATACATAAGAGTGTTTTCTATGATTTACTACACTTAATATGTAACAGTGTTTATACTTTTCATTGTTTTTAATGTCATAAGCATCAGTTCCCTGAACGACACAAAAACCTGAGTTATACTGTAAGAAAGAAATATTTTGAAGTATTGAAAAATCACCTTTTAAAAGTATCAAAATTTTGAAATGCAGCTAAAAGTCCATAACGATGGCAGTTTTCGAAAGCTTCTTTTAAGTCCCAGTTAGAAACTGCAGACGAATCTTCACTTTTCAAGTTACATGATGTATAATGCAATGCTCTGAAATAGTTTAATTTATTAATTCATAAACAAATTAAAATAATTTCTTTTATATTTATACCACAAACTGAAAATTCTAAAAGGGGATTGTACTTAGAGGTTAAATACTGAGCAACAGTGCAAAACTGACTTTATACGAATATTTTTTTTAATAAATAGGATATTGTCATCAGTTTAGGATGCTTTTGAGCAGTGAACTTAGTTATTCAAAATTAATTACACCAAACAAAAAGAAATTTATTATTATTAAAAACAAAAATGAGGAAAAATTATTCAATTATTTTTCCTAACATGCTGGAGATTTTGAAGTGATGGAATACCATGCATTCACTAAAAACACAAAATATTGTTTATTACACTTTGTCAAAAGAATTTCTGCAATAATATTATTGTATTAAATTGATTTGGCCGATTCATGTCGTACTAGAGCTACATGAGGTTGATTGAGGCCTACTAACCACATTCAAGTGACAAGACTAATGCCTGGGCACACAAAAGCAACCTTATATCTCCATTTTATTACAGGACTTTTTAACACAGCAGACCTAATATGCACTAGTCTTATGGAAACAACATTCTTTGTTGGAGAGAATTTTCGGGGGCTTGAGTACAATCCATTTAAAGGATAGCTATGAAACAAACAGAACCGGAAAAAGTGTCCACCATGGTTTGGACCCCTTAGCTCATCATGCCTCCACACTGTTTACAAATGGACAATCAGGCATTATTTTAGAGCAAAAAATGCATGGGGGTGAATGAGCCTGGATAAAAAAGGGTATCCAAAACCAATGGGCCTCTGTGTTAATCCAATAGAAAATAATTTCTTAGCCACATTTTTCAGGCTGTATTGACTACTTTTTCTACAAAAGTTTCTTATATGGTAAAGGCAGCGGACTTGCAGATCTTTATATTCTCACTTTTTGAAATTGGTTCGAATATTTTGTGTAAAATTATGAGGCAAGAAATTAACATTTAACAACTCATTTTTATAAACATTCATTTTTCAGTAATGCAATACAAAATCAAACAACGAGAGTGCCGCTGCACAGTTGCACACCTATTCAGGCCATACCTTTTAATGTTCTGCTGAATCTCGTGATACCCACCATGATGTGGTCACACTACGGTGACGTAGATAGCTAGTAGCATTGATCTTTATAAGTATCTTTGACAAGCAAGGTAAATATATTTAAAACACGCATCTGTTTAATTAACTCAATAATAAAGTTAATAATAAATAAATTTACCTGTTTGGGTGGGATGATGGTAACAAAAATTGAAACAATGCAGCACATGTGCCTACAGGCAAACTGACATGTTTAAGACATGTAAGTTCATAAGAAATATATGCACGTCGCACATATACCTAAAACGTGTATCAATTAAAATACATTTTTTTAAACTTATGCATATATACAGACATGTTTTATATTAAGTTAATTTTAATTTCAGAAAATATTAATTGTTGATTGTTTGATTCTCAAATAGCTATACAATTATGCAAGAAAATTATATTTTCATAGCATTTTCAATTTAATAACCACTTTAAAAAAATCTTATATTTTTTACTTTAAATTATAAATACTAATTTTAAACCCCTTCTACAGCTAAAACAATCCAATATAAGAATTCAAAATTGCATATAGAAGCTCATTCGAAAATAAAATTATATTTTATAAAAAAAAGTATGACCAAATGTCATCATTTCCATTCTACTTTAGAAAAAAAAAATAAGAAAACAATACTTTTTTAAAATTATTTTAATGGTTGAAATGTTACTATTAAGACTGAAATAAAACAAAAATTTTTGAAATATTGCTACGCACTACAATTTTAATAAACAATACCTCCAAGGCAGCTCTTTGTACAACACTATTGGAATGAAAGAAAAAGTCTTGCAGTACATCAAATATTGATGTTTCTGACATGATAAGTTTTTGCAGGTTTTCATGACCGTACATGTCGATAGAGGATAGAAAAATCGATTCCATCTGATTATGGCGCAATTCATATGGAGGTTGATGAGCAGCAATTAGAACCTATAAACATATAATTTTCATATAACCATAATATTAAAAAAATACAGTTTAATATGGTTATAGTGTTATTTAAGAGATTGTGATGTAGATGTTACAGACAAGATTGAATATTAAGTGCAAGAAATCATGTAAAATATGAACTATATACTCAGATTAAAGCTATAAAATAGCATGTATCGAATACATTTTAATCCTACGTGCTATATTAGTAATATTTTGATTTCTACTTTCCACTAAATAACTTTTCAAATGGGAAATATCAAATTTGACAACTTTTGCATCATTTGGCGAATAAAATAACATTTAAATAGCAAGAAATAAATTTTTAATATTTTTTTGTTTGAGAAGTTATTTTGGATATCATATAAGCATATGTTTTTAGCATTATAACAGAGGATTCTATAAAAAAATTGTCATTATAAGCAAGATATAACAAGGTTAAGGTCTATGGGCAATGCAAGGGACCGAACATTTAGGGTGTTTTATGCTAGTTGTCCTTGTAACCGATTTTGACTGTATAAAAAATAAAGCTAAAATAAAGAATTGTGGCTGGATATTTTACGCCAAATCTGGGTACCCCGACTTATTGCTATTATGGCAACCTTCGGCGAAATTAGCAATGGGAAAGTTTCTTAGTCATGTCCTCCATACAGCAGTCATTCATTGGTTGTCTCGGCAAGCACGTTTTATTTTTAAAGACGCCATTCCGGCAACACGATTCTTTAGTTTAACCAAAAATATTATGATAGTTTAAACTACAATGTAAAAAATATGTACTTTACCTGACGAGCACGCAATGCAACTTTAGAATTTTCCGATTTATTTAAAGCTGTCAGATCATTTAAAATGACTCCTAATTCATCTGTCAAGCCAGGCTCATGACCACAAAGATGATCCTAGAAAATACATTTTGTTTTAAAACTTAGCAATTTGAGTAAACAGACTATTCACAGATCTTATTACATTAAACGAATAGAGTAATAGGCCATACCTTCTACTGAAATCAGTTTTTTCCTAATTATTATAATAATACAAGTTTGGATTTAAAATGGTATATGTCCTAATTTATTGGGTTTATGATATTTAAAATTTAATTCATGCTTAGTAAATATGAAAGCAACTAATATTTAAAATATACCTTTGTTAAATTACTTGGACACATATTTTTGTTGAATTACTTGGGCTTAATTATAATTAATGATTAAAAAAATCCATATAAAAAGGAAATTCTTTTTATTTTTTTTAATGAGATTGATCCAGGAACAAAGACCTAAAAAAAATAACACTTTCATCATAAGCAATTACTTTTAAAGAGATAGTTAATAATTGTTAATACATAGCAAATTGAATGAAAAGGACTTACAATGAGTTTGATGATAAGTTGATTCTTTTTGCTAACTTGGCAGTGAGAAAATATTTTGTCAACCACAAGTGTCATGCAATCTTTGTGTTTTTCTCTGAGAAGGGCAACACATTTATCATAGTGACCTACAGAGAAATTTTAAGGAAATATCACTATACATAAATTATAAGTAAAAAAAATCTAATTAATCACAAATTAAAAAATATAATTTTTTAAAGGAAAGCTTGATTGATTAGTACTTTTTTTTAAAAGTGTAAACAAATGTTTATTCACACAAATAATAATATTAAACACAAATAATAAGTTCGCACTACAGGACATTTCTTCAAAAGTAAATTTTTTTTCAGTAAATTTTTTTTATCTTTGTTCAAAGGAACAATCAATATTAAAAACTATTTCTACAATATTTGAACTATTTTAGCTTGTGTCAGATTGCAAAAGCAAAATTCGAATTTCAATCACTTTCTGTATCCAATATAGACAATTGAATATTTTTCCTAAAACCAACTGTTTATGTTATGCCTATCATTCAAGCGTTCAAAATATCCTTTTATAAAAATATATTTAAATAATTTTAGAAATTATAATTATAAAAAAAAATTGGAAAATACATGGATGTTAGATTATATTTTGGATTAAAAGATGAATCGGAAGTTTTGCCTCACCAATTTTTTAATCTATTCCCCATTTCTGCCTTTTTTTCATGGATAAAAGTTAACAAAAATAAATTTTAAAAAACACAAAATGCAAGTCCACAAAAAAATGTTGATTTAAAATGTTTACAGATGATAGAGCTTGGATTTCAGATGTTCTACTGTACTTGTATGTTACTTTAGAAATAAGCACTCAATTGCATAAAAGAAACAGTAGATTATCTACCTGAAGATTAACTGATTTGATTATCTACTCACCATTTTGGAATTCTGTTTCTACTGATAAATATCGCTTTAAAAGGTCTTGTACTACAGCTTTCATTCTACCACGGATGCCACTTCTGTAGCGTTGTACCAGCTGCACAATGCCTTGGGTTGTCATGAAAAAGACATCACGATCGGATCGTTTTTGAAGAGTTGCTGCATGGCTATCGATGACACTAGCAATCTGAAATATTGAAATGTAAACAAATTAATACGGTTCATGCCAGCAAAAGAAATGTAGTGGTCCAAATTGTCTTCCAAGGACCTGATTCGATTATTCAATTATATAAATTAGTAGCCAAATAAAAAGAAACCATTCCTAGAAACAAGTAGTGCTACTTGTAAAGAATATGAACTAAAACTTTTATTATCTGTGCATATTCTGTGTGCTTATACTTCAGCTATTGAATGTTTTAATGGAAAGACAAAATTATAATAAAGTTTAACAACTTATTTACATTACTTTGCAAATTGATCACTAAACAGATTAACAAGTTAGTTGCTCTAGAAATATGAAGCCTCAAACTTTATTTTCTGATCTTAGTATGATATTGCTGCTTGTGGTACTCATCAACTGACAGGCATGAGCGAATAGAATAAGAACTTACGATGATTATGAACAGATAATTGTTTATGATTTGTAAATTATATCAAACAGATTCCAAATTAGTATTTAGGGAATTTTTAACTTTGTCCCCTTTGAAGTAATAAGCACACACAAAATATTGATTTAAAAAAATTCAGGTTTTAAAATTTTAGGCGACAAATTTGCCCCTCCCGCATGAGATTTAAGCAACATTATTCGACTGCTGACAAATGTCGCCATGCTAGCGTGAAGCCTACAAATTAATCCTTTAAAATGCCACAAACAAATTTCTTTTCAAAAACTAAACATACTTGTTGGCTTGGAAACTGAGCTAAAACTGATGTTATATTGCTGGAGTACATTGCCATTAACTTCTTTATATTCTTTTCAACATTAGGTGGAATTCTTCCAGAAATTGAAGAAATGATGTCCTATTCAAGTACAAATTTCAAAAAATTTATATCAATTACGTAATATAAATGAAAAGGAAAAACAACAAAAGTATAAATCAATTATCAACATGAAAAAAAAACCTTAAAATCTAAAAAAAAAAAGAGAGAAATATTAAATCTGCTGTAAAAGTTAAAATATTAAAGTTTAGATGTCAACAGTTAATTACCTAAATTTTGATAACAAAAACATAATGGCATAATACCTACTTGTAGCTCTAATAAAGGTAAACTTGGATCTCTTAGAGTTCGCATAAATGTATCAATAGCTAAAGACATTTTGGAAGTAAAATAGGGTTCTGGCAGAGCATAGCCATCTAGAATGTACTCAAGCTCTGTTCTAGCACTTTGAAAAACTTGATTGAGCTTATCACCATGCCAAGAGACAATAGACTCGTCATTTGGAAACACTCCAGTAAATAGTTGGGCCTGTTAAATACAAAAATATATTTATATATTTGTAAGTCTTGCAAACAATTCTAAAACAAAACCAAAAAATTTCAACTTATTAATGAAGTGGAATGTAAGAATCTGTATATAATATAAAGGGGAAATTGATTAACTTCCTTCAGCTAGGATGCAGGTGCATATGAATATAAAAATTTATACTAACATGCAAGATTCTATTTATCATAATGTCACAACCCTCAAAGCAGACAAATGGTTTCAAATTCAAAGATTGAAATAAGAAAATTCCACAGCATACAAGTAATAGCAGTTTTGTAATATTCCATTGCTTTAAGTTTGAAAAATAATTAATAAATAAAAGAGCAAAGAAAAACATTGGCATTTACAATTCTGGATCTCTGTGATTATTTTTTTGTTGTTGTAAGCTTGGGTAACTTTTTAATGCAATAAAATTAACAAGAAAACATACTCTTTTCATTTGCGAAGGATCATCCAATTCTAAACGAGCTAGTATGCTCCCAGCTTCTAACACAGCACCAGGCCGTTTAACAAAGTGAATACTAAAATAAAATAAAAAGCTTAACTTCACAAAAGATAGTTGTATGTAAGTATCATACCTCTATGAGGATGTGACTGCCTCAGAGAATTGTAGCTCATTTTGAGAATACAAAGTTTCAGGTAAGAACAATCGCATGTCATTTAAAGTTTAGGTACATGAAATCATATAACTAAAAGAATAACAGCATAGTAGATTATTTAGTGCATTGCTCCATAGGAAAAATATGCTTATTTGGGCAAATTTCCAAAAAGATAAATTACTCCATAATGTTAATTTGCTTATTGAGGACAGTTAATTTATTGGACGTCTTATCAATCTATCCCTATGAGCCAAAACAAAAACTAATAAACTGAAATATAATAGATTACACATTAAAAGATTAATGAGATTCAAGAAAACAGATTTTAAAAAATTATTTCATCAAGAATTTGTTTCATAATGTTTCACATCGTGAATGGCCACCAAAAGCAACAAGGATATATAATTAAGGGGGGCCCATAAATTATGTGATGCAATTTTGCAGATTTTTTTTAAAAATCCCCTGGCGATATTTTACTCGGCACAATTTACTGGAATTTAAATCTTTTTGCATTTTACGTTTATTTTTAGCATAAAAAAATTTATGTGACATTTGACACGATCCCCTCCAAACTAGTCATATAATTTATGGACACCCTATTAGTGGGCCATACAATCTCCATCGGGCAGAAGTCATTAAAAAAAATGCTAAACATCACCTTCACCTACATGCCACTTAAGCCTTCAATAGTAAAATGCATTTACCAGCCACTTTCATTTACTGTCAGCGTCATGACCATCTTCATAACTTCAATTTCAGCATACACTTGTGACGCATAGACATGAGCACCATCTTCGACGAGGAACTGAATAAGCTTGCCAGTGGAAGGAGATCTAAAAAAAGTAATTAACAAATTCAATACAAAATGTCCACAAGAGTATAATTTTTTTAATAAAAACGTCAAATAGCAAAATTTTAGGGCTATTACCTGTATATAAACAACAATCAGAAAAATGCTGTTAAATTTTAAAAAAATAAAAGGCAATAAACCAGAAATTAGCCTTTGGAAAGTTCAAAACACATATTGATGTATATCACTGATAATTATTTATTTTGATCAGTCAAATATATTTTAATAAAAGTATTTAATTACAACAAAGGACATTTTGGGTTGTTTGAAATGAAGTTGCACCAGAGCTACATGACTATGAGTACTGTAAGTATACTTGAAAAAATTTAGATGTAGCAAGAGTCATAGTGCAGTTTCTTGGCCTCTTGGTTAACTAATAACTAAAGCTACTTATAAGGAAGTAAAAACTCAACCTAAATGGAATCTTAGTAAAGTTTCTACAAACCTAAGAATTGTAGGATCATTTTCCTTATCAAATATACATGTCTGGTTTCCCATTACAACTCTGTAATGATCTATTTCTTCCTTGACGTAAGTTGTGTAGCTTGCCCCATCAACAGATACAAGAAGACCACCATCGCTAAGACGGTGAGCTTCAATTTCTTTGAAGGATTTGTTCAGCGATAAGAAGTAACGATTTGGACCAGATTTGGAAACCTTAAATGTAAAGGACTCATTCATTATATCCAGGGATTGAAAAGTTACTTTTTAAAATTAACTGTTAAAGTTACAGTTACTTAACACTTTACCTACGGGCGTCGACTGACCCGTAGACTAAAAATCTTCTAGACCAGCAACTTAATCTAATGCCTAGCTCTTCTAACGTGTCGAAAGCAACTAAAACACTATTAAAGGTTGATTTGTTGATTGGCATAATTGTACTTTCAATTGTAGGGGTACTGTTTCTTCGGAATGTTCTCTGTTAAAAAAAAGTTACCCACTAGTGATTATTTCAACCGTTAGTCATCCTTTTACATCGGACCTTTTTGACTATGTGAACAAATAACATTTTGAGTTAATTGCATGACACAAAATTTGCATAAGGGTCCGTCTTAATATTAAAAATGTTACGAACTTTAAAATTTTCAATAGCAACACCCAATTTTAATTACTTAGAAATGTGAAAAACCCTCGAAAACCCCTAAATCTAAGTTTTTGTTACATTTGGATGAATATTTGACGAGTTATTCAATCGAATCACTTGTGGATCTTTGGGGGACCATGTCTAAAATGACAAGCGTAGTCAGTCTGTAGGTTTATTAATGGAGAAAAAGAAGCACAAGGTCAAATATCTTGAGGATTGGCCTACGAGGGATATAAAAGTCAATGAGTAGCTGTACATATTCAAAAATAAAGTCGAAAATAAGTTGTAGTAAAAAAAAGATCCCTATCGTCACTTGATAAGGGTTCCAAATTACGAGATGTCATTGGCTCTGTTAAATCTCCTAAAGGTGACTGCAAATAGGCAGCCAGAAACCATTACATTAGTTCCCTTAGACACAAAGGGGGCGCGCTAGTTTCTAAGTCAATTTCAATGTAGAAATTCTCCAATGAGAGTTTGAAACTTAGAGTGTTCTTAGTCTATGGGTTAGTCGACGCCCGTAGGTAAAGTGTTAATACGAAAAGTAACTACTTACAAATTACTTATTATGAAAAGTAACTAATCACAGTTACTTTTACAAATTTAAAGTTATAAGAAAAATTGGAATCTATCAGTATCTACTGTTATCTTAGTATCTTTCTAAAAGAATTAAGACAAAAGAAGAGGGGTAGTCGGAAAAAAGTTAAGGAAAATTCAATGTTGCTAAGAGTTGAATTTTAAATAATTAAATTTAAGTCAAATGCCAAACTAAACTGTGACAAAAAAAATCCATTAAGAGTGGCTTGAGAAGTAATGAAATTTTTCCTTTTTCCTTACTTCATTAGAGCTAAAAGCAACTAATTTAGTTACTTAATACAAAAAGTAACTAGTTGCAAATTACTTTTTATGAAAAGCTACTAACCACAGTTACTTATAGAAATTTCAAGATAAAGAAAAATTGGAATTCATCTACTATTATCTTAATATTTTTCTAAGAGAATCAAGACTAAAGAAGAGGGATAGTCTGAAAAAAAGTTAAGGAAAGTTCAATGTTGTTAAAAGTTGAATTTTAAATAAATTGAAGCCAAATGCCAAACTGTGACGAAAAATCCATTAAGAGTGGCTTGAGAAGTAATGAAAAAACTTTGAAATTACTTTTGTAATGAAATTTTTCCTCACTTAAATATAGCTAAAAGTAACTAATTTACAGTTAGTTTCTAAAGATCGAACAGCGTTATCTAAAATGAGTAACCGTTACAAGTAATGCACTACTCTAATCCCTGATTATATCATGTTACATAGTACTACATATAAACTTGAAGACAACATAAAAATACATAGTTACCTGAATTTCATATTTTATGCCATCATAAATGAGATCAACATCAACTGTGTTATTTAAGATATTGGCAGGTAAAATTTGTCCCCTAAATATAAAAAGTTCAATAAATTTGCAATTTTTTATAGCTATTTACTTATAAAATTTTATAACAGAGTAAAATTCCTATTTTTGTTAATATTTAAAAAAAAAAAACATGTAAATATTTAGGATTGACTAGATTGAGCTATTCACACCTAAAGAAACATTTAAATTTACATAAGATTTTAAATACGACATTTGGATCTAATTTAAATTTATAGAAAATGAACCAGTCTTTTAATCATCCAATAACGTTAGAAATATTTTAATATCTGTATTACAATTGAAGGAGCTTAGTATAAGAACAATATAAGTGACAAAAAGGCAAAAACGAGAAAATGAGTTTTAAAATTTTTAGTTTGCACTTATACCTGTTAAAAACGGTACTTGCAAACCATAAAAAATGTACTAAACTTTATGACAAAGGGAAAACTTGTTATCTTTAAAGAAGTTTGTAATATGTTCATTGACACAAAAATTTCAATTAATTCAAAAATGTCACTTCCACTAAGCTCTTCAATTTCATTACAAAATTGGTTTAATATATATTGGGGACTATATTATTTTAACATCTAAAGTTATAATTTCAGAAATGTTTTAACTACAAATTATACAAACATACATAAATTATATATAATTAAAGTTCTTGCTTACTTTTCAAGGGATGTTTGAAAATTATGGAAGTTATCGAGAATACTTCGGTCAGCAACATGCAATGATCCACATATTACAGCAAGTGTTGTATCAGGTTTCTCAGCCTAAAAAATTAAACAAATTTAAACGCATATATAACTGGTATTTAATTATATATACATTATTCAAATTGATATTCAATATAGCTTGCATGAATTTCTAAATATTTTAACAAAAAAAGTTTACTGATATCAAGGGAAACATTAGCGAACACTGCCTTGAAAATGAAAACTAAGTTGAGGGGGAAAACACTTAAGAAATAGCATATTTGCAGGGGCAAGGAAAACAGTGAAATAATAAACCAACTATCTACAGGCTGAACTTTAAGTATCTTTTTATGCGAGTTCCTCGTTTGAGTATACTACACATGTTACTTATTCGAAAGCAATGCAATAGAGAACAGCACTATTACCGTGCTGTCTCGATTGGGTCTACTACTCAGGTTCCCCTGTTCTAAAGCAACACTATAGAGGGCAGCACTACTGATCATAATCCTTTGAATTTAAAGACTTTTTATAAGTTATGGCACATTATTAGGATTTTTTATAATGATACAAACCAAATTATGAAACTGTGTTTTAGTTAAAACCAAAAACTATTTTAAGCCTTACTTTAACTTTTTCTGCAATCAGTTGATCCAGCCAGATGGTATTTATATGATTTCTTTGAAAGTCTTTTGTTTCTAACAGTGTTATTAAGTATTCTACAGTTGTTCTGAAGTCACCCCTAATTGATAATTCCTTTAAAGCAAGAACTAAATTCCTAAAATAGAAAAAAAATAACAAACTATATTTAATAATGTTACAAACAGTGTTAGAAGTTGAAAATTTTATGACAACTAATTTAAAAAAAAAAAAAAAAAAACTAGGAGCAAATAGACATTATTTAGGAGCATTATTTGAGCAAAATATTTTTAATTCAAATATATTTGTATTATAAAATTTATTCATAAATTTTCGATGTTTATAGTGCCCAATTGGAAGATTTTTTTTATGATCGTCCTAGTTTTGCTAGTAAAAAGAATCACCTGAGTTTCAATAGATGAAATTAAATTTGGGGAAATCCTCCATTTACAATAGCCGGAGTTCATGAATATCCATTTCAATATCACAGTCACACGAGTTTTATAATTTTTCAACCACCGGAGTTTCTGAACATGATCACTGCAGTTGTACTTTCTTAGACGTTCTTGTTTTTGCAATTTCAAGCGTTTTTTTGGCGGGATGGTTGAAAACCATTATGAAAAAGTTGGTATCAACTGTTATAATTATTAACTCGCAATAACTGCGACAAAATTTATTTTGCTGTCTCAAAATTGAAGTATTAGGTCACAATTTGCGACAGGCGACTGTAAATTTCAAACTTTTTTCACAAAAACCCTTAAAAATATACTTAAACTACTTACTCTCTTGCTTCCGCTCGATTTTCGCCCCATGAGAAACAATGACCAAACTGTGAATCAGCAAATTCATGCAATCCTCCAGATGCACTGACACTGAAATATCCCCAAACATTTTTATTACTGCGAAAATTGAGTTCTTGAACTGTACCAGCACTTGGTTTGAATCCTTCATCCGGATTTTCACTAGTTATTCGAGCAGCTATAACATGTCCCCAAGGACGAGGTTTGTGTGAAGGATTATCAAAGTCTATGGGACTATCACTCCATGGATTTTCTTTGTATAACAGTCTTATGTCTTTTATTCTGTGTAGAGGAATTCCCATAGCAATCTAAACATAACATTGTCAAATAATTAAACTCAAAATTATCTACATTTCATGTTTTTGAAGAGTCCAGGGAAGGAACCCCTTGATTGCACAGGACTTTTCCCATAATCAGATCTGCTTCGTGGATGTTGACAACAGGAAACTGGTTTCTCTCCCTCCTCTCACAGTATAAGCATGGAACTCGTGTATGGCATGAATTAGGGTTACCTCAAAAGAAAAACCAAGTTAAAGACTTCCTTACACCACTTTAGGCGAAGACTCTCTATCGCCGTCAAAAGAGGCCAGAGTCATACAGATTCCCATGCAATGAAAGGGTTTCCCCCTGTACTTTTCGTACATAATACTAGTTAAATTTTGGTAGAATGGTTTAAATGATGCTTACTTGTAACTGACAAGCTGGTAAATTCACGTCAGCAACCATTTCTGTACATGGGTGTTCAACCTACAAGTAATATAACTATTAATAAGACAGGTATTTCTCTGAATTTCAAACATATTTGCTGATAGATTTAACAAACCACAAATAAAAACCCCACAGCAATTTTATTGTAGGTAAATAGACATTAAATAGTAAAAGTCGAATTTTGTAAACTAAAGAGCTTTAGCTAAATTAGAGGGGAAACAAACAGCATTTATTCTACAATCTACAGTTACAAAAAAGTTGTTAAAAATTGAATCAGGGATAATATGGACCATGTTAAGGCAAGAACAAGAAAATGTAAGCAAGATTTGCCTATTCATGCCAATTTACTAATAAATCCTGGAATAATAACTTACTTGTAGACGTGGATTCAACTCTAAGAAGTAAAAACTTCCATCATCTTCATATAAATATTCAACTGTTCCTGTACTCACATATCCCACCATTTTTGCTAAACGAACAGCAGCCTTAAAGATTAAATAAAATAAATGTGATTTTTTTTCCTATTCATTTACTTATATGATACGAACTCATTACAACAGTTTTTAATTACTTTTTCCATTTTTTCAAAGACTTCCGGTTTCGCTATCACACAAGGAGCTTCCTCGATGATTTTCTGGTGTCTTCTTTGAATTGAACAGTCCCTCCCAAACAAAGAAATAGCATTGCCATGGGCATCAGCTAGAAGTTGAACCTCCAAGTGACGAGCACAAGCTGCCATTTTCATTATAAATACAGGAGACCCTGGAACTTCTGTTTGAACCTAGAAAATTCATATATTTTATAGTTATATTGCATAGACCTATTTTAAAGATCAGACTTTATCCCACCCATCTGGGAACGCTAGAGGGCGGGGCGAACGTCACGTTAACTGGAAAAGAAGAAGAACAGCAAACTAAATGCGACTGTGTCGGTTGTTGTTGTAAGGTGTGGCAAAAACGAAAATGATGTGTTTATGAAGGTTTCTTTATAGAATGTTTGTGTTGTATTAATTAATATTTAAAACCAAGTTAAAATTAGATTAAATGAATCTTTGACACCTTCTTCGTCTTGTTTTATGTGCCAGTCGGCTTTGTTTCTCACGACAACCTAATGACGAACATTTACACCTATGATCTTATATTTTGAAGATTTTTTTTAAACTCTCAATTAATGTCTTGCCGATCCATCGAACAATTTTAGCATTTCAAATGTACATGGTAAATTCTTCTTCAGAGAATATGCAAACACAGCAGAATAATTAACTTCCTGGTCCACTCTTCCCACAACACAACCATTAAAAATAGAGTTGCTTGTTTATTAGATCTCGACATGCGAGCCTGTATGTTTTGGTGGCCTTTGTTGGCTTTCTTAAGGGGGTTCAGTATATTGTATATCAGTAATGTTAAATTGGCCAATTGCAATGTACCTTTTCACAATAACTACTGATCAGATCATCTTAAAATTTTCTGTGAGTGTTACACCAACCTTATATATAAATATGAGGTTAAAAGTTTTTTTTTTTTTTTAAACTGTTGGATTTTTTCAAATAAAATAAGTTTTGCCACATAAAATTTTTTTCACTTTAGTTTTATTAAAATTTATAACCTCAGATTAATCTATACTATGTATTGCATCATATAAAAAAAGTTTACGAGAAAACATAGCATAGTTTTTGAGAAAAGGTACATTGAAGTTCAAAAAATCAAGTAATGAGAAAAACGCGTTTAAAGTTTTTATTGTTAACCCATTTGCTTACAAAGGATTTTTGCTTCCTCGTAATATTTGATAGGAATAACATTATCGAATCCTAAGTCATTTATTGTTAACCCATTTGCTTACAAAGGATTTTTGCTTCCTCGTAATATTTGATAGGAATAACATTATCGAATCCTAAGTCGTTCGGCCGTTCTGGGCCATTTCAGTAAGGAAAGGGTTAAATAAAATGGCTTTTAATGTCAAAAATATTTTTCCAATCGTCTTGATTATGTGACATTATTAACAAAGGTTGTAATAATATTTTAAGCCAATAATTTCTTTTTTGCTTTTTTCGCCATTTTTGGGGTACTGAACCCCTTTAAATTAAGACTAACATTTTCATAATTTAAATATTTGATATGAAATAATAAAATATCTAAGACGTCCCACATTCCTAGAATGAACTACAGAATAAGTATACTCTTTTGTGTATTAGTTGTTTTTCTATTGCAAATATATCTCTGTAGTTTTCTATTACAACGCATTTTAGAAGTGAGGTGTGAAACTTCATTTGTAACTCTGGTTAGTATTTAATCTCGTATTATTTTTTTAAAGGGAAAGATTACAAAAGAATCTTGTCCCCATGTTGATATAGGCTATTAAATTCCTTTAATATAATGTGTCTCAATTAATAATTTTTTCTTGTTTAAGTTAAAAAAAAATTCATCAATAAACTTGAAGCAAAATTAGTTATTGAAAGGAATAAAGAAACATTTACTAAACAGCCTCATAAGTAGACCAAAATTTAGGGGTGAATTAGAAATTTTTTTAAAAGGCAAAATCTTTAAAACATCGAGTTTCTTTAATAACTCTAAATCAATAAAACATTGCAAGATTAAATAGTGTATACTTGGCGAAACTGCACAGCAAAATCATCAAGACTAACAGCTTTTCGGATCCCTTTACCCCCACCTCCTTCAGAAGCTTTAATCATTACCGGAAAGCCAATTTCTTGAGCAACCTGAAGGAAAAGTAAAAACAAACACAATGAAGCAAGACAGAAAGCATATATATGTGAAGAGCTCAAGTGCAAAACAAGCTAAATCACTTTTGGGAAAAATTGAGTTGGTTAGCTTTACATACAGGTATCGTATGAAGGGATCCACCAACATTTTGATTTGAACAAAAAAAGTTAAATCGTATGTATTATATACATACGATTATAATCACTCATCATCAATACGTATATAATCTGTATGAAAAGTTAACCACTTCAATTTTTTCCAAAAGGTGATTCAACTTGTTTTGCACTTAATATCTTCATATAAACATTTACAGTTAGCAACTTTTTATTGAGAGCCTATTATTTTGAATAAGTATTAAACAATGATTACTTGAAAAACACGCACAACTACATTAATTTACAGACACACCTTTTTTCAAAACCCACTTAAAAGTTGAGAGCATACTAGGAAAAAATTAGATATTCTGGTACAGATAAAAAAAACTAACGTACTTTCATGCCATCATCTATGTCTGTTACACATCCTTTTTTGTAAAGTTCAGGGCGAATTTTGATTTTGCTACCTTGACCTTCATGCCACTCGGCCTTCAAACCTAGTTACATACAATAAAATGCATAATAATTAGGTAATTATTTTAAACATTTTCATTATGTCATTGCACCATGTTAATAAAAATTTGAGACATATTCATAAAATGTAAAGTAGAATAGAAGGGTTAAATAATTCCAAATAAAGCTTTTGAACCTTTGCTCAAAGTAAAAAAAAACATCATCATCATCATCAATAGCTCAACAGTCCTGGCTTTCTCAAGGAGATTTGCCCATGCCCAGTCTCTCCTTCTGCGCGCAACAGAAAATTTTAATATATATCATGGGAAACATCAGTGAACAGTGTCTTATAAATTAAACCTAAGTAAGTCTCTAACATTTATCAAAACAAAGTCCCTTTGGAGGCAGTCCACCCACCTCAGTCTGGGTCTGTCTCTTTTTCTAGTTCCATTTGGTTTAGCCAAGATTTTTTTTTAGGTTAGGTTTGAATTATCGTCGCACTAGAGCTACACGAGGGCTATTGGCGACGGGCGTCGTATTTTAGAACCACAGTCAGGTGACAAGCCCACACCTGAATAGGCACCCAACGCAACCGTTAAGGGCGACATCGTACGCAGCGTTAGGACTTTGAAGGATATTTAATGTGCATTCCCTTACACGAGGTATTATTCGTCGGACATTTTTTGGCTGCACGGGCGGTTTATAGGTCGGCAGCTATTTTGGCGATGCCCGGACCCGAACCTGGGACCTTCCGCATGCTAAGCGAGTGCTTAACCGACTGGGCTCAACAGTCCCCAAGATTTTTTTTTAAATGCACTTGCAAGGCTTGCTTTGTACTTTGAGACAACAGAGTAGAAAATATAACAAAGCACCTGCGTTAAGTTTAGATACAAAAAACATGTTTTTATATAAAGAGCATGTAATCAACTCACCAGAACCACTCCATGGTAGAGTAGGAATTCCAGCAGTTTGAGCAACAATTGAGGAAGCGATCTTATCTCCAAGAGACCACATAGCTTTTTCTGGCGGGCCTGAAAAAAAAAGAAAAGTTTGAGAATTTTCCTCACAAAGATAGTCTAAGAAACATAACTAACAATACAACATTCAAATAGCGGCTCAGTGGCTGAGAGGATAAACAATTTCGGCATGTAAACCCAAGATGCCAAAATTTTGGAAACGCAATGTCTTATAATTATGTGGCATGCAAAAGATCCCTTAAGGGGGAATGGGCGTGCAGGACCGGGGGTCTCCAAACTCAAGTGCCTCTATGTTAATCCAATGGGAAAAAATTATTTTCGCTGCCACATTTCTCCGGCTGTATTGAATATTTTTACAAGCGGATTTTTTTATGTGATAAATGTAGCTGACTTACAGGTCCCGACATTTCCACTTTTTGAAATTAGTACGAATATTTTTTTTAATATTCAATAAATTATTTTACACAAAATATTCGAAGCAATTTCAAAAAGTGGGAAGATAGAGACCTGTAAGTCAGCTACATTTATCACATAAAAAAATCCGCTTGTAAATATATTCAATACAGCCGGAGAAATGTTTCAAAGAAAATAGTTTTTTCCCAATTGGATTAACATTGAGGCACTTGAGTTTGGAGACCCCCGGTCCTGCGCACCCATTCCCCCTTAAGGGCCCATTTGGCTTAGGTTCTCTCGGCATACTTTAACATCCACAGAGAGCTGAGATTCAGTGTACTCTGCGCATCAAAATTGGTAGCGAGAGTCACCTAAATGGCGCCACAAAAAAAATGCCTCTAACTTCTGGGGAATATGCTGAGTCAGCAAAGGTTTGAGCGCCAATGTTGCAGCCCCATTAGAAAGAAAAAAATATTCAAATACCCATGAATGCAATTCCATGTTTATTCAGTAATTCTGGCAGCTTTGGGTTTTCTGAAGCATGGCCCCATCCAGCCCAAACTACCTAAGAGAATAAACACATTTTAAAACATAAATTTTAAGAATAAATATACACCAGCATTAATAATGGTTAAGAAAAAACTCAATACATCATCAACTCACACTAAAACTCAATACTCTAAGTAAACTTAAGAGTAAACAATCAATCAACTTAGGGAATAACAAGGAAAAAATACCAGTTATCAAAATTTGAAAGTTATAATTTTTCAACATATTTTGTTAGTGTTATCATAACTGTGTATAAAAAATTAATACATCTAAAAACCAATATAGTTTGACAAAATTACATTTGAAACACATTTCAAAATAAAATTAGTTTGAAATGGGACAACTAACTTCTAAATTAAATACTTTATAAAATTTCATGTTTCGGTATCCTGTGTACAATCTTTATCATAATAAAAATATAAATATTTGATACTTAAGTAAGCTATATCAGCTGTCTTTAGGAGAAAAAATTATTTTTAACTAAACAGCATAACAACTATATTTTTAAGTAAACACTTTTTAACTTACAAATAAGATACTTTGAGCATAAAGGACACAAAAGAAATAAGAAAGTTTTATGTTTATACATTATGCTCTGTTTCAAGTAAGTGTGCAAGTTTAACAAAGCCAAATTTAAAATAGCAAATACCTGCACATTCATTCTTTTGGCAATGTCTAATATCAACTCAACATTAGCATAATTGTTGTTATTAGCTCCTCCCGGAACCGGAACATAATGATCAGCTAACTTGATGTACTCTACAATACAAAAATAAGCACCATATTCTCAAATGTTGTTGTGATCAGTGCACTAATGCTTTTGAATATTCAAAAATTAAGTTCCAAAATATAAATATTAAATAAGCAGACATTTACCAGCATTTGCTTTCAAATCTTCTGGAGTAACCATGACAACAAATCTAATAGCTCGTTCATTTCTGAACATTTCATAGGCCCATCTCCTGATAGACCTCATGCATTTTACTGCAGCAATTCCATTGTTTGCTATTAAGACCTGAAAATAGGAATGGTATTTTCAAAACAGTCAGAACTGCAATTTAAAATTTCTCTGAATGCTTAAAATAGTTTAAATATCGTTCAAAATAGTAAATTAAATAATTGAAAAAAAATCCTTGAAAGTGAGTGTTGAGTTGTGAAAAATCCTGGGTAAATACACACAAGTTTCTCAATGATTCTTCCAATGTCAGTTACTGCAAAAAAAAAACAACATATGGTTTTTCTAATCTTTTGAAGGATTAAGGTATATTTTTTACATTGTTACCATATTCCCTGTAAAATTAAACCTATGAAATAGTAGTGTGTAATAATTCGGATTAATGTAATCATCAAGTTAATATTATTGAAAAAAAAAAAGATACATTTCAAAAATGTACGGAGTGACTTGATTTTGATATTGGCACCTCTTGCATGCTAGCCCATAGCCCCAGCCAAGGCAACCCATAGTCCACCAAAAGGATCCTTAAGGTGGAGATGAGTTACTTCAGCTTTTACACAGTCAATACTCGATAACTCGAAGTCCCAGGGGACCCCCAAAAATATGCGACTAATCCGAGGAGAGGTATCAAAGATACCTCTCATGCTTCTCTACTGGTTTGATATGTACCATAATACTACAGTTTTATGAATTTCAATATTTAACTTCCTATGTAAACAACAAGAGGAGAATGGGGTCAAAAGGTTTATTAAAACTCACAAAACTTTTAATGACGCTGTCAATTTTTTTGTCATCCAAATGACGTGATGTACAAGACATCATTGTTATCAGTCGAAAAGTGACTTTATTGATGTTACTGACTTAATTGACGTTAATTTCACATCGAATGTTCGTCATATTGCGTATTTTACAGGGAAATCAATCACAAAAACTGCGAATCGCAAAACTTAGAAGATGTTCACATCGAGTTACAATTTTTTTTAAAGAAAAGTAAAAAAATATTTTGGGACTTTATTAAAATTTCGAGTTAGGGGATTATTCGCCTTTTAGGAAGTTGAGTTATCAAGGTTTGACTGTACTACAATTACTATTATAATCTAAATGACTGGTATAATAACTCAGTCGTAATTCAAAGCCATCTAGCGTGGATGCTATATTAAGGTTGTGACTGTGGTGAACCCCCACACATTAGTACTAACTTTGTTGATGACATGACTTCCTCCGAATCTTTTAACAAATTCTTCTGGTGTTGCAACACCCACATCTCTACCTTCAGCAGCTGCCAGGTCCTTTTCTAGTTGGAGCAAGTGAGCTCCAGACATAGATTGTCTAAAAAGAAATAAGATTTTTTTAAAACACATTTTATACTCTAGGGAGGAGAAGGGTTTGAAATAAATGGGCATTAGTCGCATAATGTGACAAAATCTTATAATTTTTCGACTTCAAATTAAATTTAGTCGTAGTTAGTTACCGAATTATTGAGTTCCGATTTTCTTACTTTAAAGTAACGCTACGATCGCAAACACAATAATTTTTAGTGAGAAAATTCTTTCATGTGTCTTACAGCATACATTTTTAGTTTTGAGCATTATTTTAAGTAAGTATTTTTTGTCATTTCAAGATAACAACAGGCTTGACAAACGTGCCCTAGGAGACTTATTAATTAGTATGACTTATATAAATTGCAGTTTTTCAGCCAGCTGTTAATTAAGGCCTGATATCAAACACTATCAAGAAAACGAAGAAGTAGACAATCATCTTATATTCAACATTGACAAGTAGAAAATGAAGATTTCAATAACCTACAGCCTTTTGTTTCTTCATTAGAACAAAAACGATAATTTATCGTTCCAAATCAGATAATTTATTCAAAGGTACAAGTATATATCTAACTGAATTTTACACGACCATTTACCATCACAGATTTTTTTAAACGCATAAAAAAATTAACAGATTTTATATTTTACAAAATCTGGCAATAATCTTTTTTTATTCTATTGTATTTTATAAACAATAAGAAAATTTGAATTGAATATGCACATATTTTGCTCCCAGTTTCACATCAAGGAATAAAATTTGAAAACGAAACCAGTCCAATTTGTTTATTTTTTTTTACACATACTAACTTTAATATAATTAAATACATCATAAAACATGGTACGTGAATTTGTTTGCGAGAACCAAAGACCTAAATGTTGCGCAATATTATAAGGAAAAACATCGCAAAATCAACATAGTAAAAAAAAATACACATTAACACTAAGTATATGAAACACTCACACTATTTTATGTTCCATTATCAAATCTGTATTCTTGCTACAAAGTACAACGCATCAAATAATAATATTGGTCGTCTATTTAAAATATTTCACCAATAAACATAGCTAGATATAGGATATTCATCGCTATATGGTTCCCAATCCCATTTTATTTTGGCCGTGTATAGAGGTACGTACCACGTACCTTTACAAAAGGTACGCAAGTCGATCATGTGACCCAAACATCCGCACGTCCATCGAGTTGAGTTGTACTAGAATTAGTTATAATTTTATATTGAATTAAATTAGTTCGGTCGGCTACAAATAAATATTTTCCTACTTTTAAAAAATATTTGTTACCTGAAATTTTAATCCCAACCACCGAAAAAGTTACAATATGTATAATAGAACTTGGTTTGAGGTAGAGAAAAATGGAGAACATTTCATTTCAGCAAGTTGTAAAGGGATTTAATTTATACTTTTCGTTCGTTTTTATTGTAACATCTTAGTGGAATTGTGTATCCATCGTTAATGAGTTAATTAGGATGTAGCATTAAATCTAGTACAAGTATCTTGTTTCGAGAGTATCAAAATGAATAGCTTCTGCTGCTAAAATTACTCAGAATCTCCGATTTTCTTCTAAGTAAAGTCACTCATTGTGGGTTATCATAATGACACGATGCGATAAAATGAGTGAATACCAGCATGAGCTGTAAAATTCTTTAACAAACAAACATTTTTTTTTGTTAACGAATAACCCGACTAACAGTTACTTCTATACACAAGAGTAGGGCTATGTGGTATTTTTTTCCCGTGTGTGATGCAAGTCTCAAATAGCTTAGCTCACTTTATAAAAACTAAGCATAGCATATAAGAACTTTAATATAATATAATTAACTAGGTATAGTAGCAAATACAAAATTTTACTTTTACAAATTCTAAGTAATACAGGTCAATCAAATGAATGTTAATCATTCAACAATTTGCTGTTAAGACGTATTAATTTTTTTTTAATATTATTTATTCTATTGTCATTTTTTTTATAAATTAACTTTTTGATTCGATGATATAAAAATTCTTAAAAAAAGGAATAAATCGACCAACATAACTTTTTAACAGAATTGCCGCTTTAAAAAAAAAATCCTCCATTTTAGGAGAGTTAGAAAATGACGCCTCTTTGCATCATAGCACCACACGGCCCTGTACAAGAGTTATAGTAAAGTATATAAGTGGCCTTAATTCAGACAATATACTACGAATAAAAAAAATATCACACTATAATTAGATGTGATGCATCTCTAGCAATGTTATATGCCTTGGTATTTATAATTTGGGGGAAATGCCCTATTTAAATCCTTTTCTTAAAACATTATCTCTGAGAATATTGAAAAGCATTTACAAACAAACTTATAGAAGAATAATGATCTTATTTTTAAAGAAAGAAGTCCTGACTGATGATTTCAACGACAAGCCGAAACAATTATGAATACGGATAACAAGTTTTAGGAGCTGAAGCTTTTTAATTTATATAGTAAAGGCTCTATTTAAAAAGTATTTTTTTTTTTTCGAAATTCTAACCCAAACGAGTCAAGTATAGGGCAAAACGCTAGCAGCTTTCTCCACAGTAGCACAATGCAACGACTTAAGATTTCTGGTTATCTAAATAATTGAAAGATATATTATATCACAGGCGGAAATTAGGCATACCTACGAAAAACCATGCGAGTTTAACGTGTATATTGTAATTTACTTCATGAATCAAAAGACTCAAGAGCAAAGTTAATGATGTTTTTTAAATGAACATAATTTGATCCTTTTTGTTTTTATTTAAAACTTTATTGGATTTTTCAAGCTTGGTTAAAAAACATACTCCGAAAAATATTTCAGACATTGATTTTTTTCTAGATATCGTTATTTTGCTGTCTTTTTATTGAGGAATATTTATGTATGTACGTGGAATTCGTACTTCATAAAATCTTAGCCACGTAGAACTGTTGAAATGTAGTTATTAATTATTTTTTTTATTACATTTCTTCAAATTTGATTAGGTTTTCTTCTCTTCTGGAGGATGAAAATTTAAATTTCGTTTATTCCTTATTAACTATCTAGTGTTTACTGTTTGGTATAAAGTAGTAACGTAAAAAATAAAACTGAGTTGATAAGGCTGCTAAAAATGCAACTATACTTTTAAAGCAAAATATTGCATGATGTTAAATTATTTACTAATATTTCATAGTTATCATTTTCTTCCTATTTATACACTACTTATTTTTTATTATTTAGGTACCTACTTCATAATGGCAAAATTTAACATGTTTATAATTTTAATAAAATTGGATTTTTACTTAGGTTTTAAAAAAATGCAAGGATTACTGCTTGGTATTGTTTATCTATACTTGCTGTATAAAATACTTTGAAGTTATCGTAATTTTAACTTCATAAATGCTTACAATTTTGCATAGAAAACAATGCATCACCAATTTTTAAGAATTTCTTAAAAACCAAGGGGAAAAGTTTTTGTAAGATCAAGTATCAACCGAAATTCTAAATTGCGTTTTGCATTATGTTCCTGATTCAGCTGTAACAAAATAAAAAAAACTGGTAATACTTTTTCTGAATAACAGTTACTAGAATTTTTTAAAGTCTTTATATTCTCAATGCATGATTGAAAAAATCCCTTCAAAATTTCAATTTCACACAGTACTTTCTTAAAACAATTCGCAAACACCATATTTAGAAGAGAAAAATAACTTTATGTCCTATTTAACTGCTTTGATAGAAACATTATAGAATTAGAATAGATATAGCTTATAATAATAATTATAATAATAATATAGCTTAGAATTCTTGAAAAATGGCCCTTTTTGTAGGATTTACAGGGAACAAATCACTTTTAGGTATCCAAAAGTGAATTCACATTTTTAAAAAGATGCTTTACATTTAAATCTTTTTTTTTTTTTTGAAAAAAGTATCATACACTTAACAGGTTTATATAGCAAAAATGTGATATAAGCATTTTCTGAGAAGAAATACAAAACTCAATTGAACAAGGCAAAACCTTGTGAATATTTTAATTTTTATTTGGTGTTAGGACATTTCAATTCTTTAATTGAAGCAGTTTTGACATCATTTATGCAAAATATCAATATAAAATGAAGAAGTCTGAATCAGAATGAAAAATTACTCTGATATTCAATTATAACTTTTTGACAAGCAAAATTACATTTTGGGGCACGATGTACCAAAAAATTTACAGAAGTGAAAGGAAAACTGTTATAAATATTTAAATAATACTAATAAGGCTGTAATTTAAATAATTCCTATTTTAGCCTTTAAATATACGATACATTAAAAGAGACCCGAGAAATGCGTGAAATGATAATGCTTCTTTCTCGAGACTGTGGCTTCTATGAACTTATATAATTCTTTTTTCCCTTGTAAACCAAAAAACATTTGCAATTGTTGCCCACAGAAGTGTTAAAGGCAATCAAATGCAAACATCATCTAGCATTGACTCAGGGATCCCCACAAGGTCAAGATGGCTCAGCAAACTTCAGTTTCAGCAATCTGCACTTTCCTGAAAAGGATGTATTTGTAGAGTTAAAAGTACAATAATCTCGAAGCAAAAACTAGCATTCATTATAAGCACTAAGCTATAACTACGATTGAACACTTGTAACGTCTCTGAGAAAAGGTTACGGCCTAGCACGGTTAATTACTGGAAAACCATGCTCCCAGGCGGAATAAATAAGGCAGAAAAGGTCACACACAAAATTAAAACAGAAAAGCAATTTAATTCAATTAGGATATTTAATAAATACTTTAGGGAATGAGGTACAGGGGGACATTCAAAGCAAACAAAATAAAATAAGAAAGGATATTGCAGTTGACAGGATAATCATCGGCGAGTGGACGAGTCAGGTCCTGCACTAGATCACACGATGTCAAAAATGGCTGGCTGACGTACTCGAAATTCCTCAACTGGCCAAGAATATCAAGAACTTTCACATTTCAAAAATAAACGTAAAAACTCGGCTGCTATCTAAAAAAGATAAAAGACAAGATTAAAAATGTACAGCTAAAACAAATCATACTCCTAAAAGACCAGCGGAGACCCCTGCCATGAAGACTGACAACATTTATACTATCTGATAATAATATTCATAAAATGCCTTTTAATTCTTAAGGCAAGGTGAAGGATCTGTGGTTAAAGGGCTAACTGCACAAGAACTGCATTACTTCATAGAACAACTAGGCAGGTCCGTTACACACTTAACTAAAAATTTGACATTCAGGACAGGGGGCGGTAAGGAATTTTCCACATTGTTTTGTGTTCTTATTTTTAAAGTTTCTTTGTTTCAAAATACAGTTTTACAATTATATAAGGGCCAGTTCATTAGTATACTAATAACAAAACTTTGAAATGAATTTTTTTAAAAAAAAGTAATGCCCAAAGGATATAAATAGGGATGCACCAAATACCAAATTTGGCCGAATACAGAATACTCAGCCTACCTAAACCAATTTTATTATTCATCAATTTCAAATCAACATTGTGTGTATAAGTACACAATCGCACAATAATTTTAATACAATTTAGCTATTAAATTTTCAATTGAAGCAACACACAAAAAAGTAGTGCTCGTTTGTTATTATTTGCATTAAAAAAAAATTATTTTCACCATTCGGCCAAACCGAATATTCGGTGCATCCCTAGACATAAATTACGGTAGAATTTCCCATATACCTATAACAATACACATTTTCAAACTGAGTAGGTTAAACAGCACCATCTGCCCAGTTATTTTTATTTTATTAAATGATTTATTTAAATTACTTATAACAATCCTAACCGACAATTCTATTTTATTCTTTTGTTTAATGGTTACTCAAAAGATTCGACAACTGCATAACTCTCATACATGGTAATCAAAGCCCCAGGTTGGTTTTAAATAAATGATTTCAATTATGGTATGAAATAACTCAACATGTGGTAGGTGTTAACAACAGATTACCTGATGAAACTCGCACTCAAGCTTTGTAGTGGAGTTTCACCATCAGTATCGTCCCTACTATACATACTCTCAACAGGCATGACACTTACAGTCTGCTCCTTAAAAAAAAGATGTTTTTTTTTTGTATAATAACTACATTGTTATTCAGGAAGGCACCGTTGTGTGGAAAGCTATATAAATGTTTGATTATTAGGTGATTATGTTTCTCATTTATTCTGGAAAATTCCCATGAATATGCAATCACCAGAAAGAGTCACAGATTAAAAGTAGGCACTCTTTTCAATTGTCCTTAACTTAAAAGTGGTCAAAAATCAGCAAGTTATTAAAATATGATTACAGTAGAGCACAAGAAAACCACGCCCTAACTATGTCTTCCGTGTATCTAAAAATTCATACGAATACAGCAGCATTTAAATTTGCAAATATTTGATTTATCATCAGATTTAATTAATATGAATTGTGGAATGTAGTACGTAGGGACCCTTAAATTTTGTCATAGTCAATTTCAAGCATGGTCAAAATGATTTGCAAAATGAAAACGTAAACCAATAAATTTTTCAACAAATAAAAGAAATATGTTTCATAAAATATATAATGGGAATTTTAAAAAAAGAAACTTACTCTAATATTTGCTCTTTTTTTTCGTTGAGCACCTACACGTAGGTCCAATATGTATACAACAGTAATTCAATCTAATTTAGAATTTTAAACCTTTACCGTGTATAATTACTTTGTTAGCGTTAAGAGTTCTTGATTTGTTGATAGTATAGCCATATGGTTATCTTTATCATAGTTTAAAATGTCCAGTCAAGAGTTTTCATAAAAAGTATACAGCGTACCGCATGGCGTTGCCGATTTAACTTTTATTTTGTTTTGAAGGTACGCAAGTTGACCACGTGACCAAACATTGATCACGTGATCGACTTGCGTACCTTTTGTAAAGGTACGTGGTACGTACCTCTATACACTCCGTTTTATTTTGTTGACAGTTGACATTGATGGTTGGCTGGTTGGTATATATATATATATTATCAGGGCTTATGTGCTTGGTCAGACCAGTAAGACAGACACAACACACACACTTACACGCAAACGTTGCAGATGCTGTCATCTATCGCGCGTCACCTCCACAATTTAGATATGTCCCTGAAGAGGAGGTGAATGCTCTTTCACATCTTCGCAAAACCATGACGTCAGAGAGGCATAAGCTAATGGCAAAAATTGTAGCGCCATCTAGGTTTTTAAAGGACAAACAAAATCCAGTTAACCCAAGTTAAACCCAAACTAATGAATATGTTTCCTCAGGCAGGGGTGGTGGCAGCAGGAAGGCTCAGCTCTCCGGTCAGGCAAGGCAAGGCTAGCCGTCGGGATAAAACGAACTTATGATGCAGATGCAGGAAAATATAATCCTTTTAAGTTATCCACCTACATTCGAGGTAATTTTTTTGAAAACCATTTTTATTAAGCATATAAATATAATTTTACACGTATATGGATAAAATACAGAAAAAAAAATCGAGAATACAAACTCCTCTTTAATTCATTTTTAGCTATTAAGTTGTTAAATTAGGGAGTAAAACACTGTTAAGCAAAATTCTAAATTCATAAAAACTACTCACGACAACCAAATTTCCTTTTACTAACGTTACAGTGCTAATGCTGTTAAAGGCAATGAATTAAAATATTGAGGGATATATTGAGAAGGGGAAAATTATTGTTAATTATTGTTGTATTTTATATAATATATGTATGATATACCATTTTATATAATAAATCATGAATATACATAAATAGTAACATTTTATATTTTTTTTCACCAACTTCAAGCTTGATATATATCCATAAAAAAAACCTAAATTTTAGCCTCATTGAAATTTTTCAGATTATTAAGTTTCATTTTAATTGTTACAAGGCCATCAATTTAATGTTATTCCTTCCTTTTTTAAAGAAAATTTCTTTGTATCTTCATATTGTGCATATAATTATTTTATATTATTATTGTATCTTTTTTTTTAATTCGAAGAATTAAAAAAAATAAAAAAAAAAGTAGGTACTGACATGCGGTCGATGTCCGTCCGTCTGTCCGTACCCCCCTTCCAAAATCGGTTCTATCCATCCGATCTTAGAAATTCTTTTTTTTTTTTTGTCAGAAAGGTATGACCTCAGAGACCCAACTTTCATACTTTTTGTCCGTCTGTCTGTGCGATCGGACGGACATAAATCTACTATTTGTTGACGAATTTCCCATTGAACTAGCATTGAAATTAATTTTCGAGTCATTTAAATCGATGCTGCAATCTACAAATACTACGGAAAAGTGAGATACGTCAAAAAAATTCAGCGCATCAAAATGAGAATACATTGAAAATTTCAGAAAAGAATTCGAATTCTAAGTACTTCAATTATTTAAAAAACTGCAAAGTTTAATGCTCATTTAAAAAGCATATAGGAAACCATTTTTATTAGCCTACTTTTCTTTTTTTTAATTCGAAGAATTAAAAAAAAAATAGAAAAGTAGGTCTTGACATGCGGTCGATGTCCGTCCGTCTGTCTGTCCGTCTGTCCGTACCCCCCTTCCAAAATCGGTTCTATCCATCCGATCTTAAAAATTCTTTTTTTGTTGGAAAGCTATGACCTCAGAGACCCAACTTTCATACTTTTTGTCCGTCTGTCTGTGCGATCGGACGGACATAAATCTACTATTTGTTGACGAATTTCCCATTGAACTAGCATTGAAATTAATTTTCGAGTCATTTAAATCGATGCTGCAATCTACAAATGCTACGGAAAAGTGAGATACGTCAAAAAATTCAGCGCATCAAAATGAGAATACATTGAAAATTTCAGAAAAAAATTCGAATTCTAAGTACTTCAATTATTTAAAAAAAACCTGCAAAGTTTAATGCTCATTTAAAAAGCATATAGGAAACCATTTTTATTAGCCTACTTTTTTTTTTAATTCGAAGAATTAAAAAAAAATAGAAAAGTAGGTATTGACATGCGGTCGATGTCCGCCCGTACCCCCCCCCCCCCTTTCCAAAATCGGTTCTATCCATCCGAACTTAAAAATTCTTTTTTTGTTAGAAAGCTATGACCTGTATGAAAGCGGACAAGTGAGATACGTCAAAAAATTCAGCGCATCGAAATGAGAGTACATTGAAAATTTCATAAAAGAATTCGAATTCTAAGTACTTCAATTATTTAAAAAAACTGCAAAATTTAATGCTCATTTGAAAAGCATAGGAAGCCATTTTTATTAGAATTAAATCACCATTGCCATCGCAACAATCGCGCGAGAAACTTTAATTATTTTAGACAATAAATTAAAATAAATTTATTTTTGCGACATCTATCAATTTGAAATGACGTCAAATATATTTAACTTCGAGAGTCTTTGTATAGTGGTATGCAACGTTTTCATTCTATTTAAAAGCGAGAACTATTACATATTTATTCCTTGAAATATAAATTTTTGCAAGCGATTTAAGTAATAATTATTTAATTTTCGAAATAAAATAAATGAAATTAGCCGAATTTATAGCAGGTAAATGCTTAATATAGAATTGATGCTGTGTTTGGCGCCTTTTTACCTGTGGAGGCGGGTTAAGTGACAGATTCTGTTACAAACCTACTTGTTAATTAACATTGTCTATTTTAAGTGAATTTTGAAGTAGTTTTTTGGTTTTTGTTTTGCGAAAAATTTAATATTTATTTATAACAGCAAATAATCACGCGGGCGATAAGTAATATTTATTTTATTGGCGATAAAAAATTAATGAAAATAATTGATTGAGAAGTTGAAATTATAGCTGGATGCTGTGTTTAGTGAAATTTATTCTAATGTATATAAATTCAATGTTGAAACGGTTGTGGATGTCACTTACTGTAACGAACCTAGCTTTTTCAAGATAAGAATTTTAGTAAGTATTTAAGTAACAGGAAAGTAGGCTATTTTAGTTCTTTTAGAACTTCTTGTTAGAATTAAATCACCATTGCCATCACAACATTGCATACCAACATACATCACAACAGTCGCTCAAGAAACTTTAATTCTTTTGGAAAATAAATTAAAATAAATTTATTTTAGCGCCATCGATCAGTTTGAAATGACGTCAAATATATTTCACTTTGATATTCTGTATGTTGGTATGCAATGTTTTCATTCTATTTAAAAGCGAGAACTATTACATGTATATTCCTTGAAATATAATTTTTTGAAAACGATTTAAGTAATTAGTATTTAATTTTCGAAATAAAATGAATGAAACTAGCCGAATTTAGAGGGTAAATGTTTAATATAGAATTAATGCTGTGTTTGGTGCCTTTTTACCTGTAAAACACTACTGTTGTTGGAAGCGGGTTAAGTGACAGATTAACAAACCTACTTGTTAATTTACATTTCCTATTTTAGGTGCATTTTGGAGTAGTTTAATGGTTTTTGTTCTACGAATAATTAAATATTTATTTATAACTGCAAATCATCATGCGGACGATAAATAATATTTATTTTATTGGCGATAGAAAATTAATGAAAATAATTGGCTTTAAGAAGTTGAAATTATAGCTGGATGCTGTGTTTAGTGAAATTTATTCTAATGTATATAAATTTAATGTAGAAACGGTTGTTGATGATGATGTCACTTGCTGTAACGAACTTAGTTTTTCAAGATAACTTTTTTAGTAAGTATTTAAGTAGCAGGAAAGTAGGCTATTTTAGTTCTTATAGAACTTCTTGTTCATGATCAGTTAATATTTTTTCATAAAGATCATGAAAATATTTTCGTTGTAAAAAAATATAAAATTTGTTTTAAATTAAAGTTTTGTGTACCTTTTATGCTTGAAAATTTTTTGGCTTTTCAATCATTTAATAATTTATTTAGCTGTAGGAAATAAAATGTATTACACTATGCGGGCACAAAGCTACTCAAATTTAATGAATCTTTTATAACTTCATTTTTTTAGTACAATTTCCATTTTTTTATTTTTAAAAAAGAAATTAAATAACTAAAATAAATTATTTTTTGTATATGCAAACTGTTTTATTCATTTTATTCCAAATAAATGGAAGAATTAAACAAAATATCGATTTCAAAGAGAAGTTTGTAAAATGCTTCAAACTACTTTTAATGTACTTTTAAGTAAAATCCTTCATTACATTATATTTTGATATATATATTTTCTAAATATGTAATACAATAAGAATTGATCGAAAACAAATTCCAGTATTTTATATAATACTTAGTTTAGAAATATTTTACTTAACTTCATTATAGTACTTATTCTATTTTACTTAAAAAATATTTGCACAGTTAAATTTTTCTTAAATTAACCAATACTTTAGAGTAGGTGTAAATAAAGGATATATATTTCATTTAAATCGAACATTTTCAAATCGGTCTCTGCTTAAGTATCGATAAGATAGATGGCGCTACGATTTTTGCAATTCGTTTATGTTTTCTGACGTCATGGTTTTGCGAAGATGTGAAGGAGCATTTACCTGAAGAGGATTGAAATCGTCTTCAGGAACCTGTATTGCGCAATCCCGTACAATGCAATACAAACCGCGAGATTGTGTGATGAATCCACATTTTGCCGTTTTCGCAATGCATTACAGGATACTGGTTCACAAAAAAATGCTTTTGCCGAAGAGTTGTCAAGTTCATGTCTGCCAGAAATTATCAATACATATCCAGCTATAAACTTATGCTAGCGAAACTGGTAAAAAGTTTTAATTAGTTAATATTAAATATGTATTAAATATATATTAAATATATATTTTAAATATATATTAAATATATACATTCAGAAGTTAATAAAAGATTTTTCTTTTAATAATCTTTCATGGAACTATCTAATGTACGATCGATAAAACTTTCATGGGTACCACCTGAAATTGTAACCCGCGTACCACCAGTGGTACGCGTACCACCGGTTGGGAACGGAACCCCTTATCTATAGAATCTCCAAGACGCGGAAAGCCCAGTTTGTAAGATATTGTCTTCCAGAACTAGTTATCCCTGAAGGCATGGGATCTCTCAACATATACTTTTAATGTATTTTTGTAATGCAGGGAGGCAAACAAAACCGGCCCCGAGGTGGAGATAAGAATACGACAGAAATGTTGCCAAGTCAAAAACCAATACAAAAACAGGTTTGCTAACTGAAGCTTTCGATTGCTTCAATATTAAGCCCAAACAAACGCTTGGCGACTTATTTACCGGCAACTACGCTATGGTTAGAAAAGCTAGTTGAAATGAAATATAAACAAGGTTTATTGTAGGGCTGATCAAAAAAGTTCCCACTTGTGATTATTTCGGTTGTTATTTATCCTAGAGAATCGGACCTGTTTGTTATTGGTAATACAAAACATTCTAAATTGATTACAAGACACAAAATTTGCATTATGGAACTTCTTTATACAATACAAACCAAAATCAGAACTCATCACTAGTCTATGAGTAGCTCTAATGTGAAGCTAATCCGATCCAACCAATGCAAAAACAGGTTTCAGGCGGCTTCACGATTTTTTCTCGCCAAGCACTTCTACGTATTCCCATCTCTAGATCGCGGCCGGTTTTGTTTGCCTCCCCCTGTACTATTTCCACTTTTTAACAATTTAAAACTAGGTTTTTTTTCTCTCTTTCAAATCTCCAGAAAATTTTAGAGATTTATTATTCAAGTATATGAGGGCGAACCTTTATGTAAAGTAGACATTTATACTGTTTGTGAAAGCATTTGGGAAACTTTTAAGTTTAATAATTATCTTAAATAAGTACTTGCTTACTGTCACATTTATTTTAAAAAAAATCTCTGTAAAAACAAACGAACAGACCAGTTCATTTTAATTATTTCAGTATTTATTATTCAAAAGTATGAATTATAGTATTTGAATTGCACGTGATTACAATCGAAGAACTGCATTATCAAAATAAGTATGCAATTACACAATAGTCGAATAACAGGATCGAACAATTAAAGGATTGCATGATCAAACAATGAAAAATACATGATACAAGCAATTTTTTTAAACTTCAAAAGTGTTTATAATGAATCAAGTTTGTCCTTGTCTCCTCTGGAGAGTTGGTCGTGGTTATTGGATCGCCATTGTCGACCATCCAATCTGATCATAGTTGGCCCACCGTTTTGAGAATTTTCTCTTGGACCATACAACATGATAGAAGAGAAGTCAAAATCAAAGTCGCGTACCTTCCACACGAAATCTCTTGCGGGCAGTTTAGTATATTGGTCCCTTTGTTCTGAAAAAAAAATATATGCATTGAAATGAACTTGAAAAGTGAAGACTATCCACTAAAAATTAGAATTTAAAATTAATGACAATTACAATTGAATTTAATTGGCCTGTTGTATAGGTGGCCGATATACGTTATATACAATCATGCTTGCCTTAGAGATTCTGTTCGTAGCGTAAATGTCTTCTCCGCTGTTTTCTAGCAATTGTAAACTAGCGTTAATCGTTCATCAATAATGCCATTATTGAAAATTGTACTCAATGCATTAACTAAAATGGGACAAGATATGTAAACCTAATGTATTGTAGATCTCAATCTGTAATAATAACATTTTGAGCATACACAGACGATTCTCCTTTTTCTTTTTGTTAACTTTTTGGCAGGACCGTTCCACACTGCATATTGTGCTTTATCTTGTAACAATTAACAATCATCTGTTTCGTCAAGTAGTAACTCTTTAACAGTCAATATTAGGAAAAGAGCCAATTTAAAAGCACAAATTTTGGAATTTTTGCATAAACACAAGCAAAAGTGCATAACATACCGGTAGCTGAAGAAGAATGCATTGTTGTGGGGAATTGAGTGCTGTTCTAATTCTAAGAATAATTTTTAATATTTCTATTTCGATGCTAATAACTACTAAATACATTTCCATTAGATCTGAAAATTGTATTAACATGAACATGCGATAAGTAACAGCATGAAAACTGCACTCGCTATAGGAAGGGGGTAAACACATTTCTTGACTGCGCCCTATTTTTTTTTCTGTAATTGTACCCAATTTGGAGTTAGAATGTACGATTACCTTTTTCGACACACACAAAAAAATTTAACTTCTGTTTTAAATTGACACTTTTCTTAATATAGAGCCGTGTATAAAAAAATTTATAGAAATGCAGACCGTCATAATATTTTTGGTTTTTAGAATTTGATTATAATCAATGGAATAAAAAAAATGAATATGAAAATAGTTGATGACATTATGGTCATAAATAGATAAATATAAATAATATAAATTAGGGATTTTTAATCATTTTCGGAAAATGAATAACATTTTTTAAAAAAGATAACAAGAATGATTGTCCGGTTCCACACTGTTAAAAAACCACTGTAAAATAACGGCAGCAGAGATTCCAGTCACACCCCGAGCCCTTATCAGACGGTACGAACGTCACTTGTCGAACAACTTATGGGACAGCAAAAACGTCATCCAGAGAACGGCTATGTCATTCGTGACATCACAAACTTAAAAGCAGCAGTATTATAGCGGTATTGGAGGAGGAGGTACAAGGAGGAGGGCTCGGCCATGGCATCATGACTGAACTTCGTTCAGATTAGAGCAGCCGTTCGAACAGCAAAAAAGTGCCGGATTTTTTCTGGTCGACTCGAAAAATCCCAGTCAGCAAAATCATGCCCGTCATTTCCTTTAGCAAATAGATGAGCAAAGGCTATAAAAATAAGGGAATTACCCTAATTTTCGAACAGTCTAAGAGATAAGACCGTTTATTTAGTCATGTGACAGACCGTTTTCCATCAAATAAGGCTGTTGCACATAAAAATTGAAGGATAAAAATGCTCGTAAATTTACAGTTTTTTTCTACAGTGCACAGACGAGTGAATGGAGAACAAGAGTTAAGCAAATTCAGATTAGTTTCAAAGATCAAAATAAGATTTAGTTTATTTCACTGTAAATACGCGCTTTAAGAGTAGTTAATCTACATTTTCAAGCTGTTACAGATATGATGCGATGCTATCGATTTAACGAATTTATAAAGTTAGAAATATAGTTTAAGAGACTATTGAAAAAAAAAAACTTATTGTGACACAAAGTGATCAGTTGCTTAATATATGGATCCTTAAAATTCAGTTTATGTTTGTATTTTACAGCAAATATAATGGGCCATCTTTTTGAAAATAGCATGAGTTGTATAACATTTCGATTACCCTGCAATACACTCTAAAAATGAATGCTCAAAAACGAAAAAATTATCCTTAATTTTGACGTTCCGTTTAGTGGCAAATGCTCCGAGTTTTCGTTTCCTCAAAGTGAGGAAATTTGAATCGTCATTTTTATGAGGATTTGAATGTCGTCTAATCTAAAGAAATATTTCGTCATTTTTGAGCATTTGAGTACAACAATGATATTCAGTTTCCTCAAAATCAAGACACAGAATCGTCAAATCACGATCGTAAAAATGAGGATCCGCGTTTACTCAAAGGTCACGTGGTAGTTTGACGAAAAAATCCTCAAAATTAACGAAATGAGGCTTGAGGATTCATGACTCGTCAAAAATGAAAGTGTTATTTCTGAGAGTGAACAACATACGTGTTTCAATGTTTCGAAAGAGAACTTGTACGTATTCGTTTCGATCGGGTCGCTGGTGCTCGTGTTCAAAACCAACTAAATGGAGCAATTTATGCAAAATGGTTCCATGATTTTGACAACCATCACCGAGAGAAATTGTCGGTTGACTAATTTCCCATCTGGAAGAAACACGACACACGCTTGGGTTGAGGAGACATCTGAAATGGAAACAACACAACTTTTAACTATTACATAGTTTAAACCAGTGGTTCCCAACCTTTTCTGGACCATCGCCCCCTTCTTTAGGTTGATTAACATCCATCGCCCCTTTTAATTTTCATGTTATGTCTAATAATAATTTGAGTTAATGTGTTGCTATAAAACAGTTTTATAACATTTACTACCGTTTATGTTAACAACCAAAGGTCACTTTTAAATAAAACAGAAAAAACATAACACATATTTTTAAGGAACAAAAGTAAAATAATTTACTAAGATATTTTTACTGGTTCCTAGAAAATTTAAAAGAGTTGAAAGTTAAAATTGGCTGGTATGGTAATGGTTGGAGAATGGTTGTACTGAACAAAGGTACAACATTATTTTAATTTTTTCCCCTTTCAATACTCATCGCCCCCTGATCGTCCCTCAAGTATTTTTTGCCCACTTGATAACACAAATCGCCCACTTGGGGGCGATCGCCCCCAGGTTGGGAACCGCTGGTTTAAACGCTTATAAACGAAATATTAAGCTATAAAAAAATAAAAACATGAAACAACTTCAAACTGCACTAACTAACGAAAAAATGCAAATAAAAACTAATTCGATTTTAATTTTAAAGACTTTATTTCAAACGGATATTTATATAACAACAATAAATTTTACTTCAATTGTTAATTTTAAACAAATAGATTTTTTAAAGCTATTGTTGATGTGTCTATAGAGATTTAAAATGACTAAAAAATAAATTTTAATGGGTCCGGGTGTACGGACGACGGACAAAAAGTATGCAAGGTTCTACGAGGTCATACCATTCTAAGAAACAACAACAATTTTTTTTTAAAAAAACTCCGACCGATATAGAACCGATTTTTGAAGATAGGTACGGAGGACATTTTCAGCATGCATTACCTTCTAGTTTTACTTTTTTTTAATTCTTTCGAATTAAAGTAAGGTAGGCTAAAAATCTCTTACCCAACTGCACTTGTTATGTAAAGAAACTCTCTTCTGTTATAGTTCATTTCCATGAATTCGATTCTGGAGTTGTCTTCAATGTCATCCATTGCATTTGAAATTCGACGAGTGAGACCTACAGTTTAGAATACGGGGTTATACTTCAAATTGTTGAATAGAGTTGTACTATATGACGTATGTCCCTCAAGGAAGCGGTGCATACTGGTACTGATGGGTCACGAATCGAAACAAACGTTGTTGTTCGATATCTGCAATACAATTCTTTGCGATAGTTCGATTTTGTGGCATTATTAAGGGGGAGGAAGACCGATATCAGAGTATCTTACTGTTCTTCTTCATGGCTCCTCATATTCCATCTTGATGGCTTAAGGGGGAATGGCCACGCTGGGCCACGGGTCTCCAAACTAAAGTGCCTCAGTGTTAATCGAATAGGAAGAAATATTTTCTTTGCCACATTTCTCCGGCTGTATTGAATATTTTTACAAACGGTGTTTTTAAATGATAAATGTATATAACTTACAGGTCTCTAATCCCACTTTCTGAAATCGATCCTAATATTTAGTGTAAAATTATTTATTGATTATTTAAAAAAAATTTACTAATTTCAAAAAGTGGGATTGTCGGAGCCTGTAAGTCAGCTATATTTATCACATAATAAAATCCGTTTGTAAAAATAGTCAATACTGCCGGAAAAATGTGGCAAAGAAAATTTGTTTTCCTCAATTGGATTAACACTGAGGCACTTTATTGCTTTGGAGACCTGCCGTCCAGCGCACCCTTTCCCCCCCATAAGCTTATGTGCATATGGAAAAAATGGACGCAAAATATGGATGTATGGGCAGTTCTACCATAATTTTTAATTTCAGGTATTAAAAACTTGTAAAATTTATTTTTTCAAAATCACTTTAAATTTTTATCAAAAGGTTTATAAGGGTTCTAGAATTACGAAAAAAAGTTTAGCAAATCTCATTTGTAAAAAACAAAAAAATATAATAAGGGACGGCAGTTTTTTAAAAACACCGATTCTAAAGATACCGGTCTAAACCGGCCTTACGAAACTAACTGTTTTTCAGTGAAACCGAAATCGCAAAAAACCGGTTAGTCCTAAAACTGGTTTCGGTTTTCCATCCCTAGACATTACGACGGTAAGGATCGGAAGGTCAGGTACGGAAGGAAAGGACATTCGCGCTGTTTTCCGGTCTTTTTTGTGTTGAAACTAACTCCAGTTTAATAAAAATGGATTTTTTTACTTCTTGTTCACCACTTAAACATATTTATAGAAAAAAAAATTCAATTGTCAAGCAAAAATTTACCTTAAATGTGGGAGACTGTAAGGAAAGCAATAAAGCCTCGCTGCCAATTTCACTGAGTTTTTTTTAATTTTGGGTTCATTGGTGAATTTTGGCAAAAATATGTGGCTACTAACTGAAATATCAGTTTTCTGCAATACAGTTTGCATGTTTGAAGAATCACTGTAGCTCAATCCAGTGCCTCTCTTCACCACTTTAGGAATGAGGTCAGTGAATGTACCGAAACCCAGGGACTAAGTTAGGAGACGAGAAAAACGCATTATAAATGTTAAAAGCCAAAATTCAATGGAAGGAAATCGTTAAGCTACAGTATTAGTTCAATTTAAAATCCAAATGAATGTAAGTTTTAGCTAAAATAAGTATTAGATTGAGTCTTAAACTAAAAATTTGACATTCGGGACACACGATGGTAAGGACTTTTCTGCATTGTTTTGTGTTCTAAAATTTTTTTTGGAGTTTCGTTGCTTTAAAATTACGTTTTGCAATTATAAAAGGACCAGTCTTTTAGTATAATAAGAAAAAATGGTAAAGAAATATTAATTTTTTTAAAAGTTATGCCCAAGGGACATAAAATTAAAATTTATGGTAGAATTGCCCGTATATGGGTCGAAGATTGTGAACAATTGCCTGGTCCCAGCGCACAGTGAGTTAGGAACGGCACCGTACAATATCCTCAAAACGATTTTCTGCCGATGCAGAAAGACCATATGCTTTTTGGCATGTCAGCGCGAAGTATGGCTGCAAAAAAGCAAGCCTCAAGTGTCCCCCCAGCATGCTAAAAAGCATGTCGTCGAAAAGCATAAAATTGATAAAAACCGAATGACTCGTGGACGCTGAGATGACGACTAGAGCGAGCCTGCACATACCTCAACTCAATCTATCTACGGATGACATCTCGTATAAGCGCACCTTGAGCGAATCAGCAATAATAATAATAATAAAAAAAAAAAATAATAATAATAATAATAATAATAATAATAACAATAACAATAACAACAACAACAACAACAGCAGCAGCAACAACAACAACAACAACAATAATAATAATAATACGTATTATTATTATTATTATTATTATTATTATTATAACAACAACAACAATAATAATAATAACACAAATAATAATAATAATAATAAATAATATTATATAATAATAATAATAATGATAATGATGATGATAATAATAATAATGATAAGAATAAAATGATGATGATAATAATAATAATGATAATTATGATGATAATAATAATAATGATAATTATGATGATAATAATAATAATGATAATAATAAAATGATGGTAATAATGATAGTAATAATAATACTTACGTAAAGAATTAGTGTCTATGTAGAAAGGAATGACGATTGGCTACAAAAAAAAAGAAAAAAATTAAATAATATAAATTTATACACAGATATAATTTAACCTTTTATACTCCTGAGATTTGACATTCATTTAAATAGGTGTGTTGTGAATTTTCCTTAAATACAAAATCTATTGTACTGAATTGGTTCAGAAGCTTTACTAACTGAATTGGTTCGATAGAAGATAGGATCCGAAAATCGCTTTGCTGATTTTGTGATTTCAGTATCCGTTATTTATTTGTATAAATAATGATGTAAAACGAGCGTCGTGCATAATTTCAGAGCAATTGTAAAAATGGTTTTTTCAAGAATGCATTTTAAAGGCATTTTACATTAATTTTTTTTAAATGAACTATTGATTACAAGCAAGAAGTTCCAAAAGAACTAAAATAGCCACCTTTCCTGTTACTTAAATACTAACTGAAATTCTTATCGGGAAACAAGTAGGTTCATAACAGTAAGTGTCATTTACAACCGTTTCTATATAAAATTTATACACATTAAAATAAATTTCACTTAACACAGCATCCACATATAATTTAAACTTTTTAAAGCCAAAATCAACGATTTTCATTTATTTTCCATCACAAATAAAATTAATATTTTTTATTGTCTGCTTGATTTATTTGTTGTTCTACGAAAAATTAAATATTTATTTATAACAAAAAAGCATGAAACTTCTCTAAAATGCACCTAAAATAAGAAATATAAATTAAAACTTATCAGGATTATACGCAAAACAAGAAGTTCTAAAAGAACAAAAATAGCCTACTTTCTTGTTACTTAAATACTTACTAAAATTCTTATCTTGAAAAAACTAGGTTCGTAACAGTAAGTGACATCAACAATCGTTTCTACATTAATTTTATATACATTAGAATAAATTTCACTAAACACAGCATCCAGCTATAATATCAACTTCTTAAAGCCAAATCAATTATTTTCATTAATTTTCTATCGCCAGTAAAATAAATATATTACTTATCGTCCGCATGATTCATTTGCAGCTATAAATAAATATTTAATTATTCGTAGAACAAAAACCATAAAACTACATCAAAATACACTTAAAATAGGAAATGTAAATTAACAAGTAGGTTTGTAACAGAATCTGTCACTTAACACGCTTCCACACAACAGTTGTGTTTAAGAGGTAAAAAGGCGCCAAGCACAGCACTAATTCTTTTTTTAAACATTTACCCGTTATATTCAGCTACATTCATTTATTTTATTTCGAAAATTAAATAATTCTTACTTAAATCGTTTGCAAAATTTATATTTCATAGAATAAATATGTAATAGTTCTCGCTTTTAAATAGAATGAAAACATTTTATACCAACATACAAAGAATCTCGTTGTGAAATATATTTGACGTCATTTCAAACTGATCGATGTCGCAAAAATAAATTTAATTTTAATTTATTGTCGAAAAGAATTAAAGTTTCTCGAGCGATTGTTGCGATGGCAATGGTGATTTAATTCTAATAAAAATGGTTTCCTATGCTTTTTAAATGAGCATTAATTTTAGAAGTTTTTTTTAAATTATTGAAGTACTTAGAATTCGAATTCTTTTCTGAAATTTACAGTGTATCTCATTTCGAAGCGCTGAATTTTTTGACGTATCTCACTTGTCCGTAGCATTTGCAGTTTACAACAGCGATTTAAATGACTCGAAATTGAATTCCAATGCTAATTCAATGGGAAATTCGTCGACAAATAGTAGATTTATGTCCGTCCGATCGTACAGACAGATGGACAAAAAGTATGAAAGTTGGGTGTCTGAGGTTAAACCTTTCTAATAAAAGAAAGAATTTTTAAGATCGGATTGATAGAAAAGATTTTGGACGGACGGACGGACATCGACAGCATGTCAATACCTACTTTTTCATTTTTTTAATTCGTCAAATTAAAAAAAAAAAGAAAAGTAGGCTAAAAAATTATGCCTTGCCACTTACTTAGTAATCAAATAATAAACAATCAAATAATCACATTCCCGACGTCATTCTAACTAAACTTATTTATATAATCAAAATAAATTTTGCTTCAAATAATATTATTTGTAAATGAATAAAGCTTCTCATGCCATTGTTGAGTTGGCAACAGCGATTTAAATGACTCTAAATTGAATTTCAATGCTAATTCAATGGGAAATTCGTCGACAAATAGTCGATTTATGTCCGTCCGATCGTACAGGCAGACGGACAAAAAAAGTATGAAAGTTGGGTCTATGAGGTTATACCTTTTTAATAAAAAAAAAGAATTTTTAAGATCGGATTGATAGAACCGATTTGGAAAGGAGGTATACGGTTGGAAGGACATCGACCGCATGCCAATACCTACTTTTTCACTTTTTTAAAAAATTCTTTCTATTTAAAAAAAAAAGAGAAAAAAGTAGGCTAAAAATGATGGATGTAAACACGTGCGAAATCAAAATTGGAGAAACCATAGAGATAAAACCGTGCGCTATCGCCCACTCTCACGAGGTTGGGGAGGAAACTGGGTTAAACAACCCGGCTGGCGCCGCAATTTCACGTACTCTGATTGGCTGCTCCTTTCGACCCTGATATTCATGTCCCCTGTTACGTCAAAATCGAAGGAAAAAAATAATTAAAATAACACTCGAACTGAAGTTTAACTAATAAAAATAATAAATTTATGTCATGAAATAACAAATCAATTTGTTTATGGAATGTGAAATACCTTTTTGTATTCGATTCTCGCACTCAAAAATGAGAACTATTTGCCCTTTTTCTCGTAGAACATTTGTATACTGCAAACTTAAGGTCGTTTTTTTTTTATATAGTGTTCGTCAAGTAAGACCTTTCTAGAGGAGAAACGAGTAGTCAAAATCTATTTATCGCTGAGTCTGTGGCTGGCAGTTGCTGGCAATTTTTTTGCAGGCGTGGATTGTTCTTTTATGATTCATGAATCAGGATAATTTTTTTGGGTAGTTCAATTTCTATTCAGTGAAATAGTTTCAATGCCAGACTCAATTTTTCGCAATAAATTGCGCATGCACATGTGGTACTAGAAGCTTTTTTAAAGATTTTTTTTTTATTTTAAAGGCATTGCTGAAAAACGAAAGGAGATACGGCCTTTAAAAATTTGGTACACATATTCTCTGTACCTGTTAGACGTCAAAATAAGGTTTTCGTGAAAATTGCGCATGCGCCAGTGGCAGTGGTAGTTGCCTTTAAGATTTTTTTTGGTTTTAAAGGTATGAACTAAAAAACGAAAAGAGATGCAGCCTTCAAACTTTGTACACTTATTCCCAGTACCATTCGGACCTCAAATAAGGTTTTTGAGAAAATTGCGCACGCGCAAGTTGTAGTAGCATTTTTATGGTTTTAAAGGTATGAACTTAAAATTAAATTATGCCTTCCAACAGGTACTGGGAATTCGTGCACCAAAGTTAAAGGATGTACCTCAATTCGTTTTCCAGCAATGCCTTTAAAACCAACTTGCGCAAGGGCAATTTTCTCAAAAACCTTATTTGTGGTCCGACTGATACTGGATAAGCGTGTACTAAGTTTGAAGGCAGTATATCTCTATTAGTTTTTTAAGTTCATACCTTTAAAACCAAAAAAAAGCTCTAAAAAGCAGCTATCACTTGCGCATGCGCAATTTTCTTCAAACCCTTATTTTGACTCGAACATGTACAGGAAATTCGTGTACTAACTGTGAAGGCCGTATGTCTTTTCGTTTTTTAGCAATATCTGTATTAAAAAAAAATTCATGGGCATGAGCAATTTTCTCGAAAACCTTATTTTAAAATTCGACAACTAGCTAGAAACTTGTGTAAAATTTTGAAGTTCGTATCTTTTTTAATTCGAGTCGTAGAGTTGTTTCAGACATACAGACGGGTCAATGTCCAAAAACTACTTTTTCGGAATCAGCACCCTCCACAACGTGTATAGTAAACACAAAATCTCAATTTCGTATTTTCCATTCCTTTTATTCATGTCCGTAAATTGAAAATAAAAAACAAAATTACAGTTAAAATGCTGGCGGTTTATGAGTGTTTATTGCGATAAATTGAGTTCGACATTAAAATTATTTGACAGAAGAGAAAAATAACTATTTTCAAAAATGACCCTGATTCGTAATAATGAAAGTACAATCCAAGTCTATAAAAAAAAATTTAAAATTCCGAGATAACAACTTCTAAAAAAAGTGTAATTTTAGTACTGTTTAATTGTACGCAACTCACCGCCATGTTGAGGTTGTGCTTCGGCACAAATTTTCCTCTTGTTTCTTCGTTACGTTACTCCTCTAGATAGTGTGCGTTAGCGCACGGTTTTGCTATGGAAAGGCTCTTCAGCACAAGTAACTTAAATAATTATCGGTGGGATTTTTTTTAAGGACAATTTGCGATAAAAATTGTTGAAATCTTTACAAATAGAATGGCGAAACAATTACTTAATATAATAATTAATTCAATAGTTATTTTTAAATATATTTTAAGGTAAGCTAAAGTAATCTTTGACAGATTTAAATTCAAAAAGTTTGTACTCCCAATTGTGTTTTTTTTTCTGACCCTCAATGCAATTTTTTCTTCAAAAGTTTAATAAAAAGTCAAAAATAATAAGGAAACAAAAATTGCTATTTATATAGAAAGTGCTGATAAAGCTTACTTGTTCCAATTCATGCATTATTAGAATAATTCGAATATCCGATGTGTTTAAGACGTTTTTCGATATCCGCTATACTGGTTCAAAAGAGGAAAGTATAAAAAATAAACACTGGGAGGGGGGGCTGTGGGGAGCCCTGTGGTCAGAGTCTCGATCTCCGGATCGAAAGGTCCCGCGATCGAGTCCTGGTCGCTGAAGACCCACCGAGTATATGCGGATTACTTGCTTTTTTAATCTGTTGGGTCCGAAAGTCCTGTAGGCGGTCATTACGCAGTTTCCCACGGGACAGGTTCCTGGAGACTATTTCCCTCCCTTCAGGGACATGTCTAAATTGTGGAGGGGACGCGCGATAGATGGCAGCATCTGTCACGTATGTGTGAGTGTGTGTTGCGTCTGTCTTACTTGACGAAGGTTTATAAGCGGGTCTCTGACCAAGCACACAAGCCTGAAAATATATGTATACCAACCAACCAACCGGGAGGGTTTAACCTTTGAACGGCTATTCTTCAAGAACGGAAGTACATATACGGAAGATGTATGATAACAACCCCAACAAAACTTGTGGCGTAAAGTATCTTCCAAATCGTATTTATTACCCAATAAAATACATTGCATGCGTGAAGGCCCTGGCATGGCAAAAGTAACTGCCGACCTATAAAGTCCGACTAATAATAACCCGTGTGGAGGAACTGCACGTTAAATATGCTTCAAAGTCTCAGCGCTGCGCAAGATGTCACTCTTGAAAGTTGCGTTGGGTGCCCACTTAAGGCGTCGGATTGCCACTGGATTGTGGTTCTAAATTAAGACGCCCGTCGCGAATAGCGCCCTCGAGTAGCTTTAGTGCGACGATAATTCAAACTAAACTATAATAACCTCATTTCATAATGTTGAAATATATATTTTTTTTGTTCCCCCCCACCAAGAAAGTCATAATGTAAAACTTTGTTATTTGTATTATAGCAGACGACGCATACCCAATTTACTCAAAATAAAATTATTTTAACATAAGCATTGGTTTAATATTAAATAAAATTTTAACAATACATTATCAATACACCTACTTCGTCCATGTAGCTGTTGTTATCAAGAATTTCAGTTCAAAACAATTTTAGATACGCAAAAACTTATTTGTTTACATATGACGCGGAGCAGTGTTGTTAAGCGGTTGGAGAAAAGGGGAAAACCCTTTTGAGTGAAGGCCACTGAAACTTGCATGAGGACAGTGGCGTATGAGAAGAGCTTAGTGGAAGAACTAGTGATGGGAATAATCGAATGATTTTCATAATCGAATAATAATTTCATAATCGACCAGGATTTTAAATTACGAGGCAATTTATATTGTGTTTTAACACATGGAGACTAGAAATAGAAGCCCGAAAAACATACAACCAACCTTTTCACATGTTTAGTAGTTTGGTTGCGAGTTCTCAAACCGCGGTCAAGTGACGAAATTACCTTTTTTTTATTTGATTTATATTCCATTTTTATAAATAATTTAGTTTTTTGCTAATTATGAAGTGAAAAAGGTTTCTTTTGTACCACTGTACTTTTAAATATTATTATTATTATTATAAATTTTTTTTAAGGGGGGGGGGGAACAATTCATTATTCCTTGTTTTGGTACAAATTCAACAAGCAAAACTTTTTCTTCCTTTAAAAAGTTTAATGAAGCAATATATCTTTTTTTTTGTCACTTAGCACGTTCTTCCGAAGAACGTGCTAAGTGACAAAAAGGTGAAAATGAGCTAAAAAGTTTTTCGTTTGCCCTCAGATCTGTTGAAAGCGATACTTGTAAAGCGTAAAAAATATACTAAACTTAAAGTTTCTGAAAAAGTGTAAGCTTGTTATCGGTAAAGAAGTTAGTAATATGTGCTCATTGACATAAAAATCTCATTTTTTTCAAAAGTGACACTTAGCACGTTCTTGTTCTTCCACTAAGCTCCACTCTAATGACAGTGATTGCGCCCTCTAGAAGGGAAGAGCATAGGCTTTATAGCCCGTTACCCCGCTCGCCAGACAGAAGAGACAGTCACAAGACACACGCAAAGAAGGACGACACAAAAACAGAGACACATAACAGCATTTATTGACAAACACAAACATCCATGCCCTACCGGGATTCGAGCCTAGCAGCTCCAAAGGCTAGCAACCTAACCATTTCACCGCCGGGTCAGCGAGGACAGTGGCGCAAGTTTCAGTGCTTTTTAAATAGCAGTGTGGTCGCTCGATGATTGTTTTATTCAGCGTCCCTAGATGTATATATAGAGAAGAATAAATTCAGAAGTCTTGCATCGGCTGCAACTTGCGATTTTTTTTTCGGTTAATAATTTTTGCAATATATATCCTTGGTGATATATATATTTTAAAGTGATATTTAAGATTTTTCTTGTTCACTAATTAATTATTGAAATTATTTTTCATAAATCGATTAATAAGGAATCAACCATTTACTCATTATTTTTGGGTTTTTAGTGTCACTAATAACTTAAAATTTGGCGCCTCATCAATTTATATTATTAATTGGTTCAGTAGTAATTATTAACTCTTGATTACAATAATTAGCAATTATGAATAAATTTAATTACTAATAAAATTATTTAATTTGCACATAACTTATAACTAAATTTGAAAATAAAAAAAAATAGTTTGATAAATCAAATAAGTGTATAAATGTTTAACATTGTAATACTTCCCCTTTACATCGTAATTCAGTGCATAAAAAGGATTAAAGCAATATTTTGATTTCAAAATACATGTGTGAGGTCTATGAGATTGACGACAATCCATACAATCCCTTTGAAAATGTATCCAATTGTAAAAGAATAAGATGTTTCGAGAGAGAGAGGAGTATAAATGGTGGCATTTTGTCGCACGTTTATTTATTTATTATTATTTTATTTCAACTGTCTCTTCACTCTCTAAATCAAGCAACGCGTCATTCATCCTTGATCCTGCAAAAAGTTTCGGTTCCCATTTTTACTTTTAGTTCCTTTTCGGAAATACGATTAGATATTTTAAAAAGAGGAATAGCTTTTAATGGTGTGGCAAAAAGAATACTTTTTCTACTTGGCGTTGTTATTGTTATTTACTTTTATGATGGCACTGTTTTAAGCAGAGCATATGCTGAAGGGTTTTGCGATATTATTATCTTGAATAAATTAAAATCTTATATTTCCAATTGGAATAGTGAAAAGATCAGTCAACTCAACTCTGAAGTTCGGTCGCCAAATCGTGTTTTATTTATCAAGCCAAAGCCATTCCTACATTGAAAGTAACGCCTGTGCACACTGCACGTTTTGTTTAACAGGCAGAAGTTGGTGGTTTGTGTTGAAATCTGTTTAGTTTAAAAGTTTAAAGATGGGTAACTGTCCTTCACCCAGCCTCCCTGAAGAAAATTCGGTGAGTCATGCCTATTTTTATTGAAATAATAATAATTAATTGATATAATAAAAAAATTAATTAAAATAATAATAATAAATTGAAATAAAATTAATAATAATTTTTGAAATAATAATATTTCCCTTAATAAAGAGGGGGGAAATTTGGAAAATAAAAAAATAAAATGTGTATACAGTATTAAAAACGTTATTTCATAAAGTCACAAAAAACACTGTCTGTAAAATTCAAAATATCTGAAATTTAGAATCAAGTTAGTGGGCCAAGGCCTGCCCTCGCCCATTTCAGCTTATGTCACCAAGGTCTGTGGGTTGCTAAGCATATGTCCCGGTTAGGATTTCATCCCCAAGCGGAACCCCAGTGTTTTGTTCCCAAACATTCTTGATCCTCATTTGATGGACCAACTTAATAGGTGGTTGTGGAGGGTGAGTCTACCCCGCCCAACCCGGGACTCGATCCCCGAACCTTGGACATATGACACTACCACTAAGCCACTGTGCCTCTTTTAAATATTATTCTAAAATATTTTTTTAAGTGGTTGCATGAGTATTAACTTTTAATTCGAAAATCTTAATGAAAAAAAAATGATTTTTTAAAACATATCACCTACTTGAATGTTTAAAATTTTGTTTTGTAGTAATTTCATTAAAAAAAGATTTACATAAATCGGTATGCACAGCTACGAGAAAAAAAAACAGCCCTCTTATCAAGACTGGTTGATGTGTGTTCATAGCAGCTGTGTACCAAATAAATAAACGATATAAATCTTTGAACAATTATTTAAAAAAATGGAAATCTTAAGTTTAGGAGAAAAAATGAATCAATATATTTGCCCCCCCCCCAAGAACTACTTATGTATAAATAAATTGAATATACTAATACATAATTCCAGTTTTTTTTCTTTAAATTATTCTATCTATGCTTTTAGATGAGTGTTTCGACTTCTTAGAAAGTAACTATAAAAAACATTTCTCCAAAATACATTCAAAACAAATAAAGGTAATTTGGCAGTTGATTAATAAAACCCTTTTGGTTTGTTTTCTAAACTACTTATTTTAAAAATTCACAGTATCCAATATGAAACCTGTAAAAAGCTGAATATTTTATCTCTTTTTATTATTCAACGTTCAAAATAATCATATTTATGTATTTGAAAGGACGAAGAAATTGAAAGATGCGACAGTGGTTCTTGCACTAAGATTCAACAAGTGATAACCAAAAGCAACTTCAAGGTAAGCATCATTTGTGTTGGAAAAAGAAATTTAGGAGCAGTCCGAGTCCATGCGATTAACTTAAAAAACTAGGCACAAATACTCAATACTTGCATTTCTTTTAATTATACAAAAAAGGTTTTTGAAAATTTTCCATGCCATTTTTTAATTCTACAGTGTCCAAGTAGACGATTATAATATCGCGCCGAATTTGCTTTGTAGATGTAGGGTCAAGTGGGGTAAGTGTGATTGGGGGTAAGTGTGATAAACAGCTCTTGTAACTTTGGAAATCATTCTAAAATTCTGAAAGTTTGCAATATATAACATTAGACCACTTATAATTAAACTAAAAAGAAATATTGACCTTATTTTTTGCTTAAAGAGAGTTTTGAGCTTTTGAATTTAAGTGCAACTGTCTTCTTTTTATGTGGGTTTTCCTATGTGGGGTAAGTGTGATAAAACAGCAATGGATTTTGAAATGCAAATTTTGTACACTTAAAATTGGAATTCAAACATATAATTTTTTTCTACATATGTATGTTTCTTATAATAATTCACTACCAATTTTAGGATTTGGAATTTACTTGAAGCAGAGAACGAATTTTCTCAATGAAAAATGCAGAAACCCTATCACACTTACCCCACTTGATCCTACCGGAGTTTCACGATTTTATGGAATCACAAGAGTTTCGTCACTTTAAGATAGCTGGAGTTCCAAAATTTAAAGAAATCACAATTACTACAGCCCTTTTGATAAGTTTGTAGATATTAGGTCTGATTTTTTTTTTTAAAGTTTTTGTCGGAGTTTCTATATATTTAACAATCTTCACAATTTGGGGATTTTACAATGTCCCTATTTGGAGATTTTATGAAGTTAGCCTTTTTTTCCAATATGGTAATCTACATAGTATCGAAATGAAACAAATTCGGAGCGAAAATGTTATCTTGTTATTAAAACTATATATTTTTGATGTTTTAAAATACCAAAAATATACAGCAGGTGGCGACACTATTTTAAAATTTTATCAATTAATAATTAAATTACTGGATGTTATTTTCTCTTCAATTTTGTTTCAAGTTGATGTTATGATGGGATTGATGAAAAATGGGATAACATGGCCAAAACATTTTTTTGTTTGCAAAAGTTGTGATTTTAAAACTAATGCATTAGCTCTATTGGGACTGACAGTCCCTCTTAATGTATCGTTTAACTGAAAAGCATTAACCTTTAAAGTGGCAATAAACATTTGTAGAATCAAGTACAAGCACACATTATTTTGTCTAATTAAAAATGTTTTTTTTTTTCAGAGAGGAAATGTGAAGTTAAGTGATACTCAAGAATGGAAAGATGGAATAATTCCCTACGAATTACATTCTTCGCTAAGTATGTTTATTTAGTCTTCCAAAAAGTTAAAATTTTTTTTATAGAAATGATAAATGAAATGTATAAGTATTTCACTTACCTGTACAGTCCATTTTAAATGTAGTTACTACCTTGATCAAAAAGTTCCCGTAATAATCACCGGCGTGAAGCGCTCCTATCGTTTCGATTTGAGTTTTTGTTTTTTATTAAGTTGGTACGTCTGTTGTTGATATTCCCTCCAAATTTTAGCGTCATAGCTTGACAATTCCAAAAGTTACGTAGCCAAGAGTGCATCTATCTCTGTGTGTGTCTTCGATTTTTTGCAATTTTAGAAATGTACTTAAATTTGCAGCAACGAATTTAAGTCAAATTTTGCGGACGGATTCATAGACAAGTTCAAGTCCTCCGCTATCCCCTTGATGGTTAATTTGCAGATTTTTTTTATTTTATCAATGTTTTCATCGGTTTACAATGTCTATAGTCTGCCTAACGCGCGAAAGTGGAAAATGTTAGAAAAGTGTTTCCGCAACGATTCTCTGAAGAAACATGTAGTTTACCAGTGGCACGGGCGGTTTAAAAGTGGTCGTGAGTCAATCGAAGATGATGAATGCAGTGGCGAACCATCGAGATCGAAAACCGATGAAACATTGATAAAATAAAAGGTCAATTACTGCAAAAAAATGTTGGTCAATAACCGCAAATTAACCATCAGAGAGATAGCAGAAAATAGAACATTGCATATGGATCCTTCCGCAAAATGTGATACAAGTTCGTTGTTGCAAATTTCAATCCATTTCTAAAAAAATCGAGGACACATGCACACAGATATAGATCCACTCTTGGCTACGTTACTTTTGCAAATGTCAAGCTATGACGCTAAAATTTGGAAGGAATATCAACAACAGAAGTACTAACTTAATAAAAATAACAAAACTCAAATCGAAACGATAGGAGCGCTTCACGGTGGTTATTCCGGGAACTTTTTGATCACGGTAGTATTCTTAATACCTTATTTATAAGCATCTATGTTTTATTAATCCTCTAATGCACACTGTTGCCGTTTGGCAACAAGTAACATAATCCACTTTATTCTATTAAAGTCGAACTCCCTCTCGACAAATTTGTGTTTTTTCGTCTATTGCATTCCACTTTGAAGTTTTAGTTACTAATAATCTTCATAGATGACAGTAGTAAAAGTGTATTCAAAATTAAAGAGTGAGGTTATTAACTGTTCTGAAATTACTTTTTTGGCAGTATTCAAAGTATAATCATTTTAGTACTAAATAAAAATAAATTGTTTTGAAATATATTTAGTATAGCTTTCTAACGATTATATTAAAAATTAGAATTTTGTAGTTGGTTTTTGTCATATGGAAAAAATTTTAAAAATTAAAATTATTTAAATTCTAATGCAGATAAATTTTTTCAGTATTTTTCCCATAATGTATGAGTATTAAGGATATATATTTTTTCTGAATGAAAAAAAAATCATGCATTAGAGGGTTAATTTCTTTCAGATTTTAATAAACACCGAATACTAAGAGCTATGAAGACAATCGAAAATCATTCAAGAATGCGCTTTGTTGAGAGATCCTATCAAGACACTTATTTGAAGTTAAATAAAGGTGATGGGTAAGTATGTTTTCATTTTTTTTTTTGACATCTTGCAACTCTCCTTCTCTTCTCAAAGAAAAAAGATCTTTTAATTACTTTCAGGTGTCAGGTTTTGCGGCTTATTTTTTCCCAATATTCGATCATATTTTTAACGTGCTTTCATTTTTTTTACATAATTCGGAGCATTTATAACAAAATGTTATGAAAGTACTAAAATAGTATATTTTCCTGTTACTTAAATACTTACTAATCACCGAAGTCATGCATTTAGTTCTTTTCTAAGAAAGCTATGACCTCATCAAAGATCTATCTTTCATAATTTTTGTCCTCTGTCTGTGAACATCTAGTCGAAGTACATCTTCCAACTATCTGTCGACGAATCGCCCATTGAATTAGCAAAAATAGTTATTTATGCAACAAGTGTGAAAAGTAACAATTTTTAAAACTAGTGGATTTTATTTCACGAGCGAGGTACGAGCGAGTGAAATAATGCCACGTGTTTTAAAAAGTTTACTTTTTGCACGTGTTTCATACACTATTTTTTATAATTGTGTGAAAAAAATATCATTGGTCCAAAAATATTTCACGCGCATTTATATCTTTAAATAAAAGCAGATCGATACATATCTGGATTTTATTAATATTATGAAATAGAAATTTTAACTTGAAATGTTGGCATCTTATGAAAAGAGTGAAAAAAGTCTTTTTTATAATTGCGTGAAAAAAAGCCGTCTTTTACATTATAATTTCAATATCAGACGCGTGCACAAAGCTAGACTTTTTGAAACAGTGAAAAAAAGTACTTTTTTTCACCCAAAAGTAGTAAAAAAAAGACTTTGTCGCACTCTTTTTATAAGATGCCAACATTTCAGGTAAAATTTCGATTTGATAATACTCATAAAATCCAAAGATTTATCGATCTGCTGTATTTAAAAATATTATGCGCGTGAATTATTTTTGAATCAATTAATTTTTTTTCTCGCGATGGGAATATTTCTTAAGTCACGCCCTTCGAACTGCGAGTTCATTGGTTGCTTTCTTTGACATCTCTTAGTCTATTTTAGTCTAATTAGCACGTGAATTATTTTTGAACCAATGAGATTTGATTTTTTTCACGCAATTATAAAAAATAGTGTATGAAACACGTGCGAAAAGTAAACTTTTTAAAACACGTGTCTTTATTTCACTCGCTCGACCTCGCTCGTGAAATAAAATCCACTAGTTTTAAAAAGCATTACTTTTCACACTAGTTGCATAAATATCAATTTTTTACTGCTTTTGGGTGAAAAAAAGTACTTTTTTTCACTGTTTCAAAAAGTCTAACTTTTTGCACGAGTTTTATATCGAAATTTTATGTAAAAGTCGTATTTTTTTCACGCAATTATAAAAATAATTTTAAATTATTTAAATCATTACTGACACATGAATAATAATTAGCTGTTAAAGTATGTCCGTGATATAGTAATTGAATTTGGAGAACAAACTTTGCCATAAAAAGGCCCAATTTTTGTGTATTTTAAACGACAGAAATAATTAGCTGTATAGCTAAGTTTGTGATATATTCTGTTCATTGGCGACTTTCGATTGAAAATTTAACGTAGTATTGCTGTATTATCGTGCTACTACTCCGTGCCAACGTAACTTGAGTGAAAACAAAGAGTAAAAACGGAGAGGGTAAAACGCTATTGGTCGGTTAGTTGGAAACTCTTGAAAGGTAGTATTTGCGTACAAAATGATCTGAATACAATTTAACCAAAATACACTTTTAATTCTGATAAAATTGCCAAGTTTACAATACAATATTTATTATACAAGATACAAATACAAAAGAAAAAAAAGGCAAAACACACATTGATGGCCAAGGGGAAACAAACCCCGTACAGGCCATAGCAGAAGAACATTACAGTTGAAAATTATATATAAATACAAGTTTTCTCAAATAATATTCAAATCGGTTAGACCTTAAACGAAATTAATGTTTTAAATATGTTTTCTGGATGGATTCACAAATAAATTATGGAATTCTTTACATGCGCAGAAGAATCTTCTCCATAGCATATTTCTATTTATCCAACTTAGGTTGGCAAGGAGTGTATATGTCATCTGCAGTGGAAAGTTTACTTCACGATTGGACATTTCCATTGCTTAGCAACGTAACACAAATCGTCAAATCGAAACCGGCCATTATATCATAGTTCATAGTTGTTCGGAAGTCACCTTTTTTTTTTTAAATCACACCTATATGCAGATTAATTTATAACTTTGTATAAATTTCTGAAACTTGTCCTATATTGTCATAGGTGTTTCTTTCAACGAGGCGACGGCTTTCAACAGCCACGAGTATCCCTAGGCATAGGATGCGAAAATTTCGGCACAGTTCTTCACGAATTGATGCACGCTATCGGATTCCCACATGAACAAAGAAGACCCGATAGAGATGACTATATTACAATCCATTGGGAAAATATTAAACGTGGTAAAAATTTGGTTGTTTTTTTGACAGTTTCATATAAATAAGGTCCTCGAGAATACTAAATACTTACTTTACTATTGCATAATTCACTTTTAGAAATAGTATAAGAAATTTAAAAGAGGTCTTAATTGTTAAATATGCACTTCACTGGAAATATATATTTATTAAATTTCAATGGGTAGACTGCATCGTTTTTTTTATTTAATTAGCCCAGTTTAGAGTGGGAAACAATTAATGAGTAAACTTGATTTTTATGCTTAGCTATGACTTTTATATTGCGATCAGGATACTTATTAAAATACGATTTAAAAAAATATAGTTGTTAATTTAAAACTTATTTTTCAAAAATGTGATTTTCCGTGTACAATTTACGTGAAAATTTTGCTATAGAAAAATTTAGTTTCATTCCGATGGTACTCAATATGTAAAGACATTATATGGTTCAAAATCGAAATAAACTATCAATTATAGGCCCAATGGCCCAATTTATAAAAAATTCCCCAAATCAAATGTTTAACTAAATAAAATTTTTGAAAAAAAAAAACTTTTGTTCTTAAGTCACGTTTTATCCATTTAGTTGATATACTATAGATGTACCTTAATCTGATTGAATGTTCGCAGGTTTCATAAAAAATAATCTTGGTAAAATTGATTTTACTAATTTATTGTATTATTTTCAGGCAACGAACCACAATTTTGGAAGTTAAAGCGACATGAATACCAGTGGTCAGAATTTCCGTTTGATTTCAACTCCATCATGATGTATAATGATACAGCTTTCAGCAAGAATGGTTTGAAAACTATGGAAGCCAAGAATGGGAGAGCACTGCAACGAAAAACAAATCTTTCCGACATAGATATCAGAAAATTATCGAGCTTGTAGCTGTGTTTATTATACTCTATAAAATGAAAATATGTTTTGAGTATGTGGATAGTTTGAAAAGATATCATCCGTTGTGTCAAAATGTGAAACTTCTGCGGTTACTTTTTATTCAATAAATAATAATGATACAATTTGCATTTTTATACGAAAAAGCCTTTTTATTTTTATTTTAATACATAGTAAAAATATGATTTTTTAAAAACATTAACTTTCCTGTGAGCATGTCTCAGGCCTAAAGCAGACACAGATATGCTGAATAAAAATAATTTCTTTTTCGAGCCTCGATTGGTGATACAATGTCGCTTGGGAACAAAGCAGCTATCGGAGCACCGATCGAAGCAAATGCAGGAATGAAAGCTGGAAGAAACTAGGTCAATTGAAAAAAGCCAAATCAATAAATAATATTGTATGATATAATAATTCTGATATTAATATATCTTGTCGATATTGAGAATTCATCGTATGATATCATGTTACTCTAGGGGTTTGTCGAATTTTTTTTTCTGACGAAAGTTTCATTGCATTTTTGGGCAAATGTCTTACAACAAACTAAGTTTTATTTTGTCCAGTCTTGACAATGTATTATGATCCCTCCACCCTCTTCTGTGTTTGGACATTAAAGTTTTTTGGCCATTTCTTGAAAAATCATATTCTCCATACAACATTACAGAATAGTAGTCGAATGGAAATCGCTTGATGTCCCAAAAGAATTCACTTTCCTCGAGTCTTTTGAATTGACTTACACCATCTAAAAAGGAAAAATTCTTATTTTGAGCATTAATAATTATAAAGAATAATGAATTAAATGAATACAGTTAAGTACAGGCATGAGTGTGCAGAAACATCAAAAAAGAGGAAACCTTAAATTTGTTAAAATACATGCATACGACAAATTAAATTATTAAATCAAGATATCAAAATTTATTGTAGAAAGATTGATATTTTTATTAAACAATAAAATATTAAAGGTAATTAGGTTTATATTAATTGAATAACAAACATTTTAAAGAGTTTAACATTTTAATGCAGAAATTGTGTTTACATTACCAACAAGCAGAGTATTAACACAGACATTTATCAATTATCCGTAAACCCCTATCCACTAATTATCAATTTATATTCCACTAATTGTCAATGGTTTCAGTCACTCTTTTTTTTTTTTAACTTAGGATGTTACACCAGGGTTCGAAATTAGCGGGTGAACGGGTGCACCGTGCACCTAAAACAAATTGTGCAAATAAGGATTTCAACTTGGGTGGCTTGGGAGCAACAAAACTCCGGCGATCCGAAAGTCGCGGAACTCCAGGGATCCGAAAGTCGCGGAACTCCGGCGATCCCAAAGTCGCGGAACTCCGGCGATCCCAAAGTCGCGGAACTCCGGCGATCCCAAAGTCGCGGAACTCCGGCGATCCCAAAGTCGCGGAACTCTGGCGATCCCAAAGTCGCGGAACTCCGGCGATCCCAAAGTCGCGGAACTCCGGCGATCCCAAAGTCGCGAAACTCCGGCGATCACAAAGTCGCGAAACTCCGGCGATCCCAAAGTCACGGAACTCCGGCGATCCCAAAGTCGCGGAACTCCGGGAATCCCAAAGTCGCGGAACTACGGCGATCCGAAAGTCGCGGAACTACGACGTTTCGAAAGTCGCGGAACTCCGGCGATCCCAAAGTCGCGGAACTACGGCGTTTCGAAAGTCGCGGAACTACGGCGATGAAGCTAGTTTTTTTTTTTTTAAATTGATCATTCGCGGATTTTGGCTCGAAAAAATTAAAAAAAGCGGAAATAATTAAAAAATTTAGAAAACGCGGAAATCAGCGGAACCGCGGAAAAAACTCATGCCTGTAAGTGTATCCTCTTGCAACCTGGTATCACCATACGGGGACACTTTTTAAGACCTCCCCACAAACAATTAACAGGTTAGTTTTGAAATCGACCTGGTCTAATAGAAGAAGATATGAAAATCAGTTATCAGCCTTTAATTACAGATATAAGTCATTTATTTCTAAAAAAATGAAGTTGAACGAGGGTCAATTTACGATATTAGAGTTCTTAAAAAATGACAATAAACTAGTTCTTTCTTTATACTTTTCAAAAAGTTATTTTAGTGGTTAATTTTAAAACCATTTTGCATTGAAACAATGTTGTAATGAACTGTTACAACTACGAACTAGTGATACGTCTTTTTTTTTTTTTGCATTTATAGCACACAAAATGTGTATTTTTAGAGCAAGGCGTGTCTCAGTAATTTTTAAGCATAATTTTTAAAAAGATTACTTTATAAAACATAGTTTTTATTATAGATTTGTATGAAAAGTATGTTTAGATGAGAGAAGAATATACGTGTAGCACAATTTACTGATATCTTAAGAGGATATGTAGTTCAAAGTACTTAATCTTGTTAAACACGACTACGTACATTGGGGTGCTTTTTAAGGATTGCGATTCATTTATGGATTTTTTTTTCGCTTATTATACAGCTGTTTATATTTATTAACTCTCTGCCAAACCATGTTAAACAACTTTTTGATGTAGTTTAAATTTGATAATCACTAAAAAAGCACTGAATAGATGCTTAAAGTTCGGGGTACTAATATTTATTTTTATTCAAATTATTACCTTTTTTTTTACTTAAGATAATGAACTTTGTTTTGATTTCTAATAAATTATACTTAAAAATAAAGCTTATTGATAATTTTATTATTATATAAGAAGTTGCAGAGGCACACAGACACATAGTTGTAGGTATAAAATCTTAAATGAAAACGTGTATAACGAACAAAAAAGAGTATTAATATTTAGTACAATTAGATTTTGTTAAACAAAAAAAATTAGTTATAAAAATAATTATGAATAGTAGTTACTTTTGAAACAAAATTAATGTACAAATAGTAGGCAATAGCAGGTTTAGTACGAATAGTAGGTATTTATGAATAAAAATATACAAAAAATCATTTTTAAACGTACTTTTTTTAATGGCAGGATGATACGACATAAAACGGTTATTTTTACTCTTAAAACAAAGTGGTACCAAAACATTTTAAACACTGACCTCTGAATCCTTTACAGAGATACACACACACATAAGCAAACAAAAGTTGTGCTTAATGCATGATGTTACCAAACGGTAACACATGCAAAAACCAACTGCAAACTACCCATTTTGTAGAGAATGATAAGAAAACTACTAAATATAGTTTAAAATAACCCTCTTGAACTATAATATTTTTTTCAAAGCAATTTATTTGTATTTAGTACTAATATTATTACTTTGAATACTGCCAGACACGTAAATTCACAAGAGTTAGAAACTTCACTTTTTAATTTTGAATACACTTTTACTACTTTCATTTATGAGGGTTATTATTAACTAAAACTTCAAAATGGAATGTAATATATGAAAAAAAAACGCACATTTGTCGAGGGGGAGGTCTACTTTAATAGAATAAAGTGGATTATGTAACTTGTTACCAAACGGTAACAGTATGCATTAGAGGGTTAATCTTAAATCGCCAAATCCAATCAGGACCGTGTGGTGCTATGATGCAGTTGACTAGCGACCGCTGGCTGGCCGCATCAGACAATTGAGTAGGCTATATGCAAGCATTTTCGGGCGTGACGTTCTAATGAAACAACGAGTAATTTATCCCTTTATCTATGGTCATCTACTGACGGTACTAATAAAGTATCACTTATAAGGCCGTTGTTTTACTTTTCATTGTCGATTTGGAAGAAATAGAGGCAAGGGGGAACTTTTTGAATGAATTTTATACGGTTTTAAGCACATTAAAGTTTACAAAGGTAAGGTAAATTCTTCAGGAAAATTTAACTTTAGTAATCTTGTGCCAACTCGTTATAGCTTGACCGTATACTTATAAAAACTCCATTTAAAAGACAGTGCTATTACTTTTCATAATTCCCTTGAGGGAAAATATATGGTAGTGGGACTTTTAGTAATACAGTATTTGGTTTCAAAACATTAAAGACTAAAATAGTAAATCCTGTTCATTCAACAAAATTTCGTTGTTGTTCGGTGTAATTTAGTTATAAATAGAAATTAAGAAAAACGAAAATAAATTCATCATTTTGTGTTCTAACTATTTTTTTTGCCGTAGTATGGGGCCACTTAAAGGGTTAAAGGTGTATAAAATAGTTAATTTTTTAGTGTTACCTCTGTCGATATTTCCCCAGTTGACCTTAAGGTGCTGATTCCTATCCGGGCGCTGATGTTCATGCTCAAACCCAAGAACATGCATCAACTCGTGCAGAATCGTACCCCGGCTCCAGCAGCCATCGCCGATCGAGAGCCGTGGACGACAATTACGAGGCCTGCTGCCCTCGCAGTCGGTTGGAGAGAAGTAACACCTGATACAACAAACAAAAAAGGAATTTTTTTACCACTAAACTCTTCGACGCAACAGCCCGTTAGTGGGCCAAGGCCTGTCGTGCCCATTTCAGCATACTTGACCAAGCGCTCTGGGGTGATAGGCACATGTCCAGGTTAAGCGGCCAACCTCACGCTGAACCCTCAGTGTTTGGATCTCAAGCATGCTTGGTCCTCATTTTAACGTAAAGGAAAATGAGTCAACATCGACGAATGCGGGACTCGACTTCCATTCTGACCTTGTTTTGGAAGACGACCTCCAGTTTTGCACTTTTATCGTTCTAAAATCCTCGTCGACACAGTCAATCCATCAAAGTTTGGACCTCCCTCTTACCCTGGTGCCGATTGGTTTATAGTGGAAGACTCTTGTTGTTAAAAAGTCATGGTTCATTCTGCACAGATGTCCAGCAAATTTCATCCGGTTGACTTTTATGTGTTTGATGATATCTGCCTCCTTATATATCTTATACAGTTAGTAACATAAACATATATAGATAAGCTATTCTTAAAAAGGGGTGCAGCAGGTTTTTTTAAGTGAACTTTAAAAAAATTACTGTTATATTACAGAAAATTTATGTGATAGTATTAAAAGCATGGCAAATTTACCCTCTTCACTCTTGATCTCGAAAGAAATCCTATGCATATATTCTTTCTATAAACATATTTTTTTTTAAAAAATTGTATATTTAAACGTATGTTTTGCAAGCAATTTTGAAAATAAGTGGAATTTGAGGTTTGGAGTGGAAAAAATAAACATTTTTGCTGTGTTATGAATCAACACAAATAATCTCTATCAGTTTCCTGTAATTACTAGTCCATTCTGATGATATATGTTTTCATGCAAAATGTTCAATAAATTTACCGTTGAAAAATCTGAATGCAAGACCTCCGAAATCTGCTTGACTCCATCCTTGCTACCGTCATACAGCAGTTACACATCGTCAACTCCGTTGTCAACTCTGTTGTCAACTCCGGCTTGTACAATTTGCCCTTCAACCATTCGACCTTTGTTGGCGTGAAGTTGGCGAGTGATTGTATAACGCGGCGATTTTATTCAGTGTTTATGAATATCAGCTGAGATATGGATGAAGAAATTTTGATTGCTGCTTGTTACAGCATTACATTTGTGTGTACGAAAGTATATCTTGTTTTTTTTTTCATGTAATGCATAGACAATTTTGCGAGAAAATAATTATTTTTCAAGAAGATCGGTGTAAAGTTGGACGAAGGTACTCCGGTACCAGTATTTGTGCAGTTTTTAACTATTTGTACCATCTTTAAGGGGCATGACTGTTTAACAATTTTTTTTAAAAAAGGAAAACGGGGCATGACTGTTTTTTAACGGGGCATGACTGGAATCTCTGCTGTCGGTCCCTGCCCATTATTAATATTTTACCGAGAATTTTTTGTTGTTTTTGTTTTAAAGTGTATAGGAAAGTGCATTTTTTTTCTGGATTATTTTTTTTATGACTGTTCTTTTTCGTACTTTTATCTTTTTATGCCGTAGTATTACTGATTGAAATCAGGTCAAATAAAAAAGCGTTTTCGGTATTGAAAATCTTATTTAAAAATTAATTGTTTTGATCACGGGTAAAATATAAATTAGAGTTTTAATACTTTATTTAACATAGAAACATTTTATCATCAACATATTTTACAGTGTCAAATTTTTAATTTCATTCATATATATGTGATTGAATTTTGTTTTCAAAATAATGAATGCGTCCTCCTTTAAATAAAAAAAATTAAGAAAAACTCATACAATTCAATTTGATGTTTTACATACTTTTTCGAAGGATCACTTTAAAAAGAGATAACACGCCAAGATGTTTGCTATTTTCCTTATGGCAACCTTTCCTTTGAAGTCGAGAAGAAAAACCGAAAAAAGATGGGTTCGTTACCTTGAACACCAGCTTCAACTGAGTGTAGAAGATCTACTTGTAATATTTTTACCTTGAACCAGTTCAAGGTCAAGTTGAAATGGAAGTTGAAGCCGGAGTTGACAACGTGTAACCACGCTATCAGGTTTTTTTTATACTACGTATTAATAAATCAGCAGCTTCGGTTCCGATATAACGATATTTTTGGAAAGCTTGAACACATTCTAGTTTATAATAGAAAAAATACGTAATGTTGAGAAAAATTGAAGAGCTTAGTGGAAGAACGTGCTAAGTGACAGAAAGGTGAAAACGAGAAAAGGAACTTTTAAGTTTTTAGTTTGCATTTCAATCTGTTAAAAACGGTATTTGCAAACGGAGAAAAATATGCTTTACGATCGTCAATAAAAGTTGTTCTTTGTCTATGTGTTTGTGTTGTCCTTTCTTTGTGACTGTAAAAATTCTTTCTGTGTCTGTCCCACTTGACGAAAGCTTATAAGCGGTTCTCTGAACAAGCACACGAGCTGGAATATATATGTACCTACCATACCATACCATGCCATACTTTACTTTAAGTTTATGAAAAAAGGGAAAACTAGTTATCTGTAAAGGACAGAATAGTATGTGCTGTATTGACACAAAAATCTAAATTTTTTTGAAAATGTCACTTAGCGCGTACTTTTACTAAGCTCTTCAATTGTAAAATGAAGTTACAAAGTGAATTCTACAACGGTTCACGTATGTGTATAAACCTTTGGAGAAACCGGAAATCAGAAAAAAAATCAGTGTTTAGTTGCTTTTACCAGGGCCGTCTCGAAAGGGAGTTCGCTAACGCTCACTCTACTGACTACTAGTATTACCTATCTTTCTACCGGTACCGGGCCTGCTTCTTCGGTTTGTGACGTCACAAACATGAGCTGAAAATTGCGTCCGTCCGAGCTTCGTTATTCACATACATCATACACATTTACATACACAATTCCATACCATGGAGGAAGGACTAAAGGGGAGTAGACATGAGTGAAGCCGTCGCTGTAACCGCGACGCCACCTTGTGATTGGCAAAAAATCGAAGGGAGTGCGTAGTCGAATGCGATTTTGTGTCAATGTAATAGCGTTTTAATTACATATTTTAAGAAATATTCTGAAAAAATTTTATTGTATCAAAGGAATTGTTCTCTCAATTCCTTCTGGGTGAATAATATTTTATTTGCTTTTATTTTAACTAAAATTTGCACGAAGTTAGACTTCAATATTTTGCATCACTTTAAAATGTAATTCTGTTTTACGAATTAAATAAATTTTATTTTACTATTTCAGACGGACTTTTATGTGAGTTTTATGTAAAATTTTAACATCCTTATTTATTTTTTATTATTCTTATGAGTCTTACATGATAAAAATTCATTTATTAGTAAATCAAAAAATAAAACTGCTACCAAGTCTATATTAACTACTATTTGTTTCCAAATAACTCTCATTTATTCTTTCCATATTTTAATAGCATAAATAAGTTTTCATTAGCTATTATCAAAAAATTATTTGCATTATAATAATTAACATTAATTAAACATTTAATGATTTTTTTAATCAATTTTATTGCTAAAAAGAAACTTGTGTGTAAAGTATGAACACAATAATAGTAGTTGTTACTCGTCATAATAAAGTTTTCGAAAAAAAAAATTGCGAGTGGTGGCCGCTGTAGCGCTTTTTTGGTTTTAAAGGTATTGCTGAAAACGGAAAGAAATGCAGCCATCAAATTAAGTGTCAAACATGTGTGTTCCCAAAACTTTTTTTCCGAACTTAACTCAACACCAATTTGACAGTTTTGACTCTGATCCTTTGGACAACCATCTCCTTCATTTGATTCGGGCAATTGTTCAAACGTATATGAAAGTCCTGTTAACATATTATTATAAGGGGCCCGGATGGCCGAGTGGTAAGCATCGCAGGCCAGCAGTCTGCGTGCTGTAACGGGCGCGGGTTCGATTCCCGCCTTCGCCCTGGGTGTATTTCCTCTCTTTGTGACAGTAAAAAATCTTTCTGTGTCTGTCTTACTTGACGAAGACTTATAAGCGGCTCACTGAGCAAGCACACAAGTCGGAATATATATGTAAAATACCCTACCCTATATTATTATAAACATTTAAACACAAAGCAATCTAAAAACCTATTTTATTAATTGAACATGTTGAACGCATTCCAGGTAAAAAAAAATTCAAGTGTCTTTGATTATATATTTTTTGATGCGAAGTTTAAAGATAGTTTTAAAGAAACTAGTTTTCTCCAAAATGAAAATAAAACAATATTATTTTGCTTGTGTTTCCAAGTGTTTGATAGTACATGAATGTATATCTAAAATTATAGCTGCAGTATATTTTTTAAATCCTCCAAAAGTCACTTTTCCTGAAAATTCCTATTACTTCCTATGGCGTCAAACGCGCGGGTTGCCAATCATTCCCTGTATTTAGCTTCCCTGCTATACCTTACAGTTACTTCACTCCGCTCAATGGCGGGGAATAGGCAATGTCCCCTCCCTACTACTCATTCCTCCATGTTCCATACCCTACCTTTGAGGAACGAACACGACTTATTAAATTTTTTTCGTGCACTACTGTAAAACAATGTTATTTCTCTAAACCATTTATATTTGTGCAAAAGAGGAAAGATAAATTAAAAAATTTAGATTCTAGAAGTATTTTTTACACATTCATTCGATCAAGAGCTCAAGATTTTTTTTGTTGAAATTAAAAAAATGATTGATATATTTTTTTATTTATAAATAGTTTAAAATTCAATTTTTCTTATGCAATGATTTCCAAACAATAAACCCAGATATTCCCAGTCAGTTTTCATAATTAACATTAAACTTAAACTTTCAATTTAATTAAGCTTGTGAAATTTTTTTAAACTTAAATAATGAAATGAAACAGTTTTCACACTTTTTCCTGCTTTTACCCTTCTTCGCTTGTTATCAGAAGACACTTTCCATCATCATGTGTACTTTGCAAAAAGCGGACCCGAGAGTAGCATTCAATTTCCTGCATTGTGTTTTCGATGAAATGAGAAAATGATCCTGGAATAAAAAATTAAAAAAAAAATCATATTTTTGTTTTTTAAATTTTAAATGTTCTGAACACATAATAATTTACACTTCAGCTTAAGTAAATCTTTTGGTTTTGCCAAATATCAGGATAAAGACATTAAAACAGAATAGCTGACTAGGAAAAGGTGACTAAAACCTCTAAACAAAGATCGCCACATATTCTGTCCTTCCATTTGTTCAAAAAATCGTTACGAAAGTTTTACGGCATTTTAGCTTATTTAAAGGTGAAACAACTTCTACAAGAGTTACATGCCCTGAATGATACCGGAGTTAGGTTAGGTTAGGTGTGAATTAACGTCGCACTAGAACTACACGAGGGCTATTGACGACGGGCATCGTATTTTGGAACCACAGTCAGGTGACGAGCCAACACCTGAATAGACACCCAACGCAACCGTTAAGGGCGACATCGTAAGCAGCGTTAGGACTTTGTAGGATATTTAACGTGCACTCCCATACACGGGGTATTATTCGTCGAACATTTTGGGCTGCACGGGCCGTTTATAGGTCGGCAGTTATTTTGGCGATGACCGGACCCGAACCTGGGACCTTTCGCATGCTAGGCAAGTGCCTAACCGACTTGGCTCCCCAGCCCCGATACGGGAGTTGGCCAGTCAGTTAGAAAGATCCCTGTTCGAATCCAGGCAAGTCATGGATACTTGAAGAGCTTATTGGAAGAACGTGCCAAGTGATAAAAAGTTGAAAACGAGAAAATGAGCTTTGAAGTTTTTAGTTTGCACTTCAGATCTGTTGAAAACGGTACTTTCAAAACGCAAAAAATATACTCAACTTAAAATTTGTGAGAAAGGGGAAACTTGTGTGTTATCTTTAAAAAGTTATCTTATTGTCTTAAAGAAGGTAGTAATTGTTTATTGGCACGAAAATCTAAATTTTTTCAAAAATTTCACTTAGCACGTTCTTCCACTTCATTTATGTTGTGGGTTAGTCTGGTATTTGTCCAAAACAAGCGAACGACGGCGCCACTGGTTTGCTTTGGGTGCCCGCTCAGGTGTCGTCACTTGGCCAGGGTTATAAATTACAGGGCGTAATTAGCTGTTTTAAAGCTCCATGGATGTTAGAAATAGACAGCAGGAAATTTGCAACCTAACCTAACCAAACAAAAGAAATAAGAAATTCTAGTTGTGACAGTGGCAAGAAAGTTCGGAATTGTCTGACTGTTCAGATTTCAGATATATATACAACTTGCTTTGAATTCAATTATTTTAAATAAGTTATAATACTTCTAAGGTTAGCAAATAAAGAACTAACATTCATTAAATAAATTATACAAACAAATAAATAGTTAAATAGTCAGTAAGCTATATTTACTCAATGATAAATCCGTAAAATAAAAAACATAGAACGGTCCCTGTAACAGAAAAAAAAGATAATTATAAAACGGTAAATTGAAGATTTTTTTGTAAAAAAACCCATTTAAGTTAAAAACTACCTTTTAAAATTGAGTTTAAATATAAATATATTCTAGCTATCAAAAGTTCACTATTAATTGATACTGTAAGTAATAGTGCCAATAAATATTTTTAATTTGTTCTGTAAAAACATTTAAGTTTACAGTAGTAGAATGTTATGATGACTATGAACTTTTTGTCACAAAGAATAAGTTTAAAATATTATTTTAACCCCTGTACAATATTGAGTCAGACTTAAATAAGTGTCAATTATATACCAATAGTTATTTATCCATATTTTAATAGTTAATTATTCATGATTTAAATTAAATTTTGATAATAAAATTATTAAATCTTTTTTCCAAAATGCTTATATTTTATAGACTATTTTTAAACCGTATCGAAATGAAAAAATACTGCTAAATATATGATTCTTACAGTAAGAAGAATAAATCCTTTCTTCAAATACATTAAGTTATTTAAAATAAAAGCGTTTTACCTTTTTCGTTGACTTCGGCATACTAATGCATATTTTTTCTAATATACTATACCAATGTTAAAAACATACTAAATGCAATGTTAAAAACATACTAAATTCTTTATCAGACATAGTTTCACCTATTATATAGCGGAAGTAGAAAAAACAGGTCACAACTTTCATCAAATATTGTATCCGTTTAAATATAGAGTTTTGGCAATATAGGAAGCAAAAATATCAAAGACATTAGCAAACACTTCCTTTCGTTGCAATTTAGACGTTAAAACCTAACGTTAAAAGGTAAAAACTTCTTATCAAACGAATCTCTCCAAATTTCACTTGAGGTGGCCTCGTCATATACATTTCACGTAATTTTCCCTTGCAAAACTAACAGCATAAAATTTTCCCGAAAAGTGAGTTAATTTAAGTAAAATGTGTTGGCAAAAACCTAACACGATAATAATTATCGGGGTTATCCAAAACGTAGACCTAAGGTATGAATAGAAGCCCCTTAACCCTTTTCACTCCCCTCAGAAAAATAGGTACAATTAACAACGAACGAGTTTGAAATCTCGAGTGAGATTAGGAGAAGCGGAGAAGTGGTCCATTTCATGAAATATCATCAGGGTGGAAAGGGGTGTCGAAAAACCGTCAAAACGGCCTCACGTAATTTATGGATGGCCACTTACCATTATTCGTCATTCACTTTTCAGTGGCGTAACTCTGAAGAGTTTTCGGGTATTTCCCCTCTCTTCTACACAACTGATTCATCAGAATAAACATCTCCAGTTTATTTTTAAAAAATCTTTTTTTTTTATCATCTTCAAAAGGGATTTCAAATAAATACACTACAAAAGCAGTTAAAGTAGCAATATATCAGTACAATACTTGATCCATAATAATCTAGGTCGTCAGTTGCTATTGAGAGGCTCGGCGTCAAATGGCCGAGATGCCAAGAATGGGCGTTGAATAAAGTAAAGTACTTTATCCATTAAACGCCATTATATGGATTGTTATAAATTTTATGAAATGCTATACATTCGCTTTAGATAAAACTTTAAAAAATCAAAACCAATTTTATTTTTCGAGTGTGAACTGTGGGATGTGGGTATGCTTTGAATATAATATTGTGTTATAATTCCAGGGACTTAAAATGTAGGTGTAGGGACTCATCACGAGCACCTGTTATCGATCTGTATATTTTATCAAACCCTATTGCCATTTGATTGAGTAATAAATTCAGAGTTAACTTCATGTTTAAAAGTATTGTTATCTCAAAACTTTAGTTTTAGTTCTGGTTATTGAAATGATTAAAATAGATAAACCCATAATCATTTACAGATTATATTTTAATGTGTTTCGTTGTGCATGTTCTTTTCGCACTATCTTTAGGAACTTTTTAAAATCGAGAGAATTTCTTACATTTGTTCGACATAATGCAAAGATCGGAATGGGAAGAAGTAAGTTTCGTGTAAAAAATATTTACTTACTGTTTTCTCAGGTTTAAGTTATACTGAGAGCAGAAAATAACTTTAATTATCGAGTCAAACTTTGTAAAAGTTGGATTCAGGCAAACTTAAAATTGCTTTGATATTTATATATAAAAGCAAATATTATTTTTATAATTATAATAATGCATTGTTTTGCTTATTATTCTAAAGAAAATTTCAACAAATGTATTGCTTTATATTCTTCCAAAGTGCCGTCAAGCGTGTAAAATTTCTCCAAGAATTACATTAAAATCTGCACGGGCTTTCAGGCATTATTCTTTTTATAATATATTCTTTATTGTTTTTTTTATCTATTTGAAGTGCAGTGCCAGCGGTTTCAAAATGACTAGGAATGGTGTCTTGTTTGCATGTTATTTAGGGATAATTCTACAGTTCTTTCAGAATATTTTTTTTATTTAACTGAGCATAACTTTTTAAAAATAAAAAATAAGTTTAATGGCAATTTTTTTTGTTCAGCATTTTCGGAACTTCAAATGTATTTTAAGAAATTGAGCTCTGAACTCTGTCGATTTATGCTTTTTTAAATACTTATTCAACTCTAGTGAATGTTTGAATGTTTGAGAAACACTGCAACTTCTCCCATAGCATCGAAACGCAGCAAAAATGTGAAATATTTTGTTCTTGTGAAAAATAAGTTGGAATTTTGTGAAAATAGTGTTTGCTGACTTGTCATTAGCAGTCGTAAGAAATAAACGTTCGTTGTTTTTGTTCATGAACTAATATATCTTCAACTGGGGAACCGGTGGTATTGAAGGCTTGCGTCCGTTCGTTAATAACTGTAAATGACACCGATCAAATAGGTTTGCCGGAGGCCAAACTAGCCTCCCGGAAGCCTCCAATTCAACCATCCATAGGCTCCCCCCCCCCAACCAGCAGCCGTCTGCACCACCTAAACAGCAAGCTGGTTAACCTGGCTTGCCGGAGGCCAAAATAGCCTCCCGGAAGCCTCCAATCCAACCATCCATAGGCTTCCCCCCAACCAGCAGCCGACTGCACCACCTAAACAGCAAACCGGTCAACCTGGCTTGCCGGAGGCCAAAATAGCCTCCCGGGAGCCTCCAATCCAAACCATCCATAGGCTCCCCCCCAACCAGCAGTCGTCTGCACCACCTAAACAGCAAACCGGTCGACCTGGCTTGCCGGAAGCCAAAATAGCCTCCCGGGAGCCTCCAATCCAACCATCCATAGGCTCCCCCCCAACCAGCAGTCGTCTGCACCACCTAAACAGCAAACCGGTCGACCTGGCTTGCCGGAAGCCAAAATAGCCTCCCGGGAGCCTCCAATCCAACCATCCATAGGCTCCCCCCCAACCAGCAGTCGTCTGCACCACCTAAACAGCAAACCGGTCGACCTGGCTTGCCGGAGGCCAAAATAGCCTCCCGGGAGCCTCCAATCCAACCATCCATAGGCTCCCCCCCAACCAGCAGTCGTCTGCACCACCTAAACAGCAAACCGGTCGACCTGGCTTGCCGGAGGCCAAAATAGCCTCCCGGAAGCCTCCAATCCAACCATCCATAGGCTCCCCCCCAACCAGCAGTCGTCTGCACCACCTAAACAGCAAACCGGTCGACCTGGCTTGCCGGAAGCCAAAATAGCCTCCCGGGAGCCTCCAATCCAACCATCCATAGGCTCCCCCCCAACCAGCAGTCGTCTGCACCACCTAAACAGCAAACCGGTCGACCTGGCTTGCCGGAGGCCAAAATAGCCTCCCGGGAGCCTCCAATCCAACCATCCATAGGCTCCCCCCCAACCAGCAGTCGTCTGCACCACCTAAACAGCAAACCGGTCGACCTGGCTTGCCGGAGGCCAAAATAGCCTCCCGGAAGCCTCCAATCCAAACCATCCATAGGCTCCCCCCCCCAACCAGCAGTCGCCTGCACCACCTAAACAGCAAACCGGTCGACCTGGCTTGCCGGAGGCCAAAATAGCCTCCCGGGAGCCTCCAATCCAACCATCCATAGGCTCCCCCCCAACCAGCAGTCGCCTGCACCACCTAAACAGCAAACCGGTCGACCTGGCTTGCCGGAGGCCAAAATAGCCTCCCGGAAGCCTCCAATCCAAACCATCCATAGGCTCCCCCCCCAACCAGCAGTCGTCTGCACCACCTAAACAGCAAACCGGTCGACCTGGCTTGTCGGAGGCCAAAATAGCCTCCTGGGAGCCTCCAATCCAACCATCCATAGGCTCAGGGCCGGATTTCTAAATAGGCTAAGTAGGCTGTAGCCTAGAGCGGCAAATTTTTTGGGGCGGCGAATTTTACAACCAGTTAAAGCGGCATTCGGCATAAAAAATATAAAAAGATACTAATATTTTTTCGAAAGAAAACAAATAATTTACATTAATGCGTAAATCGTAAACGTATATATTTTATTAATATTTAGTAGTAAATATGGTAGTTGCGAGGGTAATTGTACACTCTCCCACTGATCCAGAAGTTGCAAGAGAAATAGTAAAACAGTTTTAAAAATGTGCAGTTATTTCACTTTCAGTTTAGAGTGTAAAGGTACGTACATGGATAATTCTAAAAAAGGAAAGAAAAAAAAAGCCAAGAAAACCATATCGGGCGGCAAATCGATCGTGCCTACAGGCGGCAAATCTTTAAATCCGGCCCTGCATAGGCTCCCCCCAACCAGCAGTCGCCTGCACCACCTAAACAGCAAACCGGTCAACCTGGCTTGCCGGAGGCCAAATAGCCTCCCGGGAGCCTCCAATCCAACCATCCATAGGCTCCCCCCCAACCAGCAGTCGCCTGCACCACCTAAACAGCAAACCGGTCAACCTGGCTTGCTGGAGGCCAAATAGCCTCCCGGGAGCCTCCAATCCAACCATCCATAGGCTCCCCCCCCCCAACCAGCAGCCCTCGGCACCACCTAAATAGCAAGCCGACCAACCCGTCTCATGACCAGGGTTCTAAATTACGTGGCGTAATTGGCTGTGTCGGCCGTAATTTGACCATAATTGGCTATGCCTCGTAATTTAGAACAGTGGTCAAGAGACGAGATTGTTTTTTATGATTATATTCTTTTCCCCCCTTCTTGATTAGTAAGTGCCTCAATGTTTTTTGCATTCGGATTATTCATTCAAGCCACAGACCACTCCGAATAGCGAGCGTTATTTTGTGACCACCCGGTATAATAGTCCTTTTCAAATTTTTGCTTCATTTGAAAAAAAGTCGTATTATTTAATTATATTTAGTTTTATCTTTCAAATACATATTGTGCTTGAGTTTATAAACTTTGAAGAGAGCATGAATAGCATCAAAAATATAATTTTATCAAATCGCACGTTATATCGAGCATTCGGTTATATCGCGGTTATTGCTTGTCTTCCATGCAGCGCGATATAATGAGGGATTGCTGTACCAATTTCGTGAAAACTGCTTAGTTTCCTATAGACTTACTCTTCAATTGACAAAATGGTTTTTGTTTCCGAACCTAAATTTAATCTAGTTCGCCGGAAACCATAAGACCTTCCATCCGCCTCCTTTAACGGCAAGCCGATTAATCTAGCAGGTCGGAGACCATCCGCCAATCAACCAGTTCTCCTGGAAGCCACCTGACTAACCACTAACCAGGCAGGCTCCCCCCACCAGCAGCAGGCTGCGCCATCTTTAACGGACCAACCATTTTTTAAAAAACTTTTTAAGACTTCAATTTGTGTTTTTTTCAAATTATTACTTTTCCGTTGCAAAGTTAATTTTCACTTTGCAAGTTGGGTGAATATTGCAGTTCGTTAGAGAATTATTTAAAAAAAATATTATTTTTATCCATTAATTTTTTTTTAATATTTGTCTGAAAATGTTTGAGAAACACTGTAACTTCTCCCATAGCATCGAAACGCAGCAACAATGTGAAATATTTTGTTCTTGTAAAAAATAAGTTGGAATTTTGTGAAAATAGTGTTTGCTGACTTGTCATTAGCAGTCGTAAGAAATAAACGTTCGTTGTTTTTGTTTATGAACTAATATATCTTCAACTGGGGAACCGGTGGTTTTGAAGGCTTGCGTCCGTTCGTTAATAACTGTAAATGACACCGATCAAATAGGCTTGCCGGAGGCTAAAATAGCCTCCCGGAAGCCGCATATCCAACCATCCATAGGCTTCCCCCCAACCAACAGCCGACTGCACCACCTAAACAGCAAACCGGTCAACCTGGCTTGCCGGAGGCCAAACAGCCTCCCGGGAGCCTCCAATCCAACAATCCATAGGCTCCCCCCCAACCAGCAGTCGTCTGCACCACCTAAACAGCAAACCGGTCAACCTGGCTTGCTGGAGGCCAAACAGCCTCCCGGGAGCCTCCAATCCAACCATCCATAGGCTCCCCCCCAACCAGCAGTCGTCTGCACCACCTAAACAGCAAACCGGTCAACCTGGCTTGCCGGAGGCCAAAATAGCCTCCCGGGAGCCTCCAATCCAACCATCCATAGGCACCCCCCCTACCAGCAGTAGTCTGCACCACCTAAACAGCAAACCGGTCAACCTGGCTTGCCGGAGGCCAAAATAGCCTCCCGGGAGCCTCCAATCCAACCATCCATAGGCTCCCCCCCAACCAGCAGTCGTCTGCACCACCTAAACAGCAAACCGGTCAACCTGGCTTGCCGGAGGCCAAAATAGCCTCCCGGGAGCCTCCAATCCAACCATCCATAGGCTCCCCCCCTACCAGCAGTCGTCTGCACCACTTAAACAGCAAACCGATCAACCTGGCTTGCCGGAGGCCAAAATAGCCTCCCGGGAGCCTCCAATCCAACCATCCATAGGCTCCCCCCCAACCAGCAGCCGACTGCACCACCTAAACAGCAAACCGGTCAACCTGGCTTGCCGGAGGCCAAACAGCCTCCCGGGAGCCTCCAATCCAACCATCCATAGGCTCCCCCCCAACCAGCAGCCGACTGCACCACCTAAACAGCAAACCGGTCAACCTGGCTTGCCGGAGGCCAAAATAGCCTCCCGGGAGCCTCCAATCCTACCATCCATAGGCTCCCCCCCAACCAGCAGCCGACTGCACCACCTAAACAGCAAACCGATCAACCTGGCTTGCCGGAGGCCAAAATAGCCTCCCGGGAGCCTCCAATCCAACCATCCATAGGCTCCCCCCCTACCAGCAGTCGTCTTCACCACCTAAACAGCAAACCGGTCAACCTGGCTTGCCGGAGGCCAAACAGTTTCCCGGGAGCCTCCAATCCAACCATCCATAGGCTCCCCCCCAACCAGCAGCCGACTGCACCACCTAAACAGCAAACCGGTCAACCTGGCTTGCCGGAGGCCAAAATAGCCTCCCGGGAGCCTCCAATCCAACCATCCATAGGCTCCCCCCCAACCAGCAGTCGTCTGCACCACCTAAACAGCAAACCGGTCAACCTGGCTTGCCGGAGGCCAAAATAGCCTCCCGGGAGCCTCCAATCCAACCATCCATAGGCTCCCCCCCTACCAGCAGTCGTCTGCACCACCTAAACAGCAAACCGATCAACCTGGCTTGCCGGAGGCCAAAATAGCCTCCAGGGAGCCTCCAATCCAAACATCCTTAGGCTCCCCCCCAACCAGCAGCCCTCGCCACCACCTAAATAGCAAGCCGACCAACCCTTCTCATGACCAGGGTTCTAAATTACGTGGCGTAATTGGCTGTGTTGGCCGTAATTTGACCATAATTGGCTATGCCTCGTAATTTAGAACCGTGGTCAAGAGAGGAGTTTTTTTTATGATTCCATTCTTTCCCCCCCTTCTTGATTAGTAAGTGCCTCAATGTTTTTTGCATTCTTATTGTTCATTCAAGCAGATCACTCCGAATAGCGAGCATTATTTTGTAACCACCCGGTATAATAATCCTTTTCAAATTTTTGCTTCGTTTGAAAAAAAGTCATATTATTTAATATGATATAGTTTTATCTTTTAAATACATATTGTGCTTGAGTTTATAAACTTTGAAGAGAGCATGAATTAGCATCAAAAGTATAATTTTATGAAATCGCACGTTATATCGCGCATTCGGTTATATCGCGGTTTTTGCTTGTCTTCCATGCAGCGCGATATAACAAAGGGATTGCTGTAATTTTTGGCAAAAATTTTTACCATATTATTTTCTATGCTGCCTAAAGAATGTGTAATAAAAAAAAACTACTGAAAATAGTAACATTGACTTTTTCTTCATGATTTGCGCCTGTGTTTAAACCTTTTGTGCAGGACTGTATAACTTAGTACTAAGTGCTATTCATTCAAGTTTTGTAAGTCGTATATACAAATCATACTAAAGTATTTTCACACGTACTTTTTTTTAAAAAGGATATTAAATAAAAAAATATGTACATTTTTAGTTTTTAAGCAACTTAAACCTAAGTTTACCAGATATTTTAACTAGGTCCTCATTTGAATACCTGGGAAGTTTACCATCAATGTTTTTAAACAAGAACAAGGCCTGCTTTGTTGAAACGTATCTCTTTTATTCCCGTTTTACAAAATGGGTAACCGTGTGGGATTGTCTGAAGCCGGAATGGCAAAAAATGAAATTTTATACTATGTAATAAATGTGTAAGAGAAATCAGCAAATTAAATTAAAAGATCAATAAATATAATTCATAAGTATTTGAAGAAACATTCTGACAACGGCCAAATACTTCAATAAGAAAGGTGTAACCCTCGTTTAAGCAAAAATGACACAAGCAGGATTGTTTGACATGAATCTCAGAAAGGTACAATTGTGGAAATAAAAAAGTACCCACTTGAGGTTATTTCATCCGTTAGTCACCCTATAGAATCGGACCTTTTTGAGATTGTGTTCAATTAACATTATGAGTTAATTGCACGACACAAAATTTGCATTAGGGGCCGTCTTCATATTAAAAATATTACCAGGGCCGTGTGGTGCTATGATGCAGAGAGGCGGCCGCATCAGGCGGCAATTGAGTAGGGGGCGGCAAAATTCGAGATTCTAAACTCCATTTTTTTTTTAAATATTGCTTCAAAAATTTACTTAGTATTTACTAAATCGGTGTAAAATAAATAATTCTAAATCTTCAAATATAGGAAGAAAAAGAGCGGCAATTCTATTGAATATCCGAAATAGTCAGAAAGAAAATAGATCTAATACAGGCCCGAGCTGGCCAGGGGGAAAGGCGGGGTTGAGAGGGAATTTGGGTATTAATCCCCATGCGCTCTTTCTGTCGGTTTCTTATCTTCAACCAGGGCCGTCGCGAGCGGGGGGCGAAGGGGGCGTCTCGCCGCCCCCCCCAAGTTTTTTTGAAAAATGGTCATTCGGCAAATTTGAGAAAGGTTCGTCATTTTTATTTTGATACCGAATAGTGTGAAATTTTTAGTGAAATGTGCACAATTGGAACACAACGCAATTGCCAACTCTCAAAACTCCTGACAAACTATACCGTAATTAGGCAAATTTTATAAACATTTGTAATTTTCATTTTATTACAGTTTACCAAACTGTGAAAATTCTTAGTGAAACATCTGAAAATTCGAACACAACTTAAATGCCGACTCACAAAACTCCTGACATACCATAAAGTCATTCAGCAAATTTAAGAAAAACCCCATTGTCATTTATATTTTAATACCGAACAGCGAAATTATTTAGTGAAATGTGTACACAGATCCGGGCAGAACAAGATCAATTGCATTAAAGTATACTTTTGGTAATTCTATAGTTAAGGTGCGTCCCTCTGCTGAATCTTTGTGATATACGAAAAAAAAAACCTCCTTTATCTGTGTTCTTTATGACATCTACACATTTTACAACAACAAAATCTTTACTATTTTTAGCTGTTCAAAATTTATTTCAGCCCTTGCAGTAAATTTACGTTGAAAAATGCTATGTCAAACAAATATTCACCGTTGAAAATTTTGATGCATTTTTTTGAAAGTATATTTATCAGTTTTTACAAGTGTTTCACAAAAAGCTCTAGTTGTCGGTTAAAACCTGACCAAGGTTTCTCCGCCTTGCTCCCGGCTGGGTGGTCAAATTATCAATGGCCCTATCTTCTTCAGCCCCCGAAGTTTGTCTGGAACAAGAGCTTTCTTCGTATTTTTCTACCCCATGTGTTATGTAACTGGATGCTGGACTAGAGGGACACAAAAGATTGTCTAGACATGGCAATTAAGGTTTTAGCGTTTTGCGTGGGGAAAATCGGTTATCGTAAACTCGATAACCCTAAACAAGACAGTGTCATTTTTTTTCTTCGAAGGGACAAAAGTGACTTTCTACAAAGTATACTGGTTCTGGTAAGTGTGCGTGGACAAGAAAGTAGAAACATGGGCAGTAAAAAGTGTTGTTCTCACGGGGGGGGGGGGGCTGTCTGGAAAGGGGGCTGGTGTTTTGGGGTCTTATTGGAATTGGATGTAACACCGCATGGTTGTTTGCTTGCTCTTGCTTTGTCTCCATATTCCAGTAGCCATAGACCCAGGGCCGTAACTTATAGGGGGGGAAGGGGGGGAGCCTCCCCCCCCAATAATTTTACAAAGGGCGCCATTTTGGGCGCCGCCAGGCGCCCAAAAAGGCGCCCTTTTTAACTTTTTAAAAGTTATTTTACAATTATACGTAATTGTTAATTTATTTTCTTGTTTTCCCCCAATAGCTTTTCAGGGGGGCTATTTTCGCCCAAAATGGCACCATGTGAATGGCGCCCTGCCTAAGATTTTATAATAAGCAACAGAAGCTTAAACTGGTATAAAGAACATACTGGTATTTTTAAAAAAAAAAATAACGAAAATCTTTCCACCCCTACAAAAAAGCTTTGTCCTGTCTCAACAGACGACTTAGTTTGGTTTGGTTTGAATTATCGTCGCACTAGAGCTACACGAGGGCTATTGGCGACGGGCGTCGTATTTTTTATAACCACAGTCAGGTGACGAGCCACACCTGAATAGGCACCCAACGCAACCGTTAAAGACGACTTAGTACTTTTCGCTCGCTCACACTCTACGGGGGGTCCAATTATCTCCCCTTATTTTATAACCCTCTTTAGCTGGTCAAGCAAGCATTCTGAGTATGGGATTTCGTACGACTTTTTTTGAACGGTGACGATGATTCAAACTAGGGTTCGTCTAGACAGATTGTAGGGTCAGGATGTTTTTAGGTTATAAAATGTGGCTGCGATGTTGTAGCTAGACATGCTTGCTCTTTCATGAACTTCTGAAGAGGTTTCAGTAGCCTTTTTGAAGAGGTTAGATTTTCCTAACGAATGTCCGAACGATGCGGCGGAATACTTATTTTACTTTTTAGAAAACTTGTAAATAGTATTTTAAAGAGCAGACATATTTTATCCACAGTTTTCCAATTTTTATTTTTATTGCTCGTTTTTCTTATATTTCTAATTTTGCAAACCTATAGTTTCATATATTTTTAAATGTTTCTTTCAAAATTGAAACTGCACTGCATTTGGAAATAAGGTAAGAAACTATTATTAATGTGTACAAAGTTTATTGATATTATTTTCAAACTTTCTTTTCATTTGATTATGTATCAATTTAACGAGTTTCATTCAGAGCATTTTTAATATCAACATAAGTAATTTGAAATCAAGTCACTGGGAAGCAATGGAAGAGAATATATAAAAATAACTTAACATATATAACTCCACTAATTTTTAACATATTTTTTGAAATTGATATTTTCCCTTTTCTCTGAAAATACCACTTTATTCGCCTTTTACGCGCGTTTCGAAATATTAGAAGAAAAAATTGTATTTTTTATTTAATGGAATATCCATATGGCAAGCTGATTGTTGCGATGAAGTATAATGTATAAAAATTACATTTAAAATAAATGGGAGGCGGATTAGGAAAGTCCAAAATTTTCACTTGCACGTCGAAAAACTACCGAGGGGAAAAGGCGACATCCTTCTGCGGGGGCTCTCTTGAAGAGTCCTTTTTTTGGTGGTGGCCACTGATTGCGGACAATGGGCTTTATCTTTGTCTGTCAGCATGCAACGCAAGTGTGTGCTTGTTTTCACATTCCTAGTAAAAGATATCATTTGGGGGGAAAAACTGTATCTTCGAACCAAAAGACCACCCAAAAAGAGGCCATAAACTCACGGGGGTCCAATTTAATTACTCTTCTTGCCCTCTAGTGAGGAAAAAAAAATAGCCAGCCTATGTCCGATATGGTCAGTTGTAAAATGAAATTGTCGTTGGCTGTTCTTATGCGTAGCGTAGCGATTGAATGTTTACTTTGTTTCCTTTACACATGGATTTGGAGCAGGCTTTTTAACGTATTTAACGTGTTGTTTATGGGAGAAAGCTAATTTTATTTACTTTTATTTTTGCTCTTCAAATGCTTATAATTTTCGAAACCTTCGGCATTTCGTAATAAGTCCATAATCAAAATGTACCTTTTAAAATAATAGTTTTATATTCGTTGGGAATAAAAATTAGGTAAGAAATTATTATTTATTCATTTTATTATCATTATATATCTCGTATATAAGTTACTTATTAAATGTATCATTTCAGGGAGTTAAACTGTATCAATTTTTTTTTAAATATGCACTTGTACATAAAAATAATCGAAATGAGAGAGAGAGAATAAAGAAAGCTAATTTTATTATTATAAATAGGAAATGACAAATGTGAATTTTACAATTAAATTGCGTGCAAAGCTACTTTTCGATAATTTCATGAAGCAATAATAATGTTTTTTTTCTTTGCACGATTTTATAGATATTCGCAATGTTACTATGTATAAAAATTGTATAAAGGATCAATTAATTTGGAATCTCACTCGTTTCTATCGAATACTCTATTGCAAGTTACTTTTATAAAGCAAATAATTTGTATGTTTAAATTTATCATAACTAATTCAGTGTTGTTATTTTAAATTAAGTTAATTCATTTTTACCTAATTTGCAAATTAATTATTAAGCAATTAAATTAATCATTAATAGCTCTTTAATTTGTAATTAAAAATTATTTCGTTAGTAATTAATAATGTTGTAAGTAGTTATTAATAATTATTTAATTATTAAATAAAATGGTTCAATTAGTAATTAATAACAATTAATTACTTTGATTATGAAGTTAAATTAATGCATAAGTACTAATTAATGTAATTAGTCGTTAATAATGATTCATAACGGACTCCAAAAAAATGTAAGAGGGCGCCAAAACGTGGTCCTCCCCCCCCCCCCCCCCCCCCCCCAATAAAATGTCCAAGTTACGGCCCTGCATAGACCACCTACGGAGGTCAGTCGCGTGGTCTCATGTAAATCCTATCTATTTATGCGGGATTTTTTAGAAATAGCTACGTATTATTTAAGAGTCAAGCTAATTTTATAAACTTCTTTTTTCGCTTTTCTCATGCTTATCATTTCCAAAACTTTCGACACTTCCTAATAAGTACATAGTAAAAGTTTAATGCATCTTTTAAAATCAGGTTTACTTTTCGTTGGAAATAAGGTAAGAAATTACTCTTTATTTATTTTACTCTCCTTATACAAGTTACTTAACTAATTAAAAGTACCATTTTAAAAGTTAAATTGCTTAAATTTTTAACTACACACTTGTTTACTTAAAAAAATCGAAATTAATAAGAAAAGACGATGTTTTTATAATTATAAAAAGAAACACAATATAAATTTTGCGATAAAATTGAGCGTCAATTTTTTTTAATTACGTTTTCCTTAATTCCATGAAGTAAATTACTATTGTTTTTGTAGATATTTGCATTTGTTACAATTGAAAATGTAGAAAAGTTCAATGAATTGTTTTTAGTAATTACACTTAAATAATAGTAAAGCACTAAATACGCATAATTTATTAGAAAAAAATTTACAATAAATAATCACCAATATAATTTACAGTGATTAATAAAAATGCTTTTGTATAAAATAAAAAATTATGCCATTACCAATTGATTTACATAAACTACTTGTTAATAATGTAATTACATTAACTAATTGATAATTATAGAATTACATTAACGAATTGATAATTATAGAATTATATTAACTATTGATTCATATATTGATGAAACGTAATTGTTTCGGAAAATAAGTAGACGATTGATTATTTGATTATTTTACTTCTATTTAATTAAGTTCAGTAATTTTGTATCAGATATATATGAATGTATTTTTATTAAAGAATATATTTAAAATAAGATTTAGCCATCTTACGAATGAGTGATGTTTAATAAAAAAATGAAATACTTTGGCAAATCTAATTTTCAATTGAAACTGATTTATTTCTAACTTTATAATTTTACCAATTACCACTAAGTTTTGTAATTAAACAATGTATTGCAATATCAACCTGAGCTGTACTGTAAAATTAAATACTTTTAACTAGATTATGCTACCTGCCCACATTTATAGCATAGCATGATGCCCTACGTGATTGAACCAAGGAATCTCAAAATAGTATCTCAATTTAATCATACGATGTCTTTATTAATGCATTTCGTGGTTATATTCGAAAACTCTGCTTAATTAAGTACAAAGAATTTGGGAAAAAATATTATTTAGCTTTAAATTTAATATATTGGTAAAATTAAATTTAAGAAAAATGTAGTAATGTGATTTAAAATTTTCACGCAACATCATTGCCCAAAAAGATTTGCATATTTTAATATCCAGCTTAATAAGTTAATTTATTGATAAAAGAACATTAAGCCGAGAGCAAAAAGAAAAAAAAAACAAATACGAATTCGATTTTAAAAAAATTTGACCAAAAATTCGGATGAAAGACCTCACTGTGCGCTGGCAGTGAAAGATTACAAATATCAAAAATTTTCATTAAAATATCAATTTTATACTTATATTTATAAAAAATACATATTTTCTGTCTTTATACAAACCCAACTCTACAAAATATTCATTTTAAATTGGGGATTCTCTGTAGACTTGAATTTTTAAGTCCTCATATATTTTTTGCTTTTATGTGCCTATTGCAATCACTTAATATAATATAAATAGCTTAACTTAAAAAAAAAAAAAAAAAACGAAACGAAATATGTGTTTTACCCAACAGTTGTGAATAATGTAAAAATGATTCAAAATAGCTTTCATATGGTTGATTGATAGAAAAATTTTCAGTTTTTGAATAAAAATATAATTAGTATGAAAACTTTTTTTAAAAAATCAAGAGCGGCATTTTAATGATTTGCATCATATGAAAAAAACATACCACACGGCCCTGAATATTACGATCTCTGAAATTTCCAATAGCAACACCCAATTTTAATAACTTAGAAATGTTAAGCACTCTTGAAAACCCTTAAATCTAAGTTTTTGTTACATTTGGATGAATATTTGACGAGTTATTCAATCGAATCACTTGTTTACCTTTTGGGGACCATCTCTAAAATGACGAACAAGCATGCATACAAAGCCGTCTTTATCACAATTACACACGTAATCTTATACACAGTCCCCTAAAGGGTAATTAAAAAGTATTTTGTGATTTACTCAGCAAATTATGAATAAAAAAATTTAAAATTGGGATTTCGCTTAAGCTTCTTGTATTAAATTTATTTCTTTAAAAATATTAAGGGGTTTCCATTCATATTTTTTTTTCAAAATTAATATAATAATTATTTAAAATATAAAAATTGTTTTAAATACCCCAATATTGAATGCATTTTGTTTGGATTATTATAATTTCTTTTCAGTAAAAAATTCGTTTCATTATCTTAATTATTTATAGATCGGGATAGTTTTTTATGTGCAACTCATTTAACAATATGGGACCTAAACTTTGCACGTCCCTAACTCCTCTAATAATGCTTAAAAACTAACAAAATTTGGCATTTCGTATTAACATAGGTCAGAGATTTGAAATATATATTCAAAAAGGGGTGTTGCTATTGGAAATTTTAAAGTTAGTAACATTTTTAATATGAAGATGGCCCCTTATGCAAATTTTGTGTCACGCAATTAACTCAGAATGTTAATTGTTCACAATGTCAAAAAGGTCCGATTCTATAGGATGACTAACGGCCAAAATAATCACTAGTGGGTACTTTTTTTATTTCCACAGCTGTACCATTTGTGGCAACATATGTACATTACAGGACGAATTTGTTATTAACTATCACTTCTGTAACTTCCAGAAGAATAAGACAAATATTGATGTTGTCGAAAGGGATCATATAAAAATTTATTTGTATGTATAGTTTATTATACATAGCCTGTGTATTGTAGGAAATTTATATCGATAAATATTCGTTTAAGTTATTGTGGAATGTAATCTTTATTGTGTCAATGGAAATATTGTTAAAAAACTGTGTTCATAAACTAATTTCCACCACTGTATTAGAGTAGGCTAACTAATAGTGTAGAGAATTCTTCGAAAAAGTTATTTGAAAAAAGAAAATTAGTGCATTAAAATACAAATAAATTAATCTAATACGCTCCTCTCCCCTACTCAAAACAGTTTTCTTGCAAATTTCCTACTTGACATCTGTTTTGGCGAAAGAGTTAAAACATTTTTTAAGAGTTGGTTAGATTGTCTTGGCTAATTTCATCAAGCAAACTTTTTAATTTTGTGTGTTATCTTATGCCAATATCAGTAAATAAGGGTTATTAAAGAATTTTGGCAAATGCTTGTAGTATGTCACCTCAAGTAAAAAAATGCACTAAAAAAGACGAATCACTTGCTACCTAGGACTCGGTAGTTAAATGTTTATCAGCGACTTGCTATTGAAATTGTAGAAAATTCAATAAATTTTGTGCACCCTAAATTACAGCTTAACAATGAAAGGGAGAGCCAGAAAGCTGGAGATACTAACATAGAAGCTTAAGGATTAGATTAATTCATTGTACCACAACTGAATTAATGTGCGTAGTTCGGCCGTTAAACATGAAGATTTTCCTTATAATATTTTAGTAAAACAACTTAATTATTGAATGGAACTGAAGTCCTAAAAATATAAATTAGCAAGTGGTGGCCAGTGGTTTTTGCAAAGTAGGATGTGAATTAAACATTATTGGAATTACAAGATTTTTCTTTTAAAATTAAACTGAAAAGTAATTAGTAAACTAATATTAAATAAAAAATAACATACCCGTATGTAGTTAAGGGACTATCTCTTTACTATCTGTACTTCTTCAATCTTCATCCACAGTAGATAAGTTATGGAACAAATTAATTTAGTCTAGCAGACAATCTTTGGCAAGCAGCTACGTTCGTAATATCTTTACCTAAAATGAGAAAGATTGCTCATTTTCATTGTTAGCACTTATTCTTGGAAAAAGAAGAATCTTTTACAACAATGAATGTCTACAATTTTGAAAGTTAATGCTATCTACGATTGTTGATACTTGTTAAAAATAGGGTTTTAAGGGGGTCTGGCACCTCCATAGAAGCCCATGTTAAATTGTCCAACTTTGGGGGCATCTCAAGAATTAACTAATTAATATATCCATTTCAAATTTTCACAGTTTCATCTATAGACATTTTTAAGTATTTTAACACAAGATTATTTTGAAAAACTAAAAACTAGATTAAATATGAATTTTTTTTAAATATCGTTGAAGAATGTCAATATTTTTAACCTAAAAGATTTTTTTTTTAAAAAAAGTAAAAACTTTACAGACTATTCCCTGCGTTAAAATGTTTAAATATACTTGTGAATTACACATAAAAAAATTCAAGTATTTAAATGAATAACATTTTTAGTTATGTGCCCCCAAACATTCACATGATTCAAAAATTGTAAAACCGAGAAAAACCAATTTAAGGGGTCACAGGAGTCTTAAAAATGTGCAAAGAAGATACTACATAGCATAGTTTGATCTCTATTGTAATTTTTTAACCACTCAATAAATGAGTATAATTTTTTTATATGTAATTCTACAGGATTTATTTATTATAAAACAAGTTTTAAAATTTATGAAACTTTAGACAAAACTAAAATAAATGATATTAAACATGAAGGTACTTGAACACACTGTAATTAGGCTTGCGCGGCAAATTGTGAGGTCAAAATTGAAAAAACGACCAAGAAAATGACTTTATATTGTACAAATATGTACAAACTAGGACTTATACCTAAATTCTCAGCTCAATTTTAATTAGAAATTATTTTAAGAACTTTTTTCTAAAAAAATTAATAAAAATTTAAAAATTTTGATTTTAAATGTTTTAAAAAATAATTTCTAATTAAAATTGAGCTGAGAATTTAGGTATAAGTCTTTGTTTGTACATATTTGTACAATATAAAGTCATTTTCAGTGTCATTGTTTCAATTTTGACCTCACAATTTGCCGCGCAAGACTAATCACACTGTGTTCAAATAGCTTCATGTTTAATATCATTTATTTTAGTTTTGGTTAAAGTTTCATAAATTTTAAAACTCGTTTTATAATAAATAAATCTTGTAGAATTACATATAAAAAAATTATACTTATACATTGAGTAGTTCAAAAATGACATGAAAGATCAAATTATGTTTTGTAGTGCCTTCTTTGCACATTTTTAAGACTCCTTAGACCCCTTAAAGTTTTTATTGTTAACTCATTTCCTTACGAAGGATTTTTGCTTCCTCGTAATATTTGATTGGAATAACATTATCGGATCCTTAGTCGTTCGGCCGATCTGGGCAGTTTCACTAAAGAAAGGGTAAAATAAAATTGCCTTTAATGTCAAAAATATTTTTCCAATCGTCTTAAAACTTTGTGACATTATTAATAAAGGTTGATATAGTATTTTAAGCCACTAATTTTTTTTTAATTTTTTCAATGATTTTGAGGTGCCAGACCCCCTTAAATAAAATATCAGGTAAGTTAAGGAAATTTTGCAATAGTTACGCTTTAAACCACTCATCCAATGAGGTGAATTTACAGATCTGTTGAATATAAATCGACCCATACAGTTACATTCATAGATAGTTCAATTGAAAACATGGTGCTGTGTCTAACATGCCTATTAAATACACTTTCAAAGGATAGAATTATTTAATTATGTCTAAGGAACTAAGTTCCAATAATGCCAAATCAATTTATTATGTATTGTTATGAACATGACTTATGACTTTCTTGGTGGGGGGGGGGGGGGGCAAGATCGCCAAGCACTGCGACTTGTTATGAACGTTATAACAATCTCTCACTATTTTTAATTTTCAATAAAAGTTTTTTCCCACCAAGAAATATGTATTTTCATTTAAGTAAAGGGATATATTTTTAATATTTTTTTATTTAGGAAAGTATAGTTTAAAAACCTTGGCACTACAGTAGAACTCCAATTATCAGAAGCGTAGCTAATTATCCGAATTTCAGATTAATTTGGTTTGGTTTGAATTATCGTCGCACTAGAGCTACACGAGGGCTATTGGCGGCGGGCGTCGTATTTTAGAACCACAGTCAGGTGACGAGCCAGCACCTGAATAGGCACCCAACGCAACCGTTAAGGGCGACATCGTACGCAGCGTTAGGACTTTGAAGGATATTTAACGTGCACTCCCTTGCACGGGGTATTATTTGTCGGACATTTTTGGCTGCACGGGCCGTTTATAGGTCGGCAGCTATTTTGGCGATGCCGGGACCCGAACCTGGGACCATCCGCAAGCTAAGCGAGTGCTTAACCGACTGGGCTCCCCAGCCCTCGAATTTCAGATTAAATATTCGCCCTAGCTTTTTGTTTCTATGTTTGTTCCTGTTGGATGTCATGCCGCGTTGTCTATGAAATCTATCTGTGTTATCTATGAAATCTCTCTATTTGTGTTATCTATGAAAACCATAATCAAGGAAGTTTTTATCAAAAAAGGTGGATATACTAATTACTAAAATGAGATTGAATGTAAAAGTTGAAATCAATTTCCTTATGTTGAAACTAAAATATTAGCGTACGAAATTGCTTACGAGTTTATATAAAAATTTATTAATGTGTATAGTTTATTTTACACTGCGATCCAAAAGTATAGACAATTACGTTTTTTAGCTGTAAAATTTAGAATTGTGATAGTAGAATTACAAAAAAGTAGATAATGGCCTACTTTCGCATTTTCATTGATGAATTGTATTTTTTATATGATAAATAAAAAAACGATATCCGGTGAATTAAACATATTTAATAACGATATTGTTTCAATTTTACACCAAAAAGACGGTATAGCCATTTTAAATCTTTATTCAAATCATCTTTGATTCAAATCATATTTGATTCAAATGTACAATTTAACATTTCTAAATACGAACCGAATGCTTACCAGTCCATCACCTTAAAGTTTTGGCACGAATTAGTGGATTTAGAGACAAGCATTCACCAATTTTCTTGTTGCAAATTGCACCCTTTTCCTTATAAAATCACAAAATAGCAACATATCATTCTATTTTGCACTTTAGTACAATAAAGAGATTGAACGTCTTCAAAAACGGCAAAAGAGTAGGAAATTTTAACGCAAATTCACTCCACACCATTACGAAACTTCCTTCTTTACACCGAAGTTTGAAGTTTCTTGAGAAAAACTGGTTTCTTTAAACTGGTTACATTATAACCGGTCTCGTTAGTGCAATTTTAACACATTCGGTTTAACGGAATATTGAAAAATAAGCTTATCACCAGTTTTTCCCTTTAAAAACTATAGCATCAAGGTGGAAGTTTGTATGGGTGGGGAGTGAATTTACTTTGAAATGACCGACCTTTATTGGCATTTTTAAAGAGGTGACTATCTCTGCATTGAACTAGAGTGCAAAAAAGAATAACCTGTTGCTATTTTATGATTTTATATGGGAAAGACTGCACTTTACAAGAAACGCATCAAGAACGCATCATTTTCACGCATCAAGAAATTCGATCAATGCATGTCTCTAAATCTACGAATTCACGAGTGGTCAATCTTTAAGGTGATGGGCTGGTAGCGATCGATAAACATTCATTTAATAAAGAAATATTTAAAAAAAATTGAGTTTACAAATCAATTTCAGCCACTGTATTAGAATAGGCTACTAATAATGTATATAGTTCTTTAAAAAAATTATTTGAAAATGGAAAATTAGTACATAAAAGTACAAATAAAGTGATCTAATACGCTCCTCTCTTTCCCTACTCAAAGTAGTTTTCTCGCAAATTTCTTTAACATCTCTTTTGGCAATGTGAGTTAAAACTTTTTTAAAAGGTGGTTAGATTATGTTGATTAATTTCATCAATTAAACTTTTAAATTTTGAGTGTTATCTTATGACGATGTCAGTAAATAAGGCTTATCAACGAATTTTTGCCAATTCTTGTTGTATTTCACCTCAAGTAAAAAAATGTACTAAAAAGTACTCGTAAAGTAAAAATGTACTCGTTACGCAAGGCTCGGCTATAGATAAAATTTATACATGACTTACATTTTAAATTGTGGAAGTTTCAATAAATTTTATACAGCCTAAATTACAGCTTAACAAAGAAAGGGAGAGCCTGGAAGCTGGAGAAACTAGCGTAAGAGATTAAGGATTAGATTATTTCTTGGAGCACGTATGATTTGCATAGTTATGCCTTTAAACATGAAGATTTTTTTTTAATAATTTAGTAAAGCAACTTAGTTATTGGACCTAACTGAAGTCCTTAAAATATAATTTAGCCAGTGGTGGCCAGTGCTTTTTGCATAAGGAGTGAATTCGACATTGTTGGAATTACACAAGTATTTTCATTTAAAATTAAACTTAAAAGTAATTAGTAAACTAATATATTAACTAAAAAATAACATACCCGAATATAGTTAAGAGACTAGATCTTTACAATCTGTACTTCTTCATCCACGCAGATAAGCTATGGCACAAATTAATTTAGTCTAGCAGACAAAATTTGGCAAACAGCTTTGTTCGTAAAATCTTTACCTGAAATGAGAAAGATTGATCCTTTTCATTGTTATCACTTATTCTTGGAAACAGAAGAATCTTTTACAACAATGACTGTCTTCAATTTTGAAAGTTTATTCTATCTAATATTGTTGATATTTGTTAAAAATTAGGTTTTTAACAAAATATTATTTAAGCAAAGTAAAATTTACAATTGTTATGCTGTAACCACTAGACCATGCGTCCTTACAGCTTTGAGGGAGGTAAATCGAACCATCCAGTTACATTCATAGATCGTTTAATTGATAAAAATTTTTTATCATTAACGTACAGCTGTGGAAATAAAAAAGTACCCACTTAAGGTTAGGTTAAGTTTGAATTATCGTCGCACTAGAGCTACACGAGGGCTATTGGCGACGGGCATCGTATTTTAGAACCACAGTCAGATGACGAGCCACACCTGAATAGGCACCCAACGCAACCGTTAAGGGCGACATCGTACGCAGCGTTAGGACTTTGAAGGATATTTAACGTGCACTCCCTTACACGGGGTATTATTCGTCGGACATTTTTTGGCTGCACGGGCCGTTTATAGGTCGGCAGCTATTTTGGCGATGCCCGGACCCGAACCTGGGACCTTCCGCATGCTAAGCGAGTGCTTAACCGACTGGGCTCCCCAGCCCCACCCACTTAAGGTTATTTCATCCATTAGTCACCCTATAGAATCGGACCTTTTTGAGATTGTGTACAATTAACATTCTGAGTTAATTGCACGATACAAAATTTGCATACCGGGCCGTCTTCATATTAAAAATGTTTCTAACTTTGAAATTTCCAATGGCAACACCCAATTTTAATAACTTAGAAATGCTAAGCACTCTTGAAAACCCTTAAATCTAAGTTTTTGTTACATTTTAATGAATATTTGACGAGTTATTCAATCGAATCACTTGTGGACCTTTTAGGGACCATCTCTAAAATGACAAGCACGCATGCATGCAAGGCCGTCTTTATTTAACAATTACACATGCAATCTTATACACAGTCCCCTAAAGGGTAATTGAAAGGTATTTTGTGATTTACTCAGCAATTTATGAATAAAAAATTTTAAAAATTGGGATTTCGCTTAAACTTCCTGTCTTAAATTTATTTCTGTAAAAATATTTGGGTGTTTCTATTCATATTTTTTTAAAAAATTAATATAATAATTATTTAAAAATATAAAAATTGTTTTAAATACCCCAATATTGAATGCATTTTGTTTGGGTTATTATACTTTCTTTTCGGTAAAAAAAATCTTTTCATTATCTTAATTATTTATAGATTGGGATAGTTTTTTTATGTGCAACTCATTTAACATTATGGGACCTAAACTTTGCACGTCTCTAACTCCTCTAATAATGCTTAAAAAGTAATAAAATTTGGTATTTCGTACTAACATAGGTCAGAGATTTGAAATATGGATTCAAAAAGGGGTGTTGCTATTGGAAATTTTAAAGTTAGTAATATTTTTAGTATGAAGATGGCCCCTTATGTAAATTTTGTGTCTTGCAATTAACTCAGAATATTAATTGGTCACAATGTCAAAAAGGTTTGAATTTTTTATATGGTTTTTGAAACAATGCCAAAATTCTCTAACTGTGGAAAACAACAAAATAAAAATATATATATTACCTAAAAACACTTCGAGTTATATATTTTAAGGTATCTGACCATATTATTAAAAAAAATTAGTAATTATTTTAACCGAAATAGTTTAAATTGTGTTTTAAATATGTGGAACTGAAGTGAACTTATCAAAAATCAGGAGAAAAGCTTGCTGACTATTTTCTAAATAAAAAAATAGTCGTTCTGATTTCTATTGAGATTAAAGTAAAATTTTGTCCGATGGAACAAAGTGTGAAGAATCGAATGATGTGTGTTTGGATGTCATAGCGGGACATAAACATTTTGAAAAAATATTGAAAGTGATGATGCCAAATGGCGTCACTGGGACTGAAAGGGTTAAACAAAACTTTGTAGTTTGTCAGTGTAATTTAGTTATTACTAGCTGAACTACCCGGTGTTGCTCGGGTTGGAAAAAAAATACGTACCAAATCGATCCAAGTATTTGTACCATACTACCATTTAATCTGTTTTTTTTTTTTTTATAATAAACTTATGTTACTTTTCCCGTTCGTTATAAAGTACAGAATCCCGTTACTTATATGACCATAAAAATTCAAAATTTAAAAAATGCTATAAAATTAACGGATAATGTCATAATAATTTTACGAATAAAAACATTTTAGCTCATTTGGCATGTTTGAAAAATTTGGCGAGGAAAATATATAGCTACCAATAACACACCCATTCAGCTTTGGCGCAATGACCATCGCACAACCAACCAGCTAATAAAGAAAAAAGGCCATTTGGCGCGTTTTTTGTAATAACTTGGCGAGTTTATCAAAGTATTTGGCGAAAAAAGAAAGACAAAATCCTAATATGCATCTGTAGTGCGATGGTCTTCAAAAAACAACATAGTTCAGTATAAGTTTCAAAATAAATTGTATGCATTTAAGATTTAAATAGATCAACCTTTTTAGAAATTGCCAATGCAATTGCTATTTTCGCCAAAGGTTGCTATAATACCAATTTGTCAGGGTTGGCGTAAAATTGCCGGAAACGATTCTTCAAATAAAAATTAGTTAAATATCAATTTATAGCTTAATCGTAAATGATAAAAATATAAAATGTTTAGCTTATGACCTTGGCGATCAAGTTTATAAAAACCAACAACAATGTTAGGAATTATAAAAATTGGTAGCGCTTTTTGAGATCCGCTGTCGTTGAAGGAAACCTTCCAGTTTATATAGACGTCCATGATAATTATTTATTAAAATATCGAGTTAAAAATAAAATATATTGCATTGATTCAGATTAAAGAATGATCTATAATAATAAAAGAAAGAGTCTGTCTGTCTGTCTGTCTGTGTGTATGTCTGTGGATCGCAAAAGACCTACTAAAACTGCACTAAAAAATTCGAAATTTTTAATATAGATTCCTTTTAATACCTACGTGTGCACCTGAGGCTTAGTTTTTTCATATTTGATTGTGATTTTTAATTAATGTAATTAGTTTCTAAAATACGTCATCCACGTGGGATTGCGAGACCATAACATGGCTTGAAAATACATGGACCGGGCCGAAACGGGGGCTTGAAGCCTTCCTCTATTAGTTTGATTGGTTGAGATACATGCCCTCGCCCTAAGGCTGCTTCATCCTCTATTAGTGTTTGCTTTTTTAAGTGCGCATGTACTAACACGAATTTAATTTTGTTTTGATTTTGAGTGCATTTTCACAAGTAAGCATGCCTCTAAAAGGAAGCAATGCGAAGTTAACGGGTTCCCAGTAAGGCGGGACCATACTGCTAGTATTAAGGCGGGATCGTACCGAGCAGGCAACTCATTGTGGCCGAGGGCGACATCTGGTGAAGATACCGGAACTGCTATAGAGGGAGGTTCAGAGAATTCGGAAACTAGCAAATCAAAATGCTTAATTCATTGATTGACGTTTTCATCTTATTTTTCAATCCTTCTATAAATGGCTGATTGGTCAGTTTTAAACTACCTTTCCTAAGCTCCTCCCCTTGTCAACGTATCTCACACCTCCTTCGAGAAATTCCCGCCGTCGCCCTGGGTGCAATTCCTCTCTATCTGTGTGCCAGTTAAAAAAATCTGTCTATGTCTGTCTTACTTGACGAGGTTTATAGGTGGGTATCTGATCAAGCACACAACCCGGAAATACATGTACCAACCAACCATTTTCCCTATGAGAAGACGGGATGACTCACTTAGCAGGTTAATTGAATAACGTCGCACGAAAGCTACGCCTGATCTTTAAACTCACACGTAAATTCTAGTTTCGGTCGTAATCAGCCCAATCAAATCCAAGCTATAAAGTATCGTTTGGCAAGTTGAGTTACTATACTTATTAAAAAAAGATAATTTGCATAAATAATAGGTGACTACAAAAAGGGGAAGCAGTTACAGTTGGTACAAAAAATTATTATGTGACACCATAAACATTTATACCTGCCTACCTATTCTTGTAATCTCTGCTGGATGTCATGCCTAGTAATTTTTTTGGTTGGTTCAAAAATATTATCTGGTATGACATCCAACAAAGACAAACATTACCAGGTGGGTCGGATACAGTTTTTTTTCCGACATTCAGATAATCATTCATGCTTCGGATAGTTGAAGTTCTACTGCACGCGCTTTTAGAATTTATATTAGAAGTTATTTAAACATTGTGTTATATCTCTCTGTGGAATTTTGTAGACGTGCCTCGTAATTTTAAAATGCCGTCAGAAAGACGATGCTTGTATCTGATTGGGAACCAATTCGTAATATTGTGCAAGACTATGAAACATTGCACCGCAACGAATTTAATGTGCACAAACCCTCTCTATACGGTAGATATTTGATTGATATTATGATTTATAGAAGGATTACATTCGATTCTGGCATCGGATCTCTGGGTTTGCAGGTCAACTTGTTTACAGCTATACCTGCGAGAAGAATGTATTTTATACTAATCTTGGTTTATTTGATGCTTTAAGGGGTCATAGGAGTCTTAAAAATGTGCAAAGTAGGTACTACAAAGCATAGTTTGATCCTTCATGTAATTTTTTAACTACTCAATATAAAAATAGAATTTTTTATAGGTAATTCTACAATATTTATTTAATATAAAACAAATTTTAAATTGAAACTTTAGCCAAAACTAAAATAAATGATATTAAGCATAAAGCTATTTGAACACATTGTGATTAGGCTTGCGCGGCAAATTGTGAGGTCAAAATTGAAAAAAATACCAGGGAAATGACTTTATATTGTACAAATATGTGCAAACAAAGACTTATACCTAAATTCTCAGCTCAATTTTAATTAGAAATTATTTAAAAAACAAAATTTTAATTCAAAATTTAAAAAATTTTATTAAATTTTTTAGAAAAAAGTTCTTAAAATATTTTCTAATTAAAATTGAGCTGAGAATTTAGGTATAAGTCTTTGTTTGCACATATTTGTACAATATAAAGTCATTTTCCTGGTAATTTTTTCAATTTTGACCTCACAATTTGCCGCGCAAGCCTAATCACAATGTGTTCAAATAGCTTTATGTTTAATATCATTTATTTTAGTTTTGACTAAAGTTTCATGAATTTTAAAATTTGTTTTATTTTTAATAAATCTTATAGAATTACATATAAAAAAATTATACTTATATATTGAGTAGTTAAAAAATTACATGAAAGATCAAACTATACTTTGTAGTACTCTCTTTGCACATTTTTAAGACTCCTATGACCTCTTAATGAAATATGCATTTGTATGGAATTTTTTTTTTTTTTTTGTCTAATCGAAATTGTATAGTGGTGTTTGGAATCGGTTCAGTTTGATCGGTGAAATGGTTGTTTGTGGTGCTTGGAATCGAAGAACACTTAAATGCCTTATTTTTTCTTCTCAAAAATATTCCACACAATTTTCTTTAAAAACTTACATTTTATTGCGATGTATATTTACATAAATTATCATACAATTATTTTTCAGAACAAAAAAAAATTATATGTTTGACAAAAGTGTACTTTTTAAAATTCATTCGTTTCCTTTTTTGAAAATTATAACAAATGTTATTGATAGATTAAAAAACCACATCATAAAAGTAATATTGAAAGATCATTGAAAGTAAATATATTGAATATGCTTCAAAATATTAAATTTTTCGATAAGGGGACGTACATAAATTACGGCACGCTCAGAGGGGGAGGGAAGGGTATGCGCCAACATGAGGATCGAGACGTAACGATTAAAAAATTTCCAATTTTGCAAAGAAAAACTGTCTTAAATAAAATGAAGTTTTTGAAAAAAATTAAAATCTTTTTTTTTATAAGAGGCACTATTATAGTTGTGTAGTGTTTTTCTGAAGAAGACGAGCCGAAACTTGTATAATTTGTACAGCAACAAATAAACTATTTGCGCCAATAACGTGGTTTCTTTAGTGAATCCTCTCATGCTTGTTTCAAACTCAAAATGGAAGACACTTTAGAATAAATTCCCATTACTAAATATCTGCGATTTTTATCGAGCATTTAGAGTAAAATTGAAAAACCAATAAAATCACGATGGACAAAAATGAAAACTGGAAACTTATATAATCTAAAACAACCAAATTACAATTTTCCTTGAAAATAATTTGGCAATCTGGATTTGAAGGATGCTACCTCGAATAATTCGCTATCTTCTAGGAGTTAGGGAAAATTTAATCTAATTGAAACTAATAAGGTTTAATGCTTTTGTTGTGATCATGGATATCCTATGGAAGAATGATACCAGAGCGTCCGGAGAGGATGGACATCTTTTTCAACAAATTAAGACCAACATGTAGAGAATTAACATTGTATTGAACGCTGAGTACGATATCGCCCTTGGCGGTTGCGTTGGGTGCCTATTCAGGTGATGGCTCGTCACCTGACTGTGGTTCCAAAATACGATGCCCGTTCTCCAATAGCCTTCGCGTAGCTCTAGTGCGACGATAATTCAAACCTTACCTAACCTAACATTGTATTGACAAGTCAATCATCCATGCGCTTACCAACCGGGATTCGTACGCGGAAACTACTGGTTGCGATTTATACGGGATATTCGGTATGCCGAGTATGCAGCGATAAAGGTTTAATAAATTACAGGAATAAGAAAATGATGCACATAAAGAAGACAGAGCAGATCTGTTGGTTAAGGCATTTTTTTGCCTTAAATGTGAAAGGTCCCAGGTTCGGTCCAACCGCCGACCTATAAATCGTCCGTGAAGAAAATGACCGACGAATAGTACCCCTTGCATTGGGAATGCACGCTAAATATTCTAATTAGTACCAACACTGCGTACGATGGCTCCTTGAACAGTTGCATTGGGTGCATACCCTGATGTCGACTCGTTACTTGACCGCGGATGTAAACTACGACGCCCGTCGCCAATAGCCATCATATAGCTCTAGTGCGAAGATATTTCAAACTAACTTTACTCAACTATATTAGAGGGGCTGGGGAGCCCAGTCGGTTGAGCACACGCTTAGCACACGGAAAGTCCCAGGTTCGGGTCCGGGCATCGCCAAAAAGTAGCTGCCGACCGATAAACGGAACGTGCAGCAAAAAATGTCCGACGAATAATACCCCGTGTAAGGGAGTGCACGTTAAATATCCTTCTAAGTCCTAACGCTGCGTACGATGTCGCCCTTGACGGTTGCGTTGGGTGCCTACTCAGGTGCTGGCTCGTCACCTGACTGTGGTTCTAAAATACGACGCCCGTCGCCAATAGCACTCGAGTAGCTCTAGTGCGACGATCATTCAAACCTAAAACTAAACTATATTAGAACACAACAAGACCTCGCATTGAGAGTGGAACCGAATCATTAATTAAATTCGCGGAAGATCAAAAATGAAAAACTGAAAAAAGTTACCTAATATAAAACACCCCAATACTGCTACCTAATGCCAAAACAGATTTAAAACGTTATGCAAAAATCATTTTTGAAAGAAATGGTAAATTATACAACAAAAACTTCAAGAAGTACATGTTTTTCGGATTTTAACTTAAATTAATATTTCAACAAAAATATATAAGTCCAAATTTGTGCAATTGTTCACACTTTGTAATGCCTTTTTCTGAACTTCCCTAAAGCATTTTTCTGATCTACCCTGAAGTCCCTAAAGCATATTTCAAACTCTTTCAAATAAATCATTTGGACGAAATTAAAAAAGATTTTTTTACTAATTAAGAATTAGAATCCAATATAGAATGAATCAATGTCACTTAATTTTTTTAAAAAGCTTTTAAGGGGTCATAGGACTCTTAAAAATGTGCAAAGAAGGTACTATAAAGCATCGTTTGATCTTTCATGTAACTTTTTAACTACTGAATATATAAGTATAATTTTTTATATAAAATTCTACAAGATTTATTTATTATAAAACAAATTTTAAAATTTATGAAACTTTAGCAGAAAATAAAATAAATGATATTAAACATAAAGCTATTTGAGCACATTGGGATTAGGCTTGCGCGGCAAATTGTAAGGTCAAAATTGAAAAAAATGACCAAGAAAATGACTTTATATTGTACAAATATGTACAGACAAGGACTTATACCTAAATTCTCAGCTCAATTTTAATTAGAAATTATTTTAAGAACTTTTTTCTAAAAAAAAAAAAAAAAATTTTTAAATTTTGATTTAAATTTTTTTTAAAAATAATTTCCAATTAAAATTGATATGAGAATTTAGGTATAAGTCCTTGTTTGTACATATTTGTACAATATAAAGTCATTTTCTTGGTCATTTTTTCAATTTTGACCTCACAATTTGCCGCGCAAGCCTAATCACAATGCGCTCAAATGGCTTTATGTTTAATATCATTTATTTTAGTTTTGGCCAAAGTTTCATAAATTTTAAAATTTGTTTTATAATAAATGAATCTTGTAGAACTACTTATAAAAAAATTATACTTATATTATGAGTAGTTAAAAAATTACATGAAAGATCAAACGATGCTTTGTAGTACCTTCTTTGCACATTTTTAAGAGTCCTATGACCCCTTAAACTGGACGCTATAGTAAAAAAGTTCGTTTGTATTTTCGAAATCGGGGTCCAAAAACACACAATGAATTGAAACTTTAGCTTACGGAGCAGAATTTAAAATTCGCAGACTCTTGAAATTGAACTACACGTACCTTATCTTATCTGAGTTTCAGCATCTTAACCCTCTAATGCATGAATTTTTTGTTTCGTCCCAAAAAAATATATTTGTATCTCTAATGCTCATACATCACGGGAAAAATACGGAAAAAAAATTAAATGCATCGGAATTTAAATAATTTCATTTTTTAAATTTGTTACCAAACGGTAACACCATGCATTAAGCGCTGAATAGATGCTTAAAGGATCATAGGAGTCTTAAAAATGTGCAAAGAAAGAACTACAAAGTATAGTTTGATCTTTTATGTAATTTTTTAACTACTCAATATATAAGCATAATTTTTTATATGTAATTCTACACGATTTATTTAATATGAAACAAATTTTAAAATTTATGAAACTTAAGAAAAAACTAAAATAAATGATATTAAACATATAGCTATTTGAACACATTGTGATTAGGCTTGCGCGGCAAATTGTGAGGTCAAAATTGAAGACATGACCAAGAAAATGACTTTATATTGTACAAATATGTACAAACAAAGACTTATACCTAAATTCTCAGCTCAATTTTAATTAGAAATTATTTTTAAAAAAATTTTAAATCAAAATTTTAAAATTTTTATTAATTTTTTTAGAAAAAAGTTCTTAAAATAATTTCTAATTAAAATTGAGCTGAGAATTTAGGTATAAGTCTTTGTTTGTACATATTTGTACAATATAAAGTCATTTTCTTGGTCATGTCTTCAATTTTGACCTCACAATTTGCCGCGCAAGCCTAATCACAATGTGTTCAAATAGCTTTATGTTCAATAGCATTTATTTTAGTTTTGGCTAAAGTTTCATAAATTTTAAAATTTGTTTCATATTAAATAAATCTTGTAGAATTACATATAAAAAAATTATACTTGTATATTGAGTAGTTAAAAAATTACATGAAAGATCAAATTATGCTTTGTAGTGCCTTCTTTGCACATTTTTAGCAGGTATTTATGAATAAAAATATACAAAAAATCATTTTTAAACATAATTTTTTTAAATGGCAGAATGATACGACATAAAACAGTTATTTTTACTATTAAAATCAAGTAGTACCAAACATTTTAAACACTGAACTCTTGTGAATCCGTTACAGAGATACACGCAAATTAGCAAACAAAAGTTGTGCTTAATGCATGATGTTACCAAACGGTAACACATGTAAAAACCAACTACAAACTACCAATTTTGAAAAGAATGATTAGAAAACTACTAAATATAATTTAAAATAACCCTCTTGAACTATAATATTTTTTTCAAAGCAATTTAATTGTATTTAGTACCAGTATTATTACTTTGAATTCTGCCAAACACGTAAATTCACAACAGTTAGAAACTTCACTTTTTAATTTTGAATACACTTTTACTACTGTCAATTATGAGGGCTATTACTAACTAAAACTTCAAAATGGAATGTAATAGATGAAAAAAACACAAATTTGTCTAGAGGGAGGTCGATTTTAATAAAATAAAGTGGATTATGTAACTTGTTACCGAAAGGTAACACTATGCATTAGAGGGTTAAACTAAAAGGGGAGGAGCTAACTTTAGGGGGAGGAGCTTAATTTCTACTCCTAGGGGGCGCTACTTCCTGGATAAGACTGGATATTGAAACTTTCATAATTTCGCTGCCACTTTTCTACCCTAAAAATTGAGATATTTTCACACTTTTTTTTTTCATTGTGAAGGAAATTTAAAGTTCTACGTCTCTATCCATACAGTTTTTCAAATTTCGACCTTGTTTATATTGAAAAAATATTTATTAATAATCAAAAAATTATTTATACCAATGTATCATATAAAAAAACCGCTTGTAAAAATATTCAATACAGCCGGAGAAATGTGGCAGACTTTTTATTTTTTCCCCATAGGATTAACACAGAGAGAAGCCTTCGCTTGAGAAGCCGATTCTCGGTACTATTCCCCCTTAAATGAAAGTTTACTACTTGAAATGATAGTAACTAAATCTTTAAAATGAAAACAATAATATATTTGTAAGTTTTTAAGAATAAAGTATTTTCTTTTTTACATTTTAACTATTTTTGAAAAAGTTTATTTTAATTTCATCTACTGAATGGCAACGCGAAAGAAAAATGTTCATTGGATTTGAGCCAAAGTGGTGTAGTTTTTCCAGAAAATTCGAATTTTCTCTAAAAATAGAACATTTTGAGCTCTGAAAGTTCTTATTTTGTAACTCGAGTATGAACTACGCATTTGAGCCAAGTTACGAGTCAAACAAATGTCTAGTTTGTGAGTTTCGGAGAGACATACATACACACATACACACACACATACACACATACAAAACTTCATTTTTATTATTATAGATAAATAAATTATAATGAAATGCATCGCACGTGCCCACTATTTTCCTCACCGTTATACAGAGTGAGGCAAACAAAAGTGGCCCCGGTCCAGATATAAGAATACGACAGAAATGTTGCAAAGTCTTAAAACCAATACAAAAACAGGTTTGCTAACTGAAACTATTGATCGATTCAATATTAAGCCCAAACGAACGCTTGGCGACTTATTTGCCGTCAACGCCACGCTTAAGTTTGCAGCAGAGAAATGTACTGAGCGGAGGAAACTGGGTAAACAACCCGGCTGGCGCCGCAATTTCGCGTACTCTGATTGGCTGCTCCTTTCGACCCTGATATTCGTACGCCCTGTTACGTCAAAATCGAAGGAAAAAATAATTTAAAAAAACACTCTAACTGAAGCTAAACTAATAAAAATAATAAATGTATGTCTTGAAATAACAAATAAATTTGTTTATTGAATGTGAAATACCTTTTTGTATTCTATTCTTGACTCAAAAATGAGAACTATTTACCCTTTTTCTCGTAGAACATTTGTATACTGCAAACTTAAGGTGATTGTTTTGGTCGTTATTTATCCTAGAGAATCGGACCTCTTTTTGTTTTTGGTTATACAAAACATTCTAAATTGATTGCAAGACACAAAATTTGCATTATGGGACGTCTTCATACAGCACGAACTACACTGCTCAAAACAATTAGGGGAGCAAGCAAAAAAGTGATGAAAACTGCACGAGACTGTCACGTATTGGCATAAAATGGATAGTATACGTGAAACCAGTGGGCAATACGGGAAAAAGTCCATTAAAAATTTAGAATTAAATTTTAATTCTTTGAAAATATTGGAAAAACGTGAAAAGAGGATTTAAGGCCACAATTTGGTTACATGTAAACAATAAAGAAAAAGTGCTACAGGGTGTTCCATAATTGACCGGAATAGTATAGGACGCAATTCCTAAATATTTACCCGGCCCCCGCCAATGAAAAACGGCTAACTAATTGGCCGCCCTTTCGGTCGTGCATGAAATCTTGCACTGGAGCTACACAAGAATGTAGTACTTTTAGTTTGGTTTGTTTGAATTTACATCTGATAAAAATTACAGGTTCAACTAGTTTTCAAAAAAAAAAAATTAGGATGCTGTTCATTTTGATAGGTTGTTGCATTATTGTTAAAAAAAACTTGATGTTGACCATCAGTTTAAACATAACAATTATTGTATTTTTCATATTTATGCTGGGTAGGTATGTACATATATATTCCGGCTTGTGTGCATGATCAGAGACCCGCTTATTGGTTGGTTGGTTGGTGGACATATATTTTCAGGCTTGTGTGCTTGGTCGCAAGGACCCGCTTATAAACCATCGTCAAGTAGGACAGCACAAGACACACACAAACACTTATGACAGATGTTGCCATCTGTCGCCACCTCCGCAATTTAGACATGTCCCTGAAGGGTAGGGAAATTTTCTCCATTGACCTGTACCCATGGTGAACTGCGCAATGACCGCCCACAGGACTTTCGGACCCAACAGATTTTACGAGCACGTACTCCGCATATACTCGACAAACACAAACATCCATGCCTGAACGGGATTCGAACCCGGACCCAGCAGCTCCAGAGGCACCCGCTTATAAGATTTCGTCAAGTAAGACAACCACAGAAGGACTTATTACTGACAGAGAAAGGAAGTACACCCAGGGCGAAGGCGGGAATCGCACCCGTTACAGCGCGCAGACTGCTAGCGTAATTGTCTGCGATCCAAACCATTACAACATCCGGGCACCTGCTTATTTATATTAATAAAAGGAAAAAAATAGTAAACAGCACAAAGAAGGAGGGTTTGTATGGCTTAACGGTGCATGTATGTGTAGTGGTTCTGCTATTGTTTTTTATGGGTCGATCCTAAAAAAGAATCGACCCTTCAAAAATTTGTTCATGTGTTTGCAAATAAAGTTGAAAACAAACGAAAATATAGGGTGGGTGAAATTATGTGTTTACTCATACTACGATATTTTCTACATATCCGCCATTAGCAGCAATAACGTGACGCAGTCTTAGAGCAAAACTACCGGCCGCCTGTTTGAAAATTTCTGGTGGGATGGCGTCACATGCAGCAGAGATGTATTGCTTTAGTTCCTCAATTGTTTCGGGATTGCGACGGTACACTTGATCTTTTAAATATCCCCACAGAAAGAAATCACAGGGGGTCAAGTCTGGTGAAAGAGGAGGCCAATCCATACCACTTCCTGTATGTGTGGGATAGTACAATGCAATCACACGGTTATTGAAATGTTCGCTCAAGAAATTAAACACGTCGGCCGTGCGATGGGGTCGGGCACCGTCTTGCATGAACCACGAAGTGCTTTCAGCGTCATCTAAGGCATTTTGAATCGCCACAAATTCACGAAGAATCTCTAGGTAGCGGAGGGCAGTAATAGTTCCGGTTCTGAAAAAGGGGCCAATGAGTCCTTTGGACGAAATGGCGGCCCAAACCATTACTTTTGGTGGATGCAGAGATGATGGAACTGCAACATGGGGGTTTTCTGTTCCCCATATGCGCCAGTTCTGTTTATTAACGTAGCCATCCAGCTGAAAGTAGGCTTCATCCGAAAACCAAATGTTGTCTACATTTATATCACCAACATCAATCATTTGCACCATATCGTTAGCGAATGTCTCCCGTGAATTAATTGAAGCAGCGGTGAGAGGTTGCCGAGTTTGAATTCTGTATGGAAACATGTGCAAGCCCTGCCGCATGAGACGATACGTCGACGTTGGCTTGATTTGAACCGTAGTTGCAACACGGCGGACGGATATACAAGGCTGCTTTCGTATTACTGTTTCCACCAGCTGAGCATTAGCAGTGGTTGTTTGCGAAAATCTTCTCCGACAAATCCAGCTCTCTCATCATTCACGTTCCCAGTTCGTTGAAATTTTTCAAACAGCATCCTTATTGTGTCGAATTTTGGTCCTTTGGTAACATTAAACTTCTTTTTGAAACTCCGTTTTGTTGCATTAACATTGTGTTCTAGGCGGTGAAATTCCAACACCAAAAAAATCCTCTCCTCTAAAGAATAAACCATATCTTCACAGCAAGCTGGAGATTAATGAAAAGCACACGCTTTCAGCAGAAAGGCGATTTAAATATTCCCCGACTCCTCGCGACACTTTTCCCATCAGCCAATCAGGTGAATCTGGTGACTGTTCGCTACACTGACGTCATGGTTCTGTTTTGTTGAAGCCAAATGTTCATGTCATATTGAGCCAAGTTGCCAAGCTGTAGTTTATTTATTTTACAAGCACGACATTTTGATTTTCAATCAGAAGTATAATTAGTATTTGACAAAAAGTGGAAATAGAAATATTTTTTTGACATTTGTTCTTATTTTTTCGATAAAAAATGTGGAAAAGTCGTTTTTTTACAAAAAATTGTTACTTAGAGCCCATTTTCCACACAAGATTTATTTATATATCTTAGACAAAAATCATTTAGCACAGCTTTTAGTTCAATTTTAAGTGTTATAAATAAGCAATTTTTATGGATTTTCTTTCTTAAATTCAATTTATATACATAAAAGGCAAAGTCCTAACTCACTGATTGACTCACTCAACGCCTAGCCAAAATTACTGAAGGTACAGCTACCAAATTTTATTAAAATATTCTTTTTATGTCGTAGGTGTCACTTGAATAGCGATTATAATTTACCGATGGAGTACTGGCCAGTGGGGAAGGGATCAATTGGTATAAAATAATTGTTTACATAAAAAAAATATCCGTTATTAAGGGTACACCCGTGCAACGCCGGGTTTATAAAGCTAGTACTTTTATATATCATTTGCAATAAGTAAAGTAGATGGGTAAAATTGCCTCTTTTGTTCTAAATGTGAAAGCTAAACTTTATATCACCCTTTAATTTAATTTTGAAAAAAAAATTGGGTAGTACCCTTTACAGCGCGCGGACTGCTAGCGATATGGCCTGCGATCCAAACCCCTCGGCCATCGATCCCCACATGACACCCTAAATTGTCTCCGTGTTGGTAGATGGTGCGATTGGTAGGTTCAGTCTCTACCCTACTATGGAACTAATTGGTCCCAACACATGCACATTTCGACAAACTGTACACTTCTATCGCAAAACGTTTAGCTCCTTCCAATTTTCAAACATCCAGCTCGAATTTGAAACACACCAAATTATTTAAATCGAAATCCAAACACAAAAATTCCATTTTCGTAGTTATTAATCATTTTTAGCTGTTTTAGGAACTGTGATGTAACAGAATCTGCAAATTGTAAAATTACTAGGCAATATGTCGATTCAACCAAACCGAACTCAAAACAAATGCATCCCTTCGTCAACACATTCTCGTGCTGCCCTAGTTCAAGTATGCAACCACGACCAAAACCCGTGATCAATTGGCTTTTTACTATTTTTCGGAGGGGCCGGCTCAATATTTCGGAATTGCATCAATTCCTATTCCGGTCAATTATGAAACACCCTGTATTTAGACATAAGGCATGAGTTTTAATATGGTGTGCAGTCTCCTCGAACAGCTAAGACTGCTGCACACCTGTTTGCTATGAATGCGATGTGGTTATCGATCTGACTTTGGGGAATTCTGTTCCACCTCTAAGAAGTGCAATCTCCCAGTCTCGGACAGTAACAGGGGACCTTGGTCGCCCAGCAATGCGTCGTCCGAGCTTGTCCCAAACATGCTCGATTGGATTAAGGTCGGGAGAGCATGCTGGCCATTCCATTCGCTGTATGGTTTCAGCTTCAAGCATATTCTCCACCAGACGATCTCTATGCTGCCGGGCATTATCGTCCTGGAAAACAAAGGAATCTTCAATGGTTCCAGCGTAAGGGATGACTCGAGGTTGCAGTATCTTGTCTACATACCTTCGGGCCGTCAAAGTGCCTTTCCGAATGATATGCAGGTCCGTACGTCCACCTATGCTGATTCCAGACCATAGCATCCAATCAGCTCGTCTGTACTGTGACCTTTCACGAACAAATGTGGGGTTATTTCGAGTGCCCTTTTCTCTCCATATCAGGACACGTCGGGTGCCACACTCCAGACTGAATTATGACTCGTCTGTGAACAGCACTTGGCTCCATTGATGATGGTCCCAATCTCGATGTTCAATAGCCCACATTTTTCGGGCTGCACGGTGGCGTGGGGTCAATGGAATGCAACCAATTGGTCTACGTGCATAAAGCCCTCTCTCAGGAAGCCGATTGCGTACTGTTTGATTGGACACCCCTCTTCCTGTTGCCAAGAGCAGCCGTCTTTGCAGCTGAGTAGCATTCTCAGTTCTGTTTCGAAGGGCTGTTAACCGTATATACAGATCTTCAGTCGCTGTAGTGGCGCTTGGCCGACCTTGTCCTGGTCGACGTCTAACGTTTCCTGTTATTTGGAATCGATTCCACAGTCTCGCAACAACATTTCGGGTGACTCCAACACCTTCCGCTACACTACGTTGTGTTTGCCCGGATTCCAGTCTGCCTATAGCACGCCATGCCCTGGATTCCGGTAAATCACGTTGTTGAAACATCCTCAAGTCACCTTGTCTCAAAAAATTATGCAGAACATTCGAATTTTTAAGTTACGGCAGTAAAACAGAGGTATGTGCTACCTCCCGATTTCAGCCCTAATATCCTTTTTCTGGTTTGTGACGTCATGAACTTTAATTTGCATATGAAATTTTCTTCTTCCATTTACTACTAGGCTTTAAATTATGAATTATTCATTTTATGTTAGTTATCGGTAACCATCTTTGCTTAATCTCGTCAAAATGATGTGCTCCTCTAATTGTTTTGAGCAGTGTAAGATCTGAACTCGCCACTAGTCTCTGAGTAGTTCTAATGTGAAGCCAATCCGATCCAACCAATACAAAAACTGGTTTCAGGCGGCTTCAAGAGTTTTTCTCGCCAAGCATTTCAACGTATTCCTATCTCTGGACTTTTATTTGCCTCACCCTGTATTATATTATTAATTGTACAGATTGCTTTAAAAGGTAATACAACGGCAAATAATTAAAATTAAATCTTAATTCATTGTATGAAAAGGATTTAAGCAATACTTTGATTTCGAAATAAATGCATGATAACTATGATATTGAAAATCTCTCTAAAATTGAATACAACTGTAATAATGTGGTTCAAGAGATAAGAGTATAAATGGTAGCATTGTGTAGCATGTTTTTTCTAACTGTCGTTTATCAATTAAATGTCTTTCGATCCTTCAAAAAGTTTCGTTTTCCATTTTAGCTTTCGGTTGCCCTTCAGAATTATGATTAGATATTTAAAAATTTGCTTTATTGTTATCACTACTGTTATGATAGCAGTGATTTAAGCAGAGAAGAGCTCGCTGTAGGGTTCTTTTTGTTGCGAGAGTCGAGCCAAAGCCATTCCCACTGAAAGTAACTCCTTGCCTTTTTTTTAACATTCCGAAGTTTGTGGTTTGTGTGTTGAATCTGTTTAGTTTAAAGTTTAAAGATGAGTAGCAATACTTCGGTAAGTCATAATTATTTTTTTATAGAAATTAAAACTATAATAATTTACCTTAATGAAGCGTGTGTTGGGGGATAAGGAAAAGTAAAAAAGCAGTCAGCTTATTTTTAATGTGCTTACACAATTAAAGATACAAAAGGAACGATGTACCTATAAAATACCAAATATCTCAAAATGTAAAAAATACTAACTCCCATTTATGGGCCAAGGCTTGACGTGGTCATTTCAGCTTATAGAGTCAACCATGCCTAATTCGGGACTTGATCCCCGAATCTTAAACATGGCAATACGAAGCACTACCACTAAGCCACTACTGTGTCTCTTTTAAGTACTGATCTGAGATATTTTTATTTTTGGTACAGCTGTGGAAATAAAAAAGTACACACTTGAGGTTATATCATCCGTTAGTCAACCTATTGAATCGGACCTTTTTGAGATTATGTACAATTAACATTCTGAGTTAATTGCACGATACAAAATTTGCATAAGGAGCCGTCTTCATATTAAAAATATTACGATCTTTGAAATTTCCAATGGCAACACCTAATTTTAATAACTTAGAAATGTTAAGCACTCTTGAAAACCCTTAAATCTAAGTTTTAGTTACATTTGGATGAATATTTGACGAGTTATTCAATCGAATCACTTGTGAACCTTTTGGGGACCATCTCTAAAATGACAAGCAAGCACGCATGCAAAGCCGTCTTTATTTATCAATTACACACGTAATCTTATACACAGTCCCCTGAAGGGTAATTATAAAATATTTTGTGATTTACTCACCAAATTATGAATAAACATTTTTAAAAATTGGGATTTCGCTTAAACTTCTTGTCTTAAATTTATTTCTTTAAAAATATTAGGGGGTTTCTATTCATATATTTTTAAAAAATTAATGTAATAATTATTTAAAAATATAAAAATTGTTTTAAATACCCCAATATTGAATGCAGTTTGTTTGGGTTATTATAATTTCTTTTCAGTAAAAAATTCGTTTCATTATCTTAATTATTTATAGATCGGGATAGTTTTTTATGTGCAACTCATTTAACATTATGGGACCTAAACTTTGCACGTCTCTAACTCCTCTAATAATGCTTAAAAATTAACAAAATTTGGCACTTAGTATTAACATAGGTCAGAGATTTGAAATATGGATTTAAAAAGGGGTGTTGCTATTGGAAATTTTAAAGTTAGTAACATTTTTAATATGAAGACGGCCCCTTATGCAAAATTTGTGTCATGCAATTAACTCAAAAATGTTAATTGTTCACAATGTCAAAAGGTCCGATTCTTTAGGATGAATAACGGAGGAAATAACCTCAAGTGGGTACTTTTTTATTTCCACAGCTGTACATATAAATTGGTAAATTGATTGTTTAAAACCTATCACCTACTTGAATGTTTATATAAGTACTATATCTGTTACCTTTAAAGTATATAATGCAATTATTTTGTAGAATGCCTAGTTATTCTATGAAATAACTGATCGTGTCCGTTTAAGTGTTAATAGTGGATGCGTGTTTTTTTTCCTTTAGCAGAGCAGCTATGCACCAGACTTAATAAAAATATATATCAATCTATGACAATTATTTAACCCTTTCAGTCCCAACTTTTTATTTCTTACTGTATAAATCTTAAAAAAAATGTCAAAAAATATTCATTATGTTTCCAGAATGAAATAGTGAAAAGCAGGAGGAATTTTTTTTACTTAAATTTAAGGGAAAAAATTTGGAAATATAACTTTTGAATAATTTATAACAATAGATTTTTGTAATTTTATTTATTAAAGATAACTCAACTAGATTAACTAAAGATTACTTATTAAAGATAACTTAACATATTTAATTTTTTTGAGTTTAAGTAAATTCAAATATGCAAGAGTTTTCACGCATTATTCTTTTGATAATAACGTTTTGGAAATGGAGATTTAACGCATTTGAATGTATGTGTAAGCAATTTTCATGTAATCGTGTTCGTTTTCGTGTTATACGTAGTACACTCTAAAAAGTGAATGCTCAAAAACGACGAAATTTTCCTTAATTTTGACGATTCCGTTACTGGCAAATGCTCCGAGTTTTCGTTTAATCAAAGTGAGGAAATTTGAATCGTCATTTTTATGAGGATTTGAATGTCGTCTAATCTAAAGAAATATTTCGTCATTTTTGAGCATGTGAGTACAACAATGCGATTCAGTTTCCGCAAAATCAAGATACAGAATCGTCAAATCACGATCGTAAAAGTGAGGATCCGCGTTTACTCAAAAGTCACGTGATAGTTTGACGAAACAATCCTCAAAATTAACGAAATGAGGCTTGAGGATTTATGAATCGTCAAAAATGAAAGTGTTATTTCTGAGAGTGTATGCGTAAAGAAACTTTTAAGTACTAGTGTTGAAAAGTAAATTTTTGCACGGCAGTAAAAAATTATTTTATTCTTAAAATTCAAAGTTTGAAACCATTTAATTACAACGTTTAGTATAAAACAAATGTTAGTTTAGTTTGAGTTATCGTCGCACTAGAGGTACACGAAGGCTATTGGCGGCGGGCGTCGTATTAGGTATAAAACAAATATTTCTTATATATAACTGTAATTTTTAATATTAATAGAAAAATATTTAAAAAGCATTTTTTAATCAACTTATTTGTATTTGTTAAAGTAGCTTTAATCAGCACGCATTCCTTAATTTAAAAACAAACCTTTTAGTTATTTTACAAACTTAAGATATTTTTGTTTATTAAACAAAAATATCTTAATAAGGGAGAGATGGTAATAGCGCTCAGAGGGCAATCGCGCTTGGCTTAGTTGTGACAAACTGGGCAACCAGTAAGCTAATTGGACAGTACTGCCACTTAGTGGAATGCTCAGTGTGATAGCAGCGGCTGGCAAAGCAAAAGCGCATAGTCTTTCGTCCATGAATAATTAATCGTGTATTTTCATCCAAAAAAACTTCTGAAGCTAATTTGAGGCAAGTAAACTTTAAATACTGTTAACAGTATGATCATTGTATAGTTTCGAAGCATAATAATCTTGTTATCTAATGTATCTTAGTTTATTTCATTGGATACATTGTGTGCCTATTGCCTAATTAGATCGCTCGAAATCAAATATGACGCGATCGGGTAATGACGCTCAGATGGGCGGCATTAGCTCCATGTGAGCAGCATTAACATCCACTGTTGGAAGAGTCGAATTATTTCTAATCAAAACTGTTTTATCGTTTCATTATTCAGCAGAAGTGTCATTTTCTGAGCTATAAATAATACCCGGTGGTTCAAAACTCTACAAGAAACAAAAGAAGGGGCCCCAAAAGAATTTTTTTTGCCATCCTCACAGAAACACCTATGAAAATTATGCTTTAAAAGGAGGAAGAACGACGCTGTCTTACGGAATCCAAGACAGCCTTTTCTTTGAATACTACGAAAGTTGCAAATACGTACAATCTACAGGCAAAGAAGCCAAAGAAAAATGGGTGAATAAGGTCCATTATTTGGTGAAACAACAGGAGTCGAAATAAAGTCCAGACCAAGAAAAGTAAAAAATCGTCAAAGAAAAAATATTTGACTGGCACAGATGAGGAAAACATCAACGAAACCATGATATGTGATGATGATGATATGGATGATTTACCTAGAGAAGGTATTATTTAGTAATGAAATCAATGACATATAACGCTGTAACGGGTGCGGGTTCCATTCCCACCTTCGCCCTGGGTGTACTTCCCTCCTTTGTGACAGTTAAAACTCCTTATGTGTCTGTCTTACTTGACAAAGGCTTATAAGCGGACCTCTCATCAAGTATCCAACACTTCGGGTAATTAGCGCTCTATGTAATATTTTGTTGTTTGCAATTTTTCAGCACAATCGTTATTGTTTTCATGTTTCACAATATGGCATTCTGTTTGATATTTGTTCAGTTATAAATAGTAATAAAAGAACAATTTAAGTGTCGTATTATGCATGTTGCAGTAACTTTTCCTTAAGTGGGAGCAATTACCCTTCTCTCTGTCAAGTACGGAAAAGTCAATAATCATGCCGGTTGCATATTTCTATTCCTTACATTCAAGCGACCCCATGTCAGTGACGTCAGGCTACTGGGCGGGGAAATGAAAAGTCTTAATAAAAGTGTCTCCTGAAGAGAATAACATGCAATCAAAAAATTGTGATTGCACTGCGAAAATTTACATAAAGGTTAAATTAGAGATTTTTAGCACAAAGAAGACTAAAAAAAATTTTAAGGGTGTGCATTGATTTTTTTAACAACGTGACTACTATTAACTACCCGTTCCAATAGAACAGAACATTTATTATATCTCATAGACACATATATAGCTAATTCAAAGAAACATGTATTCAGTAATTTTTAAATCATTAAATAAGGGAATCAGAAACAAAGTTGTTTTTATATTATTAATATCAATAATATATTTGCCCACAAAATAATTTCTATTAAAAAAAATATTTATTGAATCCCCAGTTAAGGGAATGTAATTACATTATTACTGGCTTTTGAAATATTTAGGAAAAGATTTCGAATGTAGGTATAGATTTCGAATCCGGTGTATTAATTGTGAGCATGTTATTTTTTTAGTAGAGTAAAAATGAAGAGCAGTTAAAAAATGAAGCTTAACTATTTTTGGTAAATAATATTAGGCTTAAGCCTTGCAATCTGTATATTAATTGCACATTCGCATTCAAAAATTAGATAAAAACATTTATTAAAATAGGAGGTGAGTTCTTATTTAATTCCGGTGTATTCAGAAAAAGGAATATTTTTTAAAAACTATTTTAGTAAAATTCAAGAATGTTTTTTTTTAATGATTACTATATTATGTAGAATTAAGTTGCTGTACATGAATATAGGTGGCAGCATGAGCGCTAAAATTCGAGATCTAAAATCTGTCATTTGGCTCTCAGAACATCTAAAATTATCTAGCTATAATAATCGTCACTTCAATTTTTTACAGATAAACACCATTTAATATTTTTTCAGTAAATTTTTGTATTTTTTGTGTGAATAATTAAAATCTCGAAATAATGGTAGGCTCTACACGACAATAATTCTTACGCAACGCCATTGCACCAAGACGGACAATGATTGGTTACATTTATTTCGTTCCCGCCCAGCAGCCTGACGTCACTGACATGGTGTCGCTTGAATGTAAGGAATAGAAATATGCGTCCCGGTTAACCTAAAGGACCATGTCTGGATTTAGAGACTTTTAAGAAATCTCGCCAAGTCAAAATGACAACAAATCCCGGCACTTGCCGAGATGGTTGTCATCTCGAAATGCCAAAAAAATACAACCTAATTTTAAAATGGCCGACTAAAATTACCACAAAGATTACCAATTTTTAAATGGCGACTGAAAACAACAAAAAAATGTACTTTCAAGAATCACTTTAAAAAGGTGAAAAGGGAAAAATAACTATCAATATTAATGAACATATCATAGTTCAATAAGACATAAAAACGTTGAATGTATATTTTTGAGAAAAGCACTACGAAATTATAGTGGACTAGCTGTTATACCCGACGTTGCACGGGTAGAGGTGAAAAAATAATTTAATAGTCAATTTAACTATTTTTTCTTTCATTTGAGTTACATAAGATATGAAGATTACCCAGTAATGTTTTCCATTTAATTACTCATCTTGGATATTGCAATATTTAATATTAATTTTAAAAATACCTTTGATAAGAAGCTCAAATTAAAGAGAATACATATTTAAGTAAAAAATAATCAGTAAGAATTGAAAATAAGCTACTCCAGCAAACAGCAAACGATTTGCATTTTTTTTATAAGTTTATTTGCTTTTTAATAAGCTTATGTTGCCGATACCGTTCGTTATTAAAGTACAAAATCCCGCTACTTATATTACATTAAAAATTCAAAATTTAAAAAAATGCTATAAAATTAACAGATAATGTCATAGTAATTTCCCGAATAAAACATTTTAGCTCATTTGGCGTGTTTGAAAAGTTTGGCGAAGAAAATATATAGCTACCATTACACCCATTCAGCTCTGGCGCAAAGACCATCGCACAGCCAACCAGCTATTAAGAAAAATGCTCTTTGATGACACGTTCTTTGTAATAATTTGGCTAGTTTGGCAAAGTAATTGGCGAAAAAAGGAAGACATGAAACCCTAATATGCATCTGTAGTGCGACGGTCTTCAAATAACAACATAGTTCAGTAAAAGCTTAACTATGCTTTTAAAAAATTCATAATTAAAATCATATATCTATAATAATAAAAATGAAGTTTTGTGTGTGTGTGTGTGTGTGTGTATGTATGTCTCTCTGAAACTCACAAACTAGACATTTGTTTGACTCGTAACTTGGCACAAATACGTAGTTTATACTTGAGTTGCAAAATAAGAACTTTCAGAGCTCAAAATGTTATATTTTTAGAGAAAATTAGAACTACACCACTGTGGCTCAAATCCGATCATTTTTTTTACTTTCCTGATGCCAGCTGCTGCAAAAAATAAATAAAACTTTCAACAAAAATAAATAAAATGGAAAATGTTTATTTTTGTGTTGCCATTACTTTCAGAAACTGAATTCATCATTTGAATTACCAGTCTTCATTATTTTGGGTTTAGTTGATGATTTCTTCATTGATGGTTCTGTTCATGGCAAATATGCATATTTAAATAGTAGATGTATCGTTAAGCTATTACTGAAATGTGATGGTTAATAAAGGTCGTCGCACTGGAGCTGCATAAAAGGGTTTTATGTCTTTATTTTTTCGCCAAATATGTTGCCAATCTCTCCAAATTATTAATTAAAACACGCCAAATGGGCAAAATGTTTGTTAAGCTATTACTGAAATATGATGGTTAATAAAGGCCATCGCACTATAGCTGCATATTAGGATTTTATGTCTTTCATTTTGTGTGCCAAATACGTTGCCAATCTCGCCAAATGGGCAAAATAATTGTAAAGCTATAACTGAAACTTTGGTTAATAAAGGTCATCACACTAGAGCTGCATATAAGGGTTTTATGCCATTATTTTTGCGCCAAATATGTTACCAATTTCGCCAAATTATTTAAAACTCGCCAAATGGGCAAAATGTTTGTTAAGCTATTACTGAACTATGATGGTTAATAAAGGCCATCGCACTAGACCTGCATATTAGGATTTTATGTCTTTATTTTTTCGCCAAATACGTTGCCAATTTCATTTCGCCAAATGGGCAAAATGTTGGTTAAGCTATTACTGTGCTATGATGGTTAATGAAGACCATCGCACTAGAGCTGCATATCAGGGTTTTATTCTTTATTTTTTCGCCAAATATGTTGCCAATCTCGCCAAATTACTTATTAAAACTAGCCAAATGTGCAAAATGTTTATTAAAAATAATTTATAAGCTGGTTGGTTGTGCTAAGGTCATTGTGTTAGAGCTGTATAATGGGTGTGTTTGTAGCTATATCTATTTTTTCGCCAAATTATTTCCCAAAACGTGCCAAAAGAGTTAATAGGTTTTATGTATTTATGAGGGAATTGTGATGGCATTTATGAGTACATTTTACTCCGTATTTTTGATTTTGGAATTTTAAAGCAATGAAACGGGATTTCATACTTGAAAACGAGCGCGAAGAATAACTTAGGTTTATGATCTTATAACAGGTTACATGGCACACATACTTGGATAGATTTGATATTTTTTTAATCCGTGCGAAGTACGGGTAAAAATTTGCTAGTACACAATAAAATAATAGAATGGAGACTGGTAGGATTACGTAACTTGAAACATATCCAACTATTTTTTTTCAAATTATTAATTTAGTTTCTGAAGGCAATGAACTAATATTAAATAAATTAAACATTTTCAATCTCAATTGTTTTCTAAAAAGTTTTATTTAAATTTTTCTGCCTGATGGCATCACGAAAGAGAAAAAATGATCGGATTTGAGCGAAAGTGGTGTATTTTTTCCCTTAAAACGTTCGAAAACGATAGAAGGAATGGTCCGATTCGAAAAATTCTTAGCCTATGTTTGTTTTGGAGATGAGATGAATTTTTGTGCCGAATTTCGTGACGATCTGCTGCGCGGTTCTTAAGTTTTTGCGTCCTATACAAACAGACAAACAAACATAAGTCGCCTTTTATATATATAGATTACAAAAGATTGACAATTTCAGGAATGGCTGTAAAAAGGCCCAAAACTGAAAAATAACCTAACCAGCAAGTATAATAAACAACCGTTCTTCGTACGGACTAAAAAAGATTAATTCGGTCCTAGTATATGTACCATTTAATCCGTTATAGGACAATATTCTTATGTTTATTGTTCCCGCTCGATTATAGAATTCCGTTACTTATGTTACTTAAAATTACCTACCTTCAAAATTATAAATATACTTTGAAATTCACGGATAAACGTCTTCGTAATTTCCCGTATAAAATCCTTTTAGCTCATTTGGCGCATTTTTGCTAATTTGGCGAGGAAAAGATATGGCTACAAACACACCCATTCAGCTGTAGTGCAATAACCTTCGCACAACCAACCATTTCATAAATTAAATTTTTTTTTTTGCTCATTTGTTTTGTTTATTGTATTAACTTGGCGAGTTTGGCAAAGTATTTGGCAAATAATGAAGACATAAAACCCTTATATGCAGCTCTAGTGCGATGACCTTGAAAAACCGTCATAGTTTAGTTCAGTAATAGTTTAATTATGCATTTATTGCTTAAATACTCATACATGCAGTCAATAGAACCATCAATGAAGAAATTATCAAATAAACAAATAATAAAATCCTAGAATGGAGCTGGCCGGAATTACGTCACTTGAAGGCAATGGAAGCAGAATAAAATAGAAAAAAACTCAATTTTAATTATTTTCGTAAAAGTTTATTTTAATTTTTTTCAGCCGATGGCAACAGGAAAGGAAAAAAAATTATCGATTTTGAGCGAAAGCAGTGCATTTTTTTTCCTCAGAAAATTCGAATTTTCTTTAAAATTGGAACAAATATGGAAAAATAAAGTCTCAGGTGCACACGTTGGTATTGAAGGGAATCCATGTTAAAAAATTTCAAATTTCTAAGGGTAGTGTGAGTAGGTCTTTCACGATCCCCAGACATACACACATAGAAACAGACTCTTTCTTTTATTATTATAGTTACATGGCAGTAAAACAGAAAATATACTTCTTGGTTTAAAAACAAAGCTCAAAATGCAGACGAAAACTGCCGGACATGCTCCTTTAGGTTAACCACTGTCCCTTCATTTGAATCAATTGAGTTAGGGGACAAAATTTACCTCATAACTTGCCCTTCTGTATAAACAAATATTAAAACTTGTCACGAAATGTTCATACATAATTTAATACGTAAGGTAATGTGCTAGTTATACACCTTGTTAAAATCCATTTTTTTTTATAGAAATCCATTCCTTACTTCATCGACCCATCTTTAGGTAAGTCATTATAATTTTAAATTAATAGTGAACAATTTTAAACAATTATTTGACTACATAAAGTACAATCTTTTTTTCTGAACTGTACAGATTCAATCAAAGATCTAATTGGAACTGCGATGGGTGAAATTGAAGCCAACTCCATATTGAAATTCGTGCCTTTTCAATCACGGCATGAATATTTATCTAACGCTTCGCTCTTTGGAGGAGGAAGTCAGATTCTTGAGATAACAAGTGGAAATGGGTAAGATATTTTTCCCCTACTGTAGCGTTAATGTTTATTAACTGTAACTTTAAAGTGTAATTGTTACCACTCCAATTAATTGATGTCGTCCTAGTAACATCATATTTTGCCCTCTTCATTATCTACAAGTTTTAAGCGCGGTATTAAACGCGATATGGTGTCAACGAAGTTGGGATTGATTCTAACAAAGTAATTAAAAAAAAAACACGAAACAAAGATGTCCGATCAGGATTCCGGATTCAACGTAAAAGCTCCGGCGGGCGGCGCCGCTAAAGTTAAGTGGCGAGAACGCGAAAACGTCATGGCGAGACTTCATTCAAAGATTTGAATGGTATGCTGTGGCAACGAGTTTAAGTGCTAAGTCTCCGGAGGTGCAGGCGGCAGTGTTCATGTCCACCACTTTGCAGCATTGATGCAAAGTCCATACTCATTTAGTTTCTGTAGAACTGCTCGTAAATGTTGCCGTTGAGTTCTTTTGTCAGCAGTGGCTTTAAGAATATCATCCAAATGACAAAATACAAAATCTAAACAACTGAGCACTTCTCTCGTGAAACGGGAAAAGGTCTGTGCGGCATTACGTAATCCAAAGGTCATAAATGGGAACTCAAACAGGAAAAAAGTAGTCATAGTTGCTGTTTTAGGGATGTCTTCCTCACGAACAGGAATTTGTTGATATGCTCTTATCAGATCTAAAGATGTGAAAACTGTTGTGTCAGCTAGCACTGCAGTCTGTCAAGAATGGAAGTGGGTATCTGTCTGGAATGGTGACTTTGTTCAACGATCGATAATCCCCACAGGGTCTTCAGTCACCCGATTTCTTCGCTACAAGGAGCAGCAGACTCGACCAGTTGCTTTTGGATGGTCTCCATAAGCTCATTTGAAGCATGAACTCAAATTCTCTTTTAGCAGCTTTGAGTTTTTCTGCTGACAAACTCCTAGCTTTTGCGAAAACAGGTGGACCTTTTGTTTCAATATAGTGTTCGATTTTGTGTTTTCTAACCTTGTTATTTACAACATTTAACTGCAGCAATTCCGGAAATTCATCGAGGATATCTTTGTATGGTTCCTGTACTGCATTAACAATAGGAATATTTATCATCGTTTTGGAAACTAGGAATACCCGTCGTTTCCAGTAAGGTAGTATCACCGATCAGCTTACGGTTTTTGGAATCAACCCAAAGGTCAAAATGAGCCAGAAAATCCATGCCTACAATTGGTTTGTTTACCTCAGCGATTATAAATAACCAGTTCACCTTATCCGTAGCAAAATTCTTCATTTCACAAAAAAGCTGAGAAAGTTTTTTTTATCACCAGCTCAATATCAGTGAGAAGTTTTCAGTCTGTTGAGTTTCAGTCTCTGCGAAGATATAAATGAGTCGTTCCTTCATGGTGTCGTACTTGGCGTCTTTAGGCGGATGCGTTAGAATATCCGACACTTGCGATAAAATTCCTGTCTCGATTGAACTCACTACTTAATCAAACTTTTTTTATCCTCTCTGATCGATGCATTCCTAAATTGTGCCTCCAATTGCAAAAACCATATTTTTGGTTCAGGCTTCCAAAATAGCGTGGCTTGATGCGGTAGCGGTGTGGTTTGGTGTATACATCGTCCAAGTACGTGAAAAGCTACTGGCCGAGCATGACTCCACGTTAGATAGAGCAATACAAATCTGTCGTGTGTCTGAGCAAGCTTCGAAGAAGCTAAAAGAGCTGCAAGGAGGTGAAATAAAATCGAACGTGTGTTTAAAAAGAAACCTTCGCACGACTCAATGCAATCGCAACGTAATGGTGGTTTCGTTCCGCAAAGTGCAGGAACCCGTTTACACAATAAAAATTATGGTTTCGATTGTAAATGGTGTGGTAAAAATCATCCAGCTTTTTCACCCAGTGTTTAAAAAACATTGCAGTAAATGCCAAAAGGTAGGCCATTTTTCAAAAGTTTGTAAAACAGACTTTGAAATGATCTGAATGACAATGTACAAAGATCTGGTTGTATCAATGAGGATGGTGTCTATTTAGATGTTGTTACTTTGCATGTTGATTCAGTAAGAAATAGTGATTGGTTTGAAAATGTTGCAATATGCGGTAAAATATGGTGCCCATGAAATTAGATGCTGGTGCACAATGTTGTGTTATTAGTATTAGTTTAGCTAAAATAATTGATAGTCACTAAAAAATTATTACCAGTCCTAAAAAATTTGCAGAGCTTGCTTGAATTTTTATTCAAAAACTACTACTTAAAAGATCTTCCAAAAGTAACTAATAGAAATAAGGAAAGCTAAAAACTAGGTTTAAGTGTAAAGAGATTTATTTTAAGAGGTTAAAAACGAAACGTGCCACTTGCACCCATCACTGCTCACAGAGCATGCACTCGTTACAAACAAGAAGGGAAGAAAGAGTGATACTACATGATTGACCGCAGCCGTATATATAGTACCGCTCATTTACATATCTATACGGCAACCAGTCAATCATGTTGCATTTACATATTCTTCATGAACAATTATATAGTGTATTATTATATATTACATATTATAAAGTACATGATTAATATGGCCAAAAACTAGTTTATTTAATTTAGATTTACAATGGTATTAAATTAACCATGAAAATACTAAAAGTAAAACAAACCAAGCCTATTCAGCTCCGACTTTATTCTAACGTCGTTAATATGAGCTGAAGTGAAAAATTACTTGTTTACTAAAAATGTTTACAGGCACGTTGCCGAAATATTTACGGGAAATTAGAGAAAAGTAAGTTAAATGAAATCTTTATTTATTATTATTTTTTCTTTTTAAGTAATCAGCCAAAACTTTATTTCCCAATAATGGCCCGCCTTTCCTGTAAATAGGAAGACAACGTAAGTTTCAAAAATTGGCCCGAAAAATTTCATAATTATTTTGAAATACTATACTTCGTATTATTTCATGAAAAATTACAACAGAACACTCGTAAAAAAATACAGTTTCTTCAGAAAGTTCAAGTTACAATAATAGATGAGCAAAAATATTGATGCCTGAGCTGGACCTCAGACATGTAAAAGAAAAACACATTAGAAAAATTGTCAAATACAGTAATTATACAAAAATTCTATCCACAAGTGACTTTTAACCTACTTTTGGCAAGTTTTTTTTTAAATAGATCTGCAAGATTAAACTTTGTATTGACATATTCTAAAGTAAAAAGATTTTCCGGAACCAAATTTCTTAGAAAATGGTATTTAATGTCTATGTGTTTTGTACGATGATTCTCAATGATTGATTTAGAAAAGTTAATTGCTGCCTGATTGTCACAATATAAATGGCTTTTAAAATTAAGATTTAAAACATTTAAACCTTTAAACTCATTTAATATGCGTATTATTCAAACTAATTTTTTTAGCTTCTGTTAGAGATACATATTCTGCTTCAAGAGTGGACAGACTTACACAATTCTGTTTAAAAGTCCTCCATAATATGGGAGCTTCATCTACAAACAAAATCAACCCGCCAATTGAGATTCTATCGTCCCTGTTTGCTGCGAAACTAAAGCGTAGCATCACTAAAACACTTAATATTTAAACTATTGACATTTGAAAGATTCAATTTATAGTTCTTGGTTTGTATCAAATATCCTAACAATTTTAGAAGTATATTCCAATGAATAATACCGGGATTTGATTGAAATTGTGACAGGATGTTCACAGCATAACATAAATCAGATCTGGTTCTCCCAGCAATAAATGCAATACATCCCAATATGTTTCGATATGGTAATTTTAGACATTTCAGAACTTTCTTCACTTGAATTAGGGCATTGTGATTTGGACAACATTGTGCCAACTGAAATTGGTAATGAAGTAATTGGAAATTTATATTTTTTTTACATTTCATTAATTTTATTTATATATGTATTTTAATGAATAAACAAACTTTTACCATCTTGCTCAAATTCAACACCAAGGAGCTTGCGTCTCTTTCAAATACTTTGAATCGTCCGACAATTACAATTTTATATTATATAGAGATATTTCGTAAATATGGGGTTTTACAGATTTGTATGTTGACATTTATTTTAAGAATACGAAGTTCGCGGCATTTAAGGTGCTTAAAAAAACTCAAACCAAATGGTTGAAGTAAAAGGAAAAGTTCCCGCAGCATGTTTGTGTGACAGAGGCTAATTTTTTTCAGAGACTTTGAATAGAATGGACTGCGCTTCAATAGTAAAGCAGCTTAGGAATGGAAAACCGAAACCATTTTTTGAAAAACCTGTGTTTTGGCCTCGGTTAAAACTGGGTTTTTATGAGGCCTGTCCAGAGGCGCCGACTTATAAAAAATATTGGGGGGGCCCATACGTCTTGTCCCGGAAAATTTTCTAAATTTTAGATGAAAAGTAGTGTTTTTTAAAGTATTTTTAAACATTTTAGAGTCATATGCTGAACATTCATTAGAACCCCGAAATCTCGACACTCCGGGAAACTCAACAAGCATGACATTTTTTTTTTTTTTTTTGGCTTTGAAAAACGAAATAAAACTAACACTCAAACTTCGTAAAAAGCAAAAATAATTTACAGTAATAATTATGCTTATAGAATATTACTGTATGTACAACCCATCACTCCTGTAAGCTTAACACCCTTCAAGTCCCGAGTTTCCGGGGTTCTACTGTATTTTATATCATATTGATAAGTGAAATAGCTAATTACTTTGAATAAGGCACAGGGTTCACTAAATTAAAACAATATATCAAAGTTAATGCTAAAATACAGAGTGCCTAATACTTTCAGTCAAAAAGTATGTAACGGGTTAAGTAACAACGGGTTTTAATTTAGTCTTACTCCCTAAAAATATTTAATTATTTGGAAATAACTAATACAGTAATATAGTAACACAGTACTAAACTAGTATTAATGTTTCGAAACTGAAAATTCAACGTTCTGTATGTATTTATTTCTCTATTTAATAAAGATTTGTAATATTGCTCTAGGCTCTAAATACAACTATTAGGGTTAGAGTGTCTTTAAAAGGTGCAAATGTCGGCCGTCTGACTGACACTAAGAGACTAAAGTAAATGAATAAAATATAGTCATATAAGAGCAAACTAAGCACTAATCTCGGAACACTAAAGGCGAAACTAACTATGGTGGAAGCGAAAAGCACGAGCTAAGATCGCCACCAGCAATTCACAGGAAACTAGTCCCGTGAGTTTGACATGAGTTTGACGATAAGTTATTACGGCAACAGAAAGATGAAAATTACAGGTAAGCGCCGTAGACTGACAAAAATAAAAGAAAGGCGAAAACGCTAAGGTTCCACAAAGTAATATTAATAATATCCCAGTAATTATCGTCAAACAATGGAAATAAAAAATACACCAACTTATAATTTTTAAATTTTACAATGAATAATATAACAATTTTCCGAAATTATTGAGGGGGCTCTGCCCCCCTAAACAAATTTTTGAGGGGGCTCGGGCCCCCTCAGTCCCTATGGAGTCGGCGCCTATGGGCCTGTCTAATACGGAAACCGGATTTTTAAGGAAAAAAACGACGGAAACGGGAAAACCGTTTTTTTTCTTCTTCTCAAAAACCGCCATCCCTTGCAGATTAGCATTATGTCCTAAACATTTTAGTTGCTAGTATCCATAGTTGAAGTAAGTCTTATTGACTAACAGGAGACGAGACAAATTTACTTGTCAAGTGATGTTTATTTTAAAAGCATGGCATAGTCACTGTTTCTAAGCGCCCGCGCTCAGCACAACTGGGGTTTATATACTAAAAGCCCTCTGGCGATCGAATCCGGTCACACTTCGAGTTGCCAGACCCAATCGCCGCAGAGTATCCCTCCCAGTGAGTCCAGTGGCTGATCTAGGATTTTTCTGAGGGAGGGGCGCACCCAAAAACTTGCCTGAAAACCCAACTATGCTATCACAAAAGCTGGGACGCAACTAGAAAAAATTTCTAGGGGAAGGGAGGAGGGTTAAATTTTATCATTTTAGTTTTTAATTAAATTTTTTAAGTACAATTATTTTTTTATTAACATTATTTTATTTTTGAAGTACATTATTTTTTAATTTAATTATAAATGGTAAATACATAATTTTTACTAGTATTTTTTTTACTAATTACTATTTAAGAACTAACACTAGTTGTTACTTTACCTAAGTAACGTTAATTGTTAAATAGATTATTGATGAATAATTAAAAAAAAAATAAGTGCAATAAATAGGGCAAAAATCAATTAATGGGAATGTTTCAGATAATGGAACGCTCGTGTTTTCACTTTTCTATATACTGTGATTGCATTGGTTGCTGTGGTTTCACTCTAAAAATGACCGAAATAGATGAAGTTGATGATATTCTATGCAAGCTTTATTGAAGAAATGTTTTGAATAAGCAACAGCCTAGCAAGAAGTTGGCATTAAGTAGCTAACATATAAACAAGGCAAACAATGAATGTATATCTTGAAAATAGCATAGTTATTCGAAATATCTAACTATTAAATTGAATACGACATGTGAAAGCTAACCAATAACATAATCGAATGATTTAACATTTCAAACTTCACCGAAGTTAATTAATATTTTTAGTTAATATAATTACGCCGTACAGGTGCGAATCGCCGATGTGAAACAATTTTCAAATTATATGCATGTATGCCGTTATATAAAAATTGCAACCTAATTTTAACTTAAGCTGTGTTTAAGTTCCTTAATATTCCAAAAATAACTGCCAAACTATTAACGGTCCGTGCAGCCAAAAAATGTACTATGATTAATAATCTGTGTAGAGGGAGTGTGGCGATTTAATTTTGTCTAAATTTTTCCTTGAATTTTGTTTTCAATAATAATTAAAAAAAAAAACGGTCAACAGGTCTTGACGAGGGGGAGCTCGCCCCCCGCGCCCCCTGGCTAGATCCGCCACTGCCAGTGACCGAACGCGTTAACGACATACATATTTAAGATGACAATACAAATAATAATTGCAAATTAATAACAATCAATTAATATAATAACTTTAACTAATAATAATGCAATTTAAGAAATTATATATCCTTTTAACAAATATAATTCACTAACTAATTATGGTCGATAGATGTCTTGGAAAATGCACACGTCTGCCTGATATGGTCACAATAACTCTATTTTGACCAGAATCTCCTAGCAGAGAGTTCTTATTTGAAGGAATGTTTTTATCAGTCAGTTGCACTGCATCGTCCGACATCAAGTATGCAGGTTTTACTCTGTCAATTGACATTGTAGATTTTTTACCATTAAGTTCTATACACACTGTTTTCTTCGATCGTTTCACAATTTTATGTGGTCCCGTATAAGGCTGTCGCAAAGGTGGCCTGACACAATCCACCCTCAGGACACATGAGTGCAAGTTTTAAGAGACGGATTCACATATGTCCTCACTGAACCATGACAGATGTTGTCACAGGGCTGAGATTCCGCATAGCTATCCACAATTGATTCACAAATTCTTCATTGCCAAACTGAATCTTGGAATTATCGATCATATCACAGGGCAATTTCATTCAGAGTCATGCCGTACACCTTTTCTGCACAAGAAGCACCGATATCTCCCTTGACCGCTGTGCGTATTTATGCGTATTCCCAGTAGGACAATTGGAAGGATATCTGTAAATCTGGAACTTTCGTGTGCCTTGATGGAGGATTTCAGATGTCGATGGAATCGCTCCACCAATCCATTGGCAATCGGGTGGCAAGCAGTCGTTTGTATTCTGTTGGTCTCGAGCATGTTGCAGAACTCCCTTACAGTGATAACGCATCTGTGATCCTTGGTCGGTCGTAATCATCGCAGGACACCCAAATCGTGAGATCCAGCCGCTGAAAACTGCTTGGCAAATCGTAGTAGCTTTCATGTCCCCGATCGGAATGGCTTCTGGCCATCGAGTAAACCTATCCACCATAGTTAACAGGTATCTGTATCCGTCGCAAGGTGGCAGTGGACCCGCAATGTCAAGATGAACGTGTGAAAATCTCGCATCTGGCAAGGAGAATGTACCCAACGGTGCTCGCGTGTGCCTTTGTATCTTTGATCTCTGGCACGGCTCGCAGCACCTTGTCCATTCTGCTATTTGACGTTTCATATCTGGCCACACGTATCTTGAACATATTAGCTTAGTGGTTGCTGCAATTCCAGGATGTGAAATATTATGTAAATGCTCGTACACTAATCTGCGAAAAGCTGTTGGTACAAACGGCCGAGATACACCAGTTGAGGTATCACACCACACATCGGAGCACGATAATTGACATGGTCTACACTCCAACTTAAGTGATGTAGATCTGTTTCCTTGCAACATTTTTTGCAATTATGGGTCATCTTTTTGACAGGCCGCTAACTCATCTAACTATAGAAATTCAGATTTGGTTATAGAGCTTACTTCTATCCTAGAAAGTGCATCCGCGACCACGTTTTCCGATCCTCGCACATGCCTAATATCGGTCGAGTATTGCGATATATAGTCTAAGTGGCGCAATTTCCTTGGAGAACATTTATCAGGGTGTTGTTTAAATGGGTATATCAAGGGTTTTTGGTCTGCAAATATTTGGAACTCTCGTCCTTCCAACATACATGTTTAAATTTCCTGATCGATGAATATATGGCAAACAATTCTCTGTCATACGTCAACCATTTAAATTGTGCCTTGTTTAACTTCATTGAAAAGAAAGCGGGAGGTTCCCATTTACCTTCCGAATTTTGCATTAATGTGCCTCCTACGGCAAAGTCGGAAGCATCTACCCAAACGCTCAATTTTCCCTCCGGTATCGGATGTCTTAAGAGAGCATGTGCGATAGATTGTTTGGCCTCCTGAAAGGCTTTTTCAGACTTTTTGTCCCATTGTAATTGCTCAGTATTTTTTCGTTTGACAGCTTTCTGCCCTTCTAAAAACTTAACCAAAGGCGCAAGAATATGGGCTGCTCTGGGTACGAATCGTCGGTAGAAATTGAATAGGCCTAAGAATTTCCTCAATTGGGTTAGCGTCTTCGGTTGAGGGTAATCAATGATACACTTAACCATGTCGGAAAGTGGTTCTATACCCTTCACAGAAAGTTTAAAACCCAAAACCTCAATTTCAGTTTTGCCAAAACTACATTTGTCAACCCCAATACAAAGTCCGTAACCCTCGAGTCTTCGGAACAAAGCCCTTAAATGCTCTAGGTGCTGCTCCGAATTCTTAGATGCAATTAAAATGTCATCTACAAAAGCGTATACCCCAGATAACCCACGAGTGACTTCATCTATAAAACGTTGAAACGTTGACGCCGCGTTGCACAACCCAAATTGCATACGGGTGCTTTTGAAAAGCTCAAAGGGTGTGTAAATCGCAGTTTTGTGAATGTCATCCTCGTTGATAGGGATTTGGTGGTACGTCTTTACTATATCTACATGGCTAAATATTTTTGCGCCATGTAACTCAGCAGTAAAATCAGATACGCATGGGATTGGGTACTTTTCTTTAACCGTCTGTGCGTTTAAAAATCGAAAATCTCCCACCGGTCTCCATTCCAAAGTCCCCTTTTTGGGAACCATGTGCAGTGGGGACGCTTAATTACTTTTAGATGGTCTCATATGACCCAATGCCATCATATTCTGAAATTCTGCTCTGGCTATTTTCAATCTATCGGGAGCTAATCTCCTTAGGCTTTGCCACAACCGGAGGACCTCTTGTGTTAATGAAATGCACAGTATTGTGCTTAACCGGTTGGTTCGGATCTGGTAGTTTTGTGATCGAAGAAAAATTTGACAGTAATTTATAATAACTCGAATTCGAATTATTACACATCGTTTTTACTGAATGTGTACCTGCGCTTTTTATTTGACCTTCAACTTGAAATTTTGTTTTAAGATCGACGAGACATTTGCTCCAAAGATACGGTACCAATTCGAAATTGGAGAAAATCCGCTCCAATGATTGGTGTAGAAACGTTTGCAATTAAAAAGGTCCACAAAAATTTCTGTGCAATTTAAAATCCAGTGAAAGTGTTTGCTGCCCATATACATTTATTACGGATGAATTAGATGACTTAACGCTTGAACGGGGTTATTCCGTTTTTGGTAATTATTTGCAGGAATAAATAAAACGTGTCCGAACCTGTATCGACCGAAAACGAAACGTTAGTTTTCCGGTCCCGCACGAACAGGCGACGCGAAATGCCACTGGGCAAAGAATATGCCGCCTCTACTCTCTGCCGTAGGCGTTTCCCTTATATGAACATTGTGAAACACATTTATCTTCTCTGCACTTACTACCGAATCGGCGATGGTACCAACAAAAATCCCGGTTATTGGACATACTCCGTCGGCGGTTCCGAAACCCGTTCTTGCGAAAAGGAGATTGACTTCTGCCAACTGATAGTTGATCAACACGTTTATTCAATTTATTAATTTCGTCTCTCCTCGAACGAACTACTGGTTCCGCCGACAGAAAATATCCCGGTAGGTGTTGGGGTAACTTCTAAAATCCTATCCGCAATTTCCGCAGCCTTGTCCACGTTCAGTTCAGACACGGCATCCAAAATGGTCTGTACCGATGTGGGCATACGCTGCAGAAATAATTCCAGCATTACCTTTTCTGGAACCTTAAAGCAGGCAGCACATTGGAGCGGCAAGTCGAGCGAACAATTGCCGCGGCAAACCGGTCTGAGGGCGGTTTTCTCTACTGCGCAAGCGCGAAAGAGCTGCCGCTCGGAAAACCGCGGCGAACAATTTCCCGATCGCTCCTCTGAGTGATTTTTGGAAGCGTTGTTTAGAAACCTCTTTCGCGCATGCGTAGTTATAGATATTGGAGGTTTATTTGGTCCGATGCCGAAAAGCTGTTATAAGCTTCCATTCATGACGTTTCGAGAACACCGAGGATAGTTTAGTTAGAGGAACTAGATTTTTCGGCATTTTTTTACATTGTTTTGCATTTAATTTGTTATTATTTAATAGTGGTTTTGCAATGTAAGCATAAAATCTTTTATCATATTCAATATTTCTTTTAATTTTCGACGTCAAATTTAGTACACCAAAGGAAAAATTGTATAGTATTTTCTGAACCATTTTAAATCTTTCATCAAAATTATGAAACGTACACAGATAATTAAAAGCTTATTGGTAAATTTCACCTTTAAGAAAGAAATAAATATACTTTGAACAAAGAGTGACTAAATGATCAAGCAGCTTCTTACATTCTGAGCATGCGCCAAAGCGGTTTCACCACGTGAAAATTTCACCACTAGGACCCGAGCGACAAAACGTGAGGGGGAAAATGTTCGCTGCGGCTTTTCTTAACGCATGCGCAGTCCGAAAAATCGCTCGCTTCAAATTTCGAGCGGGCAACCTCTCCAATGTGCTGTCCGCTTAAGGGTTTCAGCACGATGCTTCATGTCCCGCACCAACTCAGATGGCTTTCGAGAGCCTAGTTCTTCAATGGAGAGCAGTTGCCTAATCTCCTGTTGATCTCATTCGCTCGACCTGTTAATCAACTCGGTTTTTAGATTCCATATGGGTCTTGTTCATCAGGCTTCATCAACACGTCCCGAACTAGTGTTGCAATTTCCGGTGGTAAATGGGATACAATATAGTTATATTTAGTCTTTGATTCCGTGATCGGTTTTGGGACAGCCAGCTGAAATGTACTTTCGCACATCACAAACCACAAAGCTGGATCCGACCGATTGTGCACCGAAATCTGGACTGCGTTTACTTCGGCCATGTGCAATGTTCAAAATGAATGCATATTAATCTACTTCTATAACTTTAAAAACGTTCAACTCACCCAAAGATTATACGCTATTCCAATATAAATCCAGACCATTAACCAAATATTAGTATTAAAATATTGAAAAATATTATTGAAAATATTAGCATTAAACTTTATTCTAAAATAATCCCAGCAATAAACTAAATTTTTAGTAAACACTATTCCCTATTAATTTGTAAACAACAATAGGAAACAGTTCTAGGATTCAGTGACGTGCTGCCGGAGCATTCTTCAATCAGCTCGAATCGCCATGTCAACACCAGGTATCACAACATACCGCTGGCTTCATGGTATTTTTACTCTTGCTTCCAGTTTATCAGAACGAAGGACGTTTCGCCTATCTAAATCATAAACCAGAAGACAGGTCCGTCTGCAAAGTCACCAATATTTAGTTGCTAGTATCCATTGTTGAAGTATAGTTAAAGTAAGCCGTGTTGACTAACAGGAGACGAGACAAATTTACTTGTCAAGTGATGTTTATTTTAGCAGCATGGCATGGTCACTGTTTCTAAGCGCCCGCGCTCAGCACAACTGGGGTTTATATACTAAAGGCCCTCTGGCCGTCGAATCCGGTCGCACTTCGTGTTGCCAGACCCATCGCCACAACATCACAAATCGCCAAGAGGAGGAAGGTTGCTACATATAACATAACTTAACGCTGCAGTTTCGTTACGAACTATTCCAAATTAGAATTTATTCCTGAATATCATCTGGAAAACCGAAGTGGTGACTTGAATCTTAATCCAAGTCACGTGGTATTCTACAAATCACAGCCGCTTGGTGTTTTTTTTTTATGTTTTTGCCGAAGATTTTTTTATTTTTCTCTTTTAGCTTTAATAATAAATATTTAATTACATTCTTTTAATCAGATCTTCTTCAAAAAGTGTAGAAAACACGAAATTTTCCTATTCGATTTTTTTTAAAAAACTATTACCATTACCAACCATATTACCATTGGAACGAAAGTTATAGAGACGCCTGAAAATATTCACCTTGTCAATAACCAACTTATATTACACCAACTTATGTGTTTATGTTTGAATGTGATTTTTGCAGGTCATTTTTATATTTGAGAGGTTTCTTTTAAAGAAAAGCTAATTAGCATTCTTTAACATTTTCTTTAGGTTCTCTAAAAATCACGATGTCGCCAACTTGGCAACATTAAAAAGTCACCGACCACGGATCTGGGATTTTATCTGTTATATAATCAACACTCTACAAAAATCTTCTTAGTGTACTTTTGAATTAATTTTTAATAAAGAGTCCACGTAATTCAATTGTTCAAGTAATCTTAAATAGATGTACAAAAGCAAAGGAATAATCTGATATCTATTAGGAAGATCTTTAAAAAAAAGCGATTCATCCTTTGTTCCTTTCCAGGCTTCTTAAAATACCATTAGATTGTCGGCCTCATGTGTTCAGGTCGTTGTGGAAAAACTAGCCATACATGCGAGTCAAACGTGGACTGTGTGAGTTAAATAATGAGGACACTTTTGGTTTGCCAATGCTCAGTAGTCCATTTTTTTATGTCTCTTTTTTTGTGATTAATGCCTAATAGTTTAAAGGTACTTTTTCTTTCTATTTCAGGTGTTACTTCTCGCCCTTCAACTGCTTTGGAGAGCAAACTTGTCCGCCACCAATAGTTACTCTCGGTGATGGTTGTCAAAATCATGGAACCATTTTGCATGAATTGCTCCATTCAATTGGCTTTCCACACGAGCACCAGAGACCCGATCGAGACAGATACATAAAAGTTTACCGTGAAAACATTAAGGAAGGTAGATACAGCGCGTCCCAAAAGTTTATGGACTGCTCTGTTTTTTAAATTTTATAATAGGAAAACGCTTTGCAAGATTTTTTTAAATTTTAATTATCTAAAATATAAATACAATATCGGTACTGTACACAAATAAAATAACAACATCACAGATTTCGTGAAAATGTAAAAAAATATAAATTTGGCCGTCCCAAAAGTTTATAGACAAGACCATTTTTTCATTTAATTTTGCACTATTGTTAAAATTTTCAAACTGTTCTTCATTATCACTTGAAAAACTTGATTAGGCATACTTAAAACAAGAGTTTGGAGAATTTCGGGCTTCAAATTAAACCAACTTTGTTTAATTTGCATCTTTAGATATGGAACTCTTCCAAATTGGCGCCCATTTGCATAAACGTCCCTCGAAAGTATTTCCCAGATTTTTTCCATGGGGTTCAGGTCAGGACTTAAAGCTGGCCACTTCATAACTTTAACATTACGGTGTCTAAACCACTGCATAGTGGAGTTAGAGACATGAATGGAGCTGTTGTCTTGTAGATATTTCCATTTATTTCCCCCTAGCACTCCCCAAAAGGAAGTAAGTGGGCTTCAAGAGTTCCTTGATAATCGTCAGAATATTTTCACCCTTTCAAAAAAGCAATATCAATAATTGTTCCGTTGAAGAAGAAGGCTCCCCACACCATTACTAAACCATCTCCTTGTTACCTGCTTAAAAAGGGCCTTCGTTCCTTCTGAAGATTGTACCAATAGTACTTCCGTCCATCGGGGCCATCTAAATTAAACTTTTTCTCGTCACTGAAAACCAAACTTAGTCATTCGTCTTTGTAATGTATGCAATTTCTTGCCCACTTAACTCGAGCATCCTTATGGCGTTTTGTAAGCTTTGGCGTGCGTCGCGTTTTATGATATTTTAAAAATTTACTTGCTTTTAGCCTTCGGCAGACTGTAGATTTTGATACTGAAGCTGTAATATCTTTAGCTGTAGGTCGTACAGACAAATTTTAGGTCGAAACAAGTCTTAAAATTTCTCTGTCTTGCCTCTTTGTTGTCGTTTTAGGTCTTCCAGGACGAAATATTGGTTCAAAATTGTCACGTTTCACTGGGATTTGATAAATTCCTGCTTTGCTACGCTTAATTCTTTTAACAATATCTACAACTCTCATCCCACGAGCTTTTAAACGATGAATTTGTGAAATTTCATTTTTCGTAAATTGCAAGTTGGCGGGCATCTTTGCAATTAATCAAAAAAGGAACAACCCACTAGCTTTTATCTCAGGAAGCTATTACGTCACGTGTACAAATAATAGAATATGCAAATTTATATTTTTATTAATAAAAACAGGTTTTAACACCTTTTGTCCATAAACTTTTGGGACAGCACTTTTTGGTCTTTATTTTTTAAAAATAAATTTATGATCTTTTAGAGTTGTTTGAACGTTTTATTATTTGAAATACCCTCTTAGATATTTGCATAAATTATTTGGTCATTCACACTCGCTTATTAATCAGTGAAACTTGGAAAAAACGGCTGTCTATAAACTATTGGGACGCGCTGTATAACACCAACAATAAGGTTATCAGAAAGTTATACCGACCTAGTGATTTCTTTTTCAATATACTATACTTGTTTTTTTTTAATATAAACATGAAAAGATTTTTAAGTTTATGCTATGAGATAATATAAAATTCTGCGGTTGAGCTATACGTATCTCTCTCTATGAAGAGGTTTAGTTTTGATACAGGAACCTCTTGCGTGCTAGCCCAATACTGAACCGTCTGCAATATGGTATTTAAGGGGTCACAGGAGTCTTAAAAATGTGCAAAGAAGATACTACATAGCATAGTTTGATCTCTCTTGTAATTTTTTAACTACTCAATAAATGAGTATAATTTTTTTTAATGTAATTCTACAAGATTTATATATTATAAAACAAGTTTTAAAATTTATGAAACTTTAGCCAAAACTAAAATAAATGATATTAAACATGAAGGTACTTGAACACACTGTGATTAGGCTTGCGCGGCAAATTGTGAGATCAAAATTGAACACATGACCAAGAAAATGACCTTATATTGTACAAATATGTACAAACTAGGACTTATACCTAAATTCTCAGCTCAATTTTAATTAGAAATTATTTTAAGAACTTTTTTCTAAGAAAATTAATAAAAATTTAAAAATTTTGATTTTAAATTTTTTTAAAAATAATTTCTAATTAAAATTGAGCTGAGAATTTAGGTATAAGTCTTTGTTTGTACATATTTGTACAATATAAAGTCATTTTTTTATTCATTTTTTCAATTTTGACCTCACAATTTGCCGCGCAAGCCTAATCACAGTGCGTTCAAGTACCTTCATGTTTAATATCATTTATTTTAGTTTTGGCTAAAGTTTCATAAATTTTAAAACTTGTTTTATAATAAATAAATCTTGTATAATTACATATAAAAAAATTATACTTATACATTGAGTAGTTAAAAAATGACATGAAAGATCAGACTATGCTTTGTAGTATCTTCTTTGCACATTTTTAAGACTCCTTAGACCCCTTAATCGGCCTTGACGGCTTGTATTGGGTATTTGTGCTGACCGCCACACCTTGGAGGGCTACGCCAAATCGGCTTACGATGTTAACTTATTTTCACTGTATGAAATTAAATAAATTTTTTTTATTCAATTTCTTTAAATAAAATTTTTTAATTATATTTCCGTAGTGGAGGGTTATAAAGGTCCCCTGAGAATAAAGCTCTAGATTAGCGGTCACCAGTCGCCAACTGGCGACTATTACGTCGAAAGTGGCTACCTAAAAATCGTATTCCAGTCGCCAAAAGTGGCGATCATAATATTTCCTTTTTGTTCCAACAAATAATTAATACTAAAGCTGCATTTCTAAAATAATAATAACAAAACGCTCCGATTCTTGAGAAAGAAAGACTTGATAAGTTGCTTATCGGTGAAATTTTTCCCTCACCCATGACATTGACCGGTGTTTTGTGTGACGTCACTGAGTCAGCCTCCATATGGCGTTAATGGAGCTGTGCGATGAAAATCTTAAATACAAATTTTGATTTTTAAATCTTGCTTTGCGATCTCGGCAATTTACAGGTGATTGATTTACTGCTGGTTAAGATCTCAACTATTCATTTAAACAATTCTGATCTGAGAAAAATTCTTAAACAATCGTGGGCGACGTCAAAAATTCTCCTAAACTAATAGTTGAACTGTATGTACATAAAATAATTTTCTCCTTTCAATAATGGCCAATCACATCAGACTTACATATTTGATATGATTCTTCTTTTTACTGTCAATCTTTTCACATCAAAAATGTCTAATAAAGTTTTGTTTTGTTGAAAATCGCACTCTTTTTTGTCGTATATACTTAAATTTAAAACTGGCTACAAAAAATTCAAATGTGGCTACCATGGTTTTCCCCTACTGGCTACAATTAAAAAATTCCCAGTCTAGAGCATTACCTGAGAACTTCAAATTTTGAAATTTTGTAAAGTTATAAAATTAAAAAAAAAATACCTATGTTGCTGAAAAACCTGACAGTCTGGCGACAGGTTTATACGACTGAATCCCTCAATAGGTTAAATAGAAACCCACTATTATCATGCAGTGTTTTTTTTTCACGCAGATCCCCTTTTTTTTTAATGGCACTACGATCAAATAGAATATATCAAAAACATATTTTATGTTCTGTTATTATTTATGTAATAAAATGATCTGATTAACCTTAGGTGATAAAACCAAGGCTATTATCCTGTTAAAATATAATACTAATTGTAAACGGGCAAGTGGATAGTTTCGACTTTAAACTTTAAGAAACGTTTCCACAATATGTTTTCGAGGCTTCCAAAAGCTATTTCAATAATAACCTAAAATCGTTACACCTAAAACCATTTACGATAAATTTTTTTTCAGGTAAAAAGGATCAATATGATATACTGCCTGCAGAAACGTTTCCCTGGAAAGTTGAGGATTTTCCTTTTGACTTTTCTTCAATCATGATGTACGGTCCAACTTACTTTGCTGAATATGATGATCGTCCAACTATGAAAACTCCAGATGGAAGAGAATGGAAAGTTAACCGCACCAATTTGTCTGAAATAGACAAAAAAAAGCTGAAATCGTTGAAGAAAAAAGCCGAAAATACAGGTGTTTGCACACTAAATTAGTTTGCTTAATTTGTCTGTTCATAACTCCTCATCTTTGCATGTTTAACCATCTAATGCATACTGTTGCCATATGGCAACAAATAACATAATCCACTTTATTCTATTAAAGCAGAGGAGCCTCTCGACAAATCTGTGTTTTATTTTTTTCATCTATTACATTCCATTTTGATGTTTTATTTACTAAAAACCCTCATGGATGACAGTAGTAAAAGTGTATTCAAAATTAAAGAGTGAAGGTTTTAACTGTTGTGAAATTACGTCTTTTGCAGTATTCAAAGTATAATAATATTAGTACTAAATACAAATAAATTGTCTTGAAAGAATAATTATAATTCAAGATGGTTATTTTAAAATATATTTAGAAGTTTTCTCTAGTCATTCTTATCAAAATTAGAATTTTGTAGTTGGTTTTTCCAAAGGGCAAAAATTTTAAAAACTTGTATATAGGGTAGCAGGGGTAGTTAACATTTATATTACGGCTTGTGTGCTTGATCAGAGACCCGCTTATAAGCCTTCCGTCAAATAACACAGACACAGAAAGAGTTTTACTGTCACAAAGAAAAAAGGAAGTACACCCAGGGCGAAGGCGGGAATCAAACCCGCACTCGTTACAGCGCACAGACTGCTGGCCTGCGATGCTAACCACTCTTTCATCTGGGCCCTCAGTTAACATAGAATTCGGTAACCTGAACTATTTAGTCTCATTCTTTTCGAGTTCACGATAACAAAATTCAACTAAATAAAAGCTTGGTACACGGGGAGAACTAAACATTGCAGCACCGATACCCAGAGGCGCCGACTTATAAAAAATATTGGGGGGGCCCATACGTCTTGTCCCGGAAAATTTTCTAAATTTTAGATGAAAAGTAGTGTTTTTTAAAGTATTTTTAAACATTTTAGAGTCATATGCTGAACATTCATTAGAACCCCGAAATCTCGACACTCCGGGAAACTCAACAAGCATGACAATTTTTTTTTTTTGGCTTTGAAAAACGAAATAAAACTAACACTCAAACTTCGTAAAAAGCAAAAATAATTTACAGTAATAATTATGCTTATAGAATATTACTGTATGTACAACCCATCACTCCTGTAAGCTTAAAACCCTTCAAGTCCCGAGTTTCCGGGGTTCTACTGTATTTTATATCATATTGATAAGTGAAATAGCTAATTACTTTGAATAAGGCACAGGGTTCACTAAATTAAAACAATATATCAAAGTTAATGCTAAAATACAGAGTGCCTAATACTTTCAGTCAAAAAGTATGTAACGGGTTAAGTAACAACGGGTTTTAATTTAGTCTTACTCCCTAAAAATATTTAATTATTTGGAAATAACTAATACAGTAATGTAGTAACACAGTACTAAACTAGTATTAATGTTTCGAAACTGAAAATTCAACGTTCTGTATGTATTTATTTCTCTATTTAATAAAGATTTGTAATATTGCTCTAGGCTCTAAATACAACTATTAGGGTTAGAGTGTCTTTAAAAGGTGCAAATGTCGACCGTCTGACTGACACTAAGAGACTAAAGTAAATGAATAAAATATAGTCATATAAGAGAAAACTAAGCACTAATCTCGGAACACTAAAGGCGAAACTAACTATGGTGGAAGCGAAAAGCACGAGCTAAGATCGCCACCAGCAATTCACAGGAAACTAGTCCCGTGAGTTTGACATGAGTTTGACGATAAGTTATTACGGCAACAGAAAGATGAAAATTACAGGTAAGCGCCGTAGACTGACAAAAATAAAAGAAAGGCGAAAACGCTAAGGTTCCACAAAGTAATATTAATAATATCCCAGTAATTATCGTCAAACAATGGAAATAAAAAATACACCAACTTATAATTTTTAAATTTTACAATGAATAATATAACAATTTTCCGAAATTATTGAGGGGGCTCTGCCCCCCTAAACAAATTTTTGAGGGGGCTCGGGCCCCCTCAGTCCCTATGGAGTCGGCGCCTATGCCGATACCTAGAAAGGCGCCTTCACTCGGAGCCTCTGCTTCACTTCCATACAGGGCGCTGATGAGCCGGTTAAACAACGATTACATTTTCATATGCATGAACATGGAATTACTTTAAGGTGGTATATGTTCGGTCTTACGTGATCCATTAATAAGATGGTTAGACGAAACAGAACTTTCAAAGGTAATCACCATGGCTTGACGCTTTAACACACTTGACAGAATCAATTGTAACTATAAATTTTAAATGGGACATTTTGTTAAATATTAAAAAACGATCTTATTAAGGCGCCTTCCTTTACATACAACCGCCAAACGGCCTCGTATATATATATAACGCGTGCATTTCCCAATATATTATTAATCTAACAAAATCCAATTATAAATCCAAACACCCAAGAAGTATTGGGATGCCTATGATATCACTCGCATATCATCAGGGGCGCCGACTTATAGAAAATATTGGGGGGGGGGGGGGCCAAGCGGGGGTGTTGTCACGGGAAATTTTCTAAATTTTCGATGAAACATAGTGAGTTTTTAAGCATTATTTTAGAATCATATGCTGATCATTCATTAGAACCCCGAAAGCTCGACTCTCGATAACTCGACACTCCGGGAAACTCGAAAAGCCTGACAAATTTTTTGGCTTTGAAAAAGGAAACAAAACAAAAACACGGTCGTTATTTTCGTAAGAAGCTAATTAAATTTACAGTAATAATTATGCTTATGGACTATACCTGTACATCCTTCACTCCTGATCAGCGCTGTATTCGTAAAATTTGCACAGGGTATACTGTGCCTAAATAAAAAAAAATGAGAGGGTATACTCTTAATATAAGTTGGTACTTGGTAATAAAATTTACAAATATATGCTACTGTAGTTCAAACTTATTCACATAAGCAAACTTATTCACATAACACACAAGAGAACGCACTCGGTCAGTTCAAAATACAAACAAAACTCTTTTTGCTAATGTTACACCTACACTTTTAATAAAAAAAAGACACCTACCGGTCACGTGACCGGTAGGCGCCAAACAAAAAGAGAAAAAAATACAGAGTAGAAAAACGAATAAAAATTAAGATTACGTAATATTGATATTCTGACACGCTGAATGAAACTATCCTAATTTTATGATTTTACAATGCATAATATAACTAATAACTTTCTTAAATTATTGGGGGGGGGCGCCCCCCTAAACGAATTTTTGAGGGGGCTCGGGCCCCCTCAGACCCTATGAGCTGCGTTTACACAGCAAGAATCTTACCCAGGTCGTTTTCACCCAGCAGTAGGGATAACCACGATAATTAGGGAATACCAAACAACCTAAGAAAATGCGTTTACACACGTCTTTGATGTTTACCCGGGTATTCGGCAGTGCAGTAAGAATATAATGGAATTCAAAATAACTATTTCAACAAATTTCTGTCTTTTTAATTATTATCATACTTCTTTTAAAAAAAATTTCCGGCATAATTATTATACCCTGACACGATTTCTTCAATAATATCCTAACACATTTGAAGTTTTCTGAAATCATTGTATCTAAGTTTATAATTTTATTTAACTGCTCAGTTGCATGTACCATTCATACACAACTTTTTTAAAATTTTATTCCTACTGAGAAACCAAAATAATAATAATAAAATAGCTAATAAAGAAATATTTATTTTGATTTAGAGCATCGATACCAAAGCAATAGTGCTGCCATCTATTGTTTAGTAATTTAGAATATTTATATTGTCTATTTGTACTATGGCATTTTAATTAACAAACAGTTATGCAATCAATAACTAAAACATTAAAGTAAAGTACATGAAAACTTAAAAAAAACATTAAAATATCTGTTTCTTAACAATTACAATTGAGCCATGCCATACTCTTGGTTTCTACATGCTACACAGCGACATTAATGGCGGCCATCGGTTTTCGCTACGGATCACTGATCATACCCGGGTAGGATCTCGCTTTCCCACCTCTCGACCAGGGTGATATGAAACCCACTGCATATCATGGGTGGTTTTAAACTTCTTTTGATACTCTGTGCGGAATCGTATTTATGATGTATCATTCATACACATACTGTCATCGGATATTTAAAAAAAAAAAAATTAATGAGGATTCTAAAAAAAACATGCGTCAAGGAGTATAAGGGCACCTTTAATTTCACACACCGTTTTTAAACTTTTTGCTAATATTTCTCAATTTTCTGAGTAAAATAGCGCCCTGTATATGAGACTTATGCCGCGGCCATATGCACTCTAAAGATGGTGTGGTCTACAGCCCTGACGCCGTGGGCTCTAAGTTTGCGTTGCATGCCAGGTTAGGTTTCGGCCACGCCACTTGACCGCGTTCCTAAAATGTGAGACTCATTGTCAATAACCCTAGAGTACTTCTAGTGCAAAATTATCAATAAAACTAAATGTCAGTAAAAAAGGCATTTTTTAAAACCTTTTAAATGTGGGTCTTGTTTATCAATCTTGAAAACCTGGTGCTGAATATTATTTGAATTGTTTCATTTTAACGCTACGATATCACATAAAGGGCCCTTGGACTTCGCTGTTTAAAATATCAATTCTTGGTGCCGAATATTATTTAATTATTTAATAATCTTTATCGTGGTTAGCGTTCGTTTCTTTCTGTTGTTCTCTTTATTAGTTTCAACTCAGACCTAAGGCTACATGTCAAATGTCAGAACTATTTTCACACTCCAAAGAAAATTTAGACAAAATATATGCATCGTTTGCGATTTTGAAGTATACTTTCTCACCATATTATGCGATTCAGCTGCTGTTTCTACTAAGTTTGTGCTGGTTGGACCTCGATTTGTTATGTGTTTTGAAGTTTCCCGGGTATCAAACGTCCAAATAAAAAGTGTAGGTTGAAGGTTGCACATTTGACATCAGAAACCTTTTACTTTTTTTGCTTGATTGTATCTTTCTGATTAGATTTTTTTTTGTTTGAAAGGTATGATATCCGAGACATCTTTGTACTTCTTGTCCATTTATACGTTTAATAGTTGCAGAGGGTCGCGTCAATGTAGTTGAATTTGTTGGTTTGAGCTCTAAAAATACATTTTTTGCTATGAATGATCAAGTTCTGACAGTTTTTTGTGATTTAAAATCTAGATATCAGAGACATATCTTTGTGCTTTTTGTAGATCCGAATATTTTTGAGTAGGTATTAAAGTAACAATTGCCAAGGCCATAAGCAATTTTATAGTTAATTCATTACTTCTTGTTTTATTTTGTCGCATGAATTCTTCCTAAAATAGGTATAATTGTATTTACTTTTGAACGATGATAAACACTTTATATGTGAGCCAAGATTAATTTAAGTTTGGCTACGAATATGCGGGAAGAGGGGGCGGGGCGCCCTTTGAAGCCGGAAAGGGCCGGTAAAACTGCGCCCTTGTTAGGGAGCCAGTCCGGCCTTGGGTACACCCTTGCAAGTCTGTAAAGGACAACATTATATCGTGCACTGTCGCTATATCCGTCCTTCTACTTAAGGGGTCATAGGAGTCTTAAAAATGTGCAAAGAAGGTACTGCAAAGCATATGCTGATCTTTCATGTAATTTTTTAACTACTATATATGTAAGTATAATTTTTTTATATGTAAGTCTATAAGATTTATTTAATATTAAACAAATTTTAAAATTTATAAAACTTTAGCCAAAACTAAAATAAATAATATTAAACAAAAAGCTATTTGAACACTTTGGGATTAGTCTTGCGCGGCAAATTTTGAGGTCAAAATTGAAAAAATGACCAAGAAAATGACTTTATATTGTACAAATATGTACAAACAAAGACTTATACCTAAATTCTCAGCTCAATTTTAATAAGAAATTATTTAAAGAACTTTTTTCTAAAAAAAATTAATAAAAATTTTAAAATTTTGATATAATTTTTTTAAAAAAATAATTTATAATTAAAATTGAGCTGAGAATTTAGGTATAAGTCTTTGTTTGTACATATTTGTACAATATAAAGTCATTTTCTTGGTCATTTTTTCAATTTTGACCTCAAAATTTGCCGCGCAAGCCTAATCCCAATGTGTTCAAATAGCTTTATGTTTCATATCATTTATTTTAGTTTTGGCTAAAGTTTCATAAATTTTAAAATTTGTTTTATATTAAATAAATCTTTCAGAATTACATATAAAAAATTATACTTATATATTGAGTAGTTAAAAAATTACATGAAAGATCAAATTATACTTTGTAGTACCTTCTTTGCACATTTTTAAGACTCCTATGACCCCTTAACTTCCAGAAAAAACAAGAAAAAATCGTTATGAAAGTTTTCGCTGCATTGTAGCTTATTTAAAGGGAAAATAGCTTGTACAAGGGTTACGCGCTGCGATAAAGCTAGAAAATTATGAAGATATGCCGACTGTGTGCGGCAGAATGATCAGGGAGCTGGCCAGTCAGTTGGAAAGTTCCGGGTTCGAATCCCTGTATGTGCACACAACACAAATATGGATATTTGTGCTGTGTGCACATCTGGGATTCGAATCCTGTATGTGCACACATGGGCGCAGTGTACGTTTGTCTGTATTTGTCCTGAGAACAATGCTACACACGTGCTATAGTTAAATGTGTGGAGTCAAAAGTCCCGAATGAGAGCACGATGGCGCCCCTGTCATGTAACGACCAGGTAACTTGATCAGGGTCTTGAATTACGAGGCGTAATTGGTTGCTTCAATCTTCCATGAAGGCTAGAAATAGACAGCAGGAAACGTACAGCCTAGCCTAATTCAACTAAAGAAATCAAACCGGAAAATCATTATACCACTCAACCATAACCATACCAACTAAATAACCATACCAACTAATATGTAGCCGGCCCGCCGGCGCAGTGGTTAGTGTGCTAGCCTTTGGAGCTGCTGGGCTCTGGTTCGAATCCCGGTAAGGGCATGGATGTTTGTGCTTGTCAATAAATGTTGTTATTTGTCTATGTGTTTGTGTCGTCCTTCTTTGTGTGTCTCTTGTGACTGTCTCTTCTGGCGAGCTGGGTAATGGGCTATAAAGCCTACATTCTCCCTTCTAGAGGGCGCAATCACTGTCATTTGTCAAAGAAATATGTAAGTAATTCTCGTTTTGACAGTGGCATGAGATGAAGTTCAGAATTGTCTGATTTTTCAGATTTTTAGGTATGCTCTGCTTTTCCATTAAATTATTACATATTTTAAAAAAAAAGCTATAAAACTTCTAAGTTTAGCAAGTCAAGAAGTAAAAATGTATAAAGAAATTATTCAAACAAATAATAGTTAAATAGTCAGTAAAATATATTTACTCAATGAAACATCCATAAAATGAGAAACAATGAATGACCCTATAATAGAAAAAAAATTAACGGTAATTAAGTATTTTAATCGAATTTCAGTTTAAATACTACATTTTAAAGTATGGCTTAAATATATTGTAAAGATCACTATTAATTGATACTTTTAGTAATTGTTCAAACAAGTATTTGTAGTTATTTCTGCAAAAAATTATGTTTACAATTATACAATGTTATTACAATGTGCATTTTTCTAAAAAAAATAAGCTTAAAATATTATCTTATTGCTGTGTAATAGTTTTACTTTTTTTGTCGCCTTCGGCATACTTAATAAATAATTTTCTTACTCTAAAATACTACCACAGTTTACAAAAACATGCTAAATTTTTTATCGGATATATTTTCACCTATCATAAAGCGGAAGTTTAAAAAAAAGGTCACAGCTTTCATCAAATATTATATCTATTGAAATATAGTGCATTAGCAATACAGGAAGTAAGAGGGCATTGCCAAATATTTCCCTTCATTCCAATTTCAACTTTAAAGCCTCACATTTTAAATTACACTTATAAATACCGTAAGGTAAAACTTTTTATAGTTCTAAAAACGGCTTTTTTTTGTCAAATAGAGTCACGTAGAGTATTCCAAAAATGATTTTTTTAGTGTTGTACGGTGATGCAAAATTGTATTTTCTGTGAATAAATAAACTACACGAGCTATTTTTGAAAATGTATACATTTAATAGCTTTTTTTTCTGCCCTTCTTAAATGAAAAGATTTGAGTGAAAATAAAAAATTTAAATTTAAATAAGCGAAGGAATTTCATTCAAAGCTTAGGGAAAAATTGAGAAATGAATGTAGTATTAGAGTTTCACATGTAAGAACATAAATGGGAATAACACTAAATTGTATTTTTCTTTCTTTCTGCTTATCATTATTAAACTGCAAAACTAAAGTTTATCATCAAAAATTTTATAACCCTTTCCGACCGGGCTCGCACGATCGTGCGGGTATAAAATAAAATGTTCAAGCTCTTCAAAAGTATCGATACTAAAGTAGCTTCCTTGTACCATTCATTTATTTGCATTAAAAATGACTTTGTTTTTAAGGAGTTGTGCTGGCATTGATGCTGTTTAACGCATATTTTTCGATATAAAACTCCAAATTTAGTCGCAACATTTTAAGTTAGCGCCATCTGACCGCCGGTCGAAAAGGGATAAGTAAGCACGCTCTATTTTGCAAGAGGATTTAATACTGTACCCTTAAATACCTTATAGTGGATACTATTAGCACATTCCGAATAAATAGATTAACTTTTTTAGATTAAATTCGTTTTTCGTGTAATTATTTTTACAAATTGTTCGGTACTATGGTTTTCATTTTTGCATATTTTATTTATTTCGACAAACTTAAGCACGTATTTTAGTACCACATGTGTTAGAATACCAGGGACCTTTAATGTAGGGTAGGGTCCTATTTTGAGCATTTTTTATCTATCTGTATTATCAATTCACCAATCTCGTCATGTATTGCCAGTTGATTTGGCAATAAATTCAGAGTTACCTTCATGTCAAAAAGCATTGTTATCTCAAAACTTTAGTTTCAGTTCTGGTTATTGAACTGATTAGAATATAGAACAGCCGACAATCAGTTACAAATTACTTAATGTAGGTATATGGTAACATCACGAGCACTTGTTATCGATCTGTATTATCAAATCACCAATCTCGTCATGTATTGCCAGTTGATAGGGCAATAAATTCAGAGTTAACTTCATGTTAAAAAGCATTGTTATCTCAAAACTTTAGTTACAGTTCTGGTTATTGAGATTATTAAAATATAGAACAGCCGACAATCAGTTACAGATTACCCTTTCCGGTGTTTCGTTGTGCATGTTCTGTACGCTATCTTAAGGCCCTTTTTGAAATCGAATGAATTTTGTACAGTTGCTCAACTACATAATGCAAGAAGAAAAAGAGGAAGAAGTAAGTTTTGTGTAAAAAAATAATTAATTATTGTTATTTTAGATATAAGTTAAGTACATATATATTTCAGCTTGTGTGTTTGTTCAGAGAACCGCTTTATTAGAGTCTTAACTTTATGAAAGTATAATTCAGAGACAACTTTAGATTGCGATGATATTTAAAAGCAAAAATTTGCTTTTATATTAATGCCTTGTTTGAGCTATAATCTACATATGCAATACCCTTAATGTAGCTCCCAAATTTCTATTTATTCTGTTTATTTCTAACTCTGCAATGGAAACAATCGAGTTTGTTTACACTTTCGCCTACGGTAAAGAGCAGATGCTCTTGATTTGCTTAAGCGTTATACAAGATTCGTTATTAGTAAAAAAAAAAAACTATAGGCAAGCGATACAACTCCGATTCAAAAAAATTAGTGTAATGTAAAAAAGAATATGTTGAATGTTGCTAAAGCGTCAATTTCGATATTGAGTTCAGAGAAAATTTATTAAAAATATTTAACAATCTTCAGGGCATTTATAAATAAGTCATACATATTTGTTTTTATCTGCTACACTAATAATTGAATATTTAAAGAAAAATATTAGAATAATTAAAAGTATTTGAATATTTAGACCACATATGGTTTTAAAAAAATTGAATAATCACCTTTTTCCTATCAGTTGAGAGAACAGCTGAAAGATTAACATGTGAGGGACTATAAAATGTGTTCCGTAGCTAATTACAAGAGTCGTAAATTCGTTTTTCGTGTAATTTATTTTGTTTTTACAATTTGTTCCGTACTACAGTTTTCATTTATGATATATTTTATTTATTTCTACAAACTAAGCACTTATTTTAGTACCACATGTGTTAGAATACCAGGGACTTTTAAAGTAGGTGTAGGGTCCTATTATGAGCAGTTGTTATCTATCTGGGTTATCAAACCGTCGGTCGGTCTCGTCATGTATTGCCAGTTGATTGGGCAATAAATTCAGAGTTAATTTCAGGCTATACCATCTTCTGACTCATAACGTTATCTCAAAACTTTAGTTTCAGTTCTGGTTATTGAAATGATTAAAGTAGACCAGCTGATAATCATTTACAGATTACCCTTTCTGGTGTTTCATTGTGCATGCTCTGTGCACTTATCTTAAGGCACTTTTTTAAAATCAAGGGAATTTCTTACATTTGTTCGACATAATGCAAGAATGGGAATCGGAAGAAGTAAGTTTTGTGTAGAAAATTATTTACTTTTTGTTATTTTAGATCTAAGTTATGTTGAGAGTCAAAAATAACTATAATTAGAATATAACTTTATGAAAGTATAATTCAGGGACAACTTAAAATTGCTATGATATTTAAAAGCAAATATTTTTTTAAATTATATTAATTCATTGTTTCGGCTATTACTTATATATGCAATACCCCCAATGTGGCTCCCAAATTTCAATTTATTCTATTTTTTTTCCAACTCTGCAATGGAAGCAAGAAGCAATCGAGTTTGTTTACACTTTCGCCTACGGAAAAGAGCAGATGCTCTTGATTTACTCTAAGCGTTATACAAGATTCATTATTAGTTAAATTAAAACATTAGGCAAGCGATAGCAAGAAGATTGAATTTATTTTCTTCCAAAGTTTCATGAGTGTAAAATTTCCCCAAGTTTAAATAAATTCAAATCTGTTTTCATGCATTATTCTTTTTATAATAATGTGTCATTAATAGGCTTAAAGCATATGAATCAGAGCATAAGACAACCTTTAAATACTAGTGTTTAAAAGTACTTTTTTACACGGATCTAAAAAAAAATTAATCTTGAAATTCAAAGTTTAACAACATTTATTTACAAAGTTAAGTTCAAACAGATATTTGTTGTGTAACTGTATTTTTAATATTAATGGAAGAGAAAATATTTATAACAGCATTTTTTAATCAACTAAATTGTAGTTGTTAAAGTAGCTTTTATCAGAGCGTATTCCTTAATTTAAAAAAAAAACTTTTTAGTTATTTAAATTACTTAAGAAGATATATTTGTTTATTCTTAACTAGTAATAACTCTGTTGTGAAGTGTATCTGGGTGATTTTCCCACAATATCAGCTTTTGCCAATGCCAAGTACGGAAAAGTAATTGAGATTTATAAAGTCCCTTCACATTTGAATTAACTGTGTTAGGGGACAGTATATTAAACTAAATCTTTATAACTATTATAACTAAATCTTTAATATATATATATATATATATATAATATATATATATATATATATATATATATATATATATATATATATATATATATATATATATATATATAAACATATAAATATATATGTTTTTATAATATAAAATATAAAAACATATATATAAAATATATAATATATAATATAACAATATATAATATTGTGGCACTAAATTTCTATAATATTGTGGCACTAACTTGGCACTAAATTTCCATACATAATTCAATAAGTAAGGTAATGTGTTAATTATACACTTTGTTTAAATCCATTTTTTACAGCCGATCGTCGTTCCTTACTTCATAGCCCCATCTTTAGGTAAGTCATTGCAATTAATGTTAATAATTGACAATTTGAAAACCATATTTAAACTACATAAAATACTGTCTTGTTTGCTGAACTGTTAGGTTCCATCGATCAGCAAATTAGAGATGGAATGGATGAAATCGAAGCCCACTCCAGAGTCGTATTCAGGAGGATGAACCGTAACCGACCAGAGACTCTTTACATAACAAGTGGAGATGGGTAAGAGATTTTTAAGCCTACTTTATATTATTTCGAAAGGATTTTTTTTAAAAAATGAACAAGTAGCAGATGTTCCCTGCCCATACCTCCCTATCAGTATCGGTAGGGTACGTTACGTAGGGGAGGGTGGGGGCTATTGGGACAAATTTTTTTCAACCTCTGTATTTCAGCAAAAATAAAAGAATTTTAATTTCTTTTTTTACAAGCTCATAAACTGAACATTCATTTACTTAAAAAGTCAGTCAACAAAGGCTATAACATTACCATATTTTGGTTGCGGAGCATTTTAAACAAACATGCAAATGTCCCATTAGCCCCCATATGTGGGGGCCAATGGGACAGGGTGCAGGGCTAATGGGACATGCTAAATGTTGCCGTAATAAAATATTTAAAAAATGGAAAATGAATGAGAAAATAACCATAAAATAAAATTTTAAAGCAAATACCATTTACATTATGTATACATAACGAAATTTTATTTTTTAAAACAATTATTTCCCATTGAAAGATGATATATCAAAGTTAAAACTCAAAATCGAAGATGCTCCCATAATTTTTGTTTAATCACTGGAAATGATATTTTTATAACTAAATCTTTAGTTTGTATAACTAAATTTTCTAAAATTTATCCCAAACTTGTCCTCTTTTTCACGGTACGAGGACTTAAAAATCGTCTTTATCTTCAAATAGCTTAGCATCGTTCGCCTTTTTCATATAATTTTAACGAACATTTTCAGTTCATCGCCTTCTTTTCCAGAAATCAATAAAACGAATAAAAAATAGCTTGCTTCCTAGCAAAATTTACCAACAACAATTTATTTATCTTCACCACGCTCTGTTCAGATGTAATTAATGAAATTGCAGGTGGAAATATTTCACCAATAAAGCTACTTGAACTTTCACTTATTATACGATGAAAAAAAATCAAAGTTTAAAATTAAAGTTTAAAAAAGTTTTTGGCAACTTGACTGAATAAGATATTAGAGATTTATATAGATTCTTCGAGAGAAGCACACAAGTCCAGGTTTATTCGTGTCCCATTAGACCCCACTGTCTCTGTCCCATTAGACCCCACAGTGTTGTTTTTTATAAATGACCCGACACAGAAGCACTTGTACTACACCACGATATTTGACATATACTATCTTAATCTAGGATATTTCATCTATCTAAAACTGTAGTTTAATTCATAGAAAGTTTTTATTCATTACTTCAAAAGTGAATAACAAAAACAAGGTACACTTTTAATTAACTTTCAATTCTCCAAAACAACAATTCTTCTCTCTACTTCACCACATGCGTTTAATGGCTGATCTTTGGTTCTTAAAATGTGAAGTCTTACTGTTACTATGCTTTAGTGTAGAAAAATTTGTAAAAAAGTGTATTTTCCCCAGCTTTAGAGCCCTTGTCCCATTAGCCCTGCGTCCCAATAGCCCCCACTCTCCCCTACATGTACACTCTTAAAACAAACGAGTGAAATCCACTCCAGTAGGAGAAGTGCATTTTCGACACTGGAAAGGAGTGGAAATTAAATCAGACTGAGTTAAAATCACTCGTTTGGAGTGATCCTGTCGGAGGTTTAACACACAAAGGATCCAATAAAAGAGGAGAAGTGCATTTTACAGACTGGAGGAGTGAAAATTACTCAGACTGAGTTAAAATCGCTCGTTCGTTTTAAGAGTGTCGGCTTGTAAGCTTGATCAGAAAACCGCTTATGAGCCTTCGTCAAGTATACTCTTAAAACAAACTGATAGGAGTACTCCTATAGGTCCTAAACACACTCCTATAGGAGTGGATTTCACTCTTTTGTTTTAAGAGTGTAAGAGAGACACAGAAAGAGTTTTTTTACTGTCACAGAGAAAGGAAGCATAGCCAGGGCGAAGGCGGGAATCGAGCCCGCACCCGTTACAGCGTTCAGACTGCTGGCCTGCGATCTTAACCACTCGGCTATCTGGGTCCCCCAATATCGGTTCTACCCGTCCCAGCTTTAAATTCTTTTTCTGTTAGAAAGGTATGACTTCAAAGCATCTTGCATACTTTTTGTCGGTCTTTCTGTAGTTCTGGCTGGACATCCGTTAAATGTCTTAAAAATAAAAATCTAGTTAGTTTTAATTTGTATTTCTTCGTGTATTAGTGCAATTTAGAGTTGTTTCATGTTTTTAGTATCTTAATATTTCAAAAACATCGGGTTTTACAGGTTTGTATGGCGACATTTATTTTAAGAATAAGTTGCTCGCTCATTCAAAGCGTTTTTGGCGACATTTTCCAAACGTGCCATATGTGTAAGGAACAGATGTTAGAATTTGACCCAAGCTATTTTACATGATTATTTTCGAACTGCAAGCTATAACGAATATCAATTTAATTTGCGAAAGAAAACTTATGAAAATAGTTAATTTTGGCTATTAAAGGATTCAAACAATTTATGTGTAACATTTCTGATTTTATTATTTTTATTGTTTATTTTCAACGCTGTTTCGGGGCAATTGGGATGATTTCTTGACTGTATGTCCTTCCCAAATAGAAAGACAGTGTTGTCTTTTTAATGGTGCTAATTTATGCTTGCCTCTTAAAAACGTGCTCAATTCACCATTTCCATCTTCAATTTATATTTTTATGCATTGTGTGTGTGCGTGTGTGTGGTGCCCATAAAATAAATGGTTTGTATAAAAGAAAAAGTTTCAATAGCGTGTTTGTGCGACAGAGGCTAGTTTTTCTTTCGATTGATGAGTTCTGCGTAATATCACAAAGTTTTGTTTCTCATTCCAGATGTTTCTTCTCGCCTTACGAGTGCTTTAGACAGCAAACTTGTCAGCCAACCGTTTCTCTCGGTGCCGGATGTTGGAATCAAGGAACTATATTGCATGAATTGCTACACTCAATAGGTTTTCCACACGAACATCAGAGACCCGATCGAAACAGATACATAAAAGTTATCTTCGGAAACATTAAAGGAGGTAGGTATAACAAATACAGTAAGGTTATCAGAAAGTTACCGATCTCGCGATTTCTTTTACATAGTTTTTTTAATATAAACACGAACCTATTTTAAAGTTAATACCATGAGATAACTTAGAATTCTTCAGTGGAGCTATGCGTATTTCCCTCTGAAGAGGTAGGGACTGGCTCGGTTTTGATCCAGGAACCTCTTCCGTGCTACTGCTTGCCCAATACTGAACCGTCTACAACATCGTAAGTACACGGCCTAAGTTCTCCTCCGCGAGGGAGGAGTACTTAGGTAGTGTATTAGGTATTTTTGCTGACGTGTTGTATTAGGTAGTATTAGGCTGTATTAGGTAGTATTATTGCATTAAGCTGCTGCTTATTTAGTATTAGGTATTTGAGCTGACCACCACACCTCTAAGGGATAAGCCAAATTGACTTACGTGTAAACTTATTTTCAATGTATGAACTTAAAATTATTTTTTTTAATTAAATTTCTTTAAAAAAATATATTTCCTTAGTGGATGGTTATAATAGTGTCTTGAAAACTTCAAATTTGAATTTTTTTTAAAGTTATAAAATTTTAAACATTACGTGTGTTGCTGAAAAACCTGTCAGTCAGGTGACGGATTGATACGTCTGTATTCCTCCATGGATTCCACCTCTATTACCATCCAGTTGTTTTTTTTTACGCATCCCCTTTTTTTATTAGCTCTTTGATCAAATAGAAAATATCAATAACTTTTTGTTTTATAAGTTCAGTTATCATTTGTCTAATAAAATAATATGATTAACCTAAGGTGGTAAAACAAACACTATTATCCTGTTAAAATATATTAATTGCAAACAGTCAAGTGGATAGTTCCGACCAGGCCCGGACTGGCCCGCCGGTGCGCCCTTTTCCAAAAAAAAAAAAAAAAACTGACTCAGTTTTTGAACTCCAGATTCGTCTTCTCGTAGGTTGTTTCGCACTTTCATGTGGTGCATAGGGGGCCATTTTGTAATGTCTTAGTACTAATAGCTAAGCCGATACTTAACAAGGCGCCTTCACTTCTATACTGGGCTCTGACTAGACGGTTAAATTAATGATTACAATTTCATATACAGAATGGAATTATTTATTTGTGTAATATACTTACACTATCCGATTAGGAGGTGGTTAGACGAAACAGAACCTAGGTAACTCCCATGACTTTACGCCTTAGCACACCCGATATAATCAATTTTAACAATACATTTTAAATGGGACATTTTGACAAATATTAAAAACTGATTTAAATTATTCGCCTTTCTTTTCATTGAAGCGCCATATGGCTTTTTGAACCAGTTGGCTTTTGAACCAGTTTTGAAGTTGTTGTAAACAAGAAAGATACAGCGCCTTATATGATATCGAGGCGCTCCAATATATGATTATATAAAGGATGTAAAAAGAACAGCGCTAACGACCAGTATTAGGGCGCCTACGACCGTACAATATCACAAAAAACGCTTTTTAGATTTTCTTGTTTAAAGTTTTGATACTTGGTGCAGAATAGTACTTGACTTATCATCTGGAATTTTTTGTTTTTGAATGAGGGATCTAAAAAAAACCTGCGTAAAGGAGTATTAGGGCGCCTTTAATTTAACATACCGCTTTTCGACAAACCACGCGCCAGGAGCAATGAGGCGCCTACGATATCACATAACTGGATTTAAACTTTCTTGTTTTCAATTTTGATACTTGGTGAAAAGACGTACTTCATGTATTTTGTTCAAATACATATAACGTCGATTGATTTGTTTTTAAATGTGGGAACAACTAAAGAAACACGTGTCAAGGAGTATTACACCAAAACCGAGCTTAAGTTTGCAGCAGAGAAATGTACTAGGCGGAGGAATCTGTGTAAACAACCCTGCTGGCGCCGAAATTTGGCCTGCTCCTATTGGCTGCTCCTTCGATCCTGATATTCGAGCGCCCTGTTAAGTCAAAATCGAAGGAAAAAAATAATTAAAATAACACACTTACTGTTGCGAAACTAATAAAAATAATAAATTTATGTCTTGAAATAACAAATAAATTTGTTTATTGAATGTGAAATACCTTTTTGTATTCGATTCTCGCACTAAAAAATGAGAACTGTTTACCCTTTTTCTCGTAGAACATTTGTATACTGCAAACTTAAGGTCGGTTTTGGTGTAGGGTGCCTTTAACTTCAGGGGCTGAGGAGCCCAGTCGGTTAAGCACTCGCTTAGCATGCGGAAGGTCCCAGGTTCGGGTCCGGGCATCGCCAAAATAGCTGCCGACCTATAAACGGCCCGTGCAGCTAAAAATGTCCGACGAATAATACCCCGTGTAAGGGAGTGCACGTTAAATATCCTTCAAAGTCCTAACGCTGCGTACGATGTCGCCCTTAACGGTTGCGTTGTTCACCAAGAGTAATACTACATACTCAAAAACACTGCATTTACAACGGAAAATTAAATTAAAGTTCAATTTTTAATTAGAATAAAGTATTCAACAATATGTTAATTACAATAATTGTAAGTAAAAATAATTGTAATTTAAAATAATTGTAATTTAAAATAGTTGTAATTACAAATAATTGTAATTAAAACAAATTTTCATTTTTAATTACAAATAATTTAAATTGAAAAATAATATTAAAAATTGACCCCCCCCCCCTCCCCAGATTTTTTTTGCGCCCTTTGCAACCGGAAGGGCCGGTAAAACTGCGCCTTTGTCAGGCAGCCAGTCCGACCCTGGTTCCGACCTAAAACTTTAAGTAAGGTTCCAATATGTTTTCGAGGCTCCCCAAAAAGCTACTTCAATAATAACTTAAAATAGTTTCCCTAAAACCTATTGTGATTATTTTCTTTTCAGATAATAAGGATCAATATCGTATACTGCCTGCAGGAAAATTTGTCTGGGGAGTTAAAAATTTTCCTTTTGACTATTCTTCAATCATGATGTACGGTCCAACTTACTTTGCTAAATATGATGGTCATCCAACTATGGAAAGGCGGGACTCACGAAGATGGAGAAGTAACCGCACCAAATTGTCTAAAATAGACAAAGAAAAGCTCCAATCGTTATAAATTTATAGGTGTAGTAACGATATAAAGGTTTTATAAATTGTTTTTGTGTGTAAAAAATTATCATGTAATTATCAATTCATTCAACTGTAACTAGATGTTTTTCAAAGTGTTAATTGTAATTTTCATAATAAAATTTGAAATGGTTTAAATAAGAAATAACTGGATTCTCATTCTAATTATTTTACACAAATGAATTTTCATTTTTTTTTAAATAAACGTGAAGGTAAACATATTTTTAAAGTAGTGTTTTTGCAGCTCTTGAATTTAAGTTGCAGAATACTAAAATGTTTTAGAAATTCGAGACTTCAGACTTAAAATATTAATGTAGTCGTCTGCAGTAACTGCTGATTTAACATGATTGAGGATCATCATGTTAAATCATTAACATGATTATCATTATGGAAACATGAAACAAAAATATTTGCTTGCTTCACAAAAAAATCTTTCACAATCAGCACGCTCCACTGCGTGTTATGCCACAGTACTAACAATCTCGAAAATGTTAATTGATTAATTGTCTAATGATAATAAAATATTAATTGCCGTAATTATTATTCCAACATTTACTTATCTATAATAACACCGGTCACCATGCCTCATATCTATTTTATATTTCATTCATAATTGTTTAATAAAAAAATCTTTTTCAATTTTATGCACTTTTTTTTTCATTATTTTATTTTTTCAATTTTCTTTCCTTACAATATTTTTTATTATTTGCTTTTTTAACTTTAATTTTTTTTTCTTCTGTATTATTAATATTTTTGATTCAAATTTATAATTTTTCTTCTTTACTGTATGATTTTTGATGCTACATTTAAAAAAATGTACGATGATTGAATAGTAATTGGAGTAATGCATTCGGCTTTCTCGTATAGAAGATATAACCGCAATTTCTATTCATATTTCTATTCATAGACCCTGTAAATAAGACGGCATACATAGTAACGGTGTACAATAATCAGTTGCTAGAATGAGAAAAATCAGACGAAATAGAGTTAGTTTAAATTATCGTCACACCAGAGCTACACGAGGGTTATTGGTGACAGGCGTCGTAATTTAAAACCACATTCAAGTGCCGAACACCTGAGTAGGCACCCAACGCAACTTTTAAGGGCGACATCGTATCTATGCATCATGGCCTTGAAGCATATTTAACATGCACTACCTACACAGACATTTTTTGGCTGCGCGGTCGGCAGCTTATAGGTCGTCACTTATTTTGTCAATGCCCGGACAGGAAACTGCGATTTTTACGCACGCAAGACGAACGCCTTAACTGACTGGGTTCCTCAGACTAAATAATGATTTTAGAGGACAAACTAAAAAAAAAATCTTTATTTGCTGAATGTTAATTATTTGCAGGCAGTAACTAGTGTAGAGCATTCACACCTTTTAGACCATTTTCACCAATCCCCTAATCCAACGATTGCACACCAACAACCAGGCTGCCTTTATAGATGCTTTTCTCACAGTACACTCTACAGGGTTACTCACCATTGGGAACAGGGTGGTTATAAAATAACGCTCGCTATTCGGAGTGGGCTGTAGCTTGAATGAATAATCTGAATGCATCAAAAATTGAAAAACTTACTAATCAAGAAGGGGGGAAAATAATGGAATCATCAAAAAAAAATTGAATCCTAAAAAATAATCATGAAAAAGAATAATCACAAAAACAAACTCGTATCATGACCAGGGTTCTAAATTACGAGGCTTCGTCAATTATGGTCAGTTACGGCCAACACAGCTAATTACGCCTCGTAATTTAGAACCCTGGTCAAGAGACGAGTTTATTTTTTTCGAGAAAGTATAGAATAAAAAAAAAGAAACTCGTCTCTTGACCAAGGTTCTAATTACGAGGTATAGCCAATTATGGCTAATTACGCCTTGTAATTTAGAACCCTGGTCAAGTAATGAGTTTGTTTTTTTATTATTCTATACTCCCCCCCCCCCCCACCTTCTTGATTAATAAGTGTCTCAAAGTTTTTTGCATTTGGATCATTCATTCAAGCTACAGACCACTCCGAATAGTGAGCGTTATTTTATAACCACCCTGCACATCCCACCATACCATGATCCTCACTACAAAATAAGCATCATAAGCAACTGAAGCGGGTCAATATTTAAGATACGCTAAAGAGGCTGCACAGTATAGATCTAAAAACCGCCACGATGAGTTCAAACGACACAAGCGTTTATTTGAACATCGAAATAAATACATTGAAATAACCACAGCGTTATCGTTTTTGTCGCACTCGTAGATGGTGTTGTAATTTTTGTCGCAATCGTATAGGGTGTTGGTAGTTGAATTACGTCCTTGATTACGTCCTCCAAAAGCATTATCAACCATTCAGTCAGTTGAAATTTGCTGAAACACCCAGACTTTAAAAAAAAAATGAATTGGATTGTCGTCAACAATCGGTTAGCTAAAAAAGCAGTTTCGGTGAAACAATATAAATATGAGACAAATGTTTAAATCAAATTTTTGCCCCTTATTATACGTTCCACGTTGTTTCATTGAATTTTAGTTTTTTTAAGTGTAATATACAGTATGAAACTTCCCTAGACCCTATTGCAGTTCAAACATTGTAAATGAATAATTCCAAAATTGCACAAATTATCAAGTAATGCTTTCTTTAATTTGAACATGGAAATCACAGAAATACCAACATCATTTCCATATAAATAATAAACAATTTAAGTTATTAATTTTTGTCACACTTGTAGAGGGTGTTGATGCGGAAGACATCACTGTCGCTCAGTTTACGCTTGGCGAAGACATCCTTGAGCCGAATGCGGCCTTTGGCTTCCATAGTATTGGACCGGCCGTCCGTCGAAAAGGCTCTCTCTCCGTACAGCATGATGGAGTTGTAGTCGAATTTGTTGATCAGTTTGTTTTCGCTGGGCTTCAGCTTCTTGAAATTGTGACGGGCATCTGGAAGAGTTAAAACATAATTTATAGCGTACCCATGGTCGTTTTTAAGAGGGTTGTTAGTTTACTTTTCTTTTTTTTTTAATTCGAAGAATTAAAAAATGAAAATGAAGTAGGTATTGACATGCTGTCGATGTCCACCCGTCCGTTCACTGAGAAAAAAATTCTGTAAACATACAAAAAAATTTTTAGCAATGTTACCAGAAATAACCAATTTTACAAAAAAAAGTTTTCGTAATTCTGAACAGAAATATTCATTTCTGAAGTTACAAAATAATTCCTAGTATTTTGACCTCGATCGTGATTTGGATAGCCCTCGTGTAGCTCTAGTGCGCCGATAATTCCAACCTAACCTAACCTAATCGATCGTGGTTCAATTAGCCAATCGCCATTTTAAATTTATACTTTATTTGATTGTTTCAAATGAATTTCACTTCTCATTTAATGGCGATCTATGTGCCGAAATAGCACAGTTGGGAAAGCGTTAGACTGATCATCTAAAGGTTCTTGGTTCGATCCCGGGTTTCGGCAGTCTGCCATTCCTCGGTATTATAGTGGTCAGTACGCCCGCCTGTTACGCTGGAGACCGGGGTTCGATCCCACATAGTAGGAAAGTAGACATTTTGTTTTTCTTTGCAATTCCACGGAAAATGTGGTATCCATAAAATAGTCCTGTAAATCTACATGATATAAACATGTAACGTTATCAAAACATATTATGGTGTTTTTAAAGCACTATTTTTAGTAATTATTTACTAGAAATTTTCTAGGAAAAGTTTTTTACCAACAAAATTTTTGTAATGGTTACAGATTTTTTTTTCACAGTGTTCGTACCCCCCTTCCAAAATCGGTTAAACATTCTTTTATTACATTTTATTTAGAAAGGTATAACCTCAGACACCCAACTTTCATACTTTTTGTCCGTCTGTCGGCCGGACATAAATCTACTATTTGTCAACGAATTTCCCATTGAATTCGCATTGAAATTCAATTTCGAATCATTTAAATCGCTGTTGCAAACTACAAATGCTACGGACAAGTGAGATACGTCGAAAAAAAATCAGCTCATCAAAATGAGAATGCATTAAAAATTTCAGAAAATAATTCGAATTCTAAGTACTTCAATTAATTTAAAAAAAACTTCAAAATTTAATGCTCATTTAAAAAGCATAGGTAGCCATTTTTATTAAAATGAAATCAACATTGCCATCGCAACAATCGCACGAGTAACTTTAACTCTTTTAGACAATAAATTAAAATACATTTATTTTTGCGACATCGATCAGTTTGAAATGACGTCAAATTTATTTCACTACGACACTCTTTATACGTTGGTATGTAGTTTTTTTAGATAAGTATTTTGTATTTAAGTAACAGGAAAGTAGGCTATTTTAGTTCTTTTAGAACTTCTTGTTTATTTATTCTTCATGTTAGATGGCTTCAGGGCCCGATTTCCGGCAGGGCAAACAGAACACGTGCCAAGGGACCCCACTTTAAGGGGGCCCCCAAATTTTTTTCGTGAACACTTATGCTCAATACAACTGCCCCAATTTTTTTAATATGAAGTATGCAAAAAATTAAATTCATGAACAAAAGTTGACGATGAAATTGTGTTTAAACTCTTTACAAATGTTTAATCAATTAAGTACTCTGTTTAATCAATTTACAAAAAAATAGTTATTTTGGGGGGATAAGCATGCTTTTCAAGCTAATTACTTTGGCTATTTTTTTTGTAAACACTGTAAGATAGGAAAATACGTGCAAATATTTTATCGAGGTATGGTTTGGTGGCCCAAATTTGCAAGTGCCCTGGGCCCCTAAACTTGTAAGTCGGGTCCTGTATGGCTTCACTATTGTTGGTGCTTGGAACTGAATTCATCTATTGGGTTCATTAACATATATAGAGAGTCCGTATTGATCATTGGAATTTTGAGCTTAACCCGTTAAAGCCCTGCGTTTACTATATTGCCACAACCTCATAAAAAACAAGAATATGCTGCGCTGACATAGAAACATATTTTCGTACCACAGTTAGTTTAACCCTCTAATGCATGAATTTTTATTTTAACCCCAAAAAATATATATCTATGCATCTTTATCACTCATACATTATGGAAAAATACTGACAAAAAATTAAGGTAGGCGAATACCCAAAATTCTAAAATTTTTACTATTACTTTAATTTTTTCCAAATTTGGTATAGTGATTTCAAATATATTGAGCAATACTTTTTAGGCAATTTTCTTTTATTTAAATATAATTTAGATATTTTAAACGGTGTTTTTCACCTAAAAAAAGGGGTTTGCGCCAACATTTCTAGTATGAAAAGTTTTACATTAATTTACCTGAAAATTTTTACAGATGCTATTTCAATATATATCTGTGCCATGAACCTCTAACATCCGGTGTAAATATATAAGTTTTTTTTTTAAATGTCCAAGTGTAACTTAATCGGAAAAAATCCTTTTTTTGTGGTTAATTTATAACATTTTTCAAAATAACTTCTTTTCTTGTAATTTGTATGCAACTCTAGAGGGTCATTGCATGCATCAGTTCAAAACGAAGAATTCAACACTTAATTAATGTTTATAGGATTAAAATTCAATGTGGTAGACTTGTTAGCGCAAACCTCCTTTTTTAGTAGAAAAACACCGTTTAAAATAAATAAATTATATTTAAATTTTAAAAAAAAATGTCTAAATAGTATTATTCATTATATTTGAAATCACTATGCCAAATTTGGAAAAGATTAAAGCAATAGTAAAAATTTTAGAATTTTGGGGAATTTTGGGTATTCGCCTACCTTAACTGCATTAGAATTTGAATAATTTCAATTTTTAGAATTTTTTCCATGTGACAAAAGCCAACTACAAAGTTCAAATTTTGATAAGAATGACTAGAGAACTACTAAATATATTTCAAAATAACCCTTTTTGACTATAGTTAATGTTTCAAAACAATTTATTTGTATTTAGTCCTTATATTATTATACTTTGAATGCTGCCGAGAACGTAATTTTACAACAGTTAATAACCTCACTCTTTAATTTTGAACACACTTTTACTACTGTCATCTATGAGGATTATTATCAACTAAAACTTCAAAATGGTATGTAATACATGAAAAAAAAAACACAGATTTGTCGAGAGGAGCTCCACTTTAATATAATTAAGTGGATTATGTTACTTGTTGTCACATGGCAGCATTATGAAATTAGAGGACTAATTTATGGGTTGAATTATCGTCAAACTAGAGCTATATGAGAGCATTGGCGATGGAGGTCGTAATTAAGAACCACAGTCAAGTGACGAGGCGACACCTGAGAAGGCAGACAACCCAAATTTTTGGAGCGACTTGTAGACCATGTAATAAGTTAAGCTTCTAATAACAGGTTTCGCAACCAGTCTTGGTTTTTTTATATATATTTTTTATAGTTGTTTGAGAGCTCACAGTTACATAATTTAAAAATAAATTTCAATTTAATTAGGTTAATTTGAGGCTCGAAGACTTCAATTAACGCTTGACATGCGTAAGCAAAAACTGTAAAATACCAACCTTTCCATATATTTCGCCAATATATTTCGACGTATTTATCCCGATCCGATCTGTTCTGTTCGTGGTCAAACCCGATTGTGTGGGTCAGTTCGTGGAGGATTGTCCCCAGGTGATGGCAATTATTGGGTTCCAGATAAATTCGCTGGGAACCGCCCATGTGACCCATGTAAGAAGAGCACCTAAAAGACAACGTTATTGTAATTTCATAAAACACTACAAAACTTACACTACAAAAAAAAATCCTAGTATCTTACAGAAAATTTCTGGCATTTTTATTTGAATTAAATCGCCATTGAAATCGCAACAATCGCTCGAGAAACTTTAATTCCTTTAGACAATAAATTAAAATAAATTTATTATTGCGACATCAATCAGTTTCAAATGACGTCAAATATATATCACTACAAGATTCTTTGTATGTTGATGTGAATTGTTTTCATTCTATTTAAAAGCGAGGAATATTACACATTTATTATTTGAGATATAAATTAATTTTTGCAAACGATATATATTGTACATAAATAATAATTATTGAATTTATGAAATAAAAGAAATTGAACCAGCCAAATTTAGCATATAAATGTTTAATATAGAATTAATACTGTGTTTGGCGCCTTTTTACCTGTTAAACACAACTGTTGTGTGGAAGCGGGCAGACAAGTGAAAGATTCTGTTGCAAACCTACTTGTTAACATTCAACTAAAATCGCAATTATGTACTTACTCGTCTCCTGACTTTATTTTTACATAATCTCTTGTCCTGTAATCCCACGGAACGAACTTGATGCACGTTTTATCCATAATATGGTCCATTGCTTTTTTAATTCCATCCTTCAGGGTATCTTAAAAAATGATAGGGAGCTCTTAAGAATTTTTAAAGGTACAGCTGTGGAAGTAAAAAAGTACCCACTATTGTTTATTTTGGCCGTTACTCATCCTGTAGAATCGGACCTTTTTGACATTGTGAACAGTCAACATTATGAGTTAATTGCACGACACAAAATTTGCATAAGGGGCCATCTTCATATTAAAAATATTACTAACTTTAAAATTTCCAATAGCAACACCCCTTTTTGAATCCATATTTCAAATCTCTGACCTATGCTAATACGAAATGCCAAATTTTGTTATTTTTTAAGCATTAATAAAGGAGTTAGAGACGTGCAAAGTTTAGGTCCCATAATGTTAAATGAGTTGCACATAAAAAACTATCCCGATCTATAAATAATTAAGATAATGAAACGAATTTTTTACTAAAAAGAAATTTAATAACCCAAACACAATGCATTCAATATTGGGGTATTTAAAACAATTTTTATATTTTTAAATAATTATTATATTAATTTTTTTTAAAAAAATATGAATGGAAACCCCTTAATATTTCATAAGCACTTTAACTATTTTATTAAAAGAAAAATAATATATCTGCATTACCTAAACCTTCCACTACGTATGGTATAATTCCATTAGGCCACAATATATTTGCTTTAGCAAGAGCAACACGTTCCTAAATAAAATAAAAACTGTTTTCAAATCATGCTAAAAAAGTATACAATTTAAAAATTTCTTTTAATGTTTAACTATACATAACACAACATCAGCTACTAAATCTTGCAAGTTGATATACAGAAACTCTGTATATCAGTTCTGCTTACATTTTTTGCGTTTCCTGAAATATAAGGTTTTTTAACAGTTAGGAACATTTTTCTCAAGAACTATGAAAAATATCATTAATACTTCTTTGATTTAAACGAGGAAGTTTTAAATATCTCTGCTAAAAAAATTATATAACTTAAAATCGGATTTGTTTTGTTTTGTTTTTTTAAATACATATGTATAAAATATCACTGTAAAGCTACTGTGAAATATCCTCAGTTTAAAACAAAGAGATACACATATAAGAAACAAACTATAAAAATTCATGATTATATCTTATATAGCTCCGGAGAAAAATGTTCCTAAAGTTAGTAAAATTAATGTGCGAGAGATAGAACCATCCCTTAAAAAAACTGAGTAAGTTATGGAGTTAGTAAACTTTAAAGTTTTGTTGTTTTCACATTCATTTTTTACACCGTTCTCGTGCAGGCGAGCCTTAAGCCTCGGTTTCCTCGGAGTCCGTCAACAGATTTAAGCGGTCAACCAAGTGCGGCGAGTGACGTCATACAAACTACTGACATTTATTACGCTAGAGTGGCTTCCTCGGGAGCGTTGCCGGACCACTCAACACGACCGCCAGATTGAGTTGCCGTTAAATGCGTTGGGGAAACCCTGATGACAGCGTTTTTTGCTGTTGTCTGTTGTGCGGTGTGCTTGCCCAAAAGTAAAAAATTCAGGAAATGACGGAAGGCGAGAGTTGTTTTACGCTTGCCGAGGAAGAAATGCTAATTGATTTTGTGAGAAATCATGAAGAACCTAAATTTTCCATTTTTGACACGCAAAGACGAAAACCAAAACAACAACAGAGTTAGTTGAGTGAGTTCGTTAGGTTTCCAGTTTCGTGTCAACGTAACGTTCCGATGTAGCGGTGGCCGGTAGGGGGACGTCATCCACGCCACGTATAATAGCGGTCGCATTTTTCTGGCGACAGACTCCGAGGAAACCAAGGCTTTAGCGAGCAGGTAGTGTAGCCCTATATCATAACATGAAAAGATTTTCTTACAGTTTCGTTCCTTGGTAAAAGAATATCTCCGTGATAAAGGTATGGGCTTTCCAAAGGTTTAAGATGGTTAAGGTACTCCTCAGCTTTCTCAATTAAGTATTGGAAAATATGTGGATTTGGATTATCTGGAATTTTAGGCGATGGATAACCACCTGGAAATATAAATTAAAATATGAAGTTTGTCAGTTAATATTGATATTCATGGAACATTGTATACTTGAACACATGTAAATCTTGATACCTTACCTCTTGGTCCTGTATGGCTTCACTATTGTTGGTGCTTGGAACTGAATTCATCTATTGGGTTCATTAACATATATAGAGAGTCCGTATTGATCATTGGAATTTTGAGCTTAACCCGTTAAAGCCCTGCGTTTACTATATTGCCACAACCTCATAAAAAACAAGAATATGCTGCGCTGACATAGAAACATATTTTCGTACCACAGTTAGTTTAACCCTCTAATGCATGAATTTTTATTTTAACCCCAAAAAATATATATCTATGCATCTTTATCACTCATACATTATGGAAAAATACTGACAAAAAATTAAGGTAGGCGAATACCCAAAATTCTAAAATTTTTACTATTACTTTAATTTTTTCCAAATTTGGTATAGTGATTTCAAATATATTGAGCAATACTTTTTAGGCAATTTTCTTTTATTTAAATATAATTTAGATATTTTAAACGGTGTTTTTCACCTAAAAAAAGGGGTTTGCGCCAACATTTCTAGTATGAAAAGTTTTACATTAATTTACCTGAAAATTTTTACAGATGCTATTTCAATATATATCTGTGCCATGAACCTCTAACATCCGGTGTAAATATATAAGTTTTTTTTTTAAATGTCCAAGTGTAACTTAATCGGAAAAAATCCTTTTTTTGTGGTTAATTTATAACATTTTTCAAAATAACTTCTTTTCTTGTAATTTGTATGCAACTCTAGAGGGTCATTGCATGCATCAGTTCAAAACGAAGAATTCAACACTTAATTAATGTTTATAGGATTAAAATTCAATGTGGTAGACTTGTTAGCGCAAACCTCCTTTTTTAGTAGAAAAACACCGTTTAAAATAAATAAATTATATTTAAATTTTAAAAAAAATGTCTAAATAGTATTATTCATTATATTTGAAATCACTATGCCAAATTTGGAAAAGATTAAAGCAATAGTAAAAATTTTAGAATTTTGGGGAATTTTGGGTATTCGCCTACCTTAACTGCATTAGAATTTGAATAATTTCAATTTTTAGAATTTTTTCCATGTGACAAAAGCCAACTACAAAGTTCAAATTTTGATAAGAATGACTAGAGAACTACTAAATATATTTCAAAATAACCCTTTTTGACTATAGTTAATGTTTCAAAACAATTTATTTGTATTTAGTCCTTATATTATTATACTTTGAATGCTGCCGAGAACGTAATTTTACAACAGTTAATAACCTCACTCTTTAATTTTGAACACACTTTTACTACTGTCATCTATGAGGATTATTATCAACTAAAACTTCAAAATGGTATGTAATACATGAAAAAAAAACACAGATTTGTCGAGAGGAGCTCCACTTTAATATAATTAAGTGGATTATGTTACTTGTTGTCACATGGCAGCATTATGAAATTAGAGGACTAATTTATGGGTTGAATTATCGTCAAACTAGAGCTATATGAGAGCATTGGCGATGGAGGTCGTAATTAAGAACCACAGTCAAGTGACGAGGCGACACCTGAGAAGGCAGACAACCCAAATTTTTGGAGCGACTTGTAGACCATGTAATAAGTTAAGCTTCTAATAACAGGTTTCGCAACCAGTCTTGGTTTTTTTATATATATTTTTTATAGTTGTTTGAGAGCTCACAGTTACATAATTTAAAAATAAATTTCAATTTAATTAGGTTAATTTGAGGCTCGAAGACTTCAATTAACGCTTGACATGCGTAAGCAAAAACTGTAAAATACCAACCTTTCCATATATTTCGCCAATATATTTCGACGTATTTATCCCGATCCGATCTGTTCTGTTCGTGGTCAAACCCGATTGTGTGGGTCAGTTCGTGGAGGATTGTCCCCAGGTGATGGCAATTATTGGGTTCCAGATAAATTCGCTGGGAACCGCCCATGTGACCCATGTAAGAAGAGCACCTAAAAGACAACGTTATTGTAATTTCATAAAACACTACAAAACTTACACTACAAAAAAAAATCCTAGTATCTTACAGAAAATTTCTGGCATTTTTATTTGAATTAAATCGCCATTGAAATCGCAACAATCGCTCGAGAAACTTTAATTCCTTTAGACAATAAATTAAAATAAATTTATTATTGCGACATCGATCAGTTTCAAATGACGTCAAATATATATCACTACAAGATTCTTTGTATGTTGATGTGAATTGTTTTCATTCTATTTAAAAGCGAGGAATATTACACATTTATTATTTGAGATATAAATTAATTTTTGCAAACGATATATATTGTACATAAATAATAATTATTGAATTTATGAAATAAAAGAAATTGAACCAGCCAAATTTAGCATATAAATGTTTAATATAGAATTAATACTGTGTTTGGCGCCTTTTTACCTGTTAAACACAACTGTTGTGTGGAAGCGGGCAGACAAGTGAAAGATTCTGTTGCAAACCTACTTGTTAACATTCAACTAAAATCGCAATTATGTACTTACTCGTCTCCTGACTTTATTTTTACATAATCTCTTGTCCTGTAATCCCACGGAACGAACTTGATGCACGTTTTATCCATAATATGGTCCATTGCTTTTTTAATTCCATCCTTCAGGGTATCTTAAAAAATGATAGGGGGCTCTTCAGAATTTTGAAAGGTACCATAAGCACTATAACTCTTTTATGTGATTTAAACACGTTCTTCAACTTATTCATTATTTTACTACTCGCGTTTCTTTTGGCACAAATATTGTGCGAAAGTTGTTTAAGTGACAGATTCTGTAGCAAACCTACTTGTTTTTATTATAGATTTACGTATATTATTTTTTACTGTGTGTTTATATTAGTTTAACTTTTTGGCAACCTCTATTTAGTATAGTCACTTGTTTAGGATTGGTTACAAATCAGATATATTTTTTAAGCTCTTTGTTGCCTTTACTTATTTCCTAAGGGGGAAAGTTAGAAAAAAAAATACCCAAAAAGAAGCATGGGAATAAAGTGTCATGAGACTAAAAGACAATAGAATAAAATACAATATACAATTAGTTTCCGAAAACCTTTTTTACATCTTCCTACACGCTAACTTACACAAAACATAGTGCATTAAGTGCATATTTCCTATATAACCTCACGTTCTCCTATTTTCCCTTTACTAAGGTGAAATAGTAACTGTAATTATATTCTCAATAATTTCGAAAATCTAACAGTAAATTATGGTAGTGTGTAGTTTTCTAAAATTATTAAGCTTCTATGTATTTTATTAAAAAAAAATAATGTATATCCATTACCTAAACCTTCCACTACGTATGGTATAGTTCCATTAGGCCACAATATACTTGCTTTAGCAAGAGCAACACGTTCCTAAATTAAATAAAAATAAAACTATTTTCAAATCGTGCCAAAAAGTATACAATTTAAAAATTTCTTTTAATGTTAAACTATACATAACACAACATCAGCTACTAAATCTTGCAAGTCGATATACAGAAACTCTGTATATCAGTTCTTACCTACACCTTACATTTTTTGCGTTCCCTAAAATATGAGGTTTTTTAACAGTTAGGAACATTTTTCTCAAGAACTATGAAAAATATCAATAATATTTCTTTGATTTAAACTAGGGATTTTTAAATATCTCCGCTAAAAAAATTATAAAACTTAAAATCGGATTTTTTTTTTTTTTTTTTTTTTTTTTAAGATACAAAAGTATAAAATATCACTGTAAATCTACTGTGAAATATACTCAGTTTAAAACAAAGAGATACACATATAAGAAACAAACTATAAAAATTCATGATTATATCTCATATAGCTCCGGAGGAAAATGTTCCTAAAATTAGTAAAATTAATATGATCGAGATAGAACCATCCCTTAAAACAACTGAGTAAGTTATGGAGTTAGTAAACTTTAAAGTTTTGTTGTTTTCACATTCATATTTCACCGTTCTCGTGCAGGTGAGCCTTAAGCCTCGGTTTTTTCGGAGTCCGTCAACAGATCTAAGCGGTCGGACAAGTACGGTGAGCGACGTCATACAAACTACTGACATTGATTACGCTAGAGTGGTTTCCTCGGGAGCGTTGCCGGACAACTCAAGACGACCGCCAGATTGCGTTGCTGTTGCCGTGCGTTGGAGAAATCCTGATGACAACGTTTTTTGCTGTTGTCTGTTGTGCGGTGTGCTTGCCCAAAATTAAAAATTTGAGGAAATGACGGAAGGCGAGAGTTGTTTTACGCTTGTCGAGGAAGAAAAGCTAATTGATTTTGTAAGAAATCACGAAGAACCTAAATTTTCCATTTTTGACACGCAAAGACGAAAACCAAAACAACAGAGTTAGTTGAGTGAGTTCGTTAGATTTCCAGTTTCGTGTCAACGTAACGTCCCGATGTAGCGGTGGCCGGTAGGGTGACGTCATCCACGCCGCGTACAATAGCGGTCGCATTTTTCTGGCGACAGACTCCGAGGAAACCAAGGCTTTAGCGAGCAGGTAGTGTAGCCCTATATAATAACATGAAAAGATTTTCTTACAGTTTCTTTCCTTGGTAAAAGAATATCTCCGTGATAAAGGTAAGGACTTTCCAAAGGTTTAAGATGGTTAAGGTACTCCTCAGTTTTCTCAATTAAGTATTGGAAAATATGTGGATTTGGATTATCTGGAATTTTAGGAGATGGATAACCACCTGGAAATATAAATTAAAATATGAAGTTTGTCAGTTAATATTGATATTCATGGAACATTGTATACTTGAACACATGTAAATCTTGATACCTTAACGTTTGAGCCTATGTGGTAGCAATTACTACTGATCTCAATTAGGTATTAGAAAGAATAAAAGCTGACTTAGTATAAAAATAGACCCTGTTTTTTATCGACTATCACAATCTACAACTTCAGTTACTTCCTCGTTTAAATATAAATGATTGCTATATCTGCTGGACACTTGCTATGGGAAGTTAAGAAATAGCCGATTCTGTGGGATGCTAAATGATAGCTGAAAAGACTAGATTGATAGTTTATCGACAATATTCTAAACTAAGCATGTTCTGTACTAGTATAATTGTTAGGGGGACATTTTGTGGAAAAATAACGAAAACAACAACCTATATGAGAAGATTCATGAAGTATACAACGTAGATAATTGGCGCAAATAGTGTATTGGTACAAATTTACATGTTTCGGTGGAAACTCAAGTCAAATTAGTTTAATTATCGTCCCCCTAGAGCTACACGAGGGCTATTGGCGACAGGCATCGTAATTTAGAACCACAATCAAGTGACGAGCCTATACCTGAGTTAGGCATACTTAACCTAACTCAAGAAGTGAACATCTTTATAAATCTCCTTTGTGAATCTTTTCATGTACAGAGTACGTGGTTATAAAATAACGCTCCCTATTCGAAGTGGTTTGTAGCTTTAATGAATAATTAAAATGCAAAAAAACTTCGAGACACTTACTAATCAAGGAGGGGTTAAAAGAATGGCATCATAAAAAACAAACTCGTTACTTGACCAGGGTTCTAAATTACGAGGCGTAATTGGCCGTGTTGGCCGAAATTGGCCATAATTGACTACGCCTCGTATTTAGAACCCTGGTAAATAGACGAGTTTGTTTTTTATGATGATTCTTTTTTATGATTATTTTTTATGATTCTAAGCCCTTCTTTCTTTTCCCCCCTTCCTGATTAGTAAGTGTCTCAATTTTTGTCGCACTTGGATTATTCATTCAAGCTACAGACCGCTCCGAATAGGGTGCGTTATTTTATAACCACCCTGTATGTCATGGGCTAAGTTGGAGATATTTTCAGAAACAACCTATAGTCAAGCAGTTAGTACGATTGTAGCTTATCGTCAATAACCTAAACCACTGTATGTTCTGTATTAGATGCGTTTTTTAAGGGGGGGTGTTTTCTGAAAGAACAGCAACGAAACTACCTACGTTAAGCAGTTAGTTCAGCTTTTTATGTTTAAAAATTACTAAAGCAAATTTTAAAAAAAATCTTTTTGTGTCTTTTTACTCGCAAAGCAGTCTTGCTGGTATCGTTTGTGATGAACCTCTTTACTCATCATATGTTCGGGAAATAGGAAGTGCTGGTAATTTCCTCCTATGGATAATTCCTCGCCTAAATACCGAATTCATGATTTACACATTATCTCCTTATTTTTTAGTGTCATTTACGAAATAAATACTATTCTTTGAAGCAATCCGAGGAAAAAAAAATTAAAGAACTCGGTTGGGTTTGGGATAAGTATACGTCATCAATAGGGAAGGTAGTTTTAGTTTTGAATTAATTCCAAAGATTTTAATAGCCCTCGTGTAGCTCTACCGGACAATAATTCAAACCTAACCTAACCAAAGATTTTACTGCGACCAAACGATAATCAATGGTTATATTTTGATTTTTACGTCGTGGCCGTGTCATGGTGGTTAAAGGGTTAAAACAAATACTCGATGGCAAGGCAAGTCCAATCAAAAGTAAAATTATTTAACCCATTGATAATCCTTACTCTCCTTTTATCATAAAAACATTAAATTATCCTAAAAATCATTTAACTCTACAAGTTATTTAATAATTTTTGATAGAAAAGAAGCTTCTGAAATACTCACATGCAAAACCTATAGCAAAGAAAAGAAATAGCGGCTTCATTTTAATTCTATGAGTAATGCGATCAAAAAGACCGGAACCTTTTTATATTGTATGGTTAACACTGGAAAATCGGCAGACTTGTTTAGTATTCTTTATTATTTTCATTTTTAAAACCAAAACAATAAGTTTTTGACAAACGCAGCTGTAGTTCTGCACAATCAATCAAACAGACAACCACCAACTGTAAATTTTGGATTTCGACATTCGAAAGGAATGCACAATACTTCAGGAAGTTTAGATTAGATAAGAAAGAATGAATTATCGTCGCACTAGAGCTACACGAGGGCTATTGTCGACGGGTGTGTTATTTTAGAAACACAGTCAAGTGACGAGCCGACACTTGAGTAGGTACCCAACGCAACCGCAAAGGGCGACATCGTACGCTGCGTTGGGACTATGGAGGATATTTAACGTGCACTCCCTCTGCTGTATTATCCGTCGGACATCTTTGTCTACACGGGCCGTTTATAGGTCGGCAGTTATTTTGACGATGCCCGGACCCGAGCCTGAGACCTTCCGCATGCAAGGCGAACGCCTTAACCGATTAGGCTCCTTATCCCCTACGTGTTGGAAAGGAATAAACAAAATTTTGTAGTGGAAAGATTTGTCATGCTTTTGTTAAAAGATCAAAGTTTCAGAATGACAGCAAAGCATATATTTAAAAAGATACTCTGTTTTTTTGGATCCAAAATATTTAATTTTGACAAAAAAAAGAAAGAGACATGCTAGATTTTACTCTTCAATGTAAAATTTAAAAATTTCAGTTATTTAACCCTTTCGCTATGAAGTATTTTTGTTTCCTCGTAATATGGGATAGGAATATCATTATCGGATCCTTAGTCGTACGGCCGTCGTGGGCCATTTCAGTAGTGAAAGGGTTAAACGCCGCATCGAGCAATGGGAATGTAGGTATTCAAATCTGATGCAGAAAAATTTCAACATGATGTTTTTACTAGAATTTTTATTTCTTGTTTTCGATACTTTTCACAATTAGGAACTGTAATAAACTCTTCAGGAACATAAGTACGATATCTATCTAAATAATAATTATTTTTTTTAATTCATTGATTTTATAAAAGTAGGTCATTTTGGGGAATATCTTCACAAGTACAATTTGGAGGATTCAGAATGCAAGTGAACCAAGTCCACGTATTGCTGTTAATATTGTTTGTAAAATATTTAATTTTGGATTAAAATGAACAAAGCTTTATGATTATTTGACAAACTACGGAACATTTATCATATAATTTAATTCATAATAGAAAAAATTCGTGCAAAATATTGATTAAAAAAGAAGTTATGAATATTTATAGTAATAGTTTTTGTCTACAAATGCTTACAAGAAGTTTCCCTTTATTTTCAGAAAACCAAGTAGGATTATTGTCAAAAAATTGGTTTGCAAAAAGTAGTTTAAATGAAACAATATAAACCTGGTACAAATAGTAAAACAAAGTTTTGACCTTTTATTGACATTGTTTCATAGAAAATACTTTAATTTTTTAAAGCGAAATATACAGTATGCACCTTCACTATATCATTTCAGATGAAGGGTATGAAAAAAATACCAGAATCACACAAATTATCAACAAATGCTTTATAACTTTTTAACAATTACATTGCAACAATCTATGTTATTCCTTTTTGTCGCACTCGTAGAGGGTGTTGATGCGGAAGACATCGCTGTCGCTCAGTTTGCCCTTGGCGATGACATCCTTGATCTTGATGCCCTTCTTCCTGGCCTTCATGGTCTTGGACCAGCCGTCCTTCGAGAAGGTTCTCTCTCCGTACAGCATGATGGAGTCGTAGTCGAATTTGTTGATCAGTCTGTTTTCGCTGGGCTTCAGTTTGTCGAATTGGTCAATGGCATCTGGAAGAGTTAAAGAATAAATTGGTAGTTGTTTTATGGTCGTTTTACAAGCTCAATTTGAAGTCGCAAAATATTCGAAAGTTACATTTTAGAACGATAATAGAGTAACTTAGTTCAACTTAAATGCAAACTTGGGGGCTTTGAAATGGTTAGTTTTCGTTTTCATGAAACGATTTTAGATGGCGATTAACTGTCCGTGTCTGAGATCATAACACCGTATTTCGTCTTAAAAATAATTCTTTCATTTAAATGAAATCCAACAAAAAACTAGTGTGTAACGCCACACGACTATTAATTACCACTAAACAATCAAAGCACATTTAAAGGTGGTAATATTCCACCTATATCAATGTATTTAATTAACTACTAGTATTTAGCTATGTCAAAAATATATAATTAATATACAAAATAAAAACACCAACGTAGGATTAAAACTGCAAAGATGTGCATTTTACATTTTTTTTCTGAATTTTTTTCAATTGTTTAAAGAATAAATGCATGAGTAGACGAAATTTCTAAGCATACACCTAATAATCTGCCTCGGATGGATTTAAAAAAAAAATAGCAAGCGTTTAAATTTCTTCAATTTGTATTTTTATAAGGGGTATTGTTAAAAGTATATTGTCAAAGTGGTCGTTCTTCTACAACCTTATGTTTGAGGGATTTTTTTATTGTTAAAATAGTGGCAATGTTAAAAGAAATATTGGAATATTAAAACATGTAGTTCAGTCGAGTCGGCGCCGCCAACCTAATTTTACTGATTAAGGTGCCGTTTGGTAATTTGTATGGTATTTTCATTCATTGTATTTTAATATTGTGCTTTGTAATTGCAAATACAGACTTAAAATGTATAAAAGAATGCTTTTAAATTCAAAAAGTTCTATTAAAAAAAGCAAGACATCTTCGGCAGTTTAAATGACAAAACTTTTGATTTATTGATCCATTAAACAATGATAAAAATAGTATAATGTAGGCAAGTAGTCTGTGATATGGGGAAGTCGGTGCAATGAATAAATCAAGCCAACCTGAGTAGGCACACAACGCATCCGTTAAGGGCGACATCGTACGCAGCGTTGGAACTTTGAAGCATCTTTAACGTGCGCTTCTTCCACACGGGTCACGGGTTGTTTATTCGTCGAACATTTTTGGCTGCACGAGCCGTTTATATGTCGACAGTTATTTTCGCATGTCCGGACTCAAACATGGGACCTTCCGTATGCAAGGTGAACGCCTAACCTACTGGGCTCTCCAGGCCCCTTATATGTATTGAAGCCACCATATATAGAAATTAGACCCATTACATGTATAGAAACCACACAAAAAATTCCACATTGGGAAATTTGCCTGATTTATTTTTTAACGGACATTTTTTTAAAGCACAACTTAGATATTTAATCTTCAAATTAACTTTAAAAAGTAATTAAAAATTTCTTGTGCAAAAAATACAGTTCTAATAGTTTTTGTTAAAAAAATCGTCTTACAAATGTATTCATTTTTAAGAAAAAATAAAGGGAACACAGTTTTAAAAATGCAAACTCCGACAAATATATTTAAGTGTGTCTAAGTAAGTGACAGTTACAATTGAGTGTCGATGAAGTTTTCCAACAATGACACTTTGGAAGAATAGTAAAACATTTTCAAAAGAATAAAATTCTGTTTGCAACAATGAATTGTGTGTGTACAACAAAAAAAATCATTTTGCTCAAAAGCAATTTAATTGTACCAAATTTCAAAACTTAATTGACAAGCAACAATTGAAATTGTTAATTCTGTCATTCTTCCCCAAAGCCATCATCCGCTTAGCTGCTAACTTAAATCTTCCACAAAATTGAAAACAAAAACCATTAATCTTACAGTCCGTTCATTAAATTCTTAAATAAAACAGTAATATTCGACATTCTTATATAAATTATCAAGTAAGTAGTTTCGATTTTAAATATTTTAGCTGTCTTCAGTTAACACAGTAGATTAGCAAACTCTTAAGACTATACTAAGTATCACAGAAGTATATGAAACATTTTTTTAAATAAATATTTTTTTTATAAAGAGAACTATTGAATTGAAATAACAATTCATCTGTGTATCAAAATTAAGTTTTTCTTATTTTGTTCTAAGTCATTTTCTGCAAAATATCTCAATTTTTGTTCACAAATTCAATTTGTGGTTAAACTTAAGAATCTTTGCCGGATTTGGCGTCTTTTCAAAAATATCGCCAGGTTGAATGACAACAAACCCCGGCCCGTGCCGAGACAACCAATGATTGGCCGCAGTAAGAGAACATGACATGATAAGAAACTTTCCCATTGCTAATTTTGTCAGAGGTAGCCATAATACCAATAAGCCGGGGTTCCCAGATTTGGCGTAAAATATCCGGCGACGATTCTTTAGTTTAACCACATTAAAATTTTACGTTATGTATTTGTGATTATTAGCATTTAAAAAATGCATACTGAAATAGATGTCCATCGGTCACGTATGACATCAAATCCGATCGTACATAATCGAATTTTGGCGTCAGTGTTAAAGTAATATAGACTTGATCGAACTATTAAGTTATAATGGAGCAGATTTAAATGAATATAACAACTGTGTGGGCTTTTATGGCTTAGCGACGTAATTGAAATAGCCAAATCCCCTGTAGCTGTCCTTAAAAAAGTGTTTTCACTTTTTTTTTTTTAATTTCAACGATTTTCTACTTTAATTGTTTTGTGTGTAAATATTTTAAATATACAATAGTGGTTACATTTTAATTTATCATTTCAGGAACAAAGTTTGGATGGTGTTGCTTCCTGAAATCAGTTGTTGGGAGGGAGGGAAGGGCTGGCGGTTTGAATGTTATGGAATGATACCGTTAGCCCGGGTCAGAAAGCAAAGGAGGGTCGGTGGCCAGGAATGATGTTGAGGTAGCTTAAAAATACAGACGAAACATGTCCACTTTAAAACGCTACTTTTTCATATCAACAAAATTGCAGAGACCCAACTAGAAGTCAAGTTACTAAAAGTTGTTGCAGAAACACGAAATGAAGAAACTTTCTATTTATGTTTACATCTTGGAAAAGATTTATTTTTAACTTCAACGTAAATCACAAAAATATCACAGATAAGTTAACACATAGTGCAGTCAAGCTGCACAGGACGACACAATCTTTCAAAACATAATTTGGCCGGCGAAAAAAGCAAGAGAAAGAACACCCAGTGATGCCAATATTTATATGTGCATCACGGGATGTTTAAGTTACAGTTAACAACCTTATATTTGCATAATGAGACAACAATTCCTGAAAATATTTCTTGACCAAATAAATATTAGTATTAGTTTAATATATATTATTTAATATTAAAATAAGTTAAATAATCACTTAAAGAATTTATTAGGAAAAAGTTTAGTCAAAATCAAACGAGTCTGTTTTAAAATGAAGTGAACAGACTTTTCATTAGGGATGTAAACAAACATCACGTTTTGACTAGTCACTGCATTAGTGGCAAAACTTTAAAGATGCAGGAATAAAGTAAGTAGAAACTTACCATATTAGTTAATATTCCTAACATTGGCCCGCCTTTTGCCAATAATGAATTTTAATAACCTAAAAATTTTAACAAAGACTAACACTATGATATTAGTCAATAAAAAATTCAAGAAAACTTGTTATCTCATTATTATTAGAACACTAAATACATCACACTTTTAAAGATTATTAGAACGAATTTTCCATTAAGGGAAAAGAACAAACGAGCTCTGGAGTAGAAAAACACTTTTAAAGTTCAATATCTAGAAACAAACTAATAAAAAATTCAATTTTGAAGTCCTTGCACAAACACCATGCAGTCCACACTCTGGCAAATTACAATTTCACCCTCTCCGAGGCGGTGTTAAGGGCTGCTCGTGTAGGCAGGTGTCAGCACAAAAGAACACAATGAAAATGCTCCAATTTTCAATGAAAAAGTCCACTCCAGCTCGTTGAAGGAAATAACATAGAAAGAAGAAAAACACTTAATTAGTAAATGTTACAAATCAGCAAATATTTATATTACAAAAATCTTATCAGTTAAGCTTTTTAATCCAACTTTAGGTAATGGTTTAGTAAATAAATCAGCCAGATTTCTCTTAGTGTTTATATATTTAAGATTAAATAAATTTTCATTGACCAGGTTCCTAATAAAATGATACTTAATGTCTATATGTTTGGTACGACTGTTCTCTATGGGGGACTTTGAAAAATCAATGGCAGCTTGGTTATCACAGTAAAGATTGCTTATAAAATTCACATTTAAGATTTTGCATTCAAACAATTCTTTAATAATGTTTAGAATCCAAGTAAGCTCTTTAACTGATTCAGTAAGTGACACATACTCAGCTTCGAGAGTTGACAAGCTTACACATTTTTGCTTGAATGTGCGCCAAATAATAGGCGAGCTATCTATAAATAAAATTGTACCACCCATAGAGATACGGTCATCCCTATTTGATGCAAAGTCAGCATCACTATAGCAGTTGATTTCATTTTTGGAAACTTGTGAAATATTTAATTTATAATCTTTCGTGAAATAAACGTAACCTAAAAGTTTAAGAAGAACGTTCCAATGTGCTAGTCCAGGATTCGATTGAAACTGAGACAATATATTTATAGCATAACTTATATCTGGGCGTGTTCTGCTGGCCAGAAAAGACAGACACCCCAATAAGTTTCTATATGGTAATTTAGACATTATGGAATCGTCTTCTTGTGAATTTGGACATTGTGATCTGGATAAAACAGTTCCAACAGCAATTGGCAAAGAAGAAATGGGGGGTTTATATTTTTCATAAGATTGATAAATTTTACTTATATAAGAATGTTGATGTATATACATATTATTTTCAATTTGTTCAAACTCAACACCCAAAAGTTTACGGGTTTCTCCCAGTACTTTAAGGTCAAAATGGGATTCGAGTTTTGAAATGACATTTTTAATAATTTCGTTGCTTTTAGAAATAATCACAATATCATCAACGTAAAGAAGCAAAATCACATTATCATTTAAAATATAAACACAATTAGTCCATTGCAACTTATAAAAATTAAGTTCAATCAGCACATGATGGATTTCTAAGTACCACTCTCTACCAGATTGGTGCAGGCCATATATGGCACGATTTAATTTACACACATGATCTGGTTTAGTTGGATCAACAAAACCCTGAGGTTGTGACATGTAAAGCGTTTCAGTTAGGTTTGCATAAAGATAAGCACATTTAATATCCAATTGAATATGTGACCACTTTAATTTACAAACAAAAATAGCAAAAAACATTCTTATAAGAGAAAAGTTTACTACTGGGCTGAACACGTCGTCATAATGCACGCCCTGGATCTGGAGATAACCTTGGGCTACAAGTCGGGCTTTATATCGGGCAATATTACCTTCACTATCATATTTTATGTTATAAACCCATTTGTTACCAATGACCTTTGTATTGGCCGGTTTTGAAACCAGTTCCCAAACTTGGCGTTTTAGCATAACCTCAATCTCCTCGGTCATGGCTTGGTGCCAAAGATCCGACTCTGAAGATTTCATGGCTGATTTAAAAGTTGTAGGCACAAAATGGTCTAGTCATGTGCTGACTGAACTGACCTGCTGATCACTTAATTTACCAGAAAAACAATTTTTACCATTAAAATCAAACAATTCCCTATTATATGTAACATTATTAGTTTTACAAAACTCTTCAACATCTTTGTAAGACCTTAACCTGTCTTTATACCCATCGACTCTATAGTAGATATCAGTTCTACTCCCGTCTCGTCTAGGTACAGCTTCCCTTGACCATGAAAGACCTTGAACAGATCTAAAAGGTATATGGTTACTCGGTCCTGGAACAGGACTACTAGAACGTGACGGTTCTTCAATCTCAGAATCGGATAAGGTATCCGAATCGGATTCAATTTGATGAGGTACATTAAAATTACGGGGAGGGTCCAGGACGCTTTCACTGCTCGCTCCACTGCTTAAAGAAACACTATTAAACGTGACGTTAATAGATTCGACGATTCGTCGTTCATCAGGAAGCCAAATTCTGTAGCCTCGCGTCTTTTGAGCGTACCCTACCATTATTCCGTTTTTAGCCCTCATATCAAGTTTTCGTCGATGTTGTTTTGGGATACCCAAGTACACAGGAGTTCCAAAAGGTCTAAGATGTTTTACAGATGGTTGATGCCCACCATAAAGTTCAAAAGGGGTAGTTGTTTGATTAACATGGCATACTCGGTTCCAAACGTATGTGAAGCAGAACAAAGCTTCAACCCAAAATTGGTTACCCAAATCGCTGTCTTTTAACATAGCTTTAATAGCATCTGTGGCCGTATAATTAAAACGCTCCGAAACGCCGTTTTGTTCAGGGGTATACGTGTTAGTTCTTTCAACTTTAATACCCTGATCTTCAAGGTAGTCTTCAAATTCATTCGAACAAAATTCCATTCCATTATCCGTTCTAATAGCTATGACTTTACTGTTAAGGAACCTCTCTGCTCTCTTTTGGAAACTTAAGAAACATGAGAAAGCTTCTCGTTTCTCTTTAAGAGGATAGACGGTTACTTTTCGAGAATAATCATCGGTAATGGTTAAGAAATAGCGATAGCCGCCAATAGCTACATGAGGCATAGGTCCACAAATATCCATATGCAATAGCATTAGGGGTTTAGTGGAACGGATTTTGTTCAGAGATTTAAAAGATTTACGTTTCGTTTTGGCAAGTTTACATGGCTCACAGTTTAAGTCTTGATTTTTGACAGCGGGTAAACCCTTGACAGCATTATTTTTAAAAGTTTCTACTATCGATTTAGTATTAATGTGGCAAAAATTACGATGCCAGACCTTTAAATCGTTTGCATTTGAGGTTGAATTAAGATCAGTCTGCCTCACATTCGTGGGAACCTTCTTAGTTACATTACTAGTTACACTTTGAGATACACTATTTGCTGATATATTTTTAAAATACTTAGGTTTTACATAGAATAAATTATTACGTTTAAAAGCATAGAACAACTCTCTTCCTTCCTTATTATATACATAAATTTTTCCCTTTTCACCCTTAAAAGAACCACCAGCATTATCTATGACAGGAGCAGAAATTAAATTTTGCTTTAAACGTGACGAGTATAAAACGTTTGTAAGATTTACAATTTCTGACTCACCCTTTCTGTTGAACTCCAGCTTTACAGTCCCTTTTCCTTCGACTGGGCAAGTAACACCAGCGATGGCGACGTTCAGTGATGTTCCGTCGAGCTCCTGGTAGTTGTCGAGAAGAGACTTGTTGCAACAGAAGTGGGAGCTGGCTGCAGTGTCGAAAATCCATGTCGAGGTGTCGGTCTGCTGTTCGCTGAACAGGGCTTGTACGACGAAGCTGGTTTCGGGGTGGAATCTGTTCTTCTGTCTTGATGATGTGGCTGGTCTTCTTGTGGGCGTTGTAGATCTTCGTGTCGGCGTGGCCGGTCTTCGTTTCGGTGTAGTAGATCTTCTTGACGGGATAGGACGATTTCGGTTTCTTGAACTTCGGCCCTTAGGCGGATAGGAATCATCTTCTGACTCGAAGTTGACAGTTCGATACTCTGAAGGATTGGCATACTTCTGGTCTCCAACAGCTTTGGATGGCTTGATGAAAGCAGGACCTCCAGTATGGTAGGCGGAGAAATCCTGATCTTTCTTACACTGCCTGAGCCGGGATTCCTCAGATAATAGTTCCTTCAGGATCTTGGGAAAGTTAAAATCGTTATCCTTCCATCTGTAGATAGACTGGACTACAGCATTGAAGTCTGGAGGTAGAAATCTTATCAATTGAAAGGATTGATACCACTCTGGAATGGGCTTGGAAATTCTTTTCAGTTCCTCAGCTATTGTTTGAAGTCGGGCTGCATACAAGCCGATGTCTTCATCCGGATCAATTCTGCAAGTGAAGAAGTCATCCGTTAGGCCAATAGCACGTGCCCGGGATTCGGGTCTGAAGTGATTTTCCAAATTTTCCCACGCCTGAGCAGGGTCCTCGGTACCAGTTACAAGTGACCGATACTGCCGTGGCAAATGCAAATATATGGTACTGTAAGCCCGTTCCTTTCTAATTTTATAATCTTTGATTTCTTTAACGTTGTCACGTAGTTCACGTTGTTGTTCGGGTGTTGGTTTTTCTATTGATACTAAACTAGGGCATTTTTCGTTACCGTTTGTAACATGCCAACAGTTTTTCTCCATCAATAACACCTTCATGTCCTCTTTCCAAATGCCATAATTCGTACCAGTAAGAATTTCTACACTATTTTCCATGTTAGAAGATAAGAAGACGAACACCGAAATACGATTCACTAAATTTTAAAATTTAAGGATGGCCCGCCGTCTCTACACACCTTCGGTTCACAAAAATTCATGAAATAATAATTTTCAACAAAGTAAACAAATTTCTTCACCTTTCATATTCTTCTTACACAAACACATATAACTTGGTCTTCCAGTTATGGCCGTGCAGGCCCATAACCAAATGTTGAGGTAGCTTAAAAATACAGACGAAACATGTCCACTTTAAAACGCTACTTTTTCATATCAACAAAATTGCAGAGACCCAACTAGAAGTCAAGTTACTAAAAGTTGTTGCAGAAACACGAAATGAAGAAACTTTCTATTTATGTTTACATCTTGGAAAAGATTTATTTTTAACTTCAACGTAAATCACAAAAATATCACAGATAAGTTAACACATAGTGCAGTCAAGCTGCACAGGACGACACAATCTTTCAAAACATAATTTGGCCGGCGAAAAAAGCAAGAGAAAGAACACCCAGTGATGCCAATATTTATATGTGCATCACGGGATGTTTAAGTTACAGTTAACAACCTTATATTTGCATAATGAGACAACAATTCCTGAAAATATTTCTTGACCAAATAAATATTAGTATTAGTTTAATATATATTATTTAATATTAAAATAAGTTAAATAATCACTTAAAGAATTTATTAGGAAAAAGTTTAGTCAAAATCAAACGAGTCTGTTTTAAAATGAAGTGAACAGACTTTTCATTAGGGATGTAAACAAACATCACGTTTTGACTAGTCACTGCATTAGTGGCAAAACTTTAAAGATGCAGGAATAAAGTAAGTAGAAACTTACCATATTAGTTAATATTCCTAACAAATGAAACATGAGAAATTGCCACCGGCCCGCGCCCGGGGAACAGAAAAGACTACAGAAGGAAATGGAGGGTCGGTGGCCAGGAAAGAAACTTGAGAAAGTGCCGCCGACCCGGGGAACAGAAAAGACTACAGAAGGAAATGGAGGGTCGGTGGCCAGGAAAGAAACTTGAGAAAGTGCCACCGACCCGGGGAACAGAAAAGACTACAGAAGGAAATGGAGGGTCGGTGGCCAGGAAAGAAACTTCAGAAAGTGCCACCGGCCCGGGGAACAGAAAAGACTACAGAAGGAAATGGAGGGTCGGTGGCCAGGAAAGAAACTTGAGAAAGTGCCACCGGCCCGGGGAACAGAAAAGACTACAGAAGGAAATGGAGGGTCGGTTGCCAGGAAAGAAACATGAGGAAGTGCCACCGGCCCAGGGATCAGAAAAGACTACAGAAAGAAATGGAGGGTCGGTGGCCAGGAAAGAAACACTAGAAAGTGCCACCGGCCCGGGAAACAGAAAAGACTACAGAACGAAATGGTGGGTCGGTGGCCAGGAAAGAACCATGAGAAAGTGCCACCGGCCCGGGGAACAGAAAAGTCTACAGAAAGAAATGGAGGGTCGGTGGCCAGGAAAGAAACATGAGAAAGTGCCACCGGCCCGGGGAACAGAAAAGACTACAGAAGGAAATGGAGGGTCGGTGGCCAGGAAAGAAACATGAGGAAGTGCCACCGGCCCGGGGAACAGAAAAGACTACAGAAGGAAATGGAGGGTTGGTGGCCAGGAAAGAAACATGAGGAAGTGCCACCGGCCCGGGGAACAGAAAAGACTACAGAAGGAAATGGAGGGTCGGTGGCCAGGAAAGAACCATGAGAAAATGCCACCGGCCCGGGTAACAGAAAAGACTACAGAAGGAAATGGAGGGTCGGTGGCCAGGAAAGAAACATGAGGAAGTGCCACCGGCCCGGGGAACAGAAAAGACTACAGAAGGAAATGGAGGGTCGGTGGCCAGGAAAGAAACATGAGGAAGTGCCACCGGCCCGGGGAACAGAAAAGACTACAGAAGGAAATGGAGGGTCGGTGGCCAGGAAAGAACCATGAGAAAATGCCACCGGCCCGGGGAACAGAAAAGACTACAGAAGGAAATGGAGGGTCGGTGGCCAGGAAAGAAACATGAGGAAGTGCCACCGGCCCGGGGAACAGAAAAGACTACAGAAGGAAATGGAGGGTCGGTGGCCAGGAAAGAAACATGAGGAAGTGCCACCGGCCCGGGGAACAGAAAAGACTACAGAAGGAAATGGAGGGTCGGTGGCCAGGAAAGAAACATGAGGAAGTGCCACCGGCCCGGGGAACAGAAAAGACTACAGAAAGAAATGGAGGGTCGGTTGCCAGGAAAGAAATATGAGAAAGTGCCACCGACCCGGGGAGCAGAAAATACTACAGAACGAAATGGAGGGTCAGTGGCCATGAATGAAACATCAGAAAGTGCCACCGGCCAGGGGAAAAGTAAGAACTCCATTAAGAATTGCGGCATCCTGAATTTTGACTACCTACTATGACTTCCCAAAGCTAGACATCGATATATGACTATTTTTACTTAGACCCATCTATTATGACGTTTTCTTTTCTTACTCCCTATTGTGACGTTTTCTCCTCCACTACCCTTTCTCCCTATTGTGACGTTTTCTCCTTTACTACCGATTATGACGATATCCCTTTTCTACTGATTTTGACGTGTGACCACTTCTGTGTTAAGTACGACTGGATGATAGGTTTGCCTTTTGAGATCTTTTTGGCAGACAGTGCATTAGGGCTACTGGCGACAGCACTATAAAAAAAACGCACAGGTCTATTTCTACCCCTTGGGTCTGTGTGGAAATGAAATAGAGATTTTTATTTAAAATGTAAAAACTAGATTTACTGCTTGAAAATTAGTTTTAACTAGAAAGATTGACGTTGTAGGTAGAATTACAGTTTTTTGTATAATAATTCATCGCTTAATAAACCTTTTTACAAACACTCTCGACTAGCTTTTTGTAAGACAAGCAAATTGACAATAAAATAAAACTTATTTTCACCTGTTTCAGATTTTAATCAGAATTTTTACTAAAATATTTTAAAAACATATTTTTATAGTATAAGGTCGTAAGTGACTGTATATTTTAGAATTTAATAAAAATTGTGATATTTAATTTTTTTTTGTGTGTGTTTTGGAAAAAATAGTCGGATGACGGATTTATACAATTATACACCTTGAATTAAACCTCGGATTCCTATCTGCACCCTCAAATCTTCAGAATAGTTAAATGTAGCCATTTTAAATTTTGTATAATGGAAAAAATTCCCTTTTATTTTCACCTTTAACCTAAAATTAACACTATCAGTTTGGTGCAAATCCGAATAATTTGCTGAGTGATATTTTAATGTATTTTCATTTTAGATCTAAATCTCCCAACTAGAAATTAAACGCCATATTTGCTTTAAAAATTATTTAATTGTCTTATTATATTCATTTTTTTCATTCCTTCTTAAACGAATAAATTACTGTATTTAACCTATACAGGGCCGGAATTCAAAATAGGCAAAGCAGGCTGTAGCCTTGAGCAGCAAATTTGTGGGGGCGGAAAATTTTACGACCAATTAAAGGGGCATTCATAATAAAAAAAAATATTATATCGATACTAATATTTTAATGAAAGAAACTAATAATTTAAATTAATGCGTAAATTGCAAACGTATATATAGTACTAATATTTAGTAGTAAACATGGTTGCTTCGAAGGCAATTGCATCCTCTCCCCCGGATTTGGAAGTTGAAAGAAAAATAGTAGAATAGTTTTAAAAAAATTCGTCTATTATTTCGATTTAGAGTGTAAAGGTGAATAAATGATTCTTATATGTAGAATTAAAAAGTCAAGAAAACTAAATATCTGGCGACAAATCGATCGTATAGCCTAGAAGCGGCAAATCTTATTAAAATCCGGTCCTGATATGCCCTGTAAGGTAATTTCAATTAATTCAATACTTAAAAGTTCCATGGCACCATTTCGACAACCGGGATTGGTTTTCTAGAAAATAATTTTATGACATTCCGACAGATGCTAGGAGCTCGTGTACAAAATTTGAAGTCAGTAGCTCTTTTAGTTTGAAACTCTTAGAGTAGTTTCAGACAGACAGACGGAGCAAAAAAAAAACAGTATTTAGAATTTGCATCCATAAAAACAGATGGAAAACATAAAATCTTTGTTTCGTATATTCGGCTCCATCGCAATTGAAGAACTTAGTGGAAGAACGTGCTAAGTGACATTTTTGAAAAAGTTGAGATTTTTGTGTCCATGAACGTGTTATAACCTTCTTTAAAGTTAACAAGATTCCCCCTTTTCTTAAATTTTAGTTAAGTTTATCTTTTACCTTTTGTAAGTGCTATTGTTAACGTATCTAAGCGCACACGAAAAACTTTAAAGCTCATTATCTCGCCTTCACCTTTTTATTTAATTACACAACACACAACAGATTAAAAATCCAATAACAGGTGTTGGAAGAAAATCAATGGAAAAAACACTAACAATGTAAAAGCACTGAACATTTGGTTTTAAAACATTTAAGGGGTCATAGGAGTCTTAAAAATGTGCAAAGAAGGAACTACAAAACATAGTTTGATCTTTCATGTCATTTTTGAACTACTCAATGTATAAGTATAATTTTTTTATATGTAATTCTACAAGATTTACTAATTATAAAACAAGTTTTAAAATTTATGAAACTTTAGCCAAAACTTAAATAAATGATATTAAACATGAAGCTTTTTGAACACAATGTGATTAGGCTTGCGCGGCAAATTGTGAGGTCAAAATTGAAAAAATGACCAAGAAAATGACGTTATATTGTACACATATGTACAAACAAAGACTTATACCTAAATTCTCAGCTCAATTTTAATTAAAAAAAATTTTTAAAAAGTTTAAAATCAAAATTTTTAAATATTTATTAATTTTTTTAGAAAAAAGTTCCTAAAATAATTTCTAATTAAAATTGGGCTGAGAATTTAGGTATAAGTCTTTGTTTGTACATATTTGTACAATATAAAGTCATTTTCTTGGTCATTTTTTCAATTTTGACCCCACAATTTGCCGCGCAAGCCTAATCACAATGTGTTAAAATAGCTTTATGTTTAATATCATTTATTTTAGTTTTGGCTAAAGTTTCATAAATTTTAAAATTTGTTTTATAATAAAAAAATTCTGTAGAATTACATATAAAAAAATTATACTCATTTATTGAGTAGTTAAAAAATGAGATGAAAGATCAAACTATGCTTTGTAGTATCTTCTTTGCACATTTTTAAGGCTCCTGTGACCCCTTAAAAGACATGTTGAAAACATCTAAATCTTCGCAAATACTGTTAAAAATTCTGTAAAACTTGTAAAGACAAAAGTTATTGGTGTAATTATATTTTACAAAAACATTTCTAAAAAAGTTATGCCTTCTGAAAATCCGACTAGGTACAGATATTTGTATAGAGCTCAGTATTTCATTACAGTCAATTAAATTATTACTCACTTTTTGTCAATTAGCACGTTCTTCCACTAAGCTCTTCTATTATTATGGCATTGCCTCATAATTTCTTATTAGGCAATTGATCAAAACTCTAGGAATGCTTGTTTTGAATATCTAAAAACAAAAGCTTTGAAATACCAACCTGGAGTTATGTTTTGCCAGTATATGACGAGGTAGTCGTCCCGGTCCGATCTGTTCTGCTCGTGGTCGAATCCTATGGCATGGGTCAGTTCGTGGATGATTGTTCCCACTGGCTCACAACCAACCCCCAGCGAAACTGGCTGGATCTTCCCGGTTCGACCCCAGTATGAGTAGCATCTGAAGAAAAAGATGCAATGGTTAACGTGTTAGCCCTTGAAGCTGATGGACTCGGGTTCGAATCCCGGTCATGGCATGGATGTTTGTGTCCGTCAATAAATGCTGTTATTTGTCTAAGTGTTTGTGTCATCTCTTGTGATTATGTCATTTCTGTGGTTGAATACAATAGCCCTAAGGTCGCAGTGTTCAGCGAACTTGCCCCCCACCAAGAAAGTCATAAGTCATAAGTACTAGGTATTGGAAAGTTACTTTTTAAAAAGTAAATCTGTTACAGTAACTTGATAATTAAAAAGTAAATATGTTACAGTAACTTAATAATTAAAAAGTAAATATGTTACAGTAACTTAATAATTAAAAAGTAAATATGTTACAGTAACTTTAATGAAAAAGTAAATCTGTTACAGTTATCGTTACTTGCTTAAAAAAAGTGACTCGATACAGTTACAGTTTTTTAATTTAAAAAAATGACTATGTTACAATACCTAATACGAAAAGGGTCAAAATAATAAGAGTTACCTTTTGAAATTTCAAGTTATAAGAAAAATTAAAGTTAACTATCTTATAGTACTTAAAAGGGAATCTAGAAAAAATAATGACAATCTGAAAAAAAAAAGCTAGGAATGAAAATCTTGTATTTTAAAATTTAAATTTTAAATAGTTAAGTTTAAGCCGAGTTCCGAATTGTTGAAAATGTCCCTGAAAAGCGGCGTGAAATGTAATGGAAAACTAACGAAATTTTTCGTTACTTCGTTACCGTTAAAAGTAACTAAGCTGCAGTTACTTTAGAAATATCTCTAACGGCGTTAATTAAAAAAAGTAAATGTTACAAGTAACTCGTGTTACTCCGATCCTTGGTAATTGCGCTGAAATTGGTGGCAGTGTTTAAGCATCTCTTCATAGCAAAAAGAAGGACAACCGGAAAAGCGAAAAAAATGTGATAAATTTTTTAGTATATTTTCAAAAACAATTTATCGTCACGTTAATTTTCGATAAGCTTTCGAATTTGATGAAAACCTGTCAACATTCCTTACATACAGAATTTAAAAAAATATTCTGTAAAGACACAGCATTTTGTTAGTAGAGTCAGCTAAATTAATTAAAATTTGAAGCAATTAGTTCTTTTTGTAAAATCATTCAATCATCCAAACAGGAACGAATATTAGATAGTGTCAATCACATTGTAATTTGTCAATTACCCATCTCCTGGAAATATTTTGATGTATCCCCTCTCCAAGCCATCCCAAGGGACGAACTTGATGCAGGTTCGGTCCATGATGTGCTTCATGGCCTTCTCAATCTCGTCCTTCAGATCATCTAAAAAAAATAGTGAATAAATGGCATATATGACTTACACTCTTTAAAAAATTTAGTTTTTGCCTCAATTTAAGCTTTAGAAATTAATTACCCTCTTCACACATATTTAATATTATTTATTAATATATTTAACACCACGGTTACACGCTTCGAGCGCATGATTCCAGCAGCCATTTGAGCGTGACCTTGATTTTCTCAAGGTAACAATTTAACAAGCAGATACTCTAAACTTCCGCTGAAACTGGCGCTCAAGGTCACGAACCTATCTCGTTTGGTTTCGTGACCATGAGCGAAAGTTTCAGCGGAAGCGTAGAGTAAGTGCTTGTTAAATTGTTACCTTGAGAAAATCAAGGTCATGCTCAAACGGCTGCTGGAATCATACGCTCGAAGCGTGTAACTGCGGTTTAACATTCCAACGACAGCCTGTTGGCGACGCTTTATCGATTAGATCGATCGTTCCTACAGAAACTGTTAAGTCAGCACATTTTAAAGCTGACCTTACAACCTTTCTTATCATCGATACTCAACACTAATTGGTCATCGAAGAACAAGCAATACTAGTCTGTATTGTTGTGAATCACTTTTTAATTAGAATTCGATATATGTGTGTGTTCACTTTGGCAGCCTATTTTGGCCATCTCTACTAGCCATAAAGGCTTACATTTTAATACTTTAATCCTTACCCCTTTCCTATATTCTGTGGAAGTACCTTAATGTTGTCATTGAACATTATTTAAAATCAAATAAAATTACCCAGATATAATATAATTCTCTGATTACGAATATTAAAACAATATTTTTTCAATAGTTTTGATGGAATTAATACAAAGAGAGAAAATACTTTAATTTGCACGAACAATTATTTTACTGGAAACAAGTAGTGACGTACTTTTCCAAATTTTTGCCACAGAATCATAATTTAAAATTAAATTAAATGTGCCAGAAATTATAGAATATAAGTCTCTGGTTACGAACAAAATTGGTTCGAAATGTTTGCTGAACTCATATTATTTAAAAAAAGAAAATACTTTTATTTGCACAAATAATGGGCGAGTGGAACAGCCACGCCTACAGAGTCGCCACAGCTACTCAAACGTTGCCTTAAACGCCACAAACAAACCACTGCTAGTTCATCTAAAATAGAATGGGCTTGCCTCCAGTGACGCCAGACTTACGTCAAGCACTGTTGCTGCCGTGTGCCTCCAGGCCGTAGCCAGGAAGGCAAGAGTGTTGTAGTAACATCCGTTAGCACAAGGCTTTGAGTACCCATGAGAGTGTGGATGTCTGACTTCTACTCCGACGTCAAGCATTTTCTTCTATCATACAAACTACGTTCCACCCCCTTCCGAACCGTCCATTATTTTACAGGAAATACGTAGTGCAGTACTAATTTCCCAAACACTATCGTGGTTTAAAAAAATTCTTACATTTCTTGTTTGCTTGGACGAATATTAAAACAGAACTGAACTCTGTAAAGAAACTTAATATGGTCACATCGACCACTGGTCAGCCTCGATTATGTTAAAGTTAACCTTGACCTGCCTAGTGGCGTAGTCTGAAATTATTTTCTTGGATTGATAAACTTTAAAAAACTAAATTCTGTGAAGCATTAGCAAAGTTGATTACCTACCAAAATTTAGTTTGGCAAATTAAGATTTTTTGGAGTGAATAAATCCCCCCCCCCCTCCTTAAGGGGTCATAGGAGTCTTAAAAATGTGCAAAGAAGGTACTACAAAACATAGTTTGATCTTTCATGTCATTTTTAAACTACTGAATGTATAAGTATAATTTTTTTATATGTAATTCTACAAGATTTATTTATTATAAAACAAGTTTTAAAATTTATGAAACTTTAGCCAAAACTAAAATAAATGATATTAAACATGAAGCTATTTGAAAACATTGTGATTAGGCTTGCGCGGCAAATTGTGAGGTCAAAATTGAAAAAATGACCAAGAAAATGACTTTATATTGTAGAAATATGTACAAACAAAGACTTATACCTAAATTCTCAGCTCAATTTTAATTGGAAATAATTTTTTAAAAAATTTAAAATCGAAATTTTTAAATTTTTATTAATTTTTTTAGAAAAAAGTTCTTCAAATATTTTCTAATTAAAATTGAGCTGAGATTTTAGGTATAAGTCCTAGTTTGTACATATTTGTACAATATAAAGTCATTTTCTTGGTCATTTCTTCAATTTTGACCTCACAATTTGCCGCGCAAGCCTAATCACAATGTGTTCAAATAGCTTCCTGTTTAATATCATTTATTTTAGTTTTGGCTAAAGTTTCATAAATTTTAAAACTTGTTTTATAATAAATAAATTCTGTAGAATTACTTATAAAAAATTATACTCATTTATTGAGTAGTTAAAAAATGACATGAAAGATCAAACTATGCTTTGTAGTATCTTCTTTGCACATTTTTAAGACTCCTGTGACCCCTTAAGGGGTCATAGGACTCTTAAAAATGTGCAAAGAAGGTACTACAAAGAATCGTCTGATCTTTCATGTAACTTTTTAACTACTCAATATGTAAGTATAATTTTTTTATATGTAATTCTACAAGATTTATTTAATATAAAACAAATTTTAAACTTTATGAAACTTTAGCCAAAACTAAAATAAATGATATTGAACATAAAGCTATTTGAACACATTGTGATTAGGCTTGCGCGGCAAATTTTGAGGTCAAAATTGAAAAAATGACCATGAAAATGACTTTATATTGTACAAATATGTACAGACAAGGACTTATACCTAAATTCTCAGCTCAATTTTAATTAGAAATTATTTTAAAAAAAATTTAAAATCAAAATTTTAAAATTTTTGTTAATTTTTTTAGAAAAAAGTTCTTAAAATAATTTCTAATTAAAATTGAGCTGAGAATTTAGGTATAAGTCCTTGTCTGTACATATTTGTACAATATAAAGTCATTTTCATGGTCATTTTTTCAATTTTGACCTCAAAATTTGCCGCGCAAGCCTAATCACAATGTGTTCAAATAGCTTTATGTTCAATATCATTTATTTTAGTTTTGGCTAAAGTTTCATAAAGTTTAAAATTTGTTTTATATTAAATAAATCTTGTAGAATTACATATAAAAAAAATTATACTTATATATTGAGTAGTTAAAAAGTTACATGAGAGATCAAACGATTCTTTGTAGTACCTTCTTTGCACATTTTTAAGAGTCCTATGACCCCTTAAAGGATCCTGTGAATTCTCCAAGAACATTCAAAACCTGATCAGTTTTAGAGGAATCAGAGAGATTTCACAGTACCGAAAAAGGTTTAAAATATCACAAAATAGTAATACTAAACAATCTCCTCGTAATATAACACAATGTCATAAAATTAAAAACGCTACATTACCTACGTTTACCAGTTTGTATGGTATCACACCACCCGGCCATCTTCTGGTGTTATTTGGGATAGCATTGCGGTCCTAAATGGAAAACATGAATGCTACAAATTAAAACTTTCTTTAAATGCAATTTTAACGCTTCACCAGGAGCTGCCAATCAGGGCGTTTTACATTTCTATTGAAAAATGTAATCGTAACTTAATTAGTTACATAAATACATGTTTGCTAATCTATATACATAAAAGGCGACTTCTGTTTGTTTGTTTGTTTGTTTGTATAGGACGCAAAAACTTAAGAACCACGCAACAGATCGTCACGAAATTCGGCACAAAAATTCATCTCATCTCCAGAACAAACATAGGCTAAGAATTTTTCGAATCGGACCATTCCTTCTATCGTTTTCGAACGTTTTAAGGGAAAAAATACACCACTTTTGCTCAAATCCGATCATTTTTTTCTCTTTCGTGATGCCATCAGGCAGAAACATTTAAATAAAACTTTTTAGAAAACAATTGAAATTGAAAATGTTTAATTTGTTTAATATTTGTTCATTGCCTTAAGAAACTAAATTAATAATTTGAAAAAATAGTTTGATATGTTTCAAGTTACGTAATCCTACCAGTCTCCATTCTATTTATTTTATTGTGTATACATGGTTTTAATTATGAATTTTTTAAAAAGCATAGTTAAGCTTATACTGAACTATGCTGTTTTTTGAAAGTCATTGCACTACAGATGCATATTATGGTTTTATGTCTCGTTTTTTCTCGCCAAATTCTTTGCCAAACTCGCCAAGTTATTACAAAAAACGTACCAAATGAGCAATTTTTTTTTTAATTAGCTGGTTGTGCGAAGTTTATCGCACGAGAGCTGAATGGGTGTATTGTTAGCCATATCTTTTCCTCGCCAAATTCGTAAAAAGCGCCAAATGAGCTTAAAAAAAAATTATTCGGGAAATTATGATGACTTTATCAGTGAATTTTATAGCGTTTTTGAAATTTTGATTTTTTAATGTAATATAAGTAGGGGGATTCTGTACTTTAATAACGAACGGTATCAGCAACATAAGCTTATTATTCTATAACGGATTAAGTGATAGATGATTTGAATTGACCTATATAAAAAATGCAAATCGTTTGCTGTTTGCTGGAGTAGCTTATTTTTAATTCTTACTGATTATTTTTTACTTAAATATGTATTCTTTTTAATTTGAGCTTCTTATCAAAGGTATTTTTGAGAAATTAATATTAATCATTACTATATCCAAGATGGGTAATTAAATGAAAAATTACTGTGTAATCTTCATATCTTATGTAACTCAAATGGAAGAAAAAAATAGTTAAATTGACTATTAAATTATTTTTTCACCTCTACCCGTGCAACGTCGGGTATAACAGCTAGTTTATTATAATTCAAATACAGGTTGGAAGTAAAAATAAACCAAATAAAATGACTGAAATGTCTAAATGACTCACATTTTCATCCATGCCCATAATGTCTCCTTGATATAAGTTCGGGTTCTCCATTGGAGTGCGAGCAGGAAAGCCCCCTTTAAAGAAATATTTATTTTAAAAAAGATTATTTTTTTTTACAAATATCTACCTGAAAATGTTTGAGGTGGGATGATTATGTAGTTAATAACTTATTAGTTTTTATCAAACTTCTGTAGCAATGTAGTTTGAATTTAATAAAAATCAACGTAATTTGTTTATGTATAATTCTATAGAAACGATGTTTCTAATTACAAATAAATAATTCTGAACATTTGCTTTTAGAAATCTAAATTTAAATTTATTGAACAGACAATTTTTAGAAATTAAATTTTTATTCGGTGTTCAAGTCAATAATAAGGTTTACACAATAGTTATGACTTTAAAGTGTCGTATGAATTTTAAGCATGTTTTCAAATCATACACTCTAAAAAATGAATGCTCAAAAACGACGACATTTTTATGAGACTTTGAATGTCGTCTAATCTTAAGAAATATTTCGTCATTTTTGAGCATGCGAGTACAACAATGAGATTCAGTTTCCTCAAAATCAAGATACAGAATCGTCAAATCACGATCGTAAAAGTGAGGATTCGCGTTTACTCAAAAGTCACGTGATAGTTTGACGAGACAATCCTCAAAATTAACGAAATGAGGCTTGAGGATTCATGAATCGTCAAAAATAAAAGAGTTATTTCTGAGAGTGTAGCTGTTTTATAATTTAGAACATTCAAAAAACTATAATCTGAGACTATACAATTAAGAAAAACTTACATGCTGACACTACTAGCATGAGAAATACTAAACTCTCCATGGTGCCACTCTACTGACTGTCTCAATAAACTATCCTCTAAAAATTTGAATCACTAAGATATGACATTATTAAAGATAAAATGCCTATGCTCTTGAGAGCTTACCAGGTGTTGTTTATCAGCATAGAAAAAAAGTTCGTAAAAATCCGATTAAAAATAAATAAAAACAACTTCTTGAGAAAAATATATCTGCCTTATTACCTTACATCAGTTCTGACTGCCTACATCCCGATTTCTCGAGATTTTTTGACTGGGAAAATGTTTAGTTTTGAGTTTATTTACTTACTTATATCTCGTTCCCTCCAACATGGAGCATTGGGCCTCCGTCATGGTCCGCCATTTCACCCTGTTGGCAGCAACGGTCTTAATCTCTCCCCATGACTTGTTGAGTTCTTTAACTTCCTTGTCGATTGTTCTACGCCACGTTGTTTTTGGAAACACTCTTTTTCTGAGTGAGTTTTGAGTTTAAGTGTGTGAAATTTATAAATTTTGCATTGAAGAGTGAATTCTAAAATCTCTTACATTCTTTTTTTTTTGTCAACATATAAACATTTTTAGAACCAAAAATCAGATTGTCGTTTTAACGATGTGCTTTGCTGTCATTCTGAAGCTTCAATCTTATAACTTAAGCTGGAAAAGCTTGCTACTGTATTAAAAGTATCGTTTATATACCTTTCCAACGAATTATATATTAAAAGAGACAACTCTCGAACTTACATATGTTACCGTTATAACCCGGAATCAGCTAAAACTAGAATTAACTAATGAGAACTAGTTTTAACTGAAGCCATTGGTGAAAACTAGTTTCCTCTATCTAAAACTGGATCTCACTAGTTAATACCATTTTTTACCAATTGCTTTGGTTGATACTAGTTGTAATTAGCCAAAACTAGAATTATCTAACATGTTTTAAATAAAACTAGAATTAACTGCGAATTTTTGGTTTTTTATTTATTATGAACGTTACTTATATAATATTATTATGACAATGGAATCATTAAAAACTCGATGTACCGTTCTTCATGGAGTGTCTTCCAATATCCAAACGCTTTCATTGCATTTCAGCTCATCAATTAATTAAACTAATCCAAACCTATTATCCTAAATCGTACTATGTTCCGTCAATTCTAGTTTTATCTCATGTAAGTGTATAATAGTTAAAACTAGATTAAACCATTCTATTTCGTCAAAACTAGTATTAACTGACAATAATTTGTTTTAGCTAGTGGAAACTAGTTTTAACTAATGGCATCAGTTATCTATACTTTTCACTAGTTAATTCTAGTTCTAGCTGATTTCGGGTTTTAACGGTAACATATGTTTCTTTAACCCAATTACATAATGATTCTGCTAATTCCAAAAAAAAGTTTCCTTACAAAGTTTTAATTATACAACACAAATCTTCTACATTAAAAAGGTAATCAGTTAATCAAAAATAACCATGAGTCTATAGCAACAAATGAAACCTTTATTTATGCCATTAAATGTTTTAGTACATCAAAGTTATACTGCATCATTTAAGACACTATCCCTCTTAAAACAAAAGAGTGAAATCCACTCATATTGGAGAAGTGCATTTTCGACACTGCAAAGGAGTGAAAATTAACTCAGACTGAGTTAAAATCACTCGTTTGGAGTTATCCCGTCGGAGTTTTAACTAAACAAAAGAGTGAAATCCACTCATATTGGAGAAGTGCATTTTCGACACTGAAAAGAGTGAAAATTAACTCCGACTGAGTTAAATTCACTCGTTTGTTTTGAGAGTGATATACAGTATGATGTAATATTCTAGGCTTATCCTTTGCACTCGTACAGAACATTGATTCTGTAGATGTCGTTGTTACTGGGCTTGTCCTTCTTGTCCACAGCGCAAATCTTCTACATTAAAAAGGTAATCAAAAATAATCATGAGTCTAATAGCCACAAAAAAAAATTTATATGCGCTATTAAATTTCTCTAATACATCAAATTATACTGGATGACTTAAGACACTAGAGACATTATGCTGTATTCTAGGCGTATCCCTTGCACTCGTACAGAACATTAATTCTGTAGATGTCGATGTCGCTGGGCTTGTCCTTCTTGTACACAACGTAAAGCTTCTACACTAAAATGATAATCAAAAATAATCATGAGTCTAATAGCAACAAAAAACTTTATTTATGGGATTAATTTTTTCTAATACATCAAATTATACTGGATCACTTAAGACACTGGAGAAATTATGCTGTATTCTAGACGTATCCTTTGCACTCGTACAGAACATTGATTCTGTAGATGTCGTTATCACTGGGCTTGTTCTTCTTGTCCAAATCCAGTAGCTTGATTCCTTTTTTCTTGGCCTTCATGGTCTTGGACCTTCCGTCTCGAGAGAAGGTCTTCTCGCCGTACAGCATGATGGAGTCGTAGTCAAACTTGCCGATCAGTCGGTTTTGGGAAGGCTTCAGCTTGTCGAATTGATTCAGGTTCTCTGGAAGACAGCAGAATTATATAAACATGCGTGGTAAGAGGGACTGTCAGTCCCATAGAGCTAAATGCATTAGTTTTGAAATCACAATTTTTTCAAAAGAATTGCTTTGACATGTTATTCCATTTTCACCAGGTATTGGAATCATCATAATATCAATTTAAGACAAAATTGAAAAGAAAATAACACCCGATTATTTAATTGTTAATTGATAAAATTTTAAAATGTGTAGCCATCTGCTGTATATTTTGGGCATTTTAAAACTTTATCAATTAATAATTAAATAACTAGATAACATTTTCGTTCTAAATTTGTATCATTTCGATATTATATTGATTCCCATACCTGGGGGGAAAGGGTTAACGTGGCAAACCAATACTTCTGCGGAAGTTGTGAGTCCTAAACTTATATCCATTAGCTATATACTTCTATGGGACTGACAATTCCTTTCAAAGAGGAAGATTACTCGCCACGTTAACCCTTTTCCCCCAGGTATGGGAATCAACATATAATATCGAAATGATACAAATTTGAAACGAAAATGTTATCTAGTTATTTAATAATATATACTTTTAAAATTTTAAAATGGCAAAAATCTTCATCAGATGGCAACATTATTTTAAACTTTTATTCATTAATAATTAACTAACCGGAGTTATTTTCTTTTCAATTTTGTTTTAAATTTAAGCTATGAATGATTCCCATACCTGTTGAAAATGGGATAACATGGCAAATCAATTCTTGTGAAAGTTGTGATTTCAAAACTAATGCAATGGAACTGATATTTCCTCTTTATCTTTATCTTACACTCTTAGAAATAACACTTTCATTTATGACGATTCATGAATCCTCAAGCTCATTTCGTTAATTTTGAGGATTGTATCGTCAAACTATCACGCGACTTTTGAGTAAACGCGTATCCTCACTTTTACGATCGTGATTTGACGATTCTGTTTCTTGATTTTGAGGAAACTGAATCTCATTGTTGTACTCACATGCTCAAAAATGACGAAATATTTCTTTAGATTAGACGGCATTCATATCCTCATAAAAATGACGATTCAAATTTCCTCACTTTGAGGAAACGAAAACTCGAAGCAGCAGCCAGTAAACGGATCGTCAAAATTAAGGAAAATTTAGTCGTTTTTGAACATTCATTTTTTAGAGTGTATAAATCCTTGCATTATGATCTGCCTTTCCTGTACGTACCTGGATCTATATTCTGATAAAAGATGAGAAGGTAATCGTCTCTGTCCGATCTGTTCTGCTCGTGCTCGAATCCAATGGCATGCATCAGCTCATGGATGATTGTCCCGAAGGAATCACAACCACTCCCCAAAGACAAAGGCTGGGCTTTACCTGTCCGACCCCAGTGGGAGTAGCACCTATAAAAACATACCCGCTTCAGGGACATGTCTAAAGTGTGGAGGTGGCGGGCGATATATGGCAGCATCTGTCACGTATATGTGTGCATGTGAGTGTGTGTGTGTGTTGTGACTGTCTTACTTGACAACGGTTTATAAGCGGCTCTCTGAGCAAGCACACAAGCCTGAACATATATGTGTACCAACCAACCAACGTACCCTGAATATCTACATTTCTCAAAACAATTAGGAGGCAGCATGGTTTAAGCCCATTCACTCCCAATTATTCTCACTAAATTAAGCTCGCAATGACTTATCGTTAGATGGGAGAATCATGACTCTTGAAAAATTAAATAATGTTTATGTTAATTAAATGAAAACATGAAAAACATGATAAAACACAATTCTCTGTTAAACAATTTTATGAAGTAAATTGAACCAAAATTCTTCACGCTTGCATTCTTAGATATTTAAGAATTTACGTTTGCCTTTTTTTTTAACAAATAAAGTTTTGAAAAATATATTGTCATAATTTATTCAAAAGTTATGATTCCATTTTATTTTTTTGCTCCTGTTTATTAATATTTCATTCTGGGTGCAGAATGAATCTATTTCACAAATTTTAGACTTTTTGAATCTATAATAATAAACATGAAGTTTTGTATGTGTTTGTGGGTTAAAACAGTCCAATTGAAAAAAAAGTATGATCGCTGTCATATTGTTTTGCAAGTGGATTCCTTTATTATTGCATTATTGTTCGCTATCCTCCAGAAAATAAAAGCTTGCTCTTCTAGTGCTGAACCCTTTAAGTTCTATTCACAGCTATAGGTGATAGTTTGAAACTGTTAATGAAGAGAGAGAGAGAGAGAGAGAGATGCTTAAACACGTGACTCCAATATTATTTAATAGTTACTTCGAATTTTTTGATAAATTCATCTTCTTCGCTCCTGAATTTGTGCCTATTTTTGGAATTACTTCTAATCCAATTGTGATTTGCAATTTAAAGCATTATACTGATGTCTGCTGGTTTTTGTTGTTTAAATTGTAAAAGTGTGTGGCAGACAGACAAAGATTTAATTTCTGGATAACTGAAAATATGCAATTTAGTGAGATTGTGCAAATACATATTTTTCAATTTCTCACCCGTCTCCGTAAAAAAACCGGATATAATCTGTTTCCTTTTGACGAGGTGTAAACTTTATGCATGTGTTATCCATAATAAACTTCATTACTTTCTCGATCTCTTCTTTCAAATGATCTAAAAAGTAGAAACAATTCAGAATTATCTCCCTATCTATAAGTTATTTAAGGTAGGCGAATACCTAAAATTTTAAAATTTTTACTATTACTTTAATCTTTTCCAAATTTGGCATAGTGATTTCAAATATAATTTACAATGCTTTTTTGGCAATTTTTTTTATTTAAATATAGTTGATTTATTTTAAACGGTGTTTTTCTACTAAAAAAGGGGGTTTACGCTAACACTTCTAGCATAAAAAGTTTTACACTAATTTACCTGAAATTTTTTACAGATGCTATTTTAATATACATCTGTGCCATGAACCTCTAACATCTGGTGTAAATATAGTAGTTTTTGTTTTAAAAAATGTCAAAGTGTAAGTTTATCGAAAAAAAAATTTGTTGATTGGTAGTTGCGAGTACGGTAGTTCCTTAAACCCATTGCACTTACGGCACCATCTGCGCATGCTCAGCATCTGCCGGAAATCCAGCTCTCTTACGGAAAACCACTGCGCGTGCGCAGACGGATACTGAAAGGGAAAGATAGTTTGTCACGTTGGCTTATTATCGCCCAAAGTTGATAAGGTTTTGGGAATAAAAATTAACATGTTGATTGAGATGAAATCGATCCTCGTTGCGGAAGAATGGAATAAAAAAAAAGATAGAATCCTAAAAAATAATCATAAAAAACAAACTCGTCTCTTGACTAGGGTTCTAAATTACGAGGCATCGTCAATTATGGCCAATTACGGCCAACAATTACGCCTCGTAATTTAGAACTCTGGACGAGGGTGGTTTTTTTTCGAAAAAGATTGAAATCATAAATAAGAAACTCGTCTCTTGACAAAGGTTCTAAATTACGAGGTACAGCCAATTATGGCTAATTACGGCCAACACATCCAATTACGCCTCGTAATTTAGAACCCTGGTCAAGAGACGAGTTGGTTTTTTATGATACCATTCTCTCCCCCCCCCCCTTCTTGATTAGTAAGTATCTCAAAGTTTTTTGCATTTGGAATATTCATTACAGCTACAGACCACTCTGAATAGCGATCGTTATTTTATAACCACCCTGTATAATTTAAAATGTATTATGGATCTGGAAGTTGCTTTTTTAACTGATAATCATAATTTCTAAAGCCATGCTAAATGACTGGTGTAAGTTAAATCCGTCGTGGTCACTAAGTCCTCCAAGTTACCATACCAAATCAATACATGTGACAAGTCAATTCTGGGGATCCTCTAGTTGGCCTCTGTCTCTAAAAATTAGATGGATCCATTTAAGTGTATGTGTTGTATCTCTCTTGCTTGACGAAGGTTTATAAGCGGGCCTGATTATGTAAAGTCTTACATCAATTGATCCCAGAATAAAATAGGCTTAGAATTGGACAGTGTTATAATCCAATAATTCTATTATAATCCATAAACGCACACGTTCGGCGAGGGTAAACGCTTGATATTCAATAACAACCTAAACCTTCACTACAACCCTAACTAACAACTTGGCGATATTTTACTTGGCTGCTCACAAAAACGTTTCGCTCTCAAGTCGAGATATCCGCTTGCGTAGATTTCCTGCACTGCCGTTTGATTAGCCACATTGTGTTTGTTTCAAGTTAATTCATAAAATTTGTCGTAAAACACATTCTTGTGATTTGTTTGAAATTCTAGAGGGTCATTGCACGGATCAGTTCAAAACGAAGAATTTAACACATAATTCATGTTTATCGGAGGAAAATTCAATGTGGTAGGCTTGTTGGCGTGAACCTCTTTTTTTAGTTGAAAAACACCGTTTAAAATAAATAAATTATATTTAAATTTAAAAAACTGCCTAAATAGCATTTATTCATTATATTTGAAATCACCATGCCAAATTTGGAAAAGATTAAAGTAATAGTAAAAATTTTAGAATTTGGGGGAATTTTGGGTATTCGCCTACCTTAAGAATATAAGTTTTAAAAAAAAACTTTACAGATAATCTACATTAGGGTCATATGGGGGAATTATGGATCAAAAAATCACAACATCCTATTTTTTTCTAAAGTATGAAAGATAGAAAGATTTAATTTTGCATGGAGTAAGCTTAAATAATTTAGAATTTATTTAAATAATCACTTTACCTAAAACCTAATTATTATTAGTTTTATTTTAATTATTGAGTGATCAGGAATTACCCCGGGTTTGGGCAATTATGGATCACACATGGGGTAAATATGGATCACCCATTTTTTTATAGTAATGCGTGTCAAAAGTATATTAATATTCCAAATTATATCATTTTTAGCACATAAAAAGATTGTTTTAGCACATAAAGGTAATGAAAGCGAAACTTGGCATATTTTTTTAATGCCAAGTTAGAATTATCTATGCATCTTTCTTCATACATGTATAATGAACCATCAAAAGAACACTATTTTGACAAAAAAAAAATTAAATGGACTTTATTACAGCAATCCAAACTGAATTATATGGCACAAATAAATATTCTTTCAAAAGTTTTTATTTTAAATAAATTTTCTCGTCAGTTTAAAGCAATGGCAACAGTGAAAATATTGAATAAAAATAGAATTTTCATGCTATTTCAATGTAGATTAAATTTTTTGTTATTTAAATTTTAAATAAGCTTCTAATTTGAATTTTTTAATGAAATTTGGAATACAGCCTAATCTGATTTTATGCTTCAAAATGACACATACCACTTGCTAAAAACACATGAAAAATTATGAAATATCACTGATCCATAATTACCCCAGTGACCAAGAATTACCCCAGTAAACTAGGAGATAAATCGATATACCTTTAAAATCATTAAAAAAAATTATTATGAATTTTTTTTATCGGATTGAAAAGCTTAGACCTTTTCCTATTGAAAAATAGCACCAACAAAATAGTTAGTTCAAATATGTTTCTCCAGTATGGATCTTAAAAAAAATCATGTTTTTCAAAGACAATCTTTTTTGAAGATGTTTTTATAGTAGTGTAAAAAGTATTTTTTTCTATTTTTTGCTGCAGAGTTACATTATTTTTGAACTTGATATAAGAAAATAGAATGTATAAGGATGACTTGGCATAATTTTTTTTCTTTCTAAAAACCATTTTTAATCCTTAAAACTTAGTGATCATTATTTACCCCGGAAAGAGAGTGATCCATAATTCCCCCATGTGACCCTATTAAACTTTTATACAGTCAAAAACTCTGTTGCAAGGACTACCTATATACCTTAATGTTATAATATCTTGCTTATAACGACAATTTTTTATTAACTCCTTGGTAGAAGGAAAAGTTTATGTATTATAAGAAATGCATTCGTACGTAATTTTTTATTAAATCGTTTTGCGTAATACTATGTATTTACAAATTATTTCGATTAAACTACTACTTTCTATACATAAGACATATAAGGGTTAAAATGTATTTAATATACGTCTTTTCATAATTTTTTTTGATAATATGAGTAAATAATAAGTATTTTACATGATTTTCTATACTTAATATTCAACCCTGTTTATTACGTTACTCGTTTATAATGTCATAAACATAATGGTCCCTTAAATGACGCTATAACAGGGTTATACTATATATATATATATATATATATATATATAGATAATATATATATATATATATATATATATATTATATATATATATATATATCCAAACAAAAACCTCTCAGTAAAAGAAGGCCAAGTTTTCTTTAATAAAAAAATTTGCCTGGCCTTAAAAAGAAGTGAAATCCTGAAAAGGTACCAAGTTCATTAAAAGTTACTGATGTGGTATTGAACACCAAAACATTTTAGTCTTTGATCATTCTTATGTTTACCACATTCAAGCAAACTCGCACTTGTGTTTGTGTAACTTGGCCATTACGCATTGTGAAAATTTTGTTGAACCTTTTGCACTATGGGATGTTGAACCTTTTGCACTAGGGATGGGTGTAACCAATAAATTATTGAACATTGAGATGAAAGTATTCCTGAAGGTAAAGTGTTTTAAGTGTTTCAAGCCACACAAAAAAGAGGCCCAACGGATTTTTTTTCTTGTTTTTATAAGCTTTGTTTTCTGCCTAGTGATCAAACAGAGTAATCTTGGCCTTCTCTTTTCTTTTCCTCGAAAAAATTGTCGATGAATATTTGAACATTGATATAACTTCTTTTCAGTATCAGTATTTTATACGTTTTTTTTTTATAAATGTCGTAAACGAATTTCTAAACTACCATTATATTGAACTTGTCATAAAATAGTTACTACTTTTAGTACTTACTTACTTACTCCTCGGCACTACAGTCCATGAAGGACCTCAGCGACACTTTTTTCTGTCCTTGGCTTTGACCCTCCAATTTTTAACTTTAATCCTTTTCAGATCTTCTTCCGCCTCGTCCAACCATCTCTTCCTAGGACGTCCAGCTCTCCTCCTTCCCTCTGGCTTTCCTTTAAATATTTTCCTTGTTGCTCTCTCATCACCCATTCGCTCAAGATGTCCGAGCCATTGGAGCCTTTTTATTTTTATTATATCCACAGTATGCCTTTCCTTGTACAGCTTTCTCAATTCCAGATTACTTCGAATTCTCCAAACCTCACTACTTTTAGTGGCGGTCGCAATATCGTGGGACCGTTGTAATCGAGTTGTACAGTAATGAATAATCATGTATCACAATAACTTTTAATGGCTTGTTTATTTTTCTTCAAAAATGCGTAATGGCCAAGTTACACAAACACAAGTGCGAGTTTGCTTGAATGTGGTAAACATAAGAATGATCAAAGACTAAAATGTTTTGGTGTTCAATACCACATCAGTAACTTTTAATGAACTTGGTACCTTTTCAGGATTTCACTTCTTTTTAAGGCCAGGCAAATTTTTTTATTAAAGAACTTGGCCTTCTTTTACTGAGAGGTTTTTGTTTGGATTTCACTTCTTTTTGTAGTTATACTAAATAAAATAATTTAAATAAGTTCTTAAATAAAAAAATCTTTCAATTGTTTTATAATTAGTACTAACTTTTTAAGAGGACAATCAACGTGTTTAAGTAAACATGATGTCTAAAATAAAAATTATTTGACGAATGAATATACATTTTTTTTAAATCTTGTACTGTTTCATTTTACTGCTCGTTCTGTACTGCTTGTTGATCCCCCCCCCCCCCCCCAAGTACATTTTGTTCCTATTTTAAACTAGCAGTATGGTTCCGCCTTACTGGGAACCCCTTTAACTTCGCAACGCTTCCTTTTAGACGCATGTTTACCTTTTGAAAATACACTCAAAATCAAAACAAAATTAAATTCGTGTTGGCGCATGCGCAAGAAAAAGGTAAATTATAACAAAGAATGGTGTCAAGCTCCAGTTACCGCCCGGGCGTTGTGTTTTGAAGCCCTGTTATGGTCTGCCTACTTATTAAAATACACTCAAAATCAAAACAAAATTAAAATTCGTGTTGGCGCATGAGCACTTAAAAAGCAAACACTAATAGATTATGGCGTCAAGCCCCCGTTTCGGCCCGGTCCATGTATTTTCAAGCCCTGTTATGGTCCCGCACTTCCACGTGGATGACGTTTTTTAATACTAATTATATTAATTAAAAAACACAATTAAATATGAAAAAACTAAGCCTCAGGTGCACACGTAGTTATTAAAAGGAATCTATATTAAAAATTTCGAATTTTTTAGAAGCAGTCTAAGTAGGTCTTTGCGATCCACAGACATACACAGACTCTTCTTTTATTATTATAGATAAATTATCACTAATTAAAATCAAAGTAACTGTACTTTTCGTCAAAATAATGAACACCTTTTAAAACCTTTTTTTTTCATATACTTTTGGGACAGCTATTTTTCTTTATCATTTTATTGTATTAAATTTATAGCAGCTTTAACTTGTTTGAGTGTTTTTATTATTTGTATTACTACACTAGATGCATGCATAATTTATATCGTATTTTTACTCGTTTTAGTTGGTTCCTAAAGTAAAAAAAAAAAGGTGTCCAAAACTTTTGAGACTCGCTGTATACGGCCTAAAGGTCATTTTGCGATCAAAATGACTTGTATGGACCCTTGGCGAAAACAATTGTTGTTTGACCCCAAGTTACAGTTTGAAACCCGAATAAAAAAAAAATAAAGTTGCTTTTATACAAATTGTTCAAAGCGTAAATTAAGTTCCAATTGTTATCCAATATAATTTTCATATTTGTGTGTTTGGACTCGGGTAATCTTTTTTTTTAAAAATTTAAACAATAGGGAAGAATTGATTACCCTTGTGTCGCTCTAGTGCGATGTTATTCCAACTAAAACAAAACCAAAAAGAAAAAATCATTTGCCTATTGTAAATCATTGTTTCCAGCCAGCCATTTGCTCATTAGCTTATATATATAGACCTTTAGGCAATGTAACTCATCCTAACAAGCAAACAACCATAACTCATTATAAAACATGGAGCTGGTGCCAAAGCTCAGATGTGTTTGCACTTGAAAACCATTAAACTTAATCAAAATGATGATTGAAACTTTCCATTAGTAATATCGTGTTGCTTAATTCCACACTTGAAAAACCTTTATCGTATCATCTAAGGTAAATAGCTATTTGAAATTGTTGGCGATTCAATTAATCGCCGCTTGGCATATCGGCGTATGTCAGAACGGATTAGTAACTGCTGTTTTTGAAAAAAGTGCGCCAAGCCAGTATTAAGAACAAACCCGTGCTAAATATTCGAATATTTTCCGGATTTTTTATGTTGGTTTTTATAACAAAATCTACCACGATATTCCAATTTTCGGGATTCTAGAAACAAAGTTGGGTGTCATAGAACAGATTTTTGAATTGATCGGTTGAGTGAGTGAGTTAGAGCCCCAAAAGTTGATCATTTTCCAATTCAATTTTCTCGGAGATAAAAAGAATAGAAAGCTGATTTTTTTTATACCTCTTCATCAAGCTTCTATTGACCAATACAAAATTTTCTAAACCGTGTCATATTCTGTGATGCATAGAACCAACAGAACGGAGGGTCCGAAAACACGCCGAAAACCCTTCCAAAAAGGTTGGGTAGTGGCCCTGAACTTGGCGGATTAGCCACTAACCGTGCAACCATATATCTATATATATAATATATTTATATATATATATATAATATAATATATATATAGAATAATATATATATATAATATATAATATAATATATATATTATAATATAATATATATATATGATAACATAAAAATATATCTATATATATATATATATATATATATCTATATATAATATATAATAATATATATATATATAGTTTCGTTATTTCTATACTTCATTTTACATGTAAACTATAGGACATTTAATATTTAGTGAAATTTTAGAATAGGTAATAAAGAGCTTTATTCATTTTTACCTAATGTCTTGTCAATTTTATACGGTATGATGCCGCCAGGCCATCTTTGGGAATCATTCGGAAGAGCATTTCTATCCTGCATTAAAAGAATGTTACTTTTACCTTGGGTTAAATATAAATAAATGATGCTGAATTGAAGTTTTTGTGTTGCCTCTGTATTGACCAAAAATATTTTGTTGCTTCAATTTCCTTCTTTCCACAAAATGATTTTTTCCTGTATATTCAAATATCACCGGAATCTCACCGCTTGATTAATAATGATTATTAATACTTATTTAATCTCCTTGAAACAAACTAACAAAATAATTTGGTACTGGCAACAACAAAAAAAATTATCGCTATTTTGACCAAAAAAAATTTGTTTTACCCTTTCAGTCCCAAAAATTTACTGCGCTACAGAAACATCTAAAAAAAAAATTTAATAAATTTTTTTTACAAAATAAGCTTAATTTAGGTCAAATATAGAGTTCCAATAAGGAAAAAAAAAATTTCCATTAAATGTTTTTTTTATATGGTTTTTTGAATCAACTATCCAAAATTCTTTTAACTGTGGAAAAACAACAAAATAAATAGTATATAAATATTACATGAAAAACACTTCGAGAGTTATATATTGTAAAGTATCTGACCATATTATTAAAAAAAAAAATTAGTAATTAATTTTAACAAAAATAGTTTAAATTGTGTTTTTAAATATGGAATGGAACTAGACGTGACACTTTCAAAAATTCTACCGATCCGCAAACGCCTTGTTAGATATATTCTCAATAAAGAAATAGTATTACTGGACTTCTTATTGAGATTATGTAAAAATATTGTCTAATAGATACGAAGTTGTGAAGAACGATCAATAGTGTGTTTGGATTTCTTAACCGGACATAAACATTTGGGGGAAAATATCGAAAGTGATGTTTCCAAATGGCATCACTGGGACTGAAAGGGTTAATAGACACAATTTTTGCTCTTTCTACTTTTTTTTACGTAATCAAATATCAAATCTCACCTCTTGATTTGTAATACCTATTATATCTCCTTGGAAGAGATTAGGGTTTTCCCATGGCGAATGTGGAAAAGTCCCTGTAAACATTTGAACTCAAATTATTTGACAAAAATAAAAAAATATATTTTACTTTAAACCTAAAAATATCAAAAAGTCTTTAAAGGTAAACAAACTTTTTAAAACATACATTGCCGTTTGGCGCAAATAAATTTCCCTACTTCAAACATACAAAAAAATAAAGATTTTGTAAACCTTTAGCTTTTTGATAGCATAAATTATTAAAAAAGTTATATATATATTTTTTTAAATATTCAACATGAAATAACAAAAAAATATATAGTCTATTTTATTATGCAGTTAAAATCTGCCTTCAGCAATACATGTACCCACCATAAACTTTGTTTAAGTTATAAATGTTATAAAAATTCTTAAGGATAACTTTAACATTACTTACATGTTAACCCGAATAAACTCAAGATAATTACATATTTCATGTTGAAATTCGATGCTGATACTGTTTCAAGACAAACTTCGTTGTGCAATGTAGAATACAATATCGCACAGTGAGCTTCAGTCTACCAGATGTTAACTTTCTCACCAAGACATTTTTCATTTAAAGTTTTGGTATCAAACTATAATGAAGTAAATTTCGCTAATATAAATGAACCCTTTTATCTTTAAATATCGTATGATTTCTTTTTTAACAGCTTTAAGAAATTGAGGTATATCAAAACGACATCGAGTGACACTCTAAAAAATGAATGCTCAAAAATGACGAAATTTTCCTTAATTTTGACGATTCCATTACTGGCAAATGCTCCGAGTTTTCGTTTCCTCAAAGTGAGGAAATTGGAATCGTCATTTTTATGGATTTGAATGTCGTCCAATCTAAAGAAATATTTCGTCATTTTTGAGCATGTGAGTATAACAATGATATTCAGTTTCCTCAAAATCAAGATTCAGAATCGTCAAATCACGATCGTAAAAGTGAGGATTCGCGTTTACTCAAAAGTCAAGTGATAGTTTGACGAAACAATAACAATCCTCAAAATTAACGAAATGAGGCTTGAGGATTCATGAATCGTCAAAAATGAAAGTGTTATTTCTGAGAGTGGAGAATTGTACAATATCGTGTGCCACTTGGGAAATCTCACAAAAACCTTTACATAAGTTTTAGGTAAAATAACACATAAAGTAATGTAAACATTAAAATAAATCCATTGCATATGAAACACTATATAATCCTTATACCAATCACATATTTAAAGAAACCATGCTAGGATGAAAACTTTTTGTTTGAAGGCAGCGCCATATTTTTAAGTTTTATTCGTCTCAAATACTTACAAGACAAAGCATAACCGCCCCGGTGGCACACTCGTTAGGATTCTAGCCTTTGGAGCTGCTGGGGTCGGGTTCGAATCCCGGTCAGGCATGGATGTTTGTGACCGTCAATAAATGTTGTTATTTGTATATGTGTTTTGTGTCGTCTCTTTCTTTGTGTGTCTCTTGTGCTTGTGTCATTTCTGGGCTTAGTACAATGGACTTAAAGTCGCAGTGCTTGGCGATCTTGCCCCCCCCCCCCCCCCTACCAAGAAAGTCATAAGTCATAAGCATAACTATAACAACCTTTGTCCACACAAAAATGTGATGGGATTGTTTCATGTCGTTGATGGCAACAGCTCCAAACGTTTGTTGCTATTTGTTGCCTGTAATTACTTATGCTTTTGTATACGAAAATGAGTTTTCTAAAAAAATTTTAAATGCCAATTTCTTGCTGCTATTGGTTGTTCAAAACATTTGTTAAAGAAAGCTTGAATAGGAAGAAAAGTTTCTTTTCGTCTATATTTCGGTTATTTTGAGAATGAAATCAAAGCAACCGATGGCATCGCAGTACATGAAACTGAAACAACCTATGAAATCCAGTCCGGATACAAATGAAAACAAGAGCGTTACTTCATCTGAAAATTCCCATTTAATCACGCTAACTTTTTTTTAAAGTATAGTCACTCAGTTAAATATGACCAAAGCCATGAAAAGATAAAGTTAAAAAGCATCGATATCAAAGTGGCATCAGTTTTTATTAAGCTCGTAATTAAGGGGTCTAAGGAGTCTTAAAAATGTGCAAAGAAGATACTACAAAGCAAAGTTTGATCTTTCATGTCATTTTTTAACTACTCAATGTATAAGTATAATTTTTTTATATATAATTCTACAAGATTTATTTATTATAAAACAAGTTTTAAAATTTATGAAACTTTAGCCAAAACTAAAATAAATGATATTAGACATGAAGCTATTTGTACACATTGTGATTAGGCTTGCGCGGCAAATTGTGAGGTCAAAATTGAACACATGACCAAGAAAATGACTTTATATTGTACAAGTATGTACAAACTAGGACTTATACCTAAATTCTCAGCTCAATTTTAATTAGAAATTATTTTAAGAACTTTTTTCTAAAAAAATTAAAAAAATTTTAAAAATTTTGATTTTAAATTATTTTTAAAATAATTTCTAATTAAAATTGAGCTGAGAATTTAGGTATAAGTCTTTGTTTGTACATATTTGTACAATATAAATCCATTTTCTTTTTCATTTTTTCAATTTTGACCTCACAATTTGCCGCGCAAGACTAATCACACTGTGTTCATATAGCTTCATGTTTAATATCATTTATTTTAGTTTTGGCTAAAGTTTCATAAATTTTAAAACTTGTTTTATAATAAATAAATCTTGTAAAATTACATATAAAAAAATTATACTTATACATTGAGTAGTTCAAAAATGACATGAAAGATCAAACCATGTTTTGTAGTGCCTTCTTTGCACATTTTTAAGACTCCTTAGACCCCTTAACACGTATCACGCGTCTTTGATATTTTTAAAAAGTATTCTAACAATTATTTGCGGATATCTGACTGAATCCCAGATGTTTTATTGTGAACTTTTGTCTGCTAACTATTTGTGAAAGTAATTCAGTGAAATCTAGTAGAGTTTATAAAAAAGCAATCTTTACTTTACTATGAAAGTTTGAAGTTTCGTATTCTAATTGTATACTAGTCGAGATGAATCGTGTGTGTTGTATCATCGATTTGGAAGGTTTTTTCCTCGTTGGACGAAGATTCCTGGTCCGAGAATTCGGCTTCATCGGTCTGAACAGCCATTCTGCGGACAGCATCGCATTCGATTTGAGTCCTTTCGAACAATCTTTGGAAGAGGGCGACAAGAAGACCATCGAGTACGTGACCAATAGTCAGGTCGCCAAGGGGGGGAACCCTGCACTGAGAGGTTAAGTTTTTTTTATTGATGATTCTTATAGATTCGAGGGTGTAGATTACGAATCTGGGAGGTACTTTTTTGGTACCCTTGAGCATTTTTAGTTATTCAAGATGGCGTCTCCGCCATCTTGAATTTTGTAATCTTAATATTTGACGATCTATTCGACAAAAGTGAATAGTTTTTGTCTTTATAGATGCATTTAGTAATAAAGATTCACAATTATCAAGAAAATTCCAAAAATAAAAAATTCAAAATGGCGGATTCCGCCATATTGAATTTTTCAATTTTAATATATTTGTTTTATATTTTACCCAACAAAATATGTATATTTTAACTATATTTTTTATACCTAGTTACTATACAACATTAATTTTGAAGAAAATATAAAAAAATCATGATGGCGGCATCCGCCATATTGGATTTTTTCACCGTTTATATAAAGCGATCCATATGTCCTAAATTAAAAATTCTTTTTATTTTAGTTATATCTTAATTTTAGTTTCTATTTCTGCTTTAATATGTAGATTATTAATCTAGAAGATATTTTTTCGCTAGTTTTGAGTATTTTTTTTATATTTAAGATGGCGTCTTCCGCCATATTGGATTTTTCTTCCTCATTCAATTTTTCGGGTTCTTTTAGGCCAAAATTAATATATTTTTCTCTTAGAGGTGCATTTTGCCGTAAGTAATTACTTAAAAATTCAAAAAATCCAAAATCAAGATGGCGGCTTCCGCCATCTTGGATTTTTCAACTTCTAATATTACGTGATCCACTGGCTCGAAGTTAAAAATTCTTTCAGTTTTACTTGTATATTTTGTTATAAAATGCTTTAAAATCATCATTAAGTTTTATTTAAACACATAAAAAACCAAATTCAAGATGGCGGATTCCGCCATCTTGGATTTTTTACCATCTACTATTACGTGATCCATTGGTGCGAAATTAAAAATTATTTCTACTTTAGTTGTGTTTTTAGTAACAAATGGTTTAAACTACATAAATGGAGAACAATTGCAATATATCTGAATTTATGGCCATTCAAGATGGAATCTTTCTCATTATTAGATTTTTTACCGTTAGTATTAGGCGATCTATTAGCTCGAAATTAAAAATTCTTTCTTTGTTAGGTATATTTTTACGACAGAATTATCGCTATGCACAGTGGTCTGGGAGCGGCCAAAATGCCAAATTTCGAAGTGTTCCCAAAATGCAAAATAAATATATTTTCAAATCAATAGATAATTGAATAGTAATTTTACCAAATAAAAATCTTTAAAAATAATTTTTTGATGTATTTATAGTTACGAAAAGTCAACAAATGAAAAATAACCCGTTTTGAGGTGATACACTTTCAATTCAAAATAGACTATTTATTATTTAATTACAACTTTTTTTACATCTTTTTGTGTTTTATAAAAGGTTTTCTTTTATTTTAGCTGTTTAAAAAAATGCAAAATAATTTTTTAATCAGTTTTTGACTTTAGTTTCTAAAATACTATGTTTTTAAACATTTGAAAGAGTGCAACTTTCTTGCGCCACAATGCGCCAAAGTCTCATTACAATTAACTAGTTCTCCAAATCGTATATAAAAGATAAATCCAAATTTCAGCTGCGGACACGTACGGAAACCATAATTATAAGCAAAAGTGTCAAAATCTAGACGTTCAAAAATCGTCGAAAAGCACGACACCGCTGCGCGTTGCTCCTCGCCAGCTGTTAATCAAGAAACAAAGTAACAAAAAATCCGACAGGTGTTTCGACCGCTTCACTTGCAAAGAGTTTAATTATAAACAAATAAAAGAACTAATACTGGTGTTATCTTTGTAGGAGAGAAAATGATTTATTTATTTACAATAATAATGTTTTCAAGAGATGCCATGGTTCATATGAAGGGGGGGGGGAGGTGTCCAAAATTCATTCTTTTTAAACAGTTCATATAAAAAACTACAGCTTATTACCCTTACATTAATAACTTTCTTTCAAAGCCTAAAAGAAACAACAAATTAGACCTACACTAAGACCCCAAAAAAGTATTATATTAATTTTGTGATCTTAAAGGATGTTAAACAAATTTATTATATGTTTTCAAAGCAAAAATGTTTAGTGCTTCAACACAATTTTCAGACTAAAATCCTATTTATGAATATGTTCTATCAATGAGGCTTTAATTTAGTTCCTGAAATACAGGTATTCTTTGCATTTCTGATTTGATAATATACTTTTAATCTAACATCAGTTTATAGTACTTTTAAATCAAATAAGATATTATTGACAAATATTTTATTTCCTAAACCGTATTAAAATTAAACGAAAATTTATTTAAAATTCATTAAAAAGTCTTAAGGTAATATTAATATCATATTTGGTCTCAGCATCTTCTATAATAAAATGCTGTTAATTATGGTCTTAAAAAACTGTTGACGGTTAACTTGAAAGTATATGTTCTTTGTATTTTGATATTAAATATTTGGTATAATTTCACAAACTTAAATGTTTAATACTATATATTTATTCCGCAAATTTTAATGTTTAATATTATATAATTCATGCATAGTTCAAAAATTAGTACAAAAATATTATCACTAAAAAGCTTTGTTTTCAATTAATTTCATAAGCCAAATTGAAGTAAAGTAAATATTAAAAATAGTGTAAAGCTTTTTAACTCAAAGTTTTATTTTTGTAAGGATTTTTTTTTGTATTTTGGGTTTTTGTGACTACTTGACGTACGATTACGTATTACCATGACCTAAACAAACATACCCATATGCACTTGCGTAATACATGTATCTTAAAGCGTTATTCTTTATACGTACACGCAATTTTAACATTACATCATTACATACTGTTCTTTTGCATTCACTGTAACTTAAAATTCATAGGTTTTACAAACTTGATTGTGTCTTATATCGACTCAGATGGGTCAAAAACCTATAAAACCGAATTTGTATGTATTTTTGTCAAACAACAAAAAAATAAATGAATTTTGACCGTTTTTCAGCCTTTTCCGACCACTGTGCTATGCCTTCTTCTAACTAAGTACAAATATGTAAACTCAAGGCCCAAGTTTCTTAGAGTTGCTGTCTTCAAAGTTATTCCGACAATCCTTTTTGGACCATGGCCTATGCTTTTATGTAGTTTCAATCCACTATTAATTTATTCCAAACTCCGGCATGTGTCGCATAACGTGATCTGATTTTTAAAAAGTTCTTTAACACATTTTCGGGCGTTTTTTCCATTTTTCTTAAATCTATAATAAAATAATACATATCATTCATAGTTTTGAGGACCAGATGCAAATAAATAGGGTAGAATTGGCGAACAACTTCAATATGAAGGGACCAATATCCTGCTCTTCCGGCTCCCACATATAACATCCTGAAGAAAACTGGTTGCAATAAACAGTTCACCGATACTCTACTAATGTTGCGATTCGCACCCTTTATTTCTAAAACTGATCGAAGATCTCCGCTGCAGTTTGACTGAGATACCTCATATAAATCTATAAATCCCTCATGACTTATTTTGCAAGCATTCTTGAAGTCCTGAAGTTTTAGAAACTTCTTACCTGTCTGCATCTGTAGGACTCCTACAAACACACTATAGGCATAACTTTGGATAAGACCACTACCCAATATTAACCCCACACAACCTATAAAACTTATCAACATGATGACTGGCAAAGCCACCGTACAAAAGTGATGATCCCAAGTAAATGGCAAACTCTTGACCAGCTAATTTAGTGAGTCCTTGGGCTTCTGCTAAAGATGTGATGTCATGGTTGTATCTGGATTCTGGATAAGAATTAGGTATCATGTCTACAACAGAGGTTGATACTTTATACAGTAGTTTCTGGTTGAATCTGAAATTCATATTTTCGGCCAATTTAAGTATTTATTTAACTCTGGATAACGTTCTGAGAATGTCTTTGAAGAATTTGAAATCTTTATATCTATAGCATTGTAAAGAGAAACCTTCACATAACAGTCTAAGCGGTAACTCTGTTATTAAGTAACATTCAAGAGTCATAGGCGGTTTATTTTTAAGATTACATTAACGATCTTTAGGTTATAAGGAATGTAAGGTAGGCTTTTGGACATTTCTTCTTTTTTTCTTGTTTCTTGAAACTGTATCCCTCTATTTTTCTAATAAATAGGTTACCACTTCTTCTGGTTGAATACAGTCTTTTTTGCAGAGTTTTCTGAATGTTTATTAACTCTTGATCCCATCTTCTTAGAATTGTGCCGCTAAACGAGATCTCAGCAAGTCCAAAGCCATTACTTCGATTAATGAACTCCTCATGCTATTACTTCGATTTATAAACTCCCTACCTACAAGATGAGAGGGGGAGGGGTATTGAGTAGAGCCCTCCATCCCTAGTGTTGGGGGTCTCTAGTATTGAGAGGATACAAGCTTACGCAATCTTGTGTTTCGTAGTGTAAGAGTAATCTTGTTTGAAAAGAGGAAGCATTTTATACGAGTAGGGCTCTTGTATAAGAGTCGCTTGCAGTTTGAAAAACTGATATTTTAGAATTGAGCATATATTCAAGTATTTGTGCCTGATGAATAACAAAATATTTAAAATACTTAACTTAATATGGTGGAAAACATATTTAATATTTTTCTTTCAACATTCATGGTTTAAGGTATTTCAAACACAATAAAGAAAAAAATTGAAAATTTTTTTAATTTCGCACCAATAGATCACGTAATATTAGAAGGTAAAAAAATCCAAGATGGCGGAATCCGCCATCTTGAATTTGGTTTTTTAGGTGTTTGAATAAAACTTTATGACGATTTTAAAGCATTTTATAATAAAATATACAAGTAAAACTGAAAGAATTTTTAACTTCGAGCCAGTGGATCACGTAATATTAGAAGTTGAAAAATCCAAGATGGCGGTAGCCGCCATCTTGATTTTGGATTTTTTGAATTTTTAAGTAATTACTTACGGCAAAATGCACCTATAAAAGAAAAAATATTAATTTTGGCCTAAAAGAACCCGAAAAATTGAATTAGGAAGAAAAATCCAATATGACGGAAGACGCCATCTTAAATATAAAAAAAATGCTCAAAACTAGCGAAAAAATATCTTCTAGATTAATAATCTACATATTAAAGCAGAAATAGAAACTAAAATTAAGATATAAATAAAATAAAAAGAATTTTTAATTTAGGACATATGGATCGCTTTATATAAACGGTGAAAAAATCCAATATGGCGGATGCCGCCATCTTGATTTTTTAAATTTTCTTAAAAGTAATGTTGTATAGTAACTAGGTATAAAAAATATAGTTAAGATATACATATTTTGTTGGGTAAATATAAAACAAAAATATTAAAAGTGAAAAATCCAATATGGCGGAATCCGCCATTTTGAATTTTTTATTTTTAGAATTTTCTTGATAATTGTGAATCTTTATTACTAAATGCATCTATAAAGACAAAAACTATTCACTTTTGTCGAATAGATCGTCAAATATTAAGATTACAAAATTCAAGATGGCGGAGACGCCATCTTGAATAACTAAAAATGCTCAAGGGTACCAAAAAAGTACCTTCCAGATTCGTAATCTACACCCTCGATTCTATAAGAATCATCAATAAAAAAAACTTAACATCTCAGTGCAGGGTTCGGCCAAAAATCGGGGTTTGGCGACCTGACTACAAGACAATCAGCGGCCTGCCCTTCCTGCCCATGGCTGGCGAAGAAACTGTTCCGCTGACTCTCCTGATGAGCAAAGTTGCCGCCGTCCACAATCTTTTCAAGACGCCCAAAAGATACAAAATGGCTTTTAAAGGTGGAAACATCGAGAAGAACGTATTGTGGCGACTGAATATTCCTTACGTGGATCTTGAAGAATATGGGTGTCCCAAGTTTGACCAACTCAAAAAAAATCTAACGACTTCGAAGACGTGTGGTTTTCACACAGATGAAACGCTGCATTGCCCGCAGGCTGAAGTTACAGCTTTCAGAGCTTGGATGTTAGAAAACATTTCTGAACCCCGACAAAGTCGCAAATTTAGGAATAAAACTACAAAAAAGAATTCAAAATTAACTGTTATATAAGGATATTTTGAAGGATTTATTTTAAAATGCAAGGCTTCATTTGAATTTTTTCTACTATTTTTATTTATCTAAATTTTAAATCAACTGCTCTTTTCATTTTTATGTGTTAAGCTTTTATCGAAATATCACACATTTTTTAATTAACATTTTTGCTTCAGAAGCTTTAAAACTTACAATATTGTAATAGGAAAAAGAAGAAATATTACACAAGTTTTTGAGTTTTCGTTTTGAATTTTACCCAAACAAGTGTTTAATCAAAATTGTATTGAACAAATATGAATTGATAAGTATTTTGATAACTATGACGAGTCCTAAAAATGAATAGATGTTAGTTTTAAACTCTAATTTTGAATAAAAAGAGTGTTTTGATTAAAATTGAGTGTGCTTTAATTGTTTGATTAGCTAATGTCGGGTAAAGGGTGGGAAAGTGTTGGCGATATTAACGAAATGAAAACTGAACTAGTTGAACTTCAACTGGATCCATTTAAAGTTGTTATCTTTTATCATTAATTACACCACACAAAAAAGGCTTACTCGAGAAGAAATATACTGAAATTTTAAAATGAACAAATACCGGAAAAAAAGTGATGTTAGTTGATATCTGAACAAATATTTTTGTGAAAAAGTAAACAAAAGAAATTTAAACCTAATCTTTAAGCATTGAAAACAATCTTAAAATTTTAACGCTGCTTACACTTATCACAGTCAATATACACAGTCAAAGATAAAAAGTTTAAAGATATATATACCTCTTTTTTATACGAGGGTTTATTTTTTTAAACCTCCAATGGGCTGTATAGAAAAGACGCGTCAATATACAAAAAAGATTTTATAGCCAAAAGTAATGTACAGTACAGCTTATTTCTCTACATAATCACCTTAACGATTAAGGTAATTGGGTAAAATCCTGGAACAGCCCACCCCTTGGCGACTTGTTGAAAATCTTGCCAAATTGAAATTATTTGAATTTTTGGATTAGGAAAAAAGAAATTTTACCTTTACTGTGACAGGGTTGTCACCTTGGCAACGTTATCGCCGATTGCTTGGCGATAATCTAAAAATCGCCAAGAGGTGGACTATAATAGGATCGATCCGGTAATTGTCATATCTGTAAACAAGATGTGCAATATTCTCTTCATAAAATGTCGCCGCCAAGTGTGAATTAAGAGGTGCTATTTGTTTATCGCGAGAAGATGGAAACACAGCAACGGCAATTCATCGAAGAATGAATCGAGTGTATGGAGACACCTTTATGAGTGATGGTGTTGTTCGTAAATGGTGTCGAGAATGTAAAGATGGCTGAACTGATGCTCATGAAGAAGGGGATAAAGAAAGCAAGTCTGTCGCAACAGGCGACATTGTTCAGCGAGTTGACCAAGTGTATAGGGAAACTCGAGGGTTCACCATAAGTTAATTATCGATAAGCATAGTGGCTTGGAGAACAGCTCGTCCAAGTTGACGAGGAGCTCAAAGAAACCGTCACAACTCCCCTCCAATCATTGGATGCGACATTTTATGAAGATTGTATCCAAAGCTCGTTAACAGATATGACAAATGCCTTAATCGTCAAACTGACTATGCAGAGAAATGAGCTGTATTGTACATTACTTTTGGTAATAAAATATTTTTTGTGTATTGACCAGCAGCACTGTCGAAAGGTCGTCATGTTCTGCATACCTGAGCACTGATGATGGGTAAGGGTAACTCCCAAAGAGATTAGCATATTTCTTTTTTACATTTAAAATGCATTATTTTGATTTTTAAGGTATGGTAATGGGGTTGTTTCACGGTGAATCTGGCATTAGCTCTGCGGTTTTGTTTTACTCCGACTCTCGGATTACTTTTGTTTCGGTTATGTTGATTGGTTGGTAGACCTATATTCAGGTAGTGTGCTTGGTCAGCACACAAACCTGATTATCTCTACCAGCCAACCAACACAAAAATAATTCAAGAGTAAGGAAAGCAAAATCACAGAGCTATTACCAGATTCTCTGTGAAAAAAAATCCATTCGAACGGAAACTTGAATAACAACACTCAGAGAAACAACTCAAAATAACTTTTAATTATTTAACAATTGTACAGGAGATTTATTCTTTTGATGTCTTCCTTTGACATCCCGGGCTTGTCGAAAGGCTGCTTCATGTGTCTTCCGTCCTTGGCGGTCATAGTCTTCAGACCCCATGACTTGGCGAAAGATTCAGAGCCGTACAGCATGACAGAGTCGAAATCGAACCCAGACAGGAGCCTGTTCTCATGGGGCAACAGCTTCTTGAAGGCGTAGTGCCACTCTGGAAAACATGAAATCGATGGGAAGACAAGTGACATCGGAAAAATTCATTTAGTAGACTCTCTGATTAAAATGCTGTTTAAAAAAGTAGCTTGGCGAAATTGTAATAAGAAATGGATAAGTCGCCAAATCCAACGACCTTCATTTTCTTCGACCTTTCCTTCATTTACAAGAATATCATTCCATGTGTTTTCTAATAGCTAAGAATATTTTTAAATTTCAAATTTCGCTATTCGTTCATAACCGATATCTTGTATAGTCCGGCTGCCACAACTTGACATCCAAAATATTTTGATTGTGGAACAGTCCACTTCGAAAAAAGTTAGGAAAGTTTTGGTTTTCGGCAAGAGTTACTCTTTGGCGATTGATTGCTTTTATTTGTTAATATTTCTTTGAGGTTTAGAAACAGGTTATCAATTGAAGGGTGTATCGATAACAACAATCTTCTATCGCCGATAACTGATATGTAGTTCTAGTGTGACACATTATTTACAATCGAACTAGACAAACAATCCCCTCATCTCGCCAAACGACTTGGGCTGGCAATTTTTTTTTCCCTTCGGCTTAAAACCGCCCGAGCATATTTCCTGTACGACTCTAAAAAGTAGGTCGTATGATCGAAAATTCGATATAATATAGAATTTTCGTTAAAAATATAACTTCTGGTACAGAGGAGAGCTGATACAGGTCCGCGGACCTCAATTCTACAGTCCGAAGTCCAAGCTGGTTTTGTTATAGTAAACGTTGAATTTTAGTGGTAAGTTATCTGAGACTCCTTGACAAAAAAAAAAGCTCTCAGACATTTTAAATAGTGTTTTAGCAGAATTCTGAAAAAGTGCTTATTTTTTGCTTTATATTATAGATATGGAGGCTAACGATTGCAGTAGATTAGAGGAGTATCTTGAAAATTTAAGATTGTCAGAAATTACCTTTTACATTTTTAGTTGTTTAAGTATTGCTACCTTAAAATCACCCCAATTTCCCTATTTCATTTTCATAAACCCCGATAATTACTTTTGTATTGGGAATCGGTGCTGAGTTCTACAGGGTGAGGCAAGTAAAAGTGGCCCCGATCTAGAGATAGGAATACGTTGAAATGCTTGGCGAGAAAAACTCTTGAAGCCGCCTGAAACCTGTTTTTGCATTGGTTGGATAGGATTAGCTTCACATTATAGCTACTCATAGACTAGTGGCGAGTTCCGATCTTAGTTCGTATTCTATGAAGACGTCCCATAATGCAAATTTTGTGTCTTGCAATCAATTTAGAATGTTTTGTATTAACAAAAATAAAAAGGTCCGATTCTCTAGGGTAAATAACGACCGAAATAATCACTAGTGGGTATTTTTTTGATCAGCTCTACAAACCTTGTTTATGTTCCATTTCAATTAGCTTCTCAATCATAGCGTAGTTTCCGGCAAATAAGCCGCCAAGCGTTTGTTTGGGCTTAATATTGAAGCAATCAATAGCTTCAGATAACAAACCTGTTTTTGTATTGGTTTTTGACTTGGAAACATTTCTGTCGCATTCTCATCTCCACGTTGGGGCCACTTTTATTTGCCTCACCCTGTAATTTCAAAATCACATGATGTTTCCGATTTCTAATCGCGAAAGTTTGCCAATTTCAGAAACATCAGAGATTCCTCACTTCAGAATCGCTGTATATTTCTGAAACTGGTTTCCTTTGTGGAACAAACGAAAATGCACTAATTTTCGTCAAGGCCAATATCTAGTCACTATGTAGTTCCTACCTGGGTTTACGTTCTCCAAGTGGATATCCAGGTATCCGTCCCTGTCCGATCTGTTGTGCTCGTGCTCGAATCCGATGGCATGGAGAAACTCGTGGACCACTGTGCCGAAATACTCGCAGCCGGTGCCCAGCGACAACTTCTGCTCGCCACCGCCGGTACGACCCCAGTAAGACCAGCATCTAAACATCGAGACGATTTGCCTTACATATTTTTGTACAGTTAGGATTTGATACTTCATTGTTTTAAGACAATTAGCCTAAAAACGACGATATTGTTAATACCATTAAACTATAATAAAAAAATGCTAACTTTAGGTTTTTTTAATTAGTTTTTCAAGAAACTACATTTATCTTACGTAAATTCTTCTAGGGGCTATGGTCTTTATTTGTCCTATATTTTTTCTATCTAGACAAACTTATGATTTTTTATGATGAATCTCCTTTTTCCGTAGCAAATTTTTCTTGCCTATATCGTCATTAATTTGTTAACATTTCAGCGCATAATAATGTTTATTGCTGCATTTTGCGGCAAGAACTTAATAAAAAATCAAGTAATTTGTTAAATTTTTTTAATTAAACTATGTTTACAGTCAAACAGCATCCACTGAAGTAATTTATTAGCTTTTAATTACTTTTTTTTCGAAGTGAAAAAATCATCTCGAATTTTGATCTGGTAATTAATAGGTTTAATTAATCTCCCATTTCTCCCTGTGTAAAAAAAAGACTTTCTAAAGTAAAAGCTCTCTATTGATATATTGCTCTCACATTACTTACTATTACAAAGTACTTACCCATTTCCTTTGTACATAGAAACGTAATCCTTCTCATTTGTTCGCTGCTTGAATCGAATGCAGGTGTTATCCTGGATGTGTTGCATGGATTTCATAATCATATCCCAGATAGGATCTGAAAAAAATTAAAGGAATCTATAAATAAGTCTTATGTGGGAAAGGGTTGGTTGCAAAATTTGGCAATTTCCTCCGAATGATAGGGGGATCCAAAAATTGGAATCGATTATTAAATTTGCTTCATTGAGAGAAGAGTATACTTCTGTAATAATTTAGAATCTCATTAAACTCTTCAAATGGATAACCGTAACTGTATGTAGTTACTATCGCTAAAAATTAATTTAACTGACGAGTTAAATTTAGTTTAAATATAGTTTTAATAACCTTAGCAAGTTAAGTTTTCAAGCTATGGAAGAAACACAGAGAAGAGTGAAAATTCACAAATAACACTGTATCTCGATATTTGTTGCCTAATCATTGTATGACGAGAAAACTATTGGTTCTAGAATTTTTCTATTGGGAGATTGGAACTTCTTCAGGGATTTCAAAGTAGATATTGAACTTTATTTTAATTATGTTCAAGCTCACGAGTTCAAATCGATGATATTTGAAATCAGGAATGTTTACTTCAATGTCCTTGTATACATGAACCATATTTATATCAAAACTTCATTTATATCGTTAAAGTATTTTCCACCAGTAATTCTTTTAACATCGTCAGTTTAAGACAACTAACTGTATTGTAAAATAACGATATGCCTTTTTAAATAGTTAAGTGTGTTTGTTCGTTATTACCTTTGCCAATGCAAGTTGAAACCCTTGTTTTTGAAAGTCATACTTATTATGATTTTAATTAAAAGAAAATTATTAATACAAATTATTTTCTTACGTAGAGATTGGTCAATCACGTAAGGAACAACACCACCGACCCATCTCTGAGAATCCCGAGGAATGGCATTCCTGTCCTGGAATTAAAAAGACATAGAATGCTGTAGAAAAAATTTAGAAAACAGAATATTTCTCCTATTTTCCTACAAAAGTTTCTGTTTTCTAAGACTACTGAAATTTACTGTATAAACACCTGAGTCTGTCAATAGACATATTTTCCGTAAACAGTTAAAATATGTAATCATTGATACAGATTGCATCGGTTGCGAATAGTTTTTTTTTTTTTTTTAAAGTTTTGATTAAGATATACTATATATTTCAAATGTGTAGTGCTTCCGTGATTGTGTAAGCAATGACGGTTTTTATAAGGGTCTTGTGTTCGCCTTTTACTTTTAAAGTAAACAGAAAACGTAACTAATACTTTTAGCAACTTTTAACGTAACTACAGAAAATATCTGTTATGCACGAATATTTTTTTTGTACTGCTTCGCTACTTTAAGAAAATGTAAACTTTTTTTCCGTAGGCATTCGGATATTTTGTATTAACTTTATTGCTAATAGGATTTTTTTTTGTAATGTAGTAGTAGATTTAGATAGTAGATTTTTTGGTAGTGTACACAATACAGTTTAAGCATCATTAGATAGTATCATTACATTTTAATATCGGTTAGATATCGCAAAGTAGTTACACGATATCGTTTTAGTATCTAATACGACGCGTAACTTAATTCCTATTTTTTTTTCCTTATGTTGGTAAGCTTAAGCCCATTATGTGCAGAAGAAACATTTAGAACCCATGATTTACTGTATTTACCGTTATTTTCAGATTAAAAGGAGTTGAGGAGATAAAAAAAATACAGATAAATAACAATTGAAGTTCTCAATTATATATCACTGATAAATGTTTCATTAAAACTATCAGTTTTATTTTCATAAAATAAATAAAGAAAATAGTAAGTTGTTTACTCTAAACTAAACTGCTGCACTTAAATATTTTGACGCATTTAAATTTATTTACATATTTCAATAAATCGATTCCTTTTTTTAAAAAAAACTAATGTATTTCGTTTACACTTATATGCATGATACAAGCTGGTTTTTTTTTCAATTTTATTGAAATAAAAGGAAATAATAAAAAAAAACTTACTTGATGTGGGTCTATTCCCATAATGTCTCCTTCGAAGAGACCCTCATTGATCATAGGGTCGTGCTGCTGCTTGGCTGTTCATTGAAAGACATTGGATTGAGATGTTATCAAAATCAAATAAAGTAAATACTTAATTACTTTAATTTAAGGAAGAGTATTAACCCTTTATCTATTGACGGTACTCATAAGAATCACTTATAAGGTCACTGTTTTTCTTTTCATTATTCAATTGGAGAAAATGGCTGGAGGTGGTACTTTTTAATTGAATTGTACGGTTTTAGCATAATAAAGTCTTCAAATGTAACTAAATTCTTTGACAAATACGAAATACTAGTATGTTTTTCTAAGAAGTCTTCTCTGCTGTCATCAAGTTATGAATCCTTTATTTAAAAACAATTTTAATTCAAAGCTTGAAAACTAATATTAATTCTTTATAGTATTTTATTCATTTCATCCACATACTTTACTTTAAAAAATATTGATCAGTTTTTAGTAACTGCCAACTTTTTTTTCCAAATTAATGTTACACTATACATGGACATTTCCTTAAAGTTGAGTAATGTGATACGTTGTTAATTTTGTTAAGTAATAAAAAATTGTACATTTTACTTTCAACAACCGAATAAATTTTTCACACCAAAGTCATTTATTAATATAAAACTATTTCACCTAGACCGGAATTTCGAATACCTTGTACTAAACGGATTCAAATATCTATTAGATACTAACTATATTTAAGAACTTTATAATAAATATATTTCAAGCACTCATAATTAATGTAATATTTAGAATAAATATGTAATATAAACATTTTAATATATTTATTATAATAAATATATTGTTTGAAATATTCTCAAATGGTTTTAAGTTTCTTACCAGGTTTCGCCCATACCAAGGCAACCAAGGTCAAGAACAAGACAATACTCCTCATGATGTAAAATTTGTGTGCAAACATAAAACTCTCAAAAAAGGGTTTGCCTTTATAAACTATCTTTATCTAACTATACAAAGATGGGAAGGCGTCCTTCTGTTATTAGTTGGAAAACAATAGCAACTATCTCTTAAGGGTTGAATGTCAATGTCTTTATGACGCGTTTATTAGATAAATTAAAAGATATGAAGACAAACGAAGATTTTATTTCAATGTTGTCCATTCAATGCTCACAATTATCAGAAACACGAATGATTAGTTTGATATCAACTGAAAATATTATGAAATGTTGTCGAGTTTCACAAAAATATTGGTGAAAAAAATAGTTAAAAGTTAATTTGTATTGCTTTCTACATAAAAGCAATTTCTTTTCTAGTTATGTCACGATTAAATTAGCTTAATGTGGAATTTGTGAATCATTAAATATAGTATTAACATCACATAAATGCTCATCCTAGTTCGTGGCACTTATGTTTTCTTAAATTTTATTGCACTTGCATTAAGATTCTCAATTTAATAAAATTGCATCGTATTTGATGACAGTAAAATCATTTATTATTAAAAATAACTATAAATAAGCAAAATCTATAGCCAATTTAATTAAATTTCAATAACTGTGAATAACTTTTAAGTAGTATTGTTGAAAAACATTAAAACTTCTGGGGCGCCCATAAATTTCGTGACTTCTTAAGAGGGAAGAGGGTCGAGCTGAATACCACCAAACCTCACGTAGGGTGTAGGAGGGTCTCGTTAAATATCACATAATTTTTCTCAGCAAAAAAATATTAACTTAAGATTGCGAGAAAGTATAGTTAAATCACAGTCAAATGATTCTCGACTTGAATTTGACAAAATCGTACATGATAATATTTATCACCGGCTTTCTGAACCACATTTCAAAATGCTGGAGCTTTTAAAAAAAATATTTAAAATTCAGCAAAATAGAAATCAAATGAAAAATATATTAATTTGAAAAATCGCGAGTTCATTTCCGTTATAACTTCCAGAGATTTCAGATTTATTATAAGGGAACTTGGGGAGCCTTGGCTTAATTTTATTTTTATAAACTTTTCTTTTACACTAAAATTTCATATGAAAGCATATATTAAGAAAAATTGTATTGGCTACAAGAATATAATGGTGTAATATAAGTAATGCCTTTTTTCCTTTCTAATTTTTTTTAACATTGACGCCTGGGCCTCCCTTTATAAGGGAGGCTTGGCCCATGCAAAATGCATAATTTTAAAGTGCACACTAATAAATATTTAGAAGTATTTTTGAAAGCATTAAATGTAAAAAAAAATGTATTGTGATTCGACACTCTAGAATCATTTAAAAATCATGTTTACCATAAATAATTCCTCGAGTAATACTTTTTTGCAGTATTTTATCTGTATTAAAATTTTTGATATTGTCCGCATCAAGTATTTTTTTATTTAAATATATTTTATTCAGTTTGCGAACACATTAAATAAGATATAACTGTCTTAACTTGATTTTATTTTCATTTTAACTTTAAACGGCTCAAACTGAGGAAAAAATAAACATATAAGTAGATTGGTTAAATGTCCTAGCTCCTTCTCTTTAAAACTAAGGAGACTGTCTACTTTACAGCAATGTGTTTTAGTACTAACTATTGAGAAAATGCTAAAATATTTTTAAGTTCTAAAATTAAAAAAGGTGGGCCAAGCCTCCCTTATGGCCTAGGCCAGGGGTTCCCAACCGGTGGTACGCGTACCACTGGTGGTACGCGGGAATATTTCAGGTGGTACACGTGAGTGATGTGGGCAACATGCTCTAAACAGCTACTCTACGCATGTGCAGTGAGCACGCAAACATATTACTCATTGTTCTAAACTTTAACATAATATTGTGGCGCTGTGCTTGTTTCGTACCGGGGCTGCTTCAGGTTGCATCCCGTGGCTTTGGTGGCGATCATTGCTTTGCGCTAGAGCTGCGTGGTGCTCTGGAGCGGTCCCAAGGAAACTGCCTAATTTTGTTACTATTGGCATCATTCTTGAGCTTCCGGCCACGCATAGTAAAAATGGCCGAAGCCGATACATTTCTCTCTCTCTTTCCGTCTAGTGCACTCCCCCCGCTGGCCGGGATTTTATTTTAATCTTCATGATTGTTTTGCTTAATCTTTAAGAATTTAAATTTGAAATATTAACGTAGTAAACTGTAAATAAAAATCTCCGTTTTAATATCTACGCTTGTGTTGTGTCTTCTGTAAACATTGACTGCATCGAGTCAAAAGATGGTTACTGACGTAGTAGACTAAAGCTCGGTAACCAAAGCTGGTGACCTTCGGACTTGCAACTACAAATCACCGACTGGCCGTGGTTCCTCATCGACTGGCCGTGGTTCTTCATCGACTGGCCCTGGATCTTCACCGACCGGCCCTGGATCTTCATCGACCGGCCCTGGATCTTCACCGACCGGCCCTGGATCTTCACCGACCGGCCCTGGTACATCGCTGGCTCGTTCGGGTTCATTTCTGAAGTGCGCTGGTACACCCCGCCTGGCTCTGGTGGGTCACCTACTGGCATCGGTCGTCTACGGACCTGGTCATGACCAAACCTTTCTGCGAGTGAAAGACTTCGCCTACTCCAGCCCGGTGAGTTCGTTTCATTCTGTTTTTGTGCCCGCAATTCTTTTGTCGACGTGTGTGTTGTGCCTGGCCTCAGTAACGATGAATAACGCAGACGGTGTTTTAAATCCTTCAGAAACTGCTGTCAATGTTTTTGTTGGGCTATATTGCCCAACAGAGTGTGCAGTGCTAGTTGAATGCAATGAATAAAATCCAGGTTCAAATAACTTTATTTAAGTTATAACATAAGGACAGAATGAAAGAAGCGAGCAAGTAAGAAATACACATCTACAACACCTTATATAGTATCTGATCTCTTCAAAATTTACATAAAGTTGTCAGATAAGAAACGGTAAGAAATAGATGTATTACTAGGCCGACTTTGGCCATGTTAAAATTAAAGTATTACATCACAATTTTTATCGACTAACCTTAATAGTCCAACATTCGGCCCCATCGATAAAAAATGTGAAATATCAATTTTGAGCATTTAAATATAATTTATAAATAATAGCAAGGAACTTTTGCTTTAACAACGGTTTAGTTAGGAAATCTGCAAGGTTTGATCTGGTATTCACATATTTTAATTCAACTAAGTTTTCTTTTAGCAAATCTTTGACAAACATGTATCTGATATCGATATGTTTTGTTTTAGAATTTTCTATATTATTTCTTGAGAAATAAATAGCGGATTGGTTGTCACAGAACTGGATCGGCATTTTAGTTTTCGTAATATCCAATTCTTTCAAAATGTTTGAATACCATATCAATTCCTTGATGCTTTCTGTTAATGCTATAAATTCAGCTTCCATGCTACTAAGAGCTACGCATTTTTGCTTAATAGATTTCCAATAAAAAGGAACGTTGTTGAACAATACCAAGTAACCTGATGAAGAATACCTTTGGGTTAGATTTGAACCCCAGTTGGCATCAGAGTACGATACTAAACCAGAATCAATATCTGAATTCTAAAGTTCTAAATTTATAATGTTTATTAAACATAATTACATAATTATATCTACAACTAAAGACCAATGTTGAAAGGTATATCCTACACAGTATTGTGTCATTATATTTACAGCACATGAAATATCAGGTCTTGATATCTACAGGCAATGAAAGATTCATTTTCTTAGCGTGCGATATGGAAACTTCATGATTTCATTTTCTTTAATTTCAGTTTCTTTTAATTTTGATTCTAGATTAAAACCAATTAAAATTTAAATGTAAACATTGCTTTTCGGTAAATCTTCAAATTTATCAATTAATTTGTAATTTGTTTAAGTTTACATGCAAAAAATACGGTTGCCCATTGTTTCAAAGTTTACAAGTAAATTTTTACAAATTTTCTGGTCCAAAAACAACAATATCAAGTACTTTCTAATCTAATGAAGATCATTTAATACTTTTGTGTATTTTATACCAAATATAACTATATCGTCAACATAAGAAGTTAATATTATATCTTTATTCAACATATACAGACAGTTGCACCACTTTAATTGAGTATACCCAAGGGATTGTAAGGTCTCATTCAGCTTATTGCTCCACTGTCTACCACTTTGATGGAGACCATAAATAGACTTACTTAGCCGACAAACGAGGTTCTCGTTGTCTTTTGCAATGAACCCTGGGGGTTGTTTCATGTACACAGGAGTGTCTAGAGAGCCAAATAAATAAGCAGACTTTACATCCACTTGGACATGCTCCCATCCTAACGTACACACTAGAAATATAAACAACAATTTAATAACTGAAAAATTAATTATTGGTGCAAAACAATCAGTATAATCTATACCTGGTATTTGATTATAGCCTTTGGCTACCAGACGTGCTTTGTATTTCTTTATTTTATTATCGGTATCCCTTTTAACTGTATACACCCATCTACACCCGATAACTTTAGAATTTTTAGGTGGTTCTACCAATTCCCACACTTTTCGATCACTCATTATTTCTAACTCCTCTGCCATTGCACGGTCCCAATAAAGTTTGTCACTTGATTGTTGGGTATCTTGAAAAGTTGAGGGTAGTTCTACATCATAAACTTCCTCGTCAAAAAGTTCATTTATGGGTGGTAGATCATCAGGTTCAGATTCGACCTGCTTTTTAGTATTACTGGGTGGTACTGTTCCTGGTTTAAAGGAAAACATATTGGGATCTAACTTTAAATTGTTCTTATCACAAAATTTACGAACATCGTTTATGGATCTCAATCTTTCTTTACTAAAAGGGGGATAATAAAACACGTCAATTCTTGAGCTTTTATTTCGTTTGACTTCTACTCTTAACCAGTCGTTAATATTAATCTCTTTAAGTCCAGTGTCTAAGTGATCAATTTCGGGCTCTAATTCGTAATCGTTATTTAATTCATGGCTTACATAATCGAACTTTTTTGTTTCCCCATAAACAGCATCGACTCCCTTTTTACTTTCATCAAATCTTACGTGGATACTTTCTATAACTTTACGCTCAGTGGGAATCCAAACACGGTATCCCTTCCTATTTCTAGCGTAACCAACCATAATGCCAATTTTAGCTTTTGGTTGAAGTTTGTTTCGTTGGGTTTTGGGAATATGTACATAGGCAACGCTGCCAAAAACTTTTAAGTGCCGGACAGAAGGTTTATTACCTGTCCAAAGTTCAATAGGGGTTTTATTCTCTGTTAATTTATGTTCCACTCTATTTTTGATGTATACGTAGGTGTGAACAGCTTCAGCCCAGAAACTCGGCTTCAAACCACTTTCATGAAGCATGGCTCGAACAAAATTCATTGCCGAAAAATTAAATCTCTCTGCACAACCATTAAGTTCGGGTGTGCAAACTGAAGTTCGCTCATACTTAATTCCCTTCTCTTCTAGAAAAGTTTCGAATTCTCGATTACAAAATTCTAGCCCTCCGTCGGTTACTAAACGCTTTAATTTTAGCCCCAACTCTCTTTCAGATTGAGTTAAAAATTGTTTAAAACGGTCAAACGCTTCGCTCTTACTTTTTATGAAATATACGGTTACCTTTCGTGAAAAATCATCTATAATGGATAAGAAGTATCTATTACCACCAATAGACTTAACTGGAGCTGGTCCCCACAAATCCATGAAAACTTTCTCTAGTGGTTTACTAGACCCTTTTTCATACACATAATCTCTTTTGAAAGAAAAACGATTTGATTTACATAATTTACAAGTCATGCAATTATTACAATTTTCAATACTACCTTTAAGATTTTTTAAACCTTTTACACTATCGTGTTTACTCATACTTTTAAGTAGAGGTGCATTAATATGGCAAAACCTCCTATGAGCTAATTGTAGATCAATAGAATCAGTATACATTGTCAAATCTTGTTGACATAACTTAGGATAACCTTTAACTATATACAGTTTATTTACTCTGGGGATTGAAAAATAATATCTACCATCTGAGTGATATACAATCATTTTATTTTTATGCCAAACAATCTTTTTACCTGCAATGTCCAGTCTTGCACCAGAGATTAGGTTTCTCCTCATGTTGGGTGCGTAAAAACATTCTTGTAGGACAATCCTAGCATCTCCTTTTGGATCTCGTACGATTAACTCGATTTCCCCAACTCCTACAACTTCAGAAGTAGAATGCTTGTCTCCGACTAGGACTTGCGAAGGACTCAATTCCTTGAAATTCCGGAACCATATTCGTTGATTGCAGAAGTGAGCTGTGGCGGCACTATCTAGTAGAAATTCTTCAGAACTTGAATTATCGGAGAAATACACACTTTGGTCACAATCACGTTCTGCATTATTTTCTGTAGTTTGGCTTGAGACTTCACTCACAAAATTTTCATCTTTCTTTTTCTTCTTAAAACAGAAATCTTCAGTGTGATTAGGCTTCTTGCAGAACGAACAGAACGGCCCCATTCTACTCGGCTTCTTGGTAGTTTGGTTCTGTTTAGGCTGGTTGTACTTCGAGGTGCCCATCACGCGACCACTGCTAGCTTGGCCTTGTAACACTTTCTTGGTCGAATAGGCGTCTCCAATGATGTTAGTTTCGTTATCCTTCTGCTTTTGATTAATTCTTCCAGCTTCATTCACCAGGTGACCTTCAACTTTTGCGACATTGAAATCTTCATCACTTAATCTGTACAACACTTGAACTATTCCGTCATAGTCCTCTGGTAATCTTCTAATCAGTTGAAAACAGACTAAAATGTCAGGTATCTTGAATCCGGCATCAAGTATTTGACATTGACACTGCTCTACTCTTTTGCAGAATACTCCAATAGTTTCTTCGTCTGGCATGTATCGCAAGTCAAAAAACTCGTCTATTAGTCTGGCAAGTCTGGCTCTGCTGGAAGGTTCAAAATTTTCTTTTAGTATCTCCCAGGCTTCTTTTCCGTCGACAGTATTGGAGATTAGCGGATAATACTTGCGATCCACGGCTTGATAGATAGTTGTATACGCTCTTTGCTTCCGAAACTCATAGTCTCTTTTGTCTCTTTCTTGAGCGTCATCTGGATACGGGCTAGCTGAACCATCTATAAAGTTGTAACAACCGCGGTCCATGAGAAGAACTTTCACATCAGCCTTCCAGCTGCTATAGTTCGTTCCGTTTAGCTTAGGGAACGTGAAACCTGTCTCGACAGCTGCATTCATTTTTATAATCTCAACTTATCAAATTTTTTTTTATTTAATTAATTTAAAATTTAAAATACGTATACGGCCCATAACCTGTTGGGCTATATTGCCCAACAGAGTGTGCAGTGCTAGTTGAATGCAATGAATAAAATCCAGGTTCAAATAACTTTATTTAAGTTATAACATAAGGACAGAATGAAAGAAGCGAGCAAGTAAGAAATACACATCTACAACACCTTATATAGTATCTGATCTCTTCAAAATTTACATAAAGTTGTCAGATAAGAAACGGTAAGAAATAGATGTATTACTAGGCCGACTTTGGCCATGTTAAAATTAAAGTATTACATCACAATTTTTATCGACTAACCTTAATAGTCCAACAGTTTTTAAAAACGATTTAAGTGTAAATAATACGGTTCCTAAAGCCCTTGACTTGACGGAGTTTGAAAAATTGAAAGCCCAAATTGAAACTTTACAAGCTATTGTCGAAAGGCTATCTCATAGTCAAAATCGGGATTCTCGTAATCAAATTCGACGCAGGTCTCGTTCTGCAGTTAAGAGTCCTGCACGTGAAAAGCCTTACTGTTGGTATCATTACAAGTTTAAAGATCAAGCGAGAACCTGCGTTCAGCCTTGTAGGTATAATTCGGAAAACTAACGCCCGCATCGGCTATGGCGACGGCTGATGCTAGTTCTGGATTAGGTCGCCTGTTTGTCTCTGATAGGAAAACTGGCATTAAGTATCTTATCGATACAGGGGCCTCGGTCAGCGTAATTCCAAAAACGTCGACTACCTACAGGGCACCTGAAGATATGTTTCTTTATGCAGCTAACGGAACTAAAATCTGTACATATGGCTCAAAGCGGATTTCATTGGACTTTGGTTTAAGACGTGCATTTGTTTGGACATTTGTTGTTGCCGATGTCTCTCGTCCTATCCTGGGCGCAGATTTTTTGGAACGATTCAGTTTATTGGTAGATGTAAAAAATCGTCGCTTAATAGATTCTGTGACAAACCTTATTTAGCATTTGCAGAGTGATAGTGTGCTCAAGATGAAGAAGTTCAGTGTGCCTCCAGCTGACCTGGAGCTGTTCTGCGACACGTCCACCGACGTTGTGCGGCCCTATGTCCCTCAAGAATTTCGGAAGGACGTTTTCAACACCCTTCACAACCTCGCTCATCCGGGCATCAAAGCTACAGTCGACCTGGTTAGAAGCCGTTTCGTCTGGCCATCGATGAAGAAAGACATTTCCCTGTGGACGAAAGCGTGTGTCGAGTGTCAACGGTCGAAAGTGCACAGGCACGTGAAGTCTCCATTAAGTACCTACCCGCTGCCAACGACAAGATTCGCCCATGTCAATCTTGACATAGTAGGACCACTACCACCTTCAAAGGGATTTAGGTACTGTCTGACAATCGTCGATCGCTATACGCGCTGGTGCGAAGCTTTACCCATGTGTGACCAGACAGCAGACACGGTGGCTGAAACGTTCTTCAACGAATGGGTAACCCGCTACGGAGTTCCAGAGAAGATTACAACGGACCAAGGCCGCCAGTTTGAGAGCGACCTGTTTAGCAGCTTGTCCCGGTTTCTCGGAGCGCAAAAGACCCGCACCACAGCCTATCACCCTCAGTCGAATGGAATGGTAGAGCGGTTCCACCGGCAGCTGAAGGCCGCAGTGATGAGTCACGGCACTGCACGTTGGTCGGAGGTGCTACCCACGGTCCTGCTGGGAATTCGCGCCGCACTGAAGGAAGACATCAAGACTTCTTCAGCCGAGTTGGTCTTCGGTGCGCCACTCCGTCTACCTGGAGAATTTCTAAGGCCAGAGAAGACTAAACTCCAGCATTCACAGTTCCTGCAGCTGCTGAGGCAGCGGATGGACTCTCTACGCCCGACACCGGCCTCCCGCCACGCTCCCGAGAAAGTTTTTGTGCACTCTGAGCTGTCAACATGCACCCACGTTTTCGTTAGGGTGGATAGCGTGAGAAGGCCACTTCAACAACCCTACGTGGGGCCATATGAGGTTGTGGAGAAGAAAGGAAAGTTTTTCAAAGTTAAACTTTCTGACAAAGTTAAGTGCATTTCTATTGACCGGCTTAAACCCGCTTTTCTGTTGGACAATACAGGAACACTTTCGAAGACTGTGCCAGTGAAGAGTTCCAGTGTTCCGGAACCAATTTTGAACACTAAACCTATTTCAGACACTAACTGTTCGAGTGACTCTAAAGTTTATACCACCCGGTCCGGCCGAAAGGTCAGGTTCCGGATAGGGAGTTAATTTCTTTTGCATTCGTCTGTAACCCGACTGGAGGGGGAGTGTGTGGCGCTGTGCTTGTTTCGTACCGGGGCTGCTTCAGGTTGCATCCCGTGGCTTTGGTGGCGATCATTGCTTTGCGCTAGAGCTGCGTGGTGCTCTGGAGCGGTCCCAAGGAAACTGCCTAATTTTGTTACTATTGGCATCATTCTTGAGCTTCCGGCCACGCATAGTAAAAATGGCCGAAGCCGATACATTTCTCTCTCTCTTTCCGTCTAGTGCACTCCCCCCGCTGGCCGGGATTTTATTTTAATCTTCATGATTGTTTTGCTTAATCTTTAAGAATTTAAATTTGAAATATTAACGTAGTAAACTGTAAATAAAAATCTCCGTTTTAATATCTACGCTTGTGTTGTCTTCTGTAAACATTGACTGCATCGAGTCAAAAGATGGTTACTGACGTAGTAGACTAAAGCTCGGTAACCAAAATATTAAGGAGAAATCTTTAATTAACTTCCGGGATCTGATTTTGCCGAGTTTGTATTATTTTTTACTTGCATGTTTTAGACTATAGGTAATAAGCAAAACTGTAAATTAATACCATTTTAATATTTTTATTTCTCCTTTATTATAAGCATGTCATAAATAAACAAATATCTAGCCATTAAATACGAAATTTTCTCAGGAAATTTACTCAAAAAACATTTGAACATTTTCAGAAAAGTAAATATTATACGTTTATTAAAATATTTAGGTCTGGTGGTACGCCAAAACTTCTCAAGAAGTCAAGTGGTACGCAGGTTCAAAAAGGTTGGGAACCCCTAGGCTATCCCAGGTTCACCTAAATATATTAAATACATTGGTTAGATCAAAATATTGAAATAGTGAACAATTTAATGCGTAAAAAATGAATCAAATAGTATACTTCCCAACAACACTAAAAATTTATATACTATTTACACCAAGATATTGCCAAAGTTAAAGATTTCTAAATACAAGCCAATCTTCAGTGATAACAGATAACCTTTACACAATTTTCTTGGGAAAAGTTGCACTTGCTGTTGCACAAAACGAAACAAAGTGTGGAATCTTCTACTTAAGTTTAGAAGTTGTTTGGCATCTAAAATTGAAAATGGAGTTAGCTGTTCTAGTTATTCTAGCTTGTGTCATAACGTGCTATGGTGGTAAAGATTTTTTTAATAAATATATTAGTATAATTTAATTTATAATAATGAACATCAAATTATATATTTTTTAATTTATCTTTAGGTAAGAGTTCTTAGTTGATAAAAAAGTTGATATATTTAAAAAAAGATTTTTTTTTGTTTACAAAAGAGAGAGAATTTAACAATTCTGAAATATTTAATATTATAAACATCACAGCTTAAATCAACTCGTTATGCAAATAATGAAAAATTAAAAACTGATTATTTTATGAAAAGTGCTTTTTGAAGTATCGCTAGGTCGTAACCTTCCAAATATTTATATATTTGGAAGGTTATACCTTCCAAACTTTAGGTACTCTTAGAGTTAATAAAGAGAATAATTTAGGACTGCTGCAGAATCCCGATTTGTTTGAAGGTGACATCTTAGGCATCAATCCACATCAGGTGAATACACTCTATAGTATCAATATTGTTTAATGTTTGCTTATATTCTCAAACAACAGTAATAAAACAACTGCTGAAAATATTTTTTGAAGGATCGAAATGCCATACCAAGAGATGAGCAGCGTTGGCCGAACGGAAGAGTTCCATATCAAATTGACCCTTATACAACCTACGGTATGTACTTGTACTATTATTCATCCTAATGCCATTTAATAATGCACTATTTACAAAATCAAGATAATTGAACTCGTTAACCGGTTGCCTTGTTCAAGTACAAATTCAATGTCAATACGCGAAACCGGTGAAGTGCCGCCCGGCGCAATCGTTTATGCACTAGCCTTTGGAGCTGCTGGGGTCGGGTTGAATCCCGGTCAGGCATGGATGTTTGTGACCTTCAATAAATGTTGTTATTTGTCTATGTGTTATTCCTTTCTTTGTGACTGTTGATATTCTTTCTGTGTCTGTCCCACTTGACGAAAGATTATAAGCGGTTCTCTGAACAAGCACATCAAGCTGGAATATATATGTACAGCTGCGGAAATAAAAAAAGTACCACTAGTGATTATTTCAGCCATTAGTCACCCTATAGAATCGGACCTTTTTGAAATAGCGAACAATTAACGTTCTGAGTTAATTGCATGACACAACATTTGCATAAGGGGCCGTCTTCATATTAAATATGTTACGAACTTTGAAATTTCCTATAGCAACACCCAATTTTAATAACTTTGAAATGTTAATCACTCTCGAAAACCCTTAAATCTAAGTTTTTGTTACATTTGGATGAATATTTGACGAGTTATTCAATCGAATCACTTATGGACCTTTTGGGGATTATCTCTAAAATGACAAGCGCAGTCTAGTTCTTCCTTTTGCAAGACCGTCTTTGTTTATCAATTACACATAATGTTATACACAGTCCCCTAAAGGGTAATTAAAAAGTAATTTGTGATTTACTCAGCAAATAATGAATAAAAAATTTTAAAATTTTGGATTTCGCCTAAACTTCCTGTCTTAAATGCATTTCTGTAAAAATATTAAGGGGTTTCTATTGATATTTTTTTAAAAAATTAATATAATAATTATTAAAAAATATAAAAATTGTTTTAAATACCCCAATATTGAATGCGTTTTGTTTGGGTTATTATAATTTCTTTTCAGTAAAAAATTAGTTTCATTATCTTAATTATTTATAGATTGGGATAGTTTTTTATGTGCAACTCATTTAACATTATGGGACCTAAACTTTGCACGTCTCTAACTTCCCTAATAATGCTTAAAAACTAACAAAATTTGGCATTTCGTATTAACATAGGTCATAGATTTGAAATATGGACTCAAAAAGGGGTGTTACTATTGGAAATTTCAAAGTTAGTAACATTTTTAATATGAAGATGACCCCTTATGCAAAATTTGTGTCATGCAATTAATTCAGAATGTTAATTGTTTACAATTTCAAAAAGGTCCGATTCCATAGGATGACTAACGGCAGAAATAATCACTAGTGGTACTTTTTTTTTTTCCGCAGCTGTACCATACATACCATACCGGTGAAATTCAATAAAGTCAAACAATTGAGTTCGTATTAGAATCGGTTACTCAGCCCGCTTTCTTACAACATTTGTGTTCAACAGGGAAAAAAAAGTCGCCAAACACAAAATTAATTCTATTACAAACATTTACATAGTTTCATTTATTTAATTTTGAAAATTCAATAATTACTATCGTGCATAAAAATTAATTTATATTTCAAAGAATAAATTTGTTATATTTCTCTCTTCCAAATAGAATAAAAACATTTAATATCAACAGAGCATACAATCAAATAATATCTTTGTGAAATATATTGGACGTCATTTCAAACTGATAGCAAAAATAAATTTCTCTTAATCAATTATTTAAACGAATTAAAGTTTCTCGAGTAATTGTTACGAATGGCAATGGTGATTTATTTCTTATAAAAATGGCTGCTTGTGCTTTCTAAATGAGCATTAAATTTTGCAGGTTTTTTAAAATAGTTAAAGTACTTTAAATTCGAAATTATTTCTGAGATTTTCAATGTCTGCTTATTTCGATGCGCTGAATTTTTTGACGTATCACACTTTCCTGTAGTATTTGTAGGTAGGTCTATGAAAGTGGGTGACATATGGATAGACAGACAAATATTATCAAGATTTTTTTAGCTTAGTCTTTAAGGCCCAATCCTTTATATTTGCGCAACATTATGAATTTCTACCCATTTCGTTTTTATACTGCACATGAGTCAAAAACCAAAGTTTTAATATTCTAAAACAATTTACTAGATGAAAGTCAACTTGAATTGATCAAGAAGGCCATGGCTGAATACGAGTCAAAAACATGCATTCGATTTGTAGAAAAAGATGAAGATGAAAAAGATTTCATTCTTATTTTTGCAGGAAGAGGGTAAGACTATATTTGAAATTCCTTTCAGATGATTATAATATATAGGGTGTCCGTAAAACTCCAACGTTTCTGATATAGGACTTGCTGCAGACACTGTGGGAATAACTGCATTTTCGTTTGGATGTGTGCTTTATCACTAAAGGCGCACATGTTGAGCATAGGAAAAACTAGGATAGTTTTCCTTCAATTTCATGCATGATTTGTTATTTAGTTTTAAATAAACTTACCATAAAAACTCGGACATTCTCTTACGAACACCCTGTACTATTTATTGTAATATATTTCAGATGATGATTCAGATAATTAAATTCCATATCCATTTTCTTTTATATGATAAATGAAGCTGGCTTGCTACAGAGCTCTAGAATCAAACTTTTTGAAATTAGTTCGAATATTTAGTTGTAAAATTATTTATTGAAAATTAAGAAAAAAATATTTGAACCAATTTCAGAAAGGGGGATCAAAGTCAGCTGCATTTATCATTAAAATTTTTTTTAAAAAAAGTTTGTAAAAATTCAATACAGGCTTAGAAAGACATTTTCCCCCATTAGATTAATATAGAGGCACTTTGGTTAGGAGACCAGCGGTCATTCCTTTTCATTCGCCTTTAAACTGAACAACCAAACTGTTTTAATTTATTTACGAAACAAGTTCATATAGCTGAACTTATAGTTTTCTTGCACAGAAGACACGACCATGGCCGGAGCTTCAAAACGTGCGGAGCAATCATATGAAGATAAAATTTCAGCCGTTTCATTTTGTCTTCATCTGATTGCTCCGCACTTTAGCTCCGCCCATGGTCGTGGCTTCTGTAAAAGGAAACTATGAGTTCAACTATAAATGTTTATTTTAACTCTACTCATCACACAATTATGTGTTTTGATTAATTTTTTTTCATGCCATTTGTCGGATTTTTTTTAGGTGTTACTCCAAAGTTGGAAAGACAGGTGGAGTGCAGGCCCTGTCTTTCGGAAAGAACTGCTGGAGCATTCCAGCGTTCCGTGTGTTACATTCGGACCACATTTTCAGTATATTTGTTACATTTTTGGTTTGAAAGCAGTATAAAACAAATAAGATGACAACTTATATCTTTTCTCAGATGTTTAATGATCTTATTAAGCTAATCGGAATCTTTTTAAACTAAAAAGTTACGCAGATATAATTTTTTCATTTCGCGTCACGTGTGTTTCCATTTAACAGGGTTATTTTCTTTTCTTCTTCTATTATTTGCATAATTCTGCGAATTATGCAAATACTCATGAAAATAAAAAATATCAATAGCAAGCTAAGTAAACAAGCTTTAAAAAAAGTGGCGTTGGAAATCTGAGTTACAAATAGTCAGACTACAATAAAATAAATAGCGCCGTCACGTGTGTTGCACTCAACGTTCCGTGTGTTACAGCGTGTGAATTGATTTGCAGTTCAGTTTTAAAAATCCTAATATTTTTAATGATAAACACTTTGGTTAGCAAATAAATAAATATAGGAGTTTAGTGACATATTTAAATACACAATTATTTATTATTTAACTTTATAAAGCACATTTTTGTTACTTAATTTTTTATAATAAATATAAAAGTTCAATTGCTAATTTTAAATATTACTCTTAAATTTTTAACTACACTAAAACCGACCTTGAGTTTGCAGCAGAGAAATATACTGCGCGAAGGAAACTGTGTAAACAACGTAGCTGGCTCCGAAATTTTGCCTACTCTGATTGGCTCCTCCTTTGACCCTGATATTCGTGGGCCCTGTTACGTCAAAATCGGAGGAAAAAATAATTAAAATACCCTCTAACTGAAGCTAAACTAATAAAAATAATAAATTTATGTCTTGAAATAACAAATAAAATTCTTTATTGAATGTGAAACACCTTTTTTTATTCGATTCTCGCACTCGAAAATGAGAACTATTTACCCATTTTCTCGTAGAACATTTGTATGCTGCAAACTTAATGTCGGTTTTATTGTAGTGAAAAATGATTCCTACCATATTGCAAATTACACAACAATTGCAAGCATAATTTTTATATAACTGTATTGAACAGTTCAATGTGACTGCCAGAGTCACATTTAACAAGGTGAATTTTTCGTATTCCTGGTACCGGAAACAAAGTCACTCAAGGGTTAATATCCGTTATTTTGGATGTTATATCCGATTGCCAAATATGAAGGACTTTGGTATTCGGAATTAAGTTTCTGACAATATCCGCCAAATCCTTTGAATGCTGGACGATGATCGGATTTGTTCTTTTACTCATAACTTCTCTCCGCACGAGAGATTTGGCATTGCCACCAACTCCGTCGACAATGACTTTCCTGGGAGACGTTGCGAAATACTTCCATTCAAATGTTCTTTTTTTCTTTTTTTAAAATTTTAAATGAAAGTTGTTAAAGTAAAACAATTCACTTTCGTTAAAATTAATTTTGTTAAAACATAAACTATTAATATCAATAAAATGCTTAATTTGAAATAATGATTTTGCAACACATAACTTTTCGAAAGACAAATGGTCACAAGGAAAAACAAAATAACGTCTGAAGCACTCTATATTTCAACTACTAATGATCTGAAATGTAAACATCCAATGCATCCTCAAATGTGTACATCTGCCAGAGCAGGTGGCTGAAACTTCCATAGCGTAAATGATAACGTTTTTTGTTTTGCAATTGTTTTTAATTTTTTTTTGTAAAGGATTTTTTTGTTTTATGGTGTTTTTTACATATATACATGCATGTTTCCATAAGCACGCATTTCAATACATTAATTTCTCAGGATAAATCTCGTTTTTTATACTACACGTCAACTAGCTCCCACTCCCGTTTCCTTCATTATTGCCAAAATCGTTCCGTGCGTTTCAAGAAATAAAATGCCAAATTCTTGCTTAATTTTTATAAAAACGTTTTGAAATTTTTTCTATATGTTCCCCATGTGTAACTAGCTTATAATTAATAAAATAAGCTTAATTAAGCTTTTTTTACAGTTTTTATATAAAAAGTTATAGGTTTTCGTTCCGTGTGTTACATTGAGCATCAAGTAGTTCATATTTTACCGAGTAATTTTTTTTAAAAAAAGCTATGCACAAAATATCTGCCTAAGATACTCAGAAAAGATGCATTTGCAACAATATGCGTAAAAAAATTCATTTTACATGTTTTTTTAGCCCTTAAACTATTATCATACATCTGGCAATTATTTCACTTGAAAGATCTATTTCTAAATCGGTCTAGTTTATTGCATTTTTTCACACTAAAATTGAATTCAGATTCGAAAATCAGTATCATTTATTTGAAATATAAACCTTTAACTACATGTGACAATTTTTTCAGAATTTTATTTGCACTTTAATTTTTTGGCACTTCAGGACCACTTTCCTTGGAATGCTCCTGCTTCCAGTTACCAACTCTGGTGCATGAGCTGGGACACTCGCTCGGTTTCTACCACGAGCACACGCGGTCAGACAGAGACGACTACATCACCATTCACTGGAAAGAAATCATGGAAAGTGAGTGCCAAAATATAATTGAAGAGCTTAGTGGAAGAACATGCTAATAGTGACTAAGAGGTGAAAACGAAAAATTGGGTTTAAAAGTTTTTAAATTGCACTTGGAACTGTTAAAAACGGCATTTACAAATGGTAAAAAATATACTTAATGAAAAGGGGAAATCTTATCTATAAAGGAGGGAATAACATAACACAAAAATCTCAATTTTATCAAAAATGTACGCGTACCACCGGTGGTACGCGTACCACCGGTTGGGAACCCCTGGTGTAGTGAGTCCAAGCTTCTTTATGTGTACAATTGTAAAATAGTTATTTATGCAACAAGTGGGAAAAGTAATACATACTTTTTAAAACTAGTGGATTTTATTTCACGAGCGAGTGAAATAATGACACGTGTTTTAAAAAGTTTACTTTTCACACGTGTTTCATACACTATTTTTTTTTATAATTAAGTGAAAAAAATCAAATTATATTGGTTAAAAATAATTCACGTGCTAATTAGATTAAAATGAATTTCAAGCTTCCAGGAGAGATGTCAAAGAAAACAACCAATGAATTCGCAGTTCGGAGCGCGTGACGCTATAAAAAAAAACAATAAGCGTGTTTCAACATTTTGTCAAAGAAAGCAACCAATGAGCTCGCAGTTCGAAGAGCGTGACTTAAGAAATATTCCCATCGCGAGAAAAAAATTTCATTGATTCAAAAATAATTCACGCGCATAATATTTTTAAATAAAGCAGATCGATAAATCTTCGGATTTTATGAGTATTATCAAATCGAAATTTTACTTAAAATGTTGGCATCTTATGAAAAGTGAAAAAAAGTACTTTTTTTCACTGCTTTTGGGTGAAAAAAAGTAGTTTGTGTCACTGTTTCAAAAAGTTTGACTTTTCGCACGCGTCTGATATTGAAATTATAATGTAAAAATCTGATTTTTTTTACGCAATTATAAAAATAGATATTTATGCAACTAGTGCGAAAAGTAATGCTTTTTAAAACTAGTGGATTTTATTTCACGAGCGAGGTACGAGCGAGTGAAATAAAGACACGTGTTTTAAAAAGTTTACTTTTCGCACGTGTTTCATACACTATTTTTTATAATTGCGTGAAAAAAATCAAATATCATTGGTTCAAAAATAATTCACGTGCTAATTAGACTAAAATGAGTGGAGCTTCCAGGAGAGATGTCAAAGAAAACAACCAATGAACTCGCAGTTCGGAGCGCGTGATGCTATAAAAACCAATAAGCGTGTTTCAACATTTTGTCAAAGAAAGCAACCAATGAACTCGCAGTTCGAAGGGCGTGACTAAAGAAATATTCCCATCGCGAGAAAAAAAAATTTCATTGATTCAAAAATAATTCACGCGCATAATATTTTTAAATAAAGCAGATCGATAAATCTTTGGATGTTATGAGTATTATCAAATCAAAATTTTACTTGAAATGTTGGCATCTAATGAAAAGAGTGACAAAGTACTTTTTTCACTGCTTTTGGGTGAAAAAAAGTACTTTGTGTCACTGTTTCAAAAAGTTTGACTTTTTGCACGCGTTTGATATTGAAATAATAATGTAAAAGTCGGGTTTTTTTTCACGCAATTATAAAATAGATATGTATGCAACTAGTGTGAAAAGTAATGCTTTTTAAAACTAGTGGATTTTATTTCACGAGCGAGGTACAAGCGAGTGAAATAAAGACACGTGTTTTAAAAAGCATTACTTTTCACACGTGTTTCATACACTATTTTTTATAATTGCTTGAAAAAAATCAAATCTCATTGGTTCAAAAATAATTCACGTGCTAATTAGACTAAAATGAGTTTGGAGCTTCCAGGAGTGATGTCAAAGAAAACAACCAATGAACTCGCAGTTCGGAGCGCGTGACGCTATAAAAAACCAATGAGCGTGTTTCAACATTTTGTCAAAGAAAGCAACCAATGAACTCGCAGTTCGAAGGGCGTGACTTAAGAAATACTTCCATTCCATCGCGAGGGGAAAAAAAATTGATTCAAAAATAATTCACGTGCATAATATTTTTAAATACAGCAGATCGATAAATCTTTGGATTTTATGAGTATTATCAAATCGAAATTTTACTTGAAATGTTGGCATCTTATAAAATGAGTGCGACAAAGTCTTTTTTTCACTGCTTTTGGGTGAAAAAAAGTACTTTTTTTCACTGTTTCAAAAAGTCTAGCTTTGTGCACGCGTCTGATATTGAAATTATAATGTAAAAGACAGCTTTTTTTCACGCAATTATAAAATAGATATGTATGCAACTAGTGTGAAAAGTAATGCTTTTTAAAACTAGTGGATTTTATTTCACGAGCGAGGTACAAGCGAGTGAAATAAAGACACGTGTTTTAAAAAGTTTACTTTTCGCACGTGTTTCATACACTATTTTTTATAATTGCGTGAAAAAAATCAAATCTCATTGGTTCAAAAATAATTCACGTGCTAATTAGACTAAAATAGACTAAGAGCTGTCAAGGAAAACAACCAATGATCTCGCAGTTCGGAGCGCGTGACGCTATAAAAAAACCAATAAGCGTGTTTCAACATTTTGTCAAAGAAAGCAACCAATGAACTCGCAGTTCGAAGGGCGTGACTTAAGAAATATTCCCATCGCGAGAAAAAAAAATTCATTGATTCAAAAATAATTCACGCGCATAATATTTTTAAATACAGCAGATCGATAAATCTTTGGATTTTATGAGTATTATCAAATCGAAATTTTACTTGAAATGTTGGCATCTTATAAAAAGAGTGCGACAAAGTCTTTTTTTCACTGCTTTTGGGTGAAAAAAAGTACTTTTTTTCACTGTTTCAAAAAGTCTAGCTTTGTGCACGCATCTGATATTGAAATTATAATGTAAAAGTCGGCTTTTTTTTACGCAATTATAAAAAAAATATTGTTACATTGGAATAGATAAAATAAAATGAAGACTTATCTCTGTAAGAGGCTAGCATTACATTACATGCACCCATAAAAGATATCATTTAAAAAAGAAATAAAACCGTTATACAGTGGTGGAAATTGATTTATGAACTAACATTCTTTTCACCAGATATCGCTTTGTATTAAGGGCTAGCAATTCAAATTTTGTGTGTTGGATATTATATTCAGAGCACAATAAAGGAATTTCACACATAATTTTTTTCAAAAAATGATATTGAATAAAAATATATCTAATTTTAGTTTTTAAGCATATCAAATGATGGAAATTGATTTATGAACTCAAATTTATTTTGAACCCAGAAAACAAATATTTTAACTAGTTCTTCATTTGAACTTCAGGGGAGCTTACTATCAGTATTTATAAATAAGATTAAGGCCAAATTTGTTGAAATTTATCTGTTTTATTCCCATTTTACTAAATAGGAAAGCTTGCGGGACTGCCTGAAACCAAAAAGGTAAAAAATGACCCTTATATAATATTGTAACAAATCTGTAAGAGAAATTAGCATATTAATTAAAAGATCAATAAATATAATTCATAAATATTTGAAGAATCATTCTGACTTCGGCAAAAACCATCATTAAAAAAGGTGTAGCCCTCGTGGGACGAGGGACAAAAGCAGGATTATTGGACTGGTATCCCAAAAAGTTACCATTTGTGTCAGCATTTGTGCATTACAGGGCGAATTTGTTATGAACAATCACTTCCTGTACCTCCCAGAAGAGTAGGACAAATATTGATATCGTCGTCGAACTTGAAATGTTCCAAAATGAAGGCTGGTCCAAAGATTACTCTTCACCATAAGAACAGGCTATTAAAATATAGTCGTAACTACATGAAAATGGATTGGGTGGGGGTGGAGGGAGAGAAATGGGAAAAAAGTGACATTTGCTGATGAAAAAAATTCAATTTGGATGGACGTGATGGTTTAAAATGTTATTGAAAGGATCTTCGGAAATAACCAAGATCTGTCTTCAGCAGAAATGTTAGTGGTGGAAGTTTGATGGTTTGGGCCCCGATATCTTATGATTGAAGAAACAGGGTTATGTTTCTGAATTGCTGACAAACATCACTTTATTGCAGATTAGTTCTAGAAAATTCTTTAATCCCTTTTTGCGTTGCAAAACTATGCTTTTGATTAGATTTTTATGCATGATAATGCAAGTATCCACATTTCAAACGAAATTAAAGACTGTTTAATGAACTAAGTGTTGTTCATTTAGATCATTCTGCCAATAGCCATGACTTAGACCCCAAGAATAATGTCTGAGATCAATTGGTTTGAATAATTTACTCAAATGGAGTATGGTTTTAATGAAGAGTGCATCAGTTATGGAATAGAAGGACTTAATCATTAAAAACTGCAAATTGCTTGACCAAAACTTGACCCAAAGTTTTGTGTTGTCTATGAAAAACAGAATCAAGGAAGCATTAGTGACAAAAAATAGTTTTAGCAATTATTAATTGAGATTGAATGCAAAAGTTCATAAATCAATTTCCCTATGCTAAAACTAAAATGTCAACAAAATAAATAGTTTACGAATTTATATAAAATTTTATTTACGTGTATTGTTTAAAATGCAAAGCCTGTATAGTATATAAAATTTAAATCGATAAAAATGCATTTAATAAAGAAATATTGTTAAAAAACTGTCAGTTCATAAATCAATTTCCACCACTGTAGTAAATTCACACTACGATTTAAGTTTCTAACAAAAAAAATTTAGTAATTGTAAAAAAATAGAGTTCATAAACTTTTAAAAGAAAGACACAAACAATAAAATACAATTCAGCATACATTTCAGCTTATTTAAATTACCAATTTTAATCTTTCAATATATTTATCAGGTGCAAAAGACCAATTTTACAAGCTGAGCCTGTCTGAAAACAGACTTCTGGACCCATTTGACTACGACTCCATCATGCTGTATGGCGAAAGGACCTTTTCTAAGGACGGATGGACAAAAACCATGACAGCAAAAGAAGCAGGGAGGAAACTTGTAGACGTTTACGACAAAAAGGGTCTAAGTGAAAGTGATGTTAGAAGAATTAAAAAACTGTATCAATGTTAGCATAAAATGCCGGGCTAAGAAAAATTCTTAATGATTATTACGTAGTTCATTAAAAGAAATAATTGCAACAACTTGTGTTTACTTATTGCATACAAACACCACAAAAAATCTAGCATAATAATACATGCAAACCTTTAAAAAAAACCAACAGTGAAGTTAATGAAAAAGATTAAAAATAAATATCCAACTAACAAGAAATGAGTCAAAGCATTTACATAATTGTAAACAAAGTGTTACAGATAAAATAACCTGGTAAAATATACACAAAAATATCTTGGAATTTTTTTTTTATTTAAATATGGTAAATAGAAATTTTATCCTCATTTAGACTTTATGTCAAGTTAACTACTTACTTTATGATCTAATTACTATTTTGTGACACTAAAAATATGTGTTAAGATTAATTTAAATATTAATTTAAAACAGGCAGAATTTGTAAAATCATTTTTTATTGCTATGAACTTATTATTTTTTAATAAACAGGTCAGTTTCTTTTCATATTTAAAGCAAATTTAAGAAAATTGGCCTCTCAAGGGGAGTTAATATCATCTCAAAATCAACTATTGAAATAGCAATAATATTATAATTTGCACGGCAATAACAGCAAATTTTAAAATGAATACAAAACACACTTTTAAATATTATGATTATCAAACAAAATCAAAATGTATTATTAATAAAGAGAAAATATGAGTAATTTTTAAAAATTATTGATTTGTCTTGGAAATTTATTTAGTTTAAACAAACCATGAATCCATTTTAGAAAAAATATTTATTTACATAAAATGAATGATTTACATTCACATGTGAAAAGATGTACAAAAAAGCATATTCTGTCAGGTTCTTTATTCATTGTTGATCTGGTTGTATTAATGCTAAAAAAAATAAGATAATTTGAGTAAAACAATAGTTATTTATGCAACAAGTGTGAAAAGTAATGCTTTTTAAAACTAGTGGATTTTATTTCACGAGCGAGGTACGAGCGAGTGAAATAAAGACACGTGTTTTAAAAAGTTTACTTTTCGCACGTGTTTCATACACTATTTTTTATAATTGCGTGAAAAAAATCAAATCTCATTGGTTCAAAAATAATTAACGTGCTAATTAGACTAAAATGAGTTCGGAGCTTCCAGGAGAGATGTCAAAGAAAACAACCAATGAACTCGCAGTTCGGAGCGCGTGATGCTATAAAAACCAATAAGCGTGTTTCAACATTTTGTCAAAGAAAGCAACCAATGAACTCGCAGTTCGAAGGGCGTGGCTAAAGAAATATTCCCATCGCGAGAAAAAAATTTCATTGATTCAAAAATAATTCATGCTCATAATATTTTTAAATAAAGCAGATCGATAAATCTTTGGATGTTATGAGTATTATCAAATCGAAATTTTACTTGAAATGTTGGCATCTAATGAAAAGAGTGACACAAAGTACTTTGTTGCACTGCTTTTGGGTGAAAAAAGTAATTTTGTATCACTGTTTCTAAAAAGTATAACTTTACGCACGCGTCTGATATTGAAATGATAATGTAGAAAAGAAATTTATGAAATCAGGTACATAAATAAGCAAAACTTTTCAGATCTTTTGCCATTATTTCTTTTCCCGAATAAATTAACATTTGTTAGTTTCGATTAAGGCGCTTGTCAAAAGCAAACCAAACACTAAAATAAAAACCAAACCAAACATTACCAACTTTGCATTGCGCGAACAATACCCACACACACACAAAAACCTGAATTTTCAAATTGAACCCATTTCATATTTTACTATTTTTAAAATTATTATATAAGGTATTGTCAACCAAGATAACTAAAAAGTAAATTAGTTTTTGAGGTCTGGCAACAATGTAGATGTAAACATATATTGAGTTGAACTGGAATGTTTACCAAATTAAGTACATTTCCGCTACTTGGCTGCAAAAGTTAATCTGCCAAATCGAGCAGTTACCGTATCTTTTCTTATAAGGATGTTATATTACATGAAATTAAATCATATTATGTATATACAACAAAACAATAGAAGTCCTAGTATAGAATAATACCTATTAACTACCAGTTTTATTATAACACTGTATAGTAAATAATAGAAAAGATAAATTTAGCTAGAATTTGTTTACTAATTGGCAATAATAAATAAGAAGTAAACTGATTGACAGTGGAAACTAATTAGAACTGTTTGTTTTAATTAACTCCATTATTCTAGTTTAAAAGCTTTAAAATGCCAGCTTTTGTCAAGATTGTAAAAAAACGTTTCATATGATCTGGTTGCACAGATAGAGAGCTATACATTTTTGTAATCACTAGAGCAAAAAAAATAGATGTAGACTCCATAATTTTGAGCCATAATCGTTACTAATATATAATGCCATGAAACATAAAAAATTACCTATTAGCAGTTAATCGGCTCTTCTCGGATTACTAACTGATACATAGTGGTAGAAGACAACAAGAAGAAACAGCGTAACTCCAAGCACGTTGGCGAAGATGGCTAGTTGAATATCGCTGATCATTCTGAAGCTATTGCTGATGAGCTAAAAAAAATATTGTTGAATAAATATAGAATAACAAAAAGATTATCAAAGACAAATCATTAAAGTCTAGTGTTCATGAAAACCACAATATAAAGCCATAAGTTAAATACTTCTTATAACATATATTTTGTTATAGAACAACAAAAAACAAAATGTACTTTTAGTATTAAAATACAAGAATATAAAATGACTTGTATAAATAACGAACTTGCTTTTGTTTGTAAAACAAAGACAGTATCTTTACGATAAACACACTACTAAAATCAAAGAATAAGTGATAAAAGGCCAAACATGGCAACCTCGTCTTGTGTAAATAATTGCACATCATTATGAATTTGAGAATTCAATTGTGCGCATGTTGGCATGACTTCAAGTGTACAAAAGCTGCATGCTTCATTACATACCTACAAAATAATTATTTAAGATTAATAATGCCGACTTTCTCTCATCTGGCCATTTCAATTCGACTGGTTGATAAACTGCTTTTAAAGGGAGTAAAGTTAAGAAGTTATTTAAAAATATATTAGGTAAGAAATTACACGATTAACATTTTTTCAGGTGGGATAACTGAGAAACAGCTGGTTAAAACACCTAATCAACCGCCACAAAGCCAAATTTACTGTGAAAAGTTTTCATATCGTCGATCAATTGACAAAAGTGCAAAACCATGATTATGCAGATTCTAGGGATTGGCGGGTTTTTGAAAAAAAAGCCTCTTTTCGGTTCAATTGGTTCTTTTTTCCGACCAGTTTTAACCGGGACCAGTTAAAAGTAACCAAAAACCGGATCTAGTTGCTTAGTTGGTTGAATGATTCCAGTGGTCTATTTAGGTTAGGTTTGAATTATCGTCGCACTAGAACTATAAAAGAGCAATTGGAAATAATTTAGATTGCCCCCTAGCGATTAAGAAAAAATCTTAAGAATGTATTGTATTTTATAAAGAGCACTTATATGTGCTCCTCGACAAAAAAGATCACGTTCATTGCCTCCTAAACTCAAGCCATCAAATGCAGTGCACAGAATAAAAACACATTTCGATACTTATTACAAAACAAATTGTTATTTCCAACAAAACAAAGATTACCAACCACATAACAACAGTGCTACCCAATTTCGACGGCAAACTACAACTAAAAATCAAGCTTTCAACTTCTTCTTGAAAATATACGTTACTATTTTTGAATACATATTTATACGACAATCAAAATATTTAATATTTACCTGATATTACAGAAATAGACGTTTTTATTTAAATCTTAAATGCCGGTAATCAGAAAGACACGTCACAAATTTTATAAACAAGCAAGAAGCTACTTCTTGATTCGGTAAATTCGAAGTTGTAGTTATATTTTTTTCATTTCATATATTATTTTTCAAATCAATAGAAATATATACCACAGAGAATAGTTTTAAAAGTAAGTTTCTTCAAAAGAACTTTAATGGCAAAATAAAATTAGTAAATTTTCGAAATATATATTTTTTTTCGAAAAACTATACTTTTTGCTGCAAACCAGAACAAACGTTTTCACTCCCATCTATCTGTAGAAATGTAAACTATTAATTTTTACGTCACATTGTTACGTCACAACATCGGGAGGCGGGAGAACAAAGACGCATCAAACGGATTCAAAACAAATGATGCAGTATTTTTCTTTGTTTATAAAAGAGCCCAATTTTATTGTTAACGTTATGGACAGACGGAAAAATATGACACGATTTGTGTTTTTGGAATTATACTAGAAATGATTTGGAATATTAAAAGGTAAGATATTAAAATGTTTTGTTGTAAAGGCGGTTTATAAATTGATCTATTGTACTGAACATCTGTTAAAATGTGAATAATTTAAATTGAATAAAGATGCATTATGTATAACTTTAGCATTACCAACCGACTTTCAGTGCATATTTAACTGTATATATTTAAGGTTTTATCATTTATATACAATAATTTATGATTTACATTAGAAAATTAAAAATTGAAATGAAATGTATAAATAGGTGAATTTTCAGTAAAAAGTTTCAAGCCCCTTCCACTCCTTCTAAATTCGATTCTGACCGGTTTTTTTTTTATTAATATAAATTTGCCAGAAAGGTAGACTGTCATAATTTCTGATAAATATATTCATAAATATTCAGCAACACTTGCCAGTAATTTAGGAATAATGCAAAAGCAAATTATGTTCTTTTTTTCGACATGGTCATGAGTTTTATTATAATACAATCACTATGTAAGCTTTTTGGGTTAGATATTTTATTTTTGAATATATCGAATTTTATTTATCAGTTGCGAAGTTAAGTCCAGTTAAAAAAAATAATAATAGCTATCATATAACTACTTCTTACACAATAATATAATTATCCATTAATTTTTGACAATAATAAATTAATATGATTACACTAATATCTTTTGATTTAACGTTATATTTGGTACAAACATAACTGAAAATGGGAAAACTATGTAATTTCAAATTAAATGTACGTATCACTTTCCCTAATAACATGATAGTTTTTAATAAGATTCGAAAATTGTAAATTGAATTTCTATCTATTGATAAAAAGGCATCTTATTGAAAATATAGTTAATAGTGGTGCTATCCTATCTAGTTGTTATACATTTGAATGACAATTCAATTAATATTTGTCATTAAACACTATTTGTCAGATGACCATTTTATTGGACAAATTTAGCAAGCTGATGGCAATGATATACAGCTCGAATACTTGAAAGAGGTTTCAGATAATGTCTATGCAGGGCTAGAAAAATCTCAAAATTTTTACATGCCCTGTCGGGCATGTTAGTCTTAGAAATACATGCCTGAATAAAACTTTTACATGCCCAAGCTCTGGCGGAGCGAAAGGGGGAGGAGGGGAAAGAAAGCTGTGGCATGAGTTTGGCAAAAATAACAAAAGCTGAAACTAAAATGCGTGATTGAACACGTAATTTTTTTTAAGCAGTTACATTGTGACCCAGCCAAAAAATTCTGCAGAATTGCTTCACAAAAAAACTTTTAAAAAACTTTAAAAAAACTTCAAAAAACTTCACAAATTCTGAAGGGATTTGAAACACTTAGTCTGCAGAATTGCTTCAATAAAACTGCAGTTTTTTTTAAGTTTTCGTAAAGCAGTTTTTCAAAATATTTTTGCCTTTTTTTAAGAAAACGTGGCGCCATCTAGCGAAATGTAATTAAAAAATAAAAATTATAAATAAATAAATTATCGAACGAGTGGGCTGTTTTTTTGACCATTTTGGGAAGTAGGAGCGCGGGATTTGATCTGATGGGAATTGGGCCGCTGTCTAATGCCCTAACGACTGTGCCACGGAAACTTGTTATGAAGTTGGTTCTGTAAATATATGAGCAAACTATATTTTAGTTAGAAAATATTCTCGCTCGTCTGTTGCTTCAAAATAACTATTTTTTTAAAGTGCCGAAATGACTTTAGAATGGCTGTAGAATTGCTGCAAAAAAACTGCACAGACACCTGTGGTCAATTTTTACATTTATATTGCTTCAAAATAACTGCAGTTTTCTTGAAGCAATTCTGAAGACTAAGTGTTTCAAATCCCTTCAGAATTTGTGAAGTTTTTTTAAAGTTTTTTTATGAAGTTTTTTTTTAAGTTTTTAAAGAAAGTCATAAAAAACCGCAGATATATCCACAGTCAGGCTTCACTTTTCTATTGCTTCAAAATAACTGCAGTTTTTCTGAAGCATTAAAAATGACTTTAGATTTGCTGCACAATTGCTACAGAAAAACTGCATAATCCCCATTCGATATACTTCAATTTTCTTTTGATTCAAAAAAACTGCAGATTTCTTAAAGATGACTGCAAGATCGAATTTTTTTTAAAGCAATTCTGCAGAATTTTTTGGCTGGGGAAGTAACTAATTTCGATTTAAGATTAAAATTATCAATTTTCAAGAAGCAATGAATGGATATGTTGGGGATTTATTAAAACGCAAAATGTTTATTTAAATTAATTTAAGGAAAGGTATTTTTGATGAAATTTTTACTTGCCCGGTCGGGCATGTGAGGCGAAAAAATACATGCCCGATTGGAATTTTTACATGCCCCGGGCATGTCGGGCAATATAATTTTCGTGCCCTGTGTCTATGTATGGCCAAGTAAACCAGAATTATGCTGGGAAAAAATTCAATCTATTGTAAAAAAAAATTGTCACCACCAGAAATTATAAACACCAGATTAGAAATGAAATTTGTTGATTAATAACTTAGCAATTGTTTATTCATGCATTATTACAGTATTTTTTTTGTACAAGTCACACCTACAACATGGTGTCACACCCACAACATGGTGTCACACCCACAGCAGTTTTATTAAAAAAAATTCTTCATAAGTAAAAATTGAGTCAGAAATTTAATTTGTTCATTGAATAATTATTTAAGTACAGTAAACTCCCGATTATCCGCGGAATTGGGTGGCGCGGCTTCCGCGGATAAGCAAATTCGCGGATAATCCGCAAAAATGAAGAAATTGCCTATAAACAAAATTTCTTCTGGATTTTATTAAAAAGTAAATTACAGTAATCGTATATAGCATGTACAAATTTACTTCAAAATGTCTATTACTGTCGTTTCTTCTATGCCACACTGCAAGCACATTTGATTTTTAGAGGATCCGTTTTCTAACTTTTTAATGAGTTGTAGTTCGTCTTGAATTGTCAAGACAACTTTTTTTTAGCTTCTCACGCATTTCGCTAGTATCAAAATCACATAAAGCAATTCAATTTAAATAGCGGGCAGTTTATATCACAAGTGGCGCTTTTTGACAAAAACCTGTTCGTGATGTGCACCTGGCAGAACACCAATTTCTCCTAGTCAGTCTTATTATCATCATAATGTATTCGTTGTTCTTGTTAAATGTATTTGTCGTTCTAGAAAAGAATTCATTGTTCTTGGAATGCATTCTTCCAAAAAGTTTTGAAACAAATTAAAATTCATTTATCGCGGTTTTTCATATTTGAACTGAAAAATGGGAAAAAGTGACCCGCGGATAATCCGCAAAGCGGATAATCCACCCGCGGATAATCGGGAGTTTACTGTATTACTATTTCACATTTAAAAAAATCAGTTCACTCAGTTGGTATAATTCACACAGATTTAACCCTTTCAGTCCCAAAAATTTACTACACTACGGAAACAACTGATTTTCACAAAAAAAGCTTCTTTTTGGTCAAAAATAATATTTCCATAAGAACAAAAAATTCCTTTTAATTTTGTATATGGTTTCTGAAATAATGCCAAAAAATTTTAACTGTGGAAAACAACAAAATAAAAATATATATATATTGCCTAAAAACACTTTGAGTTATATATTTTAAGGTATCTGACCATATTATTAAAAAAAATTTAATAATTATTTAAACCGAAATAGTTTAAATTGTGTTTTAAATATGAGGAACTGAAGTGAACTTTTCAAAAATCAGGTGAAACGCTTGTTAGCTATTTTCTCAATAAAAAAAATAGTAGTTCTGATTTCTATTGAGATTAATGTGAAATATTGTCTAATAGAACAGAGTGTGAAGAATCGAATGATGTGTGTTTGGATGTCATAACGGGACATAAACATTTAGAAAAAATATAGTGAAAGTGATGATGCCAAATGGCATCACTGGGACCGAAAGGGTTAAGGTTTTGAGTTAGAAGATGAAAATACATGTCCTTTTTGTGTCACACACGCAAGGGGTAGAAATTATTTTTAAAAAAAATATATTAAATATCTGGCAAATGACAAATTGTTATCAATATGTATGTAAGTAGTCTACTTTGAAATCCATAAAAATTTGAACCGATAATCCAATTTTTTTTTATGGCTAATTTAGTGTGTATAAATGTCACACCCGCAACTTTGGACTATGCGATAAATTACAATACCTTTTTTAGTTGTGTATACTTACGATATTATAAATACTCCGACAGCATAGGTAGTTGAGTTGGAGTACAATAAAAAGCTTAAATTTAATTTGTCAATCTTTTGTTTTTAAGATCTGCATATTTGTTTTTATCATCATGCCAATCAGATTCCAATATTGTATTCTGCCAAATTATATAAAAAATATTTTGCAATAAAAGTCAAAATAAAAAAAGAATCCAATAAGAATAAACTGTTTAGAAAAAAAATCAAACTTATTTTAATTAAAATTAATACTTCCGAAATTCTGCTTTATGGAAAATAAAAATGAGATTATTTACTTTTTTAATATGTTTAATAAAGTGTGTTCTGTATTTATTTACCTGTTAATAATTACATTTATTGCAATAAGTTGTTAAAATTTTCACTCTATTTGTAATTTTTACCCTACTCATCACATTTTATAAATTTTAGAAGTATTCCGTATCGATAGATGGCAGCACTAGTTTGGCCGTCATCTTCCGATAGGGCTTGCTAATGGAGTCTATGGGGATAAATGGTTTTAATTCCCAAAAAAAGCTATGAAATTATAGGAATATTTTGATGCGATTTTTTTTAAAAACGTAATTTACTTTTTTTGATAAAAAAAAACTTTGATTCTAAAAAAAGTAAATGTGCTTGAAAATAAAACACACAAGCTTGTCGCTGGTCTGCTTCTCGGGTTTCAGCTTCATATCAGAGCTGCATTAAGGGCACTTCAAATGTTCTTTTAGAAGACCGAGTTCTTGCAGGACAGATGACATTTTCGATAACAAAAATCGCTCAAAAACGGCAAAAAAAACATATTGACTAATTCAAATCTAAACAAATTAGACGTTGCCAATATTTCGTTTCCTAAGTAGAAATTAGTTTTTCCAAACGATATAATACTTCTCTTATAAAGTGTAAATGCATTACAAGTTTATTACTTTCAATTTAAGAATTCAACAAAAACTATTAAAAATACATTTAAAAAAAACTTGTGAAAAATTGGACAGATTAAGAATGACAAAATAAACATTTGGCAGTATCGATTAAGGCGTTTGACAAAAGCAAATCAAACATTACCCACGTTGCATTATAGCCATTGTCAACTTTATTCAAACTATTGTCCGATAGATGGCGACAGGGTCTCCATTTTTTTTTTAATTATTTACCGCTAAGTTTCAAACTTAAATAAATTATTGCTATTAAACAGTTCATTTTTATTAAATTTTTCCTTTCAATGGCTGTCAGTAAACTAAATAACTGCCATTAAAATATGTGCAAAGAAAAGTACTTCTATTTAAGAAACTTATTTTTTATTAGTGAAAGGGAAATAGGGATTTAGATTAGCAATCAAATAGAAAGTACGCATGATCTCTACAAATAAAATCAATCTAAACTTGTATCTATTACTCCAATCTCATTTATATTTACACTTTTAATCTATCGAAAACAATTCAATTGAAATACTTTGTTAAAACGTAACTTTTTTAGAAACGAATAAGATTCAAGATTGAAATCATAAAATCTTCCAGCTCAAACGTCCTTGCCTTCGCATGTTCTTCAAAGGTTACCTTCTATTACGTGTCGAGAAAATTAACAATGTTTTTATGTTTCACTTTATAATCATCGACTCTTCACAAAGAATACAAATTAAAGATCGAAATGATTTGACAACCTTATTTTTATCTCGCTTTTTTTTTTCTTATCTATTCAATCTGTAACTTTTCTTAGTTCTCCTAACTTTTTAACCCTTTCAGTCCCAATGACAATTTGGCATCACCCTTTTAGAAATTTTTTTCTGGTTGCCTATAGCCATTTATGATATCAAAAGCACGTCATTCGATTCTTCAAACTTTTTTCTATTAGAAAATGTTTTTTATTAATCCCAATAGATGTCAGTCTATAGATGTCAGATTCAGCCCAATAGATGTCAGATTTTTTTAAAATGATGATCACAATCATGATGATGCCAAATGGCATCACTGGGACTGAAAGGGTTAATTTGTTAGACTGGTTTGAAAACTCAATCGTCCATTTACTATTATTTGTTTTCGGATATGAATATCTAAATTGCGTTGTATTGGTGGATATAAGTAATTCATAAATAATGTATTTTTAACTTCTAAACTTCTACAGCAGTCAATCACATAAAATAGCAAGCTTTTATTGATTGCCCTATAATGTTAAGGTGTAGTTCGCAAAAAATCGATTTTGTAGTAGTCGATAATGTCACTGACCAGCTTAGAAACGTAGTTAAAAAATAGCCCATGGTAAATACCTTAGTTTGGTAGTTTAAAGATTGGTTAGGTTTTTGAAATCGTCGCACTAGAACAACACGAGAACTATTGGCAACGGGCGTCGTATTTTAGAACCACAGTCAAGTGACAAGTCGACACCTGAATAGGCACCCAAGGCAACCATTAGAGCGACATCGTACGCAGCGTTAGACTTTGAAGGATTTTTAACGTGCACTCCCCGTCACTTTACCAGAGCTCTATTGTTTTTTGCTCGTTTTTGAATGAGAAATTGGCCTAACGGGTGATTGTTTTGATCGATGTTTGTAAGGAAGCTTATAAAATTATAGCACAATTTGATACATAGGTCATACAGAACAGAACCATCATTACTGGAAATCGTACACAATATTTTCCTAAAGGGCCCCTCCAAAATTTGTTATCCCTATAGTCTGACCTTTTCTACACTCCGTGCCACCCTAACTTGGGTAAAAACAAAGAGTAAAAAGGAAGAGCGAAAAGCGCGGTTGGTCCGTTAGTTGGAAACGCTTGTAAGGTAATATTTACATACAAAATGATCTGAATATAATTGAACAAAAATACAGTTTTTATTCTGATAATATTGCCAAATTTTATCAAATAGTATTCAAATCTGTTAGACCTTAAACGAAATTAATGTTTTAAGCATGTTTTCTAGACAAATAATTTATGGAACTACTCTTTATGCGGGGAAGGATCTTCTTCTCCATAGCATATTTCTATTTACCCAACTTAGGTTGACAAGGAGTGTAGATCAGGTCCTGACGGTAGCCCAACTTTATGAGTGCAGCACTTTCGATTTCAGCGACCTGCTCTTAGATTTGTGTCAGAGGGGCTGGGGAGCCCAGTCGGTTAGGCACTCGCCTAGCATGCGAAAGGTCCCTGGTTCGGGTCCGGGCATCGCCAAAATAACTGCCGACCTATAAACGGCCCGTGCTGCCAAAAATATCCGACGAATAATACCCCGTGTAAGGGAGTGCACGTTGAATATCATTCAAAGTCCTAACGCTGCGTACGATGTCGGTTGCGTTGCGTTGGGTGCCTATTCAGGTGTCGGCTCGTCACTTGAATGTGGTTCTAACATACGACGCCCGTCGCCAATAGCCTTCGTGTAGCTCTAGTGCGACGATAATTCAAGCCTAACCTAACCTAGATCAGGTAATGTAATCGTTTCCGGCTGCCTATTTCTAGCCTCTGTCAGGAGCTTTAACACAGCCAATAACATCTCGTAATTTAGAACCCTGGTCAAGTGACGAGATCGACACCTGAGCGGGCACCCAACGGAAACTTCGAGCGACATCGTACGCTGACGCCGTCGGGACTTTGGACTCCACAGATTTAACGAGCGCGTCTGTCCCAGTGATCGGGTCCTGACAGTAGCCCCGTCACCTGACTGTGGTTCTAAAATACGACGCCCGTCGCCAATAGCCCTCGTGTAGCTCTAGTGCGACGATAATTCAAACCAAACCTGACAGTAGCCCAACTTTATGAGTAGAGCACTTTCGATTTCATAGCGACCTGCTCTTAGATTTGTGTCAGTAGAAGGGGGGCATTTCCTGTGATGGGGAGGGCCCTTTCCCACGAGAGTGCCCTCCTTGCAAGCACCTCACAGGAAACCGCAGACGATTCTTCTCTTTTTCCATCTTTTTTTTATCGTCTGAAATTATTTATTTTTAATTTTCCGTAATGGTATTTTTTTATCTGTAGAAAACCTGTCTCCTTAGATAACACAGTAGTAGGGAGACAAGTGTCTCAGTGAACTCCCGTTGTAACATACTCCATACTTTTGGAACTCTTAACACAGAAAAGTGATTGCTGTTTTATATACTTTTCGTCTCTTTTTTTTCATAATCTCTCTCTACTAACTTTCACTTTTTTAAAGTCTAAGGCTATTTTTTAAAAAATATTAAAAAAATTCGCGAACGCCAATTTGGCTGTTTACCTAATTGACCCTGTATGAGAGTGTGCATTTTCTAGCGTATTTTGAGTATTTTAATTTTAAGTTAATGTAAGTAATGAGTTATAATAGCTGTTACATTTTTGGTTAATGGAGTTAACCAACAAATTTGGTGTAAGATAAAACTAATAAAGATTGCTTTCGTAATTTCAATCAGCCTGTAATACAACAACAGCAGAACGAAACGAACTCGGTAAATTCTTTTAGTCGCCGTCCAACTTCAATGAACAATCAAAAATAAGAGGACGAATAGTTGACGATTGATGCTGTACAAAAATATCACGCTTTTGTGGAATTTCCTGTCTGTACGCATATGAAACGTGTGCAAAAACCATGACACCGCTTCGCCTCCACCCACCGAAGCTGTCCTCAAAAAATAAAACAATCCAATAAAATACTTATTTTTAAAAAAAACATGGCAACTGGATTTTATCCCACCTCACTTCTCTGGTAACGTAAACAAACCGATACGCGCCCCAGCCATAGAGATAAGAAGAGGATGCAGATGCTACCGGGCAGAAAACAATACAAAAAAAGGTTTGCCAGCTGAAGCCATGGGTTACTTTGTAGTAGGCCCAAACAAACGCTTTCGGTGGTTGGTGAAGTATTTGGCTCTTTTTTTTTTACCGTAGAGTTTGTCCAGGCTAGGCTTACTACATCGAATCGACTTGGCGATTTTCTGACTCGAATAAAAACTATAATTACAATGTATTTTTCTTGTATGTGAAGGAAATTACTATCTTGTGTAAATTCAGACCTTGTATAAAGCCTACAACTGCGCAAGCAGTCACCTTTGAGCGTTTCAGCATGAACTATACCTTGTCTATTTACTATACAAGCGTCGAAAAGACTTTCTTCCCCCATCCCTTTAGTTGTTTTTCTAGGAAACTGGGGAAGCATTGCTTTTCTAAACCTAACGCTTTTAAGGTTCTGTTATGAGGTTAAGAATCGGAACAGTTCAAACCCAAGTAGGGTGGGAGAAAAAACACGCTCACGCCGTTTCGAAGAAAACCATATGCGGTGATGGGGGAGGAAAATGCTTTCGAGGCTCGCATTCTGGATAGACAAGGTGTAACATTGAGCGAGAGGTTTGTAAGGGCTTACAAGGGTTGCTTGGCGACTTTCTTGCGGCTTCACTTCGTTTCTCGCCAATACATCTCCATCCTCTTAACTCTACGAGTCCATCCAAGCGAAAGAGTTCAAAGGGGCCCTTTTCAAGGGGTCTTTTCATTCTTTTTTGTCTTATCTTTTCAGAAACCAGAATGTGTTTATGTACAATAAAAAAAACTAAATCTTCGTGAAAAAAAAGAGGTATGGAACACTTCCAAGGTCTTCTGTATTGTTTTCCTTTCCTTAGCCTTGTTTTCCGTTCTTGATTTGCTGTAACTAGTACGTATTCTGGTAATAAGTTAAAAAGTTAAAACTGAAGCTTGACAGCTTGTAATTTTTGGGTTGGTTCTCTTGTTATAATTATTTCAAAGTAATGGGTTCCGATTGTTTAGGGTCGTAAATAAAAAAAAAGTGTAGATCTGAAGCAGTTGTTGTTGGCAGTAATTGGAAAATTGTTGAAAGTAGTTTTTTCTTCTGAAGAACCACCATCAAATAGACAGCTATGCTACTGGTCGCACCTCCACTCTTTAAAATGTAATTTGTTCAATCTTTTATCTTGTTAGAAAGATTGGTCAACCAGATAATAGAGGTTTAGATATTCGTCATAGTATGTTCGAGGTGGTTATAACTTCAATTGCGTTTTAAAATTGCTGTAAAATTAAAACCGCAATTCAGAGTCATGGGAAATTTAAAGGAGCACTCGATAAAGAATATTTGTGTGTGTGTTTAGAGTTAGGGATTTCATAGGTAAACAGCAACAAACTTCGCCACTGATCAAAATACACATTGACATTTTTGTTTTAATACTTACTTTTTTTGTACAAATTGTATGACAAGTGTCTTATAGATATGAGTATTAGATAGAACTGTAATATGCTGAAAGGGTTTATGCCGTTATGTTTTTCGTAACTATGAATGACCATTTAAACATGGCACCAATATCTTCACAAGCTTTAGGTGGTACGCAGTTGCTAGAGCATTTTGAATTCCTTGTTTTAGAGGACCATAGTTTTCATTTTTCACTAGATAACAAATTTTAAACGCAATCTTATTGTGAAATTTCACAGTATTATGACAGTTCTTAGTTAAAATGAATTATTAACCTCCTGCTTGCTAGAAACTAAGATTAGCATGCAAAAATAGCTTAAATTCCGTGTTGTATTAGCGACAATTTAAACCAGCGTTCGAAATTGGATAAAAATTAGAAATCGGATTAAAGTTATCGAAAAACTGAAGATTAGTGATTTCAAGAAATCTATTTTGGACGAGATCGTTGGAAAACACGAAAAAAAGTTAGCCTCGATGTCTTGACGAAATTTGTTTTGTTGTTTCCAAATTGAAAGGTTTCGCATTTTGCGACTGGCAACCGTTATCTCGAACCCTGTTGAAACTAATAAAAATGTCCTAGGGTAGACTAACCAGTGAATGAACGCTTAAGCACAATTTGTTTTAAGAAAATTCATACGTTTTAAGAAACATGTGAAGACATCTGTCATTATATGTAAATTCTTCAACAACAAAAAAAAGGAGGTAAATTTATATTGCATTGCTTTGGGTCTTTTGGGGTGTCCAACTAAAAAGTGGTACAAAAGCCAAGTGAATGAACAGTACTTTTACCAGTGAATGAACACAAAAATGTCCAGTCAATAAACATGTTGGATTTTAATTAATGACCAGGACAACCAATCAAGTGTCAGATAGCTTCCTACTAGAAGAGAGAAAGTCAGTGTTGCCAATCCATCCAGTGGAATGATTTTTAATCCTTACTTTTTAAATGTACTATTTAAAAACTGTTCATTCACTGGTCAGTCTACCCTACTATGAACTCGTCTGTTTTATAGCTGTCCTCTTCTACATCACAAACGCACATCGCGGTGCAGTGACCGAAATATTTGCGAGCAGAACAACTTTGGGCCATGTGTGTCTGCCCCACACAATCGCATCCTTGTGGGGGCCCCCACCAGTGGAATAAAGTATCTTCTGTGTTGTCTTCGATTTTTTTAAAAATTATTTACCGAGTTTGCGACCAGCTGGAAGATGGTTTTGTTATCGCGAAACCCGATTCTTGCGGCTATTTTTAAAAATAAAAAGGTCAGTGTCGAGACTCAAGAGCTTGTTTCCGTGATGAGACATATACGAAATATTGCAATGTTTCTCAAGTTCTCCTCTTGTTCTTGTGGGGAAATTAATATGTTTTGGCTTTTTTTCAAATGAGTTTGCAAATGAATTGCTTATATTTTTTTATTTAATTTATACAATAGTGCGGTGTACATACTTCTCCATTTATTTTAAATTATTTGGTAGTTCAGTCATCTCCTCAACCGAGAACTTAAATAAAGTTCGAAAGTTGAAATCTCAATGGACAGTCCATGTAGGGTAGACTGACCAGGGAGTGAATACTGAACAGGCCCCAGGGAATGAACATTAGGTAAATATAATTAATAAAAATAAGGATTGAAAATCATTCCACTAGATGGATTGGCACAACTGACTTCCTCCCATCTACTGGAAGCTATCTGACATATGGTACTTGGTTGTCCTAGTCATTATATCCTGGTGTTCATTCACTGGCGAACGTGACGTCTTAAGAGTTCATTCACTGGTTAGTCTACCCTATAGTGCGGTGTACATATGTCTCCTTTTATCTTAAGTTATTTGGTAGTTCAGCCATCTCCTCAACCGAGAACTTTAATAAAGTTAGTCGAAATCTCAATGGCCAGTCCATGTATCTGAATCTTACGAAATGCTCAATTTTAGTTCTTTTCTGTGTCCAGTCCAGATGTTGCGCATCAGGCCATCTCTTCAAGTCACTAAATAAGTAGAATTAAGTGTCTTAAGACCAATTAATTTCCCCAAAAGATACTTAATAAATCTTCTTTGCACACTTTCTTTAACTCATTAACCTTCCCTGTGTTAAAGTTCAGCTGAAAACCGCTGTCTCTCCCGACTTACTTTCCAACTGGATAATCCCTTCCACAAGTGGACATGAAAACCAACTTTGGTCCACAATCATCTTCTCGAGTTTTATCAACAGGAAAGAGTCAGTCGTGTGCTTGACCTTATTTTTTGGAGTGCTTCCCACGTTTCTACTTTCTTCCTCAGATACCTTATGCCAAGAGTGGAAGACACTTCACCTTTTACTTTCTGCGAGTTCCGCTGATGGACCTTCAAGGCTTGTCCTGTTTAAACGTCTGCTCGATTAATTAGGTTAGTTGTGGAGCGAAGGTTGTTTGGGTTTTCCTTGTTTTTTTTTAAATATGAAATGGGTTGTCCGTGAGGTTTTTGTCACGTAGTTGTGATGTATTTGTTGTTGTTTAGAGACCGTCGTTTTGTCTAGGCAGCCTTTTTGTTAGGCAGGATGCGTAGAGTTTGTAGAATGTGTGTGGAATGAACTATATGACTTTAAGATAGCGTACTTCGTATTTAAATTCCAAATTTATTTTTTCTTACCTAACAACAACTTCTATATAATCTATGTAATTTATAATTAACTTATCTAAACTTCTCCAATAAAGTTCGAATTACTAAACCTTTTCACTTCTAAAACTGCCCAGGCTGCCGTACAACTAAGGATTCGACAATGATATTCCTATCACATATTACGCGGAGACAAAAATCCTGCTTAGCGAAAGGGTTAAACACGCTCTAAATAATTTACTATTTGTTGATCAATTCAAACTGACAAATTATTGAATACTTTTCACGTTTAGGAAACCCCATTATTGATTGTAAAAAATTGTTTTGATTGATTCTAACAAATTGTTTGCTTATTCTCTTTAAAAGGTTTAAGATAACTGCAGTAGGTTATTGACCACTAAAAAATCGATAACTAAAAAGGGATATATTGATGTAACAAACTAAACAACATTAACTAAAAAAATATTCAATTTAAATTACGTCAATATTATTTCCAAGTTACCTAAAAAAAATCCTTGAATCATTTGCCAACCTCCACACTACTATATCATTATTAATAAAACCTCTTGGTTTTCCCAGTAACAACGCATTCGATCGATATTACCCGTGAGGTAAAGCTGTGAGTCATCCCCGTCTGATGGGATCGAACCGGAGACCTGTCACACACAATCCGGTCTCTCACTGGTTCGAGAGTAATAAACGGGAGCTTGCTTTATGTGTGTAATTATGCACCAGAGTAACGGCCGGCTTTTCCGCCCCGTGGGCTTCAGGGAATTTTGGGTTTTATGCGTCCATCTGGACCTGGAGGTTTGTCTTTACCAAGTAGAAGAGAGGTTGAACATTTGTCTTTTTTAATAGTAAGGTATATTGATTGTTGGATAAGTTTTACAATGATCTAATAAGTTTTTGGTTTGGGTTCATTAAATTGAATAAATAGAATTAAATGGTATTTTTTTCTCCTAAAACTGGTGGCAACACTGGCCCCATTGCCGTCAAATTCTGGTCTCGATGCGCGTCCCGTCGTTAGCATTGGAGGTCACGTGATCTGCCAATCTAATAATACTTTTCTTATATTTTTTTTTCTAATACAATCTAATATTTTCTTAAATAGTAAAAGTGATTTGCTCCGAATTTGTCACGGATGTGTGGAATTTGATTACTTGAATTCCTAACTGTGTTTATACACATTTCAATCAACGAATACGTCGAAAATGTCATAAAAACTAGACCCGTCTGCTCGTTTGTTTACGCGTGTCTAGTTCTGGTTTCGGGGCCAGACCAAAACATCCCGAAACCTCGTCTGCTATACACTTTGTGACCTTTCTCACGAAGAGGGCGAACCCAACCTAACATCCTGCTGAGTTTTAGTTTTTTCTTTTACTTTTTATTATTTTTTTGGGGGTGCTTACCCCGCCTGGGTTTGTAGGGGTGTTGGAAGTATGGGGGAACGCGTTATTTTGTTGATGCTGTTGCTTCCTGTTTTTGCACTTTTTATAATGTAAGTTAGGTTATAGCTTAATTATATACATCTCATTTAGTTTTGTGTGTGTAAAATTAGCGGAAAGTAATTGTTTTCTGAAATAGTAAGTATTCTCAGGTCGTGCATATTCAGTTACATTGAGATAAAGATTATTTTCCTAGTTTGGGTAGATTTTTAGAAGTAGGTATATATTTTTATTTATTCTATGTATTTTTTAATAATGATTTCAATTTGACCCATTACTTTTGAAGTTCTGTTCCACAAAGCCGCCGAATTTCGAGAGTGGGTTTCTAGTGGGCTGTTGAGCCGAGGAGTTTAATTTTAATTTTTTTCCACAAGAAATAATTTTGTTTCTATTGTAGCCTTCTTTACATTTCAGAGTACTTCTTCAAATTTCAGATGCAGAATGCAGAACCTACATGAAATAAGTATAGAACGTGAGAAACATTACCGATTTAATTTTTCTTCGAAATAACTTGATTGTAAAACTCAGGTGTCATATCCACATCACGATTCATAGATGTAGGTAAAGTTTTAGAAGAAACAGCCAAGAAAAATCTAAACTTAACAAGAACATTCTAAATGAACACTTCTACTTTTGAGAGCTTTTATTAAATAACAGTTGAAAAAAAAGATCAAAATGTCCTTCGCATCGTTCGAAATTCGATGCGGGACTTGTTTTTCAGCGAGAATGGCAAGAATTATGTCCTCTCCACCTGTTGGCAAAAACCTCCTTGGGTTTCCGAAAAGTCTTCAAAAGAAATATCCTTCTCGGAAAAGAAGATTTTATGGAATTTTTTCGAGGTTCTTTACTTTTTTCGGTTTTCTGGAACATAGAGAGGGCTTGTTCCTTCCGAAGTTATGTGTGGCAGGGGTCTGTAAAGTATGTCCATGTGTTCACTTTTCATGTAGTCGCTATGTTCTGTTATCTTTGAGCGTAAATCTAGTGACGGATTCTAGAAGTTGTCGTTGGTATACTGGTGTTATGCACTACATGCTGCGTTTGTTGAGTAGCTTTGGAATGGTATTTTAGTAGGCTTTGGAATAAACTTTGAAGTAGACTAAAAAATGAACTTGTATATTTAATTATTTTTTGTGAACCACAAATGTTTTGATCAAGCATTAAAATTCATCGAATAATGTATTCAAAAATACAATTCAATTATTTTATAACAATTTAGTGAATAATTGAAATGGCCTGGTAGTGATTTTGTTAATGCTATCAAGATATTTATGGTTTAAAAAGGAAATTATCTAAACATGCTTGGTAATTCAGTCAGAGTGCTGCAATTTGTCTAACCTTGCTAGCCTATTGTTGATCTTTTGGTATTTGTTAAATTAATGAGCTTTAAAACTAACAGGAACTTCTGCTAAGGGGCCCACCTATTACCAGAAAAGGCGCAAATCGGCGTCGAGCGTTGCAGATTGATTTTGAGCTTGCAGATAAATATCCTATAAATTTTTGGGGAACTCTGGTGATCTTATTCTAAAATCAAAAAGTAGCACTTGTTCACTTGTACAGGACTCTGTTCGAAGATATATATAAAAATGAAAGAAGTTTAAAATAAATTATTTAAACCACTTTTAAATGTCGCCAAATCAAATCGCGATTACTAGAGCTCACCTAGGAATCCTTGTTTGTCTTTGTCGCGTGAGACAAGACCACCAATCTCACTACCGATCGAAAGAAACGGATGAATGAAAGCAAGAAACTACGTCACTTGAAACGAGCCAATTTCGAAAAATACTTATGAGAATCGTTTGCTTTTATTAATTGCTCCCTCTCTCTCTCAATAGGCAGTTGATAACAACCAAACAAAAATATTTTCTCCACAATGGAGCGTAAACACCTTAGGGGGTGACCTGTTACGAAGATTTCTTTTTCATTTTGTATGTGTGGGGGAACGTTGGGTGAGCCGACAGCTGAGCTTATTGGCAGGTGTGGGTAAGTTTAGTTCCTGTTTGCTTATGAAGCACATAAATCGAGGCCTTTTTGGTGGAGGGGTATTTTTCTAGGCGAACCCCTCATATCTATACGTTTTGTTGCCCCTCAGTGGTTGTTATAAGCATTGTTAGATAAATTTATAGGTATTGTACTGTTGTGCGTTTGATATGTTTGTTATATGGTTGCGTTTCGATTTGTCTTAGAACTATTGTTAACGGTAAAGAAGTTTTCTAAATTAAATAACTGTATTGGTTAAAATGTACTACAACGAACTGTTAAGGAAACAGTCCTGAGAAAAATATCGTTCACCCAGTTTCATATTGACTTTTAGGAAAGTTTTGACACTGAACCAGTGACATGCTAGTAATAGTAAAAATATACTGGACCAGTCCAAAAGCAGTGGTAATTAGAACTATAAAAAATGATTCCCATACTCTCTTAAAGAAAAGTTCTAAGCTCGTTTCGGTTAAACTTCGGCGTTTATTTGGCTATTTTATTCATTCATACGAATTTTAAAAAATAAGCAAATTTTCCTTCAATGTTTATTTTATTTTCATGAAAGAAGCGCGAAAATCGAAGAAATTATACAATATAGGAACAATCCCCAAGATACTTTTTTTACTCGGGTTGAAGTATTGTTCACGTATTAGCTGGCAGATGGCGACACCATAGTTATAGAAGGAGCACAGATGTGGATCCGTAAATAATGCAAAAACAAAATACCGCGATAATTTAAACTTACGTTTATTCGATTTTCTTCAACATTATCAATGCCTAACCTCAAGTTTTCTTTACTTCACCAACAAAAGTTGTGTGTAAAATATGCTAATTGGTGGTAGAGTACATCAATAATTTTACATTTAAGTTATTCTATCCAAATATTAATTAACACTGTGTCTTTGATAACTCCTTTCGATAACACTGGTCTCTTACGGGTAGCCATAATAATCTTTTATGGTTCACCCATTTACGATTTGTGCTAAACAAATTAAGTCACGTAAATCAACAAGGGCAGTGTGTGCGAACATTAAAGGTTATTAGTATATAGGCTGCCCATCTAAAGCCTATGGTATCGAAAGGAGTATTCGAAGCCAAGTTTTAAATATTTGGACATTGTAAATATAATAATTTAACTGTAATATTTTTTTTATATCATTTTAAATTTGATATCATTCTCTCACAAAAAGTTAACTGTTTCCCTATTTCTAATAATTTACCTGGTGATAGATCTTAGTACGACATAATTTGCTTGTTTCAACACTTTGCCACAAAAAAAGCTATAGGATTGCGTGTTGGCTCGTCTCTTGACTGTGGTTCTAAGCATGGCCAGTAGCCCTCGTGTAGCTCTAGTCGACGATTAATCAAACTAATCCTTTCCAATACAACTCGATTGGTAGATCAAACCATATTTTAAATTTCGTCAAAAGTCGCCAATTACCAAAAGTCGATCGGCCATTATATCATAGCTTTACCGAATCACCCGTTTCATAACCAAAGAAGAACCTGGTTCAGGATACAATTAAGGATAAAGAAAAACAGTTGAAATGTTCACCTGCTGCTGCTAATTCGTTCAAACATACTATATGTAGAGACAATTGACGTTTTGAAAAGTGGCTATTGGACATAGGCGTAGCCAATTGCCCTCGTGTAGCTCTAGTGCGACGGTAATTCAAACTAACCCCACCAAACTACTTAGACCCTTGCGAACCACCTATAACATCACCTAACGATTCGGCTCCATCATCCAACCCTCATCAAATTCCATGCATTTTTATCATCCCCCCCACCTTTCGATGACACATAGCCTGCAACAAAAGATACCCCCCCCCCCCCACTTTTTTTTTCTTGCGGGGAGAGGGGGATAGTGCACGCGCAGGCCACGCGCCCGGTTGCCCCGGTTGGGTCTCAGCTGCTTGGTGGTACGTGGCCAGAATAATGTCACGGCGTTAGTGGAAGTGGCGTTTCTGTAGTGTTAAGTCTATGGGAGATGTGTCACTTATAACCTCAGGTTTTTAACAGTAAGTTTTGTCAAAGGTGGTGTTACTTGAGAAGTTGCGGAAGAACTTTTTGATGTGTCTGTTTCCTGAAGTTAAACGGTGTCCCATTTATTTATGGTAATCGAAATGGGGCCTTAAAATTCTGTTCTTCCAGGGCCCTGTTCAATACATCGTTTTTTCACATATTGCATTGGAAAATAATCTGGTGTAATTTTTGATGTGTCTGTCTGTTTCCCGAAGTTTAAAGGTGCCCCATTTATTTATGACAACGAAATGGGGCCTTAAAATTCGGTTCTTCTAGTGACCCGAAGAGTACACCCCTTTTTTTCACACTTTTCATCGTAAAATCTAGTGCAATAAAAACCACGGAAAATTTCAATGCTCATCCATCAAATTCTAGATTTTTTGTTCGACGATATATATTTTTGTAACTTAACGGGTATTTTGTAATATCACGGTGTAAGTGGAAGTGACGTTTCTGTAGTGTTAAGTCTATGGGAGATGTGTCACTTAACCTCAGGTTTTTAACAGTAGGCTGTATCAAAGGTGGTGTTACTTGAGATGTTGCGGAAGAACTTTTTGATGTGTCTGTCTGTTTCCTGAAGTTAAAAGGTGTCCCATTTATTTATACAGGGTGGCTACAGGATCAGGGAAATCAGGGAATCATGGAAAAGTCAGGGAATTTAATCAATCTGGAAAAGTCAGGGAAATTGGTGATTTTTGTTAAAAATCAGGGAAAATTTCCAAAAGTGCCATTTTAACCGGTAAAAGAAAGGATAAAAAAAGTTTAATCTGAAAAAGGCTTTCACCTAAGTGGTTGAGTTGCTGCTTAAAGTCTTATCATAACAAAAAAAATATTACATGGGCTTTAACGCTTGCTTTTTTAAAAGATTTGTTTTAAAAAGCTCATTGTATATTCATTAATCAAATTTATTTTTTTAAAAAATGTTTTTTTTAATGTTAAATATACTAGAAAGTGATTTTACAAATACCAGAAGAAAACCAGCATGCTAATATAGTTCGCTGCCGCTAATCAGGGAAATTTTTTACATTCAGCCTGGAAAATCAGGGAAAAGTCAGGGAATTTGTTTTTACAGATTCTGTAGCCACCCTGTTATAGTAATCGAAATGGGGCCTTAAAATTCTGTTCTTCCAAAGCCCTGTTCAATACATCTCGTTTTTTCACTTTATATTGGAAGATAATCTAGTGCAATAAAAACTATGGAAAATTCCGATGCTAATCAATGAAATTCTAGAATATTTATTCACCTTTTCATACTTCTTATTTTAAATGTTTTTTGAAGATTTAACATTTACAGTTTACACATTTTATTGTGCTGGCATCTCAAGGTTGCAAGTTTGAGTCCCTCTCCCTTCCGAAGACCCCCGTGTACGCTAATGGTGACTGCTGCACGTTAAATCCGTCGTGGTCACAAAATCCTCCAAGTTCCCATACCAAATCAATACCTCTGGGGGTGACAAATCAATTCTGGGGATCCTCTAGTTGGCCTCTGTCTCTAAAAATTAGATGGATCCACTTATGTGTGTTGTGCCTGTCTTACTTGACGAAGGTTTATCAGCGGGTCTCTGACCAAGCGCACAAACCTCAATAGATATGTCTAACCAACCTATACAAGTACCAAAACATGTTTGCCCCAATTACTCAAAGCGATGACTCAACCCTTAAAAAACCTTGAAATCAGGCTTCTCCGTTTGTTCCGGACGTTTAGTTGTCCGGCTGTGTATGGCAAGCGTGCCCATACCGGACACGCCTTTGGTTGCACTGTAAGTTAATCTAGCACACGAATATGTAATTTCCTATGCGACCGGAACCCAGACTGCCTTTCTGTTGATATAAGAGTCGTTAAATGCAAAAAAAGGGTTAACCGGGATATATCCGTACATTAGGACTCCCATCAAGTCGCTATTATCACTAAAAGTCACCTTTTATTTCTTTAATCACTAAAAGTCACTATTGGCCAAAACTAGTCTCACTATTTTTTCAAGCAATAGCTCACGGCTTGACTATCTCTATGGCTTCTTCTTCCCCCAAATTTTTAAAGGAAAAAGTGTGGTGTATAATTCTTCAATGAATTTTCTCCCTTTTTTGTTACGTTTAACTAATATATTTTGCAAAAGTTGTTATGGAAGGAGGGCTTAGAATAGAAGTGAACTAAGCTCATAAAAAGCTTCTTTGGCTTCAGTGGTCTGAAATTAAAGCTTTATAATAAAATTCCTCAGTACTTTTTTTTTATTGTTGATGCCTAGAAGATATCTGAACTTTTTTCATTTTTGCAATGAAATTCTACATGAAAGTGCACTCAAAATAATTTTTATTTTAGCCTATTTTACTATAAGTTCGGTGTAACACTTATGTAACCATTTATCTTATCTTTTTTTTAAAAAAAAAATTGCAATGATTCTCTTGGAATACTGAGTCACTCGAAAACTTGAAACTTTCACTTTTTTTTCACCCTTTTCTGTTACAAATAAACTAGTGATTTGTTAGTTCATCCGAGACGGTCTTATGATAAGGTGTAATCCTTATCGGTTTACAGAAAGTCTCTTAGAAAAACTTAAAAAAGATTTATTATCTTCCAACAAGAACGAAATATTTAAGCCTATATCGTGACTTTCACGTGATTTTCACAACTAACAGTTCAAATGTATCCATTTTAAAGTAATTGTATTGTGTATATATTTTTAAATATTATTTTTAAACTAAATCTTTTTTTTTAATCTTCCTAATCAAACTATCTCTAGTTTTCCATCAGTAATTAATGAAATCAATTGAAGCTGTAAGCCTTAATAATTTCAAAATATTCGGTTAATTATTTTGGAAAAAAAAAATCTCTACTTTCGAGAACAGTTTCAAGTTTTTATAATTAAATTATGTTGTTGTTGCCGTGTGCCTCCAGGCAAGATTGTATGTTTGTTAATTTTTACAAGTTTTTTTTACTGTTTGTCTCTTCCAATTGTATAACAAGTGTTTTATAGATGTTGTTGTTGTGTGCCTCTAGGCCGTAGCCTGGATGGCAAGGGGGTTGCAGTAGCATCCGTTGGCACAAGGCTTTGAGTACCCATGAGAGGGTGGATGTCTGACTTCTTCTCCGAGATGGCACCACCTACTCAATTTAGGCATGTCGGTGGAGGGCAGGGGCAATTTTCTCCAGACGACGCACCCATGGTAAACTGCGCTATGACCGACCACAGGACTTTAACTTTAACGAGCACTTTCTCAACATGTACTCAGGACAACACGAATATCCATACCTTACCCGGGATTCGAACCCGGGCCCACTCGCTTGATTAAATTATGCATCTGCTTCAAATGTGTACTTTAAAAAATATTTGCTACATAAATTTTTTTGAAAAGCGAAAGATTGTTCAATAATTGTGTTGATTTTTTTTTTCAAAAACTCTTCTTCAAAATTCGTAAAATGGAGACGTATATTCTATTATATCTGAGTTATTTTATTGACTCTTTGCGTGCATCCAAAAGGTATTTAGTTTGAAATATTTCATTAAAAGCTCTAGTTCTGAGAAGAATTTCAATTGACCATGTCATGCTACATTCACTTTCCAATAATAGTGAAAAGACTATTAATACTATTCAAACACAAACCGCGCCAAATCTTTATAGCCGAAGTTCATCCAACAAGACCTCGTGCTCCGTTATTATTGATCCAGACGTCCTATTTCAAATATTTCTGATTTGTAACTTCCAGAAATAAATTGTGTTTTGGGGTTATTGGAAAGCTTTCTGTAAAACTCTTACCTATGAATTCCGAGACGGATTTAATATGCTTTTCGGAAAACTGATTTTCTGCGCGATTCTAACACAACTAGATGGATTGCTTTGACAACATTTTAGGTGGCTTTGGAGTGATAGGGTTGAAATTACTGCTGGAATAAAATAATAAGGGATTTCGCCATGAAATGTAAAATGTTTATTGTCTCAAATGGTTTTATTATATGAAGAGTTTACAGGGGAAGAAACGCTTTATTTCGTAGAAGGCTTAATAGCCTCTTAGGGGATGATAGCGAGAAATCGCCTAAACTGGTGTAAAGAAACCGGTTACTCGCTTTGTTTATCTTTCGCGGCAACCCTGATTCTCGCCAGAGATCTGTGAAACGAGTCACACGTTTGTACCGCGAATAAAGAACCTAAAGAAAAACCGGTTTCCGGTCGCCAATGTCCGCCAAGCAGACACAATTACATAAAGACTCTAAAGAAATCAAGCGGTTCTTCCCGTGTACTCTTCATATGTAATTGTCCTATAACTATGCGGACGAGTTTCTCGGTTGTACGGACGTACGACTTTGGCCTTCCGACCCAAATTCATCAATAGGCATGGTTCGACACTCCCATCTTGTATACAGATTCTTACATAGCAAAAAACAAATAAAACTCTCCCGTAAGACGTTCCTGACTTGAAGGGGTATATTTGACATGTAATGTATATTTCAGGGAGAATAGGACCATGAACCGGGTCTCTAAACCGAATTCTTCTCTCTGTGTTAATCCAATTGAAAAATAATAATTTTATAAGCCACATTATTCCGGCTCTATTGAGTATTTTTTACCAACCGTTTTATTATATGATACATGTAGCTGATTTACTGAGCTCTATTATCTATTATATCACTTTTGGAATTTGGTACGAATTGGTTTTTTTTTAATTTACAATATATAATTTTAAAACAAAATATTCGAATTAATTTCAAGAAGTGAAATTTCAGAGCACCTTAGGTCAGCAACGTTTATCATATTTAAAAAAAAATAAAATTTTTGTAATAATGTATTTAATACAGCCTAAATAATTCGTCTTGGAAAATACTTTTTATTTTACATTGGTTTAAACAGAGCGGGTCGACCTCGTCATTTGATCATAGTTAAAACAACGAGACCCATCACCAACATGTCATACGTAATTCTAATGTGATATTGTTTCAGTAAAACAATTAACACATTTTGTCATGAAGCGGCTCAGTGGTTGCTGAGAGGTTAAACGTGTCTGCCTCGTAAGCCCAAGATCGCGGGTTCGAGCCCCCGGCTGAGTCCCCGGATTTTCTTTATGGGAAAGTTCTGGGCACGCATGTCATATGATTTTGTCGTGGCATGTAAAAGATCCCTGGAGGGCCCAACATCCACAGAGAGCTCAGATTCATTGTAATCTGCGCGTTAAAAATTGGTAGCGAGAGTCGCCTAGATGGTGCCACAAAAAAAATGACTCAATTCTGGGGAATTGCCGAGTCTGCAAAAGCTTGACCGCCAATGTTGCAGCCCCATTAGAGAAAAAAAAAACATTTTGTCATGGATCATTTACAACTTTGTCAAGCCAATGCTTTTTGAACAGTCAACCACCACGCGCTGTCTCATCGGATTTTCGTGTTACGCATTTGCGATTGCAATATGTTTGTTTCCCGATATTATGCGTCTTTTCTGGTTGTATATGGGATTAGTTGTAAAACGTAATATATATTCCGGAAAGTGTTTTAAGTTTGTATACTTTCCAACAGAAAATGGACTGTGTTAACTGAGAGAAATGAGAAACTTTTCCATTATATGAACATTGATGTGTATTGGTACCGCGTGAGGAGCTAGCAGGCATTGGCAGAATTTAAATAATAAAAATTTTCTATTAATAAGTACCTCTTTCATTATTATATATACTATTGTATTAAATTAGACAAATTATATTTTTAAATGTTCATGCGAATATTGTTTGTAATTAGTGATGAATTCTAGTACTGTATACTTCATTTTATTAAAAAATTTATTAAAAACTATAAAGTTCGATGTTAATTCCAACAAAACAATAAAGTTTTAAAATGTCAAAAAAAAAATTAAATGTTTGCTAGCTTTATTTTTAAGTGATTTTTCATGTTCTATGAATCAAATTGAACAAAGTTTACGATATTGTTGACATAAAGAGTTAGTGAAATATCTTATTGCAATTTTGTACAAATTTGAAGGTTCTATTTGGAAAACAGTCAATTGGTTAAAATAGTTCTTATGACTTATAAATGTATTTACAATAATTCTCAATAATACTTCACTTACCACCCATACCTCGCATGATTATTCATTCAAACTGTTTAGAATTGTTCTCAAACAATCTCCATTAATGAATTGAAATTAAATTAGTTCAGTGATTCACCAAAACTTCGAGAGAAACTCCACTCAAAAAGGGCGTACCATCCTAATTGAAGTCTATCTCACACCTCCCAACCTAACACACACAAATGCAATTAATAAAAATTTTCTGTTGCATTCTTTAGTGACGCAATTACGTTCTTTTCTATTAGAGTTCGCTTCCATCCCAAGTGGGCTTTTCTGATACGGGGAGAGGTTGAGTCATAGGACCTTTCCACGAAATAACGATTATTTATTTCGAAACTGTTCTGTTGGGGACGATAAGAAAAAGCTTTGAAAATTTATTACTTCAAATTGAATTTTTCCCATTTTTTACTACATTTTTCTTTAAATATATATTTTTTTTCTTATTAAGCTCCCGATGCTTTGTACGACGTCGCCCTTAAAAGTCGAGTTGGGTGCCTACTCAGGTGTCCACTTGTCATTTGATTGTGGTTTTAAATTATGACGCCCGACACCAATAGCCTTCGTCTAGCTCTAGTGTGGCAATAATTCAACCTACCTCATTTTCTTATAAAACAAAAAAAAATCTTTTAATTTAATTTTAATAAGCAAAATTATTCTTAAATGAAATAATTTCTTAATGACCTTTATAGGTCGTTAGTGCAAGGTTTCAATGGATAGTTTAAATTTTATATCAGATTTTTTTTAATCACATCTCATATTTTCTTAGTGTGTGTCTGTGTGTTCACATGCGTAGCTAGATAAGTCCCATGAAGTACTTTTTACTCCATAGTATTTTTTAATATTTTAAAACAAATAAACTATTATTACAATTAAAAAATTATAAGCTGAAAATAAACAACTGCTATCAAGAAAGAGCTTCAATTTCAGCCTTTCAACCGATAGCGAATTTGGGTATTTCCATGGGAAACCCTTGTCCGTCATACGAGAAGGGGGTTAAAAATGGTTTTTTTTTTTTTTTTTTTGCAAAGTGGGTTTATATAATTCAAAAAGGGTTGTGAAAGGGTTTTTCGGTGGGGTAAAGGGTTGATGTAGTTAAGAGGGGTGTGGAGTTAGTCAGCCGGGAGTTCCAGGGGGAATATTAATATTTTAGAAAACCTTGGCAGGGGATCAATACTAGTGTATGGTGCAATAAAAGTGAACAGAAAATTCGAAAAAAAAATCAACACACCCGATATTTCATTGAGTTGATTAGGGAAAATAAAATATTAGTATTTGGAAAACCAATTTATAAAATTCATTGGCACAAAAATATATAACTAACAAATGAATAAGATGAAATACAAAATATTTACAAGATGAGGCTATGTTTCCTTGGAACGTTTCCTCTTAAGGTTGAATGGGAGAAAAAATGAATTCCAAAACGAAGTCTTCTTATCTGTTTACATGGCTATATAATATCACTTTTTAAAATTGGTTCGAAGTCTAGAAGTCCGTAGTTTTTTATAGTTCAAGCTGTAGAGTGGTTTCAGACAGACAGACCGTTCGAAAGCCACTTTTTTAGAATCAGTCCTCTCCAAAACTTATAAAAATAATCTCCCCATTTCGAATTGTCGACACCATCGCAATACTGTTATTACCTTATTTCATATTAGCTCATTGAAAGTAAACAACAACAAAACCTCCACCACACTTCCCAGTATGACCCTCTGTAGAACTTGTTTTTTAGCCAGGATTCTTACTGTACAGAAAAGCACACTTTAAGGGGAAGGGGCGCGCTGGACCGCGGGCCACCTTCAAGTGCCTTCGTGGAAATCCGATGGGGAAAAAACTATTTTTTCTGCCACATTTCTCCGGCTGTATTTAAGGTTTTAACACGCGGATTTTTTTTCATGTGGTTATGCAGTTGACTTACAGGTTCTGACAATCCAACTTTTTGAAATTCGTTCGAATATTTTTTTTTTAATTTTCAATAAATATTTTTACAACAAAATATTCGAACCAATATCGAAAAGGGGAATTAAGAGGACTCCCTTGGGGAATTTCACATCTTGAAAATCGTAATGTTATTCCTATGGAGGAATATTCGCAAGAAAATTACCGCCACAATTTTATTAAAAGGTTGCTAGTTTTTTGTATCATTGTAAAGAACGAAAGGACTAGATTTCATAAAATTAATTTGTTTTGTGAAAATTACATATTTAGTATTTTTAATTATTTTTTGAAGTTAGTAAAAAATGGAGTACGCATAAGTTCTAACTTCAAACAATTATTAAAAATATTAAATACGTTATTTTCAAAAATAATAATAATAATTTTATGAAATCTAGTCCATGCGTTCTTTACAATGATACAAAAAAAAAAGTAACCTTTTAATAAAATTGTGGCCGTAATAGTCCCAGTGATGCCATTTGGCATCATCACTTTCAATATTTTTTTCAAAATTTTTATGTCCCTTTATGACATCCAAACACACATCATTCGATTCTTCACACTTTGTCCAATCGACAATATTTTACATTAATCTCAATAGAAGTCAGAACTACTATTTTTTTTTATTTAGAAAATAGTCAACAAGCGTTTCTCCTGATTTTTGATAGGTTCACTTCAGTTCCACATATGTAAAACACAATTTAAACTATTTCGGTTAAAATAATTACTATTTTTTTTTAATAATATGGTCAGATACCTTTAAATATATAACTCGAAGTGTTTTTATTTATATATATATATATATTTTTTATTTTGTTTTTCACAGTTTGACATTATTTCAAAAACCATATCGCACACCTAGATCTAAAGGGAGCTAACTCAAAAATTTCAATTTTTGAGTTATGCACACCATCAAATTTCTAATTTCAATACCTACCGACTAATAAAACAGGTTTTTAATAATAATAATTAATCGACGCTGGATGGCTACAAATGTCCCTTTTATTGAACTAGCAGGCCTCGCTCCCACTCCACCGAAACAGGACCATCTCTAGTTGCAATCAGTATCACAAGCGGATAGCACGTAGGCCGTCGCAAACAAACTAGAGTTATTTTAAGTTGCACCCGTGTTGTCAAAATTTGAAGCAGTATTATTTTGACTTCTCGCCATTTTGATGGTTAGCGCTGACTAAATTAATACAACATTCTGAGTTGGACCAATATTGCTGGCAGGGTGAGTGAATTTTTTATTTTTATTTAGAATTGTTACCGTATTGTTGAAACATTTTTGAATTTGTAGTTGAGTCTGTTTAGTTGAGTCATTTTTGAAACTCTTATATTTCTTTAAAAAACAAATTAAATTTACTTTTTTGGCTATAGGCGATTGGAGTCTTTTCATCTGAATATAATTTTATTTTCATCCTAGCAATTACATAGTTTGTTCTTTTTTACTGATGAATTTTTGAGTTAGATCTCTTTAGATGGGCTACACCAAGTCTAATTTTGCAACATCGCTAATGAGATCGAAAACTTTATATTTATGGCTTTTAAATCTATTTGACGCACAGGATCTTATAATTTGGTGAAATACACATTTTCTATTTCAGACAAACACTGAAACGTGGACGGTTTTAATAAATATGGAATTAGAAAGGAAGGGAGGAAGGCAATATCACTCCCATTATATTTATTTAACATACAACTCTGGAAGATGACTTGAAGGTGACATCAATTAGTGATGAAGTCTCACCTATAGAAACTCATGTTGCTTTATCCATGATTGATAACTCTATTCCGAGCACGTTCAAACAACAAAAGACTGGTGCACCAAACTATTCTATTTCACCAATCCGAAGCGATGAAAGTGATATTGACGACTCCGATGAGGATCCTAATTTCCGATTGGTTCACAAAACTAAGACCCCATCCAAGGTCGTACCTCCTATTGCATCGTTGACTTCATCAAGCACTAGCAGTAGCAGCTCGAGTTCATCGAAATCTAAGAGTTCGTCGAACACAGAAGATGATAGTGAGCAAGTAGACCCTCAAAATGCTACTGTTGCTGGAAATAAGTCCTAAAAGACCGAGGAGAGAGAAGAAAAGCGTATAAAGAGAATGTGCAAACCTGCTTAATGGATCTCGAAAGTCGCAAATGTGCTAAGGAATTCTGTTAAAGCCTACCAGTCTTTGTCGAAATCAAAGAAACAAGTCCCACTGAGAAAAGTTGGACCTCCCTGTTGTGCAAAATGACGGCTAAAATGCAAAGATAAGATCGATGAAATGTCTAGGCAACGGCTCCTTGATGTATTTTGGGGACTCGGCAAGCTTGAAAGACAGAGAATTTGTAGTACGACACTCGCAACAAATAAAGCCTAAATATCGATACTCAAGCACACAATATTTTAGAGCGCTTAACGCCGCTTTTTATTTTTGGTTAATGGATCCAAAATTAAGAAATGCCAGCCATTTTCAAATCCACTCTTAACTTTAGCTATAAAGCGATAAAAACAGCACTTTCCAATAAAATGGAATAAGGAGTTAAAGAAGCCGATTTTAGAGGAAAACTCGACCATCATCCAACTATTGACCCACAAATTAAACAGAGTGTTTTAGTTTTATAAATTCTACTCCAAGGACTGAATCTCACTACTTGAGAGCTCTAACAACCAGATAATTTATTTCAAGTGACAAATCATTGGCCGATATCTACAGAGATTATAAACGACTTCGTGAAGGGGATGGGTTACTAGTAGCCACGTCTTCCACATTCAACAAGATATTCAATACCGAATTCAACGTTTCTTTTTTCGTACGAAGGTACAAGAACTCAGACAAAGAAGGAAAGCGAACGTTAAGCCAACAATATGAACAGCATCTGCAAGAAAAAAAACTTTGGCAAGAATTTAAAAGGAAAATGACAAGAATAGGACAGATGGTCCCGTCACAGCAGTTTATGACTTACAAGCCGTATTTCAGATTCTGAAGAGACAAATATCTCTATTATTTTATACTTCCAGGATCAACTGCCTCAATTGGACTGTCAGTGATTTAAGGGCAAGAGATGTCGTGTGCTACTTTTGTGACGAAACCGAAGGAAATCTGATACCAAGAATTAACATTATTAATAATTATATTGATTGATTTCAGTCCTTCTAGTGTTTTCTTGCTATTTATTTTCCAATATATTCCTACTGCTGGTCCACAGACCACTCTATGAATTGCACTAACTGTAAATAATACAAAATACTATTACATTTTAAATTTATGTTGTCTCTTGAAAAGAGAGCCAACTCAAAACTAAATTCACCAACAACGGCTCAACTCAAAATAATGAAACAAATATACAAAAATTTTTAAGCAGTAGGGAAATAACTACGAAAATCTAATTTTCAGCCCCAAAACATGATGAAAACACAAGATTACTACAATATCTTTCTTCTAGTTGCATATTCTAAGCATGCCATTTATAAAGAAAACTCCTGCAGTTCACAAAGAGACAGTATAAGTTTTTTGCCTTTTCTGAAAAATGTGCTTTTTTGAGTTAATACCTGTTTAGATCTGGGTGTGCGATATAAAAAATTTAAATGAATTTTTTTTTCTTGTGGAACTCTTATTATTGACCTAAAATGAGCTTATTTTGTGAATATCAGGTGTTTCTGTAGTGTAGTAAATTTTTGGGACTGAAAGGGCTAATGTTTTTACAAACGGATTTTTTATGTGATATTGTAGCTAACTTACAGGTTCCGACAATCCCACTTTTTGAAATTGTTTCGAATATTTTTTTTGTTTTAATTTTCAATAAATAATTTTACAACAAAATATTCCAACCAATATCAAAAAGGGGAATTAAAGAGCCCTGTAAGCCAGCTAAATTTATCATTCCCTTTCGCTTCGAAGGATTTTTGCTTCCTCGTAATATTTGATATTAATAACATTATCAAATCCTTAGTTGTTCAGGCGTTTTAGTAAAAAAAGGGTTAAACAAGAAAACTTGTGCAAAAATATTCAATATAACCCGAGTAATTTGGCTTAGAATTTTTTTCTATTAACTTAGGGAGAAGATTTCGATTTGAAGACCTGACTATCGCTTCCGATTCCCCCTTCAGTCGCCGAAGAGCAGAAAAAAAGAACCCTTTATCACATAGATTTTATTACATTAGAATATGCCTTATACAGTTACCCCTAGCTATATCGTGCAATCTGATATATCGTGCCTTGTATCATGTCTCCCAATTTTTCCACCTTCATATTTGCCGGAAATAGTTTATACGAGAAAAAATCAGAGCAGCTAACTTTAGATGGATTTTGTTCTAAAAAATGAGTGAAATAATATTACCTGTACAATAATGTCTAATATTTATAGTAATTAATAATGAGTCCTTTATAAATTTTTGGTTCTTAATACACTCTTAAAACGAACGAGCGATTTTAACTCAGTCTGAGTTAATTTCACTCCTCCAGTCTGGAAAATGCACTTCTCCCAGAGGAGTGGATCCTTTGTGTGTTAAACCTCCGACAGGATCACTCCTAACTAGTGATTTTAACTCAGTCTGAGTTAATATTCACTCATTTCCCGTGTTGAAAATGCACTTCTCCAACTGGAGTGGATTTCACTCTTTTGTTTTAAGAGTGTAGTTATATTATTTAATATGATTTTGTTTTATCTTTCAAATACATATTGTGCTTTAGTTGTGCTTTTCTTATTGTGCAAATACATTTTAAACTTTGCTGAGAGTATAAATATATCAAAAGTACAATAATATTAATCGAGGCGCTCGTTATATCGTGCATACGGTTATATCGCGGGTTTTTGTGCTTGTCTCTAGGTAAGCGCGATATAACGACAGGTTGCTGTACTTCTAACCTTCTGCATTTGTATGTTGTTTTTTATTTTAACAAGAATGAATTTCAACATTAACCCTTTTCTTACTGAAACGCCCGAGCAACTAAGGATTCGATAATGTTATTCCTATCAAATGTCACGAGGAAGCAAAAATCCTTCGTAGCGAAAGGGATAAGCTACCTTAAAGACAGTTCTTCGAGACAATTACAGAGTTCCACGAAACATACCAGCCCAATCTGTCTTGCTTATAACAACATCCCAATCACGTAGTCCAACAAAAAACGTGTCCATCTTTTGCATATTCCTTTTCTTTTTAATCGGTCAGAAACTTCGTCTGCGTAGGAGACAACTAAACTAAGTTGTGATTCATCGCCACTTTCTCATGCCATTCCTGCGAAAAGCCTTGAACCTGAGTTGCTCCGTGCGGTATGCCTGAGGAAAAGTTTATTGTTGAAGATACCGCAATAACAACCGAAAGATATTTTTAAAAATATATTTGTAGAAGGGTTTTACAAAATAAATAATTGATTTAAAACGACTAGATTTTTGTATTAGTTTCGAAATTCAACTTTTTGTAATTTAATAAAAAGTTTAGCGAGGGAAAACTACTTTCGTTTAAAAAATAATAATTGGCTTGTTTCACGTGACGTCATGCCTGGATGCTTTCATTCCTTGATTTCATTAGTAGTTTCGGTGACGCAAAACATGCCCATTGCTCATGTTTCCTTCTCAAGCTACTAATTCAAGTCTCTTTACTGTCTGGGTAATTTAGCAATTACCCATTAAAAGTCTGCACCCCCCCCCTAATCTTACCCCCTATTAATTACCTATAGTATTTCTAAAAATCCAGCATTGGAAATCGCACAGATTTTGAAGTTTTGTGTCTCATTTTATTTGATGTTTCCTTAGTTATTGTTATCATTCTTATACGTATATAATAAGGTTATTTAGTATATTCAATGTATTTAAGACCTGTTCCCATGTTTCCTTTGTGTCCTTTTGTTTAATGAATACCTTTATTAATTAGCATCTAATAGTACTAATTAGTGAAAGATCGGCGAACGCTTTCGTTCCATTTAACTCCAAGGATTTTTAGGTAATATATATTTTTTTTATTTTGTTGTTTTCCAAAGTTAAAAAAAAATTGGCATTATTTCAAAAACCATATAAAAAATTTTAATGAATTTTTTTCTTATGGAACTCTTATTTTTGACCTAAAATAAGCTTATTTTGTGAATATCAGATGTTTCTGTAGTGTAGTAAATTTTTGGGACTGAAAGGGTTAAACGCGCACGGCATCTTTTAACAAACATATGATATCAAGTATGATATCAAGTATTTAAGTATTGAAACCTAATCCAAACGTATACCAATGAAATCATAACTTTACTGTATAAATGAGATAGTCTGAACTTGTCCATGATATAAATTTACATTAATGACTAATTGCTAAGTATCATACACATGCCTACAAGTGCTGATCTTAATCTTGTAACCTAAGGATAGCAAATGACTCTCAAGAGCATGGACATAGACCTTTTTCAGTATAACGATCCACTTGCAGATAAACTATCCAGAGAGTAACTCTCACAGAAAGTTTCTCTACAAGCTTTTTCTTTAACTAAAATGTTAAAAGAAGGATGCGCAGTGGAAAATCCTCCAGTTCACTTTAACCCTTTTGTACTATAATTCATGTGTTCTGATGCATGGAGATAAAAGAGTGAAAAAGCAATAATATTTCATTTCCACGAATGTTGAACAACTCGTAGGGCGGTTTAATTGCCTTTTATTCCGTCGTTCTATTTTTACTTTGTTGTTGCCCTTGGAACTGTTCTCGCTCATCAATCACTGTCAAAAGTTTGGAAGACACCTTCGCCAAGGAGAGGAGTTCTGCATAAATACCAATATCATGATTATATTGAGATCTGCATGGATTGTCGAAGATTGAACAAGGGCTTGTCGAATATATTGGTTTGGAATTCCTTTCTTTACAAATTTTGTAAAGGTACTCAACGACAACGTAGAACGATATTCGATCGCATAAAAAAATTGACTAAATTATGAATGTACTTCTTCCTTATACCTCTTCACTCCAACAGGGAACATAGGGCCTCCGTCATGGTCCGCCACCTCACCCTGTTGGCTGCGATGGTCTTAATCTCTCCCCATGACTTGTTAAGTTCCTTCATTTCTTTGTCAATTGTTCGAAGCCACGTTGTTTTTGGCTTCCCTCTTTTCCTTTTGCCTTGCGGATTCAACTAACAAATTATGAATATGCTGGTTATTTATTTAAAAGACTTGAAGTGACTACTTTATTTATAGACCGTTTACGACAGTATTTGTGTTGGTGCAATGGTTTTTTCCTGCATACCTTTATTACCGACACCTTCAATTTTCACAATACCAAAACACAAAATAATATAATACGATATTATTTCTTATTATATAAATGCGTACGATGTCGCTCTTAACAATTGCGTTGGGTGCCTACTCAGGTGTCGGCTCGTCACTTGACTGGGATTCTAAAATACGACGCCCGTCACCAAGAGCCCTCGTGTAGCTCTAGTGTGACGATCATTCAAACTAAACTAAACCTATTGTATAAATTCGACCTACAAAATTAAACGAAAATTCGATCTCGATCTTCAGCAATATTTTAATTAACTAATCCTCTTTTGGGAGAATTTCTTTACCTACCATTCTACCCCACAGTGGAATCGTCCTTTAATCCTCCATCCTTTTGTTTGGTTAATTATTTCCCATTTTTCGCGGAATTTCGATCGCTAAAAAAGGCGTGTCCAACATGCAAAATGGAAATCAGCAGAGCGTGAAGCACCAAGACCAAAAGGGCGCCGCTCTAGCCCCTCCTGTGTGCTATGACAGAACTTCGAGCCTGCATTGCACCTCTCTATATTCAAAAAGGATATATTATAGGGTTTCTTTTTCTTAATTATTTAACTGTAAAAAAAGCCAAGATGGTTTGTAGCTGAATCTGTCACTTAACCAGGTTCCACACAACAGTTGTGTTTAACATTTAAAAAGGCGCCAAACACAGCATTAATTCTATATTAAACATTTATCCGCTAAATTCGGCTAGTTTCGTTTATTTTATTTCGAAAATTAAATAAATATTACTTAAATCGTTTGTAAACAATTCATATCAACATACAAAGAATCATAGTGAAATATATTTGACGTCACTTCAAACGGATCGATGTTGCAATAATACATTTATTTTAATTTATTGTCTAAAAGAATTAAAGTTTCTCGAGCGATTGTTCCAAATGGGGCAACGGCGATTTAATTCTAATAAAAATGGCTTCCTATTCTTTTTCAATGAGCATTAAATTTTGCAGTTTTTTTACTTCGAATTCAAATTTGTTTGACGTATCGCTTCTAAAGGAACCCGGTTCTAAAGGAACCCCAAATTTTAGGGGCTCCTAAATTTTAATTTGTATTATGCTATATGCTGTAGGCCCCCAAAATTTCAGAAAATTGCCTGGTTTTTCTGAGACCCTACATTATTTTTAGCTTGACTTTGACTCAAACATTTCCTAACATAATTGGTTTGATCGATGTTTTAGGAATATGATAAAATGGTAGCAAAAATGATAAATCGGCCAACTAGCACCGTCTTTACCGGCCATCTCACACAAAATTTTCCGTCAAGGGACCCCCAAAATTTTTTGTGCCTATAGTCTGAGTTTTCCAGATCAGGCCTTGCTTATTTTTGTGTGAAAGAGATTTTAAACATCAATAAAATAGACAGTAGAAGATATATAAAACACGAAAAATTTTAAACGCCGTAATTGGCTTGGTAAAAATATAAAATTGATTTTTAACGGTGCTTATTATCTTACATCATTATGTTTAGTTTAATATGCCGCTAAAACTACTATTTTTCTGATTTTGTATTTTCTAAAAAATAATATTTTGTTTTGGTAAAATCTTTATTCATCACGCAAAAAACTACAAAAATAAGCACAGTCAGTTGTGTGTAAGTGGTTGATATTTGCTAGGTTTTGTATTGTCACAGCATAATGATATTAAACAATATATACAAGTATTTGCAATAGTATTTGTGTTGTTTAAATAAATATATAAGTTACCATGCAACAAAACTGACTTTAACATAATTTAGTAACCTATGCAAGAGAGACTCCACGTGCGTGTCCAAACATTGCGCAACTTAGCAACACGTTGGCGGCTGCCAAGATTCATCCAGGGCACATTAACCCTTTCTTGCCAATCGATTCAACCACACGTGTTGGATTTTTACCTGTGATTTGAAGAGCTTAGTTGAACAACGTGCTAAGTGACAGTTTTGAAAAAATTGAGATTTTTGTGTCAATAAACAAGTTATTTCATTCTTTTAAAGATGGCAAGTTTTCCCTTTATAATAAACCTTCATTTGAGTATATTTTTTTTTCTAAGTGCCTCTTCTAACATAACTAAGTGCAAACAAAAAAACTTAAAATCTTATTTTCTCGTTTTCACCTTTTTATATCTTAGCACGTTCTTCCACTAAGATCTTCATTTGTGAAGCGCGCCAACCTTGAACTTTTGGCGAGAAATCATCTCAGATGAATGGAGATCAAAGGGTTGGCGAAGGACAAAATGGTCACGAACTTGCGGTTTTTTTTATGTGCGTGGGGTAGGGCAGAGCTCCTACTATTAAATTGAATGGCAGTGTTATCCTGTTATCCGTTTCTTTCTTCTGATTCTTATCCGTTCGGCTGTATCCGGAACGGTGTGGCTTATCCTTGAATTGGTATCCATTTTTCAAATTTAGTCGTTTGATATTGATTACAGTTTTTAGTATTTGTCTATTGCAAGTTATTTCGGCTTGGTAATGAGAATCGTAAAAGTTTTATGACTAGGTTATGTAGTATACAATCAACTCAACGCTATTATTTGCGTAAAATATAACACTACTCCATTCAACTTATGGAAGTCTCTCGTATATATTTTCTTATTTCTACATTGCAAATACGAAGAAGACAATTGAAGACCTTAGTAGTGACAAAAAGTTGAAAACAAGAAAGTGAGCTTTAAAGTTTTTCCTGCAAAAAATTACTCATTTTAAAGTTTATGAAAAAAGTGAACCTTGTTATTGTTAAAGAAGTTATTAATATGTCTTTGGCACAAACATCTATTTTTCAAAAATGCCACTTAGCACGTTCTTCCATTAAGCTCTTCAATTCTGTTAAGATAATATATATATTTTTTATTGAAAGAAATCGTCTTATTTTCAAGTTACACAAAAAAAAAAGAAAAACCTATCTTTCTCTAACTTTTTTTAACTTGTTTCATCATCCTCTTTTACTTCCTAAAACGCCCTTAATAATCCAAAACAAACATTTATTTACTTTACCTTGGAAAAGCCTTTTAATATTGGTTTATTTTAGCATACGTAAACGACGAATTTGTGTAGATATTACTTTACATTCTGTTACCCTGACATTTAACACTTCGAGCACAAAATGATGATTTGATTAGGTGGTTGACATTGGGAATCCACCTACGTGTATTTCTGCCTCCCTGCTGACAGCGCACTTGAATAGAATGACGATGTAATTGCACTTTCCCGCCACTTTATAGTTTTCTTCGAATTATTTATACTTTTTTTTTTCATTGGTCGCAGTAGGTGGTCGATGTATTTCCAATATAAACTGTTTTCTTCAAAAACACTCATTCTTCGGATCTTTTTGTTCAAAGTAGTTGTAATTTTGGGCTTCCTTGGTATACAAAGAGGTTTATTAATTTGTTTAAAAAAAAGTATAGATAAATTCGAAACTAACTTGCGAAATTTGACCCTGACTCCTTTTCCGCCTCTACATGATTCGAGCCTCTTTTTAAATTCCTTATTGATTCTTTTTTTTTGGGGGGGGGGATATTTTTCATTGCGAACGCACTATTATATCGACAATGTAATCAATAATTACATTGAAAACAATATATTATACATAGAAAATTTTCTAAACAGTAAAATACATAATTTCTAATTTTTATTTTATTTTAATTAAAAAATATTTTATTATTTTTATATAGATATCACAGTCCATAATATTTTTTCATATTTTCTTTATTCATGAAAAAAAAACATTCCTTCTGCCCTTTAAATGATTCCATTCTATATTAACACACGATTGTATTCTTGCCTTGTCCATCATAGAAATAATTTAAAATCGCAACAAAAGTCCTTTTCTTATTTAAGAAAATATCATGTAATAAATAAACTCAAATCAACTTTTTTTAAAATATTGAATAAATGTACAAAACATTAGCTTCGATAGTTTAATAACATTTAACATCACCAGTTTTAATCGGCTTAAAGCCGTTATCCTGTAAAACGCTTTCGACTGCTAGTGTCAATTTATTGCAGAAAAGCCTTCATATCTCGTTACGTTTGACACAAGAAGAAGCGATTACGTAATTACGAATGCCGACCAGGGGACATGAACCCTTTTTATTTAAACTATTCAAATACGATTTGTGAAAATCTATTTATTACAATAGTTTACTATCGTTTATGTAGACAATTAAAATTGTTTTTATTGTTATTTTTATTTTAAAACATAAATTTTCTTTTTTCTTTTAGATATCGCACAACTTTGAAATTCAAGCTTCTATCTGTACGATTCTTTGAATTTCCGTAAGTAAGTATTTTTATATTTATTATTTAACTGTTTGTGTGTGTATTTGCTTTTGAAAAATTTAATTGCATTGGAATGAAATTGTGATCCTGTAGGATTATTAGAATGAAATTGTGATACAGTATTAATCATTGTGATGAAGTAGAAAGGGATTCCTCAGCTCTGATTAAGTGCGTATTGATCGGTATCTAAATCACTCACTAAGTAATAGCATAGGCTGGTAGCTGTAATTGTAAATTCTTAGAAAAAAAATTGAACGCCAAATATCAGAAACTAATACTGCCGCTAAAGAAATTCAAAAATTTCACAATCTATTCACACTTTTTAATGGGAAGTTCTACTTGTTTTTTCTCGAAAACCAACAGGGCTGTCGCCGTTCAATCGGCACTTTGGGCTCTCTCTAATCATAATTCAGCCTTCATTTAATGAATAATAAACATTTGAAATTAGATTGTTGTTCGAACATCATTTCAAATTCATTTTCACCCATGTTCGGTAGCACTAATTAATGTAAATACTAGTATTTTGATTCAAAATAGAAAATTAGTTTACAACTTGTCTTCCACTACTTTGCATTTTCGTATATCTCCACGGAAACTAAATGATATCATGAAAATCACTCATTGGTAGAAATACTTTTTTGCACGTTATTATAAAAAATATTGTAAGCAAGCCCGTTTCAAATAATACTTTATTAAGCTCTTTTCATTATTTAACTCGACCTACGGTCTCGTGAAATAAAAGCCACTCGCGTAATAAAATATCATTTTCGGAACTAGTTGCTATAACTTTTAATCTTCTCTTAAATTGTGACTTACACTACGCAGTTGCATGGAATTATCCCTCTAAAGAAATTCAAAATGTACCCAATTTTAAATGGGAAGTTCTACTTGTTTTTTCTGGAAGACCAACCGGACTGTTGCGGCCGGTCGCCCTTGAATCGGGGCGTTGGGCTCTCGCTAATGACCAGCCTTGAAGTAGGCGTGATTCAGGGTTACTTCGCACGATCCCTACTCTCCTGCCACAGGGAAGTAATCCCGCAAAATGACGGTTTTGCGGCATTTTTTTCATGCAGTTCTATAGGTGTAAAATGCTATAATGGTTGGTGTAATTTACGCAATAAACCAACGGACGCCAATTCAAGTATTTATTTCTTGGAAATACTCAGGGTGGTAACAGAGCCTGGAAACCGGGGAATTCTCAGGGAACTTTTTAATTCTGGAAATATCACGCAATTTTTCAAATTTTGCAAAATATCAGGGAATTGTTTCCATTTTGGATTGCTCAAACAGCAGGTTCAGATTCTTGTGATCACTACTAACGAACACTTGATTTTTAAAAAAAAATATTCTGGTTGATCCGATTTACCTGAAGAACCAATCTTAGAGGAAAATCAATCTCCCTCGCGAATCATGTTAGAACATGATTCTCTGATTACATGATGCCTTTAACCCTCTAATGCATACTGTTACCGTTTGGTAACAAGATACATAATCCACTTTATTCTATTAAAGTAGACCTCAATCTTGACAAATTTGTGTTTTTTTCATCTATTACATTCCATTCTGAAGTTTTAGTTAATAATAAAACTCATAAATGACAGTAGTAAAAGTGTATTAAAAATTAAAGAGGGAGGTTATTAACTGTTGTGAAATTATGTTTTCTGGCGTAAGTCAAAGTATAATAATTTTAGTACTAAATACAAATAAATTGTTTTGAAAAAATATATATAGTTAAAAAGGGTTATTTTAAAATATATTTAGTAGTTTTCTAGTCATTATTATCAAAATTGGAATTTTTTAGTTGGTTTTTGTCACATGGAAATTTTTTTTTAAATTGAAATTATTTAAAACCTAATGCAGTTAAATTTTTTTCAGTATTTTTCCCATAATGTATGAGCATTGAAGATACATATATATTTTTTTGGGATGAAAATAAAAATTCATGCATTAGAGGGTTAAACTCAGATTTTCGGAAATGTAGAAAAGAGGTAAGCTAGCCCATAATCCGGAAAGTCTTAATTCCGCAATATACTGCATTGAATTGTGCGTATTGCATGTTTTCTAGGGAATTGTAAAATCAGGGAATCACCGGTCTATGTTGGTTAGGTTAGGTTTGAATTATCGTCGCACTAGAGCTACACGAGGGCTATTGGCGACGGGCGTCGTATTTTAGATCCACAGTCAGGTGAAGAGCCAACACCTGAATAGGCACCCAACGCAACCGTTAAGGGCGACATCGTACGCAGCGTTAGGACTTTGAAGAATATTTAACGTGCACTCCCTTACGTTACCTTACGTCCCTTACGTGTATTATTCGTCGGACATTTTTGGCTGCACCGGCCGTTTATAGGTCGGCAGCTTTTTCCGGTCTATGTGGGAGTTATATAGCAAGCTGGCTTGAGATGATTATTGGTAGCAATTTAATTTGCTCAACTAGGCATAAGAGTCGCAGACAGTTCCTAGTATAATTCATACCAAGGATCCATGAATGGTAGAGTAAATATTAGGCATTCACAAAAACCCTTCAAAATCTTCGTAAACAATATAACCTGTAAGTTTATGTTCATTCCTGACTTGTGAGAATCTGAACCTCTTAATCTGAAGAACACTTTTCACCTTAAGTTGTCTTATGTTCTAGGGTGACCAGAATTTTTAAATGTTAATGCAGTTCAATCATGAAAAATGTTATCTCCCCCACATAATTCTCTGAAAATGTGAAATCCAACCGATCGTATGCAAAGTACATATGGTATGAATGCATTTGGAATTGAAAAAGTTATTTGTTAAAATGGTACATATGATTGTACATATCTTGTTAAAAATTTATGAATTGAAAAGATGTGAACTATTATACTGTTAATTTCAATTCTTTTTTACTGCATATTTTTCGTTGCTTGGAATGCAGGACAGACACAATAACAAGACATTTCAAGTATTTCGGAGGGCTATTATTCAGAGAGCTTTATTAAAACAGACAGGGCGTGTCCTAAAAACATTGTACTGTAAAATGTAGTAAGTTTGGTCAGTTTACTTATGTGGATAGTCTCACCATGAGGCATTATATAAGCATAAACAAACGCAACTCCTTCGTTTGAGAGAGAAAGAAGCCGCATTCATCGAGGCGCGACGAATCTAAGACCAAACAACAGTTCCCCTACAATTTTCGATGCGATAACTTGCAACGGTATTTCATGGACCGCATCCTGCCTCGTCCTTCGTGAAATATTTAGTTTAGATTAAGCCCATAGATTTAAAAAGTAGCAGATCTGCCCCAGGGGAAAGGTGCAGCCACTTTTGAACCAGTATCCCATAAGGCAGTTCGCATGCCCTCGCACATGGCATGCATACGCCACCAGATGGCACCATGAGACAATTCGACTAATAAAAAATATATATTTAATATTAATTAATTAAAAATTTTCCCCAGTTTTGCTAAGTTTATAGCTGGATATGTTTTGATAATTTCTGGCAGACATGAGGTATATAGTCATAAGAGAAGCATATTATTGCATATAACTCTTCGGCAAAAGCATTTTTTGTGAACCAGTATCCCGTGTTGCATTGCGAAAACGGCGAAATGTGGATTCATCACACAATCGCGCGGTTTGTACGGGATTGCGCAATCGATGGGCATATCTCCTACTTTCCAAATCTATGATTCACCCCCTTAAATCAAAGATGGCGTCTTCTACCACATTCCTTAATTGACTGCATCATTACGTGTTGGTTGGGGGAGGGGAGGGGGGGGGGGTCTTAATAAGGCGGAGTCCCTGAAGATGTGTAGCGGATGCAGGCTGCTAATGTGTCCGGAAAACCACAGCTTAGAAGCAAAATGAAGTAAGTAACCCCAAAAATGAGATTAAGACCACTTTTTCATTAAGTATATTATTTTACTAAATGTCATCCAAGATTATAAGCAAAGTCTCTCTTGTAGGTTGCTTCATTCTGCTTTTAGTCACGTCAGTACATCAGTTGTTAGTTGGTAGACATATTTTCAGACTTGTCTGCTTGGTCAGAGACCCGCTTTTAAACCTTCGTCAAGTAAGACAGACACAACACACATACGCGACAGATGCTGCCATCTATTGCGCGCCACTTCCACAATTTAGACATGTCCCTGAAGGGGAGGGAAAATAGTCTCCAGGGACCTGTACCCGTGGGAAACTGCGCAATGACCGCCCACGGAACTTTCGGACCTAACAGATTTAACGAGCACGTATTCCGCATTTTAGTCGACAAACACAAACATCCATGCCTTGTCGGGATTCGAAACCGGACCCAGAGGCTCCAAAGGCTAGCTCCCTAACCATTTCGCCGTCTGGTTTGCACGTCTGTTGTTACTAAGAGTGTATTTTAGTTTTCATCTCAGGACTGTGTTCTTCGTGACCGGAGATTATGTTGAATAAACGTAATCACAAATTCAAAGGAATAATTCTTTCTTACTCTGGAAGTTTTTAGTGAGCTTATTCGTTTGATATAATATGTAACTCCATAGGTGACTATTTTCAGATTGTTGAGATGCGATGTCTGATATCTCATCTTGCATCCGACCACAACTCCTACTTTTTTAAGTTGCATAACGGTTTACAGCCTAAATCAAATAAAATTTCTTTATGGAGATGCACTGACCAGCAGTTTTCAAGCTTTCTTTCAAAGTAGTTGTTGTTACTAAACCTTCATGACCCATCTAAATCTGGTCCATGTATTCTACTAAAAGTCAATAAGAATATTGAGATGAACTGAGGTTTACATGGTCTTCTAAATCTAGACTCATGCAGTCTAGGATATGCTCCGCAGAGGCTGGCAAAAGATGACATTGTTGAAGGTTGGAAAAGTTTTGCAGTCGGAACTAACCCAGCAAACAATACTCCACTCGCCCATTATTGGGCCAATACTGAAATGCCGACATCTCCAGTGTTGGCCCAACGCACGGTGGCCGTAATGGCTACGTCACAAACCTGTCCGCCCTTGCCAGCACCGGCCCAATACAGTAAAATTGTTGTAGTGGCGCCATCTAGTGAAATATTTTTAAAACTAAAATATATTTTTTTCTCTAAATAAAAAAAATTAGTTGGGACGTTGAGTTGTTTTTATACACATGTGGAGATGCAGGAGACGGGATTCGATCTGGCGGAGTTTAGGGTGGCTATTCGGTGCGCTATCGACTGCGCCATTGAGGATTGCTTGTTGGAGCGCGTTTTACACTGTGAATGGTATATCTTATAATTAGAACATACACACTCCATGGATTTGATAAGTTAATAATTTTGATTCGTGATTTTGTGCATAATTTGCCTATTATTTTTATTTCAAAATATTCAAATTGGATTTAATTAATTGTTCGAAGGTGGTGATAAATAAGTTGGATGCAAATTTTTAGTTAGAAAAAAAATATACCTTAATTTTTCCTTTAAGATTAATTTATTTTTAATTTTCTATAAAAAGGTGAGAGAAAAAAAAGCTATTGATCAAACTGAAATATTAAGCAAATAGTTTATCTGCTATTTTTGTTTAAATGATACTGTCTCTTTATAAAGGCGGAATTATTTTCTTCTATTTTGCAAAATCAAATCCTGAAATTTCCACGGAAATAGGAAAAAAGAATTTGAATCACCAATTATAAATAAAGCTATGAAATCGTTTCGAATTTTTAAAAATTACAAAAAATTTACAGTATTTTTGAGGTTAACGCACACAGTTTTTTTTTATATAAATAAATTTCAATAACATTTAAAATAAATTTTATAAATAAATTTTTTTATAATAATTTTTACAAAAATAATTATTTTTTTAAAAGCTAGCGAGACATAAAAGAAATGACATTAAAATATTATTCTAAAAATTAAATTTAAGGTCATTTTCCTTCATAGGAACTTTTCTTTTTGTCAAAAAATATAAATTATCTGGACAGCGGGATCGAACCTCGGACAAACGCGTTGAAGGCAAGCGCGTTGTACGCTACACCACGGGGACATTGCATAGGGGTTATAAATATTAAACAAGAATCAAAAACGTTTTTGATACTTCAATTTCGTATGCGATCAATATTATTTCTTGTAATTCTAATATTAAAACAAAATAGAAATAAAATTTTCAAGTTTGAATATGGAAAGAAATTTTTTGCGTGAAATATAAAAAGAAAATATCTGCTTATGAAATGGCTTTCAATAAAAAAAAATAAGTTACAAATTTAAATTTATTTCACTGCAAATAGAAAATAAATTACCCAATACCGTCCAGATTTAATAAGCACAATACGGCGGTCAGCTTTTATTGGCCCAATTCTGTTTTGGTTATATTGGCCCAATACCGTAAAGGTTTTATTGGCCCAATACCGTCCAGGTTTTATTGGCCCAATACTGATAAGCATTCATGTAGCCAATACTAATTAGTCCGAATTGGCGATTTTTAGAGCATTAATTGCTTCATTTTCCTTATGTCTAACACAGCAATTTTGTAAATTAATCTTTATCGAAAAGTTTGTTAAAAACCCTACTAAAGGCTTTGTATTCAATTTTTAATATTTTTAAATACTGGCAAAACAGTGGCTGGGGAATGAAAGCCCAATACTGAAAAATCAACACTGGCCCTGTACTGGCCAATTGGTATTGGGCCACTACATAATGTCCCGCACAACGCCGTAACAGTATGGTAACAACGGGTATCAGTATTGGCCTTGTATTGGGCGAGTGCACGACTGCCGGTGGACAGCAGTAGCCAACACTGGCAGCACTGGGCCAACAGTTCGCCATCACTTCAATGTTTGCTGGGAAAAGTCATTCCTTTAATTCTTAGTAAGTACGGGTTCACACCGCTTTGGCTCGCAGGTTCGGATTCTATAAATCTAGGGGTCAAGGTTTGTTCCGCTGCCCCCTCATGGGTCACCTGGCCGACATAGCGGAACGAATGGTTTCGTATTTTTAGACACCCCCTTTCCCTCCACGTGTTCGTGAACATATATTTTGCGTGGTTCGATTCGATATCGTGTTGTAAAAAGCAGCCAAGCTTGGTTGCTCCCTCCAAGCACAGCTGTCGCTTTCTTCCGAGTCCTCCGGACATTACCTGAAGAACTTGTATCGTCCGCTTCGAATGGCATGACAGTGCTGTTACTTCCAAATTAGTGTCATGTTATTTCTTTTTAATAACTTCAATTTAAAGTGTTGTAAATAGTTCTGTAAAATATGCATGTTATATACTCCTTTTATGGCTGTAAAGCCTTCGCACCGCATTAAATCTTCTTCCAGGTGGAGGGTTTTGGCTATCGGTTCTGCTATCACGATATTTGTTAAATGTTATGCTTAACACTAATGTTATGTTTAAAACAACTCAACCCGGTTGGGCCAGATAGGGTTAGACCAAGGGTTTTTACCCACAGAAGGAAATTTAGGTCTGTTTACGGACCCTTCTTAAAATTCTGTGTTTAATAAATGGATCCAAAGGGATAAACTATGTATACAGTCTTGTATCCAAAAGGATAAAATATGTATACAGTCTTGTATAAATTCAAAGAGACAAACGGCTTGCGCTATGATTTTTTTTTTTTTTTTTTTTTTTTTTTTGGAAAATCTAAATTCGGAAAATTCTGGTGATAGTGATCGCAAAATCCGTACAATCCCAATATACAAAATCCAGCTTTTCCAAAATCGGGTATTTACAGCGTGTTTCAGTTTTCTAAAAACTCCGGCTATTCTAAAAATTAAACTCAATGACCATTTGTATCTCTAATAATTAATTTCTCCTTTTGTGTTGTATTATGACGAACTTGTTAGTTTTATCAGTTCTACTAAACTAAAGTTTCAATGCCATGCTTCAACTTTTTAAGCTCACTGAAAAATTTTCATTTAGAAATAAATACTTGCAGGTACCGGAGTTGATTGCATTTTCAACACAACCTCTTGTCATGAGCACAGATTAGGGCTATCAAATCTTTCCCTATCATCTTACATAACCACGCGTGACATCATATGTAGGGTGAGTTAATGACTGGTTAACCCCTGCTATTAGGGTGGTTAATGACGGCTTTTGAGGTTTCTCTTCTAAAGAAAAAGGCCACTTAGGGCATAGCCAATGTTTCTGCCTTTCGTCACAACCCTTAATTGAAAATGGGATGTTTGATTGCATGACACAAGGAAATTTGTACTGATAAGGCTGCTCGGTCAAATATTAAGAAAATATGACAATAACACAAGTCCTATAAAATTGTAATGATATCAGTGTATTTGTTTTACTAAAAAAGAGCATTCTTAGGACTTAAAGCACTGTTTTGATCTGATGTTGTATATAAAAGCCATTTACTAATAGCCATTATTTTTATTAAAATTAGACTTAGTAATGTTTCTGAGCATATCAGTATTGCTCAAGTAGTCTTTCTTTTTAGCTTGGGGGAAAAATTTAAAGAAAACTGTATTTTTTAACATACCTCTTTTTTGTCAAGTGAAATACATACTCATTTGAAGTAGTAATTAGATGAAAAGACAAAATGGCCTAGTGAAAATGCAGCTATGGCTAATTTTATTCATATTTCCTCTTCGTAATGGTTTTTTTTTTCAGTATATTTTAAGTCCAAAAATATTCTAATCATGCTTTCATTATTGATTTTTTTCTCTTCATTCATCCATACCAAAAAAAAACACTCATTCCGCCTGTTGGATAGTGGGAATAAAATTGAAGACCTTAGTGGAAGAACGTGTTAAGTGGCAAAAAAGGTGAAAATGAGTAAATTAGCTTTTAAATTTAAGTTTGCACTTAAATCCGGTAAAAACGGTAAAAAAAATTCTTAACTTTAAGTTTATGAAAAGGGGGAAACATGTTATTATTAAAAGATAGAATAATGTGTTCATGGACACAAAAATCTCAATTTTTTTCAAAAATGTCACTTAGCACGATCTTCCACTAAGCTCCTCGCTTATTAAACAACCCCTCAGTAATCGTGTCACGTCTTGATTAGCTAATCGAAACAGAAGATCTTGTACTTACCGGACGACAATTGTCAGCTTCTGTTGTACGCCCTGTGGGCACACACATCAATACAAATTGCGCAACGCAACTCGATAGAATGCGCCCATGTTAAATGACCGCGAAGACTAATTGCTTAGCTTCATCAATGTGATATTTATAAAAAAAATGTCGCGATTTTTTTTCTGATTAGAGATTTACTTAATGAATGAGCTATTCAGTGAATGATATAAGTGTTGCATGCTCGTTGTGCGGCGAGGCTAAATGTTGAATTGATCGGGCCTTGAAGTAAGATTCCGAGTTAGCTACTATACCAAAAACTATTAATACGAATTTGACGGCGAGAAACTGTCATTAAAATACGCCAGTTCAGCAAAATGAGTTAAATTAATGATTATTTTTAATTTTTTAAGCTCATCTTTTTTATTTTGATTCAGACACCATTATGTAAGCAATCATACACAGTTCCCCTTGGAGGCTCCAAAAATTGTTTTTGCCTTTAGTCCATATTATCCTACGTAAGATCATGCTTTTAGGTGAAGGTAGTATTTAACGTTGTTTGCTAACGATTTCATAAAGTATCGAAGTCGAGAAAAGAATTTAGAAGATTTAAATATAAACCGTTAGTTTTTGTTGTGAATTAACTTTTTGTGACAGATATGCTCTAGGCACTCTAGGCTAATCGAAATTTTAATGGCATTGAAGCGCCTGATCGAAATCTCTCTTTTCTACCACTTAACCGATAATCAACATCTAAGTCTACTTCTGCATTCTCTACTACTTGACAGATCACCCCACAGAAGTTTAACCACAACTTCATCGTAGTTCCATTGCTTGTCAATTCAAAGCTAATTACTAAAAATTACTTGTAAAATACAACTTTAATGACTGCATCATGATCCAATCCACCTATTTCACATGCAAATGTGTCATTCCCTAAAAAAATCCTCATTTCTTGACTCACGCTGGTCTTACTTAACTTTTCTCTTGTTGAGCCCGACCACCAAACCAGACTGTTTATTTATCGTAGGGTTATTATAACATCATATACAAACACTCACCGAAAAAGCAAATTGAAAGGCTTTTTTTCTCTACTCGTTCTTATTTCTCCTCAATTCCCGCCCAAGAATCAGGGCCGTGGTCCCCACCCCTTTCAGGCCTGAGGTGCCCTCATCATCTGACCTTCGAGCAAATGTCCGCACTCAAGGTAAAGGAAAAACTCGGCATCGGGTATTGAATCATTATTTTAAAAGTGGTTCAATTCAACACATTTCATTTCGTTCAATTCGGTCTATTTTAAATGATAATTTTTGAGTTCTGTCGCTGTCTTAATAGCTCTGCCTCCAAATTAGATTTCCCCAGTACCTAAAAATCAATTAGAACTCATAGGAAATTCATGAAAATTAATAATTGCTACTTTTATTTTTTGTTTTTCCAAAAAAGACGGACTAACTTTGGATCAATTTTAAAAATGGTACAATTTCAACGTTCCGACTAACGTAACGTTCCGTAATAACCATTTACTAAATAAAACTCTTAAACTTAAAGACTCTTAAGAAAAACGCTAAGACTTTTTTTTTATTTTGCGAATACACTTGCTAGGTTTCTCATCATCTACGTTTTTTATCAGATCAGTTGATTTCTCTCTCTTTCAAATTTAATTATTTCTCTAATTTTACAAACTGATATATTTTATTCTTTTCTTTTAAGACACACAAATTTCTTCTGTAATTTGTGTTTAAAAAAAAAATCTGTACCGTGTTTTTACTATAATGTTTCATGTTAACAAAACGTAATATCGCATTGAGATCCGCCATCCGATGATACGAAATAGATTATATTGACAAAATAATGTGTCTAACTTATTTGAAGACATATACTGCATTTGTAGTAATGTGAATAAGAAAGTTATTTTTATACATTTGTCGTTAACTCGTTAGGAACTGGGATTTAAAATGAGTTGTACCATTATTAAAATAAGACAACCTTATGGTGTTGGGTTTTGAATTCTTCTTCATACCTGTTTATTACTTAAGAGTCATTATATTCGCGATATATTCACGTTTGCCCCCTCCCATTTTGTTATACCTTGATAAAAAAAAAGTGAAATGTTATACATTGATTATGTTTCATAACAATAGTAAGGTGGGTTTGATTATTCTTTTATTTTTTCGGTACCATTTTGAGGTGTTTTGAAAAACGGGTGGCAGCTTTATTAGTTTTTAATTGCTTTTTGTGTTTTTTAGATCACGGTTTTTTTCACCAAATAAATTAGTGTTCTATTGTTTAAAAGTTTCCTGTATGTTATGTGGATTGTTAATTGAAAAAATATATCTAAATTTTAAGAAAATCTATATAGAAAAAACTAAAATACTTGTGATTCAAACATTTACCTTTGCCGTCATGGAATTGGATTTATGCTGTATTAAATTTATCTATTAACCCTTTCAGTCCCAGTGATGACATTTGACATCATCATGTTTCTGATCATAATTAAAAAACAATAATATGGTTGACATCTATTGGGATTAATAAAAAATATTTTCGAACAGGAAAAAAGTTTGAAGAATCAAATGATGTACTTTTTGATATCATAAATGTATATAGCCGTTCAGGGGGAAAAAATCTGAAATGATTATGCCAAATTGTCATTGGGACTGAAAGGACTAAACTAATTTTGAACATTTTGATTTTAAAAATTAATTATTGAGTAAATTACTGTGGTACTAAAGTTTTGATTTTTTTAATATTATTTTATGTAACAAACTACTTTTTACGTCATAAATTTTATAAGATTTTCTTTTTAAAACGTGATCTTTTTAAAAGAAGGATGAGGCTTCCCTAGACTGTCCATTTTGAATGAAACTAAAAATGTATATATACACATTATTACATGGAATAAAATAAGTAAATACTGTATTCTACACTGTTAAAAATTTAGCACTTGCTTGCACCAAAAATGTGGTTCCTATAGTAGCTGCAACGGCTGTGCAGTGAAATATTTCTCCATATTTTTTGTATTTGTTCGAACCATTTCACAGGTTTTTGGTTCCGAAATCTGAAAAAGGGTTTAGCCGAAAACAGAAAATATGGTGAAACATTTCACCATACAGCCGTTGCAGCTACTAGGAACCAAATTTCCGGTGACAGCAAACACACATTCTTTAACAGTGTATCTATCAATAAAGATAAAATAATAAAAGCTTCTTGACAACTTTAATTTAGAATTTTAAGTCTTCGTTTTTAGTGGCTTCAGCTAAGACCTCCATGCCGAAGAACTGCTGAATTTAAAAAAGAAATCCACTCTCGTTCTTGAAATGCCTAGCATCTGCTTCTCGGGAGGGCTCTGTAGGGTCCAATCATGATTTTCTAATTTCTGGAATTTGAGGTCACGTCTGCTTCAAAAGCCGAGAAATCCTTGGCCTATTCCGAAGCAGACAACGGCATCGAAATGCGATCACCTTTCCTCCTTCACCTCTAACTAGCCTCTAACTAATCTCCGGAGATGCGTCTTATGACACATGGGGCTTATTAAAAAATGTTTTTACTTATTTTTATAAAAAAAAATATACGGCTGGTTTTCGTCCAAGGATGAAAATGTTGTCATGGCGGAGTTGAATGGAAGAAGTTCTTTAAAAAATGTATTAAGATATGAATGATAACGTTAAAGTAAAGCAAATGAAATTCAAAATGTAAACCCGTCACCTGAATGTCAGCTTATCCAGCAACTCAAATATTATTTTAAAAATTATAATTTTTCTAAATTTTAAAATTTAAATCACGGAGCGGTCATTTATAATCACTTGTTAACAAAAGAATCATACAAAATTATAGAAAATAAATGTTAACGAAATATTTTAAACTTTAATCTGATTTAGTGAAGACAAGATTACACTTCAACAAAGTTGCGTATCCTTCAGGGAGTTAGTTTGAGACTCGGACACTTGTGCTAAAATTTCTAGTGGTTTAGAGATACTTGTTACGTTCTATACTGTCTTATTAATAATCAAAGTATTCTTTTGATAGTAAATTTGAAATGTAAAATATAAGCAATTGTATAGTATTCATGAACTGTCCTTGTTTATGAAATTTTGACCGTCACGCCCTGAGTTGATCTTCAATCGATAACTTATTTATTTTACAAAAGTAACACGCCCTCTATTTGTTTGCTTCACCACTAACTATGGTATGCACTTTAAAAACCTCTTTTGGAATTCAATAGAATAGCAACAAACGGGAACTATGCTTCGCGCAAACCTCAATTAAAAGTCCCCTTCGGGCCTCATAAGTGCAATGAAAATTCATTGTCGGCCTACAAATTTAACGAACTGTCCCTTTCGAGATGATGCTTTCTGTGATTTGATATTGTTTCAACCAACTTTTATTTATACAGAAAATACTACAGGTAAAAGAATTCAATTACAGTTTTGCAAAAGAAAGAAAACAAGCAAATTAAGTACCCGGTATAAAACTGTAAATTTCACTGAAAAAATGCTATAAAATTAAAAATTCAAACTATAGTTCAAAGATTTATTTGTATTTTTTTATAAATAAATGTGTCCTACCATTTTTAAAAGTACTGTGATCATCTTGTAAAATCTGGAGGAGTTTAATTAATGTTTGTGACTTAAAGAGCTGTAAAATGGTCGCTTTACTACTACGGTCAGGATAATGTTGAATTGGAAAAATAGCTCTTCTAATTGAATTTTTATTTTATTTTTTCGAAAAGATTAACGCAGCTCTAGAATAATCACATTAAACTCTCGAGTCCCCCTCCCCTATGGAATGGAACATTTCTTGGTTAGGTTTGAATTATCGTCGCACTAGAGCTACACGAGGGCTATTGGCGACGGGCGTCGTATTTTAGAACCACAGTCAAGTGACGAGCCGACACCTGAATAGGCGCCCAACGCAACCGTTAAGGGCGACATCGTACGCCGCGTTAGGACTTTGAAGGATATTTAACGTGCACTCCCTTACACGGGGTATTATTCGTCGGACATTTTTGGCTGCACGGGCCGTTTATAGGTCGGCAGCTATTTTGGCGATGCCCGGACCCTAACCTGGGACCTTCCGCATGCTAAGCGAGTGCTTAACCGACTGGGCTCCCCTGCCCCGGGAACATTTCTTGCATACTTGTCAATACTACGCAACGGGAGATACCTCATACTTATGTCTTGTAATTCTAAATTTCTTTTAATTGTGACCACGAGTGCAGGGGTTCGAATCCCACCTACTGCCAGTCGTCGTATAAATCGGATCTGTACTGAAAATAGTAGAAAAATCCTCAATTCATCACGGATGGGCCCGAGTACACTGGACAGACGTGCTCGTTAAATCTGTGGATTCCAATGTTCCGACGGCGTTAGCTTACGATGTCACTCGAAGTTCCTCTAGGTGCCGGCTCAGGTATCGACTTCGTCACTTCACCAGGGTTCTAAATTACGAGGCGTTATTGGCTGTGTTAAAGCTCCTACAAGAGGGTAGAAATAGGCCGCCAAAAACGATTGCTTTACCTTACCTAGGTCCTTTCCGGTCCTAACAATTTAAATAAAACTGATTGTATACAGATCCCTTCAAAATCAATTCCGTTACAATTCTCTGTTATCTTCAATTACAATTCTGTCAAACTAAAGGGGCGACTTGGTCCCGTAAGGTGGGCCACCTACGAAAGAAAAGGAGTCCCAAGGTGAAGCCATAAAAAAATCACTCGTTGGTGAAAGCTGTTAATTGTCGATTCAGTCTTTCCCGGTGTCTTGCTTTTTTAAACTGGGTTTGTGGGTCAGCTTAACGAGCTTTCCATCCTTTCCCCAACGGTTAGATCATTTTGTGGTGTTTGGTTTGGTAAAAACGTGACTGTCATTTTCCTGATTTTGAGTAAAATTGTTTTGAAATAAAATAAAAAAATAATAGAGAAATATTTATTTTATGTGTATAACTTTAATTTTTTAACAATGGCCCTAAAATTAAAAAATTCCAATCGTTATCTTGACTTAGCCTGGAGTTTCTAAAAGTAACAGTAGCAAGTTACTACCCGTATTATGTAACTTGTTACTTCTTATTAAGTAACTAACAGAATTGCATTTTTATTTTTTATTAAGAACTGTATCTATAACAGAGTTGTTTTTTATGTAAATTTCCAATCCCTGCAAAATTGTTATTTTGTACTAAAAATCAGTGGGCTGGGGAGCCTAGTCATAATCTTGTAAGGGTGCATTGTTAATCCGTGTAAGGGGTGCACGTTAAATATCCTTCAAAGTCCTAACGCTGCGTACGATGTCGCCCTTAACGGTTGCGTTGGGTGCCTATTCAGGTGTTGGATCGTCACTTGCTGTATTTCTGTGGTTCTAAAATACGACGCCCGTCGCCAATAGCCCTCGTGTAGCTCTAGTGCGACGATAATTCAAACCAAACTAAAAAAAAAACAGTTACAGCTTTGTCTCACCACATGCCCCGGTGTGTCTTCCTACAATTGTGTCACGGCACCACTCTCACTGCTATCGAAAGTGGTTTTTTATTTAGTGTCTTACTGGAGCACGTTGCGGAAGCGCTAGAGCATTTATTTTTCTTTTCAATTTAACCACTTAAAGACCACGCCTCGGGGGAAAACCTTATTAAATTTTAAAAGCAGATTTGTTGTTTTGTTGGGTGCTAAATGGTCTCTTGTGAAACATTGCGTTTGGTCACTGAATGTGGAATGGTTCTTTAAAAACTTCTATTAGCCATCCTTTTAAAAGAACTTTTCGTTTTGTTGTTTTTTGAACTGTTTCGTGATGTCTTTTGACCTTAATTTTTGGGTCTATTGCATACATCCAAGGATATGTCATAAAAGTTTTGGAATTTGAGTGGATACTGTCTATGAAACTACTTTTTTTTAATCTTTTATAACTTCAATAATGAATGTTAGAGAATGTTAGACTTTTTAAGTGTTTCTCAGATTGCAGTTTTCGGTAAAGAAAACTATATAATAAAAACACAAATTAATTTCTCTACGTATATTATCAAAGAAAGGCGGGCCAGGGAGTAAGTATAATTTATGAACTCTTGCTAAAATAAAAATGCATTAGATATACTAGTGCTGCCCCAGAACAAATCAAGCAAAATTATTTAACTTCCATTTAGTTAGCATGGAAGGCTTTACATGTAACCCTTCTTTAACATGGTCTGATTTAGAAAAACTCGGACAATAGGCACATCAAATTTTAGGGGGCCCCTTTCAGAAAATGCTGTATATAGTTACCTTTAGTCATTCCTCCATGATAATTACCCTCAATGATGGTATGCACTAGTTTGCACCGATATGTCATATTTTTGCTTCCATTTTTTTCGGCTTCCCCATAATTTTTAACAAACCAATCACGTTAGGTCGAAGTCAAACTAAAAGCAAATATTTACTGAAATTGTGGTAGTTAACCAGCCTACAGCATTTATGAAAATCGAAACTGTGGGAGGAGCTCCTGAAATGTGTAGGTCCGGGCCCAATGGTTGGCCTTTGCATTGCCTTGCATCGTCCGCTAGGTTTAAGGTTTTGGTTTTCGATTATGTCAGCACTTTTTTTTAAAAAACTTTTAAATGGATTTTACTAACTTTTGAAAACAGATTTCAAACCAGTATTGGTAGATCAGGCCTTGCTCCCAGGTTAGAAGATTGAATATCAAAAAAAAATCTTTTTTTCCCTATCCATAGGTGTTGCAGTTGATGACCCAAGGGCTAAGCGACAAGCGTGTTTTCAGCCCGTGGTGCTCGTCATGCTGGTTCAAACGAGCATCCGGGCTGAATCCAGGGCTTGTTCAACATCTGCTATACTGCAGCCAGCAGGGAGCCTTAATTTGCATTCTGCCTACCATGCAGGAAGGGGAAATTGAAAAAGGACCATCCCAAGGAAACGGAAGAATCAGTTTCTAATTATTGGATTTACTTTTCCTCTTATGTTTCATTTTAGGGTTTGACATTCGGATTTTGGCTTTTACGACTGTTTGCTTCAAGGTCCAATGGACTTTAAGGGGTCTAAGGAGTCTTAAAAATGTGCAAAGAAGGAACTACAAAGTATAGTTTGATCTGTCATGTAATTTTTTAACTGCTCAATATACAAGTATAATTTTTTTTATATGTAATTCTACAAGATGTATTTATTATAAAACAAATTTTAAAATTTATGAAACTTTAGCCAAAACTAAAATAAATGATATTAAACATAAAGCTATTTTAACACATTGTGATTAGGCTTGCGCGGCAAATTTTGAGGTCAAAATTGAAAAAATGACCAAGAAAATGACCTTATATTGTAGAAATATGTACAAACTAGGACTTATACCTAAATTCTCATCTCAATTTTAATAAGAAATTATTTTAAGAGCTTTTTTCTAAAAAAATTAATAATTTTTTTTTTAATTTTGATTTTAAATTTATTTTTAAATAATTTCTAATTAAAATTTAGCTGAGAATTTAGGTATAAGTCCTAGTTTGTACATATTTGTACAGTATAAAGTCATTTTCTTGGTCATTTTTTCAATTTTGACCTCAAAATTTGCCGCGCAAGCCTAATCACAATGTGTTTAAACAGCTTTATGTTTAATATCATTTATTTTAGTTTTGGCTAAAGTTTCATAAATTTTAAAATTTGTTTTATAATAAATAAATCTTGTAGAATTACATATAAAAAAATTATACTTGTATATTGAGTAGTTCAAAAATGACATGAGAGATCAAACTATGTTTTGTAGTTCCTTCTTTGCACATTTTTAAGACTCCTTAGACCCCTTAAGTTGTCACTACTGTTGCTGTTTTAACCCTTTCGCTACGCAGGATTTTTGTTTCCGCTTAATATGTGATAAGAATATTATTATTGAATCCTTAGTCGTACGGCCGTCGTGGGTCGTTTCAGTAGTGAAAGGGTTAAAGAATGCGTGTCTGCTTATTTACCTCAGTTACCTGCATTCATTTTATTTTTGTATTAAGTTTAGCTCTAAATCAAACAATCATTTATTAGTATGAAGTAAAAAAAAATAAGTATAAATATTTAACATGAACTTTGAAAAATAACTTTTCATAAATTTTTCTTTTTCCTTTTTTTTCAATCATTCTTTTGAAGATGTTGCAATTCCTTTGGGCCCTTTTTAAATACTTTTAGAAAGAAGGGGGGGGGGGGGAGACTAACAGAAACATGGATTATTCAACTGAAAGTTAGTGTTAGTGTTGCCGTGTTAGTGTTTAGTTTTGTCCCAAAAGCAATCAATAGTACAAGGTACACACCACCGCACTTCACACGCAATTCAGAAGTAAAATAACTCAAAACTTTAACAGAATAACAACATCTCTAGTGTTCATATTAAAAAAAACCTAAGTAGTAACAATTACGCAGTTAGATGTAATCCTTAAATATCACCTGCTATTTCTGATGTCGAAAATCAGCTTAACAACCATTAAAAGATATTAAACCTTTTCCATGCTTCTTTTATTTACATAAACTTGTCGCAGGTCAGCAACCAAACCAAGGTCTTCTTGCGTAAGAAGACCATCAGTGATTATTGCCCCTGCTTTGCATCCAAAAATATGCATCAGCCTCCCGGTTTTTGCCAAAGTCCTTCAATGCTCCAATCTCAATTTAGCCCCGGGGTAGAAAAGAAAATATTCCATTTATAAATCTTTATTTAATCGAATAGCGAATCTTTAGGCAGGATTCGAAAAGAATATAGTCCTCACAGATGATCTTCCCCCTAAGTTTTAAACATGCGGCTATTGGGCGTGATTTTTCATAATGATTTTTAGAGAATTGTTGTTGAATGTTCTTGGTTCGGTCAGTTTTGATTTATCGTCGAACTAGAGCTACATAGGGGCTATTATAGCGACGGGCGTCGTAATTTAAAGCCACAGTCAAGTGACGAGCCGACACCTGTTGAATGTTCTTGGTTTAAAGATGGAAGCAAAAGCAGATTTCTCAAGAGTAGCTGTTTAACTTTTTGAATTTACCGGTTGCGTTGGGTGCCTATTCAGGTGTCGACTCGTCACTTGACTGTGGTTCTAAAAGACGACGCCCGTCGCCAATAGCCTTCGTGTAGCTCGAGTGCGACGATAATTCAAACCTAACCTAACCCTTTGAATTTACCTGGATATTGTGTTTGGTTGAAACATGGCCCTGCATTTCCTTATATGTAATATTATTGCCCACTCAAACTGCCTTTTCAATCATTGTTTTAGAAAGACTGTTAAACATTTCACAAGGTGAACGATTGAAAACAGGTTGTTTGCAATTACATTTTGCACCAGGTAGAGCACAAAATGAGATGAGCTAAGTTTATGTCACAGAGATGGTTGAGTAAAAATATCTCTTCCTCCTTTCACCAAACCAGAGGATGGGGAGATCGGTCGGTTAAAGGCGTTCGCCTTGCATACGAAGTACCCAGGTTCGATCCCGAGTATTTCCAAAAAAACTGCTGACATAAACACCCTGTCCTGCTAAAAATGTCCCACCAATAATACCGCGTCTAGGGGAGTGCACGTTACATATGCTTCAAAGTCCCGGCACTGCCGCTCCTAAAAATTGCATTGGATACCTACTCGGGTGCCGGGTCGTCACTTGACTGTGGTTCTAAATTACGACGCCCGTCTCCAATGGCTCTAGTTACAGAGATAACTCAATAAATGTATACATTCCTAGGTAGGTACATGTATTTTCCTGTTTGTGTGACCTGACATTCTAAAGGTGGTACAGACATCCCGCATTAGGTGGCTGGGCCATGTGTTTCGATACGAAGACAGCTTCCCCACTAAAGAAGTAACTTTCTCAAAAAGATAGAAGGAAAAAGTAGCAGAGGAAAACCCTTAATTACTGGCTGGATGTGGTAGAAAGAGACCTCAAGGTGTTAGGAGTCAATCGATGAAGGGCCATGGACAGAGTCAGATGGAGGAGACTTGGAGAGACGGCCTTGGACCTGTAACAGGCTGTAGTGTCAGCGAAGAAGAAATGTATACATTCCTAGGTAGGTACATGTATTTTCCTGTTTGTGTTCTTGCCTTCACCAAGTAAGACAGACGCAGGCGGAATTTTTACTGTCACAGAGGGAAAACGTACACCCAGGGCGAAGGCGGGAATCAAGCCCGAACCCGGTACAGTGCGCAGTCTGTTAACGTAATGGCCTGCGATCAAACCTCCTAGGCCACCCGGGCCTTATGAATACATTACACTATTCACGATGAAACAACGCGTATCCAACACCATTCGGATCTGTTGATTCTCATCGGGACCTTGAAGGGTTCCGAAACACGTGCTCCTTATTTTTCTGGAGGGCGATGCTACCTTTCCTTGTGGCATTGTTCCCTTTGCTGGACCTTGAACTTGGAAGAAATGTCTTCATGGGAAATATTATAATGGGCGAATCTCTAATTTAGCAAAGCAATTTGGGGAGATGGCTCTTTATGAAAATTATGATACGCCCTCTCCACTTTCCGGGATAGACCGGATATTCGGATTGTCCACTCCGTTATGGTCTTTGGTAATCAGAAAAAAAACGGACATGTTTCAAGTCGTAGGTGGTTACAGTTCCACATGTATTGTTTTTATTTTGGTTCTTCTGGAATTGCATTTGTTTTGAACAATATGTAATATTTTCTTACCTAACTAAAACAAATGCTTGCTATTTTTTTTTAAGTCACTCTTTCACTCTGAAAATATTTTAGCAACTAAATTGATCCTAAATCCTTCATGCATGCATTTTTAGATGTTTAAAAATTGATTTTAACTATTTTATTTATTCAAAATTATGATTCCATTTTCCCCTTAAATTTTAGTTTAACAGAAATTGAGATTTTCCCTCCTCATTTTTTACCATTTCATTCTGGATTCATAATGAATCTATTTCACAAATTTTAGATTTTTAGAATAAAAAATAAAAAGTTGAGACTGAACTGAAAGGTAATAAAAGCACCCCTTATTATTTTGAGCAGTGTATTATATGCAGACTTTCCTAATCATCCTATAGGGGGCTGCGGACTCCATCAGTAGGTAAGGCTCTTACCATGCAAGAAGTCCTAGGCCGGTGCATTGTCAAAACAACTGCCGACCAACAAATGGTTTATTCAGCCAAAATGTGCGACAAATAACACTCCGTTCCATATTTCGTGTTATCATAAAAAGCTGCCAAAAAGCATAGCTGATTTTGCTAAATTGACTTTTTTAATTTACGCAGAGTTCGTTGAAGGTGTTAAATGACGCAGTGGGACCTTTCCCGAACATAAGAACACAAGGGCGTACCCACCATAGGGCAGAGGGGGGCAGCTGCCCCTCCCTAGAAAGGGTGAAGTGGGCCCAGGGACCAGATTGTCCGATGGGGGCCCCTGTATACATTATATGGATGCATTTTTTAAAATTTGATTTAGTCTATTTGTTCTTAGTGAGGCCAGGGGGGCCCACTTGGCTTCTCTAGAGGCCCCTAAATATAATATATATTTATCTTACATAACAGGGGCCTACAAATATTGTTCAAATTGAGGCCCATATGTTACCGATTGGTCCTCAGTTGGCCTCTGGGGGCCCAGTACGCGATATCTTACGCATAAACAAATTTAAATATTTTTTTCAGATCGGGCCCATTTGTTACCAATTGGACCCACTTGTCTCTGAAGTCCCCGATTAATGTACATTATGTACAAAAGGGGCTTACTATTCATCATCCAATACCCTTCTTAATAAAATAGGTGATAGCACATTTTTTTTTTATTTGGGAGGTCCCTTCGATAAGTTAGGTAAATTAACATGGGCTAGATAGAACCACCCAACCTCTCTTAAGTATTAGTAATAAGTTAGTAGCTAATTAGTATGAGTTAGCGAGGGAGGGGGCATCAAAATAAAATTCCATGTAGAAGGGGCCCATCCAAAATCAAGAAAATAGGGGCCCCTAGTGTAACCTGCCCCTCCCTACATCAGATCCTGGGTACGCCCTTGTAAGAACATTTTAGAAAGGAATGTTTTTAGTGTAGATGGAGTGGACGTTAAATATGCTCCAAAATCTTAAAACTGCGTACGATGTCTCACCTAAAGGTTCTGTTGGGTGTCTAATCAGGTGTCGGATCATTATTTGACTGCGTTTCGAAATTGCGACGCCTGTAGCCAATAGCCCTCGTGTAGCGGTAGACGACAATAATTCAACCGAAAACCTAACCTTTCCACCAAACCGTTCATAGCCTCTTCGTAATTTGGTAATTTTATCATTTTCGGATGTCTTTTTCTAGCTTCCTTTAAAATACAGCTTACTATCAACTTTTTTTCTTCCTACTTACAAACTGTCTGTGCAGCCAAAAAGTGGGACTAATAACACACCGTGTAGAGGGAGTTGCACGTTAAATATTACCCTCCAAATATACCCGCCGCCTGTCGCCCTCAAAAATTGCTTTGGATGAGTATTCAGATGTCGGCTCGCCACTTGACTGGTTCTCAATTAAAACGCCCAGAGTCGCCATAGCCCTCGTGCGACTATTATTCAACCTAATCATCCCTAAGTTCGTGTACGAAAACAAATTATTCGAAACCTTCCAGTTCAAATGCCAAAGCCCCTTTTGTCCTTTCAGTCATTGAATCTCAAGTCATTCCCCTCTAATCGAATTAAAAATCGATTGCAACAAATAACACACAACTCCGACGCACCTATCGAATTGACACCGTAATTGCTCAAATGGGCATCAGAAAGACATCCTTCTGCCTTCAACAGGAGTCAAGAGGAACAATAAACTGAATGAAGATGGTTATCTCGGTCCATTGAAAAGAGTCAGGCCAGCGAACCACTAATCCATTTGGCCGGGGCGCCCGACTCGGCCAAGAAATCGATCAATTTCTTATTTGTTTTAGCCTTTGGTGCGATAGCTGTGTTATGTTTGGGTTATTTATTGGAAGCACTTGTCTTTAACTATGTTTACGGAAGCACTTGTCTTCAACTATGTTTGTGTATATTGACTGCATCGCCAGAAGAGTGCTCAGAAGGCTAGGGGCCAAGTCGGTATGTTTACCTTTGCATGCGTCATCAGGTTCGGATCCGGCCATTGGCTACCTATAAACGGTCTGCACTCTAAAACAAACAAGCTATTTTAACTCAGTCTGAGTTAATTTTCGCTTCTCCAGTGTCGAAAATGCACTTCCCCATAGGAGTGAATCCTTAGTATGTTGAATCTGTGACATGATCACTGCAAACGAGTGATTTGAACTCCGTCTGAGTTAATATTCACTCCTTTCCTGTGTCGAAAATGCACTTCTCCTACAAGAGTGGATTTCACTCTTGTTTTAAGAGTGACACTTGATGAGCAGCCAAAACTTCCTGCGAACAATACTCGTTATAGAGTTAGTAGTGCACGTTAAAAACAGACACTAAGTTAAGGCAAACTGTTACATGTAAAATATGTGTGTTACATGTGTATCATGTAAAATATCGTTCGTAAAAATATTTAATACGGTCTGAAAAATGTAGTTTAGAAAATAATTTTCCATTAGATTAACACAGAGACATTTAGATTTGGCCCGTCCGTGGCCGAGTGGTTAAGGCATCTGCCTCAGGATTCAGGCTTCTCAGGACTGCGGGGGTTCGAATCCCACCTACTGCCAAGTCATCCTATAAATCGAATATCTGTACTGGGAAAGAGTAGAAAATCCAACTCGTGACGGATGGGCCCGAGTACACTGGGACAGACGTGCTCGTTAAATCTGTGGGGTCCAAAGTCCCGACGGCGTCAGCGTACGATGTCGCTCGAAGTTCCGTTGGATGCCCGCTAAGGTGTCGACCTCGTCACTTGACCAGGGTTCTTAATTACGAAGCGTTATTGGCTGTGTTAAAGCTCCTAATGGAGGCTAGAAATAGGCAGCCGGAAACGATTACACAACACACATTTAGATTTGGAAACTCGCAGTCATTCGGTCCCAACAATGACCAACCCACATTGTCATACATAACAGGTATATCAAAACCCACAGTTATTTCTCCACAATTGCGTGTCTTCTTATTATAAACGACCTTGACACTATCTTTCCTGCAGTGGCGAGAGTAGTGACCAGTGGCGAACTGACAGCTCCAAGTGGCGTTCACCGGACACTTTTTGTGTTCGGGGTGCTTCGACCCTTCCCCGCCATTTTGACTCTCTTTTTTTTGCTAATTTATAATTACATGACTCATTCAGTGGTGGGTGATGACCGACAGTTTATTGTAAGGGTATTACCTTAGGTTGCCATTTGGTATGTCCATTAGCGGTAACTTTAGCTGTCAGGGATTTAGAATGTTTCAGATGATGTAACGCTCTTGTTTTCATTTTACTGCAATTTCATTGATTGCTCACTCTCAAAACGAACTTTTTATGAAAAAAAAATATTTTAAAAACGTTTCTTTCTCAAATGTTCTTTTGTTCGGGAAAGGCGCCACTGCGTCAATTAACACCTTCAACGAACTGAAATTTAAAAAGTCAATTTTACAAAATCAGCATTGTTATTTTTGCAGTTTTTTATGATAACACTTACCATTCGCGAGAAAAATGCAAAAAAAAAGATATTTGCGACCTTGAATAAATTTTTTTAGCAGACAAGGGATCGGTGGGGACTTGAGATATTGTTCCTTATAACTAGGGGATTTTGATACTTTACTTATAACTACGACCCCTGCTCACTATCGCTTGCCAAACCCCAGGAATTTCTCCGCAATTCCCATTGCCCGCTTTGTAACCAGCTTGCTTCGCTCGCTCGCAGGTGAACATAAATAAGATTGTGTGCTAGCAATTAAAGAACAAATATGGAGCACTACATAAATGCACATTAAGTAATAAAGTTCGCAATTCCCATTGCCCGCTTTGTAACCAGCTTGCTTCGCTCGCTCGCAGGTGAACATAAATAAGATTGTGTGCTAGCAATTAAAGAACAAATATTGAGCACTACATAAATGCACATTAAGTAATAAAGTTACTAAACATATATTTTAATAATGTGACATTCTTTAATCCAGTGATGTGCGAGCTTGCTCGCCTAAGGGCGCCAGCCCTAGTTATTTTTAAAAAAAAATCTAATCAAAACCAAAAAGTCTATTCAGATACTAAAATCTATTTCAAACTCGCCTTCAAGGAGCTAAACTAGAGCCTTATGGTACAGCTGTGGAAATAAAAAAGTATCCACTTAAGGTTATTTTATCCGTTAGTCACCCTATAGAATCGGACCTTTTTGAGATTGGTAACAATTAGCATTCTTAGTTAATTGCACGATACAATATTTCCATAAGGGGCCGTCTTCATATTAAAAATATTACGAACTTGAAATTTCCAATAGCAACACCCAATTTTAATAACTTAGAAATGTTAAGCACTCTTGAAAACCCTTAAATCTAAGTTTTTGTTACATTTGGATGAATATCTGACGAGTTATTCAATCGAATCACTTGTGGACCTTTTGGGGACCATCTCTAAAATGACAAGCAAGCATGCATGCAAGGCCGTCTTTATTTATCAATTACACACGTAATCTTATACACAGTCCCCTAAAGGGTAATTAAAAAGTATTTTGTGATTTACTCAGCAAATTATGAATAAATTTTTTTAAAAATTAAGATTTCACTTAAACTTCCTGTCTTAAGGGGTCACAGGAGTCTTAAAAATGTGCAAAGAAGATACTACATAGCATAGTTTGATCTCTCTTGTAATTTTTTAACTACTCTATAAATTAGTATAATTTTTTTATATGTAATTCTACAAGATTTATTTATTATAAAACAAATTTTAAAATTTATGAAACTTTAGACAAAACTAAAATAAATGATATTAAACATGAAGGTACTTGAACACACTGTGATTAGGCTTGCGCGGCAAATTGTGAGGTCAAAATTGAACACATGACCAAGAAAATGACTTTATATTGTACAAATATGTACAAACTAGGACTTATACCTAAATTCTCAGCTCAATTTTAATTAGAAATTATTTTAAGAACTTTTTTCGAAAAAAATTAATAAAAATTTAAAAATTTTGATTTTAAATTTTTTAAAAAATAATTTCTAATTAAAATTGAGCTGAGAATTTAGGTATAAGTCTTTGTTTGTACATATTTGTACAATATAAAGTCATTTTCTTATTCATTTTTTCAATTTTTACCTCACAATTTGCCGCGCAAGCCTAATCACAGTGTGTTCAAGTACCTTCATGTTTAATATCATTTATTTTAGTTTTTGCTAAAGTTTCATAAATTTTGAAACTTGTTTTATAATAAATAAATCTTGTAGAATTACATATAAAAAAATTATACTTATACATTGAGTAGTTCAAAAATGACATGAAAGATCAGACTAGGCTTTGTAGTATCTTCTTTGCACATTCTTAAGACTCCTTAGACCCCTTAAATTTATTTCTTTAAGGGGTCATAGGAGTCTTATAAATGTGCAAAGAAGGAACTACAAAGTATAGATTGATCTTTCATGTCATTTTTTAACTACTCAATATACAAGTATAATTTTTTTATATGTAATTCTACAAGATTTATTTAATATGAAACAAATTTTAAAATTTATGAAACTTTAGCCAAAACTAAAATAAATTATATTAAACATAAAGCTATTTTAACACATTGTGATTAGGCTTGCGCGGCAAATTGTGAGGTCAAAATTGAAGATATGACCAAGAAAATGACTTTATATTGTACAAGTATGTACAAACAAAGACTTATACCTAAATTCTCAGCTCAATTTTAATTCGAAATTATTTTTAAAAAATTTTAAAATCAAAATTTTAAAATTTTTTTTTTTTTTTAGAAAAAAGTTCTTAAAATAATTTCTAATTAAAATTGAGCTGAGAATTTAGGTATAAGTCTTTGTCTGTACATATTTGTACAATATAAAGTCATTTTCCTGGTCATTTTTTCAATTTTGACCTCACAATTTGCCGCGCAAGCCTAATCACAATGTGTTCAAATAGCTTCATGTTTAATATCATTTATTTTAGTTTTGGCTAAAGTTTCATAAATTTTAAAACTAGTTTTATAATAAATAAATATTGTAGAATTACATATAAAAAAATTATACTCATTTATTAAGTAGTTAAAAAATGACATGAAAGATCAAACTATGCTTTGTAGTATCTTCTTTGCACATTTTTAAGACTCCTGTGACCCCTTAAATATATTAAGGGGTTTCTATTCATATTTTGTTTAAAAATTAATATAATAATTATTTAAAAATATAAAAATTGTTTTAAATACTCCAATATTGAATGCATTTTGTTTGGGTTATTATAATTTCTTTTCAGTAAAAAAATCGTTTCATTATCTTAATTATTTATAGATCGTGATAGTTTTTTATGTGCAACTCATTTAACATTATGGGACCTTAACTTTGCACGTCTCTAACTCCTCTAATAATGCTTAAAAACTAACAAAATTTGGTATTTTGTATTAAAATATGTCAGAGATTTGAAATATGGATTCAAAAAGGGGTGTTGCTATTGGGAATTTTAAAGTTAGTAACATTTTTAATATGAAGATGGACCCTTATGCAAATTTTGTGTCATGCAATTAACTCAGAATGTTAATTGTTCACAATGTCAAAAAGGTCCGATTTTATAGGATGACTAACGGCCAAAATAATCACTAGTGGGTACTTTTTTATTTCCACAGCTGTGCGTTTTTTAGCCTATCCGATACCTTCACAATAGACAAGACCACTGACTTCGGATATAAGATTATTCAACAGTTAGGAAAGTTTTCTCAGGAACTATAAAACATATCAGCACGTTTTGTTTTATTAATTCTCTCCTATTAATATATTTTGATTTAAATTGAAGAATTTTAAATATATCTTCTTTGAAAAAAGTATATAACTTTAAATCGGATTTTTGATGGAGGTTTTAATACATATTTTTTTTAAAAAATATCTGTAAAAGTATTTTTATACTGTGAAATATCGGTTAAATCAAAGAGTTATATGTAAGGAACAAACTACACAAAAAAATCATAATTACGTCTCATAGAGTTCCTGAGAAAAATATTCCTAAAGGTAGTGATGCCGTCCTTAACGGTTGCGTTGGTTGCCTATTCAGGTGTCGGCTCGTCACTTGACTGTGGTTCTAAAATACAACGCCCATCGCCAATAGCCCTCGTGTAGCTCTAGTGCGACGATAATTCAAACCAAACCAAAAACCTAAAGTTAGTAAAATTAACATAGGCTAGGATAGAACCATCCGACTCCCCTTTAATAAAAGTGACCTGTATTGCGGCCTCTTTTAGACGGTCCGACTCACCCAATCCGGCAGATGTGAAAGGGGCCTCCCACATCCCCAACCCTTTGAGGAAGAGGCGAAAAAAGCCAGGGATTTAATCCTTTGGGAAGATGGAGAGCGGGACAGGGGGTACGGATCAAACCCGCTCACGTTTCGATAATATAATCGATAGAAACATCGATGGGTCACGTATCGGCTGCTTTTGGGGGTCGTTAAATCCCTGTGCTCTTGGGGATTGGGTCCGTTGGGTTTTTAGGGATAATTGAAGGGTCGTGTTTATGTAGGCTGCAATGTTAGATTGAGTTAGTTCCAAGTCGCCAATTTTTAGCTTATCAACTGAATGTGGGCGAAGGAATGGGATGGATTCTTTGGATGGAAATGGAATTTGAATGATATCGCTGAACGCTTTTTTTTTTAAACTATAATTTTTTAATCAAGTTGAAATAACGAAATGTTAGAAGAATAAAGAAAATTAATAATGCTTCGAATAAAGTTGATTTGTATTCAGAATCACACTAATTATGAAAAATGTTTCTTTTACATATGGATCGCATCAACATATAAAGAATTTTATATACGGAACGCGAGCATCAACATTATAAAGCATTGATTGTTGCATTATCCTAATAAAACTGACAAATTTTTTATGCTGACTCTTCTTTAAAATTTTCAGAGGGACAGATCTTAACTCTACGTTTTTACGATAGATGGCGCTTTTGCAGTGGTCAGCGACCAATTTTATTCATCTTCAACAGTTTAACCTAAATCCAATATAGAATTGATCCTACATTGTAATTACTTCATCGGGCTTTTGCGAAGTATATAAAAAGGTAAATATGTTGAAAATCACCATATTATAACAGGTCTGAGCTATTGGCCGCACATGAATACTTACGTTGAAGGTAAAAAAAATTGCGGATACGTTCATGTTCAGTTCATTGGTATTAAACAATGGTACATTGTTAATACCATGATAAATATTGGTACAAACCAAAAAAAAATTCTCGACAAAATCAGTTAACTTAAGCAATTTTGAATGAAGTTTACTCTAATACTATCTACTATATTATAAAAATATACATTTATTAAAAATCCAGTCCTCTGTAGGCCTGTACACAAACAATCAGCCACCTGCTTCACCTCTGACTACAAAAATAATTACTTTAAACAAAAATACTGCTAAAATTACTACTAAAGCACTTTTAAATTAACTCTCTATCCTATTTTTTAAAAAAAAACATTATTTACAAGTCTTTAGTTGCCTGTGTTTATGAAAAAAACCTCAACCAACGTTTTACAAGAATCTTACACCTCCAAACAACCAAACTGAAATTTGTATCCAGTCCCCCGTAATCGAAAAAAATAAGTCCAACACCTGCTTATCAAGAATCCTGCACCACTGAATAGCACAACTGCAATATGTAGCCAGACCCCTTACGCAAAAAATCAGCCCAACACCTGCTTGACCTCTGACCTTCCCCCAAATCTTGAGGGGAGACCTCAAGAAAGAGACTCGTTCTCCCTCCTTGACCTTGGGCGCTTCTTTTCGGGTTCGCCACATGTCAGACTTCCGGTCCTTGCTTTTGGTTTCTGTTTGTGCAGAAGCTGCGCAGAAGAAAATTTGGTGGACAATACCTCGTAATTTTCGGGCTATGGTCGGATGGTGAAGATGGGAGGATCAACTCAACTGTTGTTGTTGTCGTGTGAGACCGTAGCCTGGAAGGCAAGAGGGTTGCAGTAGCATCCGTTGGCACAAGGCTTGGAGTACCCATGAGAGGGTGGATGTCTGACTTCTACTACGAGATGGCGCCACCTCCTCAATTTAGGCATGTCGCTAGAGGGGAGGGGCAATTTTCTCCAGATGACCTGCACCCATGGTAAACTGCGCAATGACCGACCACAGGAGTTTCGGACCCACAGATTTAACGAGCACGTTCTCCGCATTTACTCAGCACAACACAAAATATGTATGCCTTACCTGGGATTCGTACCCGGACCCACTCGCTTCTCGCTTGGCAAGCGAGGGTAACTCAACTGATTTCTGTGTTATGTCCAATTTTCCCCCCCAAAAAAAACATTCGGATCATGTAAATTTATCGGAAAAAGGGTATATTTCAATTAAATACTTTATGTGCAGTTGGGTTTTATTGTAGTGTATTTCTAATGATCATGAAGGTCTAGCAGTCGCCCATTTTAGATTAACAACAGGCCACGACTGCATGGGAGAACATCTCCATAAGATTGGGATCATGAACACCAATGTGTGCACAATCTGCAACTCTGGAGTTATGAACTCTGACCATCTACTAGACTGTGCAGGACTAAATAAAACTTCACAAGAACAGAGAGACTTTGTCACGCTGTACTGGGAGGCAAGGGATATCATGGACAAATGAGGGACGATTTTTTTTTCTCTCCTCTTCCGCATCTTCGTCCACCCTTATTCCTTAGAATTTGTTTGTTATTTTTGTTCTCTTGTTGTCGTCCTTTGTCATCGTCTGTTGTTTATAATATCTGTGATGTGATCCTGTATCCTTTGTGGATTAAATTCCAATAAATTTGCCATATGAAAAAAAAAATGAAGGTCTAGTTCGGTAGACGAAAAATCAATTTTTAATAAATTAGTGATAGGTAATAAGATAAAGTTTTTTAAAATATTACTTAATATAAAATGATTAATATCGTTAGATTGAACTTTAACCTATGCCACAATTCCCCGGCTTGATCATAAAAAATTTAGGTTGCAGATCCGAATACTTTTGGGAATCTTTTCCCTAAAAAAGTTTCATCTTAGAGTAAATTATGGATTACTTATGATACTGCAATGACCATATAGACAATTATTTTTATGTGCAAGTAATGTAATAAAAAAAGAATTATTTCTTTAACAAAATTTTACCATGCTGTAAAATTTAAATTCTTGCTCCTTTTTTGGGGTATTAACACTTATAAACTAATCAAGAGTTACTGTGATGTATATGTCCTGTAAAGTGTAACTTACCTAATTTCGAAACCCACAAGTGGGATTTAAAAATAAAACTGACATTGTAATTTTTTCGTCTCCATTTTTATACTGCGAAAATCAAAAATACCGACATGTTTTCTTTGGAAAAGAAATCAGAAACATCCCTCTCTTCGCCCGTAAAATCTAAATTAAACCCATTTCATGTCGGCTGCAATAATTTCCACTCCACTCCGGAGCTGCAATGTCCTTCGTTCGGAGGCCATTTCATGAAAAACGCAAATCAGAAGACATAATTGCTGATTCTTCTGCTTGTTCCATTTCGAACAAAAGCAGCTGCAGAATGTTCGGGAAACTTGACCTTTTTTTATTGTCCTGAAAGCAGATGAATGGCAAAAAGGTAAATTGAGATGAGATATTGACCGTTAATTAAAGTCGAATTGACGTCAAAAAGTCATTCTAAATGGGCGCCATTCTTCAATTTCGAAGAATGCTTTTCGTTCAACGCGATGACAGTTGAGGATTGTCGTCTTTGAGGTTCGAATTGACGTGTTCCCCGAATAATTATGGTAAAATTGAAAGTGATCCGTGATGTGGTCGTGACAAATTGTCAACGTTTTAAGAGAACATCCAAACTTGTTTGTACTGCATAATTAAGTTATTGTAATTAAGATTGCAGTTAAAAGTTTTTATATTGAGAACTACTTGCTAAAATGAAGTTAGGTTGACCTGGCGTATTGCATTTCGCAGTTTAGTTTAGTTCATTATTCAACTATAAAGTTGTACAAATAGTTTCAGTTTAATTATAGTTTTTTTAATACAAAAACAACAATAACAAAATATGATTTATGAAACTTTGATGATGATTTCACAGTCGAAATGTTAATCACTATAACATATTTGGTCAGTCTCGTTTTAATTCCTAATACCTTCTACAATTTAAAGTATTTTTGCTCAGCTAGGAAAAGATTATGATATTCTCTCAGATTTACTATCATACAGATAGCATTTATACTTCGTAATTTTTCACAAAAACCTATAGCCATGATAAAAACTTACCACAACATCACCTTTACGATGAATAGAAACCTCCCTTCCCTTTACCAGGGCACTCAAAGTCACCAGGGTAAGGTGTCATGCCCTAGCCCTGAAAAAAAAAAAGCTTCGAAGGGTAAAAGGTACAACAGGTCTCTATGACAGGTTCGAATTATTGAAAGAGCATCAACATGCGAGAGTGGGTATAAAAAGCCACCCCCTAAAAGCACCTGGCTGGCTTATTGTCGCACGGGAACAGCGCTGGAGCAGCACAATGGGCTTAAGTCCTCTTTTCAGATATTACTACTATGAAAGTAGGAAAGGTCGGTTTTTATATGAGATGGCATCGTGGGGCATGAGTATAGAGTTAGGAAGAAGATGGAGAGGAGAGAGGTTGGCGTGAATTAGAGGGAGGCCGTCCAAAAAGTCGCCTTGCAACCCTAATAAGACCAAACAAATCGTCATTAATTCATTTAAATTATTACCTATCATTAATTCATTAAAAATTGATTTTTGCAATCGTATGTGATTGACTGATTTTTGATTGCAATCGTCTACCGAAACTAGACCTCCATGATCATTAGATCACTAGAAATACACTACATTACAGCCCTACTATATATTATGCGCGTTTACATGAGCCATCGAATCCATGGAATGACGAAATCCCCATTATGGGAAAAAGAGGTCGAGCAGGATTTTTAACCCAAATGATAGTCTGTGGCCGAATCCATGGTATGAAACATGAAACCCTCCTTCATTGGAGGGTTAGCGAAACCCCCCAATGAACCCTGTAATTCCGGTTCTGTCTGTAGAAAATCCCCAAGAGGAAAAAAAATGCTGAGTTTGCTCTTCAATCCATGGATTTGATGGCTCATGTAAACGCGTCTACGGTCTATTCAATGTTAGTTCATGCTAAAACGCATTTTGTTCCTTAAGGGGTCACAGGAGTCTTAGAAATGTGCAAAGAAGATACTACATAGCATAGTTTGATCTCTCTTGTAATTTTTAAACTACTCAATAAATGAGTATAATTTTTTTATATGTAATTCTACAAGATTTATTTATTACAAAACAAGTTTTAAAATTTATGAAACTTTATCCAAAACTAAAATAAATGATATTAAACATGAAGGTACTTGAACACACTGTGATTAGGCTTGCGCGGCAAATTGTGAGGTCAAAATTGAAAAAATGAATAAGAAAAGGACTTTATATTGTACAAATATGTACAGACTAGGACTTATACCTAAATTCTCAGCTCAATTTTAATTAGAAATTATTTTTTTAAAAATTTAAAATCAAAATTTTTAATTTTTTAATAATTTTTTTAGAAAAAAGTTCTTAAAATAATTTCTAATTAAAATTGAGCTGAGAATTTAGGTATAAGTCCTAGTCTGTACATATTTGTACAATATAAAGTCCTTTTCTTATTCATTTTTTCAATTTTGACCTCACAATTTGCCGCGCAAGCCTAATCACAATGTGTTCAAGTACCTTCATGTTTAATATCATTTATTTTAGTTTTGGCTAAAGTTTCATAAATTTTAAAACTTGTTTTATAATAAATAAATCTTGTAGAATTACATATAAAAAAATTATACTTATACATTCAGTAGTTCAAAAATGACATGAAAGATCAAACTTTGCTTTGTAGTATCTTCTTTGCACATTTTTAAGACTCCTTAGACCCCTTAAAAAGCGTTATCAAAACAAAACAAAAAACGACTGTTTGCGCAGTTGTAGCACGATGTCTGAATTTACACAAGATGGTAGTAATTTCTCTCACAAGTAAGAGAAATGTGTTGTAATTATAGTTTTTATTAGAGAGTCAGAAATCACCAAGTCGATGAAGTAAGCCTATGCTAACTCCACAGCAGAATCGCGCCAAATAGTTCTCCGAGAGCGTTTGTTTTGGGCCTACTACAGAGCGATCGATGGCTTCAATTGGCAAACCAGTTTATTTGTATTGGTTTTTTCATAAGGCTTAGTTCCAGTCTTATTGGTTTATAAGTTCTTAATTGAATCAAAATTTTGAGAATGAAACACATTTATAAAAAAGTAATAAAAATAATAGTTTAAATTTTTTTTTCTCGAAAACTACGGTTAGTGCATGGACTTGTAGGGTTTCTGAAAAATTTTATTCAACGCTTGTCTTATTATTATTTTTTTTTTTTTTTTAGTTTCAGCACCGAAAAATACATTAAGTTCAGTTTTCATTTTCCTTGGTTTCTGATCACAGAATTTTTTTAAAAAAAAAATTCATAACAGGCCTGTGCAATTGTTTACTTGAATAAAAAGCAAAAATATATTAATGAGGTTTTTTTTCCGAAATTAAATATCCAATTCTTAAAAGGCAAAATTATAAAGCAAAGAATGGCAAAAATAATAATAACACTGGTCAACAGTGAAAATGCGAATGAGATGAAAGTACCTAATTCTGAATGATTTCGACGTGCTAAACACGAATATCACCTTAAAAAATGAAAGTTAGCTCTTGTTTTTGAGTTACGGTCGTTTTTTCATTGCATAGGATACAGCGAAATGCAGGAGTGCACCAAACCCAAAATTAATTAAAGCCAATTTTGTTTACAGAAATCCTCCGAATTTGAGGCTTATATACAGATTTTATTTTATATTATCAACCTGGGTGTGGGAAGAAATGATAACTTTCAAGGTTTTGCAACCATATTAGCAGCTAAATAACCCTTCTAAGCGTAATTGTTCTCATCTCAAGAGGTGCGGAATAAAAAGCAATCAATTCCTTGTATTTCATACTTGGTTGTTTTAGAAGCTGTTGAATATCAAAAATTAGTATTAGTAATAAATCTATAACTGTAATGCCTTGTAAATGCCTTAATAGAGCTAATAACTTCTGTTATATTTGCGGCAAAGTGCAATTTTTTGAACACAAAAAGGTCATCACTGCAAAAGTAAAGAAAGCTTATCAATTGTATTTTGGTAGCAAGCTGGCAGACTAGGAATAATTTCTGGACTCCTCACTTATGTGGTAAAACTTGTGTAGCAAATTTGTCACTTTGACTTCATGTGGGACAACAGATAGTACCGTATGCTATATAAAATTTAATAGAAAAAAAACAACGGAATGTCATTTTCTGAATAGAAGGTAACCAACAAATCAGATTAATGACTTATTTCAAAATCATCTCATCAGTTAAATGAAGTGTTATTTAGAAAAAGATAAATGTTAAATAGCCTAACATTCCTTCAACTCTGAGTCCGGTCCAACACGACACCATTTACTAAAAAGTCTCCAATATTTTTTATAGTTTTAACGAGGATAATAGCCATGCGTCTGCTAAATATGCTACAACTTCTAAAAACAACCATGAAGAAATGTGAGGAATTTATTGCTCTTATTTTTCTGCACCTTTTAAAGTGAGAACAATTATGTTGCGTAGTGGGGTATTAAGCTGCGAATGTGTGTACAAATTCTTGTAAATTATCATCTCTTACCAACCCCATGTTGATAATATTAAAGAAAACATGTATGAGCAAAAATTAGGAGGGTTTCTGTAAACAAAATGAACTTAAATAAATTTTATGTTTGGTGCGCCCATGCATTTCGCCGTATTATATGCAATGAAGAAAACGACCGTAACTCAAAAACAAGAGCTAACTTTTATTTTTTAAGGTGATATTCGTGTTTAGCACGTTGAAATCATTCAGAATTGGGTACTTTCATCTCATTCGCAGAAAATTTTTCAAATTTTGTTGTCCAGTGTAATCACTTTACTTAGTAGCTCCTTAAGGTAGTTTTTTTAATAAAATGAATTCTACAAATCAGTTTTAGATTATCTGTGAACACTCTCCAAGCTATCTCCTGTCATTAACACTTTCGCATACTCTTAATTCACTTACAATTATGACAGTCTAGGAATAATAATTTAATATTTTAAAAAATACATTTTTACACTGCACCATTGTATTTGAAGGATACAATGTAACATTGATTCAAATTAGCGCACTTGGCACCAACTTTTCTCGGTTTTAGTATCAGCGTGGGCTATTTGAGAATCACTCGCCAATAAATCATTCAATGGGCTATAAAAGCGTGCGTAAATTTAGACATTATCCGCCATTGTTTTTGGTCGGTAAATTCGTGTGAATTACCTCGTCACAGTTGCAGTGTGCGCGTTTCAGTTTTTAAAAATAAAAATCTACATTCATATTCCCTTCCACCACTTTAATAACGACATACTTGATGCTTTTCCAAGGGCCAAAGATCCCGCGTTTTGGCGCGAATCCAGGAAAAACAGATCATCATTCAAAACAGTTCTTTGACTCTTCAGAACTCATGTGGCACGTGATCTTCTTTACCTTTTGACACGGGTATTTCCCTCGGACAAATCAATAATATGAAAAGGTGGTGAAGGGAAAAAAAAATGCTTGAATTGTTTCGAGAACATTCTTTGAAATCAACATTCGATGGGAAAACTATTGTGTGGGAAGCAGACATGCTTTGTCTGAATCATTTGGCGAGATTGGCGTGACTAAAAAGTTAATAAACGTAATTTCGCTAAAGGGCAGACTCTGTTTTTTCACCTTTCCTTTGAAAAGCCAATTACAATGCATTAGTGGCTAGGATGCATCAATCTTGTTTTGAGCGCTTAAAAATATCGTTTGCATGCAAATAAGGTAATGGGCATCGTTTGATAGTTTCAGAATATTTTAAAAACTTTATTTCCCTTAATTAAAGTCCGTTCAAGGTTCGATTTCCTAATTAACCTTTGAAGCACTTTAGATTCTAGTGGTTGTCTAAATCACACAACATGCATAAATTTAGTATCACTCTCTTAAAAAAATGTTCGACGACTGCATACAATTTGTGTGCAATTTGCACACATATATTGTATGCTGTGGGAACCCACACAATGTATTGTAGGCTTTTCGCATACAATATTTGTATGCAATTTGCAAACAATGTTTGTGCTACTTTTCCATTCAATTATTGTCTACAAATAGACCTTTTTGCACACAATATTTGTATGCAATTTGCAAACAATATTTGTTCTACTTTTCCATTCAATTATTGTCTACAAATAGACTTTTCTCACACAATATTTGTGTGCAATTTGCAAACAATGTTTGTGCTACTTTTCCATTCAATTATAGTTTATAAATACTTTTTGCACACAAAATTTGCATGCACTTTGTTTACAAAGTTTGTACTACTTTTTCATTCAATTCCTGTTGAATTTTTCTTTATTTTTGAATTCAATATTGGTATGGAATAGGCTTACTAAGTTTGTGCCACTTTTTTTATTCAATTACCGATTGCCATTGGACTACCATTTAATTAAACTCCCTCCATAGCATCATGTGTTTATCTGCACCCATACTTTCCTAAATGAAATTGTCTGATTAATTCTTAACAGATCATATTTAAACTATTACCTAAAATTTTTGTAAAAATATGTCAACATTCCATTTTTTTAATGAGCTTTATTTCCAAGAAGAATTCCATACAGTTGCTCCCAAGTTGTGCAGGTTTGTTAAAAAAAAGTACACTCAAATATCATTAACAAGTAAATATGAATGATAAAATTAGTATTTGACACAATTTAAAATTAACAGTATATTAACATTATACAGTTGCTCACAAGTTGTGCAGGTTCATTAAAGAAAAGTACACTCAAATATCATTAACAAGTAAATATGAATGATAAAATTAGTATTTGACACAATTTAAAATTAACAGTATATTAACATTATACAGTTGCTCACAAGTTGTACAGGTTCGTTAAGGGGGGATCATAGTTAGCGACAGCAAAAATGACCAATTCTTAGTATTGATTTCGAAAGGCTCTAAATCATTTAAAAATTATGGTACAATAAAAAAAATTGTACCAAATTATAAATTGCACTTTTATTATTATATTTACACCAAAGAATCCTATTTTTAAAAATTATTATTTTTGAAAAAAGACGTCTTTTGAAACATACAATTACGAATTTTCAAAAATACAAGTATTTTTTCGGTACACTTTTCTCCAAATCTATTAAATATTTCTTAATAATTTCTTTTGTGTGTTATAAAAATATTTTAGATCTAATCAAGTCACCTATTTTTTTTGCCTAAAATAATTTTTAAATTCTATTTTAAAAACATTATATTCTACATTCATAAAAATTCTGATTTTCAACGATGAAAAGTGTAAAATAATGAAATATTTTTTTTAATTTGTAAGACTAAATTAGGTGACTTAAATAGATCTAAAATGGTTTTATAACACACAAAAAAAATTATTAAAAAATATTCAATAGATTTGGAGAAAAGTGTACCTAAGTGTTGAAAATTATAGTTTTGAGAAAAACGCGAAAAACAAATGCAGTCGATCCCGTTAACACGAACTCGAAATAGCCACCGAAACATTTCTTGTTAACCGAATTTCACGTAAATCGTTAGGAATTTTTTTTTACATTGAGCCAGTGAATAGTTTTCAAATATTAACGCAAAAAAATCAGATTTTATAATGTAATACATAAATAATACAAGCATACAACTAGTAATTCAAAGGAGGCGTGGCACATTTGTTTATTTTTATAATTTTAATTTTTTGTAAGAAATAATTAACCGATCGATACAAAATTGGTCTTATTCGATAGATTGGGCTTCCATCTATCAGAAAATACTGGTTTCAAAAATTCGATTTTTTGGTTTTTGTTAACTATGATCCCCCCTTAAAGAAAAGTACACTCAAATATCATTAACAAGTAAATATGAATGATAAAATTAGTATTTGACACAATTTAAAATTAACAGTATATTAACATTATACAGTTGCTCACAAGTTGTGCAGGTTCATTAAAGAAAAGTACACTCAAATATCATTAACAAGTAAATATGAATGATAAAATTAGTATTTGACACAATTTAAAATTAACAGTATATTAACATTATACAGTTGCTCACAAGTTGTGCAGGTTCGTTAAAGAAAAGTACACTCAAATATCATTAACAAGTAAATGTGAATGATAAAATTAGTATTTGACAAAATTCAAAATTAATAAAAAAGAAACAGACTAACATTAAATTTTACGAGGTCTTTACTCTTTTAGTAAAAAATAATTCCATGACCTTAAAAACAAAAGTATATTGCAATAATGTTTTTAAAATAGTATACTTCAATTTAATATACAATTCATATGTGTGCTCCAAAATGAAATTACAATTGCAAAATATCATTAACAATTTCTGGTTTGAAATTAAAAAAAAAAAATAAACCAAGAGGTTACGGCTTTGTTATTAGTTGAATGACTCGTATACATTTATACTCAGGGACTGATCTACATTTTATTTTTTGGGGGGGGGGGGGGGCTGCTTTTGTGAAAAATACATATATTTCTGTGAAAAATAGTTCTGTTCTTATTAAAATGGTCATTAAATTGTACTTTAATATAGAAATAAAACATTTGCCAACATCAGAGGGAAAAAGTAATTAGAAATTCCACAAAAATATTTTTATTTTTCTCTAAAATGGACCCCAAAAATAAAACCTGGATTACCCCTGGAAACAAAATTACATAATTTTTATTGTTGGATATATAACTGTAACTGATTATGTCTATTTTTGAACAAAAATAAATATAAAGCCATCATATTGATAAAAGATGATTTTTTTTCTCCAATTTATATCTTTTAAATTACTGTTCCTACCAGAATAAAAAAAAAAGAAATATAATTTTTTTTAAAAATTGCAGAAAGGAAGACAGAATATTATTTTTTTAAGGGGGGGGGGAGGTATAAAAGTGGGGGGAAAATGGCACATTATAAGAGTCTTCCAATTGTATGTATGCATTTTAAAGAGAATTGACTGTACAGTGTACACAGATATATTTCATATTTATATATTTGGAAAATAAAATCAGTTCATATTAACCAGGAATTTCCGGATCCCTATTTTGCAGAATTTCTTCTGAACCCAAAGGTTTTCTTGACAGTGCGATACCGATAATCTTTCCTTCAAACGTTCTCCACTCTTCTTGGAAGTAGGAATAATTCTTGGAGATTGCCAAGAATTCCTGTCTGATCTATTTGAATAAGAATAGAAAATTAATAGCATAATTTAATAAATAAAACTATACAAATTGAATGAATTTTCTATGCTTCATTATGAAGAATGTGTAACCAAGGCCACATAAACAGTACCATTTATTTTTAAATGAGAGATCATATATTGCTGAATAAAATATCAACTAAGATAATACATGGCAAGGATAGATACAGAAAAGTAATCCTACCAAAAATGGTGTATGGGAGAACAGGGTGCAAAGAAATTCAATCTTTATAATATTTGCTGAACAGAACTTTTTTAAACTAAAAGACTGCATGAAAAGATCAACAACGTCAGCAAATGATCATATAGTTCTGTTTTGCTTTACTTGAAAATCTGATCTTAGTCATATAATTGCACACGATAAAAATTTAGCCACCCACAATTCCGCACAATTGGACGAAAAGAAATTTCGCCGTACCACCAAATAAAATTGTTTATCGCTCCCTACAGAAAGCGCCAAATCCCTTGGAGATATTAGAAGCACCCGATTCTTAAAATTAACCACATTAAGTTTCTTCTCAATCCTATCCACTCAAAGAGAAATTTCTGAAAGTGTGTAATTTTTATCAACATGTGTGTCTTTAAAAGCCTAATGTCCCACTGACAACAGGAAAGTTTATTTTAGAAAAGAGAAATATTTACCTTAATTGTATCATTTAAGGAGGCCCCCTGGCTTGGTGATGCATCGCATTGCCATGTCACAGGTTCAGGGATCAATTACCCGGTCTCTGGGGGACCCGCGTGAAGACCATCTTACTGGGACCTCCTTCACATTTGACGACGAGGATTCCTGTAAATAAGAAGGAAACAAAAAATCATTACAAATTATTATCAAGGCATGCATGAAACTTACAAATATTACAATGTTTGATACATAATTAACAACAAGGACTTCTTTTTTAGCCAAGTAGTGAAAACGTACCTAAATTAACAAATCCAATTCAACTCAATAGATGTTTACATCAATCTTGTTGCGATAGCAACCCTGTGTTTACATTTACACGAACGCCAAATAGCATTCGCCATAATCTGTTCCCTGATCTTTTCATTCCGCTAAATTTCTAAAAAAAGACGCCCGACCAGTAACTAGGAATAAGCCTCCATCGGCATTTAGATACTTTATAAGCCCACAAGGACATTTTTTTTACTATGTCAACTTGTAAACACCGGTGTCAAGAACGATGGCGATGTGGCTATTTTATTTTTTTTAACAATTGAAGGCGATGCATGCCGCCCGTAAAGCATGGTCAAGGTACTTGCAATCATGACTATGTTTTAAAAAAAGAAAATACAAGGCGTACGCAAAATTATAATAAGATCGTAAATAAGATACGATTTTATAGACGTAAACGCACTGGAAAAAAATCTGACCAAGTTTATGAGATAGGCCTAACATCCAACACAACTAAATTAGCATTTAAAAAAAAAACAATGAAACAAAAGTAAAGCTTAGATACAATGTAAACTTAGGTAAATAAATGCAAACTTACTTTCAAAGTTCTCGTCAAGATAGAGGGAGTATAATCTTCGTTAAAATCCCAAAGGTTGTCGTGTACGCATTATTTACTTGATCGTCCTGTGCCGAGTGTGTGGTGTTGTTATGTATCACTGCGCGAACAACTGCCTCTTTACTTTCAACTAGAAAGTAGTTCTTTTGGTTCTTTCGTTATTTGAAGCTTAAAAGACGGATTTATAGCGTAATAAGGTATTATAAAGATACACAATAACATAATAATTAATAATAACATACAATTATTAAATTTTCTAATATTTTTCTGGGGAAAATATTATGTGACGTCACGATACAAAAACAGCACAATCTTTGTAGGTATTCTGCTCGGAGAAAACCACACAAAATTGTACGCGAATGTCGTACATTCAATTTAGTACAATACATTGTAGGCAAATTTCCCTACAATTTTTTTAAGAGAGCAGTTTACATAAAAGTGATAGTTATTATGTATGAAAGGCTTGAAACTATTCATATTTTGTTCATCTGTTAACCATATGTATGAATGGTCACTGGATCACTTAAAAAAAGAAGTTAATAAAGAAGAAGTATCATCGCCAGTTAAAAAATAAGTCACAAAGCATATCTTTATTTTTCTATTGTTAATAAATGAAATAATACCGCCCTTACCGCAAGGAATATCTGACAATACTTTTAATGACAAACACAAACAACAGCAACATATAATTTCTGAATTTATGTTCTGAAACTGTGTTTAACCCTTTAACTTCTAAAACGTCCTGGACGACCGTACTTAGTAAGGATTCGATAATGCTATTCCCATAACAAGTTACGCGGTGACTAAGTGCTTACGTTGCGAAAGTGTTAACAAGTCGATTACCTAAATAACTAAATGATGAACTTCACTTTTACTTGTTGCAAGATTCGAAAAAACTTTTTACAAAAAGAAAAGCTTCAGCTTTCTAAACAGTCCTTGCCACAATTCTTAACTAATATTTGCTGTTTCTGAACATCACTCCCACCTTGCAATGAATTGGAAATCACTATAACTTCAAAATTCAAAGGTCCAAGTATTAAGTTTAAAACTCGTATATTTAAAAAAAAACATAATTGGTTTAAATATGAATATTAGTATCGTGCAACCATTTCAACTTTACTTGATTACAATCTTAAAGTGCACTTCAAACTTTAATTAACGAAAATTAGAATAAAGCAATTTACTAAACGAAATATTACTACATTAGCCTAATAACCCAACACATAAAACTATAAAACCATTTTTTATTATATATCTTAAACTTTCGTTTATTTAATTCAACAGCACCTAAAACTCCTATCTAAGAAATGCCACCCATGCAACAATCTCTGAATCGCTTAAATTACAAATCAATTACACCTCATAGTGACTTATTATGAAACCAAAATTCTATATATTCTGCACACATTTTAATATCTCGCAAAAAGAAAAATAAGCCCATCACTCAACACTATGTCACGTAACAAGACCCCGTTATTTAAATAATTTTAAAAATTATTTTTTTAAAGTCATACTTAAAAACAGTTTTCTCTCGATATAATTTTAAGCTGTAAGTAGTCATTCATCAAGTTGTATTATTCCTATCCACCTGTAATTGACAGTCATCATTCAGCATGGCCAGTTATTTTCTAATCCATCATTTTCGTTTTCTCGGGAGTGACCGTCAATTAGAAATAATTTATCATGTCCATTCTTCGGATGAGAGTCACGTACCAAATCGCGAGATGCAGTTCCATTTATCTTGAGATGGTGTGTTCTTTTAGACAAGGTGAAAAAAAAATTACTGACGGAATTGTCATTTTCGATACCACATTCACCATTCTATATATAGAATGAACTAGAGATGGTTTTAATTACTCTTTAAACCATGAAGGCCCTTGAAAAATTCAGCAGCTGTCAAACAAAGAGGATAGAAGAACGACTCGTAGTGAGCTGCCATCGGCAGCCATGGCCCACTACGGAGCCCGAATAGAGTGGCAAAAGTGCTAGTTAATTTATAATTTTGATACTGAGAAAGGAAGTACACCCAGGGCCAGGGAAAAGGAGAGAATCGAACCCGACCCCACTACAGTACGCGGACTGCTAGCGTTATAGCCTGGTATAAACCACTCGGCCATCGGGCCCTAAATGCCACCCTATATTGTCTATGGTCGTGTTGGTCCATGGTGCTGTTGGTAGGTTTCAGTCTCTACCCTACTATAGACCCTATATATCTTTGCAGAATCGGTGTTAGAATCAATTGGCTTGTTTCACATGACGTACTTCTTCCGACTTTCACTTCTGGTTTTCCTTCGATTAGTGCTCGGTTCCTACGTGGTATTGTTTCAACAGAATAAACGAGAGATGGTTTTAATTGCTCTTTAAACTGTAAAGGCCATGGATAAATTCACCAATTGCCAATGGGTGGTAAAATCAATTGGCTTGTTTCAGGTGACGTATTTCTTACAACTTTCAGTCCTGCATTTCCTTCGATCAATGATCTTCCTCCACGTGACATTGATTCACCAATCGAGGCTCGAGAAATAATTTATTTTCATTCACCATTTCTGTTGACACGACGACTTAAAACATGCCCATTGTGTAGATTAAGTGCAAATCAAAGATTTATTTCTCAATTTTGTGTGAAGAATAAGCTACCTTGTAATTTTATTTCGTAATCTTTTTTTTTTTAATTATCAAGGTGTACATATGAGATCGTGAAAACTTTTCAAGAAACTACAGCACGTGCAGTCTAGAAAGCTCTAGTTAAAAACATGTAGTAGACAAATCTTAATCTTCTATAGAATTACTTTCCCTTTCACATTAAAGGAGATACAACGGGCATGTTTCAGGTTTTTGCTGAAAGAAAATAAATTATTTCTCGAGCTTTGGTGTCATGTTTGCAACAGAGCACTGATCGAAGGTAGAACAGGAATGAATTCTGGTAGGAACACGTCAACTTAAACAAGCCAATACCATTCGAAACCTGAATTAGACAAGCTTAAGGGGGAATAGTACCGAGAATCGGCTTCTCAAGCGAAGGCTTCTCTCAATGTTAATCCTATGGGGAAAAAATAAAAAGTCTGCCACATTTCTCCGGCTGTATTGAATATTTTTACAAACGGTTTTTTTTATATGATACATGCAGTTGATTTGCCGGTCTCTATCTTTTCACTTTTTTGAAATTGGTTAAAATAATTTTTTGATTATTAATAAATCATTTTACAATATGAACTAGTTCGAAATTTGAAAAACTGAAAAGATAGAGACGTAGAACTTTAAATTTCCTTCGCATTTAAAAAAAAAAGTTCGCAATTATTTGCATTTTTAGGGTAGAAAAGTGGCAGCGAAATTATGAAATTTTCAATATCCAGTCTTATCCAGGAAGTAGCGCCCCCTGGGAGTAGAAATTAAGCTCCTCCCCCTAAAGTTAGCTCCTCCCCTTTTAGTTAAAGATGCTGAAACTCAGATAAGATAAGGTACGTGTAGTTCAATTTCAAGAGTCTGCGAATTTTAACTTCTGCTCCGTAAGCTAAAGTTTCAATTCATTGTGTGCTTTTGGACGCCGATTTCGAAAATACAAATGGATTTTTTACTATAGCGTCCAGCTTAAAAGTTAAAAAAAAAAATTAAGTGGCATTGATTCATTCTATTGGATTCTAATTCTTAATTAGTAAAAAAAAATCTTTTTTAATTTCTTCCAAATGATTTATTTGAAAGAGTTTGAAATATGCTTTGGGGACTTGAAGTTCAGAAAAAGGCATTACAAAATGTGAACAATTGCACAAATTTTGACTTGTATATTTTTGTTGAAATATTAATTTAAGTTAAAATCCGAAAAACATGTACTTTTTGAAGTTTTTGTTGTATAATTTACCATTTCTCTCAAAAAGGATTTTTGCATAACGTTTTAAATCTGTTTTGGCATTAGGTAGCAGTATTGGCGTGTTTTATATTAGGTAACTTTTTTCAGTTTTTCATTTTTGATCTTCCGCGATTTTAATTAATGATTCGGCTCCACTCTCAATGCGAGGTCTTGTGTTCTAATATAGTTTAGTTTTAGGCTTGAATGATCGTCGCACTAGAGCTACACGAGTGCTATTGGCGACGGGCTCGTATTTTAGAACCACAGTCAGGTGACGAGCCAGCACCTGAGTAGGCACCCAACGCAACCGTTAAGGGCGACATCGTACGCAGCGTTAGGACTTTGAAGGATATTTAACGTGCACTCCCTTACACGGGGTATTATTCGTCGGACATTTTTTGCTGCACGGGCCGTTTATCGGTCGGCAGCTACTTTTTGGCGATGCCCGGACCCGAACCTGGGACCTTCCGTATGCTTAGCGTGTGCTCAACCGACTGGGCTCCCCAGCCCCTCTAATATAGTTTAGTAAAGTTAGCTTTAAATATCTTCGCACTAGAGCTATATGATGGCTATTGGCGACGGGCGTCGTAGTTTACAACAGCGGTCAAGTAACGAGTCGACATCAGGGTATGCACCCAATGCAACTGTTCAAGGAGCCATAGTACGCAGTGTTGGGACTAATAAGAATATTTAGCGTGCATTCCCAATGCAAGGGGTATTATTCGTCGGACATTTTTCTTCACGGACGATTTATAGGTCGGCGGTTGATTTGGCGATGCCCGGACCGAACCTGGGACCTTTCACATTTAAGGCAAAAAAAATGCCTTAACCGACTGATCTGTTCTGTCTTCTTTATGTGCATCATTTTCTTATTCCTGTAATTTATTAAACCTTTATCGCTGCATACTCGGCATACCGAATATCCCGTATAAATCCCAACCAGTAGTTTCCGCGTTCGAATCCCGGTTGGTAAGCGCATGGATGATTGACTTGTCAATACAATGTTAGGTTAGGTAAGGTTTGAATTATCGTCGCACTAGAGCTACACGAGGGCTATTGGAGAACGGGCATCGTATTTTGGAACCACAGTCAGGTGACGAGCCATCACTTGAATAGGCACCCAACGCAACCGCTAAGGGCGACATCGTACTCAGCGTTCAATACAATGTTATTGTCTACATGTTGGTCTTAATTTGTGTAAAAAGATGTCCATCCTCTCCGGACGCTCTGGTAACATTCTTCCATAGGATATCCATGATCACAACAACAGCATTAAACCTTATTAGTTTCAATTAGATTAAATTTTCAATAACTCCTAGAAGATAGCTAATTGTTCGAGGTAGCATCCTTCAAATCCAGATTGCCGAATTATTTTCAAAGAAAATTGCAATTTGGTTGTTTTAGATTATATAAGTTTCCAGTTTTCATTTTTGTCCATCGTGATTTTATTGGTTGTTTCAATTTTACTCTAAATGCTCGATAAAAATCGCAGATATTTAGTAATGGGAATTTATTCTAAAGTGTCTTCAATTTTGAGTTTGAAACAAGCATGAGAGGATTCACTAAAGAAACCACGTTATTGGCGCAAATAGTTCATTTGTTGCTGTACAAATTATACAAGTTTCGGCTCGTCTTCTTCAGAAAAACACTACACAACTATAATAGTGCCTCTTTTAAAAAAAAGATTTTACTTTTTTTTAAAAACTTCATTTTATTTAAGGGGTCATAGGAGTCTTAAAAATGTGCAAAGCAAAGTTTGATCTTTCATGTAATTTTTTAACTACTCAATATATAAGTATATTTTTTTTATATGTAATTCTACAAGATTTATTTATTATAAAACAAATTTTAAAATTTATGAAACTTTAGCCAAAACTAAAATAAATGATATTAAACATAAAGCTATTTGAACACATTGTGATTAGGCTTGCGCGGCAAATTGTGAGGTCAAAATTGAAGACATGACCAAGAAAATGACTTTATATTGTACAAATACGTACAAACAAAGACTTATACCTAAATTCTCAGCTCAATTTTAATTAGAAATTATTTTAAGAACTTTTTTCGAAAAAAAATTATAAAAATTTTAAAATTTTGATTTAAAAATTTTTTAAAATAATTTCTAATTAAAATTGGGCTGAGAATTTAGGTATAAGTCTTTGTTTGTACATATTTGTACAATATAAAGTCATTTTCTTGGTCATGTCTTCAATTTTGACCTCACAATTTGCCGCGCAAGCCTAATCACAATGTGTTCAAATAGCTTTATGTCTAATATCATTTATTTTAGTTTTGGCTAAAGTTTCATAAATTTTAAAATTTGTTTCATATTAAATAAATCTTGTAGAATTACGTATAAAAAATTATACTTATATATTGAGTAGTTAAAAAAATTACATGAAAGATCAAACTATGCTTTGTAGTTCCTTCTTTGCACATTTTTAAGACTCCTGTGACCCCTTAAGACAGTTTTTCTTTGCAAAATTGGAAATTTTTTAAACGTTACGTCTCGATCCTCATGTTGGCGCATACCCTTCCCTCCCCCTCTGAGCGTGGCGCTATTCAGGTGTTGGCTCGTCACTTGACTGTGGTTCTAAAATACGACGCCCGTCGCCAATAGCCCTCGTGTAGCTCTAGTGCGACGATAATTCAAACCTAACCTAACCTGAGCGTGCCGTAATTTATGTACGTCCCCTTATCGAAAAATTTAATATTTTGAAGCATATTCAATATATTTACTTTCAATGATCTTTCAATATTACTTTTATGATGTGGTTTTTTAATCTATCAATAACATTTGTTATAATTTTCAAAAAAGGATACGAATGAATTTTAAAAAATACAGTTTTGTCAAACATATAATTTTTTTTGTTCTGAAAATAATCGTATGATAATTTATGTAAATATATACATCGTAATAAAATGTAAGTTTTTAAAGAAAATTGTGTGGAATATTTTTGAGAAGAAAAAATAAGGCATTAAAGTGTTCTTCGATTCCAAGCACCACAAACAACCATTTCACCGATCAAACTGAACCGATTCCAAACACCACTATACAATTTCGATTAAGGGGGTATGGGACACTTTCAACTTTTTTTTTTAATATTGCAGATATCAATATAATTTTTTTCCATAAATGTATACTAATTATACTTACACTTTTAGATAGTCAAAGGTTTTAAATTATTATTTATTTTTTTAAAAAATAAAATGTGTCAAAAAGTGATGTCTCTTATTTTTGTTATAAGTCAAAAACTTATTTATTGGCTAACAAATATTTAGCATTTTCATAAACAGAAAAATGTATTTAACAAACTGTCTTTACCGATTTCTCTTATTTGAAATAGTTTTTTTTTAATTATTGAAGTTTTTTTAATAATTTCACAGGTTCACTTTTTTTATAAAAACTAATAAATAAAAAAACAAGCTATTTACAACTAATCCCTAAAGACAAATTAAAGATTTATGTTTGAAAAATATGAGTGGAAAATTTTGACACTCTAAGGGCAGTAGATTTTGAGTTATATCAATTTAAAGTCAAAAAATCATCGAAAACACGATCAAGGAGAAAAACAGCTTTGAAATTTATCCCTTTCCTTACTAAAGCGCTCCAAACCGACCGAACAACTAAGGATTCGATAATGTTATTCCTATCTAATATTACGAGGAAGCAAAGATTATAAACGTGGTTGGCCAACACAGGTGTCATGACACAAAAAACTACACATCTCACGTTCTACTGCAGATATAAATAAAAATTTTGTTTTAAGTTATTCTAAAATATTTGTTATTTTTTATGATAATAATAATTTTTTTGAAGATTTTGTGTAGCAAAAAAAAGAAGTGCCATGCAAGTGCATATTTCATTAAGGGGTCATAGGAGTCTTAAAAATGTGCAAAGAGGGTACTACAAAGTATAGTTTGATCCTTCATGTAATTTTTTAACTACTCAATATATAAGTATAATTTTTTAATATGTAATTCTATAAGATTTATTTAATATAAAACAAATTTTAAAATTTATGAAACTTTAGTCAAAACTAAAATAAATTATATTAAACATAAAGCTATTTGAACACATTGTGATTAGGCTTGCGCGGCAAATTGTGAGGTCAAAATTGAAAAAAATTACCAGGAAAATGACTTTATATTGTACAAATATGTGCAAACAAAGACTTATACCTAAATTCTCAGCTCAATTTTAATTAGAAATTATTTAAAAATAAAATTTTAAATAAAAATTTAAAATTTGTTATTAATTTTTTTAGAAAAAAGTTCTTAAAATAATTTCTAATTAAAATTGAGCTGAGAATTTAGGTATAAGTCTTTGTTTGCACATATTTGTACAATATAAAGTCATTTTCCTGGTAATTTTTTCAATTTTGACCTCACAATTTGCCGCGCAAGCCTAATCACAATGTGTTCAAATAGCTTTATGCTTAATATCATTTATTTTAGTTTTGGCTAAAGTTTCATAAATTTTAAAATTTGTTTTATATTAAATAAATATTGTAGAATTACATTAAAAAATTCTACTTATATATTGAGTAGTTAAAAAATTACATGAAGGATCAAACTATGCTTTGTAGTACCTTCTTTGCACATTTTTAAGACTCCTATGATCCCTTAGAGCATCAAATAAACCAAGATTAGTATAAAATAAATTCTTCTCGCAGGTATAGCTGTAAACAAGTTGACCTGCAAACCCAGAGATCCGATGCCAGGATCGAATATAATCCTTCTATAAATCATAATATCAATCAAATATCTACCGTATAGAGAGGGTTTGTGCACATTAAATCCATTGCGGTGCAATGTTTCATAGTCTTGCACAATATTACGAATTGGTTCCCAGTCAGATACAAGCATCGTCTTTCTGACGGCATTTTAAAATTACGAGGCACGTCGAAAAAATTACACAGATAGATATAACACAATGTTTAAATAACTTCTAATATAAATTCTAAAACCGCGTGCAGTCGAACTTCAATTATCCGAAGCATGAATGATTATTCGAATGTCGGAAAAAAAGTTGCACCCGACCCACCTGGTAATGTTTGTCTTTGTTGGATGTCATACCTGATAATATTTTTGTACCAACCAAAAAATTACTAGGCATGACATCCAGCAGAGATTACAAAAATAGGTAGGCAGGTATAAATGTTTATGGTGTCACATAATAAACTTTTGTACCAACTGTAACTGCTTCCCCTTTTTGTAGTCACCTGTTATTTATGCAAATTTTCTTTTTTTAATGCGTATAGTATAGTGTAGTAACTGTTTGTATATTTATCAATCACTTCTAAAAGAAACCTACAAATTTTAACATAAATTGAAAAAAAAATTACAAAAGCTTGTAACTCAACTTGCCAAACGATACTTTATAGCTTGGATTTGATTGGGCTGATTACGACCGAAACTAGAATTTACGTGGGGAGTTTAAAGATCAGGCGTAGCTTTCGTGCGACGTTATTCAAATAACCTGCAAAGTGAGTCATCCCGTCTTCTCATAGGGAAAATGGTTGGTTGGTACATGTATTTCCGGGTTGTGTGCTTGATCAGATACCCACCTATAAACCTCGTCAAGTAAGACAGACATAGACAGATTTTTTACTGGCACACAGATAGAGAGGAATTGCACCCAGGGCGACGGCGGGAATTTCTCGAAGGAGGTGTGAGATACGTTGACAAGGGGAGGAGCTTAGGAAAGGTAGTTTAAAACTGACCAATCAGCTATTTATAGAAGGATTGAAAAATAAGATGAAAACGTCAATCAATGAATTAAGCATTTTGATTTGCTAGTTTCCGAATTCTCTGAACCTCCCTCTATAGCAGTTCCGATATCTTCACCAGATGTCGCCCTCGGCCACAATGAGTTGCCTGCTCGGTATGATCCCGCCTTAAGCAAGTTAGACACACTACAACGTGTTTCAAAAGAAAAGAAACAATTGTTCATCTCAATAGCCACAACTTATACCTCCCAAATTAAAAACCGCTTAAACTCGCGTTATGTGTCTCGGTGAAACCTTGAATATGTACCTTCCACCTGCCTCAGTTAAAAACCACAATTGCGCCTTTGATTTCCATCATTGCTTGAACAACGCAAACATAGAAATCTACGCCTAGCTTGGCAACAGGAATGGCTTGGATAAAGACACTCAAAGATGGATTCAATAGTATGACAAACTTTTAACTGATATAAAAGTCACAGACGCAGTTACTTAGGTTATTGGCGACATAGGTAAATGTGATTTAAATTCAATTACATAATACTTTCAAGTGTGAATTATATTAACAATAATTTTTAGCACTTTTTTTATACAAAAAATTTAATATCTCAAAAAGTTGATCGGTTAAGAACAGATTTCATATATATAATCAGCGATCCTCATATAACTAAAATCAGTTATAAAATCCTTTAAAAAAAGGGGGGGGCTGGGCAGCACAGCGGTAAGGCGCTACGCTTGCATGCTAAAGGTTCCAAGCTCAGGTCCAGGCATTGCCAGATTGCCACAATAACTGCCAACCTATGAACAGTCTGTGCAACTAAAGAGCCGATGAACGTACGATGTCGCTTTTAACAAAACTGTGTTGCCTTCTCAGGGGGTCGGCTCGTCACTTGATTGTGGTATTGATTCTAAATTACGACCAGCAGCCTTCTTTCACATCTAGTACGACGATGATTAAACCTTAATGCCTAGGTAAAGTAAAAGAAACGTAGCCTTATATCATTTTTCTCAAATATACAGAGTGGTTATAAAATAACGCTTGCTATTCGGAGTGGTCTGCTTTAATGAATAATCCAAATGCATCAAAAATTGAGACACTTACTAATCAAGAAGGAGTAAAAAGAATGGAATCCTAAAAAAGATAGAATCCTAAAAAATAATCATAAAAAAAAAGAATAATCACAAAAACAAACTCGTCGCTTGACCAGGGTTCTAAATTGCGAGGCGTCGTCAATTATGGCCAATTGCGGCCAACACAGCTAATTACGCCTCGTAATTTTGAACCCTGGTCAAGAGACGAGTTTGGTTTTTTATGACTCCAATCTTTTCCCCCTTTCTTGATAAGTAAGTGTCTCAAAGTTTTTTGCATTTGGATTATTCATTAAAGCTACAGACCACTCCGAAAAGCGAGCGTTATTTTATTATCACCCTGTATATATTTGAATTTTATTTAAATAATACTCAACCAACATAACACCAGTTATGGCTTTGTCATTCCAACAAGGCAATATGCATGGATTTTTCTGCAATGTCCAAGGCCAGCGACCCATTTTCCTGGAAAAACGTTCTTCTTGGCCGGGACTTGTTAATAATTGTCCACTCTTTTCCAGAATACAATAGTTATATAATCACGGTTTGTATGGTAAAAAAAAAGGTGGATTCGAACGTAGAACTTTTTTTTTCTTCTGTAAATCGTATTTTAAAGATATAGCGAGTTATTTTTGTAAAGTGGAGGGCGTTACATTCAAGAGAAATTGGGAATTGTGATTCTAAGAACTTCTATTCTGTTATGTATAGAACTGTTAACTGCTAAACCTGTTTGTAGAAGTACCAAACACGAACTGTGTAGCTAAAAGTTGTTTTTACGATTTTAAATATGGAGTAGTATTACCTTTGTAGAAATATGTAGTATATGGGTCATTCTCAAAAAATGTTACAAATGCTGTCCCACAGCTTTCATTGCTTGTAGTATTTTTAATTTTATTGTTACGGAATTTTCACTTGAACTGCATAAAAGAACGCACTTTTAAGTTATTGTACCCATATTTTAAAAGTACAAAAATACTAAAACAAAAGTTGGAGACTTCATTTAAAGGAGCATAGTCGGTAAATTTCACATATTCCATGACCAAAAATTAAAGAACAAGAGAAGATAATTATAACTTAAAATAAATATTTCTTAATTATTGATGCTTATGATGATTAAGAAGCATCTTAGCTATCAAATAAGCCTTTTACCACTTCTTAATTACAAAAAAGTTTTGTTTTGTAGCTTAATATATGGTGTCCCACAGAATCGAAGAATTTTCGTTTGTCAACTCTGTTACCAAATTTCACGACAAAAAATGCAAAAAATTTAAGTTTTTTGCTGAAACAAGTACCACCATAGACACTTATTTCTGAAATGCATGACAATTTTCTCTTAAAATTTTAGTTTATGAAGGAAAAATATAAAAGTTTTAAAAATTAATGAGAGTGTGATTATTCAATGACTACTTTGTTACCGTATTTTTATTAAACTGGAGCCTATTTAAGAATAAAGTTATAGTACAGTTTAAAGCCCTTGAGAAACTGATAACGATGAGCTAAAAACAAATTTTAAATTAGATAAACTTCATGGCAAAAAGCGATGTTAAAGTTTAAAATGTCCACTCTGTTACTGTCCACTCTGTTACCTTAGAAAAAGAAGCTAACTCTTTGATGAGCGCAGTGCCCCCAATTCTTAACTACGAACTAATATGACATAAAAGTTGTGATTGTTGCTTGACATATACAGAATTTTAGATGACATGGGTACTTATTCGCAACTATCAACAATTGCGGGTCAAATATTATTGAATATTTGATTAAACAGAGGAATTTTTAATCATATAGCATTTTTTTAAACATTGTCGGAGTCTACAATTATTACGATCACTTCTCTTAATCATAATTTCTAAGACACGTAATCACACAACACAGACAAATTTTTCTTTTTTAGTAGTATGAAACGCGCGCGAATTAAAATTTGTTTTTGGCTGATCATATTTGCTGTTCGGTTTAATTGATTTTTGTTTTAAAACTCTTTCGCTGCATCGGTTTTTGTCACCGCGTTACACGTAGTAGACATACTATTATTGGATCTTAAGTTATTGATGCTTTTAGTGACTATTCACAGTGAAGTATTGATATGCAAAACAGATGCTTTTCATTTCTTTTGATAGATAAGAAAGCCTGCGCAGACAAACGAATCGAGCTGGTAGTTAAGAATTCGGTTCATAATAATGATGCGAAAGTAACATAAATTAGCTATGAAAAGCAGAGTAATTAATATTACTTAAACTAAGGCATGTTTATTGCTTATGACGAATTCATTTTAACTTAACAACTAAATGCAATGAAAACATTTTGATGTATTTAATCCTTAATGTAAAATTAATTTAGCATTTCGCAGAAAATATTTAGTGAAATTTATATCTTGGTAACAACGAAATCATTTATTGTAAAATGAGGAAAAAATCGTCTGTCCATTCAGAACTTTTTAAAAAGTAGCCGAATATATTTAGTTCTATCAAAAGAAGAAATAATTAATTTTAAAAAAAGTAAAGCTATAATATTATTTTTTGGAAACACTAAAAATAATATAATTTTATATTATTAATTAAATAAGAATATAGTTATTAACACAGGTTTCAATGAAGCGATTCCTTTTGTATAAAAAAAATAAAAAAATCGTTTGCTATTTCCAATTGTCACTGCCGCATTTTCTTTTCATCGAATGAAAAACAAAAATATGAAATTTACGTAAATATTTCGTATGTAAATTTCGACCTCAACCTAAACTACTCCAACTACATTTGTTTAAAAAACTAAACCAATTAATTCCATCTTGCAAAGGATCCCGCTGCAAAGAACCAAGCAATAAGAAGCGTTGTCGTTAAACGTAGTTCAAACTAAGAAATCAGGAGCGCTGCTATCTTCGAAAATATTTTACTGAACAAAATTTATGTTTGAGAGCAATTCGAGTGTGGTGTCTATACGTATATTTTATCACGTCCGTTTCAAAACTCTCGGTATAATAGCATTGCGGTAAGTGAAAAGTTTGAATTAAAGCATAAATTATTAAAAAAAATATACAGGTTTTATGTAGTTTCAATAGATAGGTGAATTCTTAATTCAATAGTAACAATTATTTTGAATAAAATCGAACTTTATTTTTTTAACATTGGAAGTTGGAATTGTAACATTTTTTGAGAATGACCCATATATTTGAAGCATACACGGGAAGAAGCGATTGATTCATTAGGCGAACGCCCGCAATTGCCTGCTTGGCGGCCGAAAACCGGTTTCCCTCTTTCTTTTTCGCATGGTCCAAGCGTCGAGATCGCCAATCGCGTGAATCATGTTAGCTAGGAACCGCAGAAATAGTAGGGTAAGGTGGGGTAAGTGGGCCACCTTTTTGGCATAATTCGACTTTAGACCCTCATACCACTGGATATAATCGGCCGAACAACTTATTTTTTTTTTGTGGTCCATTCTCTCGTATGTTATTACTGTACCCATGGCAATCTTAAAACAAATTGGCAAATAATAAATTTAAAAAATACTTTTTTCTTTTTGGTCATCCGAGTGGCCCACTTACCCCACAAGGTGGGGTAAGTGGGCCACCCTCCTAATATATTTTTACACATAAATATTAGAGATATGGTGGGGTAAGTGGGATAATCTACATGATATTTTGAGTGTTTGAAACAAAAAATTAATGATGTATCTTCAATAGTTCCCCAATAGCAACTTTTCTGGCATGCAAGCTTACTAAAAGAAAAAATTCGTTAATTTTCATCTTGGTCATTTTTGCATGTAGTGTAAAAAAAATTTTAGGGCTACAGATTTTAAACTGGCCTATGTCAATGAATAGGACTATGAATAGTGAATATGACTTACCCTATGAATTAGTGAATATGACTTTTTTTAAGTATATTAAAGAGTTTGGGGCAAGTGAGCCACCCCTGGCCCACTTACCCCGCCATTGTGGTGGCCCACTTACCCCAAACGCGGGGCAAGTGGGCCACCCTAATTTTCTTTTAACCTTATCAACATCACAAGTACATGACACTACAAAAAGATACTACGTTTTATACACTTTCGAATTATATAACATTTTGTTTTGTATCATGAACCGTTTGGAAATAAATAAAAAAATAGTATGATGGCGTGAATTACGAAAAGATGCAATTTTAAAAAATTTCACAAAAAGGATTGTACAGCTGTGGAAATAAAAAAGTACCCACTTGAGGTTATTTCATCCATTATTCATCGTATAGAATCGGACCTTTTTGAGAATGTGTACAATTAACATTCTGAGTTAATTGCACGATATAAAATTTGCATAAGGGGCCGTCTTCATATTAAAAATATTACGATCTTTGAAATTTCCAATTGCAACACCCAATTTTAATAACTTAGAAATGTTAAGCACTCTTGAAAACCCTTAAATCTAAGTTTTTGTTACATTTGAATGAATATTTGACGAGTTATTCAATCGAATCACTTGTTGACCTTTTGGGGACCAACTCTAAAATGGCAAGCAAGCATGTATGCAAAGCCGTCTGTATTTATCAATTACACACGCAATCTTATACACAGTCCCCTAAAGGGTAATTAAAAAGTATTTTGTGATTTACTCATCAAATTATGAATAAAAATTTTTTTAAATTGGGATTTAGCTTAAACTTAATGTCTTAAATTTATTTCTTTAAAAATATTAAGGGGTTTCTATTCATATTTTTTTAAAAAATCAATATAATAATTATTTAAAAATATAAAAATTGTTTTAAATACCCCAATATTGAATGCATTTTGTTTGGGTTATTATAATTTCTTTTCAGAAAAAAATTCGTTTCATTATCTTAATTATTTATAGATCGGGATAGTTTTTTATGTGCAACTCATTTAAGGGGGTATAGGACACAAAATCTTCAAAAAAATCAAAAAAATTATTATTATCATAAAAAATAACACAAATATTTTAGAATAATTTAAAACAAAAATTTTATTTATATCTGCAGTAGAACGTGAGATGTGTAGTTTTTTGTGTCATGACATCTGTGTTGGCCAACCACGTTTGTAATCGTTGCTTCCTCGTAATATTAGATAGGAATAACGTTATCGAATCCTTAGTGGTTCGGTCGGTTTGGAGCGCTTCAGTAAGGAAAGTGATAAACTTCAAAGCTGTTTTTCTCCTTGATCGTGTTTTCGATGATTTTTTGACTTTAAATTGATATAACTCAAAATCTACTGCCCATAGAGTGTCAAAAAATTTTACTCATATTTTTCAAACATATATCTTTAATTTGTCTTTAGGGATTAGTTTTAAGTAGTTTATTTTTTTATTTATTAATTTTTATAAAAAAGTGAACCTGTGAAATTATTAAAAAAAACTTCAATAATTTTTTTAAAGAAAACTATGGCAAATATGAAAAATCGGTAAGGACAGTTTGTTAAATACATTTTTCTGTTTATAAAAATGCTAAATATTTGTTTGCCAATAATTAAGTTTTTGACTTATAACAAAAATAAGAGACATCACTTTTTGACACATTTTTTTTTTAAATAAATAATGATAATTTTAAACCTCTGACTATCTAAAAGTGTAAGTATATTTAGTATACATTTATGGAAAAAAAATTATATTGATATCTGCAATATTAAAGAAAAAAGTTGAAATTGTCCCATACCCCCTTAACATTATGGGACCTAAACTTTGCACGTTTCTAACTCCTCTAATAATGCTTAAAAACTAACAAAATTTGGCATTTCTTATTAACATAGGTCAGAGATTTGAAATATGGATTCAAAAAGGGGTGTTGCTATTGGAAATTTTAAAGTTAGTAACATTTTTAATATGAAGATGGCCCCTTATGCAAATTTTGTGTCATGCAATTAACTCAGAATGTTAATTGTTCACAATATCAAAAAGGTCCGATTCTTTAGGATGAATAACGGAGGAAATAACCTCAAGTGGGTACTTTTTTATTTCCACAGCTGTACCTTGTTACATACTTAAATGAAAATGATGCCATAATGTTTCCTGCATCTATTGGGGTAAATACGTAAAAATATTGTAACAGATTTTTTTTACGTCCATAATTCGGGAAATGCCAGGGGGGGTGGCCCACTTTCCCCAATGGCCCACTTACCCCACCTTACCCTATTAAAGTACTACAGTGGCATATCACGTGACCTACGACACTGACTTCATTGTAGCTCTTCTGGGAGCTCCTTGCGCGTCCCGTCGTTGGCATTAGAGGTCACGTGATCTGCCACTCAATTACTTTAACTGTGATCTCTGTGGTAGGAACTGGTTTTCTTACACAAGTTTAGGGGATCACTCGCTATCATCGCCAAAGCGGCCTGCTAAGGAAACTTCTCTGAAAAATCAATCGGTTATTCCCGTGTACTCTTCATTTATGAATTCGTTTGATAAGAGGAGCTCTAAAAAAGGATATAAATGTTACACAAATTGACTAATACAATTACATAGTATGCGCAAACACCCATGCCTATATGCCCTGACTTTATGACTGTCTGGCTCATCGGCAAACTTTTTTTTAATATCAGTAATCGATTATCCGAATTGATCGATTTGAGTTAGATTCGTTGCACTAGAGCTGGTCTACAACTATTGATAACGAGTTACGCTGATTATTATTATTATTTATTTGGAGAGGGGGGGGGGTAAATTTGCATATGTTGTACACTTTCGTTGTGGGTTACGTTTAACTCTTTCCTTACTGAAGCGCCTGAAAACGCCCGAGCAACTAATGATTCGATAACTGATTCGATAACGTTATTCCTATCAAATATTACGAGGAAGCAAAAATCCTACGTAGAGAAAGTGTTAAGGCATCAAGAACTACGGATCCAATATTGCGATTTCTATGACACGTTACGTGGCAACAAAAACTTACACAGTTATTGATTTAAAAGCTTTCAATGTTTCGTACAGATCTAGGGTAACTGTAATACAACCTTCTACTTACCAATAAACTTATCAATAAAAATGACACGTCACTTGACCAGTCGTATTGACTGTGTTAAAGCTCCTTGTGTGTGGTGGTTGGAAATAAACAACTGGAAACGTTCAACCTATCTTTTGAGTGTAGAATGTATGTGTGTCACCCAGCAGCGATAAATTAAGAGACACGAACCATTAAATTCCACGAAAATTAAGAAATTAATACATCTCAACATTTTACAAGCTTCAAAAGGTAAGATTTTATTATGTTTTTAATAAACTCGCCATTATTTGACTATTATACCCTGTCAAACATATCAGCGGTTTTCCTAAAAACTAATAACTATTTTAAATACTATGTTAGGTCAAAAAAAAAAAACAAATGCTTGAAGTCTTTTTTAAAAAAAATCATGCTCGACTTGTATTATGAAGGGCGTCCCTCATAATCACAAGACCAATTAGTTGTAAATTGACAATTATAGACTATTAGTCAAGTGTGTGAAACCCTGAAACGGGGGAAATTTTACAGCGCGTAGGACGAAAGCAGGGTCAATTATAAAAATGTATTGAACTTGACGAAGCGGAAAAGCTGCCATTAAAACGACGCACAGTGGGCGTACTGTTTTGTCTTCAGATGCGGGCAACAACAAAATAAAAGGATTGGGCAACGTTTTGTTTACTTCCTGATACAGCAAGTCAAGGTAGCGAATCTGAATCACTTTCCTCGCTTATTAATATACAATAACCGTTAGATTATTATTTTTATGCTGCGACTCTGCTAACCATAAATGGACGGCCAAGGATCTGCTGCGAGACAATGTTGATTATGAATCGGTAAACGTCAACGCATGGGTCACGTCCTTAGGGTAGCTTTCCTCCCCGCTTTTTCCTTTGAACATGAAGTAAGAGAAGATGCGTGAGGGGAAATCTCCAATGATGACTTAGACCCATATTTTGTATTTAGTGGTATGAAGGACACCTGGCGCACGATGTCGATTGTCAGGTGGTTGGTTCTGGACTGGTTGTAATAATAAAGCGTAATGAAACATTCAGGGTTGTTTAGTCAGGTGCTGCCAAAACCGTGTTAATGAAGATAACTTGAAAATGACGTAAAATTGTTCATTTTACCCGTATTACATTTTAGCGACGTCAGCTATTGCTGTTTCTTGGGACGTTAGAATTGATTATGCTTCTAAAAATAAATTTGTGTCTGAAAAAGTCTGGATTACTTCATTGCAATAAAAATTTATTTTTTATGAATTGTACACTGCTATTTCAATGGACGAGTCTTTATACTGTTCACAACTATTACTTTAAATAAATCGGTAAGGGTAATTAAAGATATAAGCTAGGACATAGGTTGATCCAGGACCTGATCTTCCAAAAAGACCGTTATGCCCGCTCTCCTAAATTTCAGTTTATTTTTTCCTGAATGTTTGTAGTGGAACTCCCCACTCCCCCAATTTCAGTAAATTGTATAATTTTTTTATGCCTCGATTTCATTTAAGATGATTATCTTATGAATTGGCTTACGGTGATTGATCCGACCAGTGTAATAAGGAAGATGATTAGAACATGCATAACACATTTCGTAAGCCCCTTTCTATGTCTGTTGTGCCTAAATATATTTTTGTCTAGATCAGGCCCTGGGTGGGACGAAACTTTGAAGCAATGGGCAGTGAGGATTTTATAACTTGGGTAGCAAGGTAAATACTTAGAATTTTATCAGAAAGCGTTCTTATGATATTTTTAGCTTTTGTGCCTGTGTAGTGTAGGATAGGAGCGATTTTCGCTGAATTTCTTATATGGTTTCGCTAAAAATTGAATTTTGCTTAATTTACTTGTGTTTTAAGTAGCAGAACATTACACAGATCCTACCTGAAACTTAAGTCTAATTGCTCAACGCAAAAATAATTTCGGTAAATTATAAAAAATCTTTTACATAGATGCGACCGCGACCGCAGATAATAAGTGTCCGTTTTCAAAACCTCATGAGTTAGTAATCGGTTTTTCATCTTCCAATAATCATCCTTGTGTCCTTCATTCAAACCTCTACGCTTCAAACCAACAATCAAACATTACCTAGAAGAGGTAATCTTTGCACCCAGCCACCCAATCTTCTCCGTTTCTATAGGTGTAATTTTCTTTTTCAGATTATTATGCAACCTACCTCGCTAAATGTATGGGGTTCAGCGACCGTGGCAATCGGAACACAAACTATTTATTCTCAGCTAAAACCGACATCACCGAAAATCTGACTCATCTTTTGCGGTTTTATAATACAGATAACGATTTGGATGGGGCTCACGAGTTTATAAGCCGATCCTACTTTCATCACCTGTGGGTTGGTGGTGATTTAGCCATCAGCAGGATAAATAATTTTGAATTGTAAGTTATATTAATTACTAACTGTACAAGTGGAAGAGTTTCCCTGCCACAGCTCCGGATTCGAATCTATTGAACATTGCTTACCAGCAGTTTTATTTATCCCTCCAGTGGATATTGGCTGGGGAGCCCAGTCGGTTAGGCACTCGCCCAGCATGCGAAAGGTCCCAGGTTCGGGTCCGGGCATCGCCAAAATAACTGCCGACCTATAAACGGACCGTGCAGCCAAAAATGTCCGATTAATAATACCCCGTGTAAAGGAGTGCACGTTACATATCCTTCAAAGTCCTAACGCTGCGTACTATGCCGCCCTGAACGGTTGCGTTAGGTGCCTATACTATACAGGTGTCAGTTCGTCACTTGACTGTGGTTCTAAAATACGACGCCCGTCGCCAAGAGCCCTCGTGTAGCTCTAGTGCGACTATAATTCAAACCAAACCTCCAGTGGATAGATAAAATGATGATCAAGCGTGATTGGGAACTAAGCAATTTGGATATCGCATCAGTCGACCAACTGACAAGAACTTCTTTTGACACAGCAGGCCTTGGCTCTCTTGTGTTACTGTGCCACTAAGTTTATTTTAAAAACACCATCCGATTTTTCACATTGACTATCCTATCTTATTTTTTCTGTTTGTTTTATGTTATTCTTAAGGGGGTCTGGCACCTCCATAGAAGCCCATGTTAAATTGTCCAACTTTGGGGGCATCTCAAGAATTAACTAATTAATATATCCATTTCAAATTTTCACAGTTTCACCTATAGACATTTTTAAGTATTTTAACACAAGATTATTTTGAAAAACTAAAAACTAGATTAAATATAAATTTTTTCAAATAGTGTTGAAGAATGTCAATATTTTTAACCTAAAATATTTTTTTTTTTAAAAGTAACAACTTTAGAGACTATTCCCTGCGTTAAAATGTTTAAATATACTTGTGAATTACACATAAAAAAATTCAAGTATTTAAATGAATAACATTTTTAGTTATGTGCCCCCAAACATTCACATGATTCAAAAATTGTAAAACCAAGAAAAACCAATTTAAAGTTTTTATTGTTAACTCATTTCCTTACGAAGGATTTTTGCTTCCTCGTAATATTTGATTGGAATAACATTATCAAATCCTTAGTCGTTCGGCCGTTCTGGGCAGTTTCACTAAAGAAAGGGTAAAATAAAATTGCCTTTAATGTCAAAAATATTTTTCCAATCGTCTTAAAACTTTGTGACATTATTAATAAAGGTTGATATAGTATTTTAAGCCACTAATTTTTTTTTTTAATTTTTTCAATGATTTTGGGGTGCCAGACCCCCTTAAAGTTCAATCAGGTGCTGAGGAGCCCAATCGGTAAGGCGCTTGCCTTGTATGAGAAAAGTCCCTGGTTCAAAATAATCCCTAAATAACTTCTAATCCAGAAACAGTCTGTGCAGTTATTAACTTTGAAGAATAATATCCCGTGAAGCGTCGGGTGGTCAGCTCATCACTACTTGACTGCAGCTCTAAATTATGACTCCCGTCTTTAATAGCCATCGTGTAGCTGTAGTGGGAGAATAATTCAACTCGAAGTTCAACAAAATATTTAATACTATAAAATTGTATCTCTATCAAGAAGCGAATGATAAAAAAACACATATTATTTGATCCTTTTTGGAGTAGAGCAGGAAATTTGCCTCGATACATAAGAAAATTCTGTTCACAATTTCACCACCTTATAGGATAATGTCTTCTGTTCTGACAAGGGACGTGATTTCAAAATTTTAATAAAATCACCAAATTTAAAATTAATTTTTTAAAGAATTCTCAAGTATCACAACACTTTGCTATGGTGTGCAAAAGTTATGTCTGGTTAATTACTGAGTAAAAATTTTCGATCTTCTCTGTCAAAATAATTGCTTATCTTTTAAAAATATTTGATCTTTATAGTGAAGGCTCTCCCAGTAGTCTGGGGAGCCCAGTCGGGTGGCACTCGCCTAGCATGCAGAAGGTCCCAGGTTCGGGTCCGGGCATCGCCAAAATAACTGCCGACCTATAAACGGCCCGTGCAATCAAAAATGACCAACGAATAATACCTCGAGTGGAGTGAGTGCATGTTAAATATGCTCCAAAGTCCCAACGCTTTGTACGATGTCGCCCTTAATTGTTGCGATGGGTGCCTACTCTGGTGTCGACTCTTCACTTGACTGTGGTTATAAATTATGACGTCGGTCGCCAATAGTTCTCGTGTAGCTCAAGTGCGACGATAATTCAAGAATTAAACTAAAAGAATTCTCAAGTGTCACAGCACTTTACTATAGTGTGCAAAAGTTTCTGGTTAATTATTGTGCAAAATTTTTCGATCTTCTCAATAAAAATATAAGTAACTGCTTATCTTTTACAAATACTTGATCTTAATTATAGTGAAGGCTCTCCCAGTATCCGCAGCAAACAAACTGGGAATTTGTTCAATAGTGGATTCTTCATTTATGCCAGCTTAATACAGAACCTTACTGCTTTTTATAAGTGGCCATCAGGTTTTTCGTGGCGTGAGATCCTTCTCGATGTCCCTCGATGATGAATCTCGTTGAGTCAGTCATAGGCCAAAGATGAGTCAGGGAATATGCGACATATTTTTTGAGCTTGTCTTCGTTGTGTACTTTGTGGGGATTATACTACTTTACGGTGTAAGTTGAAGTTTTAAAAGAGGTGCACTTTTGGGGTGTAATGCCACTTACTACTGTTGGTAATCTCTTTATGATTAAGAAGATTGATAAAGAAAATGTCAACTGTCGGGTCGTGTTTCGTCAGTTTTTTGGGTCATGCCCTTCTTTGGATGAAATATTTTATTCTATTACGGGGAGGTCGGGAGGTATATAATAGTTTTGGAGTATAAGGACAAAAGATTTTTTGGATCTTAAAAATACCTGTGATTGCAATCCTTTAAAAAAATAAATTAATTGATCAGATTTGTAGATTTAGAAAACAAGTTTTACGAGAAATTCATAATACAACTTTTAAAAAAAGCCGATTGTTTAATTGATGGTAAATATCTCCATAACCAAATTAACCTTTTCAGTCCCCATGACAATTTGGCATCATTTTAGAACTTTTTTTCTGATCGTCTATTTATGATACCAAAAAGCACATCATTCGATTTTTCAAACTTTTTTCTGCTAGAAAATACTTTTTATTAATCCTAATAGATGTCAGCCTTATTATTATTTTTTAAAAATATGATCAGAAACATGATGATGCCAAATGACATCACTGGGACTGAAAGGGTTAATCAATAATATTTTCGAAAATCAATCAATATTTCAATCAAATTATAGTATTTTTTAAAGTATAAAAATATGGGTTGTTAATACTTTGATAGTAACATAATTGCTTTTGAAAACCACCCATTAAGTGTTTCCTCTTTAAGTAATTCTTATAAATAGAATACATAATTATAAAACTCCTAACTGGATAATTCACAATCAATCATAATCTTACTTTTATTTAACAGATTAAATCATTATGCAACGCAATTTGTCTCTAGTCTTATATTACAGTTACAATAATCCAATAATTGCCGCGATTAGTAAATGTTTCTTAAACACCTTAACAACCAGCATAGCATATTCATTGCCCCGTAACAAGTTTTACCATAATAATCTGCCTCCATTTAGTCAAGGTTGATAGTTAAAAACAAAACGTAAACTAAATCGACGTTCATGGTTGCGTCAACTACATGATCGTCAGTGTCCATGGTTTTGAACTTGACGTTGAAGAAGTAAGAGTTAAACGGTAATTTAAAAGAACAGCTGGTGTTTTTAAAAACGAATTATTTGTAACATGTAAAGTTGATTGAAACTCGATTGTGCTTTTTTTTTGCAATGATAAAATAAAGAGCTTTTTTTTTAAATAGTGTACCTTTTCTTGTACCTTACGGGGTGCCCAGTCGGTAAAGAGCCTTAAATGCGAAGGTCCCAGGTACGGGCCCGGTCATTGTCAAAGTAACTGGCGACCTACTAGCTGCATGTGCAGCCAAAAAGTTGACGAATAATAGCCTCATATTTAACTTGCATTCTCTTTAGATGGACTAAGTCCCGACGCCGTGTTTAGTCTTGTGTCAACTAGTTTCGTTAGTTTCGGCTCCTGCTATTCACTTGATTGTGGTTCGAAATTACGACGCCAATTGACAAACGCCCTTGTGTAGGTGGCTTTAGTGACAAGTTAATTCAACTCTAACACCTTCGAATAAATGTTCTTTCATCTTTGAAAAGTATGTTTATTAAAAAAAATAATGTTTTTTTATAGAATTTGGTGGGGCGTTGGACAAAAAAAAAATTTTAAAACTTATTCTAAATTTGAATTGTTGTTGCAAGGTAGGGAGAAAATGATTTTGGAGTTTGTAAAAACATGCGGCAACCGGATTTTCTCAAAATAGAAAGCAGTCAAAAATAAAAGATAGCATTTATCTTGTTCAACATCCCGTTGACGGGCCTCCCAACTAAATAAAATAACCATTTAATTTTGAACCAAATCATTACTTTGACAAATGAAGAGCTTAGTGGAAGAACATGCTAAGTGACATTTTTGAGAAAAAAATTAGATTTTCGTATTTTTACCATATTACTAACTTCTTTAAAGGTAACAAGTTTCCGGTTTTTATAAACTTTATGTTTAGCACATTTTTTACGCTTTACAAGTTCCATTTTCAACAGATCTGAGTGCAAACGAAAAACTTTGAATATTTTCTCGTTTTTACCTTTTTGTCACTTAGCACGTTCTCCTACTAAAAGCTCTTCAAATGTGTTTCAATACAGCTTCGACTACTATATTTTTAAATCAAACAGGTAAATAAAAATCAAACTGAAATTTCATTGCCGCGCTGACCCTGGCGCTCTCGCTGTTGCATGGCCAACCGCGCACGTGAATCAAGGCCAAGGACGACCAAAACGTGCTATTTCAGCGTCCAAACGCAAATACGACGTTCAAAAACTGCGTGCATCCGAACGCTCTTTCATTCTAATAGGCGAGGCATTGGCCTTCGTCACCCAAATCCGACATTATCTGAATCCGTATTATTATTATAGTTTTATTGTTATTTGACGACTTTTAAGGCTAAGTTTTGGATGCAATAATAGGGGATCGTATGTGTTTACTTTTTGGGTTCGTTATCGGCTTAGGGGGGATGAGAGTAATCATCTTATCTTGCGTTTTGATGGATAAAGTAAATGCGAATTTATTATTGTGGTGTTCTGAGTTATTAAATTACAGTAGAGTCCCGTTTATCCGAATCCCGGTTATCCGAAAATCGGTTTATCAAAAAAATAAATCCTAGCCATTCGATTAAAATAAGAAATGTATACCGCGTAAATAAATACGCACTTACAAAGTTGGATTTATTTCTCAAAATATGCAGTTTTTTTTTTTGTTTTTTTTTTTTTGCTCAATTTTGGTCCCGTACCTTTCGGGTAGGTTTGGACCTACTGTAATATTATTTTGACTCTTACAAACGTCATCCACTCGTATAACTTGGCTATAGTGCCTGGCAAAAAAAAAAATCGGTGCGAAGTAATTTAATTAAACCAAATCATTCATATACTAGAGTCAATTGTGCAGACTTAAAACATATAGGAAGTTTTACTTTTTATAGTTTTTTTTATTTTACTGAACATCGGTTTTCAAATAAATTAAAATAGCTACTTTTTTCTAAAATAGATTCTATGCGTTTTATGTTTTTGTTTTTCGGGAATAATTTTATTTTTAAATACGCGTTTAATATCATGCTTTAAAAGTTTTATTATTTTGAACTGCAGTAAAGTCTTTATAATGATAGTGTCGATAATAACGAACAGTTTTGATCAATAGTTTTATTTTTCTAGGTTTTGTGAATCCTAAAAAAATCCATGAGAATGAAAGGCTTATAACCGGATATTTAAGTAACAGTCGTTGGTTTGCAACTTTATTTATAAAAAGGTTAATTAAATTCCTCTGCTTATGAATGTTTAACAACACATGGCATTTTACTTCCAGCTAATCATATGGATAATTAAAGATGATCTGGTAATAAATATATGCACTAAAACATATTTCCATGTAACGGTATAACAACGTTGCATTGTTTTACATATTTTATGCTAATTTACGTTCTTTGCATCTGCTGGATATGCACCCAAATGCATTTGATCAAAATAAAAGGGTAATTGTTATCTTATTACAGCCACGGGGCATACCCAATGACAATTTACTTCTTGTAATTTTCTATGCCATCTGCCAACAGCGGTCAAAAGGTTGATGTGCCTTATCTAAAAAAAAAACATCCAAAAGTTGCGAAATTCGAATAATTTTCAAACTTTTTTTATTATAATTTTCCACCTGACCTGTCTGTTTTTAGGGGTGCAGATGTTGGGTTAAAATGAATGTGTACAGGGTTCTTTTTCCCCCTCGGCGTTCGTCCTTTTGACATTCATTTGACTCCTTTTTTTTCTTAAAATAAGTAATAAGTACTTTTTTTTTTATTTCTGTTATTGTCGCTTTGGTATGCAAAACTTGCGGTTTTTACAATGCATTGCACCTGACACACCATCTTTAACGTTCTAAGTTCAATTTGTGTTACTATGTGATCTAGAACAATTTCTATTATACTAGAATGGCCACTGATTTATTTGGAAGCAATTTTTATATTTGATGATGTAATTGCGTCAAAATGGGTGTTTTTTCGTTTTAAATGGGAATTTATAAATTGTTTACATTTGATTACTTTCGATAAAACAGATGTCAGTAATGTATTTCTTTGAATGCATTGCTTTAGCTAATTAGTAAGTGACTGGTCAGGAAATGTTGAAAACTGTTTTTTTTTTTTTTTAGATTGTAGTATTTAGTAACTTTCAAACTTTTTGAAAGCTGCAACACATCCGATAGACGCTTCATAATTAAGTTAGACATTTTCTTTACGAAGTGTTTTAGCGAAATTTTTCTATCAATCATGTAAGAAAAGAAGTCCACGATCATTTTTAACGGGGCTGCTTCCTACTGTATCAATATATTTGCAGACTCGGCATATTCCCTAGAACTGAGAGCCTTTTTATTGTGGCACAATCTTGGCATCTCCCGCTACTAACTTTGAGGTTTAGATTATAAGGAATCTGGGCTCTCTGTGAATGATAAAGTATGTCGATATTTAAGTTTGACGTGATATCCCAAGCTAAATACCCAAACCGAATAGGTACTCATGGGATCTTTTACATGCCGCATATTCATTACATGCGTGCCGACGATTTTCCCATCCTGAAAATCTGCGGACCTCAGCCGGGGTTCGAACCCGGAATCTTGGTCTTATGGAGCAGGCCCATAATACCTCACAGACACTGAGCCGGCAGACCAGATATAGTCTTACGAGCTATTTTCATAAACAAATTTTCCCAATAAAAGATTATTTCCATTTTCTGATTCATTTTTTGCAATTTCAAATTTGCGTAGGCAACATTTTCATTTATCTCGCCTCTCCCACGACAATAAAACTAAACACTCCTTTCCTAAACACCTTTTAAATTGAATTATCTATGAAGAAAAAGGCGTATCTCTTTCGAAGAGAAATATCGGCTCTGATATAAGAACGCATACGTACGATTACTTGTAATATAATTATGGAATATTCCGCTCTCTAAGATAATTTATTTTCCCGTAATTATACTCTTTAGTTTCCGAAACGAGAAGATTATTTTTTCTTCCTACGATCTTTGATGCATATTGAAATGCATTTATATCACATTTCGGCAATTTTTCTATCGTAAAACATATATATTGAATTTCTAACAGCATAAACGTGACGTTCGTCGGATGTAAAAGCTACAAAGGGCGTTTCTGTATCCGAGACAAATTCGTGGGAGGTATGTGTTGCAACAAGATCATTTACAATCACATCGTACTACAACGTTTAAATGGCACCATAAATATCTTAATTTTATTTACTCTTTCTCCATTGACTACACCTTTTTAAACTTTAAAATGCTAATAAAGCCCTTATTTGGGGAAAGGTCTCTTTTATTTATAAAAAAAAACTCACTGTGTAATGTTAGAAACATACATATTGCGAAACTTTTTCAAAATGATTGTAATTAAATCAACATCTTCAAGGATTTATTTTATTAGAAGTTCGTCGGAAACCTAAAATTTTTGGGAGGATAGGTTTTATAATAAGAGCATCCTGAAAATAATTCTTTAAATTTGTGGAAATTTGTATGGAATTATTCTTTTCGTTAAATGGTTTTTATCGCAAAAGTCATATTCTGTATTTTTTTAAAGCGATAAACTAGTAGTTGCATTTTGGTTGGCTGAGTTGGTAGAAAAACAAAATGATGTCATGAATATTCCACGGAAACCAAATGATGTCATGGAATTTACTTATTACTATTGGTTCATTACTTTTGCATTTGGTAATATCTCCATGGAATCTACAAGTACTACAAAAATTATTAAAGGAATTTAAATTTAAGACAAAAGTAACACAAATTTCAAGCCAAACAATACTTTTTTGCACGTTATTATAAAAAATATTGTAAACAAGCACGTGCCAAATAATACTTTATTAATTAAGCTCTTGTCATTATTTCACTCGACCGACGGTCTCATGAAATAAAAGCCTCTAGCTTAATAAAGTATTATTTTTGGCACTAGTTGCTTAACTATTTCAAAACCAGGTGCATATCTAAATGGTTTAAATACAGTCTGCAAGTTCAAATCTTTGTTAGTTTTATTAAGTTTTTGTCTTTATTTTGTTTTTTTTTTTGTTATAGCTCTATTTTTAAGCTGCCATTTTTACGAATACCACTTAAAGGTTCAACAGGAAGACAGGGTTTTAAAAAAACCTGTCGCATGCTTCAGAAAACTGACACTTCACGCAACAGCTGATCTCCCCGGTTGGTCATTACACACCCTCCTACAAAAGAAAAAAAATATGCTTTTAATTACGAAGCTTGTGTGTGTGTGCAACATTATATAAAAAAAAAAGCAAGGTAGTAAAGCGAGAACTACAGGGAAGTGAAAATAATCAACCACAGATGACGAATGGTACGTGAAAACGGCAACAGCTGGTGATGACAAAACTCGTTCCTTTTTTTTTCTCTGGTGTTTCATTTGAAGACCGTTCTATCACGCAGTAGTATGTAGTACCGTGTATCAGACAAATTTTGATGTTTTAACCAATGTAGTATAGAAGAAAATTTAGATACTTGGCGAAAAAAACATGTGAAGCCATCAGAATGCAGCCAAGCAACCCTAGATAAACCTATATACAAACCAACCCTAGATATAGGCCCAAATAAACCACTCGCTCAATGTTAATCCTTAATCCATGCTGAAATGCATCGTTTCATTCTCTGAGAGTGGAAATTAAAAATTGAAATTTGATTGTTTGCGCAGTTGTATAGGCTTTTGATAACCGTCAAGTTAATAAATCCTTAAACTAATTTTCTAAAACTATAATCCTAAAGTTCTATGTAAAGTGTCATTTTAGTTGTGACAATGAGTTTAATGGACGTTATTTGATGCTTTTGCTTGAAGATTTCATTACAAAGCTTACGAGATCTGAATTTACACCAAGGTGCTAGTAATTCCCTTCACAAAGTACGAAAAATGCGTTATAGTGGCAGTTTCCGAGTCGGAACTTGTTACTCCAATAGCCCTCGTGTAGCTCTAGTGCGACGATAATTCAAACCTAACCCAACCTAACGGTACTCGTTACTGGAAAATAGCGCAAAATACAGGGTGGTTATAAAATAACGCCCCCTATTCGGAGTGGTCCGTAGCTTGAATGAATAATCTCAAATGCATCAAAAATTGAGACACTTGCTATTCAAGAAGAGGGGGAAAGAATGGAATCATAAAAAAGACAGAATCCTAAAGAATAATCACAAAAAAACAAACTCGTCTTTTGACCAGAATCTAAATTACGAGGCGTCGTCAATTATGGCCAATTACTGCCAACACAGCCTCGTAATTTAGAACCCTGGTCAAGAGACGAGTTTCTTTATTACGAAAAAGAATTGAATTACAACACAGAAACTCGTCTTTTGACCAAGGTTCTAATTACGATGAGTAGCCAATTATGACCAATTTCGGCCAACACATCCAATTACGCCACGTAATTTAGAACCCTGGTCAAGAGACGAGTTTGTTTTTTATGATTCCATTCTTTTTTTTCCCCTTCTTGATTAGTAAGTGTCTCAATTTTTGATGCATTTGGATTATTCATTCAAGCTACAGACCACTCCGAATAAGGAGCGTTATTTTATAACCACCCTGTAATTCGCCAAGAGCGTTTATTCGGGCTTACTACAAAGCGATCGATGGCTTCAGTTGGAAAACCTATTTTTGTATTAGATTTTGCCCGGAAGCATCTCCATTTTATTCTTAACTCTTGTTTTAACCCTTTAGAGATGGGTGCGGTTGAAAGAGTTGCTCTGGATGATGCTGTGTGACGGTGAACCGTGTGGTTGTTCAAGCCTTGGTTTCCTCGGAGTCGGTCACCAGAAAAATGCGACCGCTATTATACGTGGATGACGTCACTCTACCGGCCACCACTTCATCGGAACGTTACGTTGACATAAAACTGGAAACCTAGCGAACTCACTCAACTCAACTCTGCTGTTTTGGTTTTCGTAATTGCATGTCAAAAATGGAAAATTTAGGTTCTTCGTGATTTCTCACAAAATCAATTAGCATTTCTTCCTCGGCAAGCGTAAAACAACCCTCGCCTTAATTCATTTCCTCAAATTTTTAATTCTTGGCAAGCACACCGCGCAACAGACAACAGCAAAAAACGTTGTCATTAGGATTTCCCCAACGCACTCAACAGCAACGCAATCTGGCGGTCTTGTTGAGTTGCCTGGCAACGCTTCCGAGGAAACCACTCCAGTGTAATCAACGTCAGTAGTTTGTATGACGACACTCACCGCACTTGTCCGACCGCTTAAATCTGTTGACGGACTCCGAGGAAACCGAGGCTGCAAAATACTTCGCCGAGAGCAATTGTTTGGGCTTACTACAAAGCGATCGATGGCTTCAGTTGGAAAACCGATTTTTGTATTAGATTTTGCCCGGAAGCATCTCCATTTTATTCTTAACTCTTGTTTTAACCCTTTAGAGATGGGTGCGGTTGAAAGAGTTGCTCTGGATGATGCTGTGTGACGGTGAACCGTGTGGTTGTTCAAGCCTTGGTTTCCTCGGAGTCGGTCACCAGAAAAATGCGACCGCTATTATACGTGGATGACGTCACTCTACCGGCCACCGCTTCATCTGAACGTTACGTTGACATAAAACTGGAAACCTAGCGAACTCACTCAACTCAACTCTGCTGTTTTGGTTTTCGTAATTGCATGTCAAAAATGGAAAATTTAGGTTCTTCGTGATTTCTCACAAAATCAATTAGCATTTCTTCCTCGGCAAGCGTAAAACAACCCTCGCCTTAATCCATTTCCTCAAATTTTTAATTCTTGGCAAGCACACCCCGCAACAGACAACAGCAAAAAACGTTGTCATTAGGATTTCCCCAACGCACTCAACAGCAACGCAATCTGGCGGTCTTGTTGAGTTGTCTGGCAACGCTTCCGAGGAAACCACTCCAGCGTAATCAATGTCAGTAGTTTGTATGACGTCACTCACCGCACTTGTCCGACCGCTTAAATCTGTTGACGGACTCCGAGGAAACCGAGGCTGCAAAATACTTCGCCGAGAGCAGTTGTTTGGGCTTACTTTAAAGCGATCGATAGCTTCACTTGGCAAACCTATTTTTGTATTGGATTTTACCAGGACGCATCTCCATCTTCTTAACTCTGGTTTTAACCCCTTAGAGGTGGGTGCGGTTGAAAGAGTTGCTCTGGGGGATGCTGTGTGACGGTGAACCGTGTGGTTGTTCAGGGTGGAAACCGTTTGCATGACATTTATGTGGGGAATATTAACAACATGTTTTTTCATGAAAATAATGAATACTAAGTATTCAGAATTACAAAATACGAAACCATTTGAATACAAGGCATTCACAATTTTGTTTAGACTAGTCCGATTCGTATTGACATAGTTATTATTTTTTTTTTGCTTTGTTTTAAACAAATGTAATGTCCCTAATTACGATTTAAGTTTATATATTGACCTAATCATTTTCTATTTTCCATCAAAAATTAATTATTATCAATAATAACTAAGTTTTTGTGACCCATTTGTATAAGTTTGTATTATAAGGTGGTTTGTTAGTTTACGGAAAATGGTAATTTATAACCGTTAAGTTAATCCGACTCTCAACTATTTTTCTATGATTATCTCCTAAAAAGTTCTATGTAAAGTGTCGGTTATGACTATGAATTCAATGGAGGTAAAACGTTTTGATGTTTTTGCTTGAAGACTTCATTAAGAAGAACTACTCCCTGACTGTGGTTCTAAAATACGATGCCCGTCGCCAATAGTCTTCGTGCAGCTCTAGTGCGACGATATTTGAAAACTAAACTAAATCTAATATAATTTTGTTAATTATTTTTACATGAAAGAATTTAACCGTTCCTATTTTTTAAAGCCATCATCAAGCTGATGAAATGCATGAAGCAAATCTGAACTTGTTTCCGATGTCTCGGTTTGCCTAACTACACATCTGCTCCATAAATCAATGCAAGGATCATCATAAACATAAACAATTTCAGAGGATGTTTATATTTAAACAACTTCCTTTATTTCCTGTCTGTCCCATTTTACTCTTTCGACTGAGTTTCTTCGTCCTCCAAATGAAAAATATGTCAACAAATTTTTGCTGAATCTGTTTTTTATGTGTAACAAAAAAACTCTTAAATATTTCTTTCATGATTTTTTATAAGAGTTAGAATATCAAATGTAGTTTACATAAATGTAGGTGGGGATGAAGAAATTATTCCATTTTCAACATTAGTTGAGTTGTCATTTGTATTTAGTAACCTAAATAGGTACTACTTGTGTATAGATCCCGTCGACCTGTTAATGATCGTCAAATCCTTTGGCGCTTGTTTTACAATGCAAACATAATTTGAAAACACAAACAACTAAATTATACTTGTGTACCATTATATTATAAATTATATTAATTATTAGTATTTATTTGCATTAGTATTTTTACATAATTCCAATTTTTTCGTTTTTATCTACGTTTTTCTATTAATTTATTTTTTTCTATTATAAATTTACTTATCTATCGAGCTTAGCGACAGTATTTTGTTTAGCGAAAATGGTAGACACTATGGCGAAATGATAGACTGGATAACATACAAGTACCTCGAAATCAAACAAAATTTCTGAAAGCTTAAACTACAATACTTCTCTAATTGGAGATTTTATTTGAAACCTTACAAAAACTACTCTTTCAATACCCCCTTTCAAATTTCAAAATCAGTCTAAATGAGTATTTCTAAACCAGGGGAGGAGAGGCAGTTTAATACCACTTCCAATTTCAACCCCCTAACGAGAAGAAATTTGAATCCTTTTAAAAGCCCAAGGCTCAGCTTTTCGTTTGAATGGTGGGTTGTTTTGTAATAAGCATACGAAGAGCTTTCTATTGTCAAGTCCCGTCCTCTTTTGTAATGTGGGGTATCGTCGAGTTGGTTTAATAAAATTCTAAATAACAATTAGCTAATAAAATTACTATGGGACAACATGTAGCCCAAAACACTATTCTGTTCCGGGTTTTATCAGTTTCTTTGGGTGCCTACTTATGTGTCGACTTGTCACTTGATTGAGGTTATAAATTACGGCACCCTCCGTCAATAGCCCTCGTGTAGCTCTAATGCGACGATAATTCAAACTAACCCCAACCCGGGTTTTATTTTTAAACATGAAAAAAGGTGGTTTCTTTAGCTTTAGAAATTCGATTATTTAATGCGTTAAATCGTAATAAACTTTAATATTAGAATACAATTACTATTAAAATATGCTTCTAACATTTATTTATAAATAATACAAGAGCACCAACATTTCGAAACTTGATAAAGAAAATAAAAATACGCCAGTTTTAGCATTATTTCACAATTTTCCTATTTCTCTTTAATAAACCCATAACCTACAAGTAAAAGACTAATATGTATGTATTACAATTAATAATCCAAACTGCGCAGCCATGAATTGCGTTGTACTTTCACAGGAAAACAATTAAGCTTATATAAATGTTTTCCTAAAAAAATAAGATTATAGCGTTATACAATATAATATCCGTTTATATTCTGCAAATAAAGATCAAATATATCTCGTTGCGCAGTGAATTTGACAGGTGTTTTTCGTAGCAGCAGACCAGCAGGTGACATTTTTTTTTTGTCTGAGTAGCATCTTATCCTTAAAGTTTGCTTTTCTGTATAGTGAGGATCCTGGCTAAAAAACGTGTTCTACAGATTGGGTCATACTGGGAAAGTGTGGAAGTTTTTTTAAAATGTTTTTCGGCTTTTGTTTTTTGATATGAGGGCAGGGCCTGCTCTTCCATAAGGCCTGTTAGGCCCGGGTATAGGGCCCCTAAATTTCGGTTTCTATTATGCTAAATGCTGTAATCCCCAAACTAAACTAAAAAAATTCGGATACTAAACTTTGTTTTTTGCTCAATTTTAAGTGAGTAATTGACCTAACGTTATTGTTTAATTAATAATCATTCTTTATACATAATCCATTTTAAATAGTTACTATGACTCAACTTCCCACACAACTTAAGTTTTTATTGAGTACACGAACGTGGCATAAATGCTCTATAATTAGGCAAGAAATGATTCAGCAAAATATTTTGCTAAATTACCAATTGTATTATTAAAAGTAAATTAAAATTGGAAATTAATGCTTTTTATCTCCTTTAAATAGGTTACAAATAAAAATTATGGCTCATTTCTTTTTGCTAAAATAAAATGGGGACTCGTAGGGTTAAAGCAACCCTTGCAGGTGGTTTTATGACCAAACATTACGTAACCTTGTCCAATCAAACCTCAAAAGATGGCCGCCAAGCAATTTACAGGATCATTTCTGCGAATGTGTCACGATATCAAAATGAAAGAAGAGACAGCTGACAGACACAGAAGCCGGTTTTTTAATTAAAAAAATACGATTGTTAATTGTCCTTGACACCATGGAAAAATCTTTCGGTCAGCACTTTTGAAACCTTGCAAATGTTGGAGATAGGTCTACCGCCCAATTAAGAGTTTAATGGAAGCTTTTCAGATGGTTTTATTAGCTTTTCCAGAATGGTTTTATTGGCCTTTTCATTTTATGCAAGAAGTAATTAAAGGCTTAAGATGTGAACCAAATGTTGGTCTTTGCTTAAGTTTTGGGTTTCATATCTTTAATTAACTTTGATTTCATAAGGTTAAGAGAATCCGGTTTTAATGCACATAATAATAAATGTTAAGTAACTTTAATATGTGATGTTCTTATTTCGTTATTTTATAAATTAAAGCATTTTCGTAACCTGTATTTCATTCGTTAATAATAATTAATTTTGTAAATCCAAGGTGTGTGTTTTTCAATCCTATTTTGCTTTAATTGAGCAAAAATAGAAAAAAGATTTTTAAAAAAATTAAGGTAGTACTATTAATTTTATTAGCATTTGTTGATATTAATGTTTGTAGGCATTAAAAATCCTATAAACTTAGATGCACCACTGATGTTACAAATAACTGCCGAAACGCGGCAAGGAGTTAGGTTAGCGAGCTGGGGTTAAACATCTACTGACATAAAAAAAAAACCCTCAAATAATATCGTCATAACGTCAAAACACTACCAACTAAGTTTCACTACTAAGTTTTAGACTGCACTTCAAACTTTAAATCTAATTATTTAAGGGCACCTGTTTTAGTCTGTAAAATTACTGACTTTCAAAATATTTTCGATGCTTATTAGAAGAGTCAAGTGACTTTCAAACTCTTCTAATAAGCATCGAAAATATTTTAGAGCAATTCGCAATTACTAAGATGTTTAAATCAGTAGTTTTATCTACAACCCTATATTTTAGTTCAAAATCTAAGTACTTATCGGCTGTCAAAGTGTCTTATCGTTAATTTTATAATTGCCATTCGATGGAAGTCAATGATTTCAGAGCCGCTTTAGATTATTTGACGTTAAAAGCATAGCAGTAGTACTTATTCTTTGCAGCGTAACTATACTAAGTAAATGGGTGAAAAACAAGTTTATTAGGCGAACGCAGACTTTCATTTATCTTCAACTCATTTTCATTTATCAGGCAAAGCTTGTTCCTTTGACTTAATATTTTGTTTAAAAACTATATTTTTACTGTGGGTCTAAAGAGATATGGAAAGGGTTTTAGGTATCCCACATTTTTTTTCAAGAACAAAAATATCCTTAAAGTGTACCTTTGTTTTTAATAAAAAAAATTTGCGCTACAATTTATTTTGAGAATAAGACCATTAAAAGATAACCACGCATTTTTTTAGAAGAAATTATTAATTTCAGAATTTAATTCATCATTAGTAAGATGTTAAACTATTCCTAAATAAATAAAGCATTGATTAAATATTAAACTGTTCTGGCGCTATTGAAACCCATGGATTCATGACTCGCTTCCATCTAAACCTCATTTTGTTGTAGTTAATTTGAATTTGAACAACATAACACCAAAACTTTGCAATACATTTTAACAAATACTTCCACATCATCCCTTTAAGATTACCCACAACCAAATAAAAATCTAACAGAAAAAAACAGCACGAAAAATCATTGCAGACATCAAAAACCTCTCAGTAATGAAAGCACATTCTCAATTTTTTTTAAAGCCAAAAAACGCCCTTCTTACAAATTGCAAATCTCCATATGACCATTCTGATAGCCCTTAAATACAGTAATCATCAACACTATTTGTAGCTCATCAGATCGGGACCCATCTCTTTTTATCATTCCTAGGTGGCAGGAATGAAATTAAACACGATACCGTAGGGGGGGAAAACTCTTTATGAATGAGTATGAACCCCCCAGCAGAGAACAGGGGGGGAAGTGACGTCACAGGCGTAAAAGCGTGTCCCCGTGATAAGCACGGGCGAAGCAGCTGGTCGGATTTTTTTTTTCTTGTTTATTATTTCGGCTCACGTTTAGTAAGTTGGAGTACCAACCACCCATAGAAAAGTGGTATGTATGAAAAAATTAGGTAACTTTTTTTTGGACAGGTTTTTGTAAGTAGATTCGATTACGCTCGGTTATCAATCTGTCGATTGATTATGGTTAAAAAATACAAAGCTCGAATGGTCTATGTGCACTGTGCAGCTATAGTTCGACGTTGGTTCCAGGAAAACCAAAATCCTCGCCACATGAAAAGGGTTTCATATAGAGTGTTAGAAACCTCTTTAATCTAACTGAAAAAATATATAACTAGCTTTTAAAATGAACTAATAACAACACACTGAAATATCGTCCGTCGTTTGAAATACACATCCGGTTCACATTACATGTAATACCAAAACAATTGTGTGTTGCCTTTAGATTTTTTTAAAAGTTGATGCTCATTTAGTCATTTCAGTAAGTAGACGGTCCCTAATGCAAATTTCGTTACCTAAAGAGTTATACACTTACTCTTGAGAAATTGCATAGCTATCTAAATATTTTTCAATAGCAGCCGAAGAACAATGTTAGGAGCGGGTTTTTTTTTTCATTGCAGCTGTACAGTTCATTCCATTCTTGTATAAAGTTTTTGCTTTGCAATCCCTAATAACTTTCAAAATTGTAAAATAGACAGCTGAACATTAGCACCTAAATCAACTCGTTATCTTGCGTCCGAATATAGATATACATTACGAGATAACAAAGACTGTAATCATTGAATTACAGTGCCAAATTTAATTTAAATAACGTCAGTCACAAGTTGTAAATGTGACATAGGCACATGACATGTTCGATTTGAAATTAAATTAATATGAAAATGTATTCGATATAATTCTCACTTAATAATATGCAATTGTAAAACAATATAAATATTTTAATGTTTCACACACAACCTATTTCGACTTCTTTTGACGTCACTTAACTGTGGTTCTAAAATACGAAGCCCGTAGCCAGTGGCCCTCATGTAGCTCTAGTGCGACGATTTTTTAAAATTAACCAAACCTAATCCTTTTTTAAATATTTTGAAGTGATAATAAATCAACCAGTAAGAAATTAGTATCATGCAAATTCTAAAGACAGTTTTCACCTGTCATATTGTGCAAAGATTAAAAGGCAGGAGGCCTTTTCATCCAAATAATCTATAGCTCTCACATCAAACATTCAACCCTAGGGGCCTAACTGGAGTACAATGCAACGGTCCTTTTTCCACTTCAGAACCCTAAACAGCCCAGCATGGGTGTATTTTATGAGTTCCAAAAATAGATTTTTCGGAACTAGTTTAATGGAGGAGGGACAGAATGTTTGACCTCTATTTTCAGGATTATAGTGAGGGGACGATCCTCAATGGGTCTTGCTCAATACACACAATCAAAAAATCAAATGTCCGATCTTTATTTCTGCCCTTCACTTTTGTTTACAATCTATTCCCGCTCGAATTCCACGAAATCTTTTCCCGGTGTTACTAGCTACTGGTTGTAAATCACCCAACCAGAAGCCCAAACACAAAAAGCGTCTTCGCTAAGTGTCACTTTTATGACCCAAAAATTTACGACCTTAATCCGCTTAATTGGCAGGAAACCGGGGATGGGTTTCCGATTTCAGTTTAGGGGTGGCCACCCGATGACCCCTTCAAAAGATTTACCGAAAAAACTGAAAAAAATTGCAACTGATAAGCAGATCTTTTGAGTGTTTTGCGCATTGTGGAGGGGGATGAGGCTCAAGTATCATGTAACGTTGTGTGTTTGCCGATCCTAACTCACTATCGCCCCCACTAAGAATTTGGCGTTTTTGGCGATTAAAACCTTGTGCTCTGTGCAGGGATAGGAATTTTGCACCAAGTGAGCAAGAAAGCTCCAAAATTGGTACCCAGCGTTAATTATAATTTGGTGTCCGTTAATTTGATTCCAGTTGGGTTTTTTTGCTACAATTTTTGTTATTTCTGTTCCAAAAGGTTAATTTCGAGGTTGCAATTTCTCTAGTTCCTACTCCAAAATTAAATTGCGCTGCTGTCCAATACATAATTACTTCCTCAAAGAAATATTCTTTTCGAAAGTTGGATACATAATACTACCTGGTAGCGATGGATTTTAAAAAAAAATCAACTTAAATTCAACACGATTAAATTTTTTCTTCAAGTATTTCTGATTAATTTCTCGTGACAAAAACAATTATGAAAGGCTGAGCTACGATTTTGGCACAAAATATTTTACTCGATGAATAGTATAACGTGTGGGCCGTCAAGCAGGAGTTTTAAATAGTACATAATACTACAGTAACCCTAATCACATATTTTTTTGCTTCCATACGATCATATGTATAGGGATTGGTTGATTTTCCTTGAGGTTCAAATGCCCCCCAGGGCCTGTGCTTCTTCTTCCCTTTGAGCAAGTACCGGTGATGAATGCTGCGGGGCGACTTTTCTGACGTTATTTTTCTCTTTTTACATTCCCACTATCGTAAATGTTATACTGGGGGTTATAGAGATCACGGATTATCGAAAATGTTCACAAGGACCTGGAAAACAAACTGATCTGTTACTTCCGGACCGCCCTTCGTAAAAACAATTCGACCCGTCCAATTCGAAAATGCGGTACAGGGTACAGAAATAAATGACTTTAAAAAAAAAAAACTTAATTCGAACAATCCTAAAAGTTAGAAAAATAAACGTCGTAGAAGAATTACACTCGTATAACTATGCATAAAGTGGTAAGTGAAAGCTGCTCAATTTTTTTATAAAAATATTTTTATAAATTAAAATCCAACTTCATTTTAGTTTAGTACAACCCTGACCGATTTTTTGGCAAGATTCGGCCTGCTTCTTTTTGTCTAACTTGCATCTTTCCCTTTATTATATATCTATATCTAACACACCAAATACGTAACAGGCAAAAACGCGTTCGTTTAAAAAAAGACTTGACCGCCCTTGACAGCAAAGAAATTATTAAAGGCGAATAATAAAACAGGAAACAAAAAAAGGTACAAATAATAATTATAAAAAAAGCCTCTCTCTCTCTCTCTCTAAACGAAGGTCGTGGTTTCGGGGAGGTTGCGTCAGGAGCAGCTTCAAAGAAGGCCCCTGGCGCGCATCCAACAGACCCATTGCCAACAGCCGGATTGAAGGTTGCAGATTTAAATGATGCCCATTTTATATTATAAATGAATAGCTTAACTCAAAGAAATTGGGTGAAGTCAGAAGAAAGTTTTCCATAAACGCTTCTCCTTCCCTAAAATGTTGAAAGGAGGAAGCGTAAATGGAAATACGCCAATGGACTTACTCCTTTTAAAATTTTTTATATGAGTTTTGTAATTCATATTACAATCCACTTTCTTCTGATGTAACCAAATTGCAAGAGAGGTGGAGTTTCTTGGCCCTTGAAAGAGATGGAAAATATTGATTGATAAACGTATATCTAGATTGGTTTTTCGTCGTTCTTGATCTACAATGTGGGTTTATTGGTGATGGATTACGTAATTTTGGAACCATAATTAACACATTTGCTACGCAGGATTTTTGTTTCTGCGTATTATGTGATGGGAATATCATTATCGAATCCTTAGTTGTATGGGAGCTTGGGCCCTTTTAGAATTGAAAGGATTAAATGGCAGGGCTGATAAGATGGCACCCAACGCTAGAGCGATAGATACACTCTTAAAACAAAAGAGTGAAATCCACTCCAGTAGGAGAAGTGCATTTTTGACATTGGAAAGGAGTGAATATTAACTCAGACTGAGTTAAAATCACTCGTTTGGAGTGATCCTGTCGGAGTTTTAGCACACAAAGGATCCACTCCTTTCGGAAAGTGCATTTTCTAGACTGGAGGAGTGAAAATTAACTCAGACTAAGTTAAAATCACTCGTTCGTGTTAAGAGTATAATTTTGGAACCATGATTAACACATTTGCTGCGCAGGATTTTTGTTTCTGCGTATTATGTGATGGGAATATCATTATCGAATCCTTAGTTGTATGGCTGCCTGGGCCGTTTTAGAATTGAACTGTGATTGTCTAAATAGTTTCAGACTAAGTTTATGGATTCTGGTATTATGGCACAGTATAGTTGCTAATTCATTTCTGTGTTGAGCCAAACACATTTAGTTGGCAACAGAAATTTACCATTTCCGCGGCCATTATTTCTCAAAGAAAATTCTATCACGACAAGACCCTAGTTCCATTTCTTCAAAGAACACACACTCTTAAAACAAACACTCCTAATTTAACTCAGTCTGAGTGGATTTCACTCCTCCAGACTGGAAAATGCACTTCTCCTTTTGGAGTGGATCCTTTGGGTGTTAAACCTCCGACAGGATCACTCCAAACGAGTGATTTTAACTCAGTCTGAGTAAATATGCATGCCTTTATGGTGTCGAAAATGCACTACTCCAACTTGAGTGGATTTCACTCTTTTGTTTTAAAAGTGCAGTGCATTTTTAAAAAAAATCGAAGGTCTACAGGTAAAAAGCAGCTTTCTTTCACTGGAGCGGTTAATGGGATGTTATCGCATGAGGAAATCAAATTATCCGAATGTCGATTATCCGTGCGGATTAGAGGAAGTGTGTGACCATGGCCTTGTTTCATAACTCCTGCCCTTTTGCAGTAAATAGGCAGACCTTCTATTAAATAACTTTAGACATCGGTCCTTTTTGTACTCGGGCCTGAAAAGCAAAGATTTCTGTCTGAGATTGGATTTCGAAAGCATGGGAATTGTGATAAGGGTGTCATTAGACATAGCTATATCGTATCTGATGGGGCGTACAAATGTTAGTTTTCGTCACCTCCTAAGATGTTGATTTTCGTCACCTCCTAAGATGTTAAATGTCATCGTAATTAACGGAAGTTAATTTAATTGAAAATTTGTTTCGTTTAATTAAACACTCAGAAAAGAACAGGATATGTTTATCTGGAAAGACATTTTTCTTAATTATTTTTTGCTGATGTTCAAGATTTTTATTTGCTGACTAAATCTAATCATGAATATTTTAAAGCTCGTTAATATCAAGATAATGAAATGGGGTTGTTTTACGTTGTGAATGACTACAGCCCCAGAGGCGCCTTGTTTTCATATTTTGTATGAAATTACTTGTTATGGTATTCGAAAAAAATTTCTAAGAATATTTTACTTATTCAATTTTTAAATGCCAACTTAAGAACTAATGAAACTTGCATGGAAGTAGAAAACTTTATTTTCAACTATGACGTCATTTTGAGAGTGAAACCGAAACAACCAATGAAACCGCAGGACACGGAAAAATGAAAACAAGAGCGTTACATCATCTTAAACATTCCCATTAACAAGCTTGTCACGAAAATAATTAAAAATAAGGTCTCGATTAGTTAATCACAATGTAGTGGGAGGAGCTTTCAGTGTTATGCCACCTATCACCAAAACCACCAATATATTCCATGAATGATTTTACGTCACGTGAAACTAATTGAACTAAAGCACACTAAAAACTTTTTAAAATTAATTTTAACCACATGCAATTAAACCTAGTGGACATGTATAACATTTTATTTCCTAATAAGTATTTAAGGTATTAAATTATTGTTTCATACAATTGCTAATTCAATTATTGAGGGAAAACACACTACCATTGAATTGCGGGAAAGAAATCCAATCGACTTGTACCAAATAAGGAATACTCTTTTAAATTATGCACACCTTTTCGAACATACAATGAATCTTTCCAACAGAAACAACTTATTCAGGGACAACCACCTTCGAATCATCGAAGGCCAAGTTCCATGCAGATCATTCGACTTTCTTGAGCATTCGAAAAAGAAAAAAAGAACACCGACAAAAGAGAGAACACACAGGGAGATAATCTCTTTTCTTCTGAATTCCATTCCGCCATTGTCATGGAATCGTCTTCCGAAAACCCGGTTGTTTCTTTTAATTAGTACCTACCTAGAAAGGCCCTTTAGAATGAATCCGGGCCGCATAAAAATGGCATGATTCAGATAGATTGTATAATTGTTTAAGGATAAATGTATCCGACATTCTATTTCGATTGTATCATAGTTCGTATTTTGATACTACACTCCTTGCCAACCTTAGTTGGGTTACGTAAATAGAAATATGCTATGAAGAAGATCCTTCCGCGCATGTAAAGAGTTCCATAAATTATTTGTGAATCCATCCAGAAAACATGTTTAAACCATTAATTTCGTAAAAGGTCTAACAGATTGAGAAATTTGTCAATTTTATATCAAAATGAAAAGTGTAGTTTGGTTAAATTGTATTCAGATAATTTTTGTATGTAAATATTACCATACAAGAGTTTCTTACTAACGGACCAACCGCGCTTTTTCCTCTGGCTTTTTACTCTTTGTTTTTACCCAAGTTAGCTTGGCACGGAGTGTAGTAAGTCCACTTGCCTTATAAATAACAGTAAAAACGAAAAGTGTTTGAGCATATCAATCAATAAAGTTAGTTGCTTTAATTTAGTATACAAAAGTTGTAAGATTAATCTGTTGATTTAATTTTGAAATTAGTGCTTATGAATTAGTTCCTAAATGTATTTTTGAATGCAAAAATACAGTCTTAAAAGACACAGGTTTAGTCGTTGAGAGAAATTTAAAAATGTGCAAAAATGTAAACTAGTAGTCGTTTTATAGATTGAACTTCAGTCCCACTGACAATTTGGCATCTTTGAAGAAAAAAAAAATCTGATCGTCTATAGCCATTTATGATATCAAAAAGCACATTATTCAATTCTTCAAGCTTTATTTTCTATTAGAAAATATTTAATAATCCCAATAGATGTCGGCATATTTTTTTTAAAATTTTGATCAGAAACATGATGATGCCAAATGGCATCACTGGGACTTATGGGGTTAAATTTCCTGCAAATAATAATAATAAATTGCTTAGAGGGTATTTACTGAATTCATTAATTTTTAAAATGTGTGTTTTTGGAAATAACTGACGATTTATAGAAAGTTCTCAGTGTTAGAAATTTTCTTAGAAAGTGCCCAATATCCCTAAGATAGTACAGCCCTAATTAATATTAAACTATTCTTCAAAGCCCCTAAAATTTCTGTTGCTTATAATTGAAGGTTATAAACTGGATCCCAATATTTTTTTTTTCTTATTTACGTTTTTTATCAAAACCAACAATCAAAATGAAAGCATCAAAGCCTAAAAAGGAACCACCTAAGATTACAACTTTCTTTCTTATTTCTATGCTCTTTATTACATTTTATTATTGTTATACTACGTTAAAAGAAACTTTTTTTATTTATAAGACACGTCACTCATTGTTTGAAGAGTGAGGGGGGCTTGGCCTACTTTAGGTCGACCCTGAAGTCCTGTGATTTGTTTTCACCGCCGGATTGACACCCTTTTGTTGCTACCTGGTAATTTGAGAGGTCGATTATAAAAAATACTTTGGTTAATTTAGAGTAAAAACGGTTTATGTAAGTTATGAATTACATGAGATCTGTACCACTTTCGTTCAAATTTTGTTGATTGTTGCGTAATCATTTGGACTATTGGCCATTTTTTAGCTCTATTTCTTTTCTTTTATATCGGGAGTTTCTGACAAAAAGATATATTAATATCTGTATTAGGGATTTACACAATTAAACTGATTTTCCTTCATTCCTTACACAAAAGAATAGTTTTCGGTTCTTTTAACAGAGGAATTGCATTGATCTCAAGGATTTATTTAATGGAGCAATTTTTCACCTTTTATGTCATCCGTGATGCAATGTGTAATAAAAATATAGTTTGTTGGATGCGCTGTCAGTACTGACCAGGGTTATGATAGGATTGATATTTTCTTAACAACGGCGCTTCTTTACTGGCGGTCAGTCCTTTGCAGACTTGGCATATTCTCCAGAACTGCCTTTTTTTTTGCAGCACCATATCGGCGACTCTCGCTACCAATTTTGACGCTCAGATTCTAATATTTTACTGTCATGAATACGATTGATCATTGTCATTGAAACGTCCATCCGTACTATAAGAACTTTAGAGAGCATTAAGTAACAGGAAAGTAGGGCATTCTGTATTCCTGCTCTTTCAGAACTTATTTTCAATATGAAAATTTAATATTTTATATTTTTAGTTTAATCAACAAGGCTTTCAAATATTGTATTCTATGTAAAAAAAATATATAAATATATACTCCACTCGTGAACAGATGGTTAAGTTCGTCTACAATTCCGTCTGCCATGTATTACAAAGTGTCAAAAGTAGTTTATGAAGTTATTTTAGCCACAAAAAAGACACGATTACTTTTTACGATACGATTATCTGATTATAATTTTCGATATTTTTTTAAGATAAATGGAAGTTGAGAATTTGAAAAATGCAAAACATACTTTGTTATTATTTAAGTACTACACTTGAACCATACACCAGAAGAAAAAAAAATCTGTATCAGCACAATAACAAGATAAATCTGAAACTAGTTTCTTTTTTGCTAATGCAATTTTTTCTTCAAAACTCAAAGAAACAACTGACATCTTGGAAACTGTTTTTAAAAACAAAATTATAAACACCCATTGTTTACGATATTACCATAACGCCTCACATAAATAACGCCGAAATTCTCCTAAATGTTTACTTCCTAGCAAAGTCGGTTCCATTTAAAAAAAGAAATACACAGCAAACAAAAACCATATCGCAAGATGTGTGCTTTTCCACTACTACTACGGAAAGTAGTTCCGTTTTCCCTAGAATTTCATAAGAGTTATGTTGCTAATTTGTCACTGATAAAAGAAGTCCGCCGTGTTTTGGGGACTTAGGCGGAGTAATTTTGTATGAATGCGTTGTGAAGGTCTTGTGTAATGTATTTCAGTGGTGGTCAAAATTATAAGGGGCAAGGAGACACTACTTCTTTATGCTACAAATTATTTAAGAACAATAAAAAACTTAAAATGCAAAATTAGAGTTTATGAAAACAATAAACAAAAAATACATTATTAGAAAGTTCACGCTTATTTTCAATTACTTTAATTAATCTAATGTAATGTATTAGAGACAATGGAAAGAATGACATACATAATTAAAAATATAATCCGTACCTTACGTTATCAGTTTTTTACACTGTGTTAAAAGTTATTGTTATTTTCAGTGATTTTATACATTAACAACAACTTGGTAAGTACCATTAACACATTAGTCTCCGAATCAAAGCCTTTTAAGTTTTTTAAATTTTGTTTTTTGTGTAACTTGATTTTTCATACATAAATTGTTCAAAAATATGCTCTTCATTTGCCTAATATTTGGTAAACTTTGGCAGGAAATGTTCATGCCATCGTCATTAATAGATTACATTTTCCATTTCACTTTTTTTTAAGTAGAAGGAAATCAATTGTAAATAAGATAGCAGTTTAATCATAAAACAAATAACCCGAAGTATTAAAAGCAAATTCTTCTTATTAAATAAATTTATAATTTTAAAAAAAACTTATATACAAAATGCAAAGCCTTACATACTAACTATTCTGGAAATGTTCATATTTTGTTTTTAAAAAAATATGTTAATAAGTTTTTGAAAAAGTAATGGAGCAATAAAGGGTAATTTAATTGAAGATTTAACGTCAGGAAATACGTAGGCCGGAAAAAGTTTGGATTCAGTCCACAGTGCTTTACACTCAAAAATAAAGCTTGTCGACGATCGGTAACTTCTCTTTCAAACCAACAAAGTAAACATGGGCCTTACAATGTGTGCCTCAATGTCCTTGAAATAGTTTCTCCCCCACATAACGAAAAAGTAAACTAAACAACCAAGTAAAAGTAGGACAGTAAAGTGACCTCTGGCCAGCAAAGATCAAGTGAGAGTGTCCAGATATTTTGTTCTCTTTTTATTGCTATTGGGCCAATAGACACTCAGGGAATGGGGCTTTTTTTCTTCTTTAGTTTTTCTTGGTTGTGTATGTTTTTGCAATCGCTTGTAAACGAAGTATATGCGTTGTATGGGTCTATTTTCCAGCTATTCTATTGTAAAAACAGCAAGAAGTTTATTGTTTAAGATACTATTGATCGGAAAGTTACTTTTAAAAAGTAACTGGGTTTTTTTTAATGGTGCAATAGCCCGTTACTGGGCTAAGGCCTTCCGTGCCTATTTCAGCTTTCGTGACCTAGGGCTCTGGGGTGCTAGGCATATGTCCCGGTAAGGTGGTCATCCACACGCGGAACCCCCAGTATTTAGTTCCCAACATACTTGGTACCCATTTTATCGACCCACTCAAAGTATGAAAAGTTAGGTCAACCTCGCCCAATCCGGGAAGTAACACTGTTGCAGGTACTACATTACCTTTAGTTTTAGAAATGTCAAGTTAGAAAGAAAATTTAAATTTAATCCTTACCGTTTTTCAAGGACAATCGAGATTAAAGACACATAATCACAAACAAAACACTGCAATTAGAATTAATGAACACTTATTTATTTTTATAAAATTTTAAAAGAAGTTTTATTTTAAAAGCTCTATGAAAATATGGCGTGTGAAGTAACGGAGAAGTACCGGAATTTTTTATTACCGTTAAAAGTAACGAGGTTACAGTTACTTTCTTAAAAATCTAACGGCATTTACCTAAAAAAAATCAACTGTTATAAGTAACGCTTACTCCAATCCCCTGATAAATATACTATGATCATACCCTAATGCAGCAATGCCAAATTTAATTTCGTTTTACTAAGTATGAAGCTGAACACTATTAGTCTTTATCATCTTGCGATCAGGTGTCCCAATTTGGGGACATTTTTTAAAACCTACCCATAAACAATTAGCACGTGAATTTGTTCCGAAATTGACCTGGACCGATAAAAGAAGATCCAAATATCAGTTTTCAGCCTTTGATTACAGGTATCAGTCATTTCTTTCTATAAAAAAATGAAGTTGAACGAGGGTCAATACGATATTAGTGTTCTTAAAAAAATTAATTTTATTGTTTCAAACTTTTCAAAAAGTTCTTTTAGTAGTTAACTTTAAAGGCATTTTAAAATGAAATAAATGATAAAATAATCTGTTAACTACAGATAAGTGGTACGGCCTCTTTTGTTGCATTTATAGCACAAAAAAATGTGTATTAGTTTAAGGCCTGCCCCAAGTAACTATTGAACATATATTTTTTTCTTTAATTTCTTTGAAGAACATTTTGCATATATTGTATGAAAAGTATGTTTAAATTAAAAATATACGTGTAGGATTCTGCTCGGGTCTTAAGAGGTTATTTTTAAGCAAAAGCCGAATACTATAATTACGTCCTTACCTCATTTGTCAATGTTAAATTTAACATATGCATACTATTTTTAAATAACATTTAATATTAAACTTGAATTTAAAAAAATTCGAACACATTAAACATTCCTAAATAGATTTCTTATAATTACCATCATTATACTTATAATAACCATACCCTTTATTAACTACACATATCAGTCTAACTTTAGAACACCATAAAATACTCCTCATTTCGTGTTATGCTCATAAAAATTCCACTTCGGAGTTATTTTTACAGGATTTAGGCAGATTTTTTCCCGAACGGATATCACATGACGGTCATCATTTCCACCGCGGCATCTGCACGCGATGTTCCAAAGGTTTCCCATGAAAAACCGTCCGCAAAGTACGTCATTTCTATTCCTAAGTATCCGCGAGAGGTTGTTACCATTGAAGAAGGTTAATGAAAGAAACTACCGTAACATGCCCTTGAAAAACCCGGATTAAATATTACTGGGATGTGGTTGTGGTTTTTCATATACAGCTTATACACGCATTGAGCTTATACACGCATTGGTTGGGTTTTGGGAAGAAAAATATATTTGCTGTGATATTATAGAGGCTCAGGGGCTTATACCCGGTCTATCCTGAATGTAAGCTTAGAAAGCAATTTTCTCCCACACCCCGCATGTGGTTTTCTTCGAAACGGCGTAAGCTTGTTTTTTTCCGCACCCTATTTAAGTTTGAACTGTCAGTCACAGCAGAACCTCAAACGCGTGGTTTAGAGAAACGACGCTCCCCCAAATTTCCTAGAAATCCAAGAGAGGGGATGGGGGAAGGAAGTGTTTTCGAAGCTTGCCTAGTAAATAGACAAGGTATAGTGGTAGTGCTTCGCATTGCCAAGCCACAGTTACGGGGATCGAATGACGTGACGGATTGGGAGAGGTTGGCCCGTCTTTTCATCCCTTGAGTGGGTCGATAAAATGGGTACCAAGCATGCTTGGGAACTAAACACTAAGGGTTCCGCATAAGGCTGACTACCTTAACGGTACATATGCCTAGCACCCCAGAGCCCTGGTCACGAAAGCTGAAATGGTCATGACAGGCCTTGGCCCACTAATGGGCTGTTTCGCCGGGCCTTTATTATTAACTTCGGTTATAAAATTAAGGGGTACTCGGAAAGTAAATTAAGGTAGTATGAAATTAATTTCTGGTAATTATTACAAACTTTTATGTTTTTAACTCTCTATAGGACATTTAACACATTTATCTGTAACGCTTTCTAATTTTTTACTTAAAGCTTATTTGTTTTACTAGTATTTTAGTTGACAAATAAAACTAGGGACATTTATAGCAGCTCTGTAAGCAAGACCTAGAAACCAATCACTTATGACAGAATTCCCAAGAAAACTACAAAAATCGCAACCATGCCTTGTTGTTGACAAACAGGAAATATTTTTTCTTACTTTTGTTGAAAACGGGACGTCCCATTTCAGGTTTTCATGCATCCTAAATCTCCCTGTTCTGATCTTGTGGGGCTAATGGGGGAGGCTCCCTTGACCTTGTGTGCTGAAAATTGAAAAGGACCGTCATTCATAAATGTTCTCCCAGTATCACATGTAACAGCTGTGCGAAAAATACGATCCACCCCTTGTTTCTCGCCTGCTATGAAACAGAAGTTGTTAAGATATGTAATTTTCAAAGCAAAAGTTTCGAATTGATTTTTGGTATTACAATTTGCATAACGGGTAGTCTACATATTAAAATGAGTACTATCTTTAAAGTCCCAAAAGTTACACTAATTTGTTTTGGACACAAATACACTAAGTTGTTTTGGACACAAATCTTTAACCCCTGTCAAAATACAACAAAACAAATACCAATTTTCATTAACTTTCATAAATAATTTGCCGAGATATTAAAACATTAATTTTGCAGGATTAAACTATTGCATTTCAAATGCATCTCTTTAAAAAAAATGTGGTTTTTGAAAAGAAAAAAAAATTGTATCAGAATTACCGAAGAGAGGTTTAATTGCTTGTAGTCTCGCAGATGGCAACTACTTCAGATAAAGTTTATGAATTTTTAAGACCTACTGCAATTATACCTCAATTTTAGAAGCATTGATTGAGATCGATCCAAAACTAAATAAAATTATCCAATCAGTAGCTTTTGCTTTCTTTGAGAAAACAACTTAAATTCTTAGATTGTCCAAGTGTTAATAGCCATTAATTTTGCAAGCATTTATGATACCATCAACTGTTTTATGATATAATACGAAAACAGCTTCACATGCATACTTCAAGGCTGGATGTCATCGGCATTGAAGCCGTGGCACCCCACTCAGCCGAATGAGACTCAGCCGAAACCGCAAAAAGTAGCCAATTTGGTGAGAGGGTGGGGAATGCTTGGCGAAGAGATCCCCCTCTGCTGATAAGACTTTGTGGTTGCTTTTCTTTTACAAAAGCGTTGGCGATAAAAAATCGACCGAAAGCTGCGTACATAGCACCAAGTCAAGTGAAAGTTTTACAATTGGTGAACGCTCCCTAATCATTGTGTAATGCAAAATACAATGCGGTCCTCGTCGAAGTCATAAAAGAGACCCCCTGGAACTCAGATTGATCGCGTTTCAGGCGCCAAATGTCTAACCAGACAATAGCATTGAAAGGATGGTTTTCGAGAACTTGAATTTGTTTGCAATGCCTCTACTCAAGATAAAAGAAAAAAATACAATATAATTTTTAAATCGAGCTATATTAAACGAAATTAACAATATTAATACTTTATACATTAATTATTATTTTGCATTTAGCAGATAACTAATTGCAAGTAGAGAAATTATTAACTATTTTATCACGACCGATATTTATGTGTTGCATTAAAATTTAATTTTTAGCCTCCACACTACGTTTATAACGTAAAAAGTGGAAGGTTTTATAATCGTTCTTTCCGTCTGTCTGTCACCCACTTTCACAGAACGAACCGCAAGTCTCACAAACAAGTGGGATACGTCATTTTGAAGCAAAAAATCAGTTTAGGCTACAATCCAAATTTCATTGAAAAAGTTTAATTAGAAGTTTGTTTAAAATTTAAATAACTAAAATTTTAATCTACATTGAAATAACATGCTAATTCCATTTTTATTCAATATTTCCACTGTTGCCATGACATCAAACGTACGAGAAACTTTATTTAAAATAAAAATAAAATTCTTGAAAAGGATATTTATTTTTGTGTAATAATTCAATTTGCATTGTTGTAATAGCACAATAAAGTTATTTTGATGGTTCGCTATATTTTTGGGAAGAAAGATGTCTAAAAAATTCGAAATTTGCATAAAAAATATGCTCATTTTCGCTTTTATTTTTAAAGCACCAATTTCACTAATTTATTTTTCGTAATGTAAACTTGTGACTGCAAAAAGATATTTATTAAAAAAATTCATCACTATTCTTCTAAGTTCAAAACAATTAGCAAACGATAAAGATTAATTATCAAATTTGCAAAAGAAGATTAAAGAAAATTATTAGTTTTTGCTTATAAAAGTTTGAATTAGAACTAGCCAAATGCCCTGTTTGGCGAATTTCTTTTTGAGGTGTTAGTGTGTTTCCTGTTGAGCGTAAAATGTTGTGTGGAAGCGGTGTAAGTGACAGATTCTGTAACAAATCAACTTGGTTTTTTTTTTACTTTCTTATTATTAATTATTACTGTAAAATATTACGACTTAAAGATTTGCAGTTGTTTTCGCTGATAATTGAATTGTTTTGTCGTAACATAACTTTTTTAATAAATCAGAGTGGGGGCTGAATAATTAAATGCCAAATAAAGAAATGACATAGCTTGAATAAGTTGATTTTTTATAATAATTTATTTTTTAATCCCTTAAATTCTAGATTGAAATATGAAAACGTGGATTCGCTTCTTAAAATTTACAACATTTTCTTGATTGATTCAATCCATATTTTCATCACTACAGTTTTACTCATTTTAATAGATGATCTGTACTCATTAATTGATTTGGGTCATTCCCTATCAAATCAACCAATTGTTTGAACTATGACATTTCAGAAGTGGATATGTTTTGGTTCATTGGTAAAACTAGGTGATAAAAAGTTTAACTCGAAAATGTTTTGTTGGAAAATTAATCACATATTTCAAGGCACATAAAATCCTTCTTGCATTTATTCCTGGATTTAATTGGCTATTTCGATTATTGGTAGTGTGGCATGGTAAGCTCTGCTAACTACATTTATAAGATTCCACGTGCTCAAAATGCAACAATTGAGAACATATTTTCATTCCTCTGCAACTGTTGCCACACAAGACGTGAAACATGCCCCATCGACTAGCAGAACGTCACAGATTGGATGAATTCGGCAACACTAAGAAGTCTTTAAACAGTTGTAGAAAATTTTATGCTCTTTAATCCGATATGCAAAACATATATATTTTTTTTTAGAAATACAAGTTAAAAATGCTACATTTCATAATGGGAGGACACACAATATAGGATTCTATTGAAATAATTATTCTAGAAAACGTTCCAATGTAAGGCAGTGAGTTATTTAATAGGTCACATCAAAAGGAAATTTCGCTGATGGTATTTGTGTCTAACTTGAATATATATGTATATATATTTTGAAAAACTTTTTCCCCTAGAACTTGATTCGTATGAACATCAGCAATATTTTAAATCATTAAAACGGATTGACGTGTATATTGCCAAATTGCAATGTGCTTTGAAATGTGGTCAGGGCCGTAACTTATAGGGGGGGAAGGGGGGGAGCCTCCCCCCCCAATAATTTTACAAAGGGCGCCATTTTGGGCGCCGTTAGGCGCCCAAAAGGGCGCCGTCTTCAACTTTTTTAACAATTAACTTTTGTAACAATTATTTAGCAATAATACGTAATTATATCATTTTATTTACTTATTTCCCCTCAATAGCTTTTCTAGGGCGCTATTTTCCCCCAAAATGACACCCTGAGATTTTATAATAAACAAAAGAATCTTAAACTGGTATAAAGAACATAATGTTATTTTTTTAAAATAACGGAAATCTTTCACTGTTGTTATTCCTTTCCTTTTTCTCGCTTACCGTCTTTAGTGGTGGACGGGGGGGCGGGGGGCAGGCAAAGGGGAATAGCACTTCAATTGAAGAGCTTAGTGGAGAGCATGCTAAGTGACAAAAAGGTGAAAACAAGAAAATGGGCTATAAAGTTTTTCGTTTGCACTAAGATCTGTTGGAAACGTAACTTGTAAAGCATAAAAATATACTAAACTAAGTTGATGATAAAGGAAAAATTTGTTATCGTAAAATAAATTAGTAATATGTTCATTTACATAAACTTTTCCATTTTTTCAAAAATGTCACTTAGCACGTTCTTCCACTAAGCTCTTCAATTATCAGTTGCACTATCTTTTTTTGTCCCCGAAATGTAACTGGATGTTGGACCAGCTGGCCAGCCGAATACAAAAGGCTGTCTAGACAGCTATTTAGGATTTTTTGGGCTGTGTGTGGGGGGCAATCCGTTATCTTGATTAGTCGATAACCCTAACAAGACATCAAAGTAAACCCTAACATCAGATCAAAGGGACGAAAGTGATTTTTAAAAAGTGATGGGCGATCACACTATTTTCACGGGGGGCAGATGGAGGCAAGGAGGCTGTGATGTAAATTGGGAGCCTTATTGTTGAATGTTGTGTATTTACAACTGTCTGCTCTTGTTTTATGTTATCTTTCAGTAGCCAGAGAGTAAGAGACCACCTACGGAGGTAGGTCGCGTTGTCTCAAGTAAATCCTTTTTATTCAATTGTGCTTTTTAACGTATTTACGTGTTGTTTAAGAGAGAAAGCTAATTTTATCCACTTTTTTTCTTTTCCGATGCTTATAATTTTAGAAACCTTCTGAACTTCGCAATTGGTACAGAATAAAAATTAAATGGACCTTTTAAAATAATAGTTGTATTTTTCGTTGGGAATAAAAGTAAGGTAAGAAATTACTATTTATTCATTTTATTATCATTACATAGTAAGTTACTGATCAAATGTATAATTTTAATTAAATAAATTGTATCTATTTTTTTTTAAAATATGTACTTGTACATAAAAATAATCGAAATGAGAATAAAGAAAGCTTATTTTATAATTATAAATAGGAAATGACAAAATGTAACTTTTACAATTAAATTGCATGCAAATAAGCTACTTTTCGATAATTTCATGAAGCAATAATGTGTGTGTGTGTGTTTTTTGCACGATTGTATAGATATTCACATTGTTACTATAAAAATTGTATAAAGGATCATAATTAATTAATTAATTTGGAATCTCACTCGTTTCTATCGAATACTCTATTGCAAGGTACTTTAATAAAGGCAATTATTTGTAGGTTTAAATTTATCATAACTAATTCACTTCAGTGTTGTTATTTTGAAATTAGGTTAATTCATTTTTAACTAATTTACAAGTTAATTGTTAAACGATTAAATTAGTCATTAATAATTCTTCAATTTGTAATTAAAACAAGTAGGTTTGTAACAGAATTTGTCACTTAACCCACTTCCACACAACAGTTGTCTTCAACAGGAAAAATTTCACCAAAAACAATATTAACTCTATTATAAACCTTTTGGCTAGATTCATTTATTTGGCTAGATTCATTTATTTTTTTTCAAAAATTCAATAATTATTTATTTAAAAATAAATTCAGTAATTATTATCGTTTGCAAAAATTAATTTATATTTAAAAAATTAATATACAATATTCATCCCTTTTAAATGAAACCAAAACATTTAAAACAAATAACAGGTAAAAAGGCGCATTAATTCTATATTTCATTTACATACTAAATCTATTCATTTACATACTAAATTTGGCTAGTTTCATTTAATTTATTTCGAAAATTCAATAATTATTATTGTTCATGTTTGCAAAAATTAATTTATATTTCGAAGAATAAATATCTAATATTCCCTTGCTGTTAAATAGAATGAAAACATATCATATATCAACATACATAGAATCTCGTAGTGAAATATATTTCAAGTCATTTCAAACTGACCGATGCGTCACAAAAATAAATTTATTTGAATTTATTGTTTAAATGAATTAAAGTTTCTCGAGCAATTGTTGTGATGGCAATGGTGATTTAATTTTAATAAAAATGGCTTCCTATGCTTTTTAAATGAGCATTAAATTTTGCAGTATTTTTTTAATAATTGAAGTACTCCGAATTCGAATTCTTTTCTGAAATTTTCAATGTATTCTGATTTTGAAGCGCAGAATTTGTTGACGTATCACACTTGTCCGTAGCGTTTGTAGTTTGGGCTATCAGAGTGGGTGACGAGCAGACAGACAGACTAAACGATTATACACCCTTCCACTTTTTACGTTATAAATTTAGTGCGGAAGCTAAAATTATTTCATTTGTAACTAATAATTATGTAAGTAGTAATTAATAATTATTTAATAAGTAATTAAAAATGGTTTAATTGGTAATTAATAACAAACAATTGCTTTGATTAGAAAGTTTAATTAATTCATATGTACTAATTGATGTATATAATTAGCTGTTAATAATGTTTCTAAACTGATCTCCAAAAAAATGTAAGAGGGCGCCAAAACGTGGTCCTCCCCCCCCAATAAAATGTCCAAGTTACGGCCCTGAATGTGGTTTAGTTGAATAATAATTCTGTTTCAGCAAGTCACCAAAGGTCAAATAAGTAGTTATAGGTTATGAATATTATCTGCTAATATTATCTACAACAACACAATATTATCAGCTAAGTTAAATATGACTTGAGTGGGGCGGCCCGCCAGGGCCAAGCACTTCGACCGTTGGTCTATTGTACTAACTAATTTGAATATACTAGTCTGAATAATAATCTAAACAAGATTAGGTACAACTCTGTTTCTGTTTAATATTAAACTATAAACTAATTGCTGACTTTGCAGCAATACATATGGTATGCTACTTAAACCCTTTTTAGTAATTATCGGGTATTTGTTCAAGAAAAACGGAACGGCTATTTTCAAAATAAAGTCTTATTCCTGTTCAATAACTATTGTTGATTGAAAAAATATAAATTTTAGGGGAGGCGCATATTAATCAAATGCTAATTAAACTTTAATTTTAGAAATTAAAATTATAAAGTGCAAAAAAATTAAGAAAATATTGGATTTCTAAAAAAATGATGGTCGACTACATTGCCGTCCAGTGACCTTATTTTCTACTTACCTTTTTTTTTTTAATTCGAAAGAATTAAAAGCATTTTTCAAGAAGTTTCTTTTGCATATTAAATTAATGTTATTTATCGTCTGCCTGATTTACTTGTTATTCGAAGAATAATTCAATTTTTTTAAGATAACGCAAAACATGAAACTACTACAAACTGTAGTAAAAAAGATATGTAAACATAAAAACATACTTTTGCAGCGATTTTTTTTTTCAAAATATGTATTTTAAAAAATCATCAGATACAAAGTTATATTATTTTTTAGCAGATATATTTAAAATTCCTCGGTTTAAATCAAAGAGCTTGAATGGAGAATAAATAATGAAACAAAATATGTTGATATATGTTATGTTCCAGAGAAAAAATTTCGTAATTGTTGAAAAACCTTATATTTTGGGAAATCAAAAGAAATTTTAGGTTTAGGTAAGAACTGGTGTTCAGGATTTTAAAAAATGCTTTTGACAAGAAAACCACTAAACAGAAACGATAATCTTAGTCTTAAATTAAAGCTAAAGATATGTAGAAGGGAAAAAAAAAGAAAAACAGAAATTCGAAATTTTTGACCCAAACACCTATCTGAGTCGGCTTTCGCCTTGAATGCGGAACGTCCCAGGTTCGGGTCTGGTTATCGAAAAAATAATTGCCGACCTATAGACAACCCTTGAAGCTAAAATTGTCCGATGAATAATACTACGTGTTAAGATAGTGAACATAAAATATATGACAAAATCTCAAAGCTGCAAATGATGTCGTCCTAAACAGTTTCGTTGGATCATTACTCAGGTGTCGTCTCGTCACTTGACTGTGGCTCTAAATTAATGCGATCGTCGCCAATATCCCAAGTGTAGCTCTAGTGCGATGATATATAAACTAAATTTTTATTTAAAGGTCTTATGTTAAAACTTTTGTTTTTGGAACGGTTAATTTCCAAAAGTTTAGTATATCATTTTGAGACGAGACCCCATGCCTGAGCTACATCCCACCCTTATTGTCACGAAAAAAAAAAGTTTTTCATGAGCCCATAACCTATATCTAAAGTGAAGAGCTTAGTGGAAGAAAATGCCAAGTGACAAAAAGGTGAAAACGAGAAAATAAGCTTTAAATTATTTCGTTTGCACTCAGATCTGTGGAAAAAGAAACTTGTAAAGCATTAAAAATATACTAAACTTAAAGTTTATGAACAAGGGGAAACTTGCTGTCGTTAAAGAAGTTAGTAATATGTTCATTGACAGAAAAACCTCAATTTTTCAAAAATGTCACTCAGCACGTTCTTCCACTAAGCTCTTTCAATTAATCACGTAAAAAGAGAAACTAAATTAATCATTTAAATTGTAGATGCTCTGCTAATGTAAAAACAAATAGTTGATAATTAGGCGATGAACTTAGCAAAATGTAACATATTAGCCTCTAATTCAACATTAATTAAACTAAAAATAATAAGAAATATTTATTTATACACTCATGGCGACATTCGTTTTTAGCAACCAAATCGCTTTGCACAGTGGACACTGATGCCCACCACCCGCAGAGCTAATCAATCATTGTGACAGCCGCTCTCTTTGCAGTGACATTCGCAGCCCCTTCGTGAAGAGGTATCAGCTATCTCCGAAGGGGCCGTATCTGTTTATTATTTTTTTAAACGATTTTGCTATTTTCGAGCGATAAACCAGCCAAATTGTTAGCCATATTGAAATTCTGGATAGCAAAAGAAAAATCTAGGTTGAAAACATTATCGCCATAATGGTGAATATGTTGCCATGAAATTTGGCGAGATCTTGCGGTTTAGAGCATTCGGCTGAGTCTCATTCGGCTCAGTGGACTGTAACCCATTGAAGCTGTGGCCTTCGACCAAAGCTCATTATGTTTATATTATCGCCTAAATCTGAATATTAGCAAGAGGAAGGGCTGTTGACTATTTTTATCCCAATAATTTTTTAGATAAGTACCCTAATAGTCGATCAAATCAAATCCTTAAATTGATATCTTCGCATGCTGGTTTAGTGAATTTAATTTGATAGATGGATTTTCTCACTTTTGGAAAGGTCTGGTAGCAGATATATTATACTACTATATGTAAAAGTATAACGTTTTAAAATACTTAATATGTTGATGTACATGCATTGTCTCTGGTGTTTATATATAATGCTAATGTTTGCGGGATTAAGATAGTTGTATAAGTAAAAAAAATAATCTAGATTATGGGTGTTTGATATACTAACGTTTTTTTTTCATATTTTGAGATTTAAGTTTAGGTTTTGAATTATCGTCGCACTAGAGCTGCACGAGGGCTATTGGCGACGGGCGTCGTATTTTAGAACCACAGTCAAGTGACGAGCCGACACCTGAATAGGCACCCAACGCAACCGTTAAGGGCGACATCGTACACGGCGTTAGGACTTACATACCGGCGTTATATACGTCTAGCAACTTGCTCGAGCGGTTACCTTGAGAATCTCAAGGTAACCGCTTTATGCGTATTTATTCGAAAGCTCACTGAAGTTGGATCTCAAGGCCACCAACCCAACTTTTGTCGGTTTTTTGGTCAAGATCAAAGTAAAGGTTGCCATAAGGAAAATAGCAAACATATTGGCGTGTTATCTCTTTTTTAAGTGATCCTTCGAAAAAGTATGTAAAACATCGAATTGAATTGTATTGAGTTTTTCTTATTAATTTTTTTTACTTAAAGCAGGACGCATTCAATATTTTGATAAAATAAAATTCAATCACATAAATGAATGAAATTCAAAATTTGACACTGTAAAATATGTTGATGATAAAATGCTTTCTATGTTAATAAAAGTATTGAAACTCTTATTTATATCTTACCCGTAATCAATACAATTAATTTTTAAACAAGATTTTGTATTAAAATACTGAAACCTGGTTGGAGTTAATAGCTTAATCAGTTATTTTAATACATATAATTTCTAAATTTTTGGCAGACAATACTGAAAACACTTTTTTATTTGACCTGATTTTAATCAGTAATACTCCGGCATTAAAAGTTTTAAATATAAGTACGGAAAAGGACAGTCATCAAAAAAACAATCCAGAAAAAAATGCACTTTCCTATACACTTAAAAACAAAAAAAATTCCCCGTAAAATATTAGTAATGGGCAGGGACCGGCAGCAAAGATACCAGTCATGCCCCGTTAAAAAACAGTCATGTCCTGTTTTTTTTTTTTTTGTTTTTTCAAACAGTCATGTCCCTTAAAGATGGTATAAACAGTTAAAAACTGTAAAAATACGTACGATGTCGCCCTTAACGGCTGCGTTGGGTGCCCATTCAGGTGCCGGCTCGTCACTTGACTGTGGCTCTAAAATACGACGCCCGTCACCAATAGCCCTCGTGTAGCTCTAGTACGACGATAACTTAAACCTAACCTAACCTATTAATCGTCAAAACACAAATAGAAAACATTCGTAGATGATCGAAAATTTCTATTTTAGACTCCCGTTACTTAGCAGCTCTTCACCGAGCAAATTCCTACAGATTAATTCTTTATGTAAACATATTTACCAACCAAGTATATAAATTTCAAAGTATGCTTTACAGTAAATTTGAAAATATATATATCGTTTGGTATTTCCTAAGTATCAATTTAACTAAATTGGAAGTTAAAAGCCATAAAAATGCTCATTTTTGTATGCTATGAATGCACAGTTTTTGTATATAACATTCTTTAATGGAAAAATGTTTTTACTGAAAAAAACTTTTTTTTGCAAAACATCCGACATCGTGCTTAAAATAAAATGCCAAACAAGGTTAATATTGCTTTGTAATGAAATATATCATTTCATGAAAAATATACTATGAAAAAATATTAATATTTTCTACTTACATTGTTCGGTTGCGATGACACGCTATCATCCACCACCTTCGACGACGTTTTTTATATTTTTTTCTAATTACCTCTAGATAATTATCTAAGCTCTCTAAATGTAAAACACAAGCAGCAATCAAAATTTCGTCATCCATAATCTAGTTGATTTTAAACAATGAATAAAATCGCCGAGCTACAATCTCACTCGCCAAATTCTCGCCAACCAAAGGTCGAATCGCTAGAGGTCAAAGCGCTTCCAGCGTTACGTTCAGCGGCCGCTAGACGTATGAAAACCCAGTGACACGGGGTATTATTCGTCAGACATTTTTGATTGCAAGGGCCGTTTATAGGTCAGCAGTTATTTTGGCGATGTCCTGACCCAAACCTTTTAAATAATAAAAGTAATAATTACAGCATTTTTACTTTCAATTACCTAACATGAAATGTAAGATAATGGAAGTATTGCGATTGGGTCGAAAATCCAAAATGGAGATTTTGTGTTTTCCTCGTGTTTAGGAAGTTGCTGATTTTATAACAGGGGTTTATGAACATTGGTCCGCATGCCTGTCTATTTGTCTAAAAACCACTCTAGTTCGAACTAAAACAGCTACGAACTTCAAATTTGGTACACGGGTTGCCACTACCTATCAGACTTCTTTTCGAGAAAATTTCGTATGAGCAACAGGTAGTTGCCATGGATTTTATTAAGTTTTAAAGTTATTGAAATCGCCATGCAGGGTGTATAATTGCCACTCAATATCTAATGATTTATTGAAAGTCGTGTTGTGTTATCCATCCCTGTTTTTTTCTTGCTTCAAAGCGACGGCATCTAGCCCCAAATTGTTAAAAAAAACTACTTTTTACATTTTTCTGAGACCTCTTTAAATTTTTAAATGGTTCCGACATCAATCTCAAACAGGAAGTCAATTCATATTCACAGTGCTGATTTGTAAACAAATCAGCGGTACTCTCTTTGCAATCGTTGCAGTTCGACGAAGTTGAGATTAACGTAATGACAGTTAATATGTCCCTATTAATCGGAAGCCGCATCTTTCCGGCTCTTTTTAACCCTTTCAGTCCCAGTGATGCCATTTGGCATCATCACTTTCAATATTTTTTCCCAAATGTTTATGCCCCGTTATGACATCCAAACACACATTATTCGATTCTTCACACTCTGTTCTATTAGACAATATTTTACATTAATCTTAATAGAAGTCAGAGCTACTATTTTTTTTATTCAGAAAATAGCCAACAAGCGTTTCACCTGATTTTTGAAAAGTTCACTTCAGTTCCTCATATTTAAAACACAATTTAAACTATTTCGGTTAAAATAATAATTATTTTTTTTTTTTTGATAATATGGTCAGATACCTTAAAATATATAACTCGAAGGGTTTTTAGGTAATATAGATATTTTTTTATTTTGTTGTTTTCCACAGTTAAAAAATTTTGGCATTATTTCAAAAACAATATAAAAAAATTAAAATTAATTTTTTTCCTTATGGAACTCGTATATTTGACCTAAAATAAGCTTATTTTGTGAATATCAGATGTTTCCGTAGTGTAGCAAATTTTTGTTACTGAAAGGGTTAATGATTTAAAAACTAAAATAATATAATGAATAAAATTTTAACCCAATATTTAGATTCCTGATAACTTTGTCTTTAAAGGTAAATAACATTTTAAAATAGGTTGTAATTCCATTTTTTAAACGGTAAATCCTAAACAGTTTTCATAAAATGGTTTATTCATAAATAACCACAGATTAGAGTTAATAATTTTTAAAAAATAAGATATTTTTAATTTAAATAAAGCATCCCGTAAATATAGGTGGTAAAAATAGCTCGAATGCAAAAATCTTAATAAGGTTTCTGATCATTTTTTGATAAAAATTTTTTAAGGAGTTTTAACGGTTTATAAATAAACAATTAAAAGCAAAAGAATAAACTCCTTGGGGAAAATCATTAAGATTTTTTTTGTCCATTGATAAGAAAATGGCTTACAACAGTGTTACAAAATGCATCATTTCGCGGGACATCTGTTATCTGTATAGTAACGCCTATCAGTCATCATCTAACATTCGACTATGAGATAATTGTATCAGATAGTGTTTATGATAACAGCAATACTTTTGTGAGTGAAACGGTGGAGTAAAAAAAATCTCTTTGTATAAAAATAAACACAAGATTCTCAGATTGTTTCAGTATTCTTCAAGTTTCTCCATCAAATTTAAACACCGTAATACATATTTGTCGTCCTTGTATGAAATCCATCAAACTGATTGATCGTCTTTGCATAAAATCGCCATTTCAAAGATACGTCATTTTTTAACGTCGAAAATACTAAACAAGTATATTTTTAAACAAGCCAGTTGTGTGACAGATATCCCTTTTTCTTTGAAAGCAGTTTTCACCTGCCGTCATTTCAAAACCGATACTTGAAAACTATCAAGAACCTTTATTAAGTTCTCAATTAAGGATCATTTTCCACTATACTACATACTGTTGCAATTCCTTCTTTTTTTAAAAAAAAGTTACCATTAATGAAATCCACATCCGAGGAAATCGGAGGTTATTCCGACCTCCCACCTACACTTAGTCTCGCTCCAGAGGGTGGTATCCATCCGCAAAGTGGGGCGCCCCCTGAAAAGGGCCCCCCCCTCAAACAATGCTCACGAATATGGGGATGTAGAAGAGAAATACAAGTTAACTATTTGTTATTTTACTCAAAGCAATTTGCAAATAAAGCTTCTAGCAGAGCTGGAAAAACCGCCCGTCCTCGACGGTCAAAAATTCCCAGAGGACAACGAATTTCTTGTATCCGACGTCCACGGGGACGGCCGTTTCCCTGTTAACGTTCGTGATACATTTTATTTTTTAAATTTTGATTTTGTTATCTTAACAAGATAAATACGGGTTAACTATTTGTTATTTAACTCGAGAGAAATTTGCAAGTAAGGCTTTTAGTCTTTAACCCGACTTTCGAAGGAGCCCTTATATGAAGCCAGGAATGACATTTCAATTTATTTTTCAAATTGCACTTCAATTGGCTATATAATGTGTGGCTTAATGAATTAGATATTTATTCTACAAACATTAAGTCACCGTTTGTCTCGAGTTCTGGGGTGTCCAGTCGGCAATGCGCTTGCCTTGCATACGAAAGGTCCCAGAATCAGACCTGGGTTTTGCAAAAACAACTGCCGACCTATAAACGGTCTGTGCAGCCATAATGCCCGGCGACTATCACTCGCCGCAGATGGAATGCAAATTAAATATGCTCCTATCCTTGAACGCTGCGTGCGAATGTCGCCCACAAATTTGCATTGGGTGCATACTCGGGTATCGGCTCGTTACTTGACTGTGGTTCTAAATTTCGACGCCCGTCACCAATAGCGCTCATTGTTGCTCTAGTGCGACGATAATGCGAATAAACTACCCTTTTGTCACAAAAAGTAACAAAGCAGTAGAATTATTTGTGTATTACTAGTTAGTTAGATCTATGGAACGCAAATGCAGGAAATCAAATGCACACTTTTCTTACAATAATAAAATATACATTGAGCAAAAAAGACACAAAAATTATTTTTGTTGAATTGATGGTTGTTTTAATGTGAAAATAAAAATACATTTGTGAATTGTATTATGTTAATCAGAGAATGCTATCGATTTTATGTCTGACCATCAGATAGGATTCGTATATTCCTACAACTAAAGACTTTCAATTGAACTGTTTCATACCTAAAAAACATTAACTTCTACTAGAGCGTTTTGCTAAATTATACTTAAATTGCATCTTATATCGGATTTTTTAAAAATATTTTTTACAAAATAGTTTATTTGACTGATTTGGTTTTTATACAGGATTGTAAGAGCCTTGGTCCATACTTCAGGTTAAAAATTTTACAGAAAAACTGGTCTTTAGAAATAACACTGGTGTTATTTCAAAACTCACGAACATTATAGTTTCCAAACAGCGATTCCATCTCATCCGCCCAAAGTAATATCTGCCCAAGACAGACCCAAGGTTCCTTTTAAATGTCATTACGGACTACGAAGCAAAAGCACGGTCCATGTTGAAACCATCAAATTCTTTGGTAACACACAATTTTAAAACCCGGGAACTGTGAATTTAGTGAATGCTGTCTTTTGTTTAGACCCTGTGTTTTTCTTTCAGTGCGTTTTCGCAATACGGGAAGTGTTTTTTCCTTTTTTTTGCCATGATGGACGTGAGAAGTCATAGCAGAAGTTGATACCAGGTTTCGAATTTCTCAACTATCGAAATACTTTTTTTCCCCTTCTCCTTCACACAAAAGATATATAAGTGAGGAAAGGAGGTGTTCCATAATGTAGGTTAGATACATTCGATTGTATCCTTTAAGACCTTAAATTTTTGGGTCAAGATGACATGAGAATACTGTTTCGCGAGTTTGACGAGAGTCCCGAAGCAATATAATAGCTCGATGGGAAAAATCAATTTTCTTCCTTAATAATATGATTGAATCCGAAGACCGAATTTCGCACGTTTCAGTAACAATATTTTTTAATTAAAAAAAAACATTTTTATAGAACAATGAAAGTTTTTTTTTTAATTACACCTATTTGATCCTGCTGTGAACTTATTTCAGAATTGGTACAAGGCACGAATTAGTACAAGTTCTTATTGATTTAACCCATCGAAATAAATTTTAATCAGTTTTTAATCAAATTTTAAAATTTTTATTGCTTAAAATAATTTATTGCAAGATATTTAAGCTGAATAAGTTTTTGAATTTTGACTGATCACCTATTACTTTAGTATGTCAGTGTTGTTTTTGTAAGATAACAAGTAAACAACTTGTTTTCTTAACTCTTAAAAAAAAAAAAGGTTTATTTAGTAAAAAAAATAATGTAATCACTAACTAATTTTTTTGTTTTCTATGAATTATTTTATTTCTGAGAGAAAATATAGTAAAAAGCAAAATTTCGCAGAATTTCTCGATCAGAATTATTTTTACCATCCTTTTACTTTTATTAAATTTTAAATCGTTTTTACAGCGAATTTAAATACATATTGAATTTCTGAGAAAAATATAATTAAAATTACAGACTTATTTCTTCGAATAAAGTTCATATAATATGATCAAAAATAATTTAACCATGTGGGGAAACAAAATTTAATTATTATAAGCCGGCGTTTTCTTGCTTTCATTTTACTTGTTCATAAATTGAAAATAAGACTAAACTCATTTTTGTAATATACTTCGTATTTGTTCTTCTTTGTACTTAATAAATATTGATTAAGGATGAAGTAGTACACATACTTTTATCTAAGGGGTCATAGGAGTCTTAAAAAAGTGCAAAGAAGGTACAACAAAGCATAGTTTGATCTTTCAATGTAATTTTTCTAACTACTCAATATTCAAGTATAATTTTTTATATGTAATTCTATAAGATTTATTTATTATAAAACAAATTTCAAAATTTATGAAGCTTTAGCCAAAACTAAAATAAATGATAACAAACATAAAACTATTTGAACACATTGGGATTAGGATTGCGCCCCAAATTTTGAGGTCACAATTGAAGAAATGACCAAGAAAATGACTTTATTTTGTACAAATATGTACAAAGACTTATACCTAAATTCTCAGCTCAATTTTAATTAGAAATTATTTTAAGAACTTTTTTTAATTAATAAAATTTTAAAATTTTTATTTGAATTTTTAAAAAAATATTTTCTAATTAAAATTGAGCTTAGAAATTAGGTATCAGTCTTTGTTTGTACAATATAAAGTCATTTTCTTGGTCATTTCTTCAATTTTGACCACAAAATTTTGCGCGCAAGCCTAATCCCAACATTTTCAAAATAGTTTTATGTTTGTTATCATTTATTTTAGTTTTGGCTAAAGTTTCATAAATTTTAAAATTTGGTTTATAATAAATAAATCTTATAGAATTACATATAAAAAAATTATACGTATATATTGAGTAGTTAAAAAATTACATAAAAAAATCAAACTATGCTTTGTGGAACCTTCTTTGCACATTCTCCTATGACCCCTTAAAACACAAATATTGCCCTTGATTTCGTAATTCAGTTTTTTCAGCAGTGCAAGGTTGCATTAAATTTATTGAATCTACCAATAAATACTACAGATAATCTGCGACGCACGTTACAATAACATTGAAAAGTAGTTTTTCCAAAACGGTTAGAACGAATTGTTGACTAAAAAATAGTTCTGAAAGAGTTCTAGTTTAAATGTAAACAAAGTTTTAGTTCAAAAGTTGTTTTAAAAAACTCATCAGAATTCAAATGTATTTATTAAATGATGTAGATAATGGTCTATTTTAAAATGAAATAATAAAAAACGTATCCAAGGAGTTAAAAGCATTAGTTTTGAAATCACAACCCATGCAAAATAATTGCTTTGCCATGTAAGCAATTTTCATCATATGTGAAAGTCATAACAAAGTAAACAAATTTTATAAAGAAATATCATTTAATTTTAAGTTTTGATTACCCCAAGGTTCCACGAAGAAAACTATTAATCTAATTTTTTTCCATTCATTATTATATTTCGAAAAAAAAAAACAATTTTTAAACTTGTCAATTAATTATTAAATAACCAGATGCTATTTTCCGTTTGTTTATTTTGCTTTTATGACAATCCTCATACCTGGTGAAAAACTGCTTACCTTGTCATTGTCAGACCATGGAATCCCGACGAGATTAGCTCTATGCGAATGACAACAGCTAAAAATTCTTCTGAAATGCGAAGTTTAAAAAAAAAAAAAATAGAAAGATAATGTCTAACAAAATACCAGAAGTTGACTTTCCCCGATAAGACTACATTCGCAGTGAAGCAACTTCTACAGTTCACGAAAGTCATTGGTGGTGGTAACAACGAAATCTACATTTTCGCCGAAGGTATCTCCCATTTTTCCAAATGTATGAGTCTATTTTTCTAGATTATTGGTCAACAATTATCATTCCCTTAGAAAAATGCAGCATATAAACATTATGCTGTTATATGATAATGTTAATATGCTTTCCTGAAGAATTTAGTTTCCGTAAAAAAATTGTATATTCGTATTGAGTAATTTTGTAGTACGATTAGGTACCCTTGAATTTATTTCACCCAACTCTTATTTTTGTTTTTGTACCCTTACAATTAACTTTTAATTTTTGACGTTTCTCGTAACAAATAATTTTTGCCTCTTAGTTCTATTCGGATTAAATTGATTATGCCCCTATAATTCGATTAAAATTGTCACTTGTTCCAAAGAAAAATAAAAATCCTCTTGGCATTTTATTCTTCACTTCAAAAAACACCGAAATTAATTTAAAACTTCAAAAAAATCTTTCAATAAAAATAGAAAACCCGTCAAAGAAACCTCAAAAAACAAGAATCGATTCTTTAGAAAGACCAGCCACAGTCTAGACGACTTGTATAAGGTAAATAATGTTGATCGCTTACGAGACTTCAATGAGACGGTTGCAAAGGGTGAATAACATGTCGCGAAAATAACGCCCTCTAAACTTAGCCAGATTAAAATCAATAATAGTTTTATTCCTCCGGTTGGAGTAGTTAAAAATTAAAGGTTAGGGTTAGTGGCAGATCGGTGTGCGTGATAATAGTTATAACAGTGCAACCCGGTTATAACGCCATTCAGGGCTGGGGATCCCAGTCGGTTAGGCACTGGCCTAGCATGCGGAAGGTCCCTGGTTAGGGTCCGGGATAACTGCCGACCTAAACGGCCCGTACAGCCAAAAATGTCCGACGAATAATACACAGCGCAAGGGAGAGCACGTTAAATATCCTTCAAAGTCCTAACGCTGCTTACGATGTCGCCCTTAACGATTGTGTTGGGTGCGTATTCAGGTGCCGGCTCGTCACTTGACTGTGGTTCTAAAATACGACGCCCGGTGCCAATAGCCCTCGTGTAGCTCTAGTGCGACGATAATTCAAACCTAACTTAACCTATAACGCCATTCAAGGGACCACGATTTTTAAAACGTTAAAAGCGAGTAACGTTATAAACTAAGTTAAGGGGGAATGGGCGCGCTGGATCGCGGGTTTCCAAAGCAAAGTGCAACAGTGTTAATCCAATGGAGAAAAAAAAATTCTCTGCCACATTTCTCCGGCTGTATTGAATATTTTTACAAACAAATTTTTTTATGTGATAAATGTAGCTGACTTGCAGGTCCCGACAATCCCACATTTTGAAATTAATGGAATTTTTTTTTTAATTTTTGAATAAATTTTACAAAAAGTATTCGTAGCAATTTAAAAAAACAAAAATGGGATTGTAGAGACCTGTAAGTTATCCACAATATTATTTAAAAAAAAAAACAGCTTTAAATATATTCATTACAACCTTAGAAATGTGGCAGAGAAAATAGTTTTTTCCCATTGGATTAACATTGAGACACTTGAGTTTGGAGACCCCCAGTCCAGCGCGCCCATTCCCCCGTAAATATAAAGTGTAGTGAATCATGTACAGTAAGGTACTCATTATATACTCCTATTATTAATTATAAAAGACTAATATTACTACTATATATACGTTATAAAATGGCAACTATTGAATAAATTTGAACTATGTGCTTTTTGTAGTACAGTTCAATTTCTCTTACTCCTGTTATTATTTTATGTACGATAAATAAATTTAATCTTAACTTAGGTATCTTTTTACATCATTTGATGAATAAAATAGATTTCAAATCTTGAAAACGAATTATTTTCTTGAAAAAAAAGGGCGTTTTGGATTTCATATAAACGTATATTGTTTAGCGGTATAACCGAGAAGTTTACCAAAAATGCATCGTTATAAGCAAGTTATTATAGCAGTAAAGTCTATGGGCAATTCAAGGTACCGAACAGGGCCATTTATGGGTTTATAAACGAATTGTTGTAAGCTAGGTCGCTAGAACCGAGTATGACGAAATTGGGTTTGAAAATGGCCGTTAAAATAAAATTATAAATATTATTTTCGTAGGACAAAGGGAGTCAGACGAAAAGCCGGAGATTAACAAATGGAATACATAGTTAATATTGAATGCCCACTAAAATAGTTTAGAATAATTATATCCTAGTGGATATTTACTTATTAATGAATTTTACTTTTTAATGAATAAATGTTAAAAATGAAATAAGGCCGAATATCTGCAAACATGTTCGAAGCATCAGCTTCTGCAAATTTCACAGCTGAAAATTACGTGGAAAAACGTTCGCAAGATTATATACGTAATTTTTTTAAAATGAACTTTTGGTAATGACCTAAAGAAGTGAATATATCCTTATAAACATAGTTATGCAGAGCATAGATAATTTAAGACAAAAAAATTCTAACTATTATAAAACAGGTGTGTTATGTAATTGGTTTTTCTGATGAAATAAAATTGCCAATACATTTTAGTTTTGGAAAATTCTCAGAAACGGGAACGAAATACTAATGAGGCTATGTTGTGTTTGCATGCTATTTCTAATACACAACCCGTTAAAAGATGATACATGTACCGCCTAATAATTGGTCATCGCATCTTCGTGTGAGGGATCTGATGATTCATTTCGAATCATTCTCTGGAAACACGCTGCATCATCACTTCGCTTCAGTTTCTCGCGTGTCAGACGATTTTTGTGCAGCTTTTAACGAAAGCTTTTGTTTCGCACAGCTTGTGGGCATTTTCTGAAAAATTAAGGGTCATATGTGGTAGCATTTTGGCGCCATGTCGATATGGAATTAAGTGTGTGGCGATGTACTTTTTTTGCGTGGAAAAGTAGGGCGTTTGTGAATCATTCCGAGAAATGAAATGTTTGTCATTTTGACAATGTGTTTTATTAGTCATACCTGATGCTGATTTGAATCTCTCGGTATGGCCTTGTAATTACATTTGTGAAATAAAGTTTAGAGACTCGTCAATGTTGTTAGTTGTTTCGTTATGAGTCATTGCTAATTTACCTTTGTTTTCGAAAAAGGAAATAAGTAAATTTAAGATTTGAGGGAGAGAGGGGAAAAGTTAAAAAGTTTTGTCCTTCCCCTGACTTAACCTGTTAAGTGTTTTCTTTTGAAATAAACTTACTGTTAAGTATAATCTTTAAAAAAAGACGTCTAAAATATGCGTACATATCGAAATGTGCACTTTAGATTTTTGAGCTTTTTTTGCTTACCGCTATTGCACTAGGGTTGCTGTTGTTTTACTAAACATTCAAATTAAATTCATGCAAATTCTGATTAAGGGACGCAATGCTCACCTGAACAAAAAAAATTAATAGCCGAAAATGAATATTAGTATATTGGAAATGCGCAAGTTACAACTTTGTTGACCTTTTTATCAAAAAGCGATTCGAACACAAAACCTAAAAATACGGAAGGTCTTTCCCGAAAATATCCAGGTGAGAAAGCAGGTAAATCAACTGAGATAGCTGTTTCACCTGGATTTTGACCTTGACATTTTGTCAAGTTTATATTGGGTGACTTACATTCTTACATAACATGACATAAATTCAATAAACGCCAAACGCCATAGTTCCATTGTGCCTTTTTCTACGTACTATTCTTTTCCATTTTAGATAGTTAAAAAACACCTTAATATTAATAAATGATAAAAGATTACAGAATACTTTCGAACTTCATTGCATATCAGAGCTACAATTTTCCCTTCTTTGCTATTCCAGACCATCCATTCCCTCCCATTAAAAAAATTACCATAAGCTATTCTCGGAGATACCAAAAACCTCATGACTCAAATTGCGCAACAACTATTCCTTCTAACTACGCACATCCAAAAGCATTACCGAAATCCCGCAAAGTAAGTCCTGATATACCACAAATACTTCTACGAAAGGAAAATAACGCATTTTTCCCGAAACCAATTTGGGAAAAAACAGTATTATCCCGAAAAATCCAGGTGAAAAACAGGTAGGAGAGCGGAAAGAGGGTAAACGACTTGTGCCAAGGCCAAGGTTAGGCCGTTGAATGTCAATCCGTCCTTTTGTTTTTCTCTGCGTTGTTTAATAGATCACGTCCTTCGCCTTTCAGTTATTATGGTGACAGTTTTTCGTCTTCTCCGCTTTTTTCCTTTCTTTATTTGATGTCATGTTGTCGCGTTTTTTGTTTGCGAAGTATTGCGTTTCTGTGTTTCTGTTGTTCGTAGTAGGTTTGAAATCGGTTTTAGTTAGTTAAGATCTTGTCAATTTTAGTTTTAATGTCTTGTTAATCTCAATTTTAGTTTTAGCTTGTCAATTTTCTTGTCAATCATAATTTTAGTTGATAAGAGCTTTTATTAATTGGCTTGGTGCAGGTGATGTATCCGTTTCCTAGAAAACCAAGCAAAGGGATGGGGAAGAAAGTCTTTTCGAGGCTCGCATAGTAAATCGACAAGGTTTGTGAGTCCACTTGCCTTGGTTTTCGAAAACGAGTTTTCTATGAAAATTTTACTCATTAAAATTAAAACTTTTTTCTGTGATGTTGGTTGTTCAAATCATTTGTTTAAGAAATCTTACAGAGAAAGGACAGTTTCTGTTCATCAATGACGGTTATTTTAAAAGTGAAACCGAAATAACCAATGAAATCGCAGGACACGGAAAAATGAAAACAAAGCGTTACATCATCTGAAACATACCTATTTCCTAATTATGTTTTTAAATTACATTGTTCAAAGCAATTTTTTAGACATAAAAATTGGCAATATTAAAAAACATTAATCAACATTTTTTTTATGTTGATTGTAAATTGTATAATGATTTTCCTTATTGCTAATTCTAGTAAAAAGATAAGCTTACTTAGTTAAGAATCTGCAACTTGCAATCGTAATAATGATGCGATAGAAATTCGAAGTTTTATAGCCACGAGTTTTAAAAAATTTTATCATTTCATTATATGTATAAACATTTAGAAAGTAGTACTATTATATAACCTTGAAACGGATGACTTGTTTTATAGGTCGATTGACATGAATCGTCAATCGTACCTGAACCGGCTGATATCTCAAATTCTCAACGGTGGTGAAGTAATCGTTATATCATCAGAAACACTAACATTCCTCCGTTTATGTTCAAATGATTTTGAAATACTTAAATGCGTTTTACAGTTAGAGTATTTCTTGTATGACGAAGATACAATGATTTTTTAAAAACTTATAAGTTTGCACTGTTTTTATTATTTAGTTGTTGAATGAATTAGCAATTAAACAACATATTTATATAAATTCTGCGGTAGGCAGATAAACTGCAGTAATCGCAACAATGAGATGAATCATTTTTTTTTTTTGTATCTGAGGAGAAAAAAAATTCCAGTAGGTTTTCTTAAATGTTTGGAGTAAATAAGTACTTGCAACAATGGTACAAGTCATTATGGTTAAGTTACTGCAGTTTAAATGCCCAAGGCAGAATTATGCACAGATAATTTAATAATTATCTTGCATTAGAATATAACGATATATATTTAATTAGGCTTTTTTGTAAAGAAAGAGTTTTTTAAAAAGATAAATCAGTGTATTACATAGATCTTTACTTAAATTGAACTTTACTTAAATTGATTAAATTGAAATGTATGATACCTTAGTTAATAACTATCTGGCAAGCTATAACTTCTGTTCTAAAAGTAGAACCCTCGAAAAAAGCAAAATGAATTTAGACGAAAGCATCAAAAAAGATTTCAATCCAAAAGAGATTTATTACGATAAAAACAACTAGATCAATCAAAAAATTAAGCTACAAAAAAAAAAAAGACGCTGCAAGAAAATGTGCCGTAAGGGCCAAAGAGTAACGGCTATGTGTAGCCAGAAAGTGAGCAGCGTGAGTTTTGCCACAAGACATCGGTTTATATACAAAAGGGTAGACTCACAAATTTGCATAAGAAGAAAAGTTGGCGGTGAACGGCACGATTGGTGGATACAGTCAGAACGAGAACTACAGCGGATTCGAGTCCCGAAGATCGGGTTAGTTGAAACGGTTCCGACGTGGAGACCATCAACCAACTTCATTTTAAAAAAAATCAGTATTAATAAACTAGACATTAAATTCAAAAGTCCTAACAATAACTCATCTTTTTTCTACTCATTTTAACCCTCTAATGCATGAATTTTTATTTTCATCCCAAAAATATATATATGTATCTTTAATACTCACACATTATGGGAAAAATACTACAAAAAAATTAACTTCAGTAGAATTTAAATTATTTCAATTTTTTAATTTTTTACCCAATGACGAAAACCAACTGCAAAATTCCAATTTTGATAATAATGACTAGAAAACAACTAAAAATATTTCAAAATAACCCTTTTTAACTATGATTAATTTTTCAAAACAATTTATTAGTATTTAGTACTAATATTATTATTCTTTGAATACTGCCAAAAACGTAATTTCACAAAAGTTAATAACCTCACTCTTAAATTTTGAATACACTTTTACTACTGTCATCTATGAGGATTATTAGTAACTAAAACTTTAAAATGAAATGTAATGGATGAAAAAAACACATATTTGTCTAGGAGGAGCTCTAATTTAATAGAATAAAGTGGATTATGTTACTTGTTACCAAACGGTAACAGTATGCATTAGAGGGTTAAAGAATCCTTAGGTGATTTAGAGGGTACAATGATGATCGATTGTAGTAAACCGTTTCTTTATTTCCATTTTCAAAAGTTATGGATTCATTTTATCCCCCCTCCCCACTTTTTAACCATTCCAATTCCTCTAGAAGGATCTCTTCTATTTTTAATTCCATCTCATAAAAGAAGACATTGAAATGTCACTCGTCGACAAATCGTTTCGTGTCCAAGCGTCTTCCGTATTAATAAATCACGAGAAGTGTCGTAGTAGTAGAAGTTCGAGGTCAGTCTTGACTCATTCCGGATATAAACGAAGAAAAAATAGGCATTGTTGTTGGCCTCTAGTCCAGGAACGTATATCCCCATTAGGAAAAAAACAATGCGACAGTTGTGCATAAACAAATAGACATATCCACAAGATTTTATAAATGATCGTGTTTGTAGGAATCGTTCCAGCGTTGTCTGTGGTACGAGTTTCTCGAATGGGGAGAAATAATTGAATCGGTTTTAGCGAAATGATGCATTTAACTCGGATAACTTTGATAATGTAATTTCCGAATAAAAAAGTTTGAGTTTTTAAAATTCCGTTTTTCATGAAACCTAATTTGTTCTTCATAAATTATTCAAGACTTTAGTCTTTATTTGTCTTGCATATTAGTTTATTTCAGTGGTGAAAGTAGAAAAAAATAAGTGGGGGGATGCCTTCAATTAGAATGCCAAGTCCCATCCCCTTCTATGGATTATGGATTTGCATTTGAGAGATATAAGAAGTGGGTGGCTGGATAGCCCGTGGCACCCCACTCAGCCGAATGAGACTCAGCCGAAACCGCAAAAAGCAGCCAACTTGGTGAGAGGGTGGGGTGTTGCTTGGCGAAGAGATCCCCCTCTGCTGATAAGAGCTTGTGGTTGCTTTTCTCTTACAAGAGCGTTGGCGATAAAAATTCAACCGAAAGCTGCGTACAAAGTACAAAGCCAAAGTGAAAGTTTTACAATTGGTGAACGCTCCCTAATCATTGTGTATTGCAAAATAGAATGCGATCTTCGTAGAAGTCATAAAAGAGACCCCCTGGAACTCAGACCGATCACGTTTCAGGCGACAAATGTCTAACCAGACAACAGCGTTGAAAGGATGGTTGGAGGGTTTAAACTTGTTTTCAATGCTCTACTTATCAAGATAAGAGACAAAAATAGAAAATAATTTTTAAATAGAGCTATATTAAACGAAGGGATCAATATTATTTTTTTATTTACTAATTGACATTTTGCATTTAGCAGTTAACTAAATGCAAGGAGAGAAATTATTAGCTATTTTATCACGGACGAGATTTATGTATTGCTTTAAAATTTAATCTATTTTTTAAACTTAATTATCATCAATTATTACTGTAAAATATTACGACTTAAAGCTTGGCAGTTGTTATCACTGATAATTGAATTCTTTTGTCATAACATAAACTTTTCATATTGGATAGTGGGGGCTATTCGAACAAATTTTTATTAACCTCTGTATTTCAGCAAAAATACAAGAATTTTTTTTTTTTTTTTTTTTTAAGCTTATAAAATGAACTTTCGTTTACTTAAAAAGTCATTCGACAAATGTTAAAACATTACCATGTCTTAGTTACTGAGCATTTAAAAAAAACATGCAAATGTCCCATTATACATTAGCCCCCATCACACGTGGGGTCTAATGGGACAGGGTGCAGAGCTAATGGGAAATGGGAAATATTAGCTTTATTTAAAATTAAAAAAAAAGGTAAAAATAATCATAAAATGACATGAAAATAAAATTTTAAAGCAAACAACATTAACATAATGTGTACACAATAAAAAGGTATTTTTTTAAAACAATTATTTATCATTGAAATGTGAACTATCAAAGTTAAAACTCAAAATCGAAGATGCGTCCATAATTTTTATTGAATCATCAGAAAGGATAGCTTTGTTACTAAATCCTCTAAAATTTTTCTCAAACTTGTCCTTTTTTCAGGGTACGTGAATTTAAAAAGACGGCCTTTATTTTAAATAGCTCACCCGGAGTTCATCGCTTTCTATTTCAGAAATAAATCTATCGTTATAAAGAAATAGTTTGCTTTCCAGCAAATTTTACCAAAAACAAATTATTTATCTTTACCAAGCTCTGTTCAGATGTAATTAAAGGAATTGCATTTGTCACTCATAAAGCTTCTCTTGAACTTGAGCTCATGAACATAAAGCTCATGAACTTTCTCTTATTATAAGAAAAAAAAGTTCAAAAATTTAAATTTTAAAGTTTCAAAATGTTTTTGGCTATTTGAGTGAATAAGTCTTTAAAGATTTATAAGGATTCCTCAAGATAAGCATACAAAGCTAGGTTTATTCGTGTCCCATTTGACACCACAGCGTTGTTTTTTTATAAAGAATCCAACACAAAATCACGTGTATTTCACCACACGGGTATTTGACATATACTAATACCTGAATCTATGCTATAATCACCTAACTAAAACTATGGCTTAATTCATAGAAAGTTTTATTTAATACTTTAAAAGCTAAAAAAAATACACTTTTAACTAACTTTGTATTCTCCAAAACAATACTTCTTCTCTCCACTTCAACACATGCTTTATGGCTGATCAACATTGCTTTAAATGCCTGATCTTCGGTTGTTAAAATGTGAAGTCAAACTGTTACAATGATGTAGTGTAGAAATATTTGTAAAAAAGTATTCACTCTTAAAGCAAACGAGCGATTTTAACTCAGTCTGAGTTAATTTTCACTTCTCCAATGTCGAAAATGCACTTCTCCTACAGGAGTGGAACCTTTGTATGTTGAATCTGCGACAAGATCACTCCTAACGTGTGATTTGAACTCAGTCTGAGTTAATATTCACACCTTTCCAGTGTCAAAAATGCACTTCCCCTACAAGAGTGGATTTCACTCCTTTGTTTTAAGAGGGTATTTTCCCCCTCTTTATGCCCCTTGTCCCCACTCTCCCCTGTACCTCAACGCTTTGGTTTTGAGATAATTTCAGCCTTTTCGGTCCTCAATATTCTTTGTTGCAAAAGATCAGTTTCTAAGTTCTCTCAAATTATGTGTTCAACTCTCAATTTAAAGTTGTATGATGGGCATTTCTAATATTTAAGCAATTCTGTATTTAACTTACGATATAAAAATCTGGTTATATAATATTAAGTTCACATAAGTCAATATTTCATTTATTGTAAGGCGCGGCGCCATAGCGTGAAGAGTTGGATTATGACACCATAAATACCGTCTCATGTTCTGTGAGCGTCTTAGCCATATTAGTAACAGCCCATTCTAGACTCAAAAACATCTCGCCTTTTAAACGCCATGTATGTATGACTGGTGCACGTTAAATCTGTATACGTTCAAAGTTCTGATATCATGCACGTTGCACGCTGTCGCTATAAGATTGCGTGGAGCTACAGCTTTGCTCAAGTATAGTTCCCGTCACTGTTCCGCGGTTTAAAATCATGTAAAAGTCATGTAGTCGCCAATATCCCTGCGTAATTTAAGGGCGATGTGAATCCCAAATATGTTGTTGTTTGTATGTATGTACGTTTGTGAATATGTAAAAAAAAATATATGCTGCTTTGGAGGATTCTTCTTACGTGGACCAATGATGTTTGTGTTTGGGTTGAATTAACGTCGCACTATTGTAGAACTACAAGGGGACTATTGTGGCGACGGACCTCATATTTCATAACCAGGTTAGGTTAGGTTAGGCTTTGAATTATCGTCGCACTAGAGCAACACGGGGGCTATTGGCGACGGGCGTCGTATTTTAGAGCCACAGTTAAGTGACGAGCCGACACATGAATAGGCACCCAACGCAACTATTAAATGCCTAATGCGACATCGTGCGCAGCGTTAGGACTTTGAAGGATATTTAACGTGCACTACCTTACACGGGGCATTATTCGTCGGACATTTTTGGCTGCACGGGCCGTTTATAGGACGGCAGTTATTTTGGCGATGCCCGGACCCGTACCTGGGAACTTTTGCATGCTAGGCGAGTGCCTAACCGACTGGGCTCCCCAGCCCCCTTTCATAACCAGGATTAAGTAACGATGCCGAAACTCAAACTGGCACTTATGTAACCAACCTAATAGCGACTTCTTATATGAGTTGTCAGAGCAGTAAACTACGACGGATTTAACGTGCGCCAGTCCCATATACACGGTACACGGCTTTATTGAAGAGGCAGGATTTTTTCAATGCAAGACCAAATGGTTAAGTCACATGTATTTGTAACTTGGCACATGACAACTCCATTTCTGTTAAACACATCAAGTACGATTGGTAAAAAAAGTTGCCACACGAAAAGGAATTTTATGTTTAAAGTTAACAAACCATAAGACAAGTAAAGAACATTGTTGGGAAATTAATTTGGGGCAAACTAATTTACACAAAAAACAAATTTAGAAAACTTAAAATTAGCGTTTTTAAATGGAAAAAGGGGTGCTAACGGTGTTTACAAACCATCGTTAATGGGTTAACCAAATTACTTGAAACAAATTTAAAAACGTTAACCATACTTATACAATTTATAAAGGCTACGAAAAAATTAAAATACGTTCTCTAGCTTTTTATTTCAATTTTATTTTTAAAAAATCTTAGTTTATTTAAATTTAGTTTCTGTGCATTATAAATTTTGGTCAAATGAAACCCATTTTACAATTTAGAAAGATTCTTTAACATTTATAATTGTATTTTGATGCGATTTAATTATGTAAAGTAACTTGCACAATAAATTTTCGTGTACACACAACATTTTCCTTACAAGGTAGAAGGTACCGATTTAACTAAATACGTCAAATTTTTGGTTTATGTTCACTTGTTGTTTGACATAATGCTTGGTTTATAACTCATATATATTTTCATTAAAACCTTAAAAATCATGCATGTGTAGCCCAGAAATACATATACTATTTGGCTTCTTATTACTATTTTCATTCCTGTGCAACTGTTGCCACTCAAGACGTGAAACATGCCCCATCGACCCTCAGAACGCCGCAAATTGGATGAATTCGGCAACACTATGAAGTCTTTAAAACAGCTGTAGAAAATTTGTATGCTTTTTAATCCGATATGCTAAACATATATTTTTTAAATATTCATTTTTTTTTAGAAATACAAGTTAAAAAATGCGACATTTCATAATGGGAGGACAATATAGGATTATATCGAAATAACTTTTCGAGAAATCGCTCCAATGTAAGGCATTCAGTTATTTAACAGGTCATTTCAAAGGAAATTTCCCTGATATGTACTTGTGTCGAACTTGAAAGTAATTTGTTTGAAAAGCTCTTTTCCCTGGAATTTGATTCGTATGAACATCAACAATATTTTAAATCATTAAAACGGATTAACGTGTATATTTCCACATTGCAACAGTATGCAATAGAGAGTTAAATTTTGTGTAACGGTTTTTTATTACATTCCTCTAAAAATAATGCTATACATTCATTAAAATGTGTTTTTGTTGAATGATAATTTTAAATCAGCAAGTCACCAATAAAAGAAAATGGTACAAATAAGTAGTTATATGGTAGCAATATTATTAATTAAGTTACTAATTGGTTAGCAACTACTAATTAAATAGCAATATCTATTAATAATTTACTACAACTAGACAATATTACCAGCTAATTTATATATATACTAATCGGAATAATAATCTAAGCAAGGTTAAGTACAGCTGCGCTTCGTTTTAATGTTAACCTATAAACTAATTGCTGATTCTGCAACAATAAATATTTTATGCGCTTAATCCTTTTTAGTAATTATCGTGTATTTGTTGCAAGAAAAACGGAACGGTTCCTTTCAAAATAAAGTTTTATCCTTGCAACAAAACTATTATTGATTGAAAATATAAATTTAAGGGGATAATCAAAAGAAAAAAGAAAAACAGAAATTCGAAATTTTTGACCCAAACACCTAAATAATTACCGACCTATAAGCCATAAGTGTTCGACAAATACTACTTCGTGTAGAGGTAGTGCACGTAAAATATGACAATGTCACAACGCTGCTTATGATGTCGTCCTAAACGGTTTCGTTGGGTCACTACTCAGGTGTCGTCTCTTCACTTGACCGTGGTTCTAAATTATGAGGCCTGTCGCCAATAGCCCTACTGTAACTCTAGTGCGATGATATACATACTAAACTAACCAACTAACCTATTATCATAAGGTATTTTTATGTTAAAACTTTTGCTTTTGGAACTAAAACTTTTGTTTAATTTTCAAAAGTTTAGTACATCATGATGAGACAAGACCCCATGACTGATCTACATCACACCCTTATTGTCATGAAAAAAAAAAGGTTTTCATGAACCTATATCTAAATCACGTAGTAATATTGTAGATGCACTGCTAATATAAAAACAGTAGTTGAAAATTAGACGATTAACTTAGTATAGACATATTAGCCTCTAATTCTACGTTAATTAAACTAAAAAATGAATAAGAATTATTTATTTGTACACGCATGGCAACATTCGATTTTAGCAACCAAATCGCTTTGCTTGAACAGTGGACACTGACCACCCGCAGAGCCAATAAATCATTGTGACAACCGCTCTCTTCAGTAACACTCCCCAGCCCCTTCGTGAAAAGCTACTTCGGAGGGGCCGTATCTGGTGCTTTGGTTTCTTAAACACCCTTGCTATTTTCGAGCGATAAACCAGCCAAATTGTTAGCCATCTTGAAGTGCTGGATAGCAAAAGAAAAATCTATGTTGAAAACATTATCGCCATAATGGTGAATATGTTGCCATGAAATTTGGCGAGATTTTGCGGTTTAGAGCATTCGGCTGAGTCTCATTCGGCTCAGTGGACTGTAACCGGATAGCCATTTCCTTGGAAGTGGGGTGACGCGTCAACCCGCGTCTACCCCCATTTGCAGCACTGGTTTATTTATCCTAACTTATGCAGAAAGCTCATTTTCGTGTGGCAAATTTTCTTTCATAACGTCGAAAACGTAGGAAAAAAACACTTGTACAATATTGGATAACAATACTCTGAACTTTAACTTTCATTTGAACCCATTGACCTTCAAAGTACTGAAATATATTATTTTACTCCATTTCTGAGCTAGATGAACGATTTTTCAAAATCCATCGAATTACACTTTGAAGCAATTATGGTGCAGACTCGAATATAATGGCATAAACATCGTCTTTTAATCGGGTTATCTGCATCTATATCGCTGACTAAAAGTTATAATATATATTATCCCCCGTAGTGTAATTCGAAATTCATTTCCAAACTGTTACGGTATCCTACTGCGACGAACTATTACACCCATCCGGTCATTGAATTCCAAACCGCAAAGTGACGCAACGCCAATTTTCCAAAATTAAGATAAAAATCCTATTTTTTTTTCCTTCTTATCTTGTGGTAGGGGTTAAGGCGTCACAGGAGTCTTAAAAATGTGCAAAGAAGGTACAGCTGTGGAAATAAAAAAGTACCCACTTGAGGTTATTTCATCCGTTAGTCACCCTATAGAATCGGACCTTTTTGAGATTGTGTACAATTAACATTCTGATTAAATTGCACGATACAAAATTTGCATAAGGGGCCGTCTTCATATAAAAAATATCACGAACTTTGAAATTTCCAATGGCAACACCCAATTTTAATAACTTAGAAATGTTAATCACTCTTGAAAACCCTTAAATCTAAGTTTTTGTTACATTTGGATGAATATTTGACGAGTTATTTAATCGAATCACTTGTGGATCTTTTGGGGACCATCTCTAAAATGACAAGCAAGCATGCATGCAAGGTCGTCTTTATTTATCAAATCACACGTAATCTTATACACAGTCCCCTAAATAGTAATTAAAATGTATTTTGTGATTTACTTAGCAAATTATGAATAAAATTTTTTAAAAATTGGGATTTCGCTTAAACTTCCTGTCTTAAATTTATTTCTTTAAAAATATTAAGGGGTTTCTATTCATATTTTTTTTAAAAAATAATATAATAATTATTTAAAAATATAAAAATTGTTTTAAATACCTCAATATTGAGTGCATTTTGTTTGGGTTATTATAATTTCTTTTAAGTAAAAAATTCGTTTCCTTATCTTAATTATTTATAGATTGGGGTAGTTTTTTATATGCAACTCATTTAACATTATGTGACCTAAACTTTGCACGTCTCTAACTCCCCTAATAATGCTTAAAAACTAACAAAATTTGGCATTTCGTATTAACATAGGTCATAGACTTGAAATATGGACTCAAAAAGGGGTGTTACTATTGGAAATTTTAAAGTTAGTAACATTTTTAATATGAAGATGGCCCCTTATGCAAATTTTGTTTCATGCAATTAACTCAGAGTGTTAATTGTTCAAAATGTCAAAAAGGTCCGATTCTATAGGATGACTAACGGCCAAAATAACCTCAAGTGGGTACTTTTTTATTTCCACAGCTGTACTACAAAACATAGTTTGATCTTCCATGTCATTTTTGAACTACTCAATGTATAAGTATAATTTTTTTATATGTAATTCTACAAGATTTATTTAATATGAAACAAATTTTAAAATTTATGAAACTTTAGCCAAAACTAAAATAAATGATATTAAACATGAAGCTATTTGAACACATTGTGATTAGGCTTGCGCGGCAAATTGTGAGGTCAAAATTGAAAAAATGACTAAGAAAATGACTTTATATTGTACAAATATGTACAGACAAAGACTTATACCTAAATTCTCAGCTCAATTTTAATTAGAAATTATTTTAAGAACTTTTTTCTAAAAAAATTAATAAATTTTTTTTAAATTTTGATTTTAAATATTTTTTAAAATAATTTCTAATTTAAATTGAGATGGGAATTTAGGTATAAGTCTTTGTCTGTACATATTTGTACAATATATAGTCATTTTCTTGGTCATTTTTTCAATTTTGACCTCACAATTTGCCGCGCAAGCCTAATCCCAATGTGTTCAAATAGCTTTATGTTTAATGTCATTTATTTTAGTTTTGGCTAAAGTTTCATAAATTTTAAAATTTGTTTTATATTAAATAAATCTTGTAGAATTACATATAAAAAAATTATACTTGTATATTGAGTAGTTAAAAAATTACATGAAAGATCAAACTAAATTTTGTAGTTCCTTCTTTGCACATTTTTAAGAGTCCTATGACCCCTTAATGAATGAGGGTCCGAGAAAGAACAATACTTATTCCGAAAGAAAACTAATGTCAAACATTTCCTCTGGTGGGTTATCGACTCTTTTTACGGAGAACAATTAGAGAGGTGCGCGATTATGTTCTTTTAGGAGAGATGGTGCTTTTGTTGATTGTATTTTTTTTTACTTTGTTGTATTTTTCTGTGAACAACGTTTTTGTGTAGTTTGTATAGGTACTATAAAAAATATTAAATAACCTATTTTGGGAAAATTGGTTATAATTGTACAATATGAAAGGTAATGAAAGTGTTGCGGTGAGGTTTGAAATTCCGAAAGGGATATTTTGTGTGCTGTTACTAAAATAAGGGTTTTTGAATATTGGTCCTTATTGTTTAAAACCACTTAACAACTAGAACTAAAAGAGCTATGGTCTTCACATTTGCTACCCGAGTCCCGAGTTGTACTTGCTGTACGTCAAGATAAAGTTTTCAAGAAAATTGATCATGCGCAAGGGGTATCTGTCATATAATTTTTTAGGATTTAAAGTAATCGAAAGACAGATGCTTACCTTTAAATGCGTTGATTTATTGAAGGGTAATTGAAAGTCTTGTAGCATTACACAACCATAGTTTTTCAGATTGGTTGCTTCTGTTACGTGAGTATTCATTTATTAATGATGAATGTCACAATTTAGCGGCAGATGACGACACTATTCCAAACATTGAAACAATCCTTCGAGAAAATACTAATTAAATATTCATCCAAGATAGTATTTTCCCTTCCAATTAGTTAATTGCAATTACACTCTTAAAACAAACGAGTGAATTTAACTCAGTCTGACTTAATTTTCACCTTTTCAGTGTCGAAAATGCACTTATCCTATTGGAGTGGATTTCGCTCTTTTGTTTAGTTAAAACTCAGACAGGCGACAGGACACTACAAACGAGTGAATTTAACTCAGTCTGACTTAATTTTCACTTCTTTCCAGTGTCGAAAATACACTTCTCCTATATGAGTGGATTTCACTCTTTTGTTTTAAGAGTGTACCATTCTGGCATTCTCATACCTGCTGCAGAAAAATGCGCACATTTTAAAGCGAAACTTTGCCAGATATTTCAACAATACCTTTGATGACTTATGAATATAATTAAAGGTCCGTCATAGGGTTGACAACAGGACAAAAACAACTCCCCGTTCCGCCCATATCGAACCCCGGCCAAGAACAATAGACCGAGGGAGGGGTCACTTCTCACGGGGATTGTCACCGGGGTCAAGCCCCTCCTCTTCAATCGCGTGCCCGATAATTGTTATCGTCTGCGGTGTCTTATTTTTTTTTATGTAGGTGAGTGGCATCAGGGTTTTAATCCCCCTTTTTCTTGTTCCAAAGTCTTCTTTCTTTGGAAAGGGTTGTGTTTGGGAGATGTTGGTAATTGTATTGATTGAATAATAGTGAAGTGTATGATGATGAATTGATTTTAGTTTGAGTGTTGTTTTGTATGTTAAATATTATTTGGCATCCTTGTGAATCTGGTTTTGTTACAGTTAAAAAAAAAGTTTTATTTATTCCAATAGGACCACGTTTAATGCACATGCAGAAACCAATGCACTTGTGTATTGTCTTTTTTAATTTCAATAGATATATAAGCTATGAAAATACTGCGAAGGATTGGGGAAAAGCTGGAGATTTTGTGTTATTTGCGCTAAAGTTTATGATTTTTAAAGATGTGGTTTATGAAAATTAATCCGTCCGTATGTCTGTCTGAAACCACTCTATATCACGAATTACGGACAGGATATCAAATTTTGCATCGGAAGTCAATTAAGGTTTTCGATAAAATCGCCCATGCGCACAGAGTTGTTTCATACAACTTATTAGGTTTAAAAGTTATTGAAATAAAAATCATAGGGTATATAAGTACCTTTTTAAATGGTATTGATATATTGGTAATATTGAAAGTCGTTTTAGTGTTATACACCCTAGTTTTTTTTCTTAACAGCTACCTCACTCTTTATCACATAACATAACAAAACAACTTTAAAACCTTGGCATTTTCAAAAAAAGTTTCCGAGTTTAGTTTAGTTTGAAACTTCATCGCACTAGAGCTACACTAGGGCTATCGGCGACGGGCGTCGTTATTTAGAACCACAGTCAATGGACGAGCCGACACCTTTCAAAAATGCTCTCGAAATCCAAAACACAAAAATACCGCCAAAGAAATCTGGACAACAGACGATTACTTTTAGAACATGAAGAGCTAATGATGTGTACTATCTATTCCATAATAGATAGTCCAAACGCGCCGTTTCACACCTGTTGCTGTTCGGTGACAAAAGGTGTGCAAAAAGTGTCTTCATTGTGCCCAAGACACCTGCTGAGAATGAAGAATGCTTGAGGAGGGGCGGGGAAAACAATTTTTTTTGTGCCGATATTTTTAAACTTTGAGTACAAGGGTCAATGCTGTGTATAGCAGCTGTTTTTAGTAAGCTTTTTTTCTGAATTAGAGTGAAGTTTTAATTTGTTTTTATGTGACAAATTTCATGTTTTCTTGCATTGTACGCTGTTTTAATGATTACTGAATATAATAGCGTTTTCTTATATTTTACACATTTCTATTCGTTTTCTAAAAGAAAAAGGATATTCGAGGTTTCGTGTAATTAAATCATACCACACTATTGTACTACACTCATATTTGTTTCTAGAACAATTGTCGGTCTTGGAGTAGTTTTTTTAATCAGTTTATTTTTAAAAATACGATACCAAAATCAACAAGGAGCAGGTGAGCCTTGTAGGTAAGGCACTTGCCTAATTGCAATGCATGCGAAAGGTTTCAGGTTCGGTTCGTCACTTGACTGTGGGGCTAAATTATCACGCCTTTCGCAATTAGCCCCCATGTAGCTCTTGCATGCGGAAGATCTTCGCCTTGCATGCGGAAGATCCCAGGTTCGGGTCGTGACTTAACGGTTGCGCTGGGTGCCTACTCATTTATCGGCTCGTCACTTGACTGTGGCTCTAAAATACGACGCCCGTCGCCAATAGCCCTCGTGTAGCTCTAGTACGACGATAATTCAAACTATCCTGTCCTCCAACCAATGCTTAGAAAGAAAAAAACACGCAATCGAGACAATACCGCCTCTACATAACATTCAATGTTGCTCTGTTGGCTGAAAATCAAACTGTGTATCTCCCATATTTCCATATCTACACAAGTGTCATTCCGCGAACTGATACTTCCAGCGAAAAGAGCTACTCAAATATTTTACAAAGGAAATGTAAATAGCTGATATTTTTCTCAGATTGCATTGCAGTATCTGGATTTTTCTCACCTTCGTTACACAAGCACCAGATGCGGAGAAAATTCGAATACGTAATACACTTTCTGGCTGAGGTGATTACAAGAACGGCAACAAGTTTTGTTGATGTTTGGCTTTTGTAAATTTGCTTCGTGTGCCTATTACACTTTACTTGTTCCCGATAAGATATGTGTTTGTTTTCTGTTCGATAACGTAATAAGTTTGAAGTGCGTAAATAAGGTTTATAGGACTGATAATTTGGGGGATATATGTAATGACTCAAAGTAAATAAAACAAAATTAAAGTTTAAAAAAAATACTGTATGTTTGTAAACAGGCAAAGTTTCTCAAAATCGTTTATAAGTAAGATGTTTCCTATTACCCATTGTTAATCGTTATTGCGCCTCTATTACCCTATATACATTTTTTCAAATACCATTAAATGAACATCTTCGGTATTTTTTAAAAACTTTTTTTTTATCAATTCAGTGAATGCTGATAAATGTCAAGTTTCAACCAAATCTGAACAGGATTTGAAATTTTTTTGAGTAATTCAAGTATTCAAGTGTTAGTCTATGTGTGTGCACAAACGGACCGCTGCGCTGGTGGCGTGACTTGTTGTGCAAAATTAAGCATTTTTTTCTCATTAATTGAAGAACAAGTTTTTAAAGAAACTCTCATTTGATAACAAAGAGATGCATTCTGGTACACTTTATTTGATTTTTAAACTAGGGATAGGTTGCGCTATAAGACTTTCAATTCTCGCTCAGTAAATCAATACAATATTTAGAGATAATTATATGTTTGAAGCCAAAAATATTCTATGATTAACGAATTAAAGCAATTAACGAATTAAAGCAATTAACGAATTGCGCATTCAAAATTAAACATTCATAATTCGAAAACCGTATTATAACGTCCGACAGATGCAAAATCGTGTGCAAAATTTGAAGTGCGTAGCACCTTTAGTTCGAGCTGTAGAGTGGTTTCAGACAGATTGACAATATTTTTCGGAATCAGCACCCCTTCCAAAAAGTATAGAAGACACAAAATTTGCATCTCATATTATGTAATTGACAGTAAAAATTTTCAACAAACCTATTAAGCGAATAAACAAATGAGCAATATGTTAAAACCTGTAATAGGGGACTTTCAAAGTGCAAACTTGTATCTACACATCGTTTTTAATATTTGGCGGGCTATCGGCTCGGTAAGACTATGACTCCAGAGATAGTTACGGGGCTGGGGATCTCAGTAGGTTAGGTGTACCCCTTGCATGCGAAAGGTCCCAGGTTCGGGCATCGCCAAAATAACTGCCGACCTTATAAACGGCCCGTGCAGCCAACAGACCTGGTGTAGCTCTAGTGCGACGACCTATCTACCAGAAATAGTTACAATCGCTAACCTTAAACACCGTGTAATGCGAGCCTATAAAATTAATCTTCAAATAAGATTCTAAAAGGAACTAGTGTGTTGACATAAGTTAAAGGGAAAAACAACTCTTAAAATAGGGATTCCCTTGTGTAACATTCAGCGAACTCGTGTGGTTAAAACATGAACCTCAAACTCTACTCTTATGCAATACGGAGATAAGGACAGTCAGGATTTCTATTTTTATGCAACAAAACCCTTTTGGAATTGATAGTGTATCTTACATGAAGATACGGTTTCACGCCTTGCATGTATGTGGATAAACACGAATGAAGAGCTTAGTGGGAGAACGTGCTAAGTGACAAAAAGGTGAAATCAAGAAAATGAGCTTCAAAGTTTTTAGGTTGCACTCGGATGTGTTGAAAACGGTACTTGCAAAAACCGTAAAAAAATACTACACTTTAAGTTTATGAAAAAGTGTTAGCGTTAAAGAGGTTATAAATGTTCATTGACACAAATATCTAAATTTTTTCAAAAATGTCACTTAGCACGTTCTTCCACTAAGCTATTCAAATGAGACTATCAGAAATGTAAAAAAGAAAATGAAAGTACGATAATACTTGATGTAAAAAATTAGTCATCATTTTCTTTGTAAAATCAAACAGTTTTACTAATTAAAACTCGATGAGGGGGGAAGTGGCGGGGATGATAATTGAAAAATTAAGTTATTATCTTATTTTACAAATGGGAAAAGCCTATTCTATTGAAAACGTAACTTTTATCCTTCCGAAAAAAGGTAATAATTGCACACAAAAAATAACACTCAGCTTTGATTTTGGAATTTTAAAATACCTAAGTATTTGACCATCTAAGAAAAATTGGGTTATTTCTTTTTTAAAAATTCTTTGTTCGTCAGTCACAAAAGATTGTATCGAAATATATTTTCCATGGGCGTGGTAGCAACCTCCAAAGCTTGATGAATGTCCATGTTGACTCTTGACAACTTGTTTAGAGCCTTTGTAAAAAAACGGCGGAGCGATTTGCCCGATTTACCTGACTGACTTCTTCCATTACCCCTTTCTCAAAAAATAGCCATAAATCTGAAACGAAGACAACTTTTGACAGCCTTACGCGCTCCTTTATAATACCTTTACAAAAGGATCCCCATCAGCCTTCTTGTAGACTTTCGCCGCAGACATATGGTCGCCACGAGCAAGTGTGTCCTCTGATACAGTAATTATACTGGTTTGAATGACCATTTGTAGTGTCCACACTTTCGGCTTCAAAGGGCTCAAGCCAGAGCAGACATAGTGTCGCCATATGTCCAGGTACAGTGGTGTTTTCACAATGGTCATTTGTACTTGTCCGCGCACACTTTTAGCATGAGGCTTCTATTGTGAAGATGTTTGCTCAAAGAAACTGCGAATCTATTTTGAAGTCGGTTTGCCAGGTGTTAGAAGATAGTGTAGTGTTAAAAGATACATACTAAGGCTAGTAGAGTTAAAAGATGTAAAGTGGTTTTACAACAGATGAAAGGTCTATTTTTTGGGTGGCATACAATGGGAAGATCGTTGCACGTGTTATTATAGTCCTGGGGCGAAGCGGCAAAAGCAAATTCTCGGAACCCCTTTCGCTGAATTTGTTTGATGTGAAGAATGGTTATTTTTCCCTCAAATTCAATTCTAGCAAATAACCTACTAGTTGTTTTGTATTTATGTACTACTTTTAACGACGATTGGTAAGAACATTTGCTACGTGGAAATAAGCTATCTGTCGAGTTTATCGAAAAAACAATAATTATAAGACAAATGAAGACTGTAATTATCGAACAATTTATGAAGGATAAGTTACCCAATTTTTTTAAAAAAAGAATTTAACGTTTTTATTCGGTAACAAATGGTCGTTTATGAGTTTAGCTTATATATCAACATAGTTTAAAGTTTTTCACCGAACTAACAGTGGGCCTGGCAGATTTTTCTGAAATCATTCCGGCAAACATAAAATTTGCCGAATAACTTAATTACGCCTTAAAAATAATTGTAAATTGTCAGTGTCTCTTGCTTTTATGCGTATTCACGCTCTGTTCTACCAAAGAAATACATTACAAAGACGAATTTGATTAACACGATATATTTTTTTTACCCCTTTTCCCTATCAAAAATATCTGCAACATATACCCTCCAGCGGTCCCCACTTTGAAATATTGAACTGTACCCCTCTCTCTATTTCGGCTCTTTCCATCAGCCGGCCTGTGACGAAACCGACTTTTTTTTTTATGCGCGCACATACAATACGCACAAGAGGGGCAGCTGTTACCCCCGAAAACAGCTGTCCCGTTCTAACAGCGCCCTAACGTACGTGCGATTGGAAGAGTCACGGAACCTGTACACTGTAACGAAGAAAATAAGTGCAAAAAAATAAACATAAAAAGAAATAGAAGAGCGATAAAATAGATTGTTGAAAAATTAGGACTCGGGGTTTCGGTTGCCAGATGTCCCAAAAATTTATCTGTCGTTAAAATACCATTTTTTATCGTCTGCATGGTGAGCCAAAGGCTATTTATTAAATAATAATAAGTTACCATTGCATCATGGGATATATACTTTATAATGAAAATTAGTTTATAATTGTCTTGTGTCAGGTGACTCGTAGTTCCTTCTATCTTTTATTCCTGCAATTCCTTTGATTAGTTCTCTGTTCCACGTAACATTGATCCACCAATCGAGGCCCCGGAAAGAATTAATTTCATTCAGCATTTCTGTTGCCATTCAATACCTGAACCGTGCCCATTCAATTTAGTGACAGTGTAACTCTGTATATACACTGACTCGTAAATTATTATCGTTATTCTAGTATACTGCTACTCTCTCTAATTATAATCACTATGAGGTTACCTTCGAAGGTTAAGCCCCGTCCAATCCATCCTCTAAAATTTGGGCCACACCAGAGTTTTATTGGCGAAACTTCTCATAACAAATTACAAATCGCGGTCAAGACGTCAAGTGACGAGACCTAACGAACCTTATAGCAACCACCTGACTGAGTTGTCCTATTTCTTATTTTAAGTTTAGTAAACTCACTCTATTATCATTATTGTTTTTAAACTATTGCTGTTGCATTTTCTGCTTAGTTTTGTGAACATATCTTATCTGATGGAAAACATTAATAGAACTTCGATAGATAAAAAGAAATTGCGAAGCTTTCTAAATGTTAAATATGTATTTTGCTTTTTTTTATTATTGACAATTGTATTTAATAAAATTTACCGGCGTATAACTACAAAAAGAAAAAAAAATAGAATATTAAATAGCTGATTCTAGGAAAATAGAAAACTAATCAGCATATTATCAGTTATTGTTTTTCTGTCGAAATGACGCAGTGATGTAATAAAATAGTCCGATAAAAGGGAATTTTCCTGCTTACTTATGGGAAACATTAAAAAAAATGATCATGTGCTTCCACATATTAACGAATAAAACCATTTTTTAAACTTTGCAAGACATTTTTTCAACACTTGTTATTAATTATAATATTCAAATCAATTGCATTTTATTTATTTGAATAAACTTATTTATTTTTTCCCATTACGCATTTATTACATCAAAAATATCTCTAAAAACTATCCTTGTAAATCCTTCAAACAGAAAATTTCCCAAGAAACATGCAACAACACGATTCAAAGCAGCATAAATCCTAATTACTTTTCCGCGAAAAGAAAAACACATGTGCTTCTCGCACAAAAAAAGTGCGCATCTAATTGGTAGGTAGGTAGGTTACATAAATATTCCGGCTTGTGTGCTTACTCAGAGAGTCGCTTATAAGCCTTCGTCAAGTTGGACACAGAAAGTTTTAACGTCACAGAGAAAGGAAGATCTGCGCATCTAACATTCGGTTTCATCGAACCTGAAACTAAACTGAAAGTGCGGTGCGGGAGCAGACGACACAACAGAACTTCCCTCCAAAACAACCTTGAAGCGCTCTCGGGGGCGTTCACCTTGACCACAGCGCCACTACTGCCATTGGCCTGTCGCGCATGACGTATAGTAGCAGGGTAACTGGTTTTGGCTTATATTTGTTTGTTTGGCGCTTTAGATGATTGCGTTACGATTAATTTGAGGATTTTTTAATTTTTATAAATATTTTAATGGTTTTTGTGTGGTGTTTATTAATGCAATTTATTTTTATGTGCATGGGAGAATAAGTATTTTGAATTATTTTGTAGGTTTTGTTTTAAGTTGGCGCCGCTTGGCGACTCGGAAACTTACTCGCCGGCAAACCCTCTCCCCGGCTAGATACCTCGCTCCGTTCCTCCAGTTTATCATTTGCAATACAAACACTGAACAGATCGGAAGGGGAAAAGGACTACCTCCGCTCACTTTTTCCAATCTTCTCTCTTCGACGGTGAGTCATTTCACCGGTATCGCCCGTTTCCGATCCCGCGTATCATGGTCCAGTTCACGATGGATACCATTCATCACCACACGGGACGTTCTTCTAAGAAATCCTTCAACGAGTTTGGTTCGCTGCGGGTAAACGCGGACTCGCTGACCCCTTACTCGGACGCGACCCAGTGCAAGAAGCAGAGCGCCCATGTTAAAAGACCCATGAACGCCTTCATGGTGTGGTCCCAGATCGAGAGGAGAAGGATCTGCGAAGAGCAGCCGGAGATGCACAACGCCGAGATCAGCAAGAGGCTCGGCAAGATGTGGAGGATGTTGTCGGATACTGAGAGGAAACCTTACGTGGATGAGGCCGAGCGACTGCGGGTGCTCCACATCCAGCAGTACCCGGACTACAAGTACAGGCCGAGGAAGAAGTCCAGGCTGACGGCCAAGGTGGAGAAGGCCAGGGCGGCCGACGCGGCCATCGTGCTCACCAACACCAAGCACAGGAAGTCCGCCAAGCAGGTACGCACCGTGGGCGAGGTGAAGAGGCACATGCTGCAGGTGGCCCCGGCCCAGGGCTCGTCCTCCCTCCGCCTCAAGCTCCAGAAAGTTCCCGGCAGCAAGAAGCAGTCCGTCACCACCAGGCCCTTCACGACGACGCTCAAGTCCCTCCAGAAGGTCCCGAAGACGTCGCCCATCCCAAAGCTGGCCGACGACGACCACCTCAGTTTCTACAATAAGAACGAGCCCGCCTACATCAAGGCCGAGCCCGCCGACGAGATGGAAGCCAAGACCGTCCGCCCGGCAGCTACGGCGTCGACGCCGGTCGTCATCAAGACCGAGCCTGCGTCCGAATCCGAGGATTTCCCGTCGTCTGCCTCGTCTTCCAGTGGCAGTTTCACCAGTTCCAGCTACTCCAGCGAGGACCTGCCGGACATTTCGCACCTGACCACCGAACTTTTGGATGCCTACCCTTCGTGGCCGGGCGAGCTGGAAAGTGCCGCTCTCACCAATCTGAATCTTTTCCCCAATGACACTTACAATGACAATCTTTTGGATATGTTCTCCACCGAGTACACGACGCCGGAGGTGACGAGCATACTAGGGTGCAGCGATTTCGTCAACGACTGGTTGGACAACAAGAGCCTGGCCAATTTCATGGCCTGTTAGGATAAAAAAAAATAGTGTGTGGACATGTGAAGTTGCGGAGCTTAAAAATAAGTGAAGGGTCACTTTTTGCTAGCTTTTGTAAAATACAAAATTCTTTTTTAGAATTTTAACTTAAAATACGTGTGTACCCTTCGTCAGTATTGTACATTTGGGAATTTTCGATACGAAGTTTTTTATGTGCTCAAGAAAAAGTAGAATTGAAAACCAAACCACCAGCACGTGGTTGACTTTTTTTCGCTACTTCGGAACTACCGTGCAGTGAAAACGTTTTATAGTGAACCAAGCGGATTTTTTAACGTAGATTAAACGTCTCGACATTGGATATTCGTTTTTACTCGTTAAATGTGAGTATTCCGCTAGTAGATATTTTCTATTTCAGTACCATTATACTTATTCGGAAATTTATATAATCAGTACAGTGTTTGTAAATATATTTGTATTATTTGTAGCAATATATTCTTAACGAAGTAAAAAAAATGAAAATCTTTATAAAAAAATATTGTATAAAATTTTATATTGTAATATAAAAATGTTAATTTCATTGGATGTATCTAACTTTATAGGTACTAGATAAAAAAAGGAATTTTTGTTACAGAGGGGTGCTTTAAAAATATAAATTTTAAACATTTAAAAAAAGTAATTCTATTAAAATCTCCAATATTGTGGGGAACAAATTATTATCGATTTCAATTCTATTGAAATATATTTCGTTTATTTTGTATATTCAAAAAGTTTTAAAAATAAACTGGTTAAACCTAATATTTCATAATTTGATTTCTGGAATTAGAAAAGTCTAGTTCTGAAGGAGGTTTTTTTTTTGTGTGAAGAAATGAATAAATTTCTCAAAGCTACTGTCCCGAAGCACTAATTAACTTTTAGTCATATTATTTCAGTTCCTATTCTTTAAACTGTGTGAATCAGTTTTCTCACTTTGTTGTTAATTTTAATTTTGTGCTGTGTAACGTTATTTCTTGTTGCAGTTATGTGAGCTTCTTTTTTTAGTTTAAAGTATATAGCATTTAGTGATGTTTTTGTTTCTGTCATAGTGATATATGTGTACTTGTAAAAAGTGATTGTTTTATTTTTTTATAATTTTTTATTGAGCAAATTTATGAATCCCATAAGTAAGTTGAGGTCCCCCCATTAGTGAGTTCTGTTTTTGAAGGAGCCTACTTACATAGTTGAAAATTAAAAGCTTCTACGATTTGTTTTCTGTTAAAAAAATTTTAATGCATAGAAAGAAGCCACGAAATTTGAAATTATAATAACAAATTTTAGTTATTATTACTGTATAAAATATTTCTGTGCTAACTTAATTCTTCAATAGCAGATACTTAATTTTATATTCTTTATTTTAGCTTTGTAACTAAAAAAGTATTTTCACACTTATATATACATAACACTTAGTAATTGTATACTACATTGGAAGCCTATATAATGTACCTATTTGTACAGTTTTTAAATTGAGATTGCAAAAGGCTTTTAGGAAAAACAAAAATAGTTTTTTTATTATCACCACCAAAATAAAGGTGTTGCACATTTCTTGGGGCCATCCAAAATCTGTACCATAGTAGAAAAAAAATCTAAATCCAAAATAGTTAAAGGGAAATTTTCCCAGAAATTTTCAACCTGTCTTTGATTTTAGCTTATTTTGTACTATGGTATTGAAATATTTTATACATGCTATGTGACATAGCATCCTTAGTCGAATTTACCTCAACCCTTGGTTACAGTGTCTGCTTAGAATTGAATCATGTGTGAAACTTCTTGTTAAACAAGCATATTTTGGGAATTAGGTCAGTAAATTGTAAAAAAAATTAATGTAAAAATTGTGTTGTACAATTAGAGAATCTTAAACACAGAAACAAAAAGAAATTGCAGAATTATGTGATTGTGCCATGTTTAGTAAGTTTGGTCTTTTTAGATTGAAAATATTCTAAGGAAATAGAATGATTGTCGAAATTTGGTTTTTCGGTATGCATAATTTCATTTTTTAAGGTTGTAATAATCTAAGTACTACTCACTAAATTATTCAAATAAATATATTATAATTTTTTATTTTTCACCATAATTGAAGGTATTTGCCATAAAAAGAAATATTAAACATAGATTATTAAAAAATAGATTAATAAATAAATGTGCCATATCATTCAGTTAATTAAGGTTTGTATTTTAATTAAAAAGCACAAATTTTGACTAATAAGTTTTCAGTTTATATCTCAATTCTATCCATTATTTCAATATGTGTATTTTTAGTATTATATTATAATGCTATAAATATTGTGACATTTAAAAATAATACTTTCTATCTTCTTTATGATTGTGCTATGTGTTGGAGCATTACACGAAACTGTTGCCAATGTAGATATGGTGTGAAAGTGAAGATTGTTTTATAAAATAAACTGTATGTTTTATTGAATTGTCTCCTATTCTTGTCTTAAATATTTATTGCAGGTACTTTGAAGATAAAAAAAAACCATTTAATCTGAGAAAACAATAATAGATTTACCCATAAAAGAGATAACATCTAGATAATTAATAAAAAAAACAAAATGTATTTTTTTAAATGTTGAGTTAATTTTATGAATAATCAACTACAGAGATCAACTAGTAAAACTATAATTTGAAGCAGACGAAATTTGGTTTTCCTTTTCATTTGTGCAACAAGCGCCATCTAGTGTCGTGACTAAGAACAAATGTGATTATGTCTGTAGAATAACGTTAAACTATTCTGTAAAAAAGTATTTCTTTTTTTATTGGCGCTCTGCTCTCGCATATTATATTGATTCTCCAATCTTTAATTTATTTTCACTCAGCATTTATGTTGCCACTCATGACCTAAAATTTGCATTTCAGTGAGTAAGTGGGTGGCAAGACAAATCCTGAATTAAAATAAATTCTTTTTTCGAAACTCGGTTGAAGAATTAATGTCACGTGGGAATCGAGCACCTGTAGATGGAAAAGAGTGAAAACTGAGCATTTTAAAAGGGTCATAGGAGTCTTAAAAATGTGCAAAGAAGGTACTACAAATAATAGTTTGATCTTTCATGTAATTTTTTAACTACTCAATATATAAGTATAATTTTTTATATGTAATTCTATAAGATTTATTTAATATAAAACAAATTTTAAAATTTATGAAACTTTAGCCAAAACTAAAATAAATGATATTAAACATAAAGCTATTTGAACACATTGGGATCAGGCTTGCGCGGCAAATTTTGAGGTCAAAATTGAAAAAATGACCAAGAAAATGACTTTACATTGTACAAACAAAGAATTATACCTAAATTCTCAGCTCAATTTTAATTAGAAATTATTATTTTGAAAATTTTAAATCAAAATTTTAAAATTTTTATTAATTTTTAAAAAAAAAAGTTCTTAAAATAATTTCTAATTAAAATTGAGCTGAGAATTTAGGTATAAGTCTTTGTTTGACATATTTGTACAATATAAAGTCATTTTCTTGGTCATTTTTTCAATTTTGACCTCAAAATTTGCCGCGCAAGCCTAATCTCAATGTGTTCAAATCGCTTTATGTTTAATATCATTTATTTTAGGTTTGGCTAAAGTTTCACAAATTTTAAAATTTGTTTTATAATAATTAAATCTTGTAGAATTACATATAAAAAAATTATACTCATTTATTGAGTAGTTAAAAAATTACATGAAAGATCAAACTATGCTTTGTAGTTCCTTCTTTGCACGACTCCTATGACCTCTTAAACAACCTCATAGTTAAGATTCATGAACGAGCGAAAAAAATTAAAAAAAAAAAATTCGAACTTACAACACCAGAAATGCAGAATTTAATGTAATAAATCTATTTGTTTGAGAAAAGAAAACCGGAGATTTAATATTTGGTAGGTATGTTAATTTTTTAAAAAAATATTTTATCTTTAATTATGTTAACGTTTAGTTATATCATCGGTACGTGTTTAGTATTATAAAATTCAGAACTTTACTTTATATAAAAGTCTTTTATAGCATATTTTTCTTTCGGCGGTACACAGTATTTTTTTAACGATGTTGATTCCTAATTATTTAAACTGATTTCTGACATTCATACGGTAAGTTACTATTTATAAAGTCATGTTTTCACTCTTACTGAAACAAGTTTGGTTGAAGATTATTCTAAATTTTAAAGAATGCAGTCAGAGCCCTAAGTGTTCGTAGTATTATAAAAATACCATTCAGTACTTAATACTGAATTCAATACTGAATACAAATACAATGTTAAAATTTCAAAAAAAAAAAATGGATTTTCAAGAATTTACTTACAGAACGTCTTGACTACGTTGAGAAGAATCTTAAGGTATTTCTTTTTCTTGCATTGTTTCCAATAATTTGAATATACTGTAAATTGAAACGATCCGGTATTTACGATAAAAAAATAATTAAATTTCTAACATTGTGAATTTCTAAACGAACAGAATATAATTTTTAATTTACACAATGGAATATAATTTTTATTATTCAAGACCGGGAAATCTGCTAATGCAAGAAGCAATTAATAAAAGCAAACGATTTTTGCTAGTTAACCTGTTCATTTTTGAATATTCTACGATTTCATTTATTATTGCTTGTTATGATTTCACTCTGACTCAAAGTGTATTCGCAAAACGCAATAAATTTTTTCATACATCCTACGCAAAATGTATGAAAAAAAAAACTTTTTTTTCTCTGCTATTTTAGAGTTCTATGTTAGTCTGCTTAATTTTGGAGTTCTTTACGTGCAGATTGTTTTTATTATTGCTATTTATTCAACTTGATCGATTTTTAATCGATTTAATATCAAGAAAGTAAAGCATTACCAAATCGTCAATGTTGTTGGAAAACTTCGGTTCAGAAGATATTTTGTCTGATGAGGCGAAATTAACCGAAATTGTGGGACAGCAATTAAGCTTGATTCACGAACAGAGAAAAGCTTAAGTTCTACTGCAAGAAAAGTTAAAACGAATATGTTGCGTAAAAGCAAGGTAAGAAAATATTGTATTTTTCAAAACAAATGTAATTTCAGGTCGAACAAAAATGAAAATATGCAATGCCGCTGTAATTGTTGCCACTCACGACGTGAAACATGGCCATTTCAATTAGTATTAAAGCAACAAGACAGTATTCTAAAAAATCCTTCTTTTGGAACTTGTTGTTATGGTGGCGATAGTCATTGACTACAGTGCCTTTTTTTTTTTTCGCTGACTAATTTGTAAAATCCTTCGGGCCCTTGGCAACAGCTCATACCAAATACAAGGCAACAATTTATCCGCTACTCTTTCAAAAATTCTACATAATGGAAATTAATGAAAGTTGGGGTTCCCAGTTCTGCATAATGAGGGTAGGGTTTAGGCTCAGGTATTTCATGAATGACAGAAATTTTCCTGCATTTTCACTGACATGTGACATTCCCTGTTTCGTTGCCTAGGAGCAGGGGATTGTTTAATTTGCACTTTTTGGAAAGAAGGGTGATTTTTTTTCTTCAGAAATTAGATATGAAAAAGTAGAACTTTAGAAATTACAGTGTGGATATGTGTAAATGTTAGAATACGTGAATTTGATACTGGCTCGTAATTTGAATTGTTTTTTAATTCAAATATTCAACATTTTAAAGTTTTTAGAAACTTCCAGCTTTTTGTTAACAGAAAAAAGTTAGTTTCATTTTTCTAGTTTTGCAATTTATTTATTTTTAAAAACTTTCTAAATCGAATTTTTTCGCCTTACATAATCAAAACATAATCGGCTTGTTTCACGGGGGATCTGGCAACAGCTCCTCTGTCTTGTTTTCATTTTTCTCGAATTACTTTTGCCTTGGTATTCCAAATTACGTTCTACGAATATTTTAGTTCTTTTTTTTAAAAAAAATTCCAACTAAAGTTCCAGTTGTAATTTTAAAATATAACAACTAAAATAACTTATTCTTAGAAGACTCAATTTCGAATATCAACTAAAGTAATTCGAGAAAAATGAAAACAAGACCTCAGAGCTGTTGCCAGATCCCACGTGAAACAAGCTCATTACTGCTGAATTTCATTCTCATAATAAACATAACGTTAATTATGAAATAGCGCGTCTATTTCGACTATATTTATTCAATATTCTTTCCATATCCTGCGCACAAAATGACCAACCAACCTGAAAACTTAAAAAATAACGAATATTTAAACTGTTGCCAACGGATCATGTATCAACACACCTATACTAAACCTATTACTGATGGAAATTAATTATTTTGGGAAGGCCGTTGTCTTATTAGCGCTTGTTCGCTGCCCAACTTTTTGTCTGTCCTTCAACCCGTATATACACGTTCATTTCCTGCACCTGTCCTTTTTTAAAAACATTCGACAACTTCATGGTCATAAGCCCTTATCCGGCAAAGTCCAAAGGGCTACATTCTAAAACGTGACACTTCATCGTGGAAAGAATTATATTAATGAGAAGTTTTTAATTAAAACTTTTTGTTTTAAGCATTTTTCATGTGTTATTGTACTACAAACGCAACTCGACATTATTATATGCAACTGCAACTCGATATAAGAAATGTACGGTTATTATTTTTATTTTTTAATTTTTGAAATTTAAGGGTTAACTTTTCTTACGACGGACGTTGGATTTTAGATTCTGATAATTGAATTGAACAGTCTAAAACCCAACAATTTAACAAATAGGGAAAAACCACGGAAAACATTTCGTGTAGAAAGGCCTGGTGTACGTTAATTACTTCGAGTACATCAATCCTTATATGTTCGCTCCCGGAGTCAGTTTCCCCAGTCGATTGTAGCATTTAAAAAACTGAATATTGCTCAAATTGATCTTTAAAAAACTGAATATTGCTCAAATTGATCTGATTTATCGAATTTCCAATTAATATGAATTAATCAATTTAAATTAAAAAAATATTTTCTTTATAATCATGTTGTCAAAGGGTGGGGATTCGTATTTTTGTTCGGGGTAGCGGAAAGCGAGAACGTGCTATTTTAATCTTCTAAAATCCTCCAGTAGCCCGCGTGTAGCTCTAGTGCGTCTATCTTCTGATGAGGTTTCTTCCAACCGGATGGTGGGTTGTGGTTTTTAGAGGTGAGAAGATGCAGGAGGGGCATTTCCTCTCTCTGGGAGAGTGAAGAACTCTCCCAAGGACGAACACGTGCTAGCAGACAACGTGGTTTTAGAGAGGTATGGTTGATTGGATGGATATATCGCACTAGGGTGCATGGTGGGCAAGTAGGGGATCTTTGTAGAGATTTGGTTTGGTTTGGTTTGAATTATCGTCGCACTAGAGCTACACGAGGGCTACTGGTGACGGGCGTCGTATTTTAGAACCACAGTCATCTTTGTAGAGATAATTCTGTTGTTGGACAGGAAAACGAAAATGAATGTGAAGATTAGCAAAAGGTTCATAAGTGACAAGTTTTACATAACCGGCGTTGCACGGGTGTACCCTAAATACCGGTGATTTGTATTTTATGTAAATTTTTATTTTATGTCAATCCTCATCGCCACTGATCATCAACCACTCAAGGTGTTATAATCTCTCCCTAGCTGATATCAGCATTGATTTAAAACAAGATGGATTCCCATTGAATTTAGTCCTTTCAATTGAGGACTTCCTAGTAAAAACCTGTGGAAATTTTAAACAGACTAATTTCATTAACACAGAATAACCTGGCCCTGGGTTCAATTGATCTTGTTTAAGTAGCTGTGTAGGCGTAGTCGTTTAACCTTTTGTCTACTGATGGTACAGCTGTGGAAATAAAAAAGTACCCACTTGAGGTTATTTCATCCGTTAGTCACCCTATACAATCGGACCTTTTTGAGATTGTGTACAATTAACATTCTGAGTTAATTGCACGTTACAAAATTTGCATAAGGGGCCATCTTCATATTAAAAATATTACGATCTTTGAAATTTCCAATGGCAACACCCCTTTTTGAATCCATATTTCAAATCTCTGACCTATGTTTATACGAAATGCCAAATTTTGTTAGTTTTTAAGCATTATTAGAGGAGTTAGAGACGTGCAAAGTTTAGGTCCCATAATGTTAAATGAGTTGCACATAAAAAACTATCCCGATCTATAAATAATAAACATAATGAAACGAATTTTTTACTGAAAAGAAATTATAATAACCCAAACAAAATGCATTCAATATTGGGATATTTAAAACAATTTTTATATTTTAAAATAATTATTATATTAATTTTTTTAAAAAACATGAATAGAAACCCCTTAATGTTTTTAAAGAAATAAATTTAATACAAGAAGATTAAGCGAAATCCCAATTTAAAAATTTTTTTATTCATAATTTGCTGAGTAAATCACAAAATACCTTTTAATTACCCTTTAGGGGACTGTGTATAAGATTACGTGTGTAATTGATAAATAAAGACGGCTTTGCATGCATGCTTGCTTGTCATTTTAGAGTTGGTCCCCAAAAGGTCCACAAGTGATTCGATTGAATTACTCGTCAAATATTCATCCAAATGTAACAAAAACTTAGATTTAAGGGTTTTCAAGAGTGCTTAACATTTCTAAGTTATTAAAATGGGGTGTTGCCATTGGAAATTTCAAAGATCGTAATATTTTTAATATGAAGACGGCCCCTTATGCAAATTTTGTATCGTACAATTAACTCAGAATGTTAATTGTACACATTGTCAAAAAGGTCCGATTCTGTAGGGTGACTTACGGATGAAATAACCTCAAGTGGGTACTTTTTTATTTCCACAGCTGTACAACATGTGTACCAGCAACAGTAGGTCCATAGACAAAGAATCCTCTAGACCAGTAAGTCAATCTGATACCTAGCGCATTAAATTAAACGTGTCGAAAGGAACTAATACACTATTAACGATTGATTTGTTGATTGGCATAATTGTACTTTCCAATTGTAGTGCTACTTCTAAGTTTTTCCTAGGTAGGTAGGTAGGTTTGAATTATCGTCGTACTAGAGCTACTTCCCTTGAAAAAGACAGCCATTGCATTAGTTCCCTTAGACACAATATGGGGCACTAGTGTCTATGTCAATTTCAATATATAAAATCCTCAATGCTAATCCAATCAGAGTTTCAGATCTAGAGTGAATTTAATCTATGCAGCAGGCAACAGTACCAGTACTGTAGGCAAAAGGTTAAGTCGTCCATTGGCGAGAAAGGCTTATCTTCTTTTAGTATATCACTAATATGTCTCGCACGTAGCTCTAGTGTGACGATACATTCAAACTAACATATTGGTTGAATACTATGGCCATGACCCGTACTCCACACATCGCAGTCAGCTGCCGATCCCCTTCCATCGGCCCCTCGTAAACAACCCCACGGCCTTCAAAAAAACGGTCTCCCTGCAAATAATAGTGTACGGCTTTTCATTTTCGAAAAATGTGTATTGTGTGACTTTTAAATTTTGAACTGAAGAAATGTCCTCTAGAGCTTTTGGTATTGAAGCATTCGTTGATCCCGTCGTTGGCTGACAAATGACTTGACCATTATTCGTACTTGTTTAGGAGGGGGAATATATTTTTGTAATAAAAAAGGTATACCTATATATGAGAGACAATTCATGTAACATGCTTTTTATATAAAGAATAAAGAAAACAGTATGTTAAAACAGAAACTATCACTTACAACTGCTTCCACAAAAAAATTTATGATTCCAATAAAACATCAAACACGGCATTTTATTATATATTGAACGGAATTGGGAAGGGGCGTACAGACGGACGAAAATCAGTATGACATAAACCAACTTTTCCTTTTTTTTTTTAATTCGAAAGAATAAAAAAAAAATAGTTTGAAAATCCATTTATGCTAAATACGGGATGCAGTGTGTCAATGTTAAACGAATGCAGGAGTCTAAAGTCCAACGTCGGTAACTTGGGGGGATGTCAAAGGAAATATGATTGACAAGACAAGAGGTTTCCTTCTAACTCTATCTCTCTGAGTAGGAGTGAGCTTTAAATTCGGTATTACTTAGAATGAGTATGGTTGAATACGAAGCAAAATTTTATTGGTATGTTTAAAAATACGAAGTTTAACCCTCTGATGCATGAATTTTTATTTTCATCCCAAAAAAATATATATGAATCTTTAATACTCATACATTGCGGGGAAAATACTTAAAAAAATTTAACTGCATTAGAATTTAAATAATTTCAATTTTTAAACAATTTTCCGTTTTACAAAAACCAACTATTAAATTCCAATTTTGATAATATTGACTCGAAAATTACTAAATATATTTCAAAATAACCCTATTTAACTATAATTATTTTTTCAAAACAATTTTTTTGAATTTAGTGTACAAATATTATTATACTTTGAATTCTGTCAAAAACATAATTTCACAGCAATTAATAACCTCACTCTTTAATTTTGAATACAATTTTACTATTGTCATCTATGAGGATTATTAGTAACTAATACATCAAAATGGAATGTAATAGATGGAAAAAAAAACCACAAATTTGTCGAAAGGGAGGTCTACTTTAATAGAATAAAGTGGATTATGTAACTTGTTACCAAACGGTAACAGTAGTATGCATTAGAGCAGGGGTTCCCAACCGGTGGTACGCGTACCACTGGTGGTAAGCGGGAACATTTCCTGTGGTGCGCGTGAGTGATGTGAGCAACATGATGCTTATAAATAGCTTCTGTACGCATATGCAGTTGGGACGCAAATATATTACTCATTATTTTAAACATTAACATTATATTAAAGAGGAAATCTTTAATTAATCGGATTTTGCCGAGTTTGTACTATTTTGTATTTGCATGTTTTTATCCAGGTAATAAACAAAAATGTAAATTAATACCATTTTAATCGTTTTATTTCTCCTTTATTATAAGCATGTCATAAATAAGCAAAAATCTAACCATTAAATACGAAGTTTTTTCAGGAATTTTACTCGAAAAACCTTTGAACACTTTTAATATTATAAATGTAAATATGTAAATATTATACGTTTATAAAAATATTTAGGTGTGGTGGTACGCCAAAATTTTTCAAAAAGTCAAGTGGTTCGCAGGTGCAAAAAGGTTGGGAACCCCTGCATTAGAGGGTTAAAAATGTTTTTTCCGATCAATCAAGGAACACAGAGATTTTGTCTTTTTTGAAAATTATGTTGAAAAACTATTTATGAATTACATGGAAAGATGGACAAGGACCTCCCAGTAAGTTAGAAAAACTCTTAGGTTATTACAGTTTTCTTGTTTGCTAACTAATAAAATCGAGGGCAATTGAAAAGTTATATACGGCTACGACTTTCGCTTATAACTAGCAATTAAATCCAATTTCAAACCTTTAAAATGTATCAACCTTCTGATGTAGGGATATCAAAAACCATATTGATCATCTGATTGCTCATTGGCCACTAATCAAAATTCTTCAGCCAAATTACAAAACAAAAAATTAACGACTTTACCTAATTCATTTCGGGGGGCCCCAGCTGTTAATTTCATAATACCTTTCTACACATGGGGCCCCCCTCCCGTCGTGAATTACCGTCATAAAAAGGGCCCCCTAATGAGGGCCAAGGTGGCTGAGCTTATCGGGCGTTTATGGGCCGACACCTGTGTTGTGACAGCGGGCCCGACTTAAGGTGTGGGGTTTTAGTGCTGTTTAGATAGCAGTTAAGCTTTGTAGCTGTTATTTAAATGGGCTGGGGACATTCGGTAGGGTAAGGCTCTAATCCTAGGTTTCAAGCTCATTCATTGCCGAAATAACTGCCGACATTACAGTCTGTGCAGCCAGAAATCAGAAGAAGAATACTCCAGGCTCCTAAGTCCCGACGCCGTGTGTATAATATGTCGTCCCTTAACAATTGCGTTGGGTGCCTACCCAGGTGTTGCCTCGTCACTTGACTGTGGATGTAAATTATGACACCCGTCGCGCCAATGCCCCCGTGTTGCTCTATTGCGACGATATATTCAACCCAACCTAACCTGTTATTCTAACTTTTTTGTTTATTTCCACTAGTTACCTAATAATCGACTTGTCAAAAATATTATGCATATATTAGATTAGTACAACTAGTAGTTTCTATAAATTAGTGAACACTTCCTTTCAAAGCGCGAGGCAATTTAATGCTAATTAAAATTCCTTTAGGAATCTGCGTGCATCCAGAATAATGACTTTTGGTAAACGTTTGTTGCCATATAGCTACGACTGTCACGACTCAGTATCTAGTGACTCTAATTGCAGCTATCTTAGTTATTATAAGAAAATACTACTGAAAACAATATTTATGCTGAGGGTGTGAGAGCTTTTAGCTGAAAAAGTGCTGGTCTTCCCATTTTCAAGTCATTGGACCATATTGAAAAAACAGGTTCAAATATAGCAATCTGTACTTCCTTATCGTCATTCTCTTTCTCTGGGTGTGTTAGGAATCACTTTACATCTGGATAGATAAAACCTGGGACTTGAAGAAAAAATAAATAAAATATTAACACTAACTATAGGGGCCTTGTTCTTGAGTAATTCATTTCATTGCAACAATTTAATTCATACATGATGTCTGGCAAAATTGCCATTCACCAACTAATTATCCAACAAAATTTTTAAAGAAAGCACAATTTATCATAATTATAAATAACTTATTAACAATGAAGATGAAGTCCATATCACAAAAAACTAGAGGTGTGTAATACTACTTGACGTTTAATTATCACTAATAAATCAGTACAGACATTTAAAGGTTATTATATACTTAATGAAGTTATTTTAATACCTTTCTTTAAAACCTGAAAAGTTCCCTTGCTCAAGTGCAATTTTCGTTGAAAACCTTATTATGACGTCCACAGGTTCTAGAAACCCATGTACCAAATCTGAAGTCCGTAATTATTTTGCTCGAACCGTAGAGTGGTTTTGACAGACAGACTAAAATAAATGATATTAAACATGAAGCTATTTGAACACACTGTGATTAGGCTTGCGCGGTAAATTGTGAGGTCAAAATTGAAGAAATGAAAGAACTTTTTTCTAAAAAAATTAATAATTTTTTTTAAATTTTGATTTTAAATATTTTTAAAATAATTTCTAATTTAAATTGAGATGGGAATTTAGGTATAAGTCTTTGTCTGTACTTATTTGTACAATATAAAGTCATTTTCTTGGTCATTTTTTCAATTTTGACCTCATAATTTGCCACGCAAGCCTAATCACAATGTGTTCAAATAGCTTTATGTCATTTATTTTAGTTTTGGCTAAAGTTTCATAAATTTTAAAATTTGTTTTATATTAAATAAATCTTGTAGAATTACATATAAAAAAATTATACTTGTATATTGAGTAGTTAAAAAATTACATGAAAGATCAAACTAAATTTTGTAGTTCCTCCTTTGCACATTTTTAAGACTCCTGTGACCCCTTAAAACGATTATTCTACTATGTGTATTTTAAGATTGCAATACCGTGACCAGAAGGAGACGACAGACGGCTGTTGGTCAGACATCTGGAGCAGATGTTGCCACTTTTAAACTGTAAAATAAATAAGAAACGACGTTGTTTTTCTTACAGTAAAGCCCATAACAGGGAATCGTCTTTCGCTCCAGATGGCCTTATCACAAGAGACGATAGGAAATGAAATGGAACACACGAAAATCTTGACGTTCTGTCACTAATGTTTCGCTTATAAAACCTTTTTTTTTTTTTTTTGAAAAATTCTTATGTTAGAAGGCAACATCTGATGCCATTAAAATTTTGTTATAGTAGCTTGTAATTATAAAAATGCTTATTTGATTTGGAAAATTTCTAGATACAATTGGGTTGTTTCAGGGAGGATCTGGCAATAGCTCCGCGGTCTTGCTTTCATTTCTCTTGAATTACTTTTGTTTTGGTTAAGTTGGTCGGTAGACCTATATTCAGGTTAGTGTGCTTGTGTCAGCACACAAACCTGATTATCTCTACCACCCAGCCCCTAGTCAGAACAAAATTTATTCGAGCGAAAGGAAAACAAGACCGCGGAGCTATTGCCAGATCATCCGTGAAAACACCACATTTAGTTGATTTTATTAATAATTTCTCCGAAATTTCAAAGAATCTCAAAGAAAATTATGCAAGGGTCTTTTTAATTTTACTAGCCGATTTCATGTAGTATATTGAATAATTTTTTACCTTGAAAAATATTGGAATGATTCTTGTCTGACTTATTATTTAAATGCATCTCATTTACTAATTTAAATTTGTTTCAAGAAGACATAACATTTTATTTATTAGGAAAAAAAACATAGAACTATTTCGGTATCATTTTATATAGTAGTTACATTATGTTCTTGTAAAGAGAAATAGAAGTAAATAAAATAGAACATTTCTTAGCGTAAATAACGATCATATAACAGATATATTTCCAATTCCAGATGACTTTATCATAAAAGTGACGATAGGCATTCAAATGAAACACAAAAAATATCTTGATGTTCTCTGTCGTCGTCTTGCAAATCAGGAAGTCCTGTCTTGCTTTGTCCACGCGACCGGCGTTATCTATTTGAGCAAAAAGTTTATCGCAATTAGGTTTGTGCTGAATGAAGATTTAAGACAGATTTCCTGTCGGTTAAAGTCCGATTTGACTAGTGTTAGGACTGTGTTTGAAACCTATTTGTTGGCACGATTTAATCGTCCTCTGCACAACATATTCTATCATGGCCGTCAATCGATAGAAAGTGAAATTTCGTTATTAAAAATCCTTGGTAAAATACAATGGGTATGTTTTGGGTCTTGAGTGGTAACACCATGTTAATAACTATAGCCTCTTGCGACCTGTCGTCCCCATTTGGGGACTAACCTCCCCACAAATAATTAACACATTAATAAGTTTCGAAATTGACCTGGTCCGATAGAAGAAGATCCAAATATCAGTTTTCAGCCTTTGATTACAGGTTTCGGTCATTTATTTCTATATAAAAATGAAGTTGAAAGAGGGTCAATACGATATTAGAGTTCTTCTAAAAAATTATTTACACTTTTTTTCAAACTTTTCTAAAAGTTATTTTAGTAGTTATTTTAAACATTTTGCATTGAAAACAATGTTAAAATAATCTGTTAACTACAAATAAGTGATACGGTCTTTTGTTGCATTTATAGCACAAAAATCGGGTATTTTTAGAGTTAAGTCGTATCCCTAAGTAGCTTATAAACTTCTTCTTTTTTTTTTTTTTTTTTTGAGCATCGATTGTTGGAGCACATTAGTGTAAGAAATAAGATGCAGGATCGCAAGAAGACAGATGGCACAAATTTAGTCACATGAAACAACCCAATTTTCTTTGGTTTCAGGATCTCTTTATAGATTGAGTTATATCGTTAAATATAATTTACAAATTAAATTGAATCATAAATAAATGGTTGTACTATTAGAGATTACTTCTTAGAGGTATGTTGCTTACCTTTTCTTTCAAGCAGTTGAAATACTTTTGTATAAAACTAACACTTTGTGTTATTCCTAAAATTTTGTGCAACACCTTAATATTTTTTAAATCATTATAAAAACATCCGGAAATCAAACACGGCTTCAGTGATTGTTATTGCGGGAACTCTACTTCACTAAACACTTTCAAAGAAAGTGCCGCCAAATTGTTTACAAATCACTATCTACGTCATTCAGAAGACTGTCGGATAACTTCCTTTTCAGATGAATATCGAAACTTGAATTTTAAAATTTAATACAATTTTGAAAAATAAGGCCTTAGCAAAATATTAAAATGATTTTTTTACAAATTGGGACTTTTCAGTTTTTACTTCTTATTATTGTTTTGCTGATTTCGCCGGTTTTTAAATGTTGAATTCGATAATTTGTAAATTGTTTGGGATTTTCGAGATTTTCAGAAAAATGCAGGTCACTTTTTTACTGTTGCTCACATTTTAAAATACATGCACAGTTCTCGAAAAACTAGTTCGAAAAACAAACTATAAAAGTTCGGTGGAGTTATTCTTAAAATTGAAAGAGGGGTTTTAAATAGGTTAAAAATTTTGACTTTTAATAAAAAATGAAAAACTACTTTCGTAAATATTTTTTATTGCTGGAAAATGTTTATTTAGAGTAAACATTATAGATACAAAACCACTATAATTTAGAGGTTTACGTTATTATTTCTAAAAATAATGTTTTAGGTACCGCATCCCCTAAAGCAAGGGGGGGGAAGTGCATTTCCCGTTAGGCTTCTTTTATGTGACGAATCATTAAATCTTTCGTTTCTAAATTTCATTGGTTGTTTTGGTGATCGGTCGACAAGATAAACTCCGGCCACTACATTGATTAACTAATCGAGACCTAATTTTCATTTCCGTGTAACTGCTGCCATTCAAGAAGTGAAACGTGCCAAACAGGAGAAACATCCCAAACCTTCCCTAGGTTTTTTTTTATCCCATAAAAATACCTATGACACAGGCTATTGCAATTACTCCCTTACAAAAAAACCCACTTCAGACGAAATGTGTCATTCGAGTTTTAACAAAATTAAATTAAAGCAAAATCTTTTCAAAAATTAGTTTTTCCATGGCATCCAAAGTGCTAAATGGCAGACATGTAACCCTGGCAACCTCTTCTAAATCTGAGTGATCTTGGTGATCGGTGTTGCTTAGCAACTGTACCCTCGAATGTGGGTGGGAAAAGTTTTCATTTGAAGGCTTACGAGCAAAAAAAATTTTGGTGTCATTACTGTCAAAATGAGCATAATACCATTTTATAACTTAATGCAGATAGAAATAGTATACCCGTTCACTGTGAATAAGTGTTATTCTTACAGAAAAAAATCTTTTTAATTGAAGGCGGGCCAAAAAATACCACATGCGATTTATAGAATTTTTTTTATTAGAAAAATTTGTCATTTTAACTCATTGTTTTTGCTTTGAACATCATAGTTTTACAGAATTTTTTTGTAAAATTTTTTAGTATTTTCTGTAAATGTTTTCTTCTGAAAAATTATTCTTTTAAAGTGTATATTTGTTATCTAATAGTTTATAGATTTTATACATGTAAATAAAGACGACATGCGCAAATTAAGGTTTCGAACTATATGAAAGGTTAGTTTCCGGCAAATCAGACTCAAATAGAGGCTAATGGTTTTTTCCCCCTTACTATCGTTCTATCGTTACTTTTTCTACACTGCTTAAAACAATTAAGGGAGCACTTTCAGTACTTTTGTTAACTCTTTCAGTTCCAACTTTTAATTTTTTATTTTAAAAAAATCTAAAATTTGTGAAATAGATGCGCATCATGCATCTACAATGAAATGGTAAAAAAAATGAGGGTTAATCTTAATTTTTAAACTAAAATTTAGGGGGGTAAAAATTGGAATGATAACTTTTGAATACATTTTCACAATAATTTTTCCACAACTTTATTTTTCAAAAAAAAAAGTTTAAATGAATTTTTATTCATCTAAGAATGCAAGCGTGAAGAATTTAGGGTCAATTTATCTCATAAAATTTTTTAGGATGGAATTTTATTTTACCATGTTTTTGATATTTTCATTTAACTAAAACCAACACTATTTAATTCTTCAAATTACACAATTCTTCCATCGAACGATAAATAAGTGCGAGCTCAACTTTGTGAGGAAAAAAATCGCAAGCTGATGATTCAAAATGAAATCATTGGGAGTAAAATGGTTTAAACCTTGCATTCCCCTAATTCTTTTGAGCAGTGTATTTTATAAGAACCCCGCCTCCATTTAAATGCAGTTGCTCCGCCGTCGAATTTATTAGTATTGACGATTTTTCAATCATGCAGTTTCATTTCTTTTTCGAAAACTTTTCTTTTTATTTCATTTTGTGACAGCTTAGTGTTATAATTTATTCCTGTTGGGAACGAGTTCTTTCTCCATCTAATGCAATTCAAGAGCAATTTTAAAGCACTTTTGTCAACAAAATTTTTTTTTCTTCCAAAATTGATTTGTAACAGTGTCTCTCACCCTCACATTTCTTAAATTGTAAATTAAAAAATGAATTGTATCATGAAATTGACTTTGTCATTTGTGATATTTCTTTGTCTACAAAATCGAATTTTATTCTTATTCGTGTTCCCCAATGAGCTGAAGATTTTTTTGTAAATAAAATTTCACTTTGAGTTTTAAAAGGGTTATTTTTTAAAACTTTTTTTTTAAGGATTTTGGATTGGAGGGGTGGGGGGGGGGGGAGTGCTGCAACCTTAGCTCTGGCTGGATCGACACATCTGTTAACACCAATTGTCGTTAGTATATTTCTGAATATTGCCTCATCCATTGATCCACTCGTACTCATTATCTATTCCCGACTCCATATATGTAATTATATATTTCTACGATAGGGCTCAGTGGCTGAGAGGTTAAAAGCTTCCGCCGCGTAAGCCCAACATCGCGGTTTCGAGCCCCGGCTGAGTCGTCGGATTTTCTGGATTTGGAAAATTCTGGGCGCGCATGTCATATGATTATGCCCATTTGGCCTGAGTTCTCTCGGCAAAATTAAATCTCGGCATACTTTAAACATCTACAGAGAGCTCAGATTCATTGTAATCTGGGCGTCAAAATTGGTAGCGAGAGTCGCCTAGATGGTACCACAAAAAATGGCTCTCAGTTCTGGGGAATATGCCGAGTCTGCAAAGGCTTGACCGCCAATGTTGCAGCCCCATTAGAGAAAAAAAATATTTCTACGATATTTTCTTAACTTAGAAGAATGTTCGTGGAGTATTACTTCCGCCATTGTCTGTTTATTTATTTTTAAATCCTAACAAGACGACTACAATGTTGCCATTTACTAAAAAAGCAATCAAGATACATACAAAACAAATTGTGACGCCAGTCACCCGTTTCCAACACCAACATCTACTGTAAAAATAAAAATATGCATCTTTAGCTTTTACTGGATCGGTACATCTGGCAACACCAATTTATCGTTAGTATATCTCCGGATATTGTTTCAACCAGTCGTACTCATTATTTATTCATAAACTTTGATCTAGCTTCATACAATTCTATATTTTTACGATATTCTTAATTTAAAGGAATGTATGTACTCAGTGTATTACTTCCGTCATTGTCTGTTTATTTATTTTTAAAACTTAACAAAACGACGACAATGTTGCCGTTCACCAAAAAAGCAATCAAGAGACATGCAAAACAAATTGTGACGTTAGCAGGGCCGTCGCGAGCGGGGGGCGAAGGGGGCGTCTCGCCCCCCCCCCCCCAAGTTTTTTGAAAAATGGTCATTCGGCAAATTTGAGAAATGAGATTTGATTGATTTTTTTTTTGTTTTGATACCGAAGTTTGAAATTTTTAGTGAAATGTGAACACGAATCCGGACACAATGCAAATGGCGACCGACAATAGTCACTCGGCAAATTAAAAAAAAAAAAAAATGTTTATCATATTTATTTTTAAAGCTGGATGTGAAATTATTTAGTGGAATGTGTATTAAAATCGGAACACAACGAAAATGCCGACTATCAAAAAGACTCCTGACAAACCATAAAGTAATTCGGCAAATTTTATAAACGTTTGTCATTTTTATTTTAATACAGATTACGAAACTGTGAATATTTTTAGGGAAACAGATGAAAGTCCGAACACAACGAAAATGCCGAATCACAAAACTTCTGATTAACCATACAGTCATTCGGCAAATTTAAGAAATGTTTGCCATTTATATTTTAATACCGAACAGTGAAATTATTTACCGATTAAGATACGGACGCAACGCAAATGCCGACTCTCAAAACTCCTGAAATACCATAAAGTGATTCGGCAAATTTAAGAAACCTTTTTCGTTTTTGTTTTAATACCGAACAGTGAAATTATTTAGTGAAGTGCGTACACCGATTAAAATCCGGACTCCTGACATACCATCAAGTCATTCGGCAAATTTTAGAAATGTTTGTCATTTATATTTTAATACCGAACTGAGAAATTATTTAGTGAAATGTGTACACCGATTAAAATTAGGACACAACGCAACTGCCGACTCACATAACTCCTGACAAAACAGTGATTCGCAACTTTTAAATATGCTTATCATTTTTATTTTAATACTGGACAGTGAAATTATTTAGTGGAATGTGTACACTGATTCAAATCGGGACACAGCGAAAATGCCGGGTGCCGGGACCCGGGTATTATTCGTCAGACATTTTTACCTGCGCGAGCCTTTCATAGGTTGGCAGTTGTTTTGGCGATGCCCGAACCAGAACCTGGGAACTTCCGCATGCAAGGCGAACGCCTTAACCGACTTGGTTCCCCAGCCCCTAATAATTACTTAGTGAAACACATCAAAATCCGGATGCCGACTGAATGCCAAATGCCGTCTGGCAAAACTCCTGACAAACCATAAAGTCATTCAGCAAATTTTATAGACATTTGTCATTTTTATTTTAATACAGATTACCGAAATGAGTTTTTTTTTTAGTGAAACTGATAAAAATCCGGGTACAACGTAAATGCCGACTATAAAAACTTGTGACAAACCATAGTCATTCCTGCAAATTTTATTACATTTGTTATTTTTATTTAGATATCGAGCTGAATTTTTTTTTTTTTTTTTTAGTGAAACAGATCAAATTCCAAACAAAACGCAAATACCGACTCACAAAACTCCTGACAAAAAGTCTTCCCCAAATTAAAAATAAATAAATTATATTTTAATAGCGAACTGTGAAATTATTTAGTTTCAAAAATTTTAAGTCCAATATCGCCAACTCTTTTAAGCCATACACATTTTCACTCTATTTTAATATAAAGGATTCAGTTAGGTTCATCATCAATAACCATATCACTAAAAATTGGTTTGAGTCAAACTTGGAGATTTTGAGATATGAATGTTTGCTTGTTTTATTCAATATTATTTTTTTAATTAATATGGTAATTTGATGGTTTGATCTGGACTTCGGTGCACTCTGCTTCAGTGAGCAGAAGTTCTCATTATCAGTGGTTCTCCTCGCTATGGGAAACCGACTTAAATTCAACTATAATGTCAGTTATTTCGTTTCAATTTATGACTAAAACTGTGAATTAGAATCTTCTACGTTGAACATGAAACTATTATTGAATTAATTTGATTTTTTTTATTAAATTGAAGACAACACATACTCTTCAAGGCCCGTGTTCCACGCTTAATATTAAACTCTTCAAATTATCTGTATAAAATGAACAATACTAACGTAATACTTATACAAAATAATTTTAAATAATTAATCTTAACAGATTGATAGGGGATATTCATTAAAAGTTTATCAAATGTAACAATTTGGAGATCTGTTAATCAAAAATCGCAACTATATTCAAAGTGATATAATGTTATCACTCTTCTCAACCACTGAAGTTAATATCTAGAAGCACCTTTCTCGCTAACAAATATTGTTAATTTAATTATTCAATTACTAAAATTTTAACTGATATCAATTAAATTTTATTAATGTAGTGGTAAACTTACTTATATTTAAATTTATACTATAAAAATTAAATTGGAGTAGAAATTAAAAGTTTCAAATAATTGAGAACTAACAGTTTCAAAAAATCCATTAAAGATTAATTAAAAATGATGATCTTGGGGGTAGCTTTTGCATAGGCATGCGGAATAGTAAATAAAAATAGCAGCAAATAGCAATTCATCATTGGACCTTAGCCCACAGATAGAAACCTAAAAATCTATCCTGGAACACACAAAAAGCTTACACTACTCAGACAAAAAAAAAACATGACTCGTTATCCCAGACTAGGGGTGGATGGTCCGATTGTCAATGTGATCCTCCTTACCCCCCTTTCCAGGAATCTAGAAAAAAAAAGCAACTTCGTATTTCTATACAAAGGGTACCCAGGGCCCTGAAGAAATAAGGTTCGCGTCGTGGGAGACTTGTCGCTACCACTCTGGTCTGATGGGATATCTTATCTAAATGATTTTACGACCTAATTGGGACCGACGATCGTGGATGAGGCTTGCGAGATTTTTTCTTTTGTAGGATCGGAACCTCAACATCTCGGCCTTTTGCTGGATAAGTTTACATCCAGACATGTGATTTTTAGCAATAAAAGTAGAGATGAGTTGATGACCACACAAGGCGACAAGGGGGGGGGGGTCATAAGGGGGGCGAGATCCAATTGGGTGGTTGCCTTTTGTTGTTAAACTGCTTGCTACTTGTGTCTTTCTTTACTTGCGGAGTTCACGTGATCTCGGGAAGTCCAGTCCAGTGCCTTCATTTTCTTTTCTTTAACTTTGAGTTGAGAGACAGACGGAATGTGAGAGGCAAACGTATCGTGTCTACTTTTTTGTTTTATTTTGTCGATGCAATGATGCTCGTATGTGTGATTTATCATTATTAGAAGAAATTTGGATTGTTCGTTCTAAATAAGGTACGAAATTACTATTTTTTTTATTTATTGTATAAAATACTTGTCTAATTAAGTGTATCATTTTAGGGAGTCAAATTATATATAGGTTTTTAAATATGTACTTGTACTTAAAAATAATCTGAATTAATAAAAAACTCTAATTTTATAATTAAAAATAGCAAATGGCCAACGTAAATTTTACAATTAAATTACGTGTCATTAAATAAAACATTTTAAAATTCGAACTACTTACTCTTGCTTTGTAAGCATACGTAATATTAAATGCAAAAACGTGAGTTTTTAACGCACGTATTGCTTTAAAAGCATACGTGAACATTATCTTCAAAATATTACACTTCAAAAAATTAAACTTCTTCGGAAAAATTAAAAACATCAGTGTTACCGCTTTGCAAATAAAGTTTGCCAGTTGGCTTTAACTGCCCTTGTAACAGTTGCGTCGAATAGAAGGTCATTCAGCAAATTGAAATTTGTGAAAAATTATTTGCGATCGACAATAGGTGACCCACGCTTAAGGTAGGCGAATACCCAAATTTCTAAAATTTTTACTATTACTTTAATATTTACCAAATTTGGCATAGCAATTTTAAATATAATGAGCAATGCTTCTTAGGCAATTTTTTTTATTTAAATATAATAGATTTATTTTAAACGGTGTTTTTCACCTAAAAAAAGGGGTTTGCGCCAGCACTTCTAGTATAAAAAGTTTTACATTAATTTACCTGAAATATTTTACAGATGCTATTTCAATATATATCTGTGCCATGAACCTCTAACATCCGGTGTAAATATATAAGTTTAAAAAAAATGTCCAAGTGTAAGTTAATCGAAAAAAATCCTTTTTTTGTGGTTAATTTATAACATTTTTGGAAATAACTTCTTTTCTTGTAATTTGTATGCAACTCTAGAGGGTCATTGCATGCATCAGTTCAAAACGAAGAATTAAACACATAATTAATGTTTATAGGATGAAAATTCAATGTGGTAGACTTGTTAGCATAAACCTCCTTTTTTAGTAGAAAAACACCGTTTAAAATAAATAAATTGTATTTAAATTTTAAAAAAAAATGCCTAAATAGTATTATTCATTATATTTGAAATCAGTATGCCAAATTTGAAAGGTTAAAGCAATAGTAAAAATTTTAGAATTTTGGGTATTCGCCTACCTTAAATTCCCTTTCACTATTACATCCACAAAAAGATATTGTAAATAACATCAAATTCGACGAATTTTTGCAGAGATTGGTGAATTTAAAGCAAAGGCGGATGAAATTCTCTGTGCCATATCTAGTCTTGTAAAAATAAATATTTAAGGTTACTTTAAATTAATGTAATGTTATAGTTATTTAGAGAAAATAGTTTCTGACGCGCGCGCTCGTGCTTGTAAATTTATGCAAACCAAAATCCATTACAATTATTACAGTTTCTTATTTCATAACATTGTGTCGTAAATTGTTCATTTTAAGCAATTTTAGTTTTTAATTTTTTTTATCATTAGTTAATTATTTATTAGTAGTTAATCAATTTTAATTATTATAAGTTTAATTTAAACTAATAATTGTTAATTACTAAAAGTTTAATTAAAAGTAATTATATTTTAATTTTTAAAATTTATAGAAATCAGTAAAAAAAATATTTAATATTTTATTCGGCAAAAGTGTGCTACACGCCCCCCCAGTCGATATTTGTTAGCGACGGCCCTGGACGTTAGTCACCCGTTTCCAACACCAACATCTACTGTAAAAGAAAATTGTTATTTTAAACTGTGAGACTAAAGTTTAAAGGGGGAATGGACGTGCTAGACGGCGGGTCTCCAAAGCAGTGTTAATCCAATGGGAAAAAGTGGGCTGGGGAGCCCAGTTGGTTCGCCTAGCTTGCGACAGGTCCCAGGTTCGGGTCCGGGCATCGCCAAAATATCTGCCAACCTATGAAAGGCCCGTGCAGGCAAAAATGTCCGACGAATAATACCCCGTGTAAGGAAGTGCACGTAAAATATCCTTCCAAGTCCTACAATGCGTACGATGTCGCCCGTAACGGTTGCGTTGGGTGCCTATTCAGGTGCCGGCTCGTCACTTGACTGTGGTTCTAAAATATGACGCCCGTCGCCAATAGCCCTCGGGTAGCTCTAGTGCGACGATAATTCAAACCAATGGAGAAACAATATTTTCTTTGTCACATTTCTCCTTCTGTATTGAAAATTTTTACAAACTGATTTTTTTTAATGTGTTAAGTGTAGTTGACCTACACTACAGGTCCCGACAATCCCACTTTTTGAAATTGGTACGAATTTTTTTTTAATATTCATTAAATAATTTTACTCAAAATATTAGAAGCAATTTTAAAAAGTGGGATTATAGAGACCTGTAAGTTAAATACATTTATCATCAAAACAAGTTTGTAAAAATATTAAATACAGCCGGAGAAATATGGCAAAGAAAATAAGTTTTTCCTATTGGATTAACACTAAAGCACTTTAATTTGAAGACCCGTGGTCCAGCGAGGTCCATAGCGCGTCCATTCCCCCTTAAGAGTAAAAGCACATTATAGATAAAAGTTTAAAACATTTTCAGAAATTGGTTGTTTTTTTCTCTTTTCATGGCCGTTAAAGTCAAGAACACCATCACATAGTTTTAGTAATATTTACTATTTCAAATACGTTTTGTAGAACTGAAGTCTTACGTTTTCCCCCTTAGTAAACGTCGAAAGAAGTTTCGAAATCTTTTTCCCGGTACAAAATTATTTGTTTTCGTTGAATTCCAGCCAGTAAGAATATTTTTTTGCGGCCTTGTCAGAAGAGCGAATATAATTTAACGAAATGTTGTCCACGGAATATGCCATTCCACGATAAAATGGTGTACTATTTTTATCCAGCGTCGTACTATGCTATTTAATAAGATTTGTTACGTTAAAGCTAAATGCGACATTCTTAAATGAAGGAACAAGAACGAGTGTTTGTTAATAATTTCCTCGAATTCGAAAATCCGGGGAATCTGGATCAAAATGTCTTAAAATTAAAACATTTTAAAATTCATCTTTAAATGTAGCCGATACATAACGCGATGTGATTATTTAACGTTTCTTTTCAACAGAACATATAATGAGGTTGATTCAGATGAGGTAACCAGGTAACGCTCCTGTTTTCAGTTTTGTAATTCTTGTAATTTCATTGGTTGTTTTGATATTTCGCCCTCAAAGTGAGTGTTTTAATCGTCTGCTGTTTCTTTTACAAAAGATGATATTTTGTCTTGATGTGGAGAAATTAAGCGAACTTGTGCGACTGCAATTTAAAGTGATTCACGAACAGAGAAAAGCTTTAGTTCTACTGAAAGAAAAGGTAGTACACAACGTTTGTGTAAAACTCGCCACCAAACAAATAATTAACGGTAGGGATGGCGGTTTTTGAGCAAAAAAAAACCCGTTTTCAGGTTTTTACCGCAGAAAACCGTTTTAAGGTTTGGACTGACCTCATGTAAAAACCGGTATTTCAGTCAAAACCGAGGGCAAAAAAAAAAACGGTTTTGGTTTTCCATCCCTGAAGTGTTTCAAATAAGGGTGGCGGGAACTACAGTAAGGTAAGAAAATATTGCATTGTTCAAAACAAATTTGAATCCAGAATGAACATAACTGAAAACCAAATCACTGGAACTGTTGCCACTCACGACGTTAAACATACCAATACTACACTCCTTGGCAACCTTAGTTGGGTAAATAGAAATATGCTCTTCCGCGCATTTAGAGAGTTCCATAGATTATTTATGAATCCATGCAGAAAACATGTAAAACATCAATTTCGTTTAAGGTCTAACAGATTTGTTGAGAAAATTTGGCAATTTTATCGGAATGAAAAGTGTATTTTGGTTAAATTGCCTTCAGATCATTTTGTATGTAACCTTACAAGAGTTTCCAACTAACGGACCAACCACGCTTTTTCCTCTGTCTTTTTACTCTTTGTTTTTACCCAAGTTAGTTGGTAAGGAGTGTAGTCTTCTAAATTCATACGATATGTTCCTTTTTGCTGAAGAAGGACACTGTAAGCAAAACGTTCGATATGCTTGGTTCATCCACGAGCATTCGAGGGATCAGTTCGCTGTTCTTTATTTTTCTTTCCCCTTCCCCTTTGACTGTTCTTCCGATGATTGAATAAGGGTAAAAAACGTACGATGTAAAGGAAATAGACGCAGAATTCGTTTGCACCGAAATAAAACAATGTTTTCTAGAACAATAGATCTACATGCAAAATAACAAATGAAAGTGTTCGGTTTCCTGTGAAATTCGGGGGCCATATTTGGTTATTCTTAATCTGAAACAAAGATCTCTGTTTGACTTTGATAAATTTTTAAAAAAATATACTTTATTATGATAGATGCACTTTTGAATTTAGAATTAAAATTTTGTATTTTTCGACTTTTTTTTAATTTCTCAAAATCAAAGGAACTTATGGAAACTCAAAGGTTTGCCAAAGTGAATTATGGACTAGCAGTGGCTTGAAGGACAGAACAAAATTTACGTGAAGCTTCCAAATTTACTTTTTTAAACGAAACCGTCACAACTCCCTCCCATTCATTGGCGGCTACATTTTCTGAAGAGAGTATTTCTCGTCAAGGTGATTATGTGGAGAAATAAGCAGTATTGCACATTACTTTTGGTAATTTTTTATTATTTTTATTTTGTCCCGTCGTTTTGTTACAGTCCATCAGAGGTTGAAAAAAAAACAGCCCTCGTATTTTCATATTTCACAAAAGAAAAAGACAAAATGTGCATGGTATGTGATTTTCAATCAAAGTATCCAAACAGCAGCTGCATTATCAGATATGATGCAGCTCCTGTTTGGTCTAACCAAGTTAAAGTTTTGGGGTTGGACAATGGACATTGCGTCGATTATTATTTGTTTTTGAGTTTTCCGGGTATCAAACGTCCGAATAATCAAAACTTTAAAAAAAAAAGAATTTTTGAAAAATGTCACTTGAGATTACGAGGGAGATGGGGGGTCGCGAGTGATATATCACCAGGGGGTGGGAGCGAGGTAACAAAATCGTCAAAATCGAATCACGTAATTTACCGACAGCCCCAAAGTATATATTTGTTGACCTTTAATTATATTATTAGTTTTTTCTATAGATTTAAGCAGAATTCACACAGCTTATTCCATCACAAGGTGACCCTTAAAAAAAAATTAAAGCCTATGCGGCTTCTCTGTCAAGATATGACGATATTGGCAGTAAAAATTCCTCCAGAGATGATATCAAAAATGAGTTATGATGGCACTTCTCTCAATCCACTAAGCTAACGCCTGCCCGCTCTAAACTCTAATACCTCCATTAAACTCCAAAAAAAAAATGACTACTTTTGTATTATACCATCACACAATGAGTAAAACTTCGTGACTGGCTGTTATAGAAAATACAATCATAATAAAACCCGTATAAAAATATCATGCCCTAGGATCAAGGCCATACCGCAAATACCTGCCCTTGAAAGGTAATTTGAACTTTTTTACCCTCTTTTCTTTCAAAGTTGACTACCACCTTTTTTTTTTTGTAGCCTTATGGTCAGGATTTTGTGAGAAAAAAAAATGTAGCATTGTTTTTGTATTAGGCGTGGACACAAAAAAGTTGAGGGGCCCGGTGAAAGGTAGCTTAAGTATATCTAGGTTGTTTTGAGAAACTTGTAATTGATATTCCGATATATATTAATCAAATTTAAAACTTAGTTTCTAGGTTTCATTAATTTAAAAAGATGCGCTTTTTAAAGGATTTATCCTAAATAAAATTGCGGAGATCTACTCACATTGTCGTGTCGGGGACTTTAACACTGTTAAAAATTTTGATGCAAGATTGCGCCTGTATACTAGAACTTTCTAGCTGCCACCACTAATTTGAAATGTGAATTTACCAATTTTGTGAAAAAACTAACTTTGAACCAATGCTCCAAATCCAAATACTGGTGCAGCTAGAAAGTTTCAGTATTTCGGAGTAATATCTTGCGCTAATTTTTTTTAACAATGTAGTTTGTTGCTTAAAACGTTATAGTGGTGATAACTGCCATGTTTCAAAAAAATATTGAATTTTAGCTTTTTTGTTAATTTGACAGACCTATTGGTCCAAGCTTTTTAATGACTCTAAAATAAATCAAATGGTGTTTTCTTTTTTAATTCTTTATTCGCAAACATATTCAGGTCTCTTAGGAGTTGTTTTATAAGCATGTTTTTGTGAAAATACATTGGACTTTTATTAAAAGTTAAAGTTACATTGCTGTCAACCTAAACGAAATTGCCCCTACTTAAAAAAAAAATCTACAGTTGTTGGGATTACAACAGCATTGACAGGAAAACTAATGCTGGGCTATTTTCATTGTCCGAAGAGTTCGAAAGTTGCTCGGATATGTGCAATTGTGTTTTCGAGTGTCTTTCTAAACGTTATTTTTTTCCCCTTTACCGTTTAATAGTGTCCGCTTTTATGGGTGTTATTGAAATAGACAAAAAATAAAGTTTTAATGTCATTTGAGGCAGGGCATCTTATGGTTCCTTTGAACTTTTTGTTTTGGTTGTTGTTTATTGGAGAAGCTGTCTTGATTCTTTGACCTCGTGTGGGAAAAGTATACTTTGAGATGGTAATGAGTGGATAAGAAAAGAAAGGTTTAAAAACATTTTGAAAAAAAAAAAATGCTTCATGTCTTTTGCCGGATTTGAGTTGGAACAACAAAACACCAACAAATCTATCGCTTGGAGAAAACGTGTTTATTAGGATACATTTTTAGCCCTTTCAGCCCCAGTGATGTAATTTGGTATCATCATGTTTCTGATCATAGTAAAAAAATCATAGGGCTGACTATCTATTGGGATTAATAAAAAATATTTCCTAATAGAAAAAAGCTTGAAGAATCGAATGACGTGCTTTTTGATATCATAAATGTCTTTAGATGATCAGAAAAAATTTCTAAAATGATGCCAAATTGTCATTGGGACTGGAAGTGTTAAGGACACATAAAAAGTGTGATAACTACATTTACTTCTTACTACTTTTAAATGGTTCTTAGTTATCAATAAAATAGTATAATTTTTTTTACTTGTATGCGTTTAATTATTTGTGTATTTATGTTTGTGTTTGTATGCTCAAAATTCTTCTTTACCCAACTAGCCCATGTGTAGCTCTAGTTTGGCGTTAATCCATTCAAAATAAACATCATATTTAAATGTAATTAGTATTACTTGGGTAGTTAAACTGTTCAGTTATATTTCCCCCTTACAAGATCATATTAAAAGCAAACACTAATCAGTTTTTTAAGCTTTCGTTCAAAACAATAAGGAATTTTTTTTTTTCTTGCTTTAAATCGATTGCATATTTTTATAGATTGTTAAAACTCATTTTTTCGTTTTTCTGATACCTCAATCACGATCAATTTGAAGTTGTTTTGATTTCTAGATAATTTTAATGATTTAAGAAATAATATCTTTTGCTAATTTTTTAACAATTTTCAACCATCTATATTCAGATAACTGATAGCTTTTTCTATAAAGAAACGCTAGTTAAATGAAAATTACAAAAAATCAGCTGTAATTCCCTGATAATAATAACAATAAAAAATTAGAATATAAGGATTATTACTTTTTCTTTAAATTTTTTTTTCTAATTTTCTTAACGTATTTTTTTAAACGGTGTTTTTAAAATAGGTACAATAAAGAACGGACACAAATCAAGGCTTATTTAATTTTCGTTGTAGGGAAAAGAACAATAATTTAATAGGACCAAATACAAACTTTTAATAATTTTCTTAGTTTTATTATAATACCAGTTTTGAGTATAGCAAATGACCGTGAAAGTATAAAAACCTTTATAAAGTTGACTATGAATAATGCGGAGTGATTATTTGGCCTTGTCATTCGCTATATAATCAGATAAAATCTACTAATTATTGCCACTGAAGTAAATAGAAAGTAGATAGTTGATTGATTCTTTTAATAACTTTAATTCTATGGTATATGATTCAACATCAAAACATCTTAAAAATCATTTCAAGGCAGAATATCATGAAACATCAAACTTTAATTTCGTGATGTCAAACGAAACAGTCGATGACATCTTGCCTGTATCATTAAGTCAAACTTGAGTTTTGATGTCATAATAGTCATTGCGTGATAAAATTAGTGCCACTTTATTGGACATGGGTCTGAGCAAACTACATTGAAATTAACCATGTTTTACAAGTATTGGTTAATCCTTGGAAGACACATACATTGACCTTAGTTGGAACGTCGGTTTACGTTCATTGACATTTGAAAAACCTTGAGTTATTTTGCTTTTAGCTTAGGTTTGTGCATGTTACGGTTATTAAATTTTCAATAATTAGTTTTTCACATAATAACCAACAACAGAAATTCCTCGTCAAATATAATGCCTTTGAAATAACTTTTTTTTACAATTGAAAATGAGTTTTTTTTTTACGATTGAAAATGAGTTTTTCCAAACTAAAGCCCTATTTGCACTAGGGGTGATGAGGGCTTGTGAATTTATGATCAACCTATTAGCTTAAAAATATCAATCCATTCGACACAATTAATTTATTATAGTTTGGAAAAGGAAAAAAAAAACATTTTCAGACTTAAAGTAACCTTTCCGTGTTCATTAATGAAAAGCTGGTCAAAATGGAGTTTGCGTGATAACTAAAAGAATATTCCGCAGCCGGCAGGATTCGAACCTGCGCGGGCAGAGCCCAATGGATTTCAAGTCCATCGCCTTAACCACTCGGCCACGACTGCTCGATCATGTAGGTGAGAAACACATTTGAAAAGCAACGTTATTTGCATTGCTCGCAGGTGTGTCGTAGTGAAAACGCATCTCAAAATGTGTATTATACAATCACGATATGGAGCCGGTATCATTTATTAAGAACTTAGGGGGGGGAGGGGGGGCAAAACGATTTAATATGAAAAAGTTGGAGTACGAAACAAATAAAAAAAATATTTGAGGTTATTTTTAATTTTAAAAAATATTAGAGGACATTTTTAACGTATCTATTTTCTAAGAATTTAATTTCCGGTACTGTAATAAAGGAATTCGATATTTGAGTACTTCATAATTTAGTCTTAGATTTAATGCTTAAATTACATGCGTCTATGGACTACTCTTCTTTATGAAATGTAATACAAAACTGATTTATTTTTAATGATACTTTTCGTAACAATACTCAATTAAATAAATTATTATTTCAATACTTTTTTAAGGTTTTGCACATCGTCTCTTAAAGAATTGTTTGCGTCACCTTGTTTACCTTTCAATTGCCATCCTAAAAAATACCAGAATAATTTTAGCTGCATTTTGGAATCTTTTTAGGGACTTTAAAAAAAACGTGGAATGCTTTGCTAGTATTTTTATGGTATGTTTTTGTAATATTAGAAATAAATGGCATTTTTTCGTAGAGTTTTTCTTCTAAAACTGGTGGCAACTCTGGCCCCGTTACCTTCAAATTCTGGTCTCCATGCGCGTCCTGTCGTTAGCTTTGAAGGTCACGTGATCTGCCAATATAATACTTTACCTATGATATCTATGAATGTAACACACTGTAATGTATGGAAACACATAGATATAATTTTGACATTGCGGTATCGGGAGGTCATACCATATCGTCATCACTAGGATGCGCATCATTACATAACAATTAAATAACATAGATTCCAATTTCCGTTTACTCAAACCGATTGTGTCGCAAACCAATTCCGCGTAACAAGTAATAAATTCTAAAATAATATTAACAGAAAAAAATCTCAACGAAAAAAAGTATGTAATAGCTGTTCCCTCAATTAAGGGGGAAATTATAAAAAGGAAACATATTTCCAGAACCGGATATGAACAAATTAATAATAAAAAAAGAATGAAAAAAGTGGGCCCCAAAGTGGGAAAAATGGGCCACCCACACTTGATGCCAGATCCGATTTCAAAAGAGATTTTTCCGAAAGTGGGATACTATCACAGATTTTTATCGAACGTTTATTATTTTTTTTTGTTAGCAAAGTTACGAAACTATGTGTGGCATCAGTAGAAGTCTGACTGCAGGAAGGGATAGGTTTTCCCAGAGTATTATATTCGATTTCATCTTGAAGTACTTTTTAAAACGTATTTGCTAAGTGACGACAATTGGTGTTAAATATTCGAGCCATTTAAATAGTATACCCGATTTAGGGGAGAGAAATACTTTTTTTGTAGTACTTACTTGTTTTTTTTAGTTGTTTTTATTATTTAACTTGTTGATTATGTATACTGTTTTTATGTAAGGAAAGATTGAAAGAAATTAATTCTTGTAATTATGGAATGTACAGCAACAAGAATAATAATGTTATTAATACTAATAGCAATTTAAACTCCTATCGTGGTCAATAGTTATTTTATACGTGCATGGCATATAAAACTTAAATTTATGAATAAATAACTTTTAACAAAAGCAATTTCAGTTCCAAATCGATTTTAAATTTTTTAAACATTCATAAACGACTACAAAAATTGAGTTTTTGTGGCTTGTTTTTATGCATCTTGTTGACTTATATAAAAACTGATCGGGGCTTCCTCCAATACCGAAAGATTATTTAATTTGAAAATTTAAAATGAGAGTAAAACATATTGAGTAGGTTTTTAAAGTCATTTACAACGAAAATAAAATTTTAAAACAGAAAACTCCAAGGTCTTTAAACTTAAAATTTTAAAAAATACTACATTGAAAAAAGTTTTTAAAATATATATTTTTTATTTTTAAAATTTAACAAAAATGCTTGGAAATTATTCCTAAAAGTACAATACTTAAAATACATGATGATTTTTAACTTTTAAGTGTTTAAATCGTTTTTGTAGTTCAATTTTTCTTTAAAAAAAACTTTTTTTGAACCAAAGTTACCCACACTGACGGTACTATATTTAAAAAAAAAATTATATTTACTTTTCATCAGAATAAAGATCTCTTTTGGGAACTAATAACCATTTTTTTTTGCTCTTGCTATAAAACATATCTCTACTCCATTCTTAGGCATTTCCTCCTTTGGGACACTAAATCTCTCTTAATTTTCTAAATAATTGGAAACATGTTGTACTTTATTAGCATTTTTGTTTTCTAACATCGCGCGTTCATGTTATCTTTGCCAGAAACGGTTCTAAAGGGAAAACATACATGATACACCGCTGCTTTTAAGTTATAAATGCCAAGAAAGTATACAGATTATATACATTCATTTATATACATTAAAGTAATGATGATACTTAGAATAGCACTTCTAATAATCTTTTGTACAGCGCTTATGGCGTGTGAAATAAGGTCCAAATTGAATTACTGATAAAAATTCAACGTCAAGTTTTATATAGTGTCAAGTAACCTCGAATAAAAAACCGGGAAACTCCAAAATTAAGAGGACTCCCTTGGGAATTTCACATCTTGAAAATCGTAATGTTGTTCCTATGGAGAATATTCGCAAGTTAATTAACGCCACAATTTTAATAAAAGGTTACTAGTTTCTTGTATCATTGTAAAGAACGAAAGGAGTAGATTTCATAAAATTAGTTTGTTTTGTGAAAATCACACATATTTAGTATTTTTAATAATTTTTTGAAGTTAGAACTTAATGCGTACTACATTTTTTACTAACTTCAAAAAATTATTAAAAGTAACTCCTTTCGTTCTTTACAATGATACAAAAAAAAACTAGTAACCTTTTATTAAAATTGTGGCGGTAATTGACTTGCGAATGTTTTCCATAGGAATAACAATACGATTTTCAAGATGTGGAATTCCCAAGAGAGTCCTCTTAAGAGCTGAAAATGTCATAGATAACATAACTTTTCAGTGGAATCATAAACTTTAACACCTTATTCTTAATTATTGTTTTAGTCTTTTTAATGTGTTTTATATCTTAAGTTGGAATTTAACCTTAAATTGATATGAACTGCTTCACAGCTAAATTACTGAAACGTGCATTTTGTATACTGTAGATGTTGCTTCACTGCGAATGCAGTCTTCTTGGTGAAAGCCAACCTTCACAGCTAGAGTTAAACTTCGGGATCGAATTTAAATTAAATGCTATATAGTTTGTTCGTGGTTTGAAAATTTAGGTTTGGATTCTTATTTATTTAATTGAAAATCTTAATTTGTTAAATAAATGTAGAATCGGATGAGTTAATTTAACTCTCTCAATCAACCAATGCATTTTTCTTAAAAGAAAAATATACTACTTTTAGTCTTATTTGCGATTCATGCATTTTGTCATCAGTGAGCAAATTATGTTAAGGCTAACTAAAACTGTAGTAATTTTTATCCTTTTCACTCCCGAAAAAAACCCTGAGGATAAATTCTTTATACAGTAGAATCCCGCTTATCCGAAAGGGAGGGGACCAAAATTGAGCAGCAAAAATTAAAAATTATTGCAAATTTTGAGAAATAAATCCAACTTTGTAAATACTTATTTATTTTTTGTGTATTTATTTATGCGTACACATTTCTTATTTTGACCGAAAAGCTCGATTTTTTTTGATAAACCGATTTTCGGATAACCGGGATTCGGATAAACGGGACTCTTCTGTATAAAAATTTTTCAAACAATTACATGCTTCGAAGTAAGTTTTGCAAGTATTTTTGGAAAAAAAAATAGCGTTTAATATTTGCTGTGGGTCAAATTGATGTCGAGGTTTTGAGTGAAAAACTACACATTTTTGGTGTGACTTGAATAAACAAACAAGCTCTGAATCAGGTTTTTTGTGATCAATAGTCTATTATATATTTTATTTTAATTCAAAATCTATATAAAAGGCTAAGTCCTGACTCACTCACTCATTTATTCATTCACGTATCAACGCCCAGCCGAAACTACTGGAGGTACAGCTACCAAATTTTAGAAAAATATTCTTCTTATATCGTAGGCGTCATTTAAGAAGATATTTTTTGAAATTCAAACACAAACGGGTGTAGGAGCCCAAAACGTGAGCTGATTTCTCTATAGAAATAGCATTGTTAAGAACTTTTAATTGATACTTTTCGTTTTTCTAATTTGAAAGAAATTTCAGCGCTTGACCAGTACAGAAGGGATCAATGGGTATAAAATAAATGTTTACATAAAATAACAATCACCGTTATTAAGGGTACACTTGTGAAACGCCGGGTTTAAAAAGCTAGTATCCTATAAATTAACCGATGAAAAAATTGCATGCGTTTTTCTCGATTCGGAGCCTCCATCTGCAAGGACAGTCTCGCTGGATTGTTGATATACATATATTTTCAGGCTTGTGTGCTTGCTCAGAGATAAACCTTCGTCAAGTAAGACAGTCACAACACACACACACACACACATACACTCACATGCACACATATACGTGACAGATGCTGCCATCTATCACGCGCCACCCCTACAATTTAGACATGTCCCTGAAGGGGAGGGAAATAGTCTCCAGGAACCTGTACCCGTGGGAAACTGCGCAATGACCGCCCACAGGACTTTCGGACCCAACAGATTTAACGAGCACGCACTCCACATATACTCGGTGAGTTTTCAGCGACCAGGTTTCGATCGCGGGACCTTCCGATCCGTAGATCGCTACTCTGACCACAGGGCGCCTCACAGCCCTCAGTCTCGCTGATTTCTTATTGAAATAACACAGGAAGTTTTTTCGTGTTGTCGCACGGGAATCAATGGCCGAACGGTATGTGAAGTCGAGCAAAATCGCAATTAAAGTAAGGTCAGAGTCCGGCAACACTCCGATGGTTTTTCAATCGAACCGTGATTAGCCTTAACACTCACTGATATTTCCTCGTCAAGGACAAGTGACAGTATCACATTACACGGTAAGAAAAATCTGTTGATTTTACAGAAAAATATACAATATTATTTACAGAAAAATATTGTTATTTTCCTTATATATATATTTTTTTTGCAGGGGTGGGGTAAAAATATGCTGTTTGAAGTAAAAACAGTTTTTTTTAATCTTTTAACCTCTAAAGAGTTCAAGACAGCACCGAAGAAGCATTTTAAGAGGGTTCAGTATGTTGTATATCGGTAATGTTAAATTGGCCAATTGCAATTTACCGTTTCACAATAACTACTGATCAGATCATCTTAAAATTTTCTGTGTGTGTTGTACCAACCTTATATATTAATCTGAGGTAAAAAGTTTTTTTGAAATAACTGTTAGATATTTTTAAATGAAATAAGTTTTAAAGTACCCAAAAAATCATAAAATTTTTCACTTTTTTGCCCCATAAAATTTTTTTCACTTTGTTTTAGTTTTACAGTTTAGTTCACTTAGTTTTATTAAAATTTATAACCTCAAATTAATCTATACTATGTATAAAAAAAGTTTACGAGAAAACATATCATAGTTTTTGAGAAAAGGTACATCGAAGTTAAAAAAAAAACAGTTCTGAGCAAAATGCGTTTAAAGTTTTTATTGTTAACCGTTTCAGTAAGGAAAGGGTTAAATAAAATGCCTCTTAATGTCAAAAATATTTTTCCAATCGCCTTGATACTTTGTGACATTATTAATAAAGGTTGTAAAAGTATTTTAAGCCAATAATTTCTTATTTTGATTTTTTCACCGATTTTGGGGTACTGAACCCCCTTAACACTCACTGATATTTCCTCTCGTCAAGGACAAATGACAGTATCACATTACTCGGTAAGAAAAATCTGTTAATTTTACAGAAAAATAACCAATACATTTACAGAAAAATATTGTTATTTTCCTTGTATATTTTTTGCAGGGGTGGGGTAAAAATATGCTGTTTGAAGTAAAAACAGATTTTTTTTCTATCTTTTGACCTCTAAAGAGTTCAAGACAGCACCGAAGCAGTGTTTTAAATGTTGGTTTGAAACTGTTTGCCGAAATAGCTTCGATGGGAGAGCATTGAAGATGTACATGACCGTAGTTCGAGCCCGGGTTTGGAAGTTTATTATTATCCTCAGTGGTATATAGTGTTTATTATTCCCGCCTGTGAAATTATCGTAAGTGAAAGTCCAAAATTCATCTCCACTACGGATACAACCCACATGGAATGGAATTCCATTTCTCTTTCAATAAAGCTTTTTATCCCTCTGATTAATCTTTTAGTAAGTGTTGCTTGCACTACTCATGTCCTTACGTATTGGGAATCTTAAATGTGTTGATTTTTAAAGCTTTTGTACAAAGTTATATTTAAAAAAAACCCGTGTCGTCCTTTGCAATTGTCCACTAGTGTAGCTATCACATAATAAGTGACAAATTCGTAAGATAGCTGGTGAATGTTAAGAGTTGCCAAAGACGATGTAGTCCAAAAATAATTCTAAGATGTTCTTTTTAAAAAACAATTTACAAGCGTTTGAAATTCCACTATTATCTACTGTATCGTCAATAATTTAAATGATAATCGATTTCACTTTAAAGTCAAAACAACATCTTCAACATTTAATCCATTTACCACCAGCACCACCACGCTTACAACAACAAAAACAAAATAAGTCTAAGTTAAAGGAATATTTAAAGAGCATCATTGCAGCAATTAAAGTTGCGTCGCCAAGAGAAACAGCGCGTTAAATTAAAAGGGTGCTCCCTCGTTGCACAAGGCTGTCAACTCTGCTGACGAGGCGTCTTTAGGAAGTTCAACGAGCACTTTCTTGACACATTGGAGATACAAAGTTGGAATTCATGTTTATGCTAGAACTGAGTTCCTATTTGTTCAAATATATTATTTTTTCAATTATGCTAAATATACACCGTTAATGATGATTGATAGAAGTTGAAAAAAATTGAAGAAAAATTACAGTTTACGCTAAAAAAAGGCTGCCAAAATTTTGATAAAAATTGTAACCAAAACCAAAAAAATATATAATTAACTACCTATTTATCGTTACCATAGGTATACCCTAATTGACATCTTACGACTAAAACTCCTAGTTAGAAAATTATTAAAAATTGTTTATAACAAAATTGTAGCTTGTTTACAAATTATTCGGAATTCGCAATCAACCGTAGGTAGAAAAACCATCGGCAAGAAGCGCGTGTCAAATGTCGACAAATTTCAAAAATCTGCATCAATAAAAAATTTTGCTGATATTTACTGTTAAGAACCTAGTTGTTTCCCTATTACCTATTAGAATTTCAGTGAGTATTTAAGTACTAACATGAAAGTAGGTCTTTAAGAACATCGTGTTTTAAATAATTGAAGAACGCGTTAGAGCTTTGTCAAAATAACTCTCGCGTTCTTTAACACCCATTTCCCAATAACCGAGTTGAAAAATCCGTGCCCGGTGCCAAACAATTTCACTCTGAAATTCCTATTTTTAAAGTCCCAATGTCAAGAAGACGCTTTTTGATTCGAAAACGAGAACTTCTCTCCTAGCCTTGGCCGAGTGCAGTCACCACTAGGTACGGGTACCGTTAAAAAAAGAAGCCATTGCTCCCCGTGCGTTTTCCACACAAACGACGCACATAATCTGGGGGTGTTGAAGAAGGAAATGGTTTGGTATTCTTTTGCTTTGTTATTTATTTTCAAATTATAAGTTTTCGATAAATATATAAAACAGCTATAGTTATACTTAAACTCATAGTTTCGTTGAACAGAAGCCATGACCATGGGCGGAGCTATAAAAAGCGCGAAGCAATTAGATGGAGACAAAACGTATGAAATTTTCTCTTCGTCTGATTGTTCCACGCGTTTTATAGCTTCGCCCATGATCATGGCTTCTGTGCAAGGAAACTATGAGTTTAACTATATACTCATTGCCAAAGAAACATTATAAAATAGAAATAGGGAGGATTTTTCCACAGATCGAAACAGTTCCTTAAAATGAAGCCAACAACTGAGCAAATTTATACAAAAGGAACGTTAAACTTTTTAATCTTTTACTTAGTTTTCTTCTTTTTTTGTAATGTGGCTCATAGCATATGTATCAACAATTTTAGCATAATAAATACAATAAATATTATAACAATTCTTAATCAACAAAAATCTAAGGTGATCAAGTCTTCTTTCATTAATTTTTATGTATCAAACATCATTTAAAACTCATATGGAGCTTTCGAATAAAGAGCAAAACCAAATGTTTTTTCTTCGTTTAAGAATTGATTTTTTAAAAACTAAATGATTAGTAATAACTATTAATTCGACAATTTGTGATTGGATATGCATTTGTTTATTTCAATACACATAATAGGAAACTAAAAATATGTAAAAACCAAATGCCACAGAATAGAGCTTCATTGAAGCATATTTAACGAAGACTGGCAGGTAAACTTGCTACGTTAAAATATTTATTCGTAATTGAAAGAGTTTCTGGCATTCAAAAACTCGTCCGTTAATAGGTTAAAATAAAAAAAAATATTAACATTTTGAATTTAACACAAAATATAACTGCTCATTAAAATAAACTCGATGAACTTCAAAACAATCATGACCTTGCGAGCCTTCACCTCTCCTTCCTTTTTCAGTGTGACAGGGGGGATTACTAGTAGAAGAATCAACAGCGCGCGCTAAAAATCTCGCGTGTTTTTTGTTTTTGTTTCGATAAAGTGCGTTAGTTTCTGTTTCGTTCTTGGGATAGGAGAAAACGCTGTTGCTAGGGCTTGTGGATTTGTTTTTGAGAATGCGGTTTTTAAGCGGATGGAGGTTTTTTTTATTTTGTAAATTATTGTTCGTTGTGGTTGTTCGTTATTGGTGGATATTGCTTGTGGTTTGTAGTGAAACTAGAGAGAGTGGATGTAAACATGCAAGCTTGTCAACACTTATCTACTTACACTCCGTGCCAACCTAACTTGGGTAAAAACAAAGAGTGAAAAGCTCGGTTGGTCCATTAGTTGGAAACTCTTGTACGGTAATATTTACAAAATGATCTGAATGCAATGTAACCAAAATACACTTTTCACTCTGATAAAATTGCCAAATTTTCTCAAATAATATTCAAATCTGTTAGACCTTAAATGAAATTAATGTTTAAAACGTGTTTTCTGGATGGATTCACAAATAATTTATGGAACTCTTTACATCCGTGGAAGGATCTTCTCCATAGCATATTTCTATTAACCCAACTTAGGTTTTCAAGGAGTGAAGACTTTATACTATTCATACGACGTAGTCTATTCCCTAAACTGACCCCCTCCCCACTGACATTCCCTAAACAGTTCCACAGACAATTTCCTTTTTGAAGTGCCCATGTGTTGGACCCAGGCATCGTATGAAATAGAAATGACATAATTAGGGTTTGTCATTTTCTCAGAATAACTTGATATCTCCGCCGAACATTCTTTGAACTGTTTCGGAAGAGAAAATCTTATGTGCAAACGAAGAGCCTTATCTATATACACTGCTCAAAACAATTAGGGGAGCACATGTTTTAAACCCTTTCGCTCCCAATGATTCCATTGGGAATCATCAGCTTGTGATTTTTTTCTGACTAAGTTAAATTCGCCACTTATGTTTCGTTAGATACATCGTTAAATGGAAGAATAACAAATTTTGAAGAATTTAATACTTGTTTTTATATTGATGAAAATATGAAAAATATGGTAAAATAATTTTTACTTTAAAACAGCTTTAGAAAATAAATTGACCCTAAATTTTTCATGCTTGCATTTTTTAGATGTTTAAGAATATATTTCAACTATTTTTAACAAAAAAAGTTTTGAAATTTTTTTTTATAATATTATTAAAAAGTTATTATTCCATTTCCCCCCTTTAAATTTAAGTATTAAAAACTTAAGATTTTTTTCTCCTGTTTTTTACTATTTCATTTCGAATGCATAATGAACCTATTTAACAAATTTCAGATTTATAGGATAAAAATTAAAAAGTTGGGAGTGAAGTTAAAGTTGGAATTAAAAAGTGCTCCCCTAATTGTTTTGAGCAGTGTAGAATGTCCATTGGTATGAGCTGGAGATATAAAATGGACCTAAACCCTTTCAGTCCCAGTGAGGCCATTTGGCATCATCACTTTCAATATTTTTTTCAAAATGTTTATGTCCCGTTACGACATCCAAACACACATCATTCGATTCCTCACACTTTGTTCATTAGCCAATATTTTACATTAATCTCAATAAAAGTCAGAACTACTATTTTTTTAATTCAGAAAATAGCCAACAAGCGTTTCACCTGATTTTTGATAAGTTCACTTCAGTTCCACATATTTAAAACACAATTTAAACTATTTCGGTTAAAATAATTACTAAATTATTTTAATAATATGATAAGATACCTTAAAATATATAACTCGAAGTGTTTTTAGGTAATATATATTTTTTTTATTTTATTGTTTTCCACAGTTAAAATTTTTTGGCATTATGTCAAAAACCATATAAAAATTTAAATGAATTTTTTTCTTATGGAACTCGTATATTTGACCTAAAATAAGCTTATTTTGTGAATATCTGAAGCTTCTGTAGTGTAGTAAATTTTTGGGACTGAAAGAATTAATCAGACAAGTTGATGAAACCCTATGGATTTCTAACCTGGGTTTGAAACCATACCATTTGAAGTATATTTACAACTGTCTCCAAGTTATTAACTCATGGTTCATAAGTAATTGAGCTTTAACTTTTACCTCTTTAAAAATATTAACTTTGAGACCCTTTAACTACTAAAACCAAGTGTCATACCTATGGTGTTTTATATTTTTCTAATAAACTAGCTTAGGGTGTGTAATCTAATTCAACTACCCATAGAAATAATAATTAATTCAATAATTATTTCTGGGGATCACTTTATGGCTTTAACAGATATTTAGGCAGGAACAAGACAAAAATCAACAAAAATTACCTTTTTTTTCGAAGGACCTTGACTTTCAAAGCCATTAGCTACTCACCAAGAGCAAGAGGTTAGGTTTGAATTATCGTCGCACTAGAGCTACACGAGGGCTATTGGCGACGGGCGTCGTATTTTAGGACCACAGTCAAGTGACGAGAAGCACCTGAATAGGCCCCCAACGCAACCGTACTCACCAAGAGAGTAAATATGGTGATGTGTACTTAGTATCTTTATTTTTTCTTAAAAAAAATCGTGTCTCACTCATGGCTTCAGAAGTAGAATGATGATGTATAGCGATAAAATGTACACTAGGGTAGACTGAGCAGTGAGTAAACAGGCTCCAGTGAATGAGCATTTGGTAAATATAATTAAAAAAAATATGCATTGAAAATCATTCCACTATATGGATTGGCAACACTGACTTCCTCCCATGTAATAGGAAGCTATCTGACAATGGTTGGTTGTCCTGGTCATTATATCCTGGTGTTCATTCACTGGCGAACGTGACGTCTTAAACGTTCATTCACTGGTTAGTCTACCCTAACTATTCGTGACCTGGAACGTTGACTTGCATTCCAGGTCAAACAAGTTGTTTGCAACAAGATGAGGGAAAATTCACTTTCTGTACATATAGAAATTCTAACAAGCCCCGTGAAAGTTTTAGGAAAATTGAAGGTATAAAGTATCCATCATTTTAATTTGTTTTTGTGTATTGTAACAATTAATCCATTTAAATTTGTACTATAAAATTAAATTAAGAATATCATTATTTTTTTAATAAAAAAAAGCTTAAGTGGAATCTGATGGTTCTATCCATGGAGGAATGGTTCTATCTCAACCATGTTAATTTTACTAACTTCATGAACATTTTTCTCAGGATCTATATGAGATATCATTATTAATTTTTTATTGTTTTGTTCTTACATGTATAGCTCTTTGATTTAAACTGAGGATATTTTACAGTATAAAAATACTTTTGCAGTGATTTTTTTAAACTATGTATTTAAAAAAATCCGATTAACAGTTAAGTAATTTTTCTTGTCTTTTGAGCAGAGATATTTAAAATCCATCAATTTAACTCGAAGAGCTATTACTGGGGAAGAAATAATAAAACACAACATGTTGATATCTTTTATAGTTTCCGAGAAAAATATTTCTTAACTGTTGAAAAACCTTATATTTCAAGAAACGCGAAGGAGAAGTAAGGTATAGGTAAGAACTGGTAGACAGTTTCTGAAAACAAAATTTGATAATCTTGGTCTTAAATTGAAGCTATAGATATGCAGATTAAAAATAAAAGAAAAAACAGAAAAACGATATTTTTTTTACCGAAATACCCATCCGACTCTCCTTAAAAAAAGCATATGTCATTTGATCATTCTTAAAGTCGGTTAGTTATTTTTACAATTATGTCTAATAAGATAGAAATGATAACAAACAATGATATTTCTCTTTTAAATCTCTTCAATTGCAACGATTTTTGCAGGATAATTTTTTTCATGTCATCATACTCCACCACCTGAATAAGAAAATTACAAAAAATATCGAATTTAGAAGTCTATAAAAAACATCAAACTCTAAACAATTACTCTTATCACTTCATTTGTAATGACATTTATTTTTTTCTATATTAAAATTCCTTCATTAAAAATAAAGAGAAGGAGGTTTTAAGAGGAAATGCCCTTGAAAAATGTCGTCGACCGGATGACGCAATGAATAGCAGAGGGGACGGACGAATCGTGGAAAATTTGCATGGGAAATAATTGCGCCGTAAAATTGAAAAATACGACGTGTCGAGGAACACGTAACAGAAAGTTCGACGACTGGCTGAAAACAATAAAATGATACGTATTTGAATGTGACAGAGGTAATGATGACAAAAGGGGCATTTATCAAAAGGGTAAGGGAATCAATAAATGTAAAGAGGTGTCGTTTAACTAAGATAATTTTCCACAACGATAATTTTTTTTTTATATTTTAGTGAAAGAAGATGCGTGTGGGGAAATCTACGCTGCGAAAAATCATTTAAAAAACATATTACAGTACAACTGAAAATTAATGAAAATAGGTGATTTTGGCTTTAAGAAGTTTAAATTAAAGCTGAATGCCGAGTTATGCAACTTTTTTTTGTAGGGTGTATAAATCTTGCGTAGAAACGGTTGTTATTGACTTTTACAAACTCACTTGTTTTCCCGATAAGAATTTCAGTGAGTATTACAGGAAAGCAGGCTTTATTTTAGAACTTCTTGTTCTTACACCTAAACCGACATTTAGTTTGCAGTATACAAATGTTCTACTAGAAAAAGGGTAAATAGTTCTCATTTTCGAGTGCGAGAATCGAATAAAAAAGGTATTTCACATTCAATAAACAATTTCATTTGTTATTTCAAGACATAAACTTATTATTTTTGTTACTTTAGCTTCAGTTAGAGTGTAATTTTAATTATTTTTTCCTTCGATTTTGACGTAACAGGGCGCACGAATGGGCCAAAGGAGCAACCAATGAGATCAGGCGAAATTTCTGTTTACGCAGTTTCCTCCGCGCAGTACATTTCTCTGCCGCAAACTTACGGTCGGTTTTTGTATAAACCATTTCGTGTTTTGAAAACATGAAAAAACATGCCACAACTGGATCAAGTCGCACTTGGACTTGGGTCGTTGTTTCCCAGACACAATCACCTTGAAGATGCGGGGCATAGGAAATACGTATACGCATCGTATCTCCTCTTCGGAAACGCAACAGGAAATGTTTTTCTGTTTGCGTCTATTCTTATTACCTTAAAAACAAGTGGTCCTTGTGAATTCAAAAATGCATATTTATCATAAGGAATAACATCCTTAGTTCTGCAAAATATCTTCACTCTTAAAACAAACGAGCGATTTTAACTCAGTCTGAGTTAATTTTCACCCCTTCAGTGTTTTTTTGCACTTCTCCTACAGGAGTGGATTTCACTGTATTGTTTTAAGAGTGTTGGAATATCATGTTGGCATCTTTCCGATATCATGTCGACAATAGGACATTGAGTGGACATCGATCATGATCGTAGATGATATAGTTTCGTGAAAATGTTTTTTTTTTTTAATTTTATTTTTTAATAATTGTGCGCAGGCCAAAATTTTATTGAATACAATAAAATGTACACTTTAAAATACGGCCTCTGATATCCTTAGTAACGTCCTCTAAATCTATAGATTTATGACTAAAGATTTTTTCTTTTACAATGTATCTTGATATTTTCTATTGTGTATATATTAATGTTAGTGTATTTTTTTTTCTCTAATGGGGCTGCAACATTGGCGGTCAAAGTCAAACCTTTGCAGACTCGGCATATTCCCCAGAACTGAGAGCTATTTTTTGTGGCACCATCTAGGCTACTCTCGCTACCAATTTTGACGCCCAGATTACAATGAATCTGTGCTTTCTGAGGATGTTTAAGTATGCCAAGATTTAATTTTGCCGATAAAACCCAAGACAAGTAGGCCCTTACAGGGATCTTTTGCATGCCACATAATCATATGACATGCATGCCCACGATTTCCCCCGATTTTACGTTATTTATGGATTAAAGTACTCGTGATTTATTTATAAAATGCTGGTCAAATTTTTACTACCTTTATACAAAATGAGATCTAAGGATTGACAGCTGTAACTAGTTTTCGTACAGAGTAGTGTTTCACAGTTTTGACTGAAGTGTCTAAGAAAAGAATACTTTATGCTTTATGAAAATTAATCAAGCAAACAACAAAATTCTTTCCACAAAGCTGAAATAATTTTCTTTATTGGCCTTTTTTTTTAAAAAAAGGTTTTGGAATTAAAACATGCAAAATTTGTTTTGCATTGCAACAACATCTTATATCCGCTCAACTTACTTACGCATATTATTGTTTACCAATTGCCATTGCATATTTTAAAAAAAATACCAGTATGCTTCTGAATCTCATACCTACGATTTTTGATTCGATTTAATGTGGAGGGGCGTACTGCAAAATAAAAGTGCCACGTAACAGGATGTGGCTTCTCACCTCCTTTTGATTATCGCCGACTAAGTCCAAGGTCCCGTAGTTCCATAATAATCTTTAAACCTAAAGAAGGATCAAGAGCATCGGAAAACTTCCCACCTCCTTTTTCCTTTAGCATTTTATTAAACGAAGAAGCGTGTAGGGATATATTCTTGTGATCTTGAACCTCCTTTTAACAGTTAACGATTTGTGTGGTATCCGCAGTCTCCAATATTTAAGATCATTATGTTTGTCCGTTTATACTACTGAGACGGATATTTCACATCGACGACGGAAATAAAAATACCGAATATCTGAAAGTTTTAAAACAGTTATTAGGTAAGTCAAACATGATTTGGCGAAAAAGGTTCTCATTTTTGGCTACTTTTCTCTATCTTTGGCAAATAGTTGATAGAAAAAACGTCAATTAAAACTATTGTATAGTAGTATACATGGTTTTTAATAACGAAATAATTGAAGAAAAAACCCGTTTGATATAGAAATAAACAAACTCTTATAAATTATTTGCAGTGTTTGCTTTTAAAAATACTTCAAGTTGTTCCACCCAGATATACGATAGGTGGGTATTACACCCGGTTGTCATGTTTGAACCTATTTAGGTTTGCCGTTGCTCCGTGTACCTTTTTCATACGTCTTTGATATTTCTATGTAATGTCTTGTTGGGAATAATGAGGGAATGTGGGGGAGGATCGAGAAGAGATGAATAATATTTGGCTGAATGGTAATTATGGAACATTTATCTTTGGATTGTCTCTGTAAAAGGTAATTTATGGCTCCCGTGACCTTAGTTCTTATTTGATTTAAATATTATTTCGGCAAAGAAGAAAAATAACCATTGTAGATTGTTATGAAATTATACAAGAGCTTTTAAAAAAAACTAAAACTATGCACTGTTAAAAAGCTTTGTAAATGTTTGTACTGGAATCTTGGAACTCTCTAGCTGGGCTGGGCTGCTAAGATATTTGGATCGCAATTTTTTTTAAATTTTTGGTTAAACCATAAAATAATCTGTTACTTGTGGAATAATGAGGAATTCAACTCATATTATGAAATTTGAAACTAAAAACTCATTTTCAAACACTCGTCAGCAAATAAAATTCATATGGGTCATTCTCAAAAAATGTTACATTTTGTACTTATATTTTAAAAGTACAAAAATACTAAAACAAAAGTTTTAGACTTCATGTAAAGGAGCATAGTCGGTAAAATTCACATATTCCATGACCAAAAATTGAAGAACAAGAGAAGATAATTATAACTTAAAATAAATGTTTCTTAATTATTGATGCTTATAATGATTAACAAGCATCATAGCTATCAAATACGCTTTTAACCACTACTTAATTACAAAAAAGTTTTGTTTTGTAGCTTAATATATGGTGTCCCACAGATTCGAAGAATTTTCTTTTGTCGACTTTGTTACCTAAATTTCACGACAAAAAAATGCAAAAAAATTAAGTTTTTTGCTGAAATAAGTACCACTATAGACACTTATTTCTGAAATGCCTGACAATTTTCTCTTAAAATTTTAGTTTATGGAGGAAAAATACAAAAGTTTGAAAAATTAATGTGAGTGTGATTATTCAATGTCTACTCTGTTACCGTGTTTTTTTATTAAACTGGAGCTTATTTAAGAATAAAGTGATAGGGCAGTTTAAAGCCCTTACGAATCTGATTACGATAAGCTAAAAACAAATTTAAAATTAAATAAGCTTCATGGCAAAAATCAATGTTAAAGTTTAAAATGTCCACTCTGTTACTGTCCACTCTGTTACCGTAGAAAAAGTAGCTAACTCTGTGATGAGCGCAGTGCCCCCAATTTTTAACTACGAACTAATATGACATAAAAGTTTTGATTGTTGCTTGACATATGTAGAATTTTAGAAGACATGGCTACTTATTCGTAACTATCAACAATTGCGGGGCACATATAATTGAATATTTCATTAAACAGAGGGATTTTTAATCATATCACATTTTTTTAAACATTGTCGGAGTCAATTATTACGATCACTGCTATTAATCATAATTTTTTAAGACACGTAATCACACAACGCAGACAAATTGTTCTGTTAGTAGAATGAAACGAATTAAAACTTGTTTTAACCTGACCGTATTTGCTGTTCGGTTTAATTAATCTTTGTTTTAAAACTCTTTCGCTGCATCGGTTTTTGTTGCCGCGTTACATGTAATCGACATAATATTATTGGATCTTAGGTTATTGTTGCTTTTAGTCACTATCAACAGCGAAGGTATAGATATGCAAGACATGGATGCTTAGTATTTCTTTTGATAGATAGGAAAGCTTGCGCGGACAAACGGATCGAGCCGGTATAGTTATTGATTCGGTTTCTAATAATGATGCGAAAATAACATAAAATTTAGCTATTAAAAGCAGGGTTATTAATATTACGTTAATTGAAGCATGTGTATTGTTTATGACGCATTCATTTTAAGTTAACACTTAACTTGCACTTAAGAAAGTGCATGTATGTACGCATACAATATTTAATGAAATTTATATCTTGGTAACAACGGATTCATTTATTGTAAAATGAGAAAAAAATCGTCTGTCTATTTAGAACATTTTAAAAAGTGGCCGAATCTCTTTAGTACTATCAAAAGAAGAAGTAATTTAGTTTTTAAAAAAATAAAGCAATAAATTTTTTTTTTGGAAGCACTAAAAATAAAAATAATATAATTAAATTTATATTATTAATTATATAAAAATATAGTTATTAACACAGGTTTCAATGAAGCGATTCTTTTTGAACGAAAAAAAGTAAAAAAATCGTTTGCTATTTCCCGTTGTCGCTGCCGCATTTTCTTTTTCATCGAATGAAAACACAAATATGAAATTTACGTTAATATTTCGCATGTAAATTGCGACAACAACCTCAACTACTCCAACTACATTCGTTTAAAAAACTAAGCCAATTAATTCCATCTTGCAAAGGATCTCGCTGCGAAGAACCTACCAATAAGAAGCGTTATCGTTAAACGTAGTTCGAACTAAGAAATCAGGAGCGCTGCTATCTTTGAAGATATTTTACTGTAGAAAATTTATGGTTGAAAGCAATTCGAGTGTGGTGTCTATACGTATATTTTATCACGTTCGTTACAAAACTCTCGGTAAAATAGTATTGCGGTAAGTGAAAAGTTTGAATTAAAGCATACATTATTTTAAAAATATACAGATTTTATGTAGTTTCATTAGATAGGTGAATTCTTAATGTAATAGTAACAATTATTTTAAATAAAATCCAACTTTATTTTTTTAGCATTGGAAGTTGGAATTGTAACATTTTTTTAGAATGACCCATATATTTTACTCCAATTGCACTGGTTCAAATGAAATATTTCCCTTGAGACTGTCCTCAATTACAGACGAAATCGAAAATATTTCTAAATCTACTCTTTGTACACGGGAAATCGAAAAGTTTTCCCACGACCAACAAAATCTAATTTATTTTTATAACACTCCTAAAGCGACCCTGTCTAAAGAATACAAGGAAACGGATTCGAGTGTCACTCTGTTTAATCTTGTTTATCAAGAGGTCATTTCGCAACAGATCGTCCATTAACAGTGTTTCCGCTCGGCGATTAAAACAATCGTGCGGAGAAGGTGGGAGACTTATTCCCACCAGGTAAGGAGTTCTAGCGCGAATGGGATTTATTCAAAGAGCAGTTGTTGATCTGCTTATGTAGTTTAACCCGGGTTTGAGCCCCGGTAGATTTTCAGATTGGAAAAATCGTAAATGGTCACTTTATATTAATTTGGCTTGAGTTATCTTGGAAATATTAAGAAAAACTCGCATATTTTAGCATCTACAGTGATTGTAACCTGAACGTCAAAATTGGTAGCGAAAACCACCTAGATGGTGCCACAAAAAAGTGCTCTGGATTCTGGGAAATATGCCGAGTCTGCAAAAGGCCTGATCCTGCTAATGAAGCACCTCCCGTTGAAAGAAAATTTACTTTTACCGAGGGGGGGACGGTAGGCTATACAAATATTGTAACATTTTTAGCAACTTTTAATTCTGAAAAAGTTACTATGTTTAAATTGGTGGCATATTGTCAACAAACGTATTTTTATTTGTTTGTTTTTTAAATATGAATCGATAAAAACTATTAATGTAACAGAAAGTGTGAAATTATAGCTTCGAATACTAAAAGGTAGTAGGCAATGTTTTGAATAGAAGTTTTTTTTAACTACCAACCGTTAAAAATAAGCTTTTAAAAAGTTCTGCAAAAATTGATGCTGTACTTTTGAGCCGTTTTTCAAAATCTACAATGTGTTTTTCTACTAAGTTTTTTTAAAAAAAAAAACGATTGCTCCTTGGCACAAACAGAGATAAAAGTACAGATAAACAAGTACATTTGTCATGTTACCCCATCAACGATCACTTTTTTTTTGTGATACCATTAACACTTTTCGTACAGAATAAAAATAAATTTTATTGCCAATCGCCGTTGTTATAATGTGTTAATAAAATTTTAAATTTTATTAAACATTCTATTTTAAGTTTAATAGAAAATTCTTCCCAGTTTAATAGAAATATCGAGACAAAATACAAAAAAAAATCGAATGAACTATAACTACTTTAGTTCCTTAAGAGGACTCCCTTGAGAATTTCACATCTTGAAAATCGTAATGTTATTCCTATGGAGAATATTCGCAAGTCAATTACCGCCACAATTTTATTAAAATGTGACTAGTTTTTGGTATCATTGTAAGGAAGGAAAGGAGCAGATTTTGTAAAATTAATTTGTTTTGTGAAAATCACATATTTAGTATTTTTAGTATTTTTTTAAGTCAGAACTTAATGCGTGCTCCATTTTTTACTTACTTCAAAAAATTATTAAAAATACTAAATATGTGATTTTCACAAAACAAATTAATTTTACAAAATCTGCTCCTTTCCTTCTTTACAATGATACCAAAAACTAGTAACCTTTTATTAAAATTGTGGTGGTAATTGACTTGCGAATGTTTTCCATAGGAATAACATTACGATTTTCAAGATGTGGAATTCCAAGGGAGTCCTTTTAAAGAACAGAACCCAAAACAAACCCATTCCTTCTTTCACATCCCTAAGTAGCCAATACGCAAGATGAAGAACGAGTACAGCTCGGAATTCTGAAGCCATCTTGGCAGCATTTCCGGCGATCTTGGCTTCGGGCGACTTCGATTTCCTCCGACCCATAACCTTGGACGAAAAAGAACTTTTCCTTTTCCAACAACTGATTCTTCCCACCCTAAACCCTTATGATTATCATTATATAACCCTTTCATGTTCCATCCTGTCCCAAAGGTGGGAAAATATTCTGCATTTTTTTCGATGTCGCAGATTATAAACTGATATGGAAGACCAAAAGCAGGATGTATTTTTTGTTAAATGGCCTCGAATTGCGGTTTCACTTTTATTTTTAGAATGTGAGAGGTCAAGTATTTGTTGCTGATTTGAGGATTGTCGTTTGGTGATTTATAAGAATGGAATTTAAAAACAATCCACAAAATATACATTTTTTTTTATTTAACTCGGGAGCAGTCGCAATCTACTGACAAAATATTTCAATAATGATTTTTTTTATGGGTAGGGGAGAGGAGGGAGGATTGGGACATTTTCACATAAATATTTTTTTATTCATTATCCCCTGCTTATTCATAGATTCAAAGGGTTAAATAATAAACTAGCATGTTTTCTATTATTTTTAAAAAATACACCCCATTTAAATGTTGAAAATTTTTATTACTGTTGAGAAATTCAAATTACAAGAATTTTGTCCCATTCCTCCCTCTTGGGTGGGAGGAGTGGGACACGAGTATGGGAGGGATGGGACGCATTTGAAAATTAAAGAAAAATTATCGAATATCATAATGAGAAAGGTTAACATCAAAAGAAAAGCAAGACTGCGCTCTACTGGTCCCACCAATCAATTGTGGTGGCAGCAATTTCATGATAATATCGTTTTTTTTTTCTTTATATACTACATAGTCATCCCGTTGAGGAAAATAAGAATTTCCGTTAGTATCCCTTCTCAAAAATTTTACATTGTAACAATCAGCATTGTCAATTCTCTCCACCATTGCAATGTAGAAAACAATTGACCGTTTGGTGATGAATTTGACAAACACAAAATCATATTTGCCTATGTTAGGATTGTCTTTTATCCAGTAAATTTCCATGTCATCATCTGAACTGTCATGTAATGAAAATAATGACCCTTCGCTATCACTGTATATAAAATATTCATATCTTTTAAAGGTAATTTTCTTTTGAATTTTTTTAAATTTTGGCTTTCACATATATATTTTAGTTCGTACCTTTTTCCCCTAGTCTGGCAGCTTCTGCTTCTTCAATTTCCTTCTCAGGGATATCTATTAATATTCTTGTTTGTTCTTTTTTCCTTTACTTTTATTCAATGGATTCTTAGGTTCTGCTTTAGGAAATGGTCGTATGGACACGAGGAAGGAAGAATGGACTGGAAGGAGGAGGAATGGACGTGTCCCATTCCTCCCTCTTTCAGTGTGTCCCATTCCTCCCTCTACATAATGCTTCTAAAAAATAACTTCTCTCATAAACCATGCTGACTTTTGGCTTAAGTAAACTGCTGATAAGCATACATTGTATCTTTAAGAGTACTGTTACACTATATTATGTTTGTTTTAGAAATTACATGAGTAGAGAAATAAAACTAAAAAAAGATTAAAACCTTTCTCTGGAGGTGTGAAAATAAACTTTTTCCAAATGTAAACTGAAAGTTGAATCTGGATAAACTAGAAATAGGTAACAACAAGAAGCTATACATATGCTCTCTGGTGGTGAGACTGGAAATAAAATTAGGTCATTTATTTTGCTGAAATTTCAGCTGTCCCACCCCTCCCACCGTCCCAATCCTCCCTCCTCTCCCCTATCTCTGCCGTTGAAAAATTTAGGACAGAAGTTACTAGAGTGACTTTCTAATCGAATCTGAAGATTAGCCAAACTTCGAAAGCCCCTAAAATCAGGTACATAAGAATATTAGTTCTAAAAAAATCTATGGGGTATAGGTATATATAAAACCAGTGCCCCTTTTGCCGGATTAATACATTTGTTTATAGCATTTCTATGGAAGAAGTTAGGTTACGTTATTGTGGTACGAGAGCTACACGAGGGCTATTGGCGACGAGCGTCTTAACCCTTTCAGTCCCAGCCAGCCCAGTGATGACATTTGGCATCATCATGTTTCAGATCATAATTAATAAAAAATTATAGGACTGACATCGATTGAGATTAATAAAAATATTTTCTTTTTTGAAAAAAGTGTGAAGAATCGAATGATATGCTTTTTGATATCATAAATGGCTAGAGACGATCAGAAAAAAAAATTATTCTAAAATGGTGATGCCAAATTGTCATTGGGACTGAAAGGGAGCGACATTTCAATTTCATAGAAAATGGAAGCTCGGCAATTTTTCAAAAAAATATAAACGAAGCGAAAATATAGGGAAAAAATGGCTCGTCAGAGTTTCGGAATCACGGTTGTCTGAGCAAATGAAACCTTTGCCTCCTCTCTGCCTAAAAGGCCCCATTTCAAGGAACGCTTTCGAAAAAAAAAAGTTCTAAATTTTATGGAACAGCAGATGCTCAATGCTACAGTTTTGCTAAACGCAGCAGATGTTATGATGAGACCCAAAACCGACCTTAATGTTACGTCAAAATCGAAGGAAAAAATAATTAAAATAACACTCTAACTGAAGCTAAACTAATAAAAATAATAAATTTATGTCTTGATATAACAAATAAAATTGTTTATTGAATGTGAAACACCTTTTTTTATTCGATTCTCGCACTCGAAAATGGGAACTATTTACCCTTTTTCTCTTAGAACATTTGTATACTGCAAACTTAATGTCGGTTTATGTTTAGGGTTAATGATAATGATTGTGTTTGGAAACGTTCGTACAATGCGTAATTGCTGTGCAAGAAGCTATTGACGTTTGTAGAAGAATCTATTACAATTTGTCGAAACGCGTGAAAGTCAGCTGATTTTACCCAATGTGTACTTTTGTGTGCTTTTTTTCAACAAATTTCGAAATACAGGAAACTCTTGAATAACTGAAGTAATTTCGTAATTGAAAAACGAAAAGAACATTGCATTATTCGTGTCCTTCTATTCTAACTCAAACAGATATGAATTTAAATTTAATTGATGACAGCCTTGCTCGTCAATTAAATTTAACTTCCTTCGTTTTACCGACAAAACCGACAGCTTATTTTAAACAATGCGCAAAACTATTATTTAGTTTTTTAAGGCACAAATAAATCAGCATATTTATGCTGACCTACTAAGAATTATGACTAATTAATAAATTCGTTGAAGACTCAATTTAAGAAGAACACAAATTTAGAGCAAGGTTTTTAATCATTGTTTTACATACGGAAATGGAAATTCTACTTCTTTGCCAGTTTTATCATAAAAACAACGTCTTTATGCATTTTAATTACGGGCCGTGTTATCTTTTTTCAGTAGATAATGACTAATTTATAAATGTAGTAATGAAAAGAATCTTGAACTAAATTGTTTACTACACTATTAATTATAAAAAAAAAATTCCTTCCGTATCAAAGCTGCCGATTGAATTTGAAAATTGTTTTTCCAAGTAAAATATACAGAAATACTAAGAAATACCAATTTAAATTTCTTTGGATAGCAACTTATATGAAAAAAGTAATCGTAACCTGGGTCAAATTAATCATTAAAATATTCTTTTTCCAAGAAATCAATACAATTCCATTCAATTTATACCCCCACACAAATCCTGGAATTTAATGATTTTGTCAAGCGGTCTTCCAAGAAACATATTTTGACCTCTTCTAGGAGAAAATACGCCATTGCAATTCCGGAAAACATGTTGCCAGATTTTCTCATAAGTGGATTTAGTTCTAATCGATTCTCGGCTTGGAATAGATGGTGACTAAAGGTTTTTGATGGATGACTCTACTGTTATGAAAAACCCAAAATAGTAATTTAGTCTAGAATATTGAAGATTTCTGGAGCCTTATTTGTGGAAGCAAAATTGAATGCATTGCATACTAGAGAATTAAAAACATTAGTCTTTATAAATTGCAGCCCCCTGACTGCAATTTTTTTTAAAGTTTTACAAGCCTTTTTTTGTCACTGTATTGGATTTTAGGTTGAACAGATTTAATTTCTCAACTTTATTTCAATTCTTAGTTCAACTTTATTTCAATTATTAATTTTTCAATTTTATTTTTCAACTCATTTTTTTAATGTACAATTTTATTTTTGATGTAAATAGTTGCTAAACTTAGTTGTTTAAAATTAAAGTTGAAAAAAAGTTGCTTAAAAATAGTTGCTTAAAATTAAAAAAAAATTAAAAAGCATGAAATTCATAATCTTAAAAATAATTGATAGTTGGAGGCTAAACTGGCAACGGAATAGTAATGAAATTGAAAGAAATTTTTTCGAATGTCATGACTCACACCAGTGCATCTTCAAATTTAGTCAACTGTTTGTTGGCATCATTTAATGAGTATTAAACCATTACTGACTTTGTGAACACCGATTCATTTCCGAATAAAAGCTTAAACTTAAAGTTTAAAAATATCGTTTTTTGTAAAACTGGATCTGTCTTCTTTTGGAACAATTCCAGTCCAACACTTATGAAAAAAAAGTGTAGGGGGAAACAACAATTTCGATTGGCGTAGAAAAAATCAGTACCAAAATTGCGCTTTTTTTTTAGAATCATGATTGTTGAGTTAATTGATTCCAGTTAATAACTGCAAATATTTCAAATTTCCTTTTGTGAGTGTCAAAAATATTATTAAGTAACCGAAAATTTGCATGGTTGTTTATTGATAATTTGGAACTATTGATTTTATATTCATCGTTTGCCTAACCAATCATAAAATGTGATTCAAATTTGAGTCTGACATATAAAATTATTTCACTGAATAGAAATACCCAAAAAAGGATCCTGATTCATGAATCATAAAAGTACAAACCACGTCTACAAAAAATTTCAAAGAGCCACCAGCTCCAAGATAACACCTTCTAATAAGCGCAATTTTAGTACTGTCATTTTCTACGCAACTGGCCGCCGTTTGAGGCGCTCAAAGGAAACAGATTTTGACCCCGCGTTTCTAGATAGTAGGCGATAGCGCACTGTTTTTCTATCTCTATGGTTTTAACTCCTTAACGACGACTTTGTGAATACCATTAACACCTACATTTCTGACTAAAAATTTTACTTTTAAGTTTTTAAACTTCGCTTTTCATGTGACTATTTGTCCTGCATAAATAGTTCAAAACGGTGATGGTCTTCATGTGTCTTATATTTTTGTTTGTTTAGGTAAACTTAACCATAAAGCTTATTTTCGCGTGGCAAATTATCTTGAAAATCGTCGCTAATGGGTCAATCCCAGAACCTTCGGATGAATTAAAACACTCCAGGGAACAGCTGTTCGCTCTTCTGCCTTTTTTCACTCATTCGGCGACGTGCCAAGGGAGGTTGAAGGAACGGGAACGTAAACAAACGCACGCCAGACACGACCAACGTGATAAACGCGTGTCAGACAACGACCTCAACAAAATAAATCGAGCATCTAATATTAAATAGCGGGCATTGGAAAGTGACTTTTAAAAAGTAACTATCTTACAGTTACAAAGAAACTAATTACAGTTACTTTTAGAAATTTTTTAAAAAATAATTTGTGGATATTACATAATATAAAAAACAGTTAGCTACATACAGTAAAAAAAAATGGAGTTTTCCTATAAAAATTAAGACGTACAGATCCAAAAAATTAACTTTTTTTAAAAAAGAGAGAACATGCATTTTATTTTTAATTAAAAAACTGATTGGAAATTTGGAAAACAAAAAAGAGGCATCTGAATAAAACATTTTAATTCATTCCAGAAAAAGAAATGGAGTTCTAATCTATATATTGTGTCCTGCAGTCTGTGACACACATTCATAGGACCTTTCTTTTTTTTACAAGGAAATTTTTAATTAAAAACTAATAAGATTTTTAAAATAATTTATGGACATACACATAAATATTATACACCATTAGCTACACTCAGTAAAAAAATGGAGTTTTCCAAAAAAAATTAATTCTTACCGATCAAAAAGTCTAACTTTTTCAAAAAAAGAGAGAAAAAGCAATTTTTTATTTAAAAAAACTAATTCGAATTTTTTTTTAACAATATTTGGTCAACCTAAATTTAAGACCATTTGCTACATTCCAGTAAAAAAGAAAGAAAAAAATGGAGTCCAAATTTAAATATTGTTTCCTGCAGCGGGTTTACAAGTTAAAATATGCTTACTTTTGTAATATGAGGGAAACTAAATTTATGTTCATATTTGGTCTTGAAAACACGCTATGTTTGTTGGTCCAAACTCACGTGACTTTACTTGGATACTATTGTACCCACTTTTAGGCTTGCTATTGCTCGGGCTATCCTCATTATCAAAGTCTTTGATGTCAGGACGTCTATGCAAGATTAACGCAAAGGCATTTAAAAAGTGACGTTTGGTTATCTTTGCTTTTCATCTGACTGCCGAAATGTCACCAGAAACTGAGGAATTCGCTAGAAATGCATCAAAGACGTCTTTTCATATATAAGGATGTGTTGAGGTTTATGTTTCACGGGTTATAAAAAAAGTTCAATTCAAGGAATGTAGATTTTTTTACGCATAATTTCTTTAATAGCTTTTGATAGTTTCTTGATATTTTTAGACTATCCATGTAATGGTTTCTATTGGTAGGAATATTTTTTTTAAGGATTAGGTTAAATAATCGGAGATGCAATTTACATTCTGACGTCGCACTATTTAATAGATATCATTGAAAACAATGAATTTCAAAAATTAACTACATTTGAAAATGGAATGTAATACATTTCTTCTCGAATTTATATTGGGATGAATAATAAAGAAATTCGTCCTTTACGAACAGTTCGAATATAATTCGGTTTCTTGAAACTATTATTATACTTTGGAGTTAAGACGTTAGATTGTACTTAGTTTTTTATTTACTTTTATCTAAACTTTCTAATTTCGTAAATGAATTTTTGAAACCAGTTATGAAATCAACAATTTTAAAACTGGAACACAGAAAAACATTTGTTTTGAATAATTTAAAAAAAGTTTAATGTTCGTTGATTGGACATCATTCTACAGTTGAAGAAAAGATTCTCTTCAAACAGCTAAAAAGGCAAACGTGTTTTTGAAAATCCAGACACCCATTAGGGTGTTTGGTCTAGATAAAAAGAGACACCTGGTCTTATGAAGTTTTATTTTGACTTATCAACACTTATTAAGACAAATATCTCAACGGATTCCTCCTGCTACTATCCCTTTGATATCCGAAAATGAAATTTTCCATCTGCCCTGCTTTTTCTAAAAAAGAAAACAAAACACAAAACCAGAAGGCTTTAAAGTGTTTAATTGGTTCTACATCATCATATGCATTCAGCTGCCCCTGTGTAAAAAGAGAAAGCGAGTGACCTCAGCAAAATAAATGGAAGGAGGAAAATCTATGTTTTCTGTTTTCTTTTCCCGCGCATTTCCATCTGCCAATTTTCATTCTTTATTTTTCTTGCAAAAAAGTATTGATTTATGCTTACAGAAGATATATTTCCCTGAGTTATGACTTCCAAAGTTCAACAGCAGCTGAATAATAGTTGCACAACGATAAACGATCGAATTCCATTTCATATATTGCCATATCTATGAAATTAATGATTACATAATATCAAGCAGACGGCATTAGATAGTTAAGAAATAACCTATTTGAACAACAACAAAAAATTCAGCTGTTGGAACAAAAATTTAATCAACTTCATGGGGTTGAGCACGGCCGGGTTGAGCTTATCATATGTTAAGCGTTTTAGGACGATATCTTTTTTACTTATTAAATTCAAAATTTAGAACACAGTTATGCAGTTTGCCATTTTAAATAATGAACTCACAAAATATATTTGCTAGAATCCTCTTTTGTGTCCAGTACAATTGAAGAGCTTACTGGAAGAACGTGCTAAGTGACATTTTTGTAAAATAACAATTAGATTCTTACGTTAATGAACATATTCTTCCATCCCTTAAAGATTACAAATTTCCCCCCTTTTCATTAAACTAAAGTTAAGTTTATTTTTTACCGTTTGCAAGTACCGGTTTCCAATGGATTTAATTGCAGACGAAAAACTTTAAAGCTCATTTTCTCGTATTCACTTTTTTGTCACTTAGCACGTTCTTCCACTAATCTCTTCGATTCTTCTATACTAACTTCGAATCGCATAATAACAACTGAGGTTTCATTGTGACCTTTTCCTATTTAATATTTTTAAGGTTATAAAGAACTTTTTGTTTCAAAGAATAAATTATCTAATTCTAAAGATTCAGCAGCTTTCGGTAATGGGCATATATTCCAGGTCTCTTGAGTGACTACAGTAATGTAAATGAAATTAAATTCTTTCTCGAGTCCCGATTGGTGAATTTATGTCATGTGATAACAGAGAACCAATCGGAAGACCAAGAAAAGAGCTGGAAGAAATTTCGTCAAATGAAACAGCCCAATTAAAATAGTTTCTATTTATAAAACTGATTTTGAAGATACACGAAGTTAAAACATTTTTGAATTGAAAGAGCTCAAATTAAGCACCGATTGAATCCCGACCTTGGGCAGTTTCATTTACAAACTTTGGGTGGAGCAACTATTTCCAAGGTGAAAATATCGTCGAATTAAAACGTCAGGGCTCCTTATAATTTGGTGTAACTTGACGGGGATAGAAAATATTTTTATAGTTTAATTATTATTTTTTTTTTACATTTTATATTAGGTTGTGAAGGCGGGGGCTATTCTATTAATATATAAGCTATAGGCAAGGCACAAGATATTTTGGGGACCCTTTAAGAAAAATTATGTGTATGATTGCCATTATTATATATAATAATATACGCAACTCAAATTCCAAAAACATAATTCTTTAGATCCTTTTCCTGTCATATGTGCTGAGTGCTGTATTAATTTTAATAATTACTTGAAGACAAAATTATATCTTGATGGGTCAGATTCATATGGGACCCAGGTCCCAGAACCAACACAAAATGGCAGCCGAAGTCACTTTGTCAGATCCATCCCAAGAAAGAACGAATTCCAATTCACATGATTTCGCAATATGAATTATTAGTTAGTTGCTAGTAAGTAATAATTATTTGTAAGTAGTAATTTTTTTAGTTTAAACTAATTAATAATTTATATTGCGAAATGTTTCGCTTTGCAAGATGGAATGACGGAATACATGCTGATAATGTCTTTCGTCAGCAACAGCAATCTCTGTTTCGGCGGCGGCCATTGCGAATTTCAGCAGCTTCTACGAAAGCTAATCTAAACATTCGCGAAGAACTTGGTAACTTTTCATCGTGTTATGAATTAACGACCATGGCTTGAACAAGAAGAGAAGGTACTTTACAAAATGGCGGCGAATTGGTGTTGATAAGAGAGGGAAGTAAAGGGGTCAATGGAAGCACATTTTCGTGGGCGAGTGGTAATTTAATGTTCTAATGTAATTCTCTAAAGAAAATGACAAAAAAAAATTAGGGTGTTACATTTTTCTTTGTTCTCTCTTTCCATTTTTAGACAGATTTTAGATTAAATTATAATAAACATATTAATTACGAATGCACAAAGAATAAGATTATTTTTTGACTGCATTGAAAAGATAAAAATCATTGGATTGTTCTGGAATTCAGAAAAAAAAGCTGATTCTTAAATCGTCAAGAATTTCTTGCAAAAAAAAAAATAAAAAAAAAATAGGTACTTTACACTTTATAACCCTTCCTCCATTATAGAAATGTTTAAGGGCGACCAATTTGAGCAGATTTTCATGAATTAATTTAATTTAATTCAAAGTGTATTAGGCCATTAGGAAATATCGTGAAGTTTCTTACTAAATTTACACTTCTTGCTTGTGATAAGAAGTGAATGATTTATACTAACAAGCAAGTTTTCATAATATTTTGTGTGTACGATTTCGACTCTATACTTGATAAGATATCACAAATGATAATTCTTATAATATTAATTGTGAGAGTTTATCTCGCTTTGAGCTTTACCGGCTGTCATGATTGTAGTCTTCGCACCAACAACATGCTCAAACGTAATTAAAAAAAAAATCATATGAAAACGTGTTCTATGACTACAAAATACAATATTCAAAACTGAAGTAAAGAAATTCGCAAAAAGCTACATCTGCATTTGCCCTTCTAAACATTATTTATCTGCTTGAAAGCTCAATCTCAGCTTTCCACAACCTTTTCCTGTAGAAGATTGCTGAGCAAGCATAAAATTGCCAAGAGATTCGATACTCCAAATATCAGATTCGGTGCCGAAAGTTGTAGACACAACTCAGGAGTTACATTGACAACTTCCTGCTGTTAATAGGCATTTCAAATTCATTAAATTTTTTTTGTACTTTATTTAGATAACTTGCAAACGACTACACTCCTTGCCAACCTAAGTTGGGCAAATAGAAATATATTAGGGAGAAGATCCTTCAACGGGTGTAACGAGTTCCATAAATAATTTGTGAATACATCCAGAAAACATGTTTAAAACATAATTTCGTTTAATGTCTAACAGATTTGAATTTTATTTGAGAAGTGCAGTGTCAAATATAATATATTGAAGTTAGGAAGTTTGTGAATTGGAAACAACACACAAAAACTTCGACTTTTTGTTCAATTAATAGATGTATCGGAATCATCTACACTTATTATACAATGGCTTTTTAGAAAGTCTCACGAATAACAACATTTCAAACGGTCAGTGTTCTTTATGGTCAGATTTATAACAGAACTTGAGCTTTTCGAATTTTTTTAATGGAAACCCACGCAAAGATTAGCTTTTTCTATGAGGGATTCTTATAAATCATGAGAGGCACATTATAAGGTTCTTTTGCCGTTTCTGAAACTTATAACATTTGTGAACGAGATTAGTGAAACCCACTCTGTATTTTTATATTCTGGTTCAGTTAATGTAGAATCTCGTAATGTTTTATTTATTCCAAATGAATAAAAGGAGAACGTGGAATGTTTCACAAAGGAAACCATATCTTGACAATTCGAAAAATAAAACTTTAAAATATTGCTTCAGATAATTAAACTCATAAAAATCTGAGCCTACATGACTTCGATACGCTCTTTTTTTGTGTGCAAAAGTGTGAGATTACACTCCGTGCCAACCTAACTAGGGTAAATACAAAGAGTAAGAAGGCAGATGGAAAAGCGCGATTGGTCCGTTAGTTGGAAACTCTTGTAGGTAATATTTACCTACAAAATGATCTGAATACAATTTTACCAAAATACACTTTTCATTCAAAATACACTTTTCATAAAATTGCCAAATTTTCATAAATAATATTCAAATTTGTTAGACCTTAAACGAAATTAGTGTTTTAAAGATGTTTTCTGGATGGATTCTCAAATAATGTATGGAACTCTTTACATGCGCGGTAGGATCTTCTTCATAGCATATTTCTATTTATCCAACTTAGGTTGGCAAGGAGTATTGTTTCAAATAGGTGTTTATTATCAGTAATAATTACCTTTTCAATTATATTCAGGTGTTTAACTTGCGAGTTAATTTACTCAGGTATATTACATTTCGTTTAAGCACTTCAGTAGGCCGATCGAGTCTTCGGATTACCGAAGTTCAGTTTAGCTAGTAATAATTTCTACAGTAATAAGAATGGCCCATTATAAGAGAGCAAATACAAAAAAAAAAAAAAAAAAAAAAAATGCTACATTCCTACAGACAAATCTTCACAAATAAATCGGGGGGTTATGACCCCTACTAAAGTTTCGAAGGCCTCATTCCCATCTAAAGCTTATTCCCCTCCATTAACGTTCGAAATTGCAATTTTGAACGTTTAAATCCGAGGACTTTACGATCCTGTTTACCTGCTGTCAAAGCTCGACCTTGCCCTGATGAGATTTTTTTTTTAAGTCTTAGTTTTTTTTTAGTCGCCCCCGTCAAAACTGAACTGATAGCTATCGACGAGCGATTTCGAGGGTCATTGCGTCTATTTAAGAAAATAGGAAAACAAAATAGGCCTATAAAAGATAAAATGTTAGGGCTAAAGTTACGATTTTTTTTTTTGTTAAATTTTGTTCGTACTTGCTTGCATAGTATAAATTCAAAGCATGGTGAAGTTTTATTGCTTTCATATTTTATATTTTAAAAAAAAAGTTTTTCATGGTATTTACTTGATTAAATTGATGCGCTCAGTAGAACACATAATTTTACAGAAAACTGCAATAGTTTAAGAAACTAACATTTAATGCATAAAAATAACAGAAATATTCTGCTTTCTTGCAGATTTTGTGTGGTGTATGTGCCATAAATCTCTTTTAAAATTTCAATTTGTTTTTATTCATGTATTTCTTGAAATACTCCTTGAATAATCTTCGTTCTTCTATATTCGTGTGCAAAATTCGTTGTTTACGACTTTACCCACCTGCTGCCACGCCCCCCCCCCTTCCCTCAAGAACGAGAATAGGGGGGGGGGGTGCATAACAGGAACAAACAACTCAACACTCGACCCGGTTCCGTGCAACAAATAAACAGCTGATTTCGGAGGTCGGGGACCCTCTCTTGAAAGGCCACTTGTCAGATTTTAGCCCCGAAAATGGGTGAAATCTGTAAATAACGTAGTAGTAAACATGAGATTTTTTCTTATGGGATGTAATATACTCTAAATGTTATTTGTACGTCGAAAGAGTATTTGTTTCACTATACCGGCAAATTTGATCGACAAATTATACTTGCATATCAAATTTAATACATATTTAGTTACTTATGAGACAAGATCTTAATATTAAGTTACTTATAAGAAAAAAAATTCATCGAAAATTCAGCATCAACAATTAGTGAAATTGTGTATAGTTAATATAAGATTTTTATCGACGGATTCTATGGGATGTTGCATAAGTAAATGTTATTTACATGCTAAAAGTGTATTTTTAACGGTACAAACAAATTTTAAAACACAAAAATACTTATGATATTAAGTTACTTATAATATCAAAAATTGCTTAAAAAATTCAGCACCAAAAACTGGTGAAATGGTATGGTATGGTGTGGTACATATAAATTCCAGCTTGTGTGCTTGTTCAGAGAACAGCTTATAAGCTGTCGTCAAGTGGGACAGACACAGAAAGAATTTTTACAGTCCAAAGAAATGAATAATATATAGACAAATAACAACATTTATTGACGGTCACAAATATCCATACCTGACCGGGATTCGAACCCGATCCCAGCAGCTCCAAAGGCTAGAGTCCTAACGATTGCGCCACCGGGGCGACATTTGGTGAAATGTGTATAGTATTGTGTAACGCAGTTTTAGTTAATGTTTTTTATTTACTAGAAAAATGTTGTACTATAACGATTCCGACGAATTTGATATAAGTGACTAAACATTTTATGTATAATATGCATAAGAAAAAAAATTAAAGATCCTTAAAAGTAAGATACAAACATAAAGAAAAATAGGGTAGACTAACCAGTGAATGAGCGTTTAAGAGACCATGTTCGCCAGTGAATGAACACCAGGACATAATGAACAGGACAACCAACCATTTGTCAGATAGCTCCCTACTACATGGGAGGAACTCAGTGTTGCCAATCCATATAGAGGAATGATTTTCAATCCTTATTTTTTTTTTTAAAATTATATTTACCAAATGTTCATTCACTGGGGCCTGTTCACTCACTGGTCAGTCTACCTATCCATGCCCAAGAGAATTCTGACAACCCCAATCGCCTGTTTTTTTTTTTTAAATAATAACCCCTCAACAATATGATTAAAATGGCCGTCTCGTAAATGCAAATTTTCAAACGAGGGATCCACATTATAAGAAGAATACACTTCCCAAACGCCCTTGAATACCAGCGTAGGGTCAGTAGCCCTGAAAACAATGTCAAACGGAAAATCCAAACAAAACTTCGAAGACGAGACCCACTCGCTAAACTACTGTTACCTTATTATTGAAAAATGGCCAATGTTCTATGTTTTCACATTGGACACCGGCCTTTTTCTTTTTGGACGCAGATGGAAATGATTTTAAAAATATCACCTGTCGGCCTTGGCCCTTCGAATACATTTCGAATTTGGAAGAAGAAAAAATGTGAAATTCGTTTACGCGGGTGTAACTGTAAAAGGAAATCGGATTGTTTTAATCCCCAGAAAACGGTATTTTCGTTCTGAAGGAGAACTGCTTTTTTTGTGTGTTCTTTTTTTTTTCCCGAACAACCGGACGGCAGCTGTTCTTCGGACTAGACATCGGGGAAATTAATTTCAGCGGATGTGGGTTCTGAAAGTGAAACGGATAACCGGAAAGGGCACATGCATTCAAAAACCCATTTGGGAAATAAAGAGCTGGCTTAATTTTTCGCATTTGCAAACTAATTGAAATGGAGGGTAAAAATTTACTGTAGGTCACCCTTGGCGAATTTTCCAAAATCTCGCCAAAAGTCGGTATTTTGGCGACTTTTTGACAGCCAAGATTTTAAACAAAAGGACATTTTGAAAATATTGACTTGGGGGAAAATGGATGAAAAAAAATCCCTGAAATCATTCACAATGAAAAAACAAACAAATTTAATCCTAATTGCGCTAACTCGGAGAATGGCTGCTAGAAAAAATTATGTATCGCCAATTGTTAAAAAATCGCGCCAAGGGTGACCTACAGTAAATCTGATCCGAAATGAAGTTATAAAGAAGTAATTTTATAACTGGAAAATGATATTGAGACGTGAAATTATCCCTCTTTGATACAGACGGAATGGATCTTCTACCTAACACACATTATTAAAATGCATTTGTAATTTAAAAAAAAAGTTTTAAGTTTATATCTTTGAGGAGTTATTCAAAACCATTTAGTAAAAATATGTTTTATGTAAATGTACAAAAGAATGTGTTTCAAATTGATATTAAAGTTTCAAGGCTTACCTCATTTCCATTTGACTTAAATATATTTACATATAAACAATTTTTTGATTATAAATTTTGTCCAATAACCATAGTTTTCTAAATCAGCATTTTCCCAAACGAAATAGTTCATGACATTGTTTCGATGCTCAAGTACAAGATTGAAAAGTTTTAATTGACAGAACCCATGGCTTTAGTAAATAATTAAAATTTCAGGTTTTGTTCTGGTTGAAAAACTTTTTGCCGTCTTTTAAATTTTAATATGGTGTTATTCAAGGTATGGGTGGTGCTGCCATCTGTACATATTTAATTAATTTAAAACTGTACCCTAGATTCTAAAAATAAGAAAGGAAAACTCGCTTTTTTTTTAATTTAGAGGAATTTATTTTTATGATTATTATATATTTTTCAATAGGTTGAAAAAATTATTTTAAATTTTATTATGGTTTTATTCGAGTAATGGGTAGTGCTGCCATCTGTACATATTTAATGAATTTAAAACTGTACCTTAGATTCTAAAAATAAGAAAAGGAAGGAAAACTCGCTTTTTTTGAAAAATTTAGTGGAATTTATTTTAATGATTGTTAAAAATTAAATATTTTTTAATAGGTTGAAAAAATGATCCGTCTTTTAAATTTTAATATGATGGTATTCAAGTATTGGGTAGTGCTGCCATCTGTACATATTTAATGAATTTAAAACTGTACCCTAGATTCTAAAAATAAGAAAAGAAAGGAAAACTCGCTTTTTTTTATTTAGTGGAATTTATTTGTATGATTTGTTGAAGATTTTGTATAAAAATTAACCTAAGTTTTTTATTAAATCTTTATAATTAAAAAAAAAAATTCTTAGGTTTACTTATAAACCATAGAAAATCAGATTTCTTGTGCGGTGATAACAAAATAAATTAAATGCTTTTCTCTAATGGTTATTATATACATTTTTACAGTCAAATTTATTTCGAATTATTAGCACTGTTATGGTTTAAATAAAAATCTATTATAAAAGGGGATATTTAATGCAAATTTATTTGTGAATGCGCACTTATTTAAATTATTTAAGGATTTTTCACAAACAAATTATGCATTCCTACTTTACTTTGAAAAAATATCACTTAACTGACTTGTTTTTAATTTCGTAGTTATCACTTTTACAAACTTTGTACAGTAAACTTTGTGGTGCTGCCATCTACAGTAATTTTAAAATTTATTATTTATGTATTATTGCTAAAGATGCTGTTGCATCATTAATAAATAGATTTTTTAACTCTTCTGTAGAAATAATACCTAAGATATAATTGAAATAAAATTCACAATAAATATATGCTTTAAAATTTGAATTCATTGTTAAGAGTGGCCAAACTTATTCTTTGACACAAAATTCGGAAAATAATTATTTGTTTTACAAACGGTATTTGATGTACAGTCCTTTTTTTTTTAACAGCTTATTGAATTTTTTTTATTGTTTTAACCATATGAGGAAATAAAACAGAATAAATTTTTTTAAAAAATGTTTTTAGATATTTTTCACAGAAAAAGAGAAGTTGTTGTAAATAAAAATTAATTTTAACTTTAACCAACATTTCATTAAAAAACATTGCAGAGTACACCACTAAAATATTCTTTTAAACGTTTTTTGAAAATTAGTACTAATGACACCTGTATTTTTTTTAAATCTGTGTTACACATATTTCTATTAATATTACATATTTAAAATTTTATTTTAATGCTGTGTGACATAAACTTCAAAATGCTTTATTGACAAGGAAATTACCAAATTAATACCAATCAAAACTTTTTTTTAACTTTCATTAAATTGTTTAGATAATTGTTTATTACTTAGTACCTACAATTCCTTTCCACTAGGGTCATGGCTTCTACACTTCACTGCAGTTTAAAATAAACAACACTTTACCAATAGCCCATGTGAAGTGCTGGGATAATTCAACAAAATGAAATCAAAATATTCTTTCCAGCTAATATCTTGCTGGGGAGCCCAGTCGGTAAGGTGCTTGCCTTGCATGCGAAAGGTCCCAGGTTCGGGACCGGGCTTTTTCATCATACTGCGACATAAAAACTGTCTGTGCAGCCAAAAAAAGTCCGACAAATAATACCCCGTGTAGAGGAAGTGAACGTTAATTATGCTCCAAAGTCGCAAGATGCCGCTCCTAAAAGCTGCGTTGGATGTCTACTCAGGTATCGGCTGACTCCTTCCACTTTGACTGTGGTTCAAAATTATGATGCCCGTCGGAAATATTTGTGTAGCTTTAGCGCGACGTTATTTCAACTCAACTCAATTTTCAAGCGAATATCGGTGTATCGAGGGCTGTGAGGCGCCCTGTGGTCAGTGTCTCGATCTACGGATCAGAAGGTCCAGCGATCGAGTTGTGGACTGTGGTAGCTGAAAACTCACCGAGTATATGCGGAGTACGTGTTCGTTAAATCTGTTGGGTCCGAAAGTCCTGTAGGCGGTCATTGCGCAGTTTCCCATGGGTACAGGCCCCTGGAGACTATTTCCCTCCCCTTCAGGGACAATTTTTGGAGGGCGTGTGATAGATGGCAGCATCTGTCACGTATATGCGTGAGTGTGTGTGTTTTGACTGTCCTACTTGAAGAAGGTTTATAAGCGGCTCTCTGAGCAAGCACTCAAGCCTGAAAATATATGTGAACCAACCAGTGTATCGAGTTGGAAACTATCACATCTTCATCCAAAAAATATAGAATATACATTATATCGCCCTTAACGAGGCACTCAGGTGTCGGCTCGTCACTTGACTGTGGTTCTAAAATAAGACGCCCGTCGCGCCAATAGCCCTCCGTGTAGCTCTAGTGCGACGATAATTCTAATTAAACTAAATAGAATAGACACAGTCCCAGTCCCGCATTCAAGTATACGATCAATACATGCCGCATCAAACCAAGAAGCTACAGAGAAAATAGCTACCCGCGAATTACAAATTAGATTTGTATTCGCGGAAAAGCCTTTTTGGTTTCCCTTAGTTGTCTTTCTAAGTTACGGACCTTTTTCCTTCAGTTTCTTTTTTCTTTGGAATATTTCAGTAGCTTATAAGTAAAAAAAATCAATTTTCCGCGTCCTCCTACTATAACAAAATCCCTTCTCGTCCTATGAGATTTGTGTTAGGGAGTGCATGTTAAATATCCTTCAAAGTCCTAACGCTGCATACGTTGTAGCCCTTAACGGTTGCGCTGGATGCCTATTCAGGTGTCGGCCCGTCACTTGAATGTGGTTCTAAAATAAGACGGCCGTCGCCAATAGCCCTCGTGCAGCTCTAGTACGAGGATAACTAATTAAACTTAATAGAATAAACGAAGCTTATTAGTAAAAAAAAATTTCCGTGTCCTCCTACTATAACAAAATCCCTTTATTTTCTTCCTAAGATATAGATTGATATATATGTTTCTGCAATTTTTATTTTTTTCTTCCAAAATTTATTTATCTTGATGGCTTCAAAATTATTCTGGCTTCCCATATGAATGGGTGCTGGGGACCCCAGTTGGCTAGGGCGCTCGCCTAGCATGCGAAAGTTCTCGGATTCGGGTCCGGACATCACCAAAATACAAAGGAGACACAGTCCTTGAAAATCTTGAAAAGTGATTAAAAAAACATTGATTTTTAGGGTCTTGAAACTTGAAAAGTACTTAATTTTGTGTCTGTTGTCTTCTAAGGCTGTCGCAAATGTTAATTTTAGCTTCATTAGTAACTCTTTTTCAGTGTGAATCGGTTCCTATCGGTCCCAGATCCCTAATCGGTTGCAGAAGGCAGAGCAAGTGATTTTAGATGGATTTTTTAATAACTAAATGGTTATTTTAAAACACATATTGAAGTTCAGTTGAAAGTTAGACAGCTCTTGTTCGTTTTGTAAATGAATTTTAAAAAACGATCGTGAAGTTTAGGTGTTGCATGCTCGAATATACTGTCCTTGAAAATGGAGGAATATATCCTTAAAAAGTCCTTGACTTTCTTTTACCAAAAAGTGTGCCAACCTTGCTTTGTGTAGAGGGAGTGCACGTCAAATATGCTCTAAAGTCCCGCGACTTTGCCTCCTATGCCGCTCCTAAAAGTTGCGTTGGGTGCCTACTCGAGCCAAATTTTGGACTAAATTGTTGTTTGTATAGCTTTGGATAATGAGGTTGATGTTATAAAATAACTGGTGAGTAGGGAAGGTTTTATTTCAAATTGCACTTTTAAAAACCGAAATTAATAATTATTTATCAAAATTAACTACTCCTAAAAAATACGCATCTTGCTTAAAAGTACTCCCCATTATAATTACCACAAATTTTAAACATAAAAACTAAGTCGTAATTTAACAATGCGCGTAGAAAATACCTAAAGTGTATTATTTTGTTCATTTAATCTCCCGAAGTCTAAAAATACTTGAATTTAATAAAAATTAAGGGGGGGGGGGGGAATCTATTCCAAATAATATAGAAAAATGCGAAACTGCTTAAATTATATTCCATTCTAAACACCTTACACATTAACACATCTGAATAATGTAATAAAATTTATTCATGTGTGGAAAAAACGCTCTGTATTTTCTCCTTTATTGAAATTTCCTGCTTCAAGTTAATAAAGCAACTCATGAATATTAAACGACTTTCAATATCACGTAATTTTTTTTAGTGCAAAATACAATAGACATTGAAATGTATGCATTTAATGAACTGGAGCTTTTGACTGTTCAAAGCCACTATATTTAATTGTAGAGAGATTAATTAAATATTTTATTGTAGACTGGGAAAATGTTTAGAAAAAATACCTAAGACTTTAAAACCTCTTTATGGAAATAAAACTTTTGTTTCAGCTTAAGATTATTTTTAAAAATATATAAGTAACGCCATTGTGTGCAACTCGATAAATAAAATAAAATATTTTAAAAATTATTGCACACCAGAGTTTTTTTAAAATTATGATATAAAGAATAATTAATTCTCTTAGATTGATTAAAATTGAATTAAGCTGTAGATTGCGGATAAGTCAGTGAAACTAAAATTTTGTTTCAGACGAACTATTTCTGTGTTTCGAATTTAACAAGTTTTGACTATAGATGTGTTCGAAAAATTTTCAAGTAATTCCTTAAATTTACATTTTTTAACTTTATTTTTTTAGCAAAAAAATGAATTGAAATTAAATCATTAAAGAGTATAATGCTTTTTTTTAAATGATGCTTCGACGCCGAATTGAAATGTCGTAACATATTAAAATTATCAATTCGCATCTTAACTATTTATTTAGTATTTATTGTTCTAGTAAACAATAAAATGGTGTTAGTTAAAGTCGATATTTTCGATGGGATTTCTATTCTTTATTAAAAAGGCGGGAGTTAACAAACAAAAACGGAAGAAAAAAAAAGTTGTTGACAATAGCCCACGATCTCTATTCATTCGCTCGGAATAGTCTGTCATCATTATTTTAGAACCTGCCATCTCCAGCAGGACAAACTGGCCTCATTTCTCGCCAAAATCACGGCAAGTGCTAATTAATCACGTTTATCGCTCTTTTTGGAGAGATTTGGAAAATTGGATTGCTTTGGTATGGTTTGAATTATCGTCGCACTAGAGCTACACGACACGAGTAAGTTGGATTGCGATTTTTAGTTTATAGAGAAATATTAAAAGTTATCATAATTAACCTTCTGAGATAAACAAACTGAAAAAGCCCTTCACATCCACATGACAGGTTTTTCAGGAACAAGTATGATCATATAAAAATTATATAAATTTTATAATTTTACTAAATTTTGAAGTTTAAATTATGGATGGGCTATTTATAATTATCTGCAAAAGAAATATCATGAATTTTTTTAAGAAAATAAATGTTCAGTAAAAAATCATTTTTTTTTATTTCATGCAATAAGAACAAGTTTACACTTCTGTCAATTTACATGCCCCTCAGAACGTTAAAAAAAGTATCCAGTTAAGGAAAAACTGGAAAATCAATTTTAAACTTCACAATTTATTTAAATTCTCCATAAAACTAAGCGAATTTTAAATAATTGTTCTTAAAATATATTATATATAATATTTTTTAATTCAAAGAAAGATTACGCTATAAACTTTTGTACATCACCTAGGCCAGGGGATCCCAACCGGTGGTACGCGTACCACTGGTGGTACGCGTGACTGATATTGCTACATGATGCAACAGATTCTACGCATGAGCAGTGAGCACGCAAACACATTACTCATTATTTTAAAGAGAAATTTTAATTAACTTCTGGATCGTATGTAAAACCGAAAATCCTTTGAACTCCCTCCAGCTCCGCTATTTTTGATGGCATTTGTTAGGAGTTATGACTTATGACTTTCTTGGTGGGGGGCAAGTTCGCGACCTTAGGTTTTGTTAGGAGTTACTTGTGTGAGAGTGGATTTTCTTAACTCTTGTATATAAAAAATAAACATAGAAGCAGAATAAGTGTTGAAGAGGAATTATAAGAGTGAAATAAGCTAAATTACTCCTAATGTTGATATTTTAATCACAGGCAAACTACAAATTTCGCACTAAAGGCTATAAAAGTATAGTTTGTATGATGGTTAATTTTTTGCTGAGTTTGCACTAACTTTTTATTTGTATGATCTTAGACCTATAGGTGATAAATAAAACTGTAAATTATTACCATTTCTTTTTATTTCTCCTTTGTTAAAAGCTTGTTATAAATAAACAAATATTTAACCATAAAATAGGAAATTTTATTGAAATTTAATTCACTAGCTTTTGAACACTGTTAGAAAAGTTAATATTATACGTTTATTAAAATATTTAGATCAGGTGGTACGGAAAAATTTATCAAAAAGTCAAGTGGTACGCAGGCGCAAAAAGGTTGGGAACCCCTGCCTTGGCTAAAAAAATGGCTATTGTTTTAGTAAAATCAATAAATTTCTAAAATTCACTAATACTAAAAAAAAATTAGGATCAAAAGATTAATCGAAAATGTAGTAAACTTTATCAATAAAAGTATATTTTTCATATTTACAAAAAATATTAATTACTTTAACTATTAAAATCTTATTTGCATTTATTATAAAATATTAATTGCATTAATTAATAAAAATAATTAATAACCTAACTTGTATTCATAAAAAAAAATTACTTTAAATTAAAAATTTGTACTTTAAATAATGAAAAAATGAGAATAATTATAATTTTTTTTTGCTAGAAAAATTAAATAATGATTCAATTTTAATTGCATAATTGGAAAAAAATACGGAAAATTAGTTATAACAAGTATTTTTTTTTTTTTTGCAGTTTAAAAAGGGCGAGAAAAGTTTGAAATTAAAGAGATCCTTTTAACTAGATGCTTTGATGGCTTAAAACTCTTTAAACAAAAAAACAACAAAAAGGGTGAAATTGCTTAACTATATTTTAAAAAATCAATGATTTTATGTAAATGCTTCACAAGACACCACAGAGCTCAAATTAGTCAATATGAGCTTAAAAAATACCCTGAATTATGGAAAGTTTGGTTTGTTTCAGGTGACGTAGTTCCTTCCAGCTTTCATTCCTGCGTTTCCTTCGATCGCGGTTCTGTTTCTAAGTGACAGATTCACTATAGGCTCTTTTCGGTTTTTATTTTCATGCAATATTTCTGTTGTTACTCAAGATCCGAAATATATGCCTACTACAAGGTATTTTTTCAATCTAAAATACAACGCAAGCAAAACGAAACCGAAACCAACTTTTTTAAAGCTCAAAGTTCAGTTAAAATTGTAACAATAGCAATTGAAAACCTCTCATTTTAAACCAACCATTACAAAAACCGGTTGTCGTATTTGCCGCCATTAGATGAACTTCAGAGATAAGAAGGCTCAGAGATCAAAAATCATTTCTTATTACTTGAGGCGCGATTATGATTTGATGGCGATCGTCCCTTGGCGACGGAACCTTGCCTCCAAACCAAACTCACTACGGCAACCATACCATAGCTTTCAAATGTATGGTGGGTGTGTTTGTGTTGTGTAGTTCGGGTGTCTGCGAAAAATTTAATTTACGTTAGATTTCCGAAACTTAAAATCTGTTTTGAAGGGAATAGAAGGACACTGGATACCTCATTCTTCGTTTTTTAAGTTCGTCCTGACCGTTATACCCTCCCGGTAAGTGCAAATTTTAATTCCAAGCCGCTTTCGCGCTATTTTACCTGAGATTTCAATAGGCTTAGGCGCGCCATGTTTGGTACGTGTACTCGGGAGAATTGGGTGTGTAGCACTGCGATCGCGCCCCAAAAAATATGTAAACAATAAATTTCGAATGCTTTTATTTGAGTTTCGTTCTATTTAATAATGATCGCACGGGCCATGCCGAATTTAAGACGTAAGATGGCGGTTTTCGCTGGTGCAGACGAAATGCCACACCCCCTCTGCTAAATGTAAATATGTTCCGCAGAAAAATATAAATACCGCATTCATGCGTGTTATCGTCTGCAATATTCTTTTTTAAAGAACCAATATAGAATAAATAGCAATGATATATAATTTCTTTTATTGATTGGTCAAATCTGGGGATTGGGTTAATTTAATTTGCTATGTTTGTTTATATCCTACTGGCCGCAAAGTGGTTTTCGTTTTAATCTGTTTGACCGCATTGAAATTATATTTTTATGTCCACGATCTATTTTGGGTGATTAATGAACACAAATATTATCAGGAAATTTAAATGGTCATCACATTTTTGGTAAATCATATTTTTGTAACTACATATTGTATGAATATATATTTATAATATTTTCTGAACTCCCCTGAAACCTAATTTTTCTCACCCCCTTATTGCAGTTATCTGCTTTATTATTTAATTTTTTGTAATAATTAAACATCAAGATAACTAAGTAAAAAGAGAATTGCTAATTTGTATTTTTTCTATCTTTTGATTATTTCATATTAAGTAGGTTTATGATGTAAGCACTGGTTCATTTGATGTCTTATTTTATAGGCTAAAAAGTAAAAAAAAAACATGTATACAATATATTATTTATATGAAAAGTGATTGTACGATTTTTTTTCGAAATCAATCTATGAGTACATATTTATAGCTTTATCTTATTTCATAATGAGGTTGTTTCAAGTTACATAAGTTTTCATGCTTACCCTTGTGCTATTTCATTGGTTGTTTCAATTTGAATGCAAATGCGGATATTTAGTATTTAAGACATTTTATATTTAGCGGATCTTTTATATATAACGGATATTTTATACTTAGTAGTTGGATAAATTATTCTACTGACTACAGTGCAATTAAATTTTACAACATAAACAACAAAACAGGCAAAACCAACAATGAGAGGGAATTAAATTAATAGAAATTGCAATGATAGCATACTGTCAAATATTTTCGCTTTTCCTTTTTTTTAAATAATGAAATTAAAATAATTAGATAAAATTATGACCAACGCAAAAATAATTTAAGACAGACCAGAAATGAAAACAATAATTCTGGAACTGATGCCACTCGTGCCGTGAAACATGCTCATTAAAGCATTATCATACAAACACAATAAAATTTTACGAGACAGTATAATTAATGGCCATAAATAAATGATACTTTTATAATGAATATTAACTGGTGGTGATACTTGTGTGTAATTTACATTTTGTTTTATTTCAAAATGGTATAAGTAAACTCTAATATTGTTATTGGCAATCATTAACTCAACTTTAATTTTAATATACAAAAATCAAAATAATAATCGTGTCAATATTTAAATAGCTTATTTTGAGTGTCTGTTTGCAATTCCATTGTGTAAGATGTTAAAGTTAGTTGAAAGTTTATCCTTTAAAATACTAATATTTTTTTTACCTTAAAATAATTTTTAGTTAAATAAATTTTTTAATGTTAATCATTGTCTGTTAAGTTAATTTTTAAAAAAATTTATGTATGATTAATAGATAAGTTATACTGTAGAATGAATGTAAGGTAATGTAGGTAATTATATATCCTATATGATAATTTCAATAACTTTAAAAGAAATTAAACAGTTCTATGGTGCTTTATTATTTTCTCAAAAACCTGATTATGAAGTTCACCATGTGTGCTATGAACTGGTGTACCAAATTTGAAGTATATATTCTTTTAGTTTGAGATGTAGAGTGGCTTACGACCAACAATGTTCAAATATCTATATACTTTTTTGAATACCCACCCTCCAAAACGTGTAGAAATCCAAAAATCTACATTTCAAATTTTCTATCACATTCATTGCAATTTGCAAAATTTTCAACAACTTATATTTTGTAATAGGCATTTAAAAGTCTAATTGCATCTTTACTTTAGAAAATAGGTTTAGGCAGAATAAGTGAAGAGCTCAAGTGCAAACCAAGTTAAATCACTTTTTGGAAAAAATTGAGTTGGTTAGCTTTTCATACAGGTATTGTGGGAAGGGATCCACCAACATTTTGATTTGCTCAAAAAAGTTAAATCGTATGTATATATATCTATACATACGATTATAATCACTCATAATCATCAATGTGTATATAATCTGTATGAAAAGCTAACCAACTCAATTTTCTCCAAAAAGTGATTCATCTTGCTTTGCACTTAACGTCTTCAAGTGTAAAACAAGACAACTTGTGCCGGGTAACCAGGCATACTGTATATTTCGTAGTGCAGTTTAGTTTCTTATTCAACTTTTTAGTTATACAAATTTTGCAAATAATAGTTATCTGCTTTTTTTTTTTTCAAAAGTAAAATATGATGTATGAAAAGTTACTGATGATTAATTTTCGTAGGGGAAAAATTAATCCTTGAAACATATTTGGTCAGTTTACTTCTGTTGTAATAATAGGTATCTGTGACAATATTTCGCTATAAATGGAAAAATACATGACTTGATTCTAAATTGTTCATAGATTAAAATAAAATGAATAAATAAAAAAAAAGAAAACCAGTTATCTCTCCTATATTTTTGCTAGGTCAGTATCTTTATCGAAGATCAGTATTCTAACTTTAACAAACTAGATTTGGTTAAAGTAAGAATTCTGATCTTTAAAGATAACACTTGCAGAAATGTAGTAGATAGATAACTGAAATCAATACATTTACTTTGTTTTAAAGTGTTTGAGAATATTTATGACTTGGGAGTCCAATTTTTTCCCTTCTTGGTTGTCACAAACGGTTCTCCAAGGATGCCTAACAAGAAGCAATCTTCATAGAAAAGTGACACTACTACCATGCTAACTTAATGGGACATAAGTCACTTTTCAATGTACAGTTTGTTACATATTGGAACTTCTTTTGTAAGGTGCAGAGTTTTATTTTAGGCAGTATGCCAAAGCTGTCTGCTCCTGGGAGTTATCTTTCACTAGGTTTTTAAACTTTTTTTTTGTCAGAGTTCTGTTTTCTGCTTCTTTTCTGAGATTCTATAAATATGTGAGATAATAAGTTGGTTGTGTTACATCCATATTTAAAGTGCTTGGGAACAAACTGGATTTGTATAAAATGTGTTTTTTCTGCAAGGAAATGGAAACAAATTTAAAATCAAGTAGTCTCAAAGCTTTCTAATTATAATATTTTTGGGGGGTAAACATATTTTTATTATAAAATGTGTTGTAGCAAATTTGGATCCATCACTGAGCACAATACCTCTGGTATATGTTAAGTAATATTCAGTCGTACTCGGTTTAAAAATACCTAATTATTATTTTTTTATTAACATGTTCTATGGGGAAGTGAAACTCAAAAAAACTTAAGTGACTAGGAGATAAAATTTTTGTGTGTGAACATGTCCCCTTTATTTACCCAGTTCCTAATTTGTTTAAAATTCTCTTTTATACCATCCCTTTGGATGCAGTTTCTCAGTCTCCTATTTTAATGAAATACATGTTCAGAAAACCACCAAATGAACAACACATTAAAATAACCCAAGGCAGCTATTCAAAGCCTTGGGTGTGAGTGTTTGTTTACAAAGGCTGTGTAAAGAGTAAGGTATCAAATCAGAGAATAAAATGTCTGTAAAACACGGTATTGGTTATACAGCAAGGGCCCCTTCTATGGTTTAAACATTTTCTATTAACAATCAAAAAGAATATTTGGTTGAGATTTTTAAGTTTGGAAGTATGTAAAAAGGAACAAAAAGTGCATTTATTTTAAACATTTCAATGCAAATTCAAACTTGAGGCAAAGTTTTAACGATTTTAAAGTTGTTTTAAAGATTTTTTTTTTAGCTTGGAGAATTTGCTTTGTAGAAAAAAGTGTTCTGCTTTAAACATATTTTGAATAACTTAAATAAATGAAAACATAATTTTAATCACATAAATGGGGAGAAGTATTAAGCAAAATATGTTATGTTAATTTTCGTCCTTGTTTTTAGTATTATTAGAGATAAAACTAATTTTTCTCTGCTTCATAATTTGTTTTTAAAACAGATCTACGGTTTACGAATATAGTGATAGTCATCGCTTAAATAAATGCATTGCCCTCAATCAGTACCTAGTCCAATAAATTAAATAATTCTTATTCCATATTGTAACAAAGGTCAATGAAATTATTTAAGAAAATAATAATTAGAAGAAGATAATTGGAGTCATAGAGAAACAATGTATATATTTTACTGATTTTATATTTCTGGAAAGGATTGCTTTTAAGGATAAAATATAATACTTAATGTTACGTTATTTGTTTTTTAAAATCAAATTTATTCAGTTTAATAAGTTAATTTAAATAATGCATTTAATTGTATCAAAAATGAGGCAAAGACTACAACTAAACTTACTCCTTAAAAACTTAATTCCCATCAAAATAAAGTTAAAACCTGCATAGCGCATACACGTACCTGTTATACCCCCCCCCCTCCCCCCTACTTTTGCTCCTCGTTCTACTACCACACTTTCATTTCCTTTGATTTACCGGCTCATAAAAAATGATGGAATCGCCGGCTAAATCTATTTTTATAACCAGTAAAATAAAAATAGTGTAATTCCAGTGTAATTAAAAATAACACATTAAAAAAAAACCTCCATGAAACAAGGGAAAAAGGCATGACTATATTTTTTGAACTTTGGTAAAACGGTTGCTTGAGCAAGATATGCGGTGGAATTAATTCCTATAAAACGATTATTGATTCAATTAAAACTGATCTCAAAAAGCGGCGGCTACTGCAATAATAATAATAAAACGGTTCTTTTTAATCGGAAACTACCATGCAAGTCGGTTGCAATTTCATTCTTTCTAACTTCGACGCTTCGGTTGAGTTGAACCGTTCCATTCGACAACTTTAATCATAGATGTGCATGACCCTAAACTACAAATAAAAGATATGAAACTGGAGAAATATTTTTTAAGGCTCGTGAGATGCAAGGGCGTGGTCCATGACCCCATGTTCCCCGGTCTTACTCTTTTTAAGTGCAGAAGTTTAAATGTCGGATCTATGTCCCGATGCTCATGATCGAGAGAGCATGAAATGGGCATCTCGAAGTGATTCTGTATGCTTAATTAATGTTCGCGAAACCTATTGTAAAATGCCGGTCATTTTGTATATATGCTGATATTTGTTGATCACAAAAGCGTGTTAGGGGTTTTATTGCGTAAAAGTAAGTATCAAAAATGAGGGGAAATGTGAGGATGTACTGATATAAAAAAAGAATTTTGGACTTCGTGTTGTATAATTGCCTTACGAGGTTCACGACATCTAATTGATGGGGCTTTATGATTTTTCAACACAAATTTATTAACCAATCAAATCGAGTATAAACAATATAAATTTTCTTTTTAAAAAATTAAAATGTAATTTATCGTTTTTTACATTGAGGTTTTTCGCACTGAGTAGTCCATTTTTGTATCCGAAATTGCTCATTAAAAGATAGTAGTATCTATGTATACTTCCAGACCTGACGAGTTCAAGTTCAAAAATGAATTTATCCGCTTGTTTTTGATTTGTGTGACCTTTATCTGATAAATTCTACGATTAATGTATGATTCATTTTGTTATGGTGACAAAATATAAAAGCAACCAATATTTTTAATTAACCCTTTCAGTCCCAAAAATTTACTACACTACAGAAACATCTGATATTCATAAAATAAGCTTATTTTAGGTCAAAAATAAGATTTCCATAAGAAAAAAAATAATTTTAATTTTTTATATGTTTTTTGAAACGTCAAAATTTTTTAACTGTAAAAAACAACAAAATAAAAAATATATACCTGAAAACACTTCGAGTTATATATTTTAAGATATCTGACTACATTATTAAAAACATTTAGAAATTAATTTAACTGAAATAGTTTATGGGTTTTAAATATGTGGAACTGAAGTGAACTTTCAAAAATTAGGTGAAACGCTTAAGTTAGCTATTTTCGAAATAAAAAAAATAGTAGTTCTGACTTCTATTGAGATTAATGTAAAATATTGTAGAATAGAACAAAGTGTGAAAAATCGAATGTGTGTTTGGATGTCATACGGGACATAAACATTAAAAAAAAATATTGAAAGTGATGATGCTAAATGGCATCACTGGGACTGAGAGGGTTAATAACCAGTCAAATCGCGTATAAACAATATAAATTTTCTTATTGAAAAATTAAAGTGTAATTTAGTTTTTTTTGCACTGAGTAGTCCATTTTTGTATCCGAAATTGCTCATTAAAAGATAGTACTATCTATGTATACAAACCTGACGAGTTCAAGCTCAATAAATGAATTTATCAGCTTGTTTTTGATTTGTGCTTCTATGTATCCGATAAATCCTACGATTAATGTATGATTCATTTTGTTATGGTGACAAAATCTGAAAGCAACCGATCTTTTAATTAAAATAATTTTTTTCAAAGCACTCGGTCGATGACATACGCACACCATTCAAAGGTCGAGGTTTCTGTGTCCGTTCGTGTTTAACCGGTTGCCCTTTATTGCTTATGGGCCTTTCTTATTATCTCTTCAAGGATTCACAAGAGTTTATCTTGAGGGACCCGGAACACGCGTGAATGTGAATGGAATAGACATTGCACACACGTGCTTGGTCCAATAAAATTAATGAGATGAGATGGCATGCCATCTTTTGCTTGGGTACACTCGCACTGATAAGGCTGTGTTAAGGCATTTAGTTTTTAATTTCTTTGTTTTGCCTAAATTTAATTTTGTACTTATATTTTTTTCTGATTAACTGAATTATTAATGATGGGTTTAGTTCTTTTTTTATATCTGATAGGCGAATCATTGCCTTTGTGTTCTTTTTGCTACGTTTTTAGTTCATCAATCCATGTGTCATCCTAATCTGTTCTTGGCTTATTAGGCATTAAACACGAAGAGAATATTTAAACATATTTTGACTTTAATATATACAGTGGTGGCCAAAAGTGTGGACATTTTAAGTTTCATGTTTTTCAACAATGTGTGCTTGTAGAATATATTAATTTTCACTTTTGACAATTTTTATTACTAAATTTTACATTAAATTACCTTCAATTTAATGTATAAAATGGTATTTGCGTGAAAATTAATATATTTTACAAGCACACAAAGTTACATGAAACTTTAAAAAAATTTCCATACTTTTGGCCACCACTGTAAATTTTAAATAGATGAAAACAGCACTGTATCGCTAGAAAATAAGTCTGTCAATTTTATTATTATCAAAAACTCCAATATCATGAGGGAACTTACCATCCTGTAACATGTTATGAAAATGAAAGTAATCATTTGCTAGTCTATTTTAAGATTTCCTCTTATAAAATTACTAGAATCTGATATGAGTTGAGTATACCGGATGCGATCTGTTTTCTCAATTATTTCCGTCCGCCATAGACCATAGTAAAATTTATATGTAATGGCTCAAATATTGAGATAGTGTTATTAAACTAAACTAGTAATATTTTTTGAATTGAAGTTAAGGTTTTAAATTTACCAGTAACCGTTTCTTCTTTAGAAAAGTGTCTGAATCTATTCTCATCCCATCAGTGGTGAAATTTATGTTTGCAAGAAAGTAAAAAAAAAAAAAAATGTTAAGTTTGAAATTATATTTCCATTAAATATTTAATATAAAATAATCAGTTTTATTTATATTTTTCAAATGAAAAAAAAAAACAGAACTATTCATCTAAAATAATTTGTTATTTCCCATAGAATAGTTTGAATCACGTAAAATGCATTAAATTGAGATGCTAAATATTTGGATCCCTTCCGACTGTTAACCCAATTTTATTTTGCTGTTCATTTATCTTTGAATACGATGTGCTAAACATCTCTTCATCTCATCAATGAGATTTACTTTTGCAAGAAAGAAAAAAAAAAAACACCTTTAATGTGCACTTTGCGCAAAGCTCTTGCACTTAATTTGCGCGAAATTTGTTCCCATCTAATTTGTGAGGCCAGCTTATTACTTCATCTTCAAGACTTCAATTTTCCCTTGCAATTATCTCGGTGTGAACGGTATGGTCGTAAAGTATGCATGAGAATTCGAAACTCTTCTTGTGCTACATTCTGCACCACATTTTGAAGTACGCCCTCAGACCTAGATTTCCGATCGATTTTCATCCTAAGCCTGTTAGAATGCGTGTTGGAAGGCTTAATCCATTTTGTTCAAAAGATAGGCGCCGAGATAATTTGGTTAATTCTATTGGAGAGGCGTTAGAGAATCATTCCATCACAAAGGTTTTTTTTTGTTTGTCATGGAGTGAGAAGCTTTTAATCTTTGATTTACAATAGCACCTGAGAATTATCGATCGCCAGTTCTTAGAATAATGTTGGGATAAGGGTGACATTCTGGAGTAAAAATAAATTAACCAAAACAAATTAGATTTATTTAACAGATTAGTTTTAATCAATTAAGAAAAGAATAAATTAAGTTCTAGTACCTACGATGTATTTTGTTTTGATAGGTTAGATTTTTGTTTTCACTTCTAGATCTTTGCGGTGTTGTAATTTGGAACTTAAAATTAACCCTTTCAGTTACAGTGATGCCATTTGGCATCATCACTTTCAATATTTTTTTCCAAATGTTTATCTCCCGTTATGACATCCAAACACACATCATTCGATTCGTCATACTCTGTTCTATTAGACAATATTTTACATTAATCTCAATAGAAGTCAGAACTACTATTTTTTTTTAATTTAGAAAATAGCTAATAAGCGTTTCACCTGATTTTTGAAAAGTTCACTTCAGTTCCACTTATTTAAAACACAATTTAATCTGTTTCGGTTTTAAAAAAAATACTAATTTTTTTTAAATAATATGGTCAGATACCTAAAAATATACAACTCGAAGTATTTTTAGGTAATATATATTTTTTATTTGTTGTTTTCCATACAGTTAAAAAATTTTGGCATTATTTCAAATACCATATAAAAAATTTAAATGAATTTATTTTCTTATGGAACTCTTATTTTTGACCTAAAATAAGCTTATTTTGTGAATATCAGATGTTTCTGTAGTGTAGTAAATTTTTGGGACTGAAAGGGTTAAACTAATTTTGTGTGAAAATAACTATTATTGTAATTACTATTTAGTTTTTAGTTCTAAATATTCATGCAGTAAGCAGACTGCTGAATTTTTTAAACTGCTAGATTTTGTCAAAAATATTGAAATATTTAAGGAAAATAGCAGGTAACAGTTACCTACCACAAATTGACAACTTCATGAGAAGATTTCTAACCTTAACAAAAAAAAAATCTTCATCCATCTACGCGACAGTAAATTTATCTTGTTCCTAAAATACTCTTGTTTTACGTGTGTTTGGCATATGTGTTATGTGGGCTAGGGGGTTAATAGCTGACAACGATATACTGATGACTTGTCGCTTTCCTGCCGTTTCAGAGTTATGAGGGTAATTTTCGCGAACAAAAATCTTATTGTTCGACAAGTGAGAAGTAGCTTTTAAATTTGGAGAGTTAGCTATTAAAGGCACAGTTTTAACCGAGTTTACTTTTGAGCGGAATCGTTTGTAATTCTCAGTGACTTTCCTATTTTCAAGCTATTCTTAAAGCTCGAAAAGTTGAAAAACCATTAAAAAGAGGATGAATATTGTCCTTTAATCATCTGTGGTGCAGAAAAGGCCAGGGTTGGCATGATTTTACCCGACCCGTAAAAACCCAGGTGGGTTTTTTCAAAAAAACCCACTTGAAAAAACCCTTGAAAAAAACCCAAGTGGGCAATTGAACTTAAATACCCTTTATTGAAATTTTTTTAAAAAGTTCAAACTTTTTATGCAAACAAAAATATATTTCGTATCATTTTGAATAAATATTTTAGTATTATTCTTAATATGTTTTGTTCCTTAAATTTTTAAAACATGTTTAAAAATTTAAATGTGTACACTTTCCAAAGGTCTTTTGAGGGTGAAACAGAAACAATGAATGAATATTATTCTCAATTTATATTTTGATTTAGGAGATTATTGTGATTTATTTATTATCTGGAATGTACATATTATGTGCTTTATTTATTACACATAAATCAAAGATATCCATTTCATTTGTCATACATTTAACTGTATTCCTCTGCTCAATTTTCCAGAACCTCACTTAAAAGATTGCTTGTTCTGTTGTTTCTTAATTTTTTTTTTTTTACAAATAATTAAAACTTCCCTAAGTAAACCACAAAACCCAGAAAAAAAGTATCCAAAATGCATGAAATAAAAATAAAACCCTGAAAAAAAACCCAATAACCCTGAAAAAACCTCAATAACCCTGAAAAAACCCCAATAACCCTGAAAAAACCCCAAAAACCCTGAAAAAACCCAAGTGGGTTGGGTTTTTTATGAAAAAACCCGGGTTTTTGACAACCCTGGAAAAGGCTTTCAGTCTTTCCCCTAAAAAAACTTAAAAGTTGCGTTGGGTGATGTCTATTCAGGTGTCGGCTTGAAACTAGACTGTGGTTCTTAATTACGAAGCCCTGTGTCTTTCTAGTGCGACGATATTCAACCTAAAACTTCAGCTCTCCTTAAAATTTACTTCGTTCGACTTACAATTTTTTTTTTTGTCATAGTTCACAAAAAAATCCTTAGTGACAATCGACGTTAATCTTTCTTCTACCCCAACTACCTACTCTTCAACCGGGTCATTTCTATTAAAGCTTTGCAAGCAATCAGCTGATTCCTTCCCTCCTATTTACCAAAGGTGTATCAAGTGTCGACAGGAAGAGGAAGACCTTTGTATCGCATCACTCCTACTTCTTTAGATATGCATGGCTGGCTGGACCTTATGCACTGTCTCTGATGAGAATCTAAACTTTTCTTTATTTGATTTGAATTGCATCAGAGGAACATCGCAAAAATTTCTTTTTGGCAGGTATTTGGTATCGCTTCCGGTTGCCTGTATCTAGCCTTTTTCATATTCGGTTTTATTTCAGTCAATGTACATCTCGTAGTTATGAACCCCTTGCCAGTTTCGAAGTTGACGCTTGGGTGACAATAAACTGTATAGGTGCACGTTTAATATGTTAAGTTTTTATTCCCAAAGGGGCTGTAATTTTTTTTGGCGGTTAAGCATTTTGCAGACTCGGCATACTATCTAGAACTGAGTCTTTTTGTGGCACCATCTAGGCGGCTCTCGCTACAAATTTTGGCGCTCTGATTACAATAAATCTGAGCTGTCTGTGGATATTAAAGTATGCCTAGATTTAATTTTGCCGAGAGAATCCAAGCCAATAGTTCTGCCACACAAACTATATGATATATGTCTGTTCAATGAAGTTTAAATGAACACAGTTCTCCCCCATCATTGTTTATATTGTGATTTTGTAGTGACACCTATACCAAAACCGACCTTAAGTTTGCAGCAGAGAAATGTACTAGGATGTACTGTAAATGTAACGCTGCTGGCGCCGAAATTTCGCCTGCTCCTATTGGTTGCTCCTTTGACCCTGATATTCGCTCGCCCTGTTACGTCAAAATCGAAGGAAAAAATAATTAAAATAACACTCTACGGTAAAACCGAGCTTAAGTTTGCAGCAGAGAAATGTACTGAGCGGAGGAAACTTGGTAAACAACCCGGCTGGCGCCGCAAAATCGCGTACTCTGATTGGCTGCTCCTTTCGACCCTGATATTCGTGCGCCCTGTTACGTCAAAATCGAAGGAAAAAAATAATTAAAATAACACTCTAACTGAAGCTTAACTAATAAAAATAATAAATTTATGTCTTGAAATAACAAATAAATCTGTTTATTGAATGTGAAATACCTTTTTGTATTCGATTCTCGCACTCAAAAATGAGAACTATTTACCCTTTTTCTCGTAGAACATTTGTATACTGCAAACTTAAGGTCGGTTTAGGTATAACTGAAGCTAAACTAATAAAAATAATAAATTTATGCCTTGAAATAACAAATAAATTTGTTTATTGAATGTGAAACACCTTTTTTTATTCGATTCTCGCACTCGAAAATGGGAACTATTTACCTTTTTTCTCGTAGAACATTTGTATACTGCAAACTTAAGGTCGGTTTTGGTGTAGAACTGAGAGCCTTTTTTTGTGGCACCATCTAGTCGGCTCTCGCTACAAATTTCGGTGATCTGGTTACAATAAATCTGAGCTATTTGTGGATGTTAAAGTATGCCTAGATTTAATTTTGCCGAGAGAATCCAAGCTAAATTTAACAAGAATCACCCCATAATACCCATTAATTCCTCATCACCTTTGTTTATTTTGTGATTTTGTAGTGACACCTAAAATAGAACTTCTACCTTCGCATCAGAAGTCCAACTCTTTAAAACCACTTGGCCGTGGACGCCTCTTCTGCAGGTGTTGCGTGGTTTGTCGGTCCGATCTTCTCTTATAAAAGTAATTCTTTTTCTTGATGTTCCTCTTCGTTCGTTTTCCATACAATGCCAGCTGTGTTCTCGGAAAGGCGATCGGTTTGGTGAGTGGGAAGAAGGCCGGTGCATTGATCTGTGCTGCGTTAGAGGCCACAGGATGGTAATGTTTGTCTTTTCTTTTAATTTTCTAGGTATTTTATCAATGTTGTGTTTCAAAAAGAAGGTTCTGCACTCCTTACCAACGTAAGTTGAGTAAATAGAAATATGCTGTGGAGAAGATCCTTCCGCGCATGTAAAGAATTTCATAAATTATTTGTGAATCCATCCAGAAAACATGTTTGAAACATAACATTAATTTCGTTTAAGGTCTAACAGATTTGAATATTATTTGAGAAAATTTGGCAATTTTATCAGAATGAAAAGTGTATTTTGGTTAAATTGTATTCAGATAATTTTGCATGTAAATATTACCTGTCAAGAGTTTCCAACTAACGGACCAATCGCGCTTTTCCCTCTGCCTGTTTACTCTTTGTTTTAACCCAAGTTAGGGTGGCACGGAGTGTAGGTTTTGTGTGTGCTGTTCGATGTTTTTATTGTGCTTAAATTAATGTGATTTTGGAACATTTAACGATATAATGGCCCTTCTTGGTTTGAGCTAAATTGCCAAGAAACGAAAATGCTGAAATGTGAAAAACATTCCTCCACTTTATTTCTCATAAAACTCGATGGGTACTTACGTTTTAAAGTTGCCAAAGGGCAGACCGGCCATTATATCATAGCTGTACTGTATTTTAATTCTGGATTAAATTTTATGAACTTATTTACTTAAAACGAAAATGTTAACTATTTGAGTTAAGCTAAAATGGTTATAAGAGTTTTTGATAAAATTGTGGTTTAATAAAGAAAACATATCTCGTATAAAATGGTTATGGTTTTGAATGTGTAGGGTTTAATTATGTACTCGTAAACATTTTCTTAAGGCTGCTCATCACCCCTATACCCGTCATCCTTCGATCGGGCTTGCTAATGGTAAGTCTATGGGGACAAATGGTTTTTATTCCAATAAAAGCAATGAATTTATCGGAATATTTTGATGCAGTTTTTTTTTAATTCATAAAACTCCAATAAAATTGTGCTTTTAGAGGTTATTTTTCAAAAACGTTATTTACTTTTCAATAGAATTTTTTTCCATTAAAAAAAGTAAATAAATTTAAAAAAAAATATCTAAAAGCACAATTTCATTTTAGTTTTATGAATTTAAAGAAACTGCATCAAAACATTCCGATAAATTCATTGCTTTTATTGGAATAACTAGGGGGCTACGCCCCCTGCTCGCTATCGCTCGCCAACCCCCGGAATTGCTGCGCAATTCCATTGGCCGCTTCGCGGCCGGCAGGGGGCTTCGCCCCCTGCTCGCTACCTTTCGACAACCCCCGAGAATTGCTACGCAATTTCTCTTTGTTTGCTCCACAAAGAAACATGCAAGACTATTAAAAGGATACTGCCAATGCAGGAATGCTCATCTGTAAGATCTGGTCGCCAAATCGGGCGATACGCGCGCCAAGATTGGCTTGCACAGACAAAGAGGTAAACACCTGGTTGCGGTTAAAGATGGTGAACTTTTAACAAATACAGTTTAGTTTTGAGAATTTTGAGACCGGTAGGGGGCTTCGCCCGCTGCCCAATCTCTCTCAGCTCCCAAGCTTGCACCCTTGGATTACTATGCAATCTCATCGTAGGGGCTTCGCCTCTAGGCTCGCAAGCGAGTAATAACTCGGCTCGCACCCTTCAATTGCTGCGCAATCTCATCGTAGGGGCTTCGCCCCTAGGCTCGCAAGCGAGTAATAACTCGGTTCGCACCCTTGGATTGCTGTGCAATCTTCGTAGGGGCTTCGCCCCTAGGCTCGCAAGCTAGTAGATTGCGCACTGGTACCTCCTCGAGGCCGTAAAGAAAAACCAAACACTAAAATAAAAAGCAAACCAAACTTTACCCACGTTACATTTCAATTTCTACTTCAATGCCTTAAAAACCGCTAGTGAATAGACATGGCTGGCCACCATACACTTTGTGGACCTGACACTTATACCGATTGAGACCTTCAGTAAAAAAATTGGAGTTGTCGACATAAACTGTAGGTAAATTCCTACTTTAGGGTCTGGTAAAAAATTTAGCCACTTTTTAATGAGTGATTCGAATAATTTTTTCCAAGCACCGGACCACAAAGATGGTTTTAATTAAAGCACATTTTCCTTTTACTTTGGATAATAAAGAATTAATGTTATCAGTAAAATTCTTGAAAATTAATGGAATTACAGGTAAAATCCTACTTTTTGGTCAAAACTTTTCAACATTAATTAGCCGTCAGAAGTATTTTGCACGCAATATTAGTGTAATAAATAAATGGGGTTGTTTCACGGAGGATCTGGCAACAGCTTCACAGTCTCGCCTTCATTTTCTCGAATTACTTTTGTTTTGCAGACCAAAGTTATTTATATTCAGGTTAGTGTGCTTGGTCATTGAAAAAAACCTGAATATATCTCGACCAACGAACCTACCAAAACAAAAGTAATTCAAGAAAAATGAAAACAAGACTGCGAAGCTATTGCCAGATCCTCCATGATACATTTATCGTCGGTCAAATGCAGGACCGGATTTCTAAATAGGCTGCAGCCTAGAGCGGCAAATTTTCGGGGGCGGCAAATTTTACTACCAATTAAAGCGGAATTCGGCATAAAAAATATTATAATGATACTAATATTTTTAAGAAAGAAAACAAATAATTTACATTATTGCGTAAATTTTAAACGTATATATTGTATTAATATTTAGTAGTAAATATGGTAATTGCACGCTCTCACCCTAGTCCGGTAGTTGAAAGAAAAATAGTAGAAAAGTTTAAAAAATTTGCCTATTATTTCACTTTCGATTTAGAGTGTAAAGGTACATAGATAATTCTAATATGTAAAAAGAAAAAAATAGTCACAACGATTATATCGGGTGGTATATGGGTGCAAATCGATCGTAGCCTACAGGCGGCAAATCTTTAAATCCGGCCCTGGTCAAATGACTAAATTACGAATGTGCTATACACAGGGACGAAAAAACTTTTTACTGTTAAGCCCAGTGTGTAAAATAAGCACGACAGCTAATCTCTAGAATTGGTATACATTCGTGGTTGTACCAGACTACATTCTTAGATTTTGTATTACAAATTTTCTGCAGCTTACACCTTTATTAAAGCAGATACGACAGTGATTGCGCCCTCTAGAAGGGAGATTGTAGGCTTTATAGCCCATTACCCAGCTCGCCAGAAGAGACAGTCGCAAGAGACACACAAAGGACGACACAAACACATAGACAAATAACAACCCCCCCCCATTTATTGACAAACACAACCATCCATGCCTTTGCCGGGATTCGAACCTGAGCCCAGCAGCTCCAGAAACTTTTTTTTTTCAAATTAGGAAATTTCAGAATGTATTATTTGTATTTTTTTTTTCAGAGGAAAAGAACAGACTGGCTACAGATTCAAATTTTAAATAATTGAAAACCCGAATTATGTAACGCAAGAGGTTAGTTCGACGAACCAAAAGTACCTACCTATAACTTTTGCGTAAATGAGTACAAATATATTCATATGACAACATAAAGTACAGAAATTATAATTTTATTTGAAAATTAATGGAATTACAGGTAAAATCCTACTTTTTGGTCAAAACTTTTCAACATTAATTAGCCGTCAGAAGTATTTTGCACGCAATATTAGTGTAATAAATAAATGGGGTTGTTTCACGGAGGATCTGGCAACAGCTTCACAGTCTCGCCTTCATTTTCTCGAATTACTTTTGTTTTGCAGACCAAAGTTATTTATATTCAGGTTAGTGTGCTTGGTCACCGAAAAAAACCTGAATATATCTCGACCAACCAACCTACCAAAACAAAAGTAATTCAAGAAAAATGAAAACAAGACTGCGAAGCTATTGCCAGATCCTCCATGATACATTTATCGTCGGTCAAATGACTAAATTACGAATGTGCTATACACAGGGACGAAAAAACTTTTTACTGTTAAGCCCAGGGTGTAAAATAAGCACGACAGCTAATCTCTAGAATTGGTATACATTCGTGGTTGTACCAGACTACATTCTTAGATTTTATATTACAAATTTTCTGCAGCTTACACCTTTATTAAAGCAGATACGACAGTATAACTCGCACCAATACCTAAGCTATGATGCCAACAACTAACCGTCGAAAAGATTTGGTATACTTACTTCTTGAAGTCGACAACAAAGACATAAGAAAAGATTCACTTCACTATTAATTACTATGAACCAAAACCAACCACTTCTCAAAATAATCATCAGTGCCGTGAGCGTAACAATTTAGAAAAATAAAATCAGTTAAAACACACACTCTGAAAATAAAAGTAACGTAAACATTTAAAAAACGCCTTGAAAAGTTTCAAAAGAAACAACTTATGTTTTGTTGTTGTTGGGTAGTGGTTTTGCTGGATTTTGCTGTCCCTAGGGGCGCTTATTCCAGACATTATCCAAGTGAAAAGAGAGTAGGGGATCAATCTCGTTGGATCAATAAAGAAACAACTTATTTAAAAAAATAACGCTCTGTTTGTTTTTGTTTACGATTATGGTGTTGCCATTCGTTAAACAAATGGTAAGAAATTATTCGCCATAGTTTGTCCTCGTCTCGTCTGGAACGACCCATCACTACAGCGACTCAATAATGACAAAAAATATATAATTCAAACTATTGTAAAGCACATATAACAGTTACAACTGTAAAAAAAAATATAAGTTTTCATTTTTGGTATCATTTAAAGTGAAATTACACCAATAAAACATTTTTCGAAACACTATGTTTGGTTTGGTTGAAAACTTATAAATTTTGGTAGGCAAAATGCAATTTTTGGCTTTTTTATTATTTTTTAATTAAAAAACTAATTTGAATATTTTAAAAATATTTTGTGGAGATAAATTTTGGACCATTTTCTACGTTCTAAAAAAAAATTGGAGTTGTACTATAAGAATTGTGTCGTAGAGATTAAAAAATCATGACTGTAATTCCAAAAAAAAAAAAAAAAAGTACCCATAACTTACGAACCGGCTATATATTGGGTATATATGCAATTAGCAATTTGTTCATAATAAGAAGTCTACAAAATACTAAAAATTCAGAAAAATCGTAGAAGCCAATTTTTTTTTATTTCAATTTAGGCTAAATACGCCTTTTTTGCCCTTTTACAAACTATTTTTTATTAAAAAAACTAATTTGAATTTTAAAAAAATGCCTTGCAGACAAAAAAAACCTATACTCTTTTCTACATTCAGTAAAAAAATGGGAGAAAATTGGTGAAAATTGTGCCGCACAGATCAAAAAGCATGACTGTAAATAACAAAAAATAAAATTAAAAAAACCCATAACTTACAAACCGGATATATATTGGACATACATGCATTAGCAATTTGTTTATACATAAGAAGTCTACAAAATACTAAAAATTCAGAAAAATCGTAGAAGCCAATTTTTTTTTATTTCAATGTAGGCTAAAAACGCCTTTTTTGCCCTTTTACAAACTATTTTTTATTAAAAAAACTAATTTGAATTTTAAAAAAATGCTTTGCAGACAAAAAACCTATACTCTTTTCTACATTCAGTAAAAAAATGGGAGAAAATTGGTGAAAATTGTCAAACAGATCAAAAAGCATGACAGTAAATAACAAAAAATAAAATAAAAAAAACCCATAACTTACAAACCGAATATATATTGAACATACATGTAATTAGTAATTTGTTCATACATAGGAAGTCTACAAAATACCAAAAATTCAGAAAAATCGTAGAGACCAATTTTTTTTTTTTTTGATTTTAGTCAAAAAAAGCCCCTTTTTAATTTTTAATTAAAAAACTAATTGGATTTTTTTTTAATTATTTTGTGGACATGACACTTAAACCAATTGAGACCTTCAGTAAAAAAATTGGAGTTGTACTCCAAAAATTGCGCCGTACAGATCAAAAAAGCTTACTTTTTTTTAATATAGAGAGAAAACCATTTCTTCCCCATAGACTTACCATTAGCAAACCCGATCGAAGGATGACGGGGTATGGGGACGATGAGCAGCCTTAAAACAGCTAAACATGATTTTGTTAGTACACTGTAATACAAAAAATCTCCATAATATGCATCTTGGGAAATATTCTTATTTATTAAAATGTACTATGCTCGCCCGCTCATATATTATTCTTGGTGTGCTTCGAAAACATACTTAAAGTTATATCAACATACCTGTCATCGTTCGCATATTGTTTTTCTTCATGTCTTTTTTTTATACTCGTGACTAGACTGTATTATTAGCTAATCCAATTTAGTAAGTAGACATTTTTTTTATTGGTAATCTCGTTACTAAATGGGGCTGATAGCATTTCGCATTTTTATGATAGTGGGTTATTATTAGGATAACCGAGTTTCTGCTATGATTCTTTTCTATTATCTAATGAAAGTAAAAGGACTTTAATGTTAATTTAATCATTTGAATATGAAAGAGTGGTATTTTATGTACAATTTAGTTTTCTAGTTAATTTAAAGAACGCCAGCGAATGTTGAATTTGAAATTATCTTAAAATTGAATTCACATGGTAAAAATTTAACATTAAACTAGTTTAGCGTTATATTTTGATCATATCGTGAAACGTTCTGCATTCTATCTAATAAGGATTGTTTCGTAAAATTTTTCTACTTAATTTTCCCTCTTGACTTATTTTTAACATAAAAATATCTCCAATTAACATTTCATTAATAATCTATATCATCAGCTTGAATAACTTTGTACCCAAGAATAGTGGCCAATTATAACCTTTTACTAGATGGAAATGATATGTTTGTAAGTTAAAGTATTGTTGTCTCTAAAAGAACTCCATTTCACGTATAGTTTGTGATTGTATTACAGTCGAGTCCCGCTTATCCGAAAGGTACGGGACCAAAATTGAGCAGCAAAAATTACTGCATATTTTGAGAAATAAATCCAACTTTGTAAGTGCGTATTTTTTTGTGTTTTTATTTATGCTTATACATTTCTTATTTTAACCGAAAGGCTCGGAATCTTTATTTTCCAATAAACCGAATTCTGGATAACCGGGATTCGGATAAACGGGACTCTACTGTATAAATTTAAAGAGCTTATTAGGTTCACTGTTCCCGATTAACCTTCTATAAACTTGCCATTTTTCTACTCAGTTGCAGACATAAAACCTTTTGTGTGTATACAATCTCCGGTCCCTTGCATTTCTTTAAAAAAAAAACCGCCATAAGTCGTGTTTTTTAGAGGTCTTAATACTGCGAAATCCCTTGTTATTTCTGCGCCAGATGACAAGTGCTGGACTCGGGCTATTTACCACACTTTCAGGCGAAGTAGCGATGCGTGCTGCCCATAGAGTTAAGAATATGGAGATGGTTGGCGCGAAATAAAGTGAAGTTATTAAAAAATCGCCAAGTAACCCTACACTGTTAAAATTGTTGGTGCAAGATTGCTCCGGAATTTAAAAAAAATATAGCTACCACTACTATATTGAGCATAGATTCACCACTTTTGCGGTGATCCGCAACTTAGATACGCCATAAAAGTGGTACTATATCCATGCTCCAAATAGTGGTGGCAGCTAAAACGTTTCAAGATTCCGATGCAATCTTGCACCAAAATTTTTGTAAATTGTAGTAGGCCCAAACAAACTGTTCACTTAACGTTAGTTCGAAGTACGCATTATTTTATTCTTAGAGTTGATTAAAAATTTAAAAAATTGACTGTTTGCGCAGTTGTAAACTGTCGAACTAGATCTGTCAATTCACAGAAGATGGTAGTAATTTCCTTCTAAGGTTAGGTACGAAAAATGTGTTGTAACTATAGTTTTTATAAAGTCGGAAATCGCTAAGTCATTGTTGTAAGCCTTCAGTAGGCGAGTTTACATGAGCCATTGAATCCATGGAATGCGAAACCCTTCAAAAGGGGATAAATTTTAGAGCAGGATTTCTAACCCAATGTGGCCGTCGTTGGCCGAATCCATGGAATTAAACCTCGAACCCTCCTTTATTGGAGGGTTTTCGAAACCTCCCAAAGAACCCTTCAATTCCGGTTCTGTCTGAGCGAAAATCCCCAAGAGGGAAAAATTAATGAGTTTGCTCTTCATTCCACAGATTCGATGGCTTATATAAACGCGCCAACTAACTTCTATAAAGTAAAATGGGGTCAAATACTTCGCCGTGAAGCGTATGTTTGGGCTTACTACAGAACAATCGATGTCTTCATTAGGCGAACCTGCTTTTGTATTAGTTTGTGCTTGGCAGCATTTCCATCTCCTTCTTAACTCTACGGTGCTGCCCGACATTGCATGGATATGGCGGTCGGTTTTGTTTTTCCTTCGCCAAAAAACCTTCGTGACAGCGGGCCTTGGAAGACAATTCCGGTAATTGTCCTTGTGCCGCCGCTTTGTGTGTCGCCCCTGCCGGAAATGACAGTGACACGCTTTCGTTTTTGGCGAGATGGACTCCCATCAGTCTTACTTGTGCAAATTATAACACTTCATCCTCCCCCCTTCATTCTTCTTTCATTAATAGGTTTGTTAATCCTGAATGGCCTCTTTTGTAAAAGAGAAATAGTGTGAACTGGATGACACTTCTCGTCTCATTGTTATGTTTACAGTTATTATCTGTATCAGCCGTTACTTAAGTATTGGCACAAGTTGGCATCCGTTTTTAAATAGCAATTAATTTGATACTTTGCAAATTATAATATTTCATTCTCCCCTAGTTCTTTTTTTTTTTTTTATCATGTATGGGGGAATCCTGAATGGCTTTTCTTTTGTTCAAAATATGACTGGATGACAATATGCCTTCCCATTGTTATTGGTGTTTGAGGTTTTTAAATTTATACCTAAGCTCATAAGACTTGTGGAAAACTGTCGGTGATTTTTTTCCAATCTTAACACTCCATCTCATTTTCCCAATTCTTTTCTTCATTAATATAGTTAATGGCCTTTCTTATGTTATTGTAACGTAGTGTGATCTGGATAAAACTTCTAGTCTCATTGTTATTGTTATCGGTTTATAGTTATTAAGTGTTGGCAGTTGGTATCCTTTTTAAATGTCAACGATTTTGACACTTAGCAAATTATAACACTTCATCCCATCCCATCCCGCATCGTCCGTTCTTCCTTATCTTCATTGATAAGTTTGTAATCCTCTTTCTTTTGTTAAAGTAATGAAGTGTTGGCAGACTAATATATTGAGTACACCATTTTTTTTGTGCCTCTACTTTCTTCTTAAATGACTTATTAGATATATTTCTGTTCCCAGCGTATGTATTTCGATCTCCTCCTTGATGTATTGTATTGATCTGATAGTTTTATATCGTATATCAATATCCATACCTATCTAATGTTTAACCATTTCACACTCATTACTCGTTTTCATTAATTATTGAAATGTATCTTCCGATACAAATGTACATATAACCTTTACAAAAAGTTCCTAACAACGTGTTCTTCCCAAACTAGTTTTCTAAAGTTGGATGCTTCTCTCTTGCTTCCAGTATTCTGCACAAGTTCGATCTGCTCTTTTAAATTGCTAATTATTATCTATATTCTCTTTGTATAACGAGAAAAATATAAAAAATAAAATGGCATTTGATCGATGTTATGTTTTTATGAAATCATGTGAACATCAATTGAAACCAGTCTTGTAATTAGTGTAGGTTTTTTCTTCATTTTTTAAAGTATTTCTTGTATGATATTCAGTTTTTCACTATATATGTTCGTAATTAATCATAAATGATTAGTAAATTAGGAATCCTTTCATGTTTATCCTACTAATTTTACTTTGAAAAGCTTTCTCTTCACATTTGATGGATTCTTATTTTTTTATGGTTGAAGACTTCAGCCAGACTTTATAATCGAAGTTTTCAAGGATATTTGATATTTCAATTGTTCTTTGAATGATCACAATGAAAGTTTGAATTTCAACCTCTGTTATTTGTCTTATGTCTGTCTTTTTTGTGGTTATTGGTGTTGAGTCAAGTCTTACGTCATGAATATTCAATATAAATACAGATAATTGAAACCCAGTGCATATTTTTTAAAAATGTAAGTTTACATTTCTAAACCCAGAAGCCTTCGATTCCATTAACCACATCCTTTATATGTATATCTTTGTTGTAGAATTTTCCCGACACATTATAAACCATCGTGTGGTTCCCATTGTAATGAAAATCCTTAAATTAGAATATCGTAAAAAATATGGCGCTCAAAGTGTGCTTAATTGATTCACTCTGGAGTTTTTCCCAGATAAATTCCAAAAGGCAATTGAAGAGTACAAGGGAAAAACCGCTTGATTTGGCTTTCCTCAATAGGCCTCTTTGGCGATGATAGCGAGAAATCGCCTAAACTGGTGTAAAGAAACCGGTTACTCGCTTTTTCTTTTGCTGCAACCCTGATTCACGCCAAAGATCAGTGGGAAAAGTCACACGTTTGTACCGCGAATGAAGAACAGAAGGATAAACCGATTTCCTGTCGCCAATGTCCGCCCAGCAGACACAATTACGGGAAGACTCCCAATAAATTAAGCTGTTCTTCCCGTGTACTCTTCAATTACATTTCTCATACATACCTCTTTTCTTACATAAAGTTTACTAAATTCTCAAAAACGTACACCGCATTTCAAGTATTCAATCCCTTTTACTAGAGACCCTGCTTCTAGATTTTACTTTGCTATAAATTGGGCGTGTCACACCGCTGATCTATCAGACGAACTTCCAAAGTCTAATCAAACTCGGACCATATTTGCTCAGAATACTCATTCTTGACTGCTCAGCCAATCTTATCGAAAGAGCTCTTCATTCATAAATTCCTAATAGCTAAACACATGACAATTCATATTTTGGTTCAATGTTAACAATTCATTTGTTATCATAGTTCAGTTCAAGTAATTGATTTTTTTTTTGAATGAGCAAATAGGATAGAGCCAGCGATGGAGCTCCGAGCTCCCTTAGAAAACCCTTGAGCTTCCTTACACGGCTGTGTACTGTGCTACTGTGAAAGGTTTTTATTTACTTTTTTAATTATTATTGGAATTTCAAAGAAAAATTAGGATTTAGCATGCATTTGTGACCCTAAAAATCTAGGAATTTCTGCCTGTATTGATTTTAGTGTATGAAAACACAGCTTCTTAATGCATCCTCAAACCTCAAATACTAAAAAATCCAGACTATAGCCAACTCTCTAGGGATTCAAGTATTCAACCCAGCAATACCGGATTTTTAACCATTTTATGGGCAAATGTAACAATTGCCGGATTTTCAAAGGAGGCTAGAAAGTGGAAAACGATGATCTTTTTTCTTATCATAATACCATGTTAAGCATACTGAAATAGTTTCAGGGCGTAGTACAAAATATTTATTGGATGCAGAGAGATTAAAATGTGCAGTTTGCCATTGTAATCTGCCGTTTCTCCTGGAACACTCGACCATGTATTTTACAAAGATATAATTCGGATTTCTTTTGCATATTTTTTCAAACATTCGTATGTTAATTGTTATGTAAGATATCGTAAAGATAAACATAATATATTTATCGCCTGATTTTGGAAAGTTTTAGGTTAAAGGGTGTGAAAATTAAGATCAAAAATGAGCTGTGTTCCAAAATTTTATTTTTAAGAACTGCAACTGCCGAATATAACGTATTGATTTTAGAATACCAACCACAGCTACTATTACTTCCATTTTGCCTCAAGTACAATTGAGTCACACTTCCTTCCGTATTTACTGCGATCAAAAGTGCGTGTTTAGAACTATCAGCGTAAACGCACCGGAATATTACGACGTTTTGAATTCGAAATAGGACGTTTCGATATTGCTTTTGTTCTAACACTGCTATTACCTTCTGAAGTACGTGTATTTTTTATATACTCTGCTGCCAATCAATTTATAAAAGTATATTTTCTGTAAAAGTACTATTTTTCAGCTCGAAGTGGTCATAAATTCGGTAGTGGTATAAAGTCATAAAAGTTTTTTTTTATGACTAAGATTCTTAAAACTTGATGGGGTGGAAAATGGTCTTTAGCGATGAAGTCCGAATAGGTAGAAAACCAGAAGTTTTTCTTATTACAGTTTAAAATGAAAGAAATGGTTTTAGAAAAATTATTAGGCATTTGTGATCGTAAAAAAATAATGGACTTATTTTATGGATTTTTGCCAATGTTGACGATTTTGTTGTGGTTTAAGGAGTTCATAAGATTGCGTCGCATAATAATTGTTGTCGATGGAATTTGGTTGACAATGGACAAGGGAATAAACTTAATAGTTTATTTAAATGTGGTATGATGTAGTCAGTGATATGATGGAGTGACTAGTATAAAGGTTTTTTTAAAGTATATCTATGCAATGATATGAGTACTTAACATATATTTTAAAGTTTTATTTCTGTCTTCTATAGCTTTTCTAGATTTTAAAAATAGATTGTTCCGGAAATGCCTATGCTTAATTAAAGACCGGTTAGGGGCTACAAAACAATTGTCTCGGCTCATTTCTACCGGGCTTCTTATCTACTATGTTTGCGTTTTGCTCCACAACACGCAAATAAAAACAAAGCCCAATGCATTCGAAATACAATTAATTAAAAAAAAATTCTCTTTAGGTATCATTGGGTACTGTTTTTATTAGCGTGTTGTGGAGCAAAACGCAAACATAGTAGAAGCACGGTGGAGATGAGCTGAGGCAATTAATTATATATAGCATCGATGCTATTTTCGTTACCTAATTATTTGAGTATTTTTTTTTAAAGGAAATCTTTCACCCATACCTAATAGGCCTTTACAGTAAATCAGGTCCATTGTTATTTTTTTTATTCACGATAGTGACACCAACTACTTTGTCGTGTCGGGAATGCGTTCTTCTACGTGCAAATAAAGCTCTCCGTGAGCGTTTAGGTTTATTATCCTGGTCAATTCTTTTAAAGGGGTTCTTGAAATCTTCGCGCTATTATTTTCTTGTTTTTCATTCTTTGTGACCCTGCTAAAGACGCAAACGATTTCAATAACTCCATCCTGCTTCTAGTAGTTGAATATTGCTAACGTCCCATTTTATTTTGCAAATTGTCAATTGTCCGTGCGTTGGAGTTATTCACGTCCGAGTTATTTATGAGAGTCGCCTGTTCTTCAGTTCTAAAACTTAAAACAGTTGATTTTTAGCCTACTTTTCTTTTTTTAACGGGCTTGTCTTGTATCTTTACTGAAATGTTGTACAGATAATAAAAGTATTTTTTAAGTCCTAATTTTGGTTTCATTTCTCCTTTTAGTAATTATTATTTTTACACTTATTTTTGAGTCTATAATTTTTATCCAAAGTTATTACTTTACGAATGTCAATGAAACTCTACTAAGTACATAATTAAAAATTTTATATTGGGTATTCTGGATCAATAAATTACTCCCCTCCACCGGAAATAAAAACTTTTTTTGTTTAAAGAGATTTTCTCATATTTTTTAGGAATCGTATGTAAACCTTGGAGACGAATTTAAGTTTAGAAGATATAAGTTTGCTGTACCTACTATTTCCCCCTACGATTTTCTTTAAAAATAAATATTTTTAAATAATTCATTTTAAGGAACTTTTAAATAAACTTTACTTTCTTATGTCGTCCATTCTTTGACCAAGTAACGTAACTGTCCAAAATGACACTTTTAAGGTTTTTTAATAGCGAATCTATTTTCATCTTTTTCAAAAAAGAACGCTATTGCAGCAAGTGCGTATTTTTACATCCACGCTTGCTTGAACAGCGCGCAGGCGGGGTTTCCGGGGAAATGTAATTCTCTTTTTGAATTCCAGTATATAGAGTGCTAGTACCTTGTAAAAGGAATTCTAGTGTATTTCATTCCACTGTCACGTTTTCGCAGAATATTCTTTTTTTCGAAATTTTTTTATCTCCGCGATCTGCCTGTCAGCATCTTTTTGGTTCGGTGTTTGAATAGAATCGGCGTGGGAGTTACTGTGTTGTATCATGTGCTGTTTTTATTTATTTATTGGAACAGGGTATTAAATATTCCATGGAGTTTGTATGTTTTTTTACTTTATGGATTTATTTTTATAAAATATTTTAAACTGACAAATAACAGAAGCAAATATTGGTTTCTAGAGTTGTAAAGCTTTATGAAAACCTTCTGTATTTTTTTTTCATCTTGTTTGCAGTTTCCTGTCGGCTGTTTGCTGAATTTACACCTCAAACAAAATTCGGATATTTTAATACTTCTATTAAATAAAGTTAAGTTAAATATTTTGTTTGCAATTTACACTATCAAAAAGCTCTTTTAAAAGATGGGATGCTAAATGAAACCGTTTGTGCTTTTTTTTTGTCCTTTCAAGCAATTTCTTGTCCAGTGTATTTATTTCAAACTGAGCAGATATTTCATTTCTTTGTAACTGAGTTAAAAAATATAAGATTTTATAATATATCGTCTTGATTCAAGAGTTCACGCTGATAAGGAAAAAAACCCTACTTGAACTTGAGATATGATTCGCATTGCATATCGAACTTCATTTGAGATAGCACAAGAATGGTTTATCTATAACTTTCGAAAATGCAACTTTTATGGTTCAAGTATTTTATCGCTGTTGAGAAAACTACGATACTAAAAAATCATTGCAGTAGTCGTTTCCGCGTTTTATTTAAGATATTTTTTATAGGTAATTTTCGTGATTTTTTTTTTAAATGCCTTTTTTTGTGTAAAAAATTTTCTCCGTTGAAATATTATAAGCAATTGCTGAATTTAAAAAAAAAATTATACAAAAGTAAACCATGACATTTTAGCTGAAAGGACATTTGCTTTAACTCTTACGAACAGAATTAGATAAACTGGCGAGTTAAAAAAAAATTGCTGCATAAAATGATTTGGAATAAATGGGCAATTCTACCATAATTTTTAATTTTATGTCCCTTGGGCATAACTTTTTAAAAAATTAATATTTCTTTACCATTTTTTCTTATTATACTACAAGACTGGTCCTTTAATAATTGCAAAATGTAATTTTAAAGCAAAGAAACTCCAAAAAAAATTTAGAACACAAAACAATGCAGAGAAGTCCTTACCATCGTGTGTCCCGAATGTCAAATTTTTAGTTTAGGGCTCAATCTAATACTTTTTTTTAGCTAAAAATTACATTCATTTGGATTTTAAATTGAACTAATACTGTAGCTTAACGATTTCTTTCCATTGAATTTTGGCTTTTAACATTTATAATGCGTTTTTCTCGTCTCTTAACTTTGTCCCTGGGTTTTGATACATTCACTGACCTCATTCCTAAAGTGGTGAAGAGCGGCACTGGATTGAGCTACAGTGATTCTTCAAACATGCAAACTGTATTGCAGAAAACTGATATTTCAGTTAGTCGCCACATATTTTTGCTAAAATTCACCAATAAGCCCAAACTTTTAAAAAACTCAGTGAAATTGACTGCGAGGCTTTATTGCTTTCCTTACAGTCTCAGAGATTTAAGGTTAATTTTTGCGTGATAATTGAAATTTTTTTCTATAAATATGTTTAAGTGGAGTACAAGAAGTAAAAAAATCCATTTTTATTAAACTGGAGTTAGTTTCAACACAAAAAAGACCGAAAAACAGCGTGAATGTCCTTTCCTTCCGTTCCTGACCTTCCGATCCTTACCGTCGTAATGATCTAGGGATGGAAAACCGAAACCAGTTTTAAGACTAACCGGTTTTTTGCAATTTCGGTTTCATTGAAAATCAGTTAGTTTCGTAAGGCCGGTTTAGACCGGTTTCTTTAGAATCGGTGTTTTTAAAAAACTGCCGTCCCTTATTATATATTTTTTGTTTTTTTTGCAAATGAGCTTTGCTAAACTTTTTTTCGTAATTCTAGAACCCTTTTAAACCTTTTGATAAACATTTAAAGTGATTTTGAAAAAATAAATTTTACAAGTTTTAAATACCTGAAATTAAAAATTATGGTAGAACTGCCCAAATATTTGCTGCAAAAATATTAATACATAATTACCTTTTATTAAAAAATCCCGTTGGCTATCATGAATTTGTTATATTATCACAACACAAATTGTATAGAATGCAGTATTTTATGTAAAAGGGATATCTTGGTTTTTTTAAAAAGACGTAGTAACGGAATATAATGAATTTTTTAATGACTAGAAATTTTCTGCAGAAGTAAAATATTTTCTCTTTACAGTTTACGTCAATATTATTCGACCCTGCTTACGTGCATAATAAAGTGACATGGCATGATCACAATTAAGTACTTCAGGTAAAACTGTAATTACGGTTTTCTAGTTGTATGTGAAACGAGTTAATAGTTAACATTCTCCATTCCGCGCTCTACACACTTAAAACAAACGATCGATTTTAACTCAGTCTGAGTTAATTTTCACTTCTCCAGTGTCGAAAATGCACTTCTCCTACAGGAGTGGATCCTTTGTATGTTGAATCTGCGACAAGATCACTCCAAACGAGTGATTTTAATTCAGTCTGAGTTAATATTCACTCCTTTCCAGTGTCGAAAATGCACTTCTCCTACAAAAGTGGATTTCACTCCTTGTTTTAAGAGTGTAGTGTGACGTGATTGTACTTATTTTAGTATTGGAACACTATACGTTTTTAATAATCTGTTTTCAAACGGAAGAAACTGTAATTCTGGTTTACCAGACAGTTAATGCGTTTAATTATGCATTCAGCTCTCCGAGAGCGAATTTGCATTGAATGCACTTAGCGGCCATTTATGTTGTCTAGTTTGATATTTAACGCGCAGATTGTGACTCATCTCATATTCTGGTTTCACTTAAAGGGGTGACATCATGGTTAAACTAATTGGAAATTCATGTGGGTGAACAGATTTGGGTGCTTCAATTTGTTGGCATTTAACATTTATGTGAAGTTATTTACTGAATGAAAGTCTATATTGACTAGAATATCGTATCACATTTTAAGGTAATATAAGCTGTAAATGAATGCATTATTTTTTTTAAAAATCGAATACGACAAACTATAACACTAGCCTGCAAAGGTGTAAAGTTAAACTGATTAAAAGTTATTTTTTTAAATTGAAAAATTTCATTTTTTTTTTCGCTTTCTGAATACTCAAACATTTTTTGATAGTTTCAATATATTGTATGCATTGAATTAATTTTAAAAGAGCTTGGAATGAATTTAATTACGTTATTTTATTAAAAGACTTTTTGTAATCTCTACATTTTTAATAAAATAAAATTTGCGAAAAATCTGGACTTGATTTAAAGCTATTTAAAAATTCGGAATCAGTCTAAAAAATATGCAAGAAAAAGCTATTGCATTTTAATAAGAACGCCTAAAATTTGCTGAACTATAACATAAAGCTTTATTTGTGGATTGAATAACTGTAGATTAAAAAAAAAAATGATTTTTATGTTGCTAAATATAGCGATTTGTTATTTTACGTGAACAGCTATTTTTTTTTCTTTCAGTTTCTGCATATTTTGCATACCTACCTACAATATAAAAGAAAAGTTCAGTTGCAGCTGAAGATTATATTTAAAAAAAATATTTTGCACCATTTAAAAAAAAAAGTCCAACTACGAGTTTCCGCCCCCGCGTTATACAATACGGAAATTCCGGTCATTTCTAATTTAAAAACACCCACACAAGCCTTTGACAACTCAATGGTAAATCACTAAAGGAAGAAAAAAAAGTTTACCTTGCACTTGTTAGGCGATCTTGACATTCCTTTTGTTACAATATCTCGCAAATGACGTTTTTAAAAATTACAAAGCGTTTTTTTTTTTTTTTTTTTTGGTTTTTGTTCTTGAAAGACAGTTTTATACTTTTATTTTTAGGTGGGAGTAATAATATGATTAAGAATTAAATGTTTTGGGAATTATTTTCAAAAGGGTTGGTAAATACATTTTGTGTTCTTGGAAAGTGTTTGTTTTTAAGAAATTAATTATGATGAATAAAACTTAGATATTTTTCAAACAATGTTTGCCATCAATATCAACCCTTTCGCCTTTCAGTCCCATTGGCATAATCATTTTAGAAATTTTTTTCTGATCGTCTATAGCCATTTATGATATCAAAAAGCACATTATTCGATTCTACAAACTTTTTTCTATTGGAAACAATTCTATTTTCAACCAATAGTATACATTATAATATATATTCTTTTATTCAATCTCTGCACAACAAAGGCGGGGAAAATTCATTCCTACACTCCTTGCCAACCTAAGTTGCGTAAATAGAAATGTGCTACGGAGAAGATCCTTCCGCGGATGTAAAGAGTTTCATAAATTATTTGTGAATCCATCCAGAAAACATGTTTAAAACATTAATTTCGTTTAAGGTCTAACAGATTTGAATATTATTTGAGAAAATTTGGCAATTTTATCAGAATGAAAAGTGTATTTTCGTTGAAATGTATTCAGATCATTCTGTATGTAAATATTACCTTACAAGAGTTTTCAACTAATGGACCAATTGCGCCTTTTTACTATTTTTTTTTTACCCAATTTAGGTTGGCACAGAGTTTAGTGAGATTCAAACCAAACAAGAAATTACTTTTGCTTCTACTATTTAGCCAAAAGGACCTGTGAGGTTCTGATCCATGATTTCCTTGTTATAGATTTTATACAGTTTAGTTTTTTTTACAGTTTAGTTACAGTTTAGTTTTTTTGCTGTATTTAGTTAAGTTAAATTAAATGCCTAAAAAAACCCTTCTGATCATTCCAACATTTATTCATCTACAACACCGGTCACCTCGCCTCAGTACTCTCAGAACAAATAACAGGGTTCGTGTCTTCTGACATACCTAAAAAAACTCCTGAATTTCATTTTTTCCCCTAAGGGCCCTTATAACTCCTGAAATTTACGCCTTAGCTCCTGATATTTTTCTCCTTTTCTGAAAAAAAAATATAGAGACATGAATCTTTTTCTCCTTTTTCTGTTATTCTTCTCCCGTATTTAATTCGGAATAAGTCACTGCCATGCGCAGTAAAAAAGTAGAGTTCGAACATTGTGATACTAGTTAAGTCCCAGACTGCACTGCACAACTCTTAAGAATATTTTCTTCCTCTGTTTCATCATATGAAGTTCAGTGAAGTCACTACACCAAAACCGAGCTTAAGTTTGCAGCAGAGAAATGTACTAGGCGGAGGAATCTGCGTAAACAACGCTGCTGGCGCTGAAATTTCGCCTGCTCCTATTGGCTGTTTCTTCGGACCTGATTTTCGTGCGCCCTGTTACGTCAAAATCGAAGGAAAAAAAATAATTAAAATAACACTAACTGAAGCTAAACTAATAAATATAATGAATTTATGTCTTGAAATAACAAATAAATTTGTTTATTGAATGTGAAATACCTTTTTGTATTCGATTCTCGCACTCAAAAATGAGAACTATTTACCTTTTTTCTCGTAGAACATTTGTATACTGCAAACTTAAGGTCGGTTTTGGTGTAGACGAATACAATAACAAAAAACAGATTTTTTTCCCTCATTACCTCCTGAATTAACATTGATGTACTTCTGAAAAACTCCTTAGAAACTCCTGAATTCATTATCATAAATAGAGTATGAACCCTGAAATAGCTAACCAATTATCCCCACTGGTTCATATTCAATTGTAACTTACATTTTTCTTTTTCCCTTCCAGCTTGTGTTAATCATGGCCGAGGAGAAGGTGGACTCCGAGGACCAGAAGTCCTCTGGGGAGGACAAGAAAAATGCCCACGAGACGGAGACCAATTCCTCCCACAGTTCACCTCAGGGTCGGCGTCTATCCATATCTGGCAAGGGCAAAGCCGGACTTTGCAGGGTGCGGCTGCTCGATGGGACCGATTACGAGACAGAAATGGATGTGAGTGTGGACTTGGTTGTTAAGGGCGAATGAGGCTGAGTGACTGTGGTTCTTCGCACCTAAGTGCCTCTGTGTTAATCCAATTGGGAAAAAGTTTTCTAAGCTGTTACAAGCAGTTTTTTTTATATGGTTAGCTGACTTGCAGGTCTCTATAATCTCACTTTTTAAAATCGGTTCAAATATATAAAAAAAATTTATACATTTAAAATTTAACACGACTTCACATTCGAACCAATATCAATAAGTGTGATAAAGGAGGCAAAGAGGTGTAAGTCAGTTACTTGCTTGTATGTATATAAAAAAAAGTTTGTAAAACTATTCAATACTGCTGTGGAAAAGTGACTTAGAAAATATTTTTTCCAATTGGATTAACACAGAGGCCCTTTAGTTTCACTTAGTGTTATCCAATAGTCGATCAGGCTCATTCGCCGTTAAGTGTTGCTTTTATTTTTTAGAGTTGCAATTCCTAGATTGAATCTGAAAAGGTACTTTGACTTTGCGACATTGAAGAGATCTCTTCATCGTCGGGATCAACCTTTGTATCTATACAAAGGTTGATCCCCCGTTACTGCAAGAGCCTTGGTCGTGTCTATGTTGGAAAATAGCTAAATCATTGTTACATTTATCGTCAATTAATTTGTTCTTGACCGTGTCGGTATTAGTTAGTTCTAAAAAAAAATAAGGATATTTTCTGGATTGTATTTTCTGTGTTGTGCCAACGCTTTGCCATTTGTGCTACCTCCACTGTACTCCCGTGGCTCCTACCAGTCCGTTGAAGGAGGAACCGTTCATGTGGGGTGTTGATGCTGCTGCCTGATGCGAGTCTAAAGACTTTGTTACCTGGTTTGAATGCCATGTCCCACATCAGCACTGAAGAGATAAGGGGACACTCAGTTTTGATCCCAGCACCTATTGCATGCTAGCCTTATACTAAAGTAAACAGTCTGTGAGGAAGTATTTGGTTGCTAGGGCTAGGTATCTTTGCTGACTGCCATAAATCCTTGTGCATTGAAGGGCTGAAATAGGTGTTTACTAGTACCCTTGTAGTTTAACCTTTTGAACTGCTATGTGAGGATCTTGCCGATCCCAAATAGATCAATAATGAATAGAATTTGATTGCTGAGGGCAAAACAATTTGAGCTGAAATCTTAAGCAAACTTTCATTTTTTAAGTTTTGGCACTAAGTGAATTGTTACACATGGCATTTTCCTAACTGCAACTCCAAACTCAGTTGTGTAAGTTTCTGTGTTAAAGTTTCTAATCAAAACAGATATCGACTGTCGGAAAATTTGCTGCCTGAATAGCCTGGTATTTCCTATTCCAACAAATAAAATAAATCTTGTTGTTGAACTCCTATTGATTTGTAGCTTTATTTTTTTATATTCTCCCTAGACTTAACAGTAATGAAGGAAATGTGTACCTTCAAATTCAAACTTCTGATAGTTTGATTTAAAAAAAAAAAATCTTCAAAATACTCTTTAATATTCATTTTTCTTATGGTACTCAAATAAATATTTATATTTGGAGAATAAGTATTTTTATTTTGTTCTCGTATTGCAGAGACGAGGAAAAGGAGGTGAACTCTTCGACAAAATTTGTGAATCCTTAAATATTATGGAAAAGGACTATTTTGGGATCACATATCGAGACAATGAAGATGCTAGGGTAAAGGATTTTTCTTTTCGTATTTATGTATATTTTGTTTATTCTAATTAAGTTGAAACTTTTTGCACCTATTTGTTGTATAATAACTTTTGCTAATTATGTACTTACAGAATTGGTTAAACTTTGACAAAAGAATTGGAAAACAAGTGAAAAGTATGTATATGATTTGATTCATAAATTAAAATAATTTTCTGTACACAAAGCTTTTTGTTAATTATTATTCACTATTAGAAACTGAGTTAACTAAGTTACTAAATTCAGTTGTTAGCAATTTTACCTAACCTTTTTTTTCTGTCAAAAATTATGTGTACGCCTCATAATTTTAGAGGTAGATACAGTCCTGCACAAAAGTTTAGACCCAGACGCAATTCATGAAAAAATCGTCAATGTTACTATTTTTCAGTATTTTTTTTAAATATATATTCTTTAGACAGCATGAAAAATAATAGGGTAAAAAATTTTGCCAAAAAATATGGATAAATTTGACTTCCACCAACAAATTAAAAATGTCCATACTTTCCTTGCCACCAAAGTATAGACACAAGTTTCAGTTTTATGCAAATTCTATACAGGAAGTGATTGCGTCATCAAAGGGGAGGGGTTTTAAGTTGCTTTAAAAGGTTGAAGGTAATTTTCAGTGTTTAGCACCATTCTGAAGTCAATAGAATTTTTGTCCGAAGGAGATTTTAAGGATATGGACATTAAAATTCAGAGGTAAATCTGTTTATGATATTTCTTCTAAACTTTAGTGCAGGACTGTAGTTTACAATATAAAACTACATTAATTCAAAAAGATATTGTTTAGTTAAATAACTGACCTGTGTAATTTAATTAGTGTTATTATAAACTTTTGAATTTCCAAATTGTTTTTTAATTTAAATCTATTTTAAAAAGATGATTGATTCCTAAATCCTCAAAATGGAATGTGTATTAATTAGACTTAATTGCTTTACCAATTGCCAAAATTAATTTGATTGTTTATCTGACTTAGTACAATAAATATTCATTCCATTGTTTAATTGTAATGAATTTCTGTAGGAAAATTAAATTCTTACTTCTACTGTAGGTGCTCCTTGGGTTTTCAGTTTTGAGGTTAAATTTTATCCCCCTGATCCTGCTCAATTGCAAGAAGATATTACAAGGTAACATTGGATTTTATTTGAATATACCTTACATTTTTATTTTATTGGTTACAGTTGTTGTATTTTAATTTTTTTGTTGTTTTTATGTTGACATTGTAATTAATTTACCAGTTGTATATGGGTCATTCCATGTGAAATCACCCAAATTTAGGAAAATTTGTTGCCGAATAGTCACCGATTTTTTTTCAAAAAATTACCACTTGAACTTGTTGTGGAGAAACCGTCAAATATCAATTTTTAGCGCATTTTGTCGATTATTTGCTGAGATACGGACATTTGAAAAATGACCGTTTTTGACGAATTTCGGCCATCTTGGATTTAACACTATGCACTAAAATGTCAATAACTTGAGAATGAATTGTTCAAATTTAACAATTTTGGTGTCCATTTGAAGCTATTTATATGAGAAATATAAATCTAGTGTTTAAAAGAAGTTTAAAAATTTTTTTACTAAAGTTTTAGAAGGAAAATTAAAAAAATCACTGTTAAAATTTTAAAACTTTCAATAGGCTGTAAAAAAAATAGGTATATTTTTTTTTCTTCGAAACTTAGTGAAAACATTAAATAATATGTGTTCTTTAAGTACAAAAAAAATTGGAGAGGTAAAATTTCTTAAAAGCTAGAAAAGAATTTTTTTGTAACCCGTGATATTGAGCGCTACGGCTGCAATAAATTGAAAAATAATTCTTCAAATTTCACAATTTTTGTGTCGTTTTGAAGCTAATTATATGATAAATATAAATCCAGTGTTTAAAAAAGGTTAAAAAAATGTTTTATTATAATTTTAGAAGGAAATTGTAAAAAAAACTCCGTTAAAATTTTTTCTAAATTCAATATGCTTAAAAAATATATACCCAATTTTTCCCACCTGAAAATTGGTGAAAACATTAACCAATATGTTTACTTTAAGTACAAAAAAAATCAGAGAGGTAAAATTTCTTAAAAAATAGAAAAGATTTTTTTTGTAACCCATGATATTGAGTTAAAAAACTCACAAATGTAGGAGTAGGAATATATGACACTGAAAAGTTTCTAAAAAATAATTGTTAGTACTAGCAAATGAGATCCAGGTACATACCATTTTTAACATTGAGAAGAAATAATTTATTCCTTCCTGAAGTTTTCAAACAAGTGTGCAATTGACTTGGTTTCATCAGGGGTGATTTTGTATGTTCTCAACATTTAACAATCAAACAAAGGAGAGCTAAATAATCGTGTGTAATATAGTTTCAGAACTTTCACAGTTTGCAAAACAGTTCAGTGACAAATAGTATATCAAAAGAGTTAGAAGTGCCTCTTGGAAAAAACAAACTTCAATTCTGCATTACTTAATATAAACAATCCCTGCACCTTTTGCCTATGGATTGTTTGTTTTTATTACTGAAAAATGACATGGTTTAGTGATGACTTGTTTTGATTTTTGAGGTTTTGTTGAATGATTTAATTTCCTGTGGTTATAGGTTTTGAAGAAATTAGGCAGATGTTCAAAACTTTTTCCTTAATAACTTACCATGTGGATTAAAGACTTTATTCTACTTGATGCAAAAGACAGTGTAAGGGAAATGAAAACTTATTAGACCAGGAATGAGATATTCGATTTATGTAAAATTATTGGATCGAATTACACCTTTATTGTTATAAAAACCTTTTTAGTGCTTAAAATCAAGTTAACTTAACATGATAATGAAAATTTTATTTTTTAGAAACATTTTCATTGGTATATTCCTGCAACAAAGGGTTTTATAGCTCAGTACCATGAGTTACAAAAAAAATTCTTTTCTAGCTTTTAAGAAATTTTACCTCTCCATTTTTTTTGTACTTAAAGTACACATATTGATTAATGTTTTCACCAATTTTCAGGCAGTAAAAAATGGGTAGATATTTTTTAAGCATATTGAATTTAGAAAAATTTTAACGGAGTTTTTTTTTTACAATTTCCTTCTAAAATTATAATAAAACATTTTTTAACTTTTTTTAAACACTGTATTTATATTTCTAATATAATTAGCTTCAAAACGACACAAAAATTGTGAAATTTAAAGAATTATTTATCAATTTATTGCAGCCGTAGCGCTCAATATCACGGGTTACAAAAAAATTCTTTTCTAGCTTTTAAGAAATTTTAGCTCTCCAATTTTTTTTGTACTTAAAGAACACATATCATTTAATGTTTTCACCAAGTTTCGAAGAAAAAAAATTATACCTATTTTTTTTACAGCCTATTGAAATTTTAAAAATTTTAACAGTGATTTTTTTAATTTTCCTTCTAAAACTTTAGTAAATTTTTTTTTTAAACTTCTTTTAAACACTAGATTTATATTTCTCATATAAATAGCTTCAAATGGACACCAAAATTGTTAAATTTGAACGATTCATTCTCAAGTTATTGAAGTTTTAGTGCATAGTGTTAAATCCAAGATGGCCGAAATTCGTCAAAAACGGTCATTTTTCAAAATTCCGTATCTCAGCAAATAATCGACAAAATGCGCTAAAAATTGATATTTGAGGTTTTCTCCACAGCAAGTTTAAGTGGTAATTTTTTGAAAAAAATCGGTGACTAGTCGGCAACACTCATTGGGTGATTTCACGTGGAATGACCCATATATTTTAATTCTTTTTTTATAGGTACCAGTTGTGCCTACAAATAAGAAATGACATTCTGTGTGGAAAGTAAGTGATCAATCCTTATTAAGTAAAATGTTAAGATTAAAATTTTTCGTTTTTAATAATTGGTAATTTCTTAAACACCTTTTATTTTAAATGACATGGTGGTAAGATATCGTTATTACCCAAGGATAGGAGAAATGCGTTACTTGTGACAGTTATCCAGAGTAATGCCGTTAGATTTTTCAGCATGTTACTAACTCAGTTGCTTTTTGGGGTAACAAAACATTTTACTTCTCACACCGCTCTTCATGCATATTTTCGACAGTTTGGTTTGGATTAAATTATATAAAAATTAACTTATCGAATTTTCATTCTTAAGTTTTTTACGCATTTCTTTAATCTTGGTTCTCTTTGAAAAACTGTTAAAAGGTGGTTAAATTTTGGACGAGCAAATTTTCTTATAACTTGAAATTGCTAGAAGTAGCTGTAATTAATTAATAGTAACTGTAGCTGTAACAGTTACTTTTTAACAGTAACTTTCCTATCCCTGGTTATTACCCAGTAAAGGCCTTGAGCCACTCTGGGCTATCATGGTAACGATTGTCAGACCTTTGGCAGTGAAGTATGTGTATTTGATCAGATTAAAGTCCACAAACTCTTTAAATTTAATAAGTTTATTTACAAAACAAACATGATACAGTAAAACTTCTCGGGAGCGACCACCCTCCGTTCTGAGGAAAATCGGTCGTTGGGGGAGGGTGGTCTCTTTGAGAAGTTTCATCACTGAGCTGCTTATAAATGTTCAAATTAATTTTATAAACAGTGGTTTAGTAGTAAAAATTATGAAAAGTATACAATTTTCATCATTTTATTAAGTTATTTTATTTATATCCAAAAACAAGGTCCTATTTTTTTACAATACACATTTAAGTTACACTCTTTTACATTTAAGTTACACTCTTTTAAAATAAGAAATCTTTTTTTTTTCCGATTTTTCGGAAAGTACCTCATATTTCAATTTGTTTTTTTAAGTTTTGTAAAAAAACTATTTATTGAAACGTCTTTAGTGTTTCGCAAATTTAAATTTCACTGGTGTTACTCCATTCTGTGAGTTTCTTAAACTCCTTGAAAATTACGACGCCCGTCGCCAATAGCACTCGTGTAGCCTAGTGCGACGATAATTCAAACCTACCTACCTTATCTATCTCTTTGCCATCAGCATTAGCCCCTTGCTTGTGTGACAATGATCAACCCTAGTGACTTGTTTTTGGAAGGGCGTGTCCAAGCGTCACTTTGGCTGAGGATGTCAACGTACATAATGGGTCCCTACCTTACAATTGTTAACTGCAGTAGAGTGAAAGAAGCTTAAAGCAAGACTTCTTGGAAAAGTGACCCCCGGATGAGACCTGTAATGTGGTCGTAACCGGAGGTTGGTCTGGTCTTCCCGAGAGGTATTTTTAACATTAAGCCTATAGGGGGGAAAATCGGTGACTTGAAAAATTGCCAGTTTGCGGAGGTGGTCGCTTAATAGAGGTGGTCTCTTGTAGAAGTTTTACTGTAAAAAGGAAAAAATATATAATGGCATCATAACAGTTGCCTACACCATATCTAGTCTGAAAGAGAGCACACACTCTTTTAAAACACAGGCATTTTATATCCAAAATTAATACGTTTAAAGTATACAGTTAAAGTGATCAAGAGTTATAACTTAAAACACTCAGAAAAAAAGGTTGACATGTGAAGTTGAACTTAAACTACTATAAAATACAGCAATGATAAGTCAGTTCAAACATTTAAAAACACATCCTTTCCTCTTCCAGACTCCCCTGCTCTTTTGTCACCCATGCTCTGCTCGGCTCGTACCTGGTTCAGTCGGAGCTAGGGGACTACGATCCGGACGAGCATGGCAGCAACTATCTTTCCGAGTTCCGCTTTGCCCCAAATCAAACTCCAGAACTAGAAGAGAAGGTTGTGGAGCTGCACAAGCAACACAAGTGAGTTTTTTTTGCTAATAATTTACATTGGTTTTCAACAGGGTTTTGTCATAGTAAAACTCTAAAGTTCCAATGTGTTATGTAACTTTTTTTTAATGGTTCAAAAGATTATAGTATAATGTAATTTATAAATATTTAATTTTGAACTTAATCATAAAAAATGCTCTTATTTTGGCTAGTAAGGCTTTGAATAAAAAAAACTATATAGTTAATCAATGTTATTAATAGAACCCCAAGAATCATATGCATTGCTAAGAGTGTTTTCATTATAATATATGTTTGATTAAAAAAATAAGCTATTTAAAGTATGCATTTTGTTGACAGTATTATATTTTATGATCATTTGCAATTTGCATTATTATCAACTGTTAACCCTTTCAGTCCCAGTGATGCCATTTGGCATCATCATTTTTATAATCATAATTTTTTTTAAAAAAATAATAGGGCTGATATCTATTGGGATTAATAAAAAATATTTCCCAATAGAAAAAGTTTGAAGAATCGAATGATGTGCTTTGTGATATTATAAATGGCTATAGATATTCAGAAAAAAAAATCTAAAATGATGTCAATTTCTCTTTCGGGCTGAAAGGGTCAAGTTAAAATATTTAAAGATTATAAAACTCTTCAAAATTAATATTTTAAAGTTCTTACATTACAAGTAAGTGTAAAGCATATCAAAAAGCAAATTTAGCATATAATTAATTTTTTTCCACTTTGCTATCTATGCTACCAATTAAACAAGTAAACCATTTGTTTAATTTTAGTCATTTAATTTGTAACACAAGACTTTAATTCCTTTATTGCAGAGGACAGACCCCAGCAGAGGCTGAACTTCATTATTTAGAAAATGCTAAAAAATTAGCCATGTACGGAGTAGATCTGCACCAAGCTAAAGATTCCGAAGGCATTGACATAATGCTTGGTGTCTGCTCCTCTGGCCTTCTAGTGTATAGAGATAGGTTACGAATCAATAGGTTTGCATGGCCAAAAATATTGAAAATTTCCTACAAGAGAAATAATTTTTATATAAAGATAAGGCCTGGAGAGGTAAGTTTTTTTTAAAAGTAAATTTAAATTTATTTAATTTACTTATTTTTTTGTAACTGCTTTTTTTTTCTATTTTGCAATTTTAAAATTTAATTTTATGTGTAAAATTCTTCATGGCATTGTATTTCTTCGTATATAATTATCAGCATAATTAATGATATTGTTTTTGTGTTAATTTTATTTAATGAGTCAATTTTACATGAATTCGATTTGAAAAAAATTATTAAAAGCTAGCATTTATTCTAAGGTGTTTTTTTTTATAGTTTTTTTTTTATTTGAGTTTGGATTTTTTTATGCGTAGTTTTGTCTCTTATTAATTTTTTGTCGTTGTAAATCTTTTAATAAGCAAGGTGCACATATCATTATCTAGAATAAGTAAAATAAATATTTTGCATAATTGATAAATTCTATATTTAATTTTTTTTTTTTTGCAGTTTGATCAGTTCGAAAGTACTATCGGTTTTAAGCTGCAAAACCATAAGGCTGCAAAGAGGTTATGGAAGGTTTGTGTTGAGCATCACACATTTTTCAGGTTAGTACTATTTCTGTTATGCTAAATATGTTAAATAGTAAATACTTTAACTACAAGAAAAGCATTTAAACAGTTTTTTTTCGTAACACACAGACCTAGTAAATTTAATTAAATTAGGTACTTTATGGAAATATTCCACATACACTTTCTTACAAGCTATGCATGTTATTGCTACTATAAATGAACGTTAAACAGTTCTTAACAAAAACAAAACAAAATCTTAAAATGTTTTATTTTTAAAAATATTATGTACATAAGTTAACCCTTTTGTGATTTATCTACTAGGTTTGGAGTAATAAATCAATGTATTATATTCGATATTTTTTTCCAATCACCGGTATTTGATATTTTCATTTATCTGAAGAGAGAGAACAGAGATGAAGTTGAAATTGACAGAAAGTTGACAATTTTCAAAATATTGGATATCCATTAAGAATATTCGATATCTTTGATATTTTCGAAAGTATAATGACATTGAAGAGTACAGGGGAAGAAATGATTTATTTCCTAATAGCTTCTTTGTGGATGATAGCGAGAAATCGTCTAAAACTGGTGTAAAGAAACTTTTTACTCGCTTTGTTTATCTTTCACGGCAACCTTGATTCACGCCAGAGATCAGTGGATACGAGTCACACGTTTGTACCGCGAATGAAGAACCGAAAGAAAAACCAGTTTCCGGTCGCCAATGTCCGCCAAGCAGACACAATTATGGGAAGACTCTAAAGAAATCAAGCGGTTCTTTCCCTGTACTCTTCATTTAAGAACCCAGTTATCTACAAAACTTTTTAATTAAAAAGCTTTTCTCCATCTGTTACTTGCAGTGAACGTTTTTAACTAAGCTATACATTTCAATTTCAAACAAAATTTCATCCAGCCTAACTTTAAATAATTCCAGGTTGATGTCACCAGAAGTTCCTCCAAAACCCAAAATGTTTCTGCCTCGTTTTGGATCCAAATTCCGTTACTCCGGTCGAACCCAGTATCAGACCAGACAGGCCAGTGCAGTCATCGACAGGCCTCCCCCTCATTTCGAGAGGACCCTCAGCAATAAACGATTCACCAGGAGCATGGACGGTGGTATGTGGTTTACTATTTATGACATGACCTTTTAGGCCATGTCCATTTTGTGAATGAGATTTTGAGTGAGATATTTATACTTTTTTTAAGGCGATGTAGTGCTGCTTTGTTGTTGGTGGTTATGATATATTTATTGTTTTGTAAAAATTAATGTAAATAAATAGTTTATTTATGTTTTAAAGGATTTTTTCTATTTCGTTATACCTAAAGGTCAATATTAGGAAAAGTGTCAATAGATTTTTAAAAAAAAGTTCATTGTATTGTTGTCAAACAGGAAATAACGTTGGTTTCTTCACGTCCAGGAAAGCTAGCATTCGATATAAAAAAAAATATGTATTTCTATTTTATTCGTGTTACTTACCGATCTGAGGTAGCACAAATTCTATTAAATATTCTTATTTGCTTCTGTAAACTTGTGACAAGTAATTCTCGTATATTTTTCATAAAAAATGACGGAGCATTAATAAAAGGCATAAAATAAATTAGTGTTGATCCTAAAGTATATGCAAATATGAATTGAATAAAATGTAAATATCTTTGCAAAATAAGCCTCGCTGGTTGTGACACTACTCCTCTGATTTTTGAAAACCACAAAACCTTTCTCAGTAAGAAATAAGCATAAATTTCATGATTTTATTAGGAATTTAAAGCAAAAATTTCTTTACTAAGTAATTAAAATAGTCTATTTTTTATAACTGATATTGAAAAATATCGATCTGTGACCCTTTTCCTAATACTGACCCCTAAACACATGCTTTTTTTCTGTTGAGTTTATCAAGTAAAATTACTAAAGCAGTTAGCTATGTTACCTCACATTGCAATTCCATTTAATTCATAAATTGTTTAGTAAATTATCCAATTTTAATATCAAAATACGCTTTCAGTACATCTACTAAATAGCAAGCCGGGTGAGTATCACGTTTGAAATAACCAAATTAAAATGTCAGTAGTTGTCATTTTTTCGAGCATGACAGAAGTTCGTTTCTTTGATTCCTGCATGGAATATTGTTGACAAGATATTTTTTAGCCTTTATTTTTCCAGGAAGCTTAAATTTTAGCCGTATAATTTTAAGGTTGATAGTCATTCAAGTTCAGTAACTATTAAAAATATACCCACTTTAAAAATATTTCTACAGTTGTTGGTAAATATTGATTAAAAGGTCGTTCTGGGTGTTATATGTTCCTTCTCTTTAGAGTGGCTTTAACTTGTCTAGTAGTTTTAATAATTACTTAATCACTTACCCTTTTTCTCCTAACTTTGCATTTCTGCTTGCTGATTTGTTGGATGGATAATAAATGGTGCTGCTTGTATAATCTATGAACCTAAATTAAAAGATATTCAAAATTATGTTAAATAATTGGACAAGTCATATGCAGCTGTAATTTTTAGATTGTTTGATGTTTCTACGTTTTAAAAAGTTTCAAATAGCTTGAACTATCGTATATATTTGTATTACAAAGAAGGCATTAATTGCTACTTTATGTAGCTATGTTTACATTTTCACTCTAAGTTAGACTTTTAAAGAGACTATTTATTGCAGTGTGTTTTCTAAGATTCAGCTAATGCAAAAAAAATTATGTTTTTTACTAATTAAATGTAATTTATAGACTATCTAATTAGGGTTATTCAACGAAATTTATATTTTACGCTATTTTCTCATCAAATTCTAAAGTATTCACACTAGAAGGCTTCTATTCTTGGTTAAGGTGGTTTTTAGCTTCTTCATTTTAGTAGCATGTCCCCTTCTAAAAACATGTGTTTATTTAAAGTTTGTTTAGCTTGTAGATGTTTTGTTGTTGAAAATTACTGGTGTTGTTTCTATTTTTTTTAATTTTACCTTAAATGGATGTTTTTAATTCTAAACATTGATTATATCTTTTATAATTGGATTGAAAGCCAATTTTTTGTGCTTTAAAACTTATTTTATTAAATAAAATTAAATGTTTGAATATTTCAAAAACAAGTTTTTAAAAAAGTATTTCAGAATTTTAGATAATAGCATTTTTGAGATGTATTTTTAATTATCAATTTAAAAATGCATATTGAAGATACTTTTCCTTGTCAAATATAAAACAAATAAGTACCACATATTTAGCCCAACTATTTTTGATTAATTTAGAAATGTATTTAAAAAATTACAGTAATGCTGCACTTAATATTAATCCTAATATTTCAACAAACACACAATTGAATAACAATTAATCCTATTAAATTATTAAAATCAATAACATCTTATTATTTAAACCTAGCTTAGCTTAATCTCTGTGACAGTCGCATGCTTTTTCCTCTGTCCTTTCCCTTCTTTTGACCCCTTTGTGTCGTCGTCCCCAATAGCCCCCGGCTACTCTAGAGAGCGGCCTTCACCCAGCCAAAGACCGGACGAAAGCAAGCGCCACACTCTTTCAGGTCCGCCCGGGAGAGGCAACAGTGAAGAACGCATCAACGAGCACTCCACTTCTGCGACTACAACACCCGAGGAGGTTTCTAGAGCGGAGAGGATGAAGGAGGTGGAAGTTGAGAAGAAACGGGAGAGCAAGGTGGGTTTGTTTTGACTCATTAATAATGACAATTGGCAAGAAAGTTTAGAAAATAAGTTTTCTTATGTTCATGGAGGCGCAATGGTAGTGCTTTGCCGTGCCACAGGTCCGGGGATCGAATCCCAGATTGGGCGAGGTTGGCCCATCCTTTCATCCCTTAAGGGGGGATCATAGTTAACAAAAACCAAAAAATCGAATTTTTGAAACCAGTATTTTCTGATAGATGGAAGCCCAATCTATCGAATAAGACCAATTTTGTGTCGATCGGTTAATTTCTTCTTATAGAAAATTAAAATTATAAAAATAAACAAATGTGCCACGCCTCCTTTGAATTACTAATTGTATGCTTGTATTATTTATGTATTACATTATAAAATATGAATTTTTTTGTGTTGATATACGAAAACTACTCACTGGCTCAATGTAAACAAAAATTCCTGACGATTTACATGAAATTAGGTTTTCAAGAGATGTTTCAGTGGTCATTTCGAGTTCGTGTTAACGGTATCGACTGTATTTGTTTTTCGCGTTTTTCTCAAAACTATAATTTTCAACACTTAGGTACACTTTTCTCCAAATCTATTGAATATTTATTAATAATTTTTTTTGTATGTTATAAAACCATTTTAGATCTATTTAAGTCACCTAATTTAGTCTTACAAATTAAAAAAAATATTTTATTATTTTACACTTTTCTTCGTTGAAAATCAGAATTTTTATGAATGTAGAATATAATGTTTTTAAAATTAAATTAAAAAATTATTTAAGGCAAAAAAAATAGGTGACTTAAATAGATATAAAATGGTTTTATAACACACAAAAGAAATTATTAAGAAATATTTAATAGATTTGGGGAAAAGTGTACCGAAAAAGTACTTGTATTTTTGAAAATTTGTAATTGTATGTTTCAAAAAATGTCTTTTTTAAAAAATAATAATTTTTAAAAATAAGATTCTTAGGTGTAAATATAATAATAAAAGTACAATTTATAATTTGGTACAATTTTTTTTATCGTACCATAATTTTTAAATGATTTAGAGCCTTTCTAAATCAATACTAAGAATTGGTCATTTTTGCTGTCGCTAACTATGATCCCCCCTTAAGTGGGTCGATAAAATGGGAACCAAGCATGCTTGGGAACTAAACACAGGGGACCCCGCGTGTGGCTGACCACCTAACCGGGACATATGCTAGCACCCCAGAGCCCTTGGTCACGAAGGCTGAATTGGGCACGGCAGGCCTTTGCCCAGTGATGGGCTTTTGCGCCGAGGAGTTAAGTCTTAATTTCATTTAAGTAAACAAAACCTAAGACTCACTGTCCTAAATAATTTATAGGACATATTAAGGTACCAAAAAACGAATTAAAAAATGTTAAACATTTTCATACGGAAATAAGTGTTAGTGGTGTTCACGAAGTTGTTGTAGTGGTCAATGAGGTCTAACAACAAATTTTAAGAGTCATTTTTAAAAAAAAATGTTCCTTTCTTAAAGGTTACGTTAAAATGTGTCTTATATTGATTTGTAACCTTCATTAGAAATGAATGTAAACCCTATGTCAGGGGTTCCCTACCAGTGGTACATGGGGATATTTCAGGAGGTACGCATGAGTGATGTGAGCAACAGGATGCTATCAATAGCTTCTGAACGCATGTGCAGTGAGAACGCAAACATATTACTCATTATCTTAAACATTAACATTATTTTGAGGAAATCTTTAATTAACTTCTGGATTGGATTTTGCTAAGTTTATACTATTTTTTATTTGTATGTTTTTTGACCAATAGGTAATAAACAAAAGTGTAAATTAATACCATTTTAATCTTGAGAAAGGTCCCATGTTTGGGTCTAGGCATTGCATGAATAACTGCCGGTCTATAAAAGAGACTGATGCTGTGTTCGATGTTGCCCTTAAGAAATTTCAGTTGATACTAATTCAGGGATCAGCTTGTCTTTTCACTGGCCTTATATTATGTCACCAATAGCTCTTGTATGGCTCCCAGTGTGATGATAATTCAAACTTACCCTAAACCTTGTTTAGCTAACAAAGAGCTCTTAACAGTTCATGTAGGAAAAAATTCCTCCAATATATAAAGTCATTCTCCAATCCATCTGGGACAGTTAGGTTACAATACTGCAAATTAGGATGAATTGATTGCCTGCTCTGGTATCACTGCTGTTGACCATTCTGAAAAATGAGACCTTTTTTAAATTGGAAGTTTGTTATTGGATACTTTTAGTTTTAATAATTTTTTACCATTTCATTTGCTTTACGCTGCTTTGTGAATAATAAGACTCTTAAATGATGTACAAATCAAGATGGTCGTATGTAAAAGTAATGACAAATTTCTAAATGTCGTATTTAGGAGTAAGACATTCCTTATGCCGAAAAAAATATTTAAACTTTTAAACTATTATCTATGCAGAAACCAATAGGAGGCGTTGCTGTCATGCTACCAGTGGGTTTGCCAAAAGCAAGAAACAAATCTCCGGTGCCCCCGCCTTCCCCAGCAGAAAGAGAAAGAGTGAAAGTGGACAATTTGAATCACGAACCTTATAAACGAAGTTACGAAGAGGTACTGCTTTCTTTCTATCATGCACATTTATTGGTATTGATTTTTTTTGTGTATAATTATATATCAATGTGTTGAATTATCTATTAGGTATGAATAGTTTGTATAAAAAAAGTTTCAAGAATAAAACATTCAGCAGTGTTTAGCGATGCATCTAAGGTTGGAACATTAATAGATTTTGTGCCCATGGTAGATTGAATTTCATTATTTTGTAAGGCAGGTTTTATAGTCAAAGGCAGCTTTTTTATGTGTAAACATACCTTACCTTATAATATAAAAATTATAAAAGTGTTATTTTAGCCATATAAAAGTTTGGTCCAGTATTTATAATGCAATAGCTGCAAGACTGCTTTTCAAAGCTGCCTTCTTACATTATTATTTTGCCTGTATAATCAAGGTGCGTTGACTGTAGTCATTATACAGCATGATATTTCGTTTAAATAGTTATTATAATTTTATTTTATTTTTTACATTCAGTTTTGGTTCTAATTTAAGTTTTTTTTTTCTTTCCTTTGCATGACAATGTACCCATTGACCATCCTGGTTATGAAAACATCAATCCCTCCTTGCATGAACCCGAAATTTTTATTTGATCTGATATTTCAGTCCACCGAACAAACACCAGCCACTCCCACCAACAAAGGCTCTCCCGCCGATGCTAAAGCAGATACTCAAGTTACTCCCCGTAATCATAACGGTCAGGAAGATCCCCAGAGACCATCTTCCCTGTTTACGGGGAAGCCGACCCCCTACACTAAAGAGTACATCTATGAAGTTAAATCGGAGCAGAAAAGCCCCTTTGTCCCAGCTGAAGTCGGGTTTTCTTATGAAGGACAAAAGACAGGGAACACATCACCAACTCCTGGTGAGACTGTCGTTCTTGAGACTTCTCCCGGGAGCAAGCGAGCTAAAGGCCTGGCTTTCACTTATTCCCCTCCAGAAGTTGACAACTCGCAGAATGAGATGGTTCTCTCGCCTCAGGTGTTGTCGGAGGATAACCGAATCCAGGATGTTTCTTCGGAGTGGAACGACACAACCATCGATGAGTCCCTGAAGTGGGATGACTCGAAGGATGAGGATATCATCAGGAATAAGGAGAACTTAGAGATCTGCCAGAAGCCGCCACAGAAGCAGAAGCTGGGACTGTCCATGTTTAAGAAGAGCGGAGATAAAGATAAGAAGGATAAGAAAAAGGACAAGAAGAAGGAAGAGAAGGGAAGCAAGAAAGAAAAAGATAACAAAGAGAAGGATAAGTCTGGTAAGTCTTCGGCGGAGAGCACACCAAACAAATCTGATTTGGCTCCAACTTCGTCAAAGAGAGACTCTGCCATCGAGGCTGATTTACAAGTGGATGAAATTGTGGTGGAGAACATCAAGGAAACACCGAAGAAGGAGGAATTGAGTGTCGTGTCTGACGAAGAAGAGAAAGCAGTCAAAGACGAGGCTGAGAAAGAAAACAAGCTGAAGTTGTCGTTCAGCAAGAATGAGAAGAAGCAGAAGGAGGCTGAGAGGAAGCAGAAAGAAAAGGAGGCCAAAGAAGAGGAGGCGAGAAAGAAGCAGAAAGAGAAGGAGGAAAAGGAGGCTGCCAAAAGGAAGGCCAAGGAAGAGAAGAAGCTGAAAGAAAAGGAGGCCAAGGAGAAGAGAGAAATGGAGAAGATGGAGAAGCTGAAGAGAAAGTCGGACAGTAAATTAGACAAGAAGGCCAAGGGTCAGTCACCAGAGAAAGACAAATCACAAGAGAAAGAAGAGGCTGAAGCTGCCGGAAACGAAAGCAAAATCAAGGAGGACATGGATGTCAGCAAAGAAAAGGATCCTAAAAGTAAAGAGAGCCTCCAGAAGGAACCCAAATCTAAGAAATCCAAGGTGGGACTGCCCAAAATAGGCAAAAAGAAATCAAAGAAAGTGCGTGACAGCTCCTCAGATTCTTCTTCCAGCAGTTCGAACGAGATGCTGAACGAGTATTCGGGCAACATTTCTGACAGTGAGCACATAGATGTGAGTGGAGGTATCGTCACCTCCACTCCCAATCGTTCTGTGAGAGGAACTCTTGAAGCATTCCCTGAAAGTTCGAAAGATGTTTCTTTCAGTTCGGAAACTGCCGTTCTGGAACTGGACAATTCTCCCTATACAACTCCCCGAAGCAAGCAGCTTCCTAAGACAAAGGACGGTGGCAAGCACTCTGAGGTTTCAAATTTTGCCTTATTAGTTTATTTAAAGTTATTTTTTAAATTTAGTTAAAATTATTTTAAGTGTTAAGCGACTGCATGTACCTATCGAATGGTTTTGGTTTGGGCTTGATTTTTCTTCCCGTTTAGAATGTGAATTTAGTATGTTATGATCTTTTGCTTAGATAGTTACACTATCCCATTTTTGGTTCAATTTCTACATAATCAGTCTTTTTATAAAAGTTAAATCTTAGTGCTGCTTCAAGCTAGGTTAGCTAGGTATTAGGATACTTAGAAGCATTTAATTTCTCTTTATGTCCATTGTATTTGCAGTTATTTCAGTGAAATTGAAACCATTGGTATAGTATATTGTGATGAAGTTTATAAAAAACCATCCTCAGAGGAAATTAGTTTAAATGTTTCTTGTGATCACTAATAAGTCCTTTAAATCTAAAATAACATTATTCGCTATCTTTTTCTGTCTGTATATCCTTGCTAATTAGTTGTTGAAATTGTTATTATTAACTGTTAAAGGAAAGTATCTAAGAGTTAAAAATGTAAAGGATAACAAAATATAATATTCTTGCATCTTTTAAAAAGATTTAAAACTATTCATATTGTAGATAATAAAACTTAGTGATTTCTTTGTATCAAGAAGCATAATTTAAACTTGCAAAAATCTTAAAATATTAACCAATCCAAAAATATAAACTTCTAATCTACACCAATCAGGTGGAGCCCCCATGGAAAACCGGCCCGGTAATTGTGACCGAATCCTCCTCCACTGCTTCTACTTCTATGACCACAACCACCAGTAAGGCCATGTCTGGAACAGAAGTGACCACATCCCCAGAGAGAGGGGTCACTGCGGTCAAGTCGTCGAAAACACACATGAATCAGGAGAAGACGGTCGCTCAGCAGGTCACAAAGAGTACTAGAGTCATGACTGGGACACTGGATGACGTCCAGGTAAGTTTCAATTTGTAAGGGGGGGGGGGGGATTTTAACTCTTTAAAGACAATGTCATTTTTTTTTTAAAGCAGTGACTGATAGATGTCAGCCCCTTCTGTATCAATAGTTTTGAAAAGCTTTAACATTCTTGTTTAATTTGCCCAGCAACTATAGTAGGTCTATTTAAAATGTAAGCTTGGAAAGCATTTCCTCCCCCAACCACGAGTGCAGTTTTCTGGAAACAGGTTGATTTATAGCTGTTTCGGTTTTTCCCCAACCTACATGGGGAAATACTACATGTTTTGATTGTAAACCTCAAGCACGCTAGAATTAGATAAGCGATGTTCCCCCCTTTTCGTAGAAAACCTAGTGAAGGGATGGGGGAAGAAGAGTCTTTTCAATGCTTACATTCTGGCTAGAAATGGTATAACCAGTTCCCAGATAACTCGGGTTGTAAAGGGTTAAATGGTTAACATCCCTTGATGTAACGGCACAGACCAGATTCAATTGAAAAACACTGACAACAATAAAATCAGATTTTTTTCTGCAACCCTTTCAACTTTCCATCATCGATCCCATTGGTCATTGAGTGGCATTTTCTAAAACTTATGTTACCTTGTGACATTTTCATGCTCATCTCCCTGAAGACCACACCGTAAAGCAGTGCTTTCCAAACTTCTATATATATATTCTTCTTACGTGGTCAGAAAAAAAGGGAAATTTCTATGGTCGGAATGGCAACGGCTCTGTCAGTCGGCAGCCAAGTTAGGCTTAACCAAAATTATCAGCATTCAAAATACGAATTTAATGGATTACTAACTTATATTTTTGCATATAACATCTATTTTTAGAAAAAAAAAAACTGATTTCTTAAAATATTTCCATGAGAAATATAGCTAGAAAAGCAGAATTTCGATTTCCAAATCATCGATTGATTGGTTGATTGACTTGGGTTGAGGCTCGCCCTCTGCTTCCGTATCATTTAGAAAGTGGGTGACTAAACTAAGAAAGTGGAATACAACATCAAATATTAACGAACTAATGGTGTAAAATAACATTTTTATATTTTATGAACTTTTCGGTCTTTCATTTTGTAATAAAAATAGTTTTCTGAAGACATTTTAACAGAAATATTGCAGATTGTACATATTCAATCACGTTTGGCAACACATTTTCATTTGATTTGTTTGTTTGGATTTGAGATCTTTGTGTTGACACATGGTTTCGATATCGAATTTTGGCACTTGGTATCGAATTTACTATAATAGTGATAATGAATTTAGCTAGGGCAGTTCAATACTTACGAAATGCTTGCCGAAGGTTAGAGAGACAAAATGAAACTGCAGTTGAAGCATCTATACGAAGATCTAACCTAAATGAATCTGATCGTGCTAGAAATTTACTGTACGGTAACTATTGGCGAACTTTCCGAAATCGCGCCAAAAGTCCGTATTCTGGCGACTTTTGACGTCATGCTCTCTTCGCAACGATGCCGTTTTCCGGCAACCCCAATCTGACCGCTATGGGTTTCGGTCGAAGTCAGACAGGTTGCCACAAAAAACTATTTATCGCCAAATCTGAAAATCGCGCCAATAGTTACCGTACAGTAAAGGTGAACCCTGATGGTAGACGATTATCGTTCGAGATTCTTCAATTCCAGAACATGATTGTGGAGAACTGAGAGAAGTTTGTGAGTTTTGTGGAGCACTATTTTGGAATAGAGAACGAAGCAGAGCAAACGTGAAGCCTCTTCCTGGTGTTGGACCTTACTGTTTTCACATGGCCAGATATATCAAATAGCCTGGCCACTTTATGCAAGTGCAGGAAATAAAGCAGGCTATGGCAACTTAATGTCTTTTATTATTTTTTACTATTTTTTGTATTATCCCAGAAACTGGAAATATTCTTATACAGCCCAAAACCAGTTTTGTATTGCTCTATCAAGAAAAGTTTGACCAATGTCATTCACTTCAGTGTTTGTACTACATGCTAAAAAAAATTATTAAAACAATTGAAAACAGTTCAACTGTTTTCAAATGCATTTCTCTCGGAGCGACTGCAACCCCTAATCAATGTCACATTAAAAGATGTTTAGTAACCTTTTTTTATTCTTCCTGTGCATTTATTATGTATTGCTTCATATATTTTTTTTTTAATTGCTAGCACATAATCTTATTTATGTTCACCAGCGAGCGAGCGCAGCGAGCCGGTCGCGAAGCGACCAATGGGAATTGCGTAGCAATTCCCGGGGGTTGGCGAGCGATAGCGAGCAGGGGGCGTAGCCCCCTAGTTTTATGAAATTAACTAAAAACCACACAAAGTTATCATCTTTATTTAAAACATAATGTGCAATATTCCGCATTTTAATTAAGAAAAATCAGAAAAGTTCAGTATACTATTGTTTAAGTCCATGTACCACCATATTTTTTTTGTCTATTGGGGCTGCAATATTGGCGGTCAAGCCTTTGCAGACTCAGCATATTCCCCAGAATTGAGAGCCATTTTTTTTTTGTGGCACCATCTAGGCGACTCTCGCCACCAATTTTGACCCCCAGATTACAATGAATCTGAGCTCTCTGTGGATGTTAAAGTATGTCGATTTAATTTTGCCGAGAGAATCCAAACCAAATGGATACTCCAGGGATCTTTTACATGCCACATAATCATATGACATGCACGCCCAGGAATTTCCCATCCAGAAAATCCAACGACTCAGTCGGGGCTTGAACCCGCAATCTTGGGCTTATGAGGCGGGCACTTAAACCTCTCAGCCACTGAGCCGTTGTATCACCATACTTTTCAAATTATATGTCTTAAGCCCATGCCACCCTTCTCCCCTTTCAGTCTGCCATCGTGAAGACCGAGGCCATCACCTACGACCCCTCCGCCCTGACCCACCACTCCACGACTTCCGTCCCTCTGGTGATCACAGAGAGCCGCAAAGTCAACGCCGCCAACTTCCCCGTGCCCCCTCCGCCGGAGTTCTCCTCCGACGGGGACATAGGGCTGCCGCTCTCCGAGGACGGCGAGATCGTCAGCTCGTCCACGGTGTCCAGCAAGACAAAGACTGTCGAGACGATCACGGTGAGTTCTCTCTTTTTTTAAAAAGGCCCACGAGCGCCGTCCGATTAAGGATTCAATAATGATATTCCTATCACATATTACGAGGAAACAAAAATCCTTTGTAGCGAAAGGGTTAAACGTGTAGAATTGCTTGTCCATAAAATTATAGCGCAGATAGACAATAGTAAATAGCCTTATTAATTGTTAGATATCACGTAATTAAAGAAAAAACTACAACAAACACTAAAGAGTTACGAAACATAAGAGAAGCTTAATCGTTCTGGAAGTTACATTGTACATTATATCGCATAACATCATACAGAATAGAGGGGGCAACCATCATGCAGGGCAGGTTTAAATTATGAAAGGGGCAGAAGGGGTAAGATTGACTTACTCTAAGTCTAACAAATAATCAGCTGTAGGCATGCATATTAGGGTGGTTCGAAAAAACAAAATTTTCGAGTATCAACTTCAAACCGGTCGCAAAAGTTGCGTATCGTCATGCTGATTAACGGAAAAATAATTAAAAAATTCTTAAGTTATAAATATAATAGGCCCCGTGGGTTTAAGTTTCGAAAAAAAGGTAAAAAACGACTAACTTCGAAATATCAGCCAAAATTTGCAGGTAAATTATTTAGCTTCCAAACTGCAATTTTTAGGTTTTAAATACTTCAGTTATTACGAAAAAAATTGGTTCAAACGTATTTGTTCGTAATATTAAGTCTCACAAAAAATTGAAAATGTACAAATTTGAAGAAATTTTGAGATTTCCCTTGCTCTCTCAAAACCTAAGCTATTTTGGAGTCAACACCATAAAAAAACATTTTACTACATTAAAATAATAGATTTATAAAATATAAAGTCGATTTGAACAGGAAATCGGCCATATATTCCTAGAAAGTCGGGACCGTCGCGTGGTGCGGGGCCCGCCACTCCTTATTATGATGGCTCCAAATAACAGCGAACAAAAATTAAAATCGGCTTTGAATGTGGATGATAACATTTAAATTAATGTATATTTGCCTATTGAAATTAAAAGAATTCCCGTAAAAGCTGCTATTTTCCCGCTTTATTTTTATTAGTTTATGAAATGACCACGAACTCACCACAGGGAGGTTATTGCAATTCGAATTCATCCTGCGGGTGTACTCATCTAACCATATTTTTTGTCTTGAAGTTTAATACACAAATATGCAATTATATAAATGTGAATAGATATTTATTCTTTAGTGTTTCTTTTCCAAGTAAATGCATTTAAAGAGATTTTTATGAAATTTCTGCAAGGGCTTCTAAACAAACGAATAGACCTTATATGAAGCCATCTCGAGATTAATGACCACATGTTTTAGTTGAGGCTTGTATTACAAGCTTAACACAACTCTCGACTGATTGAGTGTACTAGTGTAGTAGAAAACTGATTACTTTTAATCATGAGCTCGTATAACATTTTAATAAGTGATAACATTTCAATGTTACTAACGTTCCTCAGAATGGGTGGTGGATATAATTTACACATGCATCTCAATTTATTAATTCGATATAATCTGTAGCATTAAAGTTATTTTGAGAATTTTAAATTGCGAGTTTTTTTTATCCTTCGATATTACTTTCCTAGCTTTTATTATTTTATTGTAGCCCAGCTCAAGAATATCTTTGCGAGCTGATTTTTCAGCACATTTTCAGAGTGTGCAAAATAGGTATTTTTTTCGTTTTTAGGATCGATAATCAATATCAAAAAGTTTGTTTGAGCTTCATTTACGAATTCATTCACTTTAGCATGAAAACTTGCTCCTTTATTGAAATGCTTGTAAGTTTTTTTTTTTCAATTTGCAATACTTATCGTTAAACAGTTTTATCATATGTGCAATACCAATGTGCTGGAGTGAAAGCCTTGTGATAATTTTTTTCAACCTGAGTACAGCAACACTGTCTGCTATTTGTAAATATTCTACTTTTTTAATTGGATGAGATAAGATTTCTTCCAATAAAATATGACATCTGCATATGCTGGTAAGATATAGGAAAACCGAAAATTTTACAGCGATTTTTCTGTCTGGTACCAAACTTCTTTTACTGAGATGACATTTCACAACAATTCTTACTGAACTCAATCGAAATCAATCCTTAGAACAGAACCGAATTCTCGTCGATTTCTCGTTATGATATAAGTTATAGCTATTGGAGTATCATGCGTTCTCAAGTGGCCAGCCAGATTTATGCGTTACATCTGTTTTCAAGTACTGACTGACGAACAGGAAAGTTGTATAACTTGTTAACCAACGTATAAATGGTTAATAACTCCCGTTTTCCCCCTTCTATCGGTACCGGCAAGGGAATCTTTATTTTAAAACATCATTACTTCATCGGATTTTAATTTTTAATACAGCAAATAAAAAGACAAATAATTGAATTTTAAGTGTACAAATTAAGTATACTGTCAATTCTAGTTTTAAAATTGCCATGACTGGTTAAAACATAAGATTTTTAAATTATACTTCCGTTTCACAAAGTTTTTATATTTATTCGGTTGATAACCGGTAATTGATATTTGTCAAATGAGGCATTGACGCTGGAATATGTGTCTCGGCTGTCATACCAACCTTTGTCCAACTATCGGGCATTGATTACTTTTTTTCCTTTACCTGTATAGCCAATAGTTGCATTAACAGGAATTCTTTTAAAATAGAAAAATATATATTAATTTAAATGTTATCATCCATATTCAAAGCTTATTTCCATTTTTTTTTCACTGTTATTTGGAGCCATCATAAAAAGGGGTAACAGGCCCCGCAACACGCTACGGTCCTGACTTTCTAGGAATATAAGGCCGATTTCCTGCTCAAATCGACTTTATATTTTATAAATCTATTATTTTAATGTATTAAAATGTTTTTATGGTGTTGACTCCAAAATAGCTTAGGTTTTGAGAGCAAGGAAAATCTCAAAATTTCTTCAAATTTGTACATTTTCAATTTTTTTGTGAGACAATTTTTGTGAGATATTACAAACAAATACGTTTGAAGCATTTTTTTCGTAATAACTGAAGTATTTAAAACCTAAAAAATGCAGTTTGGAAACTAAATAATTATTCTGCAAATTTTGGCTGATATTTCGAAGTTAGTCGTTTTTTTACCTTTTTTTTTAAAACTTTAAATCCACAGGGCCTATTATATTTATAACTTAAGAATTTTTTAATTATTTTTCCGTTAATCAGCATGACGATACGCAACTTTTGCGACCGGTTTGAAGTTGATACTCGAAAATTTTGTTTTTTCGAACCACCCTAATGCATATCACAGTAACTAGACTAATGGCTTTGACCTCTGCCCATTTGTTGTAAGCACCCATAGCTAACCCATATTCTGGGAAGTCTGCCATGTCTGGATTAAATTTTCTGTACTGTATTGAATTGTGTGTATTTCATGTTTTCTAGGAGATTGTAAAGTCAGGGAATTTTTTGTGAAAGTATTAGGGAAATCATGCAAATATCAGTGAATTTTTTTAGGTGTTTGTAAACACACTGAAAAAAAAAATTTCAATGATTTTGGCAGGAAATTCTTGAATACTGAGGTTTATTATATTACAAGGAATAAATATAGATATAAATGATCTGGTTATAAAAAAAAATTTGTATGCCGTTATAGATTATCGATGACTTTTTGAGGAATACCATTGACACCTTCATTTTCTGATTAAAACATTTAAGTTTTTTATAAATTAGTTTTATTACGTGTAACTTATTTTGTCTTATTATGATTCAGTACTATGTTCTTTGTTTGTCTTGCATTTTGTTTAGATAAACTTTAGCAAAATGCTCAGAAAAATTTCTTGCCAATGATGTGTTAATTTGGTTAACGTTTCTATAACTTTCAATTAAAATCAACATATATTTTACAAGATACTTTTTCAAAGCTCTGCTAAAATGACGAAAAGTTGGTGATTCGTTAGTCGTTAGTAGATAAAGTATTTATTAAAATGAATTTTCCAGTACAAAATGGAACGAGATGGCATGGTAGAGACCCGGGTGGAACAAAAGATCACAATTCAGAGCGATGGCGACCCCATAGACCACGACAAGGCTCTTGCGGAGGCCATTCAAGAGGCGACCATGATGAACCCAGACATGACAGTAGAAAAGATAGAAATTCAACAACAGTCCAGCTCGCAATGAATTTTAGGTAAATTCAGATCTTTTTATCTTGACTTTAGGTATTAGCGATTCTAATGGATTGAGTATTAACATAGCCTCCTACATAACAATGACTTCCAAATTCAAGAAATGACATGGATTTACAGGCTATATCATAGCAGTTGTTTGGTAGCCCCTTCTGGAGGGGAGGGAGGGTGCTAAGGCCTTAATTTTAAATCATTTTAGTTAATTAAGCTAATTGCTCATTAAAATAAAAAAATGTAATTATAGTTAATTGAAATCAAATAGTTTACTTTAAAATGTTTAAAGTTAAAAAAAATTCATATCGTAGCAGAAACCCTAAATCGGAAAGGAAACCAACGTAGTATGTGGTGTAGTACACTGCTCAAAACAATTAGGGGAGCACTTTGCGTACTTTTGTTTACCTGTCCAGTTCCAACTCTTTATTTTTTTATTATGAAAATTTAAAATTTATGAAATAGATTCCTTATACATCCAGATTGAAATGGTAAAAAACAGGACAACAAATCTTAATTTTTTAAACTAAAATTTACGGGGCAAAAAATTTGAATCATAAATTTTGAATGAATTATAACAATATTTTTTTTCAAAATTTTAATTGCAAAAAAAGATAAATCAAATTTTAGTCTTCTAAGAATGTAAGCGGGAAGAATTTAGGGTCAATTTATTTCACAGAAGTTTTTGGGAGTGAATTTTTTTACAATGTTTTTCATATTTTCATTTAATTAAAACAAACATTATTTATTTCTTCAAAATACATGATTATTCCATCTAACGATAAATAAGTAAGAGTTCAACTTAGTGAGAAAAAAATCGGAAGCTGATGATACCAAATGGAATGATTGGGGCGAAATGGTTTAAACCATGCATTCCCCTAATTGTTTTGAGCAGTGTACTTGATGAGCATGCTAAAAATACCATGTGGCATCAATGGAGTTGTCTGGTTGCGCCATCTAAAGACAGCTGACTTCCTACTTTTGATCGAATTCGGTAGGCATTATTTAGTAGGAGGTTATGGTATTACATGTTAAGAATACTGAAGTTATTATATGAAATCATGAATTTAATGAAAGTTGAAGGAGTTAACAAATCTTGATTGTATTCAGATTCAGACAACATAGTATTGTAATAACAATTAAAGTACATTCTTCTTAATAGTTATTATACCTTAATATGTTTAGCTTAAGTTGGAACTCTGTCAAGAAACATCCGAGTTTTAGTCATAATATGAAAACCTTTTTTAGTGTGGCAAATTTATAATCTAACATTATTAAAGATTTTTGAAGCATGTAAATCAGGATCACTAAAAGTACTTAACTGTGAAATGTAGGTAGCCCGATGAAAAAAATAACCTGAAGGGAATAACAAAGTTGTTAAGAATTCACATTTGAATGGACAGCAAAATTAACAAGTTTTTCTTCATAATGTGAATTGAAATCTTCCGTATTTCTCTTTTCCAGCTTGCTATTGCACAAGCGCCATCGGTACAGCTGCTTTGCCACGTGCTGCTGGGCCAACAACTCTTCATCAACTGTTCTCATCAGCAGCTGGATCTTATTTCGTGACGTAAAGGAAAACGGCTTACTGTGATTGGGGACGTATCTTCTTCTGTACATAGACTTTCTTTTCTCCCTTCTTTTCGTCTCCCAGAGTGTTCAACCAGCTCGCGTGTTGTCGTCCTCATCCACAAGCATCCAAAATGGCCAATCCTTTCGTAAAATAATAATCAAAAAGTGAAGCTCAATTTTTGATAGTATCGATTAGGCAATAATTATCAAGTAATACTCAAACATTTTTGGACAAGCATTTATTTACTACTCGTGCACCTTTTTGTTTTTTTGTCTGTGTCATTTGAAGGATTGGATATAGTTGTTTGCTTGTCGTGAGACACTGAATGAGTTATTTTAAAAGGAGAATGGTGTAAGAGACATTTTACGTGCTGTGAGGGCATATTTAGTTTATGCTGTGTATATTTTTTTATTTAATTTTAAGCCATTGAACATTCAGTTTTCTATTTGTTCAGCTTTTAGATTGTTTTTTTATCACAAAAAAAAGTACTCATTTCGGTTAAGTTGAGCTTTAGTACAGTAACTACCAGTTAATTGACAGTGAGTAGTTTTGGGCTAGTTAACTATGTCAGACTGTAATGGAAGGTTTAAAGTGCTGAACCTCAGTACCAAAGTATGACAATAATGTTAGTGGCCATTATAAAAGCGTTTACGCTATAGAGTTAAGAAAATATAGAAATGGTATGAGGTGAAAACCGATGCAAATGTCCGTTTGCCAACTGAAGTCATTAATCGTTTTGTAGTAAGCTTAAATAAACACTTTTGGCCAGTCCGAGCTATTTTATAATGGAGTTTGTATAGGCTTACTACATCGACTTGGCTATTTCTGACTAATAAAAGCCATAATTACATCACATTTTTTTTACCTGTGAAGAAAATGTCTACCATAATGTGTAAATTCTGATCTCATGCGACAACTGCACAAACGTTTTTTTAATTTTTAAATTAATGCTTTATCCCTTTAAGACCGAGTTATCACGATCCTGACGGTATAAAAGAAAATGTTCATGCTTTTCAAAAATATCGATACTGAAGCAGATGACTTATACCATTAGTTATTTGGAAAAAAATGACTTTGTTTTAAGGAATTGCTGGCATTGATGCTGTTTAAGGCTTTTAGGGATATAAGGAAGTCTTAAGGGTCTTCTTTTCTCCCTTCTTTTCGTCTCCCAGAGTGTTCAACCAGCTCGCGTGTTGTCGTCGTCATCCACAAGCATCCAAAATGGCCAATCCTCTCGTATAATAATAATCAAAAAGTGAAGCTCAATTTTTGATAATGTCGATTAGGCAATAATTAACAAGTAATACTCAACCATTATTTCACATGCATTTGAATGATCGGTTCGTTTATCTTATTAGGGTTGCTTGTCGACTTTTTAATGGCTTCTCTTTTCTTTACGCCAAGCCATCTCCATCTCCTTAACTCTGTTTAATGCTGTAAATTATCCGTAAAATAACTCCTGTCTAATTAACTGGAAGCTACTGTAGTTTGGAAAAGGTTTTATTCCCCAAAAAACTTTTTTTATGATTTGACGATCTCTGTTGCGTAAGGTGAGGGAAGAATTTTGATTTTTAAGTTTATAAAGTGATTTATGGTTATGTACTTCTAAGTTGCTTTAGAAGTGATAGGTATTTGATATGAGTATCTAATTTCTCAACCCAAAATGCGCTGCTCGAAAACAAGCTAACGATGCTGTTCAGGGTAAATTTGGTGTGGCTAAAAAAGTTAGCCGTGGCATCTAACGAATGCTTTCTTTACCTTATTTTTGTAAACCATTCCTTCAGAATGTGTCTTAATTCTTCTCGCTTGTGGGGTAATGTTTGGTGTTATTGTATTTTACCTTGGCTGTTTTTCAAAAATCTTTTTTTACTTTATTTTTTTTTTAATTAAGAACAAGAGTTTCTACCGTCATTCGTTTCAATGTTCTGCAATGGCTACATTTCTTATAAGGCTTCATGTTGTGTTTGGTTTATTTTTAACCAATTTCAGAAGTGATGTGAATGCTACAAACAGGACAGCTTGCATGTCAATAATTCTCAAAGTAATTGTATTTTTAGTTTTTACTACGTATGGAAAAAAATTAGGGCTTCTTCAATTCATCCAAATAAAAATAAATGCAAAGGTCCACTCCTTTTTTTTGTTGGTGCAGAATGAAAATTCCACTAAGCTATCAGAGCTGCATGACATCCTTTAGAAAAAGCCTTATGCACATACTAAAATTTAAGTATAAATGGAATTTGTAAGAAATTTCATGTAAAATATTAAATATTTGAAAATAAATGATGTGCAAGCTGTGCCGGTGATTCAAATTTGTAAATGCCTGCTCTAAGATGCATGATACGTGAATGTTGTGCTATAAATGCTTAACAGTTGGAGTTTATCTGGTTGAGTTAAGCTATATTTAAAACTAGAAAAAACTTTCCTACTATATGATGCTTATAATAGTGTTTGTTCTCTTTATATAGTATACATAGGAACTGTATGATGATTTTCATTTGTTTTGGAATGAAAGTTAAAAACAAAAGTGGTATCCATAGCTCTGCTCTGCACCCTCGCAGGTTTTTTTGCTAATAATTGTTTATAGAACTATTGTTGATATTTTATAAGTTTAAGGTGTTAGGTAGCTGTGACAAGTGGCTGATTTTTTGAAAAAAGATAAAAAATTCTGAATGGAATTTATCTTGGTAAAAGTTAAAATATATCTTAGGATTATATAGAGTTGTAGTTTTACGCTTTCATCCAAAGCATTTATATAATTTTCTTTTAAATCAAAGTAATTTGTCTAATTTTCCACAACCATCTCCAATATACAGGGTTGCCACTGTCCTTTTAAAAGTGCTTGAAAAATAGATTGATTTTCAAGGCCTTAAAAGTGCTTGAAAAACATTATCAACCTTGAAAAGTCCTTAATTTTTATAGGGCTGATGAATTTATCTTAAAGTAACCGTTTTTTCTATGGATTAAAGTAACCTGTTACTTGCAACAGTTACTTTTTTGGTAATGCTAAGTAATACTGTTATATTTTTCAGAAAGTAACTATAATTGTAACTCTGTTACTTTTATTGTTAATGAAGTAACAAAAATTCACGTTACTTTTTCCTTTACTCCTTACAGTGTTCTTCACGGATCTTATCGGTAGCTAAAGGGTATATCTATAACACATATTTAAGTTCACTTGAATGTTAGATAGTTGAAAACTATCGTGGAATTTAGGTGCATTTTTGAATATGCAGTTCTTGAAAATGGAGAAATATATCCTTGAAAAGTCCTTAAATAGTCCTTGATTTTTTTTTTTACCAAATAGTGTGGCAACCCTGAATATAATTTTAAAGTTTGTGAATCTTGCATTTCAATTGATCATGGAATTTGTGCAAGCATCTTGATTTCTTTTGTTGGATTGCATGTTCTACTAATGGACTTGTTTTCCAAAAGACATAAAGAAAGTTGTGAAAGGTACGAGATTGGGTATCAATTTGACCCCTCCTCCCCCCTCACCTGTGCCTATAAAAATACAGTCAAACCTTGTTAACAACCAACTCGAAAAATAAAGTGCAGAGGCTAAAGACTAAAATATTTGGCCTTGACACACATTTCGAGTTAACTATAAAAAAAAATCAAAGTAACATATACCTTAGAATAACTTTACGAGTTTATATTAAAATTAAATAATTTATATTAATGAGTTAATATATATAAATCGGTAGATTAAATATTGTGATTATAAAGTGTTCATTCTACATTTTATAGTCAATTTAGTTTTATTTCATACATAAGTTACACCCCCATTTTGTTTTGGACGTATATTAGTTGATTCGTTTAACTTTACAGAACTGAATTGTTTTAGTTTGGTGTTAAATACAAAGTAATAAAGAGTTGACAAGTTTTGACTGTATTGGTATAAAAATAATTGTTATACTATCGTCAAGTAGTGTCTTCATAGGGTGGAAATTGTATAGAAAATATGTTGCTCGAAAATACCTGAAATTGTTAAATTTGCCTGAGTAAAGGATTGTATAACGAAATGATATATATACAACTTATAATCTATATATAGAAATATATATTATATATATGAGTGTTGTCAAAATTATTTTAAATGCTGAAAAATTTCTTATGATTTACTTGGATCGGCATGTCTATAATTAAAAAAATAGTGCCTTTTATTCAGTTATTTTATAGTTTTTTTAATTTTATATTTTTAGAAATTTACCAATTTTTGGAAATGTTATTACCTTTGTCATTCTTGTGGAACTGCTAACTATTAAATGTCAAAGATTTTAACTCAATGTCGAAGACTGATTTTACTATTGTTCAAATAAGAGTTAATTTCACTATGTGCTTCTAACTGTTAAGAAAATGTTTAAATAAACTATCCCCTTTAAATAAGTACTGTTACCTTCTTCTCATTGTAAAATAAGGCAGCCTAACAAGACTGAAAATTTGCTCAGAAAATAGTTAATTTTAGTCACTAAACTTAAATGTATGTGTGATATGTCAGATGTTTTAGTCTCCGTATTCCATTGAGAATTGTGAAGCAGCTTTTGAAATTCCATTTGTATATTGTGTTTTGTTGCCGTATTACAACAGTATTTTGGATTTTGTTTAAATTTCAATTAAATACAGACCAGGACATGCTGCTATTCGTTTTTATGCACATAGGATCATTAAAAAAATCATTCTTTCAGAAACTGGCTTTGTGTTCTTTTTTAAAATTATATTTATTTTGAATTATACAGGGTGAGGCAAATAAAAGTGGCCCGGTCTAGAGGTAGGAATACGTTGAAATGCTTGGCGAGAAAAACTCTTTTAGCCGCCTGAAACCTGTTTTTGCATTGGTAGGATCGGATTAGCTTCACATTAGAGCTACTCATAGACTAGTGGCGAGTTCAGATCTTAGTCTGTATTGCATGAAGACGTCCCATAACGCAAATTTTGTGTCTTGCAATCAATTTATAATGTTTTGTATTGACAAAAACAAAAAGGTCTGATTCTCTAGGATAAATAACGATCGAAATAATCACTAGTGGGAACTTTTCTTAATCAGCTCTACAAAACTTGTTTACATTTCATTTAAACTAGCTTCTCAACCCATAGAGTAGTTGCTGGCAAATAAGTTGCCAAGCGTTTGTTTGGGCTTAATATTGAAGCGATCAATAGATTCAGTTGGCAAATCTGTTTTTGTATTGTTTTTTGACTTGGCAACATTTCTGTTGCATTCTTATCCATGTTAGGGCCACTTTTATTTGCCTCACCATGTATATGATTTATGTTGAATATCTGCGACTTTTAAACTTTATATATTGCTGTTTTATTGATAAACTTGAATATTCGCATCCCCATAGTGAAACCGAACACCATCAAAGCTTTTTGATTCTGAAGGCTTACAGAACAAGACCTACCTGATAATTGAATTCTGAATTTTGTGACTAGTTCCCTGTAGAAAGTCAGTTATACTTAAAATTTGGGTATGTTTAAACCTTCTTCAATACTATTTTACAAAATAAAAGTTAATTACCTAACTTACAAGAAAGATTGTAATTGCTCAATTTTAGTATTTTTCAAAATTGACTAAATTTAGCTCAACAGATTTGCAAAATATAAACAAAACTTGGTTGCAAAAAATCATAGCCAAATTGCAATTATAAATTATCCATATCATTGAACTGGTAATTGTTTTCTTATAATATAGTGTAGGAACCTTCAAGACTTGTATGCAAAATTTTCCAGGTATATTGCCAAATATTTTATAATTATCGAGTAAATAAGTTATTAAAAAATGACAGGACTTTTCACTTTGAATGTTGGTAAAGTAATAGACATTAGCACTATTCATAAACTTTTATTTTTTCACAACCATGCAAAATTTATAAACATTGTTAAATTCAGTTTTATCTGTATAATTTCAATACTCAAAGATTTCCTTTATAAACACCAGTCTAAAATTGTAAATAGTTAATTTGCAAATCATTGTTTTCAATGCCTTATATTAAATATCTAAAATTAAACTCTACTGATACACATATATTGATACAAATTTGTTATGCAGGATATATTTTCAAAAACTTTTAAATTGCAAACAGAGAAAAGTTGCATTTGAATAACATCAAAATGATTTTTAAAATTTAGGGTGGGTTTCGGGACTAATATTTAAATATTAATTTGGATTTGAACATTGAAATACAGACTTATCAACCCTTTATAAAGTTTTTTAAAAATAATATCTTCAAAATCAAAAGAATATTATCTATTTTACAATCAGTATTTTATCAATGTTATAAATTGGTATGTTTTCATACTAAGATTAACGATACTTAGAAATATACTATTAAAATACATCCAAGTTCAAAACTAATTTTGATTTGTGATCCAATTTGAAGATATACAATGTCGGGTGTGAAATTAAATTTCTTTTTGATATGTTAGATTTAAAAATATTCATGCAACATATGGCATTAGTAAACATCAATATTAGAAAGTACTTTTAAAAACATTCAACAACTTGAATATACATTTTAAAACACTGATATATTTTTTTAAAAGCAAAAAAATATAGTAGCGGGAAAATTTCTTGATTGACCAACCTTATTTAAAAAGTATGTTACACAAGAAAAAAAAACAATGACTGAAATGTTACATGTTTTATTGAGAATTCACAAATTAAAACATTTATTTAGAAAAAAAGCTTTGATAGAGCACTACTTCCTATTTTTTACTAGGAACTTCAGAATGTTGATGGAGGTTAAGAAAAAAAAATATACCTTAAACTTGGCCACTCATAGAAATTTTATCATATAAATTGCAATACACATTTAGTAAGTTTAACACTTTTCTATCAACATTTGATTTTTAAAAGAATAACTCATTCTGCAACACAAAATTGTTAACAGTTATATAATTTGATCCACATTCCTAGAGTTGTTGTATAAAATAATATTGGGAAAACATAAACACATACATTGCAGTTAAATAAATGCAAGTACTTATATGCATGTGAAAGTTTTCTAAAAACAATACCTGAGATTCATTTAATTTCCCCATACTAATGATGTAATTTAAACATTTTATAAATTTGCAATTAATGATATGAATATTTTATTTTCCTCTATTTTCACAGAAATGGGAAAAAAAACTCAACAATACTTAGAGTTCCCCACTATATTTTTTACTTGCATTGTTTTTAAATATTTTTTTAAAGACATGGTTGTATGGATTAAAGATAGAATTGTTTTGGACTTAATTTATATTTTATGCATAAATAAAACATGCAAGTAGAATAGGTGAGGTATCTTATAATTTATAAATATCACAAATAATGTTATGTACACAATTTTTAATATCACATGTTACTCTATGAACAGCAATATAATTTTCAAATTGATTAACCAAAATTTTATGTTATGAAATATTGTGAAAAGAATTTTGTTTTTCAATTTGTATTTCTATCAGTAAAAAAAATTTAATTAGAGCATTTACAGCTTCAATATTACCGTTTTGGGACATTTAAATATTACGATTTAGACATATAATGTCAGCATCAGTAGTAAAGAATTTGGCTTCAGATCAATTCTGCTAAGGATGTAGTTTTCAAAAACGTATCTCCAAATTACGTAAATAATTATATTAAAATATTTTAAAATAAAATATTATATATCACCGTACAATATATATTTTAATAAATAACAAAAGAAACTTTAAATAAATATCCTAACAAGTCATAAAATAACAATAACAAAAAAAAAAAACTTTATAAGTTTAAAATTACCATTTACTGTATACTTTCATAAGAAATACATAGTTGATTCTTAATCACAATTTCTTTAAAGCATATTTAAGAAATTGCATACAATATTCTCAAAAAAATAAACTTTTTGGTAAAGAGTTCTATAAATGATTATGAATGGCCCCAAACCTTGAAATGCTTCAGAAAGTTTTTATGTGCCAAATTTTGGCACAGAAATAGAAAATAATTTGTAAGTTTGCAATTTAGATTTTTTTTTTTTGCAATGCCTCATAGAACAAAAGTAAATACAATAGAAAATGTGGGTACCCCATGTTTTTTCAAACACAATTGGTGTTTTTGTTGCTTAAATGCTGAAGATACTAATGACTGTTTTAAAGATTGTGTTGATAAAAAAATCATCTTTCAGATCTTAGTATCGGTTAAGAAAATTCCGTGTTTATCAAAAGAATCTGTTTCATCTTATATGTAGTAATTTATTTATCCAATCAATTTGCTAAAAAGTTTAAAAATTGCATTTTAAATATTAGTCAATTACATTTTGTTTTAAGCTTACAAATATACATTTGATGAAAACAAAATATTAGGAGCAAATACTTTGGATACAAATACTTTGATTTTTAAAAATGGTTTTCTCACTTTTTTTACAGAGTAAACAACTTTCTAGGCAAAAATTAATACTATTTTTATTTCAAATTAACCCATTTTAATACTTTAAAATTTCCTAATCAATTATCACAGTTTTTCGGTAGAATTACTTTCTACATAGTCCCCATTCATAAAATAAATATCTTTAAAACAATACGTAACTCAAAAAGCTAAAAATTGGAATTGTACAATTGGTGATCAACAGTGAAAACAAGTGCAGAATGTAAGTACACTCCTTGCCAACCTAAGTTGGGTAAATAGAAATATGCTATGGAGAAGAGCCTTCCACAAATTATTTGTGAATCCATCCAGAAAACATGTTTAAGGGGGAATAGGCGCATTTGAACGGGGTCTCCAAACTCAAGTGTCTCAATGTTAATCCAATGGGAAAAAAACTATTTTCGCTGCCACATTTCTCCGGCTGTACTGAATATTTTTGCAAGCGGATTTTTTTATGTGATAAATGTCGCTGACTTACAGGTCTCTATAATCCCACTTTTTAAAATTGCTTCGAATATTTTGTGTAAAACAATTTATTGAATATTTAAAAAAATATTCGTACTAATTTTAAAAAGTGGGATTGTCGGAAACCTGTAAGTCAGCTACATTTATCACATAAAAAATCCGCTTGCTAAAATATTCAATACAGCCGGAGAAATGTGGCAGCGAAAATAGTTTTTTCCCTATTGGATTAACATTGAGGCACTTGAGTTTGGAGACCCGCTGTCCAGTTTGCCCATTCCCCCTTAAAACATTAGTTTCAGTTAAAGTTCCAACAGATATGAATGGTATTTGCGAAAATTTGGCAATTTTATCAGAATGAAAAGTGTATTTTGGTTAAATTGTGTTCAGATCATTTTGTTTGTTAATATTACCTTACAAGAGTTTCCAACTAAAGGACCAATCGCGCTTTTCACTCATTGTTTTTACTCAAGTTAGGTTGGCGAGGACTGTAAATCTTGTTAAGTACATCAAGTTTCATAAATAAGTCGTTGGTAGTGAGGTGCGATCTCGGAGTAGTTGAGCAGTAAAGAGAACTCCAGAGCCACCAGAATACTGAACTCCAAACTCAAAAGATCTTTTCGGTTGATCCGGAAGATGCTTTCAATTTTCTAGGAGAAGATTTTAAAATTTAATATTTATATTCAGCATAGTTATCATCTAATTTTATTATTCTAAAATTAAAAAAAAAACTAGTACAGTGTTTATAGGTTTAACTTCAATGTATTTAAAAGATACCAATGAAGGAAAAAAAGTTCATGTATTGAACAATAATAAATTATGGTACAATATTATCATGTGAGAATTTATATCAATCAATTGGTTGACATTTCCTTAAAATAAAATCAATACACCAATACATAAATTAAAATGTTCAATTTTATGTGACAAACATAATAAAATGTGACATGTATATATATGTGACACATTTAAAAATTATTAATATTAATCTAAATTAAATATTCGAATAATGGATTAATAAGTAATACAATTTTTTTTTTTAATTTGATAATAAGTTTCATCACAGGGTATAATTTATATTACACTATTTTATGGAAATAAATAAAATTTCTAGATTCTCCAAATAAGTGTTACCTCCAATAAATTAGTGAGATCCGACCCCCTGACATCATTTAGTTTAGCAGAAAGTAGAAGACATGCCCCTGCACAGTGCTTCCTGTTGTGCTTATTGACTAGGAGCTGCAGCGTGAAAAAAAAACCATTAATAGATCACAGATAAGTATGCTTAAGGGGACATAGTACCTCAAAAATAGCAAAAAATGAGAATTTGTTCTTATTTGCTAAAATTAAAGTTTGGAACTTTCTAAATAAGTCTACCAAGTTTTAAAAGTGTATCTATATTTTAAAAAAAATGTTCCACTTTTTATGAGGAAAGGTATGATAAAAACGCAAGCGAATGAAAACTTTAACCGTGTTTTTCTTGGTGTTTATATTTCCTTAATAACAAGTTCTTTAAAAGGCTAAAAGGCTTTTTTAATTACTTATAAAAGTCTAAGGAATTTTGTATGAAGTCTGTCAAATATGTTAACATTAAGGATCGGTATTAAAATTGTTTTCAAAAGCAATACTTTTTTTTTATAAAAAAATATTAAAGTCGAAAATTTTCAAATATGCTACAATAATTTGGGATTTTCTACATACATGTTTTTTATTTAACAACTACTGAAGATAAATCAAATTTGGATACCAAAAGTTTAGAAAAAATTGAATTTTTTTTAAATAACTTAAAACTTTTTTTTTGTCATAAATTGCTTTTAAATATAGATTGAACTACTAAAACATAAATTTTATAGTGAATATGTCAAAATTAAATATTTTTTTGAAAGTGGTACTGTGTCCCCTTAAAAAGGCAAGTCAGTTTATCTTAATTTTACAAGAAAAGTTGTTTTGTCACATTTTTTAAAGAAAGTTCAAAGATAATCATACAAAAGGACAATACATAAATACTATTTACACTGAAAATTAAGCAGCAAATTAAATTCTTTCAATAAAATTTAAAAAAAAAAAACTCTCCAAGCTTTGGTTGATTAATTTAGAAAATATGTTAAACTGTTTATTGGTAAAAACGATAAGTAATGATATTTGATTACTGGTTGCTAGGACGCAAGTAATCATAAAATCCATAATATTCAGGCATATATAATATCCAATGGAGAGACAAAATACTCAAACATCACCATATACACTACTTTTTGAAACAATATAAAAATCCTCATGCAATACACAACACCATACTATAATGTGTGTTACTTTGCTCATAAAACACAAAATAAGACAATAAATAAGGTGAACCAATCTACTACACAACTAAACATAAGTTAATTTATTAAAAACTTACCTTTAAAATAAGTTTCTCAAAATACACAAAGGCCTGAGCCACCACTGAAAGATCGATATTGCACTAAAATAGAAAACATTTATTTTTACTAAAACTAAGTGTAATGAAAGTTGAAGAATTAAAGTTTACAAATAAAAAATAACATAAATCTTACTTCATGCTTAGCTATTTTGGACATCTCACGCTTTAGGCTGAAAAAGGTAGATATTTTAATTGTTAGCTAATGTATATGATAAAGGGTACATTAACTTCTTCAACCCCCAAAAAATGCTACCCCTATATTCATTATATAAAAAATATTTTTCTGCAATTATGTATTTAAAAGAATGATTTACAAGTGAAAAGTATGTTGAACAAATTAACACTTATCATTCAATGAGAGGATTTTTTTAAAATTGGAATTTTAGAATTTTAACCATTGTAACATTTTTTTTTGTCTTATACATCTACCAAAGATTTTTTTTTGCAAGGACTTTGAAATCTGCTTCATTTTTTATACAATAAATCAGCTGCTTCAATATTGATATTTTTAGAAAACGAACATTCAAGTTTGTAATATAAAGAAATAGTATTTAAAAAAAATAAATAGTATTAGGAAAAATTAAAGAATAAAGTTAAGAAGGGAATTCTACAAAGGATCACATATGCCTAGGAACAAAGAGAGGTTAAGAAACTCCTATTAAATTAAAAGTAATAACTATAATCTATATGTAATAAAAAAAAACATTTTTGAAAATCAATTACCTTCTGAGCTTACTAAGAGTTAACCTCACATGTGGAAACCTTTCTCGAAATTTATCGTTGAGATCTTTCTTTAAATCAGAAGGCTTGACATAATCAATGACTGAAGTCTGCAATGAAACACGTTTTATATGTAACATAAAAATGCAAATAATTTTTTACTACATATAGCAGAAAAGCGGCTTTTGTGCAGTGTTATAAGATTGTGCAGGGTTAGTAAAATCATTTCAGGACATTCTGAGGACAAATTAAATTTAATGATTTTTATCTCAATAAATATTTAGTTAAAGTTGAATAATATTACAATACAGGAAATTAAAAATCCATTTACAAAATTAATAACTATCTGATGATAATTAGCTGGTCATAAATAGGTTAATTTAAACTTCTCTTAATCATGAATTATTCATATCTAATGGTGTGCAATAATGAGTTAATTATGTAAATCAACATATAGGATTACTAGTAAAATTGCTTTGAATACTTTTTGTAAAATTATTTATTCAAAATTTAAAAATACAAACTAATTTCAAAAAGGGGGATTGTCCAGACCTGTAAGTCAGCTACATTTATCACATAAAAAACCTATTTGTAAAAATATTCAATACAGCGGGAGAAATGTGGCAGATAATTTTTTTCTCCAATGGATTAACACTCATATACTTTGCTTTGGAGACCCGCGATCCAGTGTGCCCATCTCCCTTAATACACACACACAGATCTCTTACAAAACACAACACAAATTTCAAATCAAACAAAGACTATTTCAACGAGTCTCTGCTACAGTACACTACTCACAATATACGAAGGGAAGACGAGAAGAGTGCGATGCTTCCCAGCCATGAGCTCAGGATCATCTAACAAGTCAGGGTGGTAGGTGGCGCAGCAGGTTTGCCAAGGATGGCTGAAGAACAGCTCTTCCCCCTCAGTGCCTATTTAACATGGACACATTAGTATTACAGTAAACACCCGGTGCCTATTTAACATGGACACATTAGTATTACAGAAAACTCCCGGTGCCTATTTAACATGGACACATTAGTATTACAGTAAACTCCTGATTATCCGCGGCTGGATTATCTGCTTTTCGGATTATCCACGGGCTACTATACACCCTCAACCCTCCCATTTTTCAGTTCAATTATAAAAATCAAAAAAATAAAACAAGATAAATGAATTTTATTTGTTTCAAAACTTTTTGGAAGAATGCATTCCAAGAACAACGAATTTTTTTCTAGAACGACGAACACATTCAAAGAACAACGAATTCTTTTCTAGAACGACGAACACATTCAAGGAACAACGAATTCTTTTCTAGAACGACGAACACATTCAAAGAACAACGAATGCATTAAAATAAGAATGAGTATAGGAAACCTGGTGTTCAGCCAGGTGCACATCACAAACAGGTTTTTGTCAAAAAGCGTCACTTGTAAAGTATACTGCCCATTATTTTAATTGAATTGCTTTATGTGATTTTGATACTAGCGAAATGAGTGAGAAACTATAAAAAAGTTGTCTTGACAATTCAAGACGAACTACAACTGATTAAAAAAATGGAAAACGGATCCTCTAAAAATCAAATGTGCTTGCAGTATGGCATAGAAGAAACGACAGCAATAGACATTTTGAAGAAAGTAAATTTGTACATGCTATATACTAAGTAAATTTGTACATATACGATTACTGTAATTTACTTTAATAAAACCCAGAAGACATTTTGTTTATGGGCATTTTCTTCATTTTTGTGGATTATCCGCGAATTCGCTTATCCGCAGAAGCCGTGCCACCCAATTCCGCGGATAAACGGGAGTTTACTGTATTAGATTATTGTGGCAGAAAATTTACCAAAATTGAAAAAGTGAAACATTTTTGGTTTAAGCAATGGTATAAACTTTATTAAAAATATGATTATAGAAAAATGACTTGATAAGAACTTGGGCAGTAGAGATCTGGCCTAATTTCTCTGAGTGGGCAATTAAAAATCGAGATAGTCATAAAGGAAGTTCTCATACTTTAAAGATGTAATAAAAGATTCTTAGGTTTGAGTATTTAAGTTCTACTATGGCAGAAAAGGTATCACTTTAAATTATGTCACAACAACCACTGACTGTTAGCAGATGTGATCACCCTGTTACATCATTAGGCGAATACAGACTAAAGCATATTTACTTAATAACTTTCTTATTTGTAAATTAGATAAACTGATATCGTTTTATGTATTGAAATATGTATGACTTGAGGATTTTAAAATAAATACTTTTCATAAAAAATATTAAAATTATAAAAATTGAACAGTAGAACTAGATCAGAATAGATTTCTTAATCTACAAACATGCATGACATTGAAGGGAAGAATCATCTTAGATAAGCAAATTGACATAAATGTATAGAAAATCAGAAAACAAGATATTAGAATTGATATTTTAATTTAAAAGTAATAAAACGGTCCCACTAAACTTCAAAAAGGTTATGCACACTTTTGATTGACACAGGAAAGAAACCTTGCCCATATTTATAAAATTTGTAATTAAATTAATATAAATGATACTTTTGTGAAGGTATTTACACTAAATTATCAAAATTTTATGTTAAATCAATGCCTCACAAATCCTTTAAGTTCAAAACACAGGTATATGTAGATAGTACAAGTACTAATTAAAATTACGATGCAAGAAAAATGCATTTATAAAAGAAAAATTTATACTAGTTTAGTTAAATTAAACTTACATTTTTCTAAATACTTTGGTGGAGTGGATGACTTTAAACTGTTCCTAGAGACATGCTCCACTATTTGGCTACTTGGTTGTAGTTGGTGGGGGAAACGAAAAGCATTTTCAGATTCAGGCATGCAATCGTGAAACTTTTTCTTGCATATGTTTGAAGGAGCTAACAGCTCACTGTAAGATATGTCCTGGAGGATAAAAAGAGGAAGATAAATAGCCAAGATTGAGCTCTTATGAACTTTAGCTATGGCCAGGTTTGTAATCTATTTATGGTAGTGAAATTCAAGAGTTTCTAAGGAGTTTTTTTAGGAGTGCAACGATGTAAATTCAGGTGGTATTGTGGAATCAATTTGAATATGTTTGTTTATTATTGTATTGGTCTAGTGACTTACCTTAATTTTTGACTACAGTAATTTTCTTCAGTGTAAAAGCCAAAACCCTTTATTGAGAAAAAATTAATTGACTTTTTTTGTGATTTTTTTTTAACATTTGCTCTTATTTCATGACTTTTTTGACAAGTAAACAAACCAAAAAAGTACGACAGAAAACGCCAGAGAAAGGATTAAAAATGATTCAAGTCGTTCATTTTTTTCAGGAGGGGGGGGGGGATATCAGGAGATGATACACAAATTTCAGGAGTTATAAGGGCCCTTAGAAGAAAAAATTAAATTTCAGGACTGTTGCAGGATTTTCAGGAAGCGTACGAACCCTGTATGGCTTAATGAATTTGCATGTATTTGTATTTAAGTTTTTTTGGTGCTATGGTATGTGCTTGATTTTTAAACATTTTTGGGGATAGTGTAGACTGTGAACAGAAATGAAGCGGCATGCGGACAGATTCAAAATGTGAAATTTATTAAGACAATGTTAGAAAACCAGTTAGAAACTGATATCTCCAGTATTTATAGCTACAATGATAGGGTTGCAACCCTTTATCATAAACCGCCAAATGAGCAACAGGGCCGCCACACCTTTAACTGTTTATGTTGTAGCTGTGGCAATTCAACTAATTGTTTGTATTATTGAAGAATAATTCACTAAATAAATTTTACTTTTAGAAACTGGCTCACTTTTGCTAATTGGCTAATGGCTCTTAAAAAGTACTAAATGTTAATTGACTGTTACAAAATTGCCATGTGGTGAAGCGAATAAATTTCTTGATTATAAAAAACACTGAAATTTTAATTCAAAAGAAAATACTTAAAATTAATTGGGTTCAAAACATGCCATGACAGAAATGACAAAATTGAGACACAGATTTTCAGTGACCTTATATAATTACCATTTGCTCTTATCTGGTATGCAATTCAAGTCTAGAATTTTTTAGGAATCAATATAAGATTCTGATGTGTTAACCAGAAAGAAAAAAATTAAGAAATTTATAAATAGTAAAATATTATAAAATATTCATTAGCGTGACGGACATGACAAATGTGACAGACATGACAAAGTTTGATGCTCTATATTTCACTCAAATTTTACATTTAATTTTCGAATATTTTACGAACTGCTTATTTTGAGGTATAAAAAGAGAAAATAGAGTGTCAAGAATTTTTGCAGAGCAAATTTTGTTTAAAATAAAAAAGTCAAAATTTAAAAAATGATGTCCATGGCGCATTTTGGTGGAATCAACCTAATTAACCCAATTTCTTTGTTGTTACAAATTAAATAAACTACTCAGATGTACGTATTTATTACAAAATCCTATTTATGCTTTCCTATGTAAAGAATGGTTAATCAGAATTCTACTTTAGTCATTGTCTCTCTAATGCACCAATTTTTAACTAAGATGTTAACATTTTGGTTTGAAAAAAATTGTTTAAACTAAGGAGCTATCAAACTAAAGTTGACTCATGGTTAAATCAGTTTTTTTTTCCAGAAACACTTACATACATGAAATAAAATTACTGGGCACATACAGGAAATAATAAAATTCTGACAAAAAATAAGCTATTTAGATTTCAACCTAAGATTATGTATTACAGAAATTATTTTTTAGTATTTGCTTACCTGACCATCAATAGGTGTTCCAATACCTAACATGGATAGCAAATCAAACGGATCTGGACCATCACTGAGGATTGCTAAATGTCTCATACTGGCATGCCATCGACGACTCCCATCCAGTTTGGATTCTGTCCTATTATTATTGATACAAAAACATTGTGTCAGTCCTCTTATACTGTTTAATTGAAATAGATAACACAGATCGATTCTAAAATAACTATAATTTGAAAAAAATTATAACCTGGCATAATAAGTATATTGTTTTTAACTTTACTTAAGGGAACAATTATAATTTTTTCTTGAAGTAATTCAAAAATTGCCAGAATGTTGTTATGAAATTCATATTTCAAAACAACATTATATGTAAATGTAGCTAAAGCGTTTACACTTATTTCTGTTAATATAATCTGTAAATAAAAGTTATTTTGATAAACTTTTAGTTGTGTAAAATAAACTAAATAATAAAGAGAAGCCAAGCCAACGTTATAATTATAAAGATATCTGTATTAGATATAAATTGTTTTTTTTTAGTTAAAAATAAGTGTATCAGAAAATCATTTGTTAAATGTTTAATATTGTCTCTTAAACACTTAATTGTCTTATCTTTAACGCACTTTATTAACACTCATTTTTAAGAGAGAGCCCTTTAAAAATAAATTTCGTTAAATTTGATATGTACTTAAAGCTTACTTAGAAGATCCATGGAGTTTATTGAATGGTAAAGTAGAGAAGAGCACGAACGGTGACTTTCGAGCACTGACTAGAACAATCCTGAAAAATAATTCCATTTTATGAGAAAATGTATAATAAATCTTAAGATAATTCAACAAGTAACTTAATTTTAAAGACAAATATTATCACTACAAAAGGATAATCGTGCCCCAAAATCATTTGCTAGCTTTTAATATTATATCTGCCATAATCCTGTTACGGTATTTAATAATTTTATCTCTGCAAAATAGGCTCTAATTTTGATGCCTCATTGGAAATAAAAATAGCTTTATAAAAATTTAAAAAAAATCCTTATTACATTATTCCATTATGGGAGACATTGCCACCCGAATAACCAATCATACTGCTACTTTTACAGATGCAAACCTGTGCCGCTCTAAATACTTAGCCGATTCTAATTTGGTAGATTTCATTCTCTCCTCTGCATTATATTAGTTCTAAAATTTTCTGCTACCTCTCTTTGTAAGAATTTCAGGAAAATTATAAAATATTCCAAGTTTTCTCTGGTGCTGACACATTTAAAAAGTAAATCAATGTAAGAAATACAACCCTGTATACCTTTCTGCTTCATTTCTACAATCTTTAAAACTCCTTACAAGCCTAACTTCAGCTGTTGAGGAGCCAGCTAAATCTGAAGGGCACAAAGATGCTTTTCGACTTCGACAGATACCTGGAACTAAGAATTAGTTCTCTTAATTGATATTATATATTGATATGAAATAATGATATATAATATGGTTATAAAAGGTGGTAATTGCATGTAAAATTATCTTTTTATAATCCTGTGCAAAAAAAATTCCACTTATTCAAATTAATAAGTTCATGTTAAGTTATGCTTTAAAAAAAAGTGCGAAAAAGTTACTTTAAAGCAGCTTTTTTTTTTGTAGTATTCTATCCTAAGCGATATATACGTTTTAAACTTGGAAATAAAATACTATATTACTATACCATTGAGAAAATAAAAAATACTATCGAGATATTATATGAAATACTATTGAGTAGAGTACAGGGAAAATTTCTTTTGGAAACTCTTGGGAACCTTTGAAGTAAGGTTAAAATCTTGTATGCAATGATAAAATATTTTTTCCATATGATTATAAAAGATTATGCATCCAAACCTCCCTGTATACAATAAACTTCATAAACCTTGAGAAAAATATTTAACCTGCTTCTTTTCTTGCTCATTAAATAAACATTATTCTCCGTGTTTTACACAGTTTTTATTAAGCATATATGACAAATAACTTTTAGTTGTTGAAAATAGTTTTATAAATCAGCTTGAATCTCAAAAGATGAAGTTAATGTTTCAAGACAGGCTATAGTTTTGGGATAGGATTATAAGAAATAATAAAATTAGATTATATTTTAGTTACTATGTCATTTACATGTTTGAGAACCTTTTACTGTTGTAGATCAATCTCCTTTAGATTCATGATCATTCAACATTTATTCTTACTACATATTCCAACCATTACATCCTACTGAATAAAAAGTTAGAAGTTATATGTTTATGAATATTAATGAAAAATCATACAAAGAATAGCCATTCACTTTCACTTTTCTAAACACTTATCTTTGATGATAAAATATTAAGAGAATATTAATACTCACCTAAACTTTCAGTACTGTTACCTGCTGGTAAACCATACGATTCAATCGATTTTTGGCGGGATAATTTACGTCTTTGGCTCAAGTTGCATAGACGAGCTCTAGCTTCCACAACAAATTTGTGAACTCTGAAAGAATACTTTATTAAAAAAAAACTTATGTAAAAATAAAGCAAAGAAAATAATACTTTAGAAATATCGACAAAGATGGGGATGATTAGGCAGGGCCCGATTTAAAGATTTGCCGCCTGTAGGCTTCTATCAATTTGCCGCCAGATATAGTTTTCACGACAATTTTTTTTGTCTTTCTATATATTAGAATCATCTATGTGCACTCTTGATCAAAAGCGAAATAGGTGAATTTTTAAAATTGCTCTATTTTTTCTTTCAACTTCCAAATCCGGGGGAGAATCTGCAATTGTCCTTACAGCCGCCATGTTCACTACTAAATATTAGTACTATATATACATTTACAATTTACGCATTAATGTAAATTATTTGTTTTTTTTTCTTTGTTAAAAATATTATAAAGATACTTATATTTTTATGCCGAATGCCACTTTTATTGGACATAAAATTTGCCGCCCCCATAAATTTGCCGCTCTAGGCTGCAGCCTACTTAGCCTATTTAGAAATCCGGCCCTGTGATTAGGGTTAAATAGCAATTGTGACTAATGATATTATAATATTTTAAAAAAAATTATAGTGTAAAAATATGTTTAGCAAGTTTTATTTGTGTCTAGATTTGTACTAGAAACGATTGAATTCCTACATTTCGGATTTGCAAAAAAAATAGACATATCACACTGCTCTTGTAGCGGCCATGCCCGACCTTTTTCGATTTCCTGTAATTTGTTGCAACCCTAAAAACTGTATCTATAAATACTGCAGTTTAGTGTTAGTTGTCAATTTTGAATGAGTTCCTAATGTTGTTGTTTTAAATAAAGTTTGACCCTGCTTGCACGCCCCTTGATTTCTGTTCTTAGCCACATTACCCCCAAATCTAGTGACCAGGACGGAGTAGGAATGATTGGGTTGCAGGAATTTTCAATACTTTGGGGGGGGGGGGGCTTGCAACTTCTTCCCAACACTAGGTCAGTTTTTACATTGCCCTGTTGGGTTTTTTATATTTTGCATTAGTAAATTTTAAAGTATAATAGTGTTTTTTCAAACTCCGAAATGTTTGGTAAAATTCGATTTGGTAAGTGCAATTCTTCCCTCAGTCTACTGCTAATTTCTTGTGTGTGAATTTGTATTGTATTTTACTTTATTTATTGATTAGCATTTATTCGATTCGTTTAAAAAATGTCAGTAAATAATAGCACAGATAGTCTGACCTCTCTACTAACTCTGAAATGCCCAATCTAAATATTGACAAGATTTCTGCCTGCCTGCCAAATTTTTGTTCTGATTCACCAGACACATATTTTATAAATATCGAGGCTTCTTTTTAGCTTATTTGGTATTAAATCAGAAAATGTTAAAATTTTATTTCTGAGTGACGCTCTTGACCAGCAAACCATGTTGATTGTCTCCGATTTAAAATCGAAAACCGGATGCTAAAAAGCCACATACTATTTACAAAGAACGATTGATTAAAGAGAACAATCTACTTCAAGGCCGTGAGAAAGATGACAACAGTGCAATAAATTGGACACCTAATCTTGATGAATATTTTCGAAAATGTAAATAAGCAATTGTGGATGTAACTCAGTTGTCTCATCCAGAGCCTGATTATAATCTTGCCTTATTCACTGACGCCAGCGACTTTGCTGTGTCGGGAGCACTGCATAAGGTAATGCCTGATGGTTATGTTCCTTTATAATTTTTTTCTAAGAAATTAAATAATGCTCAGTGTGATATTCTGCTTTTGATAAAGGGCACATGGGTATTTATTTTGTCAATTATTTATTTTAGATTTATGCTTGAAGGTCATTGTTATGTTGCCATGGACCACAAGCGTTGACTTTTGTTCTTGCGCAAGGTTCTGAGAAGTGTTCCCTGAGACCTTTCCGTCATTTAGAGTTTATATTTCAATTTACTAAAGACATCCGTTACATTCAGGGTTCTCAGAATTTTGTTGCAGACGCTTTGTCAAGAATATATTGAATCTAATGTCTCACCTGCTAAAATTGATTATTCTAATCTTGTAGAGCAGCAGCAGAATGATGTGGAATTACAAGAACTCTAGGATAATCCCTCAAGGAGTAGATTAAAATTAATTACTTTGCCTGATTTTGGTGAACCTGTTTATAATTGTTAAGGATACACCGAATACCAAATTTGGCGAATACTGAATAACGAATATTCGGCCTAAGTCTTAGCTGAATATTCGGCCTGCATAAACCAAGTATAATTTTTTTTGTCAGATCTAAGTAAGTTGTATTATTATTCATTAATTTTTATTCAACATAAACATAAAAATACACAAGCGCACAATATTTTTAATACAATAGAGCTATTAAATTTTTAATTAAAGAAACACAATAAAGTTAAGTAGCACTCGTTTGTTATTAAAACAAGCCTTTCAGAAAGTGTTTGAAACTTGGTAAAATCACAACACGAAAACAAAAGTATGAAAACTAAAACCGAAGAGTTTAGATCCGAAGTAGAATGAAAATTAGAAAAAAAAAAGCGCCATGGCTTACATTATTGTTATAATTAAAAAATTAATTTTTTTTAAATATTTCATTGAAAAAATTACAATTGATCTATAATATAGTAATTATTGGTCCTTTGACATGTTTATTTAATGAAACACGAGTAAAGCTTGATTTACCATTATAAATAACAAAAACTTAAGAATTTGAGTCTATCAAAAAGGAAAACAAGTCCTGTTTGGGAATTTTTCACTGTTTTAGAAGATAACATGAAGAAATTTGACTTTTTAAAAAAATTTCTCTATTTGGCCGAATAGTAAAGCTATTCGGCCAAACCGAATATTTTGCTAAAGTGGCTGAATACCGAATAGTAACCGAATATTCGGTGCATCCCTAATAATTGTGATATTTCATGTGTAGAAGTAAGGATATTTGTCCCCAAAAGCTTAAGATTAAACGTTTTCGAATCAGTCATAACTTGGCTAATATATGCACACCCGCCACTATTCTATTTTGTTCTAAATTAGAAGTAGTGAAAATTCTACATGAAACGAAAACTTTGATATCAGACAGAAAACTTAATTTAAAAAATTAGAAATTAAGGAGTAACCTGTCTTTTTTCCTGCTCTGTAGATGCTCACAGAACCTTTCAAAGTTCTCTTGGTCTTTAAACTCCGAATTCCGTCTTCTGAAATCATAATCGACGACCTTCAACTCTGAATCTCTTCTTCCGAATTCTGAGTCTCGCCTTTTGAGTTTAGTTTCGACAGGATTTAAAGGCTTACAATCGCATCGACTACTCGTTCCATCCTTGCATATTTGGGAATCAAGACTAACAGATTGTGTAGTTACCAAAGGCAAATTTTCTGTTTCGTTATTCAATCTGCTTATTAATTTATTGCATTTGTAGTTAAAATTTAATTCACCAAATTTTGTATCTCTGTGTGTGCCGTCTAGAGAAATATTCGATAGAAAAGTGAGAGCAGCTAAACGCCGGCGGGATTGAATTTTCTTTGACACACTTGTCATCTTTCCAGGTTTTTTCTTCTCCTAATATATTCTATCCTGTTAATACTTCTATGCACTTAAATAATTCTATAGGGTGACGAATAACTAAACGTCCGAGATTCCATTACGGCAGAAATAAGAGATTCATAAGTTACAAGCAATAAACGAAAATAAACACAAAAGTACATTTGCAATTTTTTTTATTTGGAAAATGAAAATGGAAATAAAAATATTTTGTCAAAATAGTGTTGCCAGAAAAGATTAATTCAAAAAAAATTCTTGATTAAAAAAATCCAATGTTTTCTTCGTAACTCCGTAAAAGAAAATCAAAATTTTGAATATATTTCTGCAAAAGGTAAGGACTTCTTTGTAATTAACATAAAAATTATTCATAAATTATAAAAAGTTTAAGTTTTTGGGCCACCATTTGTGACGTTTTCCATAGGATCATAAGTTACGAGGCGTATATAAAGTGTTTTCAAGCTTCAGAAGATTTCGAGAATCATAACCAACTAAATTACCATTCATAATTCATATTTTCTTTTCATTTTTCAATTTTGACTTAGGAGTATTGCTGTGTGGTGTTTTTTTTTCTCTCGATTTATCTTTCTTTTTTGAAAATGTAAGTTTATCTATTATATTTTCATGATGCTTATTTTCAACAGTATTACAATACATAGTAGATTTCATATTTCGCGTAGTTTTAAGATTGACTAATGACTAAACATGGCAAAAAAAATTAGGTTCTGGTTCATTGTAAATACTCCTAAAGAGCTTAGGTTTTGCACACAAAAAATCTATGATTAGCTTATTAACTTTCAGAAAAGGTGTTTAATTTGATTATAGATGATTCTGAATTATTTCAGTTTCTTATAAAGAAGTAGGAACACCTGTTTTTCTTTGTCTCGAAAAATCGACCATGTGTTGCTAAAAATTATTCGCTTTGCTTTACAAAATACTAAATCGGCTAATTACCAAAATTACTGGATTAAATCTTGTTTAGATTCTTTTTTATTCACAATGCAAATGCAATTAGTTCTGCTGTAAAAAAAAGTATTTTATAAAGGTGATAAAATTATAATGAGAAAATAATGATATTAAAAAGATACGAAAAAAATAAAATATGAATAAATAGCTTAAATTACTAGTTTGCATTGAAAATTGTTTTAATAAATCTGTAATCTTTTGTATTTAGGTTTCAGTGGACAGTTTTTACACATATTTTAATTAGAAATTAGTTATTTGTCTTTACTTTCTCTGTATTATGTAAAATAAAATCTAAAAACTAAAATTTCAGGTCAAAATCAGTAGTCAGTGAACCTAAGGATTCCATTATGGCAACTGCTGATACAAAGAGCTCTAATGTTATTGAATCTGGATTATCAAATCTTAATATAAATCGTAAGTTATCATTCTATATTATAGTTCATGTACTTAATAATTATAATTTGAGGTATTGTTTACATAAAATTCTATACATGAAGCAAGTCGTTAAATATATCCCAAAATATCCTTTTCTTTAATACAGTACTCATTAATCTGTATTGGTGTCTAAGATTTGATTTATATTTTGTTTTTAATGTTATGTGCTATTGATCTTGTTTAATACAGCATTAAAATATGGTACATTGCAAGCACTTTTTAGTTACTGTAGTTTCCTTTTTATATTTTCAATACTTTCTTTTATTAAAAATAGGCTGAATACTTAATGTTTAAAATATATACTTAGTTTAAACTCACTGAATATTTCTGTTCCTATTGTTTGCACACAGCATATTTTACTAACTATTCTCTATTTTAAAAAAGGATTTTTTATAATTATGAAAATTGTAATGCTAAATTGTCATTGTTAATTTTTTTATGGCCATATGATAAAACTCAAATTTATTTATATTGATAAGTTTCCATAATTTTTTATAAATACAATATGTTAATTATGTTATACAACATTTTTTTTTAGCTTCCTACCTGCCATGGAATGATTTTTTCATGAGTATGTGTTACCTTACTGCAGCTCGTAGTAAAGACCCAAGGACAAAAGTTAGTTACCTTATCATAGAAAATAAGTAATTAATAATGGAAATAAATTTGAGAGGATTCATGAAGAAAACAATGTTGGAGAAGATTATTTTTTTCAGTAGAAGTTACCATGTTTCGATAAGAACTAAAATGGCTCACCTTCTTCAGAACAATGGTACACAATTCAGACTAAAAGCAAAAAAAACATGGTTGATAATGCAAAACAAGATATAGTTAGTAACCCCTCATAGTATCGAGCTTTCCTGGAAACAAACAAAAAAACGCGATATAACTGAATGAGCGATATAAGGAGCGACTTGATAAATATTATACTTTTGATGTATTGATGCCCCAAAATTTTTTTTAATACTAAAGCGCAGTATGTATTTGAAAGATAAAACTTCTTCTTCTTCTTCTTTCTTATCCCTCTGATCTGGATCAGATCAGTTCCATGAGTCCCTCCGCCTTCAGTTTATCTAGAACAACATGAGGGCTACGCAGAAGGTCCTCCCGAGATAAGGCAATACATCGAAGTAAATGCTCGGCAGTGGCCTCGCTTGTGTTACACTTTGTACAAGTGGAGAAGATTTTGTTTCCCCCGGAGAACCTAAGAGTCCTAAGATGACCGGATTTGAGCCTTGTCAATGCTGTCTGGTCCTGTCTTACACCGTCAAAGCTCAGAGCACCTCCAGGGCTAGAGCCAGAGTACCAAGGATGAGGAGGTGATAGTTTCCAAGACGAGTTGACAAGAGCCTTTCTTCTGGAGTATATTTCATGGAAAGTTAAAGGCTCAGCAAGACGCAGGGGCAGGAAAGATAAAACTAAATTATATTAAATAATTTAACTTCTCTAAAAAAAGAAAAAAAATAGAAAGGACCTATTATTAATTACTATAAACATTGCACATTATTGCACAAGTAATACTATACTATTTCACTCATTTTCTAATAAAAAATTCACTACTACTTTGATTTTTCTTGTTGAAACCTTTTTTTCAGCAAATATCAAAGAAGGAAAGTTTATTAATTGTATCTTACCCATATTAGAATCGATTTTAGGGAAGTACATATTAAAAAGTAAACGATGAAAAATTGGGAGACATGATACTAGGCACGATATATACAAATGCGCAATGTAACATTGTGTGATATAGCAAGGAGTTACTGTATCCCAAAAGGGATGTAAAGGGGTTACCCAGCGTTTTTTTTTTTTTTCGTATTTAGTCTGAGTTGTGTACCATTTATTGTCTTAAGTTAAAAAGCATTAGACAGAAGTTAATGAAAACATAACAAATTCTTTTACATAAAATAAAATGCCTTGCCATTAGTAAATTAATTTTTCCATGAATAAAAGTATAACAATTTTACTTAAAAATAAATTATAACATTTTTAATTATGAGTTTATGTATTTCTTGACAACTCATAACTTACTTGATATTCATACTTAATGCTATACAATTAACGAAACATTAAGTTTTGTTTTAGGTTGGTGCTTGCATAATTGATAATGACAACCGAGTAATGAGCTTAGGATACAATGGTATGCCTAGGGGTATAAGTGATAAAGACTTGCCCTGGGAAAAAGAAGCTGATAATAGTTATGACACCAAATATCCTTATGGTAAATATTGAAAATTTAATTTGATGTAATTAGTAGATTGTTTGTGAAAAGTTAATATTTTGGAATTAAAGATGTACATCATATGAATCTAAAGCTTGTGGATTTTTAGCATCTTCTTTTTGCTAATTTTTTCAAAATGCAATTATATCATACTAAAATTCCATCATCACAACCAAGAAATGATTGAATATCAATGATAGCATTTTTGAAATCATGTTAACTACCAAAATTTAATGTAAATTTATCATTAAGGTACGATGAGCATTTTGACACTTGGCTCTGCAGTGATACAATTGTTTGTATGACCGTCTGCTATAAAATGATTCAACGTATTCATGATTATTTCTTAATGTTAAAATGAAATTGTTCATAATTCTTGAATTGTGTGTATACATGTTGAAAAATAGCAATTATATGCAGGGGTGCAGAAAATGCTTCAACTCCAAATATTTCCCCCAATCCGTTTGAAAATTTCCCCCAAAATTTTACCATATAATATAGACTTGCATAAATTCCGTATTACCTTAGGTATAGAAAAATTTTACGATATACAGGGATGTTAGTGCTTGTTGAACAAAAAAACAGAAATCCAAACTAAATGCTTGGTTTGAAAAGCAAAAAAAAGCTGAACTAAGCGTGACCGAAAAATTTAAATTTTAACAATTATTTCAACAAGACCAAGTTTTAATAATTATATAATACTATACAGATACTACTAAATGTTATGTACTTTTAATATCTTTATATGCACTTTAAGTACATTTTCTTTTATCAGGGATGTTAGTGCTTGTTGAACAGAAAAGCTGAACTTCAAGCCAAATGCTTGGTTTGGAGAACCAAAAAAGCTGAAATGAGCGTGACCGATAAAATTTATATTTTAACAATTATCACGACGCAACCATTGCTAATATAATAATTATATAATAGTAATACTATAAGTACGGAATTTATTTTTAAACACTTTAAAATCAAATAAATTTACTTTCATTTATGTTATTTTGGGGAAGGGGGTCATCATCAGTTTTGTCTGTTGTGTGTGTGAACATTTTTGCTCTTCATTTGGTGTATTACCATTAAGTTTTGGTAGTTTGGCAGTTCCATAAGGCTGAAAATTTAGGCATCGAACCGGGGGTTTTGCAAAAAAAAAAATATTGACTGCCTTTTTTTTATTGAAATCCCCATCATGGTCTTTCAATGCATATCCTTGTTAACATGGTTCATACATTTGTTAAGAAAACAAAATTCAAGCACTTTTCCAGAAAAATTCAAGGACTAGAAATTTATTAGCAATCAAAATCTTAATATATAAAACTTGCATAAGCCCAACGCTCCATTATTTAAAAAAAAATCAAAACTTGTCTACAATCAGAAACCCCAGTATAGGCCGAAAGAGAGAAAAAAGAAGTTCAAACGGGTAAACAAAAATAATTTTAACTTCCAAGCTGTTCTTGTGTTCACGACTCGCGGACACTCGACCAGAAAAAATAATGTGGTTGTCCGACTGGCCTGATCCGGAGCTACAAAAAGATACTCTTCCGATTGCCCAGAGCCACAGAACTGTCAATCATTCTAATGCAATGCAACATCATCGGCAGATTACGTGAAAATTACTAGGCGGCACAATAAGTAAATCAGGAAACATTATTGGACTACAATTTTTTTTGTCACGGTAAATGATCGTCTTCTAATAGGGGATTGCACTGGCCGTTGATCAATATTTGAAGACATCTCAATGTAATCTAATCTTGATTCATCCTCAAATTTTAATTAAATTTTTTTATCTTTATTATTAAAATCCGTTATTTAAACTAGTTATTTATCAAAATTTAAGCATAGTTTAAATCAATATTGAGCTTCTAATGAGAGATTGCACTGGCTGGCCGAGATTTGAAGACATCTTAGTATAATCTATTCTTAATTCATCTTCCTATTTTGATAGAAAATTTTATCTTTATTATTAAAATCCATTATTTAAACTAGCTATTTATCAAAATTCAAGCTTAGTTTTCGGCAATATAGAATTTCTTCTATTGGGAGAATAATTCACTGGCCGGCCGAGATTTGAAGACGTCTTAGTGTAATTTAATCTTAATTCATCTTCGCATTTTGATTGAAACTTTTATCTTCATTATTAAAATCTGTTATTTTAACCTATAAATAATTAAAATTTAAGTTTAGTTTCACCTAATTAGATCACCTAATATATTTTTGTTTGTTAGAGAAAAATTAAAAAGTAAATTTACGGTAAGTTTTAAAACAAAAAACGAATGGCTGGTCAGGGAATTTTGTAATACATTGTTAAAATCGAAAATAATTGAATATTTTCCACAAAATTTCCCCAGAAGGCTAAAATTTCCCCCGATCTAGGATCGCCGGATTGAACATATTCTGCATCCCTGATTATATGTACCTTTAAAAACTTTTGAAAATAATAACAGAAGCATAACTATATTAAGATCACCAGTGTTTTATAGTAGTGAAAATTTATTTCTACTATATTTTTTTTGTTTGATTAATTTAATATTTTAATTTGCAGTCTAATAATTATTTATGTATGTTTCCTTTGGATAATTAAGTCTATAATCAAAAGAAAAGAATGTTGCAACAAATACAAATAGATTATTGAAAATTTTAAAATTATCATTATAGTAAAAAAACAACAACCTTGGAAAATGGTAGTAAAAATGAGATTGAACTCGGTTTTTATTTTGAACTAGGAACATATCACATTTGAGTTTTGCTTTGTGAATGTAGGTGACAAACAAATCATTCCAAAAAGCATTCATTTTGTTTTTGTTAAATAGAGGTTTAATTTTATTGTTTCAGTGTGCCATGCAGAAATGAATGCTATAATGAACGAGAAGCACTGTGCTCTTGATGGCTGTAAACTTTTTACAACCAAGTTTCCGTGTTGCGAGTGCGCCAAACTAATTATCCAAGCCGGAATAAAAGAAGTCATTTATGCCGAGAGCAAACCCGACCCATGGGAAGAGCAAGTGCCAACAAGAAAAATGTTTTCACTGGCGAATATCAAATGCAGGTGTGTAATCCTATATAGGTATACTTTTTATTGTATTTTGAAGTTAATTTTCAAATGAAGATATAGTCCTTTATTTATTAATATTAACCTTATAATATAAATGAAAATCACTTAATCCACCAAGCAAAATTTTTTTTGAGGGATTATTATTGACAAATATTGGATGTAATATAGAAAGAAAACTGTTTACTTTTCTGTCGTTTAAGAGATTTATCCAACACTATTATTGTAGTAAAATAGTTGGAGCATCCCAAAGCAGTCTTTATAACAAAAAAAAACCTGCAAAATCAAAGTTCTACTGTGCAAAAAAAACATTATTGTTTTAAAGCTACACTCTGTGCCAACCTATCTTGGGTAAAAACAAAGAGTAAAAAGCAGAGGCATGATTGGTCAGTTAGTTGGAAACTCTTCTAAGGTAATATTTACATACGAAATTATATGAATACAAATTAACAAAATACACTTTTCATTCCAATAAAATTGCCACATTTTCTCAAATAATATTCAAATATGTTAGACCTTAAACGGAATTAATGTTTTGAACATGTTTCTGGATGGATTCACAAATTATTTATGGAACTTCTTACATCCGCAGAAAGATCTTCTCCATAGCATATTTCTATTAACCCAACTTAGGTTGGCAAGGAGTGTAGAAAATTCTTAAGACTGATTTTTTGTGACCTGTGGGGGGGATTAAATTATTATAAAACATATAGGGTTGTAATCTGTTCTAATTTTTTTCCTTTTGCAGCAAGTTTTCCCCAACTGTTCATCACTTGAGCCTGAATGTTGTAGATGGCATAGGAAATGTGAAGATTTCATGAATGTGGACTCAAATAATCTGATCTGATATTTTTACATGCCAAAACTATTTTATGAAGACTTTTACATTTTTTGTAATCACACATAATTAACTAAATTTTTATATGCTGTTATACTATATTTAATACATAAAATGATTTTTATCTATACATTGTTTTAAATGTATTATGTGCGATTATTAATCTACATTGGTGTGTACAATTTTAAAATGTTAACAAAATAGCCACACAATGATAGTTTTTAAAAATGTTATTGGAATCAATTTTATTTTAATGATTTAAGAAAAAAAAGGCAAGAAATAACAAAAATATTGCTTTGTAACTGGAATTAAAACTTTTTTAACGCCATTCTGCACATCTTAAAGCCAGACGTTCTTAATTCCATGCATTTTTTAAAACCTTGATCTGCATTATATGAAAATTCGCAATTGAATTTGCATACATTGATTACATTAAAACAAAACTGATTTCAAATTGTAACAGATAGATGAACAATAATTCACCTGTTCCCTACAGTAGAACTAGAAACTGCACAGTTGTTTGCTCCTCTAATGGCCGTACCCAGTCCTAAAAAGTTTGATAATAGCCCTAAAATGCTTTGGTCTAATAATAAATTAAATATTTCAATGATGCAGAAAAATAAACTACTCAAAACAATTAGGGGAACTCGGGGTTTAAATCCTATGATTCCAATTGTGTAATCATCAGCTTGCGATTTTTTCTCTCACTAAGTTGGGCTCGCAACTATTTAATTGTTAAATAAAGGAATCATGTCTTTTAAAGAATTTGATAATGTTAGTTTGCTTTAATTAAATATATTAAAAACATGCTAAAATAAAATTCACTCTAAAAACACTTTGCGAATTCATGCTTGCATTTTTCGATGATTAAAAATTGAATTTAACTTTTTAAAAAAAATATTGTTATAATTTATTCAAAAGTTATGATTCCAATTTTCTCTCCCTTAAATTTTACTTAGTAAGATTTTAGAACAAAAAATAAGAAGTTGGAACTGAATAGGGTTATTAAAAGTATGCAAAGGGCTCCCCGGAATTGTTTTGAGCAGTGTATATATCTTTGCTACTCTACAACTTTGTTTGTCTGAAACTCCAACAGTAATATTCAAAAATTATTTTGCGTAGATTGGCTGAGACTTAACTAAACAGTAAAATTAAAATCACACTCAATGTACCAAATTATATATGAAAAACTTTATTGAATATTTCCATCTAAATTAATAGATTTACAAAATTAAAGGACTGCCAAGAGTTCCACATGGTAGAAAATCCACTCGATTTTTTTTAATTAAGATTATGAAATGTCTAAATGAAAATAAAAAAATACTCGAAGTGACACATAAATTCCTAAGAATACATTTAGTAATAGCCCATAATGTCATTAACATTTTAAGGACCTGTGGGAATATTGGACTGTTACGTTAGATAGATATCTTATTCTCGATTATGTTGGTCTTTTATCTTGTTCAGTGGCCACCTCTTGCATCACTGCTTCTAAATCTTGAAGGACTGTCATAGACTGCGATTCATTAACAATAGATTCTTCCAAAACATTACTTGCATTTCCATTTTGTAACATGTCATGTTCTTTAAATATTTCCAAAGTCTCTTTATTCTGAAGGCATTCCAAAATATACTCCAGGGTTTTGAAATTTTTTCGAAAATCTGTATCAGAGAGCTGACTAGCAGCGTCTGCTATTCTATAAGACAAAAGAATTACTTTTTTGTACTTGTCCAATTGCGTTAAAGGCTTAAAACTCGCTTTGGTGTGTTTTTGTGTTCGTAAGTTATGCAGGTCTTTGATAAGAACTTGCTTCGATGTTTTTTTTTGCATTATCTTTCTCAGCACCTTAGGCTTGGTACCTGCTTCGAGCAGTTGTAAAGCCTCTTCTCGTTCTTCTGAATTCAACCTTCTATTTTCTGCATATTGTTGATAGTACTCAGCCCCAATTTCATGATTATGGGTTAAGTGTTTTTTCGTTATGCGGTAACCTTTCAGCATTCTTTCATACTTGAATGATATAAAAAATTTGCAATCGCACTTCAAGACGGATTTGACTTTCCTTATGCCCTTTCCACGAGACTTGTATGTTCCAAAATGCTTGCATGCATATGTTATTTGGTAGAATTTTACTTCTGGACCAAGATGATATTCTGAACTTTGCAACTGAAAAATAAAAAAAAATTTACAAAACAATACATACATCACGAATTTGAGTTTTTTTTGTTTTGTTTAAAAACAGTAAAATATCTAAACCAGAGTGACCAAATTTCCCAAGAAATGTAGTTTAACATAAGGGCCCCATTTAAGAACATGGTGCCCATAGGCTAACGTTTATTTGCTACCTCTATTTGAGTTTATAATTGCTTTTTGTTTTAACTGAGTGCATGCGGAGGACATATCTATTAACCTTCTAAGGGTATACAAATGTATAATCCTGATGCAGTTTCCCGGAAACACATATAACCTTTAAAAATTAAAAAAATTTATAATAACGCATTAACAACCTTGCTTTTTAGGATAGAGGTCGTTTGCGACAAAGTAATTAGTTGATTGCGAGGTTAGGTTAGAATTATCATCGCACTAGAGCTACATGAGGGCTATTGGCGACGAGCGCTGTATTTTAGAACCACAGTGGGGTGACGAGCCAACACCTGAATAGGCACCTAATGCAACCGTTAAGGGCGACATCGTTGTTTTGAGATTATTTCAATAACAAAGTCACTAAAAGAGCTAAATAGGTTGTAAAGTTGAAATTGAAATCTGTTGTTTTCATTTTCACAGCAGCATAATAATGTTTTCTTACAACAAAGTTTTTAAGGCAAGAATGCCCCCAAATCAATGTATAAAAATAGTTTAAATTTGTTGTTAAATCTCCCATGATTGAACTTCTATAATATATTTAAGAACTTAGTTTCAGTTTGAATTTTTAAACTGAGTGATTGGATGTTGGTGTTTGTTCCCTCACAATACCTTAGGAAACCTCAAGCAGATGCAATTTATATAAAAATATATAGATAAGTTTCCTTTATTTTTTGTTATATTCATACAGCTACAATAAAATGTTATAAATTGTAGGCTAGGAAAATAGATATTTACATTATAACATATATAACTTTCCTTAAAAAAAAAAAAACTTTCTCTAATACAATCATTTGATATTTAAGTGCAAAACTAGCCTATACACACGAAACAAAAATACTTATTAAGCCTTAACCAACACTACATTGCAGATCATTATCATGATCCCATTATAAGCCAAGATTTTCTAACCTGCTTTTCACCAATTCATTCTGGATGCATAGTAATCTATTTCACAAATTTTAGACTTTTAGAACAAAAAATAAGAAGTTGGAACTGAATAGGGTTATTAAAAGTATGCAAATATTCTCCGCCAATTGTTTTGAGCAGTGTATATCGTTGCTACACTACAACTTTATTTGTCTGAAACTCCAACAGTAATATTAAATATTCTTTTTCATAGATTGGGTTAAACTTAATTAAAGAGTAAAAATAAATTAAAATCATACTCAATGTACCAAATTATATATAAAAAAACTTTATTGAATATTTACATCTATATTAATAGATTTACAAAATTAAAGAAATGCCAAAAGTTTGAGAGAAAATCCACAGTATTTTTTTTTTAAATTAAGATTTTGAAATGTCCAAATGAAAATAAAAAAATACTCAAAGTAACACACATATAAATTCCTAAGAATACATTTAGTGATATCCCATAATGTCATTAACAATTTAAGGAACTGTGGGAAATTGGACTGTTACTTTACGTAGTTATTACGTTAGTATAGTTTGTTTTTTAACGTAGGGATCTTATTCTTGATTACGTAGGTCTTTTATCTTGTTCAGTGGCCACCTCTTGCATCACTGCTTCCAATTCTTGAAGGACTGTCATAGGTTGAGACTCATTAACAATAGATTCTTCAAACACATTACTTGCATTTCCATTCTGTAACATGTCATGTTCTTTAAATATCTCCAAGGTCTCTTTATTCTGAATGCATTTCAAAATATACTCTAGGGTTTTGAAATTTTTTCGGAAATCTGCATCAGAGAGCTGACTAGCAGCGTCTGCTATTCTATAAGACAAAAGAATTACTTTTTTGTACTTGTCCAATTGCGTTAAAGGCTTAAAACTCTCTTTGGTACGTTTTTGTGTTCGTAAGTTATGCAGGTCTTTGACACGAACTGTCTTCGATGTTTTTTCTTGCATTATCTTTCTCAGCACCTTAGGCTTGGTACCTGCCTCGAGTAGTTGTAAAGCCTCTTCTCGTTCTTCTGAATTCAACCTCCTATTTTCAGCATATTGTTGATAGTACTCAGCCCCAATTTCATGATTGTGGGTTAAGTGTTTTTTCATTACGCGGTAACCTTTCAGCATTCTTTCGTACTTGAATGATATAAAAAATTTGCAATCGCACTTCAAAACAGATTTGGCTGTCCTTATGCCCTTTCCACGAGACTTGAATGTTCCAAAATGCTTGCATGCATATGTTACTTTGAAGTATTTTACTTCTGGACCAAGATGATATTCTGAATTTTTCAACTGAAAAATAAGAAAGATATTACAAAACAATAGACATACATCACGAATTGTAAGTTTTTTTGGGTTTTTTAAAAACGGTAAAATATCTTAACCAGAGTAACCAAATTTCCCAAGAAATGTAGTTTAACAGAAGGGCCTAATTTAAAAACATGGTCCCCATAGGCTAACGTTTATTTGACACCTCCCATTTGAGTTTAAAATGGCTTTTTTGTTTTAACTGAGTGCATGCAGAGGACAAATCCATTACTCTTCTAAGGGTATACATATGAAGAGTACACAGGAAGAACCGATTGATTTATTTAAAGACTTTCTGTAATTGTCTCTGCTTGGCGACCGGAAACCGGTTTTTCTTATGGTTCTTCATTTGCGGTACAAACGTGTGATCGTTTCACTAAACTCTGGCGTGAATAAGGGTTGCCGTGAAAGATAAACAAAGCGAGTAAATGGCTTCTTGACACCAGTTTAGGCGATTTCTCGCTATCATCCAAAAGAAGAGGCTATTAAGGAAAGCCTTGTATGAAATCAATAGGTTCTTCCCGCGTACTCTTCATATGTATAATCCTGATGCAGTTTTCCAGCAACACATTCATATAACTTTTAAAAATTATAAATTTTTATAATAGGGCATTAACAACCTTGTTTTTTGTTTTTGGTTAGAGGCCGTCCGCGACAAAGCAATGAGTTGATTCTGTGGGCTAGTATTGGGTATTTGACATTATTTGTGCTGATCACCAGATAACTAATAACCATAGGGTACAGTTAATGTAATGGTTCCCAGCTGCCTATTTATAGCCTTCTTTAGGAGCTTTACACAGCCAAGGATATTGTTTCGTTAGTTTTCTATTTGCAGCTAGTACATGTTTTTCATACACCCTGACCCCGACTCCACAATATGGCAAGATATTTTTTTTTGTAGGCTCTTGATCTCTTGATGATGCCTTATGGTGTAATAAGGTAGGTTACAAAGCTAATTTTAAAAAATTATTTTCTGATTGACCAGCCAGTTCTATTTCTAAAATGCTCATTAGTGTAAAACACACAATTTCACAAATGACATAACTTATTCAGATCACTCCAATTTTTTTTTCTTATTATACATAGTATTTTGAATTTTTAGCAGATTTGACAGTTTATAAGAGCTGCCAATCTACACCACTAAAATATAGCGCCAATGATGCAGAAAAATACACTGCTCAAAACAATTAGGCCTCGCACTTATATATATCGTTAGTAATCGAATCATGTCACTTAAATAATTTAATAATATTTGTTTTAATTATATGAAAAACATGGTAAAATAAAATTCACTCTCAATACATTTTGCGAATTCATGCTTGCATTCTTAGATGTTTAAAAAATTTAATTACCATCTTTTAACAAATAAAGTTTTGAAAAAAAATATTGTAATAATTTATTCAAAAGTTATGATTCAATTTTTTTACCCTTAAATTTTCTAACCTGCTTTTACCAATTCATTCTGGATGCATAATAATCTATTTCACAAATTTTAGATTTTTCGAACAAAAAATAGGTTGGAACTGAAAGGGTTATTAAAAGTATGCAAAGGGCTCCCCTAATTGTTTTGAGCAGTGTATATCTTTGCTACTCTACAACTTTGTTTATTTGTCTGAAACTCCAACAGAAACATTCAAAAATTCTTTTGCGTAGATTAGCTTAAACATAACTGAAACAACAGTAAAATTAAAATTATATCAATGTACCAAAAATTATATATAAAATAAACTTTATTGATTATTTATAACTAAATTAATAGATTTACAAAAGAACTGCCAAAAGTTTGAAAGAAAATTCACACTGTTTTTTTTTAATTAAGATTTCGAAATGTCCAAATGAAAATAAAAAAATACTCAAAGTATCACACATAAAATTCCTAAGATTACATTTAGTGCTATCTCATAATGTCATTAACAATTTAAGGAATTGTAGAAATATTGGACTGTTACTTTACATAGTTATTATGTCAGTGTTGTTTGTTAACATAGGGATCTTATTCTTGATTATGTAGGTCTTTCATCTTGTTCAGTGGCCACCTCTTGCATCACTGCTTCCAATTCTTGAAGGACTGTCATAGGCTGCGACTCATCAACAATAGATTCTTCTAACACATTACTTGTATTTCCATTCTGCAACATGTCATGTTCTTTAAATATTTCCAAGGTCTCTTTATTCTGGATGCATTTCAAAATATACTCGAGGGTTTTGAAATTTTTTCGGAAATCTGCATCAGACAGCTGACTAGCAGCGTCTGCTATTCTATAAGACAAAAGAATAACTTTTTTGTACTTGTCCAATTGCGTTAAAGGCTTAAAACTGGCTTTGATGTATTTTCGTTTTCGTAGGTTATGCAGGTCTTGGACAAGAACTAACTTCGATGTTTTTTCTTGCATTATCTTTCTCAGCATCTTTGGCTTGGTACCTGCTTCGAGCAGTTGTAAAGCCTCTTCTCGTTCTTCTGAATTCAACCTTCTATTTTCTGCATACTGTTGATAGTACTCAGCCCCAATTTCATGATTATGGGTTAAGTGTTTTTTCATTACACGGTAACCTTTCAGCATTCTTTCATACTTGAATGATATAAAAAATTTGCAATCACACTTCAAAACGGCATTGACTTTCCTTATGCCCTTTCCACGAGACTTGAATGTTCCAAAATGCTTGCATGCATATGTTATTTTGAAGTATTTTACTTCTGGACCAAGATGATTTTCGGAATTTTTCAACTGAAAAATAAAAAAGAAATTACAAAACAATAGAGGTGTCACAAATTTGAGGGGTTTTTATGTTCACAAACAGTAAAAGACCTAAACCAGAGTAAACAAATTCACCACGAAATGCATTTAGTTTAACAGAAGGGCCTGATTTAAGAATATTGTGCCTATAGGCAGTGCTGTATTTGTAAAAATTTGCACAGGGTGATACTGTGCCTAAATAAAAAAATATTAGAGGGTATATTCTTAATATGAGTTGGTACTTGGTAATAAAATTTATAAAAATGCATAAACTATAATTCAAGTTGTAAAAAAAAAACTTGGTTTAAATCTTGCTCTTAACTAATTAGAAGGAAAAGTAACTTACATAGAAATGTGGAAAATAAGCAAATTACTTATTTTTCCGAAAAAATATCTCAAACAACCCAGTAAGATTTCTTTTCTTCTCGCCCTTGTACAGCTTTTGATTGGACATCAGTCGCTGCCCGATGGTTTACCAACCATGATCTCGCATGCCATTTCTCCTTGGTATAAACATATCAACTGGTGGTCCATTAGTATTAATGAACATTAAACTTGAAACAATCGAATTCAGTAAAGTTGCCTTCAAATAAGTTATTATGTTAATTTAACTTAAGTCCCATTCACACTCTGCCGTTGAGCAAGCCAAAGTTGATATTGTCATTAGCAGGGGCTTTAGATCACCTGGTACAGATGGTTATGGTTGAACTTAATTTTTTTTTTGAAAACTAAAATAAAGTGTCAAACTTATTAAAAATTAAAGGGTATATGCTAATTTGAGAAAATTATCACAGAGTATATATATAATATATTAAAAAAAAACACAGGGTATACGCCACAGGGTAGATGCGATTGCAATTTTTTTTATATCATTCATACAGCCCTGCCCATAGCTAACGTTTATTTGCCACCTCCCATTTGAGTTCACAATCGCTTTATACCCTTTGTTTTAACTGAGTGCATGCGAAGGACATGTCTATTAACCTTCTAAGGTATACATACATATAAACTTGTCGCCTGACTATCAAGTTTCCCACCAACACATATAACTTTAAAAAATTATAAACTTAATAATAAGGCATATAACAACCTTTGCTTTTTGGATAGAGGCTGTCTGCGACTAAGCAATATTTGATTGTGAGGGCTAGTATTGGGTATTTGTTCTGATCGCCACACAACCATTGATATAGTTAACATAATGTAATGGCTCCCGGCTGCTATGGCAAGATATATATTTTTTTTTAGACTTTTGATGATGGTTGGTAGACATATATTTTCAGGCTTGTGTGCTTGGTCAGAGACCACTTATAAACCTTTGTCAAGTAAGACAAACACAACACACACGTGGCAGGTAACAAGGCTTAGTTTTAAAACATTCTTGATCAGCCAGTTCCATTTCTAAAATGCTAAAGAGTGCAAAACACACAATTTCACAGCTGACATAACTTATTCAGAACACTCTCCTATTTTTTTTATGATACATATCATGAACTATCAGCTGATTTGGCAGTTTTTGAGTGCTGCCAATCTGCAGCACTAAAATTTGGCATCAAAAATCAGAAAATAACAAGGAATCCAAAAGATTACTGCTCTCTATCTAACTGTTCTATCTTTCATGTTCTTAAATTGGGCCCTTCTGTTAAAAAACATTTCTTGGGAAATTTGGTTTCTCTGGTAAAGGTATTTTACTGTTTTTAAACAAAAACCTCCCCCTCAAATTTGTGATATATCTCTATTATTTTGTAATATCTTTTTTATTTTTCAGTTTAAAAGTTCAGAATATCATGTATAAAAAACAAGGTTTCTATATGGGAACAACCGTATTGTTTTAATTACCATAACTTCTACTGTGGTGGGGTTAATACATACTTACGTCATGGCTATTTCACTGCCCAGTATGGGGAGGGGGGAATCAGAAACTGGGTTACATTGGGTGGTTGGTTTGGTAGAAATTTACTGTACGGTAACTATTGGCGAACTTTCCGAAATCGCGCCAGACGCCCGTATTCTGGCGACTTTTGACGTCATGCTCTCTTCATAACGATGAGACAGGTTGCCACAAAAAATTATTTATCGCCAAATCGGAAAATCGCGCCAATAGTTACCGTACAGTAAAGGTGAACCGGTTGGTTTTGAATGCCAATGTAGGCATTTGTCGAGCACAGCCAAACTGGGTAATGCACTTTTTTGGCTTTTCTTTAGCACATTTTTTTTTATTCGAAAATATTTATGTGTTTATTCTTCTGATATATTTTAAATACAGTGACAAGCAGGGCTAGAAAAATCTCAAAATTTTTACATGCCCTGTCAGGCATGTTAGTCTCAGAAATACATGCCCGAATAAAACTTTTACATGCCCAAGCGGGAAAAGAGAGCTGAACCCAGGCATGAGTTTGGCAAAAATAACAAAAGCTGAAACTAAAATGCGTATTTGGAAGCGTAATTTTTTTTTAAAGCAGTATACTTATTTCACGAAATAAACTGTTACATTATGTAAGTTGGAAAACCAAATTCTCTGACTTTTCCAGGTTTTTCCTAGAGAATTTACAGAAAATTCCCGGTTTTATCAACGTTAATTAAAAAATATATCAAATTATTATATCTTAAGAAACCTTGCCAAAGTAACAAGGAATTCGAAAATTGTAGAAAGTGGTGAAATTTACCGGCACCACCAGAATTTTATTGATGAATTTCTATTTGATGTGAACAACATTGTGAAGTAACTAATTTCGACTTAAGATAAAATTATCAATTTTCAAGAAGCAACGAATGGGTATGTTGGGGATTTATTAAAACGCAAAATGTTTATTTAAATTTATGGAAAGGTATTTTTGATGAAATGTTTACATGCCCAGTCGGGCATGTGAGGCGAAAAAATACATGCCCGATTGGAATTTTTACATGGCCCGGGCATGTCGGGCAATATAATTTTCGAGCCCAGGTGACAAGAGGTAATACATTTTGCTTTACAAATAGGTTGTTGTGGTTTGTTATTAAATATTTAGCAAAAAAAAATTGCCAAATTATATGTATCTGTCTCAAATATATGTATCTTTCAAACGAAAACTACTTTTAAAAAAATTGTTAATTTCTCGAAAATTTATACACTGAAGTAAATCTAGTCACACTAATTTTTTTTAAAGAAATACGAAACTTAGTATTGAAACAGTTTTTGAAGGGAGAACAGTTTTTAACGACAAAAAGATAAATTCCGACCCAAAACAACTTCTGAAACTTTAGTATCTACTGATTTATAATGAAGGTCAAAACGCAATATTAACATATATTAACAATAGGAGGGATTTAGATGTTAAACATATCCAAGGTAAAATATTGGACTCAACAAAAATATAAATAATATAGCAATGGTTTACCTTTTTGTTGTAAACGGATGCGGGAGTAGAGGCATGTATAGCTAATGGAGTATGTTGTTCTCTCAAATGATCAACATATTTTTCGACGTCTTCAAATGTTTTAAAAAATTCAATTGACTCCATAGTAATAACAAAACTAAGTTACAGATTTGAAGTTGGGCAGAATGTTTTGTTTTGAATTCGAAGTTAGCGTAAGTTAAAATGTTCAGTCAGACTCAAAAATGCATAGCACAAAAAGGCTTAATGTCTCGTACATTCTCACTAGCATTAGCCATTACCTGAAGTCAGTGTTGCCATGCCGTAAATGCAAAAAAAAGCGAGAAATATTTTTAAAATAAATTTAATTATTTGAAAAAAAAAACATTTTAGCATAATACTGAAAGAGTTTTGGGCACAAGTACCTTCCGTTCTTTAATTTTGGTTTTTTTTAGAGAAAATTCTACATTGACAACTTCAAATTCTCACACATTCTCGTTTCGCACAACTCGTAATCAACTTCCTGTCGGGCTGTGAGGCGCTCTATGGTTAGTGCCTCGATCTACGGATCAGAATATCCCGCGATCGTGTCCTGGTCGCTGAAAACCCACCGAGTATATGCGGAGTACGTGCTCGTTAAATCTTTTGGGTCCGAAAGTCCTGTGGGTGGTCATTGCGCAGTTTCTCACGGGTACAGGTTCCTGGAGACTATTTCCCTCCTCCTCAGTGACATGTCTAAATTGTGGAGGTGGCGCGCAATAGATGGCAGCATCTGTAACGTATATGTGTACATGTTAGTGTGTTGTGACTGTCTTAGTTGACGAAGGTTTATACAAGCCTGAAAATATATCTGTACCAACCAACCAATCAACTTCCTGTCTCGTCAGATTCAAGAGCAGACGGTCTGGTCTGGTTGTGTTTTGTTGTTGTGAGTGTTTTACAAGAATTCCTCACCTGCTCCAATTTCGATGCTGAGTATTTAGATTAAATTTGCAACATGGAAGCTGCGAATACCAGCAACTTTCGCGGCACGGCCCGAATGAACACGATGGAGGGTGTCGGGTCTCGAGTTATGAGAGGAACGGACTGGAAGTGGGGTAAACAAGACGGCGGAGAGGGGCATTTGGGCACCGTCCGGAACTTCGAATCTCCCGAAGAAGTAGTGGTGGTTTGGGACAATGGGACAGCTGCTAACTACAGATGTTCGGGCGCTTACGATCTTCGCATCGTGGAGAGTGCTCCAACCGGTAAATATTTCGATGTTGAATGTGAAGTTTTATGAATTTGCAACATGCCTTGGAGGGATTTAGTCATTGTGTTTACTGTTGAAAAAAAATAGATAAAAAAAAAAGGGTATTTTGAGAGAAAAATTATTACTCGTTAAAAATTTGTTGCCCGTTAAAACTCGTTTGAAAATTGCCAATATAAATAGTCTGTTACCTGTGCATGGCAAACAGTGTATGACTTGTTTTCAAATGAAACCTTATAAACCTCCTAGAAATACGTAAAAGCTTTAAAATGTTAATTTTAGAAACAATCAATTATATCTAATATGTATCCACAATTACAATATAACAATAATTATATCTAATTTGTATCCATACACATACATTTAGTATAATATTTTTTGTGACATGTTTCTTCACTCGTAATTGTCTATTATGCTGAGTGGCTCTTTTGAAGATGAACCCCTATTAACTGTCCATTCAAGATATCATAGATGAGGGTTCGTCTTCAAAGGAGCCACTAGACATTTACGAGTGAAGAAACATGTCACAATGTAATTAATATTTATATTAAGCAACTTTTCTAACAATTGTAAACACCATCTGAACTTTTTAAAAACCTCAGAACCTGATGTTTTCCAAATGCCTTATATGCAACATTTTGATGAATAAAGATGCTCTAAGTATTTTGTCAATATGTAGCTTAATTTACCTTATACACAGCTAATAGTATGGTACACAAATGGGGATGAGTGGACCCATAATTAGCTACTTAACTATTATTTAATCCTGAGTTGGAAGCTTGGGGGTCATACACAAATTATAACATTGCTGTAGTAGAAAATATATATAATACTAGTTAAGGCCAGACGTACACAAATTATAACAACACTGTAGTGGAATATGTATATCTATATAGTACTAGCCAAAAACACTAAACAATTAATAATTTAATGTTATCACTTCTTGCTAACAACCACATAACTGGCATATCACATTTTGGGATGATTTATTTTACAGTCTTAATAGCAGGCCTTGCCCATTAAACTTGCTGTTTCGCGGGGAAATAAATTAATACAGGGTGGTAACATAACCTGGGAATCGAGGAATTCTCAGGGAACTTTTTAATTCTGGAAATATCAAGGGAATTCAGAATTTTTAAAATTTTGCAAAATATGAGGGAATTTTTTTCCATTTTGGATTGCTTAAACAGCAGGTTTAGGGTTCTTGTGATCACTACTAACGGACACTAGATTAAAAAAGGATATTCTCATTGATCCGATTTGCCGCAGGACCAATCTTGGAGGAAGGATCAATCTCTTTCAGGAATCATGTTACAAAATGATTTTCTGATCACATGATTCCTCTAAACTTATTCAGATTTTTGGAAAAGTAGAAAAGTTAGGTAGGCTAAGCCATAATCCGGAAAGTCTTAATTCCCTCAAAGTCTGGATTAAAATTTCTGTACTGCATTGAATTATGTTTATAGCATGTTTTCTAGGTAATTGTAAAATCAGGGAAATGTTTGTGAAAGTATCAGGGAAATCATGAAAATATCAGTGAATTTTTTTTCTAGGAGTTAGTTTGTAACCACCTGGTAATATTATATCATTTGTTATCACCAGGGCCGGATTTAAAGATTAGCCCTCTGTAGGCTATGATCCATTTGCCGTCAGATAAAGTGTTTTTCTAAAACTAAACTCCCCGGCGCAACAGCCCATTACTGGGCCAAGGCCTGCCGTGCCCATTTCAGCTTTCAAACCTAGGGCTCTGAGGTACTTGGCATATGTACCGGTAATGTGGTCAGCTTCATGTGAAACCCCCAGTGTTTAGTTCCCAATCATGCTTGGTACCCATTTTATCGACCCACTCAAGGGATGAAAGGGTGGGTCAACCTCACCCAATCCGGGATTTAATCCCCGGACCTGCGGCGTTGCAATGCAAAGCACTACCACTAAGTTTTCTTTCTACAGATTCGAATCATCTATGTACATTCTAAATCAAAATAATAGGTGAATTTTTTAAACTGTTCTACTATAAGTATTTCAACTTCCAAATCAGGGGGGTAGAGTCTAATTGACCTTGCAGCTACCATGTTTACTATAAATATTAGTACTATATCTATGTTTACGGTTTACACTTTAATGTAAATTATTTGTTTCTTTTTTTAAAAATATTAGTGTCCTTATTATAATTTTTTGGTATTGAATGTCGCTTTAATTGTTGGTAAAATTTGACGCTCTAGGCTACTGCCTATTTAGAGAACCGGCCCTGGTTATCGCATTAAAGGGTGATGTTTTTCTGTTTTATTCTAGGCATCAGACATGAGGGGACAATGTGTGACACCTGTCGACAACAGCCAATCTTCGGCATCCGATGGAAGTGTGCAGAATGTCCGAATTATGATTTGTGCTCCATTTGCTATCATGGGGACAAGCATCATTTGAGGCATAGGTTCTTCAGGATTACCACTCCTGGTTGTGAAAGGTATGGAAATACTGTTTTATATTTTTATATATTTTAAACGTAAATCTGACATTTACTAAATAACCTTTCTTATAATGTTGCTTAGCACAATTAGAATTTGTTGCTGGTTTTGTTATTTGAAATACGTAAAGATTGAACCGGAAATTTTGATGAGACATTTTTTTTAAAATAAGCAATAATGGATAAATGAACTTTCTTTCAAGGTTAGCCAATTTGTTGTTTCTTATGGTGATCAGACAGATGCATTAAAAAGCTTAGTGGAAGAACATGCTAAGTGGCATGTTTGAAAAACTTAATATTTTGGTTTTCAATGAACATATTATTCCATCGTTTAAAGATAACAAGGTTCTGCTTTTTTATAAACTTGGTTTAGTATATTTTTTTCCTTTTGTAAGTGCCATATTTTTAATGGATTTAATTGAAAACTACTAACTTTAAAGCTCGTTTTTCACCTTTTTGTCACTTGAAAAATGAATATTTTGCTTGTTTCTCATGCTATAGTTCCAATAATATTTGCTGCATTTATGTTACTGGATGATAGCACAGTGGCAATGTTGACCTATTCACTACTGAAAAAATCTTAGATATATTCATTACATAAACATAGTGCTGAACTAAATATTTGAAGAGCTTAGTAACATTTTTTAAACAATTGAGATTTTGTGTCTTAGCATTTTCTAACTTCTTTAACAATAACATTTTTTAAAACTTTTTTATAAAAGTTAAATTTAATATTGTAATGGCGTCACTTTCTTGTGTATAATTATTTTTCTTAATGACTTATTTTTGTTTTGCAAACTGAACTGAAAAGAGTGTGTAAAAATTCGAGCGTTCGTTTTGGCGACGCTTTTGTCAGAACTTGAGAAAAATGTGACTGCTAAACATCTTTGTCGTAAAGCTCCAGAATTTCTACGTGTATATTGTCTGATACTTTTTGTGATTGTCTTGAAATAAAAAGTTCTCATCCAAAAGAGAGTTTCAATGCAATTACAGTAGAATATCTCAAATCCGGAATAGCCGGGACTTCGGCGATTCCGGATTTCGGAAAATTCCGGATTCCAGATAAAATTTAATTATTCTTTAAAAATAATGACAAAAATACAATGTAAACAGAATAAACCAAGGAAATAGGACTAAATATTTGTTTATTTTCTTTTAAAATACATCTCACTTAAGGTTAATTGTTTTAGTAATTTAGGTTTTTGGGCAATTAATTTTCCTTGAATTTTATGCACTGCCATTACTTCTGATTCCGAAATAACACCATTAGAATGATGTTGAAGCCCGGAATTAGAATGATGAATTTTAAAGAAATCAAGTCAAAAATTAATTAAAAGTTGAAATTGATAAAGTTAGGGAAAAAGCATTCCACGACAGGTGGCGAACCACGCATGCGCTATAAGGAGTGAAACTTCGTGTTCTTCTAAGAACGCTTTCTCCCCTCTCCACAAGGTTCGGTTTCCAACATGTCCGATTCGTATCGTTACTTGATGGAAATTTTCTTATGGAAAGAAATAAAAAAGAAGTAGAGAACGAAAATAAGATAAGAGATAAAAAAAATTAGGAAATCGGAATATTTTTGTTTTAAATTCCCTTTCAAGAAAATCGATTTTTTTTAATTGAGAAAAATGAAAAAAGTCCGGATTTTAGGTATTTCCGGATTTTAGGGTTCCGGATTTCGGATATTCTACTGTAGTACAATATATCTTAAACGGTTTGAATTCCATTCCTAGGATTAAAAAGTTTTGTTTTTAACAGATCTGAGTGCAGACTACAAACTTTCAATCTCATTTTCGCATTTCTACCTTTTTTTTACTTATCAAGTTCTTCTACTAAGCTCTTCAGTGACATAATATAATAAACTAACTCCTTTTGCTGATATAAATATTAAACACTTTAACCATCATCCTTCCCATTGACAGGGCTCTAGTTGACCCAAGACGGAAAACCAAGAAAGTTGCCATCCGCGGCATATTCCCGGGTGCTAGAGTAGTTCGTGGCGTGGACTGGCAATGGGAAGACCAGGACGGTGGTAATGGCCGCCGAGGAAAAGTATCGGAAATACAGGACTGGAGTGCAGCTAGTCCTAGAAGTGCTGCTTACGTCATGTGGGACAATGGAGCGAAGAATCTGTATAGAGTTGGCTTCGAGGGAATGGTATGGTGTTTTATTATTACTTAAGTGCTTATAGTAATTTTTTAAGTCCTGTTTGGATCAATTTGCACAAGTATTAAAAAAGATTAAAATATAAATTCTTCATTACTAGTGATTACTCTAAACTTCATAATATGAAGTTAAACAAGCTAAACAATATGTGCATTAGAAAGATAATTAGAGTAAGCCTATGAACAAATTTACAAGTCTTTTTATTTTTATACATTCAAAGTCCATATTTACAACTCCAAAACACAATGTCTAAATTCACTAAGTAAATAACATAGTACAAGTGGCACTTTTCTCAATAGAATTTGGTTGCTAACGACCAACATGACTAGAACTACCTGTTCTCATATCCCAAGAATGGGCCCTATCCACATAGTGCCTATTAAAATTATGTTTAATTGTTAATTTATAAACATTTGTACTGAAAGAAAACTTAGTTTCTTAAACTATTCAAGATAGTAATGTTTTTTATTACAATGTTTTCAAATTAAAATTTTAACATAATTTTTCACTTTCATTTCTGTACCCAAATAAAATTAACACTGGGTCTGAGATGACTCTTATAGTCTTATCAAAACCGCTGGCCTCATAAGTAGCCCATAATAATTTTAATGTTTTACCCATCACCAACCCATGTGAATCTCATTTAGAACTTGTCGCAAACAAATAACATAATTTAGGTCAACATAGGCAGCTAGCTACTTCTTGAATTTAGCTGGTTGAATTTAGGTTTACAATCAGTTTGCTTAGTGATTTTTTTGTGCAGATAAATTATTGGATTGTGTATTTGCAGGCCGATTTAAAAGTTTTGAATGATGCAAAGGGTGGAACAGTTTATAAAGACCATTTACCTTTACTTGGTAAGTTCTAGCTTTGTTTACAAAAATAGTTATATTTGTAAAAAAAAAAAACTCATTATGTAACATTCAAGAATTCCTTCCCATTCAAGAATCACTTAGTTAAAATGTGTAACTATTATTCTTCATCTTAAACTAGTATTTTGGATTACTTTGACATTTATGTATTGTTTGATAATTATAATTTTCTATGTTTGAGTTTTCAACGTAACATTTTCAGATCTATTTGTATTTGATTGATTGAGGGTTAAATATAATTTTACTTGAATTGACTTTTACAATGACCTGTGAACAATAATAACTTGAATGATTTACATAATTCATAGATTTTGATGTTTTCTGTAAAACATGTTTTTTTTTAAAATTATTTTTCTTATTAGTACTTTTGTTTATTTTTCTTTATTAGGTATTATATTATTATTTTTTGGTGATGATATATTTTTTTATTATATATTTTTTTTATTTTATTTTGGGTTCAAATGCATAAAACAAAGTTTTGTTAAATTTTAGGACAAGGACCTGGCCGTAGTGGTATCCATGGTGTTCATATTGGTGACAATGTGAATGTGGACTTAGAACTGGAGATTGTCCAGTCTTTGCAACACAGACACGGTGGATGGACGGACGGCATGTTTGAGGTAATGTGAACATATTCAAATAATATCTGTATTCTCGTAATTATAAAAAAAAAATCTGTATAAAGGGGATGAGACCAGAATCCAGGTCTACTAGTTGAAGTCTTCTTTCTGTGTTAATTTAATGGAGGAAAGAAATTTTTTAATATTAATTACTACTGTTGTATCTGATATAAAAAACTTTTTTAATTAATTCTTTAAAAATAAAGTTATGAGGGGGGAATAATAAAAAAACAAGAATTTTGTTGAAAAATCAGATTTCCACCTCAGAACCAAAAAAAAAAAAAAAAATAACACTTAATGTTTTGTAGAGTATTGTAAATTTAAAATAAATTATTTAAATTTTACTTATAAAAATTATTAATCTAAAAAATGGATTTGAGTAGTTTTTAAAGTATTTCTATGGTGTTTATATGATAAAGGCTTACATAGCTGTTTAAACGTACTGCATTATCTAAATTATGTCATCTAGTTTATATTTCTATGTTTGTATGTGAAGTTCTTGCATAACAATTTGATGCTTTTCATCTCAATTTTTTTTCATTTGAGATACAACAAATATATGTTGAATTTCTGTTTTTTAAAATATTAAATTCAAACAATCCTATTCATAACCTTTATTTCACTTTTAGTTTAACAAAAAATTAATTATTTCAGTGTCTTGGAACTACTGGAACAGTAGTTGGTATTGATGAAGATTCTGACATAGTTGTTTCTTACCCAAGTGGAAATAGGTAAGCGTAATCTACAGTAATGTTTTTGTTTCTATTATTAACCCACCTAAGTGAAATTCTGGCCATTCTTATTTAATGATATCAAAAATGTCTTTAGAAATTAATTGAAAATTTCATTTAACCTTCAACGAAAATTCCGGAATGTGTCATGTATTTAGGATTGTCATTCAATAAATAAACAAATAGGTAATTACCATTAACTGAAGACCATTGAGAAGCAAGCATTTTGGATTTTTAAATTATTTGTTTTTTTTTATGTGTAACTTTTTTTGAAAATACTTTAAGTTATTATTGAAAACACTAAAGAGGACATAAAATGTAAATCGATTTCATTTAAATTATAAGAACATTTAAACTTAGTTTGTTTAAAGCTGTATTGAAATATGCTTTTTTTGAATTATTGAAAATCAAATTGGTAATCTTTGGCTTACAATCTTATACCATTTCAGTCTTCAGTCACTTGCTTTGCTTGCCAAAGGTCCCAGGTTTTAGCATGGCATTGCCAAAATAACGATATATAAACAGTCTTGCAGGTGTAAAGTCCGACAAATAATAATCTGTGCAGAGGGAGTGCACATTAAATATGCTCCAAAGTTCTGACACTTACAATGTTGCCCTTAAAGGTTGTGGTGTGTGCCTACTCAGGCGTCAGCTGATTGTGGCTCTAAATTACTATACCCTTCGCCAACAGCCCTCGTATAGCCTCTTCTCTTCAAGTGCGACAATAATTCAAACTAACCTAACCATTGAAAACCTCATGCATTTTGGAACTTTCAATTTGTTTTTGAAAAGTGGTGCTCTACTTCCCTTGACAATAGTGCTAGCTTAAGTTATAGTAGCTGCTTAAGATATTGAAAACACTGAACAAGGTATAAAATATAAACAGCTTAATTAACATTTAAGCCAAATTTACTAAAAAGATATAGTGAAATATGTTTTTTTTTTATTTTTAATATCAAATTTATAATCTATTCCTTAGAATCATTAAGTAAAATGTACCAGCCCGGTTTTCAGTCGGTTAGGCTTTTGCCTTGCATGCAAATGGTCCCAGGTTTGGGCCCATGCATTGCCAAAATAAATGCCAACCTATAAATGATCTATGTAGCTATAAAGTCTGATGAATAATACCCTGTGTATAGAGAAGTCCACTTTAATTATGTTCCAAAGTCCTGGCATTGCATACAATGTTCCTCTTGAAAGTTGCGTTGGGTGCCTACTTGGATGCTGACTGTGGTTCTAAAGTGAGACACTGATAACCTCTAGTGCAACGGTTCCCAACCTGGGGGCGATCACCCCCAAGTGGGCGATTTGTGTTATCAAGGGACAGAGAATACTTGAGGGGCGATGAGTATTCAAAGGGAGAAAATTAGAATAATGTTTCTAGAAACAACTAAAAATATCTTGGTTAATTATTTCACTTTTGTTCTTTAAAAATTTGTGTTATAAGTTTTTTCTATTTTATTTAAAAGTAGCCAACTAAAGCTTCTTTGGTTGTTTTTATAAATGGTAGTAAGTGTTATAAAGCTGTTTTATAGTTACACTTTACCTCAAATTATGATTAGACATAATTTTAAAAATTAAGAGAGGGCGATGGATTTTAATTAACCTAAAGAACGAGGCGATGGGCCAGAAAAGGTTGGGAACGACTGCTCTAGTTTGACAATAATTCAACTCTACTCTTTCTGTCCTCATCTGTCTTTCAACTTGTCCACTGTCTGTTTCAGGTGGACTTTCAACCCAGCTGTACTCACCAAAGTGAACACGGCTGTAGCTGCTTCCGCATCTGCTGCAGCTGACGGGGGGACTTCTCAGCAGTTTGCAGTTGGAGACTTGGTGCAGATCTGCAGAGATCTGGAGAGGATCAAGATTCTGCAGAGGGGACATGGGGAATGGGCTGAAGCTATGTTGCCGGTTTGTGTGGAAGTTTTGTGGTTGTTTATGTGAATTGAATCTTGGGCTTGTAACTTGTTTCTCATGCTATGGTTCCAGTCTGTTCGGCACATTCACGATATTTAATGATTGCGGTGGCAACTTTAAGTTAATGTCATGTTTTGTGTTGGAGTGGTATCAGTTTGACATTAATAAAAATAAGGTCTAGATTGGTTATTTAATGTAGTGGGCAGAGCTTACAGTTTCAAATTCTCTCTCAATGATTTACATAACATAAAACAAGCCAATTGGATCTTTATTTACAGTGTTATCTATGGTTTTCAATCAATCATAGTTGAATGAAGTTGAAGTGTGAAAAAATTTACTGTTGTACAATGCCAAAGCAGTAACATTTACATTGTCTGCACTTGATTGAAAATCGAAAGTACTGTTTTTGCTTCCATCCCATGCAAAAGGTCCAATTTACTTAGCATCACTACTGCGATCACCCAGCTTTGTAAGTGCAAGAAACATTATCAAAACTGTTGCATTTGAAAAAGAAAGTTTGGGTAAAATACCCGAAAAAAAATCTTTTCAATTATTAATATTGTAGTGAAATTTTATCTAAATTTTATTTGTCAAAAAATATTTTAATTATCCATTTAATATCTCCTCTTTGTACTACTTAAGTTATGTAAATCTTGTTTGAATTTTGCACTTTCATTTTAAGGAAAAAATTTAGTTTTTTAAAAACACTTTTCTTTAATTTTCAAAAAAAAAAAAAGAATTCTGAATTGGGTCTCTACAAGTTTTGGAAAAGAGAATTAGATAGTTTATTTTTGCAATTGCGCTTTAAAAATAATGAGTTCCTATATAAGTAAAATGTAATATTTAAATAATAATTTAATTGGTTACTAATTATATTTTCCTTTTAGACGTTAGGGAAAATTGGTCGTGTGCAACAAATTTACCACGATAATGACTTAAAAGTCGAAGTATGCAGCACATCTTGGACTTATAATCCAGCTGCAGTTACTAAAGTAGCTTCAGATGGAACGATTCCAGGGACCTCTAGTGGCGGTAAAGAATATTTATATTTTATTCATTAAAGATAAATATTGTGAAAATATTAGTTAACTTTTTAGTACAATATATCTTACTATATATCTAATTTTTGTTGTCTTTGGTGTTTTATAGTTTAATGCCTGCAATTTAATCTCCTCTCAATAGAAAAAAGTTCTATGTTTATTTAACTAACACTTTATTATATTGTTTATTTCTTTTTAATAAGTAAATTTTTTTAATTTATGTTTTTAATATATAGAACGGCTCAGTGCTCTTCTGAAGAAGCTATTTGAAACCCATGTATCTGGAGACGTCAATGAAGAACTCGTCAAAGCTGCTGCAAATGGGGACGCTCAGAAATGTGAAGAAATACTGAAACGATCCGAAGCTGATGTAAATATTGTTCTTTTGAATACTTTAACCCTCTGGGAGATAAGCAAATTGGCTGAAGTTTAAACTTATTTTCACTGTGCAATGTTACAATTAATAATTAAGTTATATTTTGGTAGTGGAATATTATAAATGACTACTCAATACTTCACATTTTAAAATTGAGCAAAATTTATAAATTTTTTAAAGTTATGTTGTTGGATGGAAACCCTGACAGTCAGGTGAATGGTTTATACATCTATATCTTTCAGTTAAGCTTCTATTTTGTTAAATAAATTTAGGAAATTAATATAATTATTGATGCAGTCAAAACTTCTTGGTATATTAACCCATATACCAAAATTTCATTCAAAATAATTTTAGTTTAATAAACTAAGCTCTGTGCTATGTAAATTGTTTAAATAATTTTTGTGAGTTTTGCTGTATCCAGGGTTCTTTAAAGGGATAATTTAAACTTATTATTTTATTTATATTGTTTATTAAAGTATTTCATTCTTTATTCAGGTAAATGGTGTATTTGCTAGTCATACAGCTCTGCAAGCAGCTAGTCAAAATGGACACATTGAGGTCATAAAAATACTTTTATGCCACAATGCTGATGTGGAAATCGAGGTTAGTTACAATCTATTTGATGAGTACACGGGAATAACCGATTGATTTATTAGGCGGTCACCCGCAATTGTCTGCTTGGAGGCAGAAAACCGGTTTCTCTCTTTCTTCTTCGCTTGGTCCAAGCGTTGGATCACCAAGCGCCTGAATCTTGGTAGCTAGGAACCACAGAGATAGTAGTTAAAATATTAGCATGGCATATCACTTGACCGGCAACACTGACTTCATTGGGGCTCTTCTGGGAGCTCCTTGCGTGTTCCATCGTTAGCATTGGAGGTCACGTGATCTGCCCCTCTATTACTTTAACTATATCTATGGTAGAAACCGGTTTCCTTACACAAGTTTATGCAATCACTCGCTATCATTGCCAAAGTGGCCTGCTAAGGAAACTTCTCTGCCAAATCAATCGGTTTTTCCCGTGTACTCTTCATTTATGGAACAATATGTGTTTTTGAAAATAATTGAGTTTTTTTTGGTTGAGGTGAATTATTTGCATGTTTATTTTTTGTTAAAACTTCATTTGGAAAGATAAGTGTTACTACACATATTGAAATTTGTAACAATATGTTGTGAATAATGTTTTTTTTTAACCATCTGAGGAATGAGATTTTTGATCTAGGTGTAAACTTTTTTTCTTTGCGTTTTCCACTAAAATTTTTGACTTATTAATAAAGTATTTTAATATTTTTCAAATATTAATTTGTATTAAATGCTTAACTTAAATATAAAGTATTTTTTTTTAATATTATACAATAATATTGGAATAACTAACATTCCTTTGACAGGTTTATGCATGTATCCCTTATGCAGTTAATAGATTAATAAAATTAATTTCGGAAAGGTTTTTTTTTTCAGATTTAAACCAGTACTCTAAAACATACTCAACAAAGTAATAATTTCATAGTCTTTCTTATAATTTTATATCCAATATTCCCTCTTAAAATATAAGAATTTGCAGTTGAAAGTTAATGCTGATATCTAACATATCTTCTAACAAGACAAATGACAGCAAAACAATCACTTCCTAGTTTTTCTAATCATTTACACTTTATATAATCCAAAATCTCTTAAAATATAAGAATTTCCAATCGAAATTTGCCATACTTTTCGACGCTGGTTTCTGACATATTTTCTTCTGAAAAAACAAAGACACCAATTCATTAACTTTCTAGTTTTTCAAGTCATTTAATATAATCCAGTTTTCCCTTTTAAAATATATGAATTTCCAATTTAAAGTTGGTATACTTTTCGATGCTGGTTTCTGACATATTTTCTTCTGAAAAAACAAAGACAGCAAGTCAATCACTTTCTATTTCTTCAAGTAATTTAATGTAATCCAATATTCCCTCTTAAAATATATAAATTTCCAATTTAAAGTTGGTATACTTTTCTATGCTGATAATATCTATTCTTCTAACAGGACAAAGATGGTGACAGGGCAGTCCACCACGCAGCCTTTGGGGACGAGCCAGGAGTAATGGAACTGTTAGCCAGAGCAGGGGCAGATCTAAATGCAAGGAACAAAAGAAGGCAGACCCCTCTGCATATTGCAGTAAACAAGGGACATATAGGAGTTGTAAGGAGCATATTGGATCTGGGATGTCGACCCAGTTTACAGGTGCGTTATGTTGTTATGTCTTAATTGAATTGTAGCAAATAGGGAGGATTTTGGTATGTAGATTAAGTTTTTAGTTAGAAATTTGTTGTGTGTGTTGGTAAGACAATTTTTAATGGAATTCTAAGCTTCATCTTAAGTTTTCACTAAACTAAAACCTTTTTGGTGTAAAGTTATATCCAATTGTTAAGAAACTTTTTAAATTAAACTGTTTGATTATAGTCTTTCAAGTAAAGTAACCTGTTACAGGTTTGGACCCAAATGGCTTCATATTAAAAATATAATAAGCTAAATTTGTTTTTCCTCTCTTTTTCTCTTAATTTGAATCTTATGAATGAAACCGTATTGAAAAAAAATATGCTAGTATTCACTATTTTAATGTAAAATCATGTATTAGTATCCCTAGCCTATCAGTTCCCAAACTTTTTTGAAAGTGTATAAATGATAAGTAATTTAATACACTTGAGTATAGTATGTAACCAAAAACCAATACTAAAACAATTGATTTCTTCAGTCAAATGGAGCATCTAGTTGATAAAAACTCCCATTCTAAAACATACAACTAAGTTCAAATCTTATCAAATTCATTGAATTCAATTTGCAATTATCAAAAGTCGCCAACAAATGGACCGGGTCCTATATCTCAGTTATACTATTTAGAATGCAAGTTTTGTAACTAGAAACTTCAAATAAACAATTAGGTAAATTTTATGAAATATCATGTAGAATTTCCAAGTTAAGTTTAACACTATAATTGCAAATTTACTTTTCCTTAGGATTCTGAAGGTGATACTCCTCTCCACGATGCCATCAGCAAAAAGAGAGACGACATGCTAACCCTTTTATTAGACAATGGTGCAGACATATGCCTTACAAATAACAATGGCTTCAATGCTCTACATCATGCAGCTCTACGTGGAAATCCCAGGTAAGTCTATTGAGTTTTGTACCTCTTAGGTGTTCAAATAAGTTTGGTGATATTGTGATTATTATTATCGAAGGTGACGACTCAAAATGAAAATAATTTCCATTTAAGATAGAAAAGTGACTGTTTGATTATTTAAATAACAATTACAGTTACGCATACACTGCTAGCGGTTTTGCTTGCAAAAGATTATTTAGAAGACTCCAACACATTAGCTTCATAGAGCTGGAGTTCTATTTTAAAAGACAAAATTTTCCTTCTGAAATATTTGGTCAAAATGAAGGCAGTGTTTTCTCTTTATTAGTCATCTAAGTTTGCAGCACAAATGGCGTTTACCGAATAATGAGATGTTGTTTGCACTTGTCTTGGCACAGTCTGAATTGTGCTACCCCTTGGTTTTCAAGTGGCCCTGGGAAGGTTTCAGGTGATCACTGTTTTAATTTTTATCCATACTGGGTCTCATTGGTTGCTTCAGTCTCATGTACTGCGATTTCATTGGTTGCTCTCTCAAAATTAACAATATGGATGAAAGGAATTTTTTCTTACAATGCTATCTTTCTTGTTTAACAAATGCTTTGTACAACCAACAGCACAGCAAGAAGTTGGTATTTTAAAAAAAAAGGCATAAGTAAAGTATTCTTAGAACACTCATTTTGGAATACAAAAAAACATAAGTAATTCCAGGCAATAAATGGAAGCAATCATTTGGATGTAAAACAGCCTCATTCCAAACACAGTACCGTTGTTATGTAATTATTGCCGTTCACTTGAGTGCTCCTATACAAATTGGCACCAGTTTCCGCTTTTGGTGTCACCAAAGCGAAATTAACACTCGGTTGGTTGGGTATTTGGAGAAATCTGGAAAATGTAGGTTATTCCAAAAAGTAAAGGAATGCTTAAAAATCGAAAAATTTATTGCAATTAATCTAGAACTGTGACCAAGGTAAATTATTTTCACTGATCTCTTTGTATTGAAGAATGGTTTAAGAATATATTGATAAAGAGTTTGAAACCCGAAATTTTTTATGAAGTTGTAAAAACGTGTGACAATGTACTTTAAAATTAAACATGCTCCATGTAATTTTAATTAATTTAACTCTTTATATTTGGAATTTATGCACAAAAGACTCTTCTGTAACAGTAATTCTTTTTCGTTTACTACAGTTTCAGCCCTATATTTTGAATCAAATATTGTTTTCAGACTTATGAAGTAAACAACAATTTTATACATTAAAATTAATTTAATTTATATTTTCACTTATCCTAGTACATTTTAACCCCATTAACAAAAACTTGAAGGGTACACCAAAGCATTTTGTGTTAACCTCATAGGATTTTTTTAACATTGAACCCCAGTGAATAATTAAAAAAAAATAATACATCTAAATATTGTTCTAATTTTACGATGCACACTGTATTGAATTAGTGATTCAATTAATAAAGTTAATTTGGACTAGTACATACGAAATAACATTTAGAAAATTTTTTTAAGGATCAGCAATTGGATTAAAACTGACAAATCATGGCGGAGGTTGAGTTTTTCTCAGAAGTGGAAGACAATTTATTTTTATTCTGTACACTTCCTGCTTTTTTTTTAAAAAAATGTTTTGCTTCATTTGTTTTTCGTAACTTTGAATCACTACGAAAAAAGTCAAATCCTCAATTTTTTGTTCGGGTTCAATGGGATTTTTCTAAAGCGATTTCAAGTTCGACTTTTCATGTTAAAAGATTTTATAGCATTTTCTCAAAGCTTTATAGGCTGGGAAAATCTTTTCAGTTCATCTTAAGCAGAATTTCATGTTAAGCGAGTTCGTTAACGTTTGTTTTTCGACTTTATTTACATTGCATATGTTAGCTTATTGATTCTTAAATTTCATAGTGCGAGGACGTTAAATACAAACTTTTTTAAACTCTTTAAATTGTATGGGCAATGCTTTTTTTATAATATAAACTCGAAAATTTCAAAATTTTGCAATTTCCAATGCTTGTTCCAACACTTAAAACATCATTTTAGTAAACATTTTATTTGAAGATTAAAGTCTATTAAAAAAAATTGGAAATTTTAAATTCCCAAATGTATGGGAAAATAATAATAAACTTGGCATAGTAAGTTCATCTCATAATTAATAGTATTTTGCAATTAAACATATAAGATTAAGTTTTTTTTAACAAACAGTAAAATAGTAGAAAAACTAAACTGTTTTTTGCAGCTTTTAAATTAGTTTAAGCTAAACAGCCACTGATCAAGTTTTTTTTAGATAATAGTAGTAAAAGGTTGACTGAAGTACCAAATGTTAACAACGGTAAGATGTTCTTCTGTGGCACAATTGAATACTGTATACATATTGAATAATGTGTAGTAGCATTATTATCTTGTTGTGTTTTGGGGGTGGGAGGATGTGTTGTAGAGTATGTTATCATTAGACAAGATTCATTAGACAAGATTTGTAGAACTTTTTTTATAGAGATAATGGGAATTTTATACCAAGATTACCTAAAATGTTGGTGCTTTCATTTGGTTCAAAACTAATTAACAAAAAATGAATTTTAATTTGTTGAGCTGTTGTATGAGGAAACTCTACTGTGCTAAATATTGCGCACAAACTTCTTAAATATACATTGACAGATACTTTAGTTAATTTAGAATTGTCTTATTTGTATCTAATAGTTTTTTTTTATAAAATTATTTACACAGTGTCTTTATTTGAGTAATTTAAAATCTCGGGAAAAAAAAAGACTGGTAGCTTGAAAATAAAAGAAAACTAGAATTAAAGCAACAATGAAATTAAATTATCAAAAGAGTTACATGGTAATTAACGAAAAAAAAGTTTAGCTGAAGATTGAAAAATTCTTTCTTACAGTCTTTCCTGCAAGTATTTCTGTTCGGATTTACTTCTTTGTAGCATATTTTGATGTTATCACTGTCATGCTATAAGGACTGCATAACAGTACCGAGCATTACAACTTTTACTATTTATACTTAATTAAACTTAGTGGTGTAGACCCAAGCAGATGCTAACTGTGTACTAATTTTTTTAAACTAACACCATTTTTTCTAACTTATAAAACTTAACAAAAATGTGAGATTACTTGTTGCAAAAAACTTTTTTTATATTGTGGTAACCCACTCGTTTAGTTAGGAGGTAAAGAAACGTTTTACCTGGTTGACAATTTGGATTAGTAGTTTTTAATCTTAAAAAATTCTTCAAAAATATGTCTTTATTGAAAAAAAATCCATTTAAATAATGCATGAGGCATATACGTAAAAACAAAAGGACATACAAATCTTTTAAAAAACAAACCTGAAGTCTATGCTGGCTGTAGATAAATAATTGTTAAATAAGTATAAAACTTTATAATAAATATCCTCATTATAAATGCAGCATTGTATTATAAAAAAGGATTTTTGCATTGGATGTTTGTTATTTTCTGAATTTTTTGCAGAATTACCATAATGTAATTGAAAATAATTCCTTCCTTCCTTAAATCTGTGAAAAAAAATAGTCCTTGAAAATTCTTTGACAACTCCTCGATTTATGTTTTGAAATAAAACGTGGGAATCCTCTTATGGAATTAACTCCAGCCTTAAGTGCCTATCTATGCACAACAACGTCTTATTCAAGAAGAAAAAAAATAGCGGGGAAGGAACAGTTAGATGTTTTTAAATAGCAGAAAAAAAGCTGTATAGTAATTAGGTATAAATTATTTACTAACTACACAAAATAAATTGTAAAAAATTTGAAATTTATTTCTTTAATAAATGGGGCTAATCTTAAAAATTGACTGTTACACGTTGCTGATTGCTTTAGAAAATCAGGTATTTAATAATAATTTGAATATAAAGTTTGATGAGTGTAATACTCAATTGATAAACTACATTTAACCTTTGTTCCATTTTTTAAATTTCAAAATTAGTAAAAAAATAAGTAGGTTATTGACATGGTGGAGATGTTCATCTGTCCCTACCCCCTTCCGTAGTAGATTCTATCTGTTGGATCCCAAAAATTAGTTTTTTGTTAAAAAAAGTATATTAAAGAAGTATCTTTCATACTTTTTGTCTGTGTGTCTGGAATGACATCAGTCTACCTATTTGTTCACAAACTACCTATTTAATTAGCATTGGAATTTAATTCTTTGTAATTTAAATCGCTGTTGCCACATCAACAACTGCATGAGAAACTTTATTTAAAATTAATATTTAAAGGAAACATAATTTTTATATTCATAAAATGTGCACAAGGTGATTCTTTTCTTTGATTGTTCATTATTTATTTACTAAGAAAGCGGCAAAGTATTCCATTGCTGACGAGTTTTAATTTAAATGTCTTTAGTTATTAATGCAATTTGGAGTTGTTTCATGTTTTGTTATTTTAAATTTTAAAAGATTCGAAAATATCGAGTTTTTCAGAAAAATATTTTTTTAAGAAATGCCATTTTTATGCAAATTATCCACAAACTCTAAGACTGCATTGACACTGTGTTAATTTATGATGGCTGTAGTTGCGCACGTATAGAATCGACTGAGTTTCTCAATTTTTATGAGAGCTGTAGTTCCAAAATTTTAGGAATCACAATTTACGAACGCAGGGGTTTCTAGATTTTACGATCGCAGGACTATCGTGGTTTTAAAATGATTATTTTTTGGCAAGATTTTTGGAAATCACATTGATAGTGACATTTAAAAAAAGTCGCAATAATTGTTAATAAATTTATTTCAAAATTACAAAATTGTAGGATTTAATCGCATTTTGCTTCAGCTGTTTTTTTTTTCCTAGCGACACTTAATTTTGACTCCTGGTTCTGCATCTTACCTCCTCAATTAAAAACCCTTTTTCCATTTTTTACAAGTAAAATAATTATTTATCAGTTTGATCGAATAAATCTTAAGAAGATATTAAATATTTATTTTCTAAATCGTACATTATTTTCCTTGAAGACCTAAGTGTTGCTTTAGGTTTTCTAAACCAAATGGTTTTCCTATTATTATATAATAGAATGAACAATAGTAAAAATATCACATGTAGCAAGTATAAAGTAATTTATTGCATTAATTTAGAACCTTTAAAATTTCTAGATAAATTATTTTAGTCATTTATAAGCTCTTTCACGCTAACTGCTATTTATCATTCATGTTACTAACACACACTCACACACACAGGAACTACTCTCTCTTGACTAGATATTTCAAACTATGAAATTAAACAATTCCTCTTAATTGAAACGGTAAACAATTATATTTATTGGATTGCAAACTGTTTTTTTCTTTTTGTTTAATAAAAAAAATATGAATAACGATTTCAAAAACTGGTTGATTAAACAGCACATAGGTGGGCAATGTCCGATTAATAAGCAGTTACACATTGCATCTTATGAACCTTCATTTCAATCACCAAACTATATTAGCAGGTCCTATAAATCTGCTCAATCTGCTTATTTTCATGAAATAATTTAAAATATATTTAAATTTATGTAAATATAAATATAATAACATAAAATATATTTAAATTTTTAGCATTGAAGCAAGTAGTGGAAATAGTAGGATTTTGAATTTTTTATATTTTAGTCGTTAAACAAGCTAAATAAAATATTGCATAGGTTTAAAGAGACCACAAAACCAAGAACTCAACTCAAGCATATACTTAACTATGCAAATAGTTTTTTGATAGTTTCGCCGAAAAAACTAATTTCGTTATATTAAAAACATTTTTTTTATTTGTACAGAAAAATATTTTATTTAAAATTTTTTTATCTGGTCTTCTAGTTCTATTTGTAAAATTTCTTTAGTATTTATTGAATTAATATTTTTTCAATCTATGATAATGAAATAATTGACCATAATAATAATAAATGACCAGATAATAAAATAATTCGAAGAATATTTTATTTCTAATTATTTTATTATACGGTCAATGTATTTGTAAAATTTCTGCAGTGTTTATTGAATCAATATTTTTTTAATCGTATCGATTAATCTGAAACAGATCATTTAATATTTTCAAGAAAATTTCTAAAAAGTAAAGATTTATTCCAATTTTTATATGCATAAAATAAAAATAAAAACTACCTAGGCGAGAAAAGGGGGAATCCGATCCTATGAACTTACCAAGAAGATCTTATTCCAGAAACTTGTGCTTTTTCAGCTTGATGGGAATCCATTTTTTTTTTCTTCTTCTTTCCATGTTGTTCACTTCCGCCAGAGTTCCATACTTCAACACATTCCATATGGATTAGCAAACCGACATATGGGACGCATAGAAGTACGGTATCCTGGACAGATGATATTCTTCCTATTTTTAGCGCTTTGGGCCCTTTTTCTATTTCTGGAAGATCTTCTGGCTTGACGACTTTCACTTGTCTGGGTTCTAAGGATTCAGTTTTAAGGATTTCTTGAAGGAATCTTGAGAGTAAGATATAATTACCGAAATCGTAGAAAATTCGCCTAATTAATGGAATTTTCTTGAAGTGTGAATTGAAAAATATATGTGCAGGATAGTATGCCAAAACTTAATTTCCTCAATTTAAAAGTATTTTAAATAAATTTCAATTGCATTCAAAAGTTAAGGAATATTAACAGATAATAATTCGGGAAGCCACTAAAAAGGTAGTGTAAACAAATTTAGAATAATATCTAAGAATTGTTATTTAAATTTCACAATAAAACTGATTTGGGGCTAACTCCATCAAAATGTTAAACTAAAAAATATTATAGCTTAGCAGCAAGCAATGGACTTACCTGAAAATGATGTTTAACCAAGCTAACTGAAATTCAACTTCTAACTTCCTATACGCAGGTGAAGAGTTCTAACTTCCAAATCGGGATGACCCCCATGTTGATAAAAAAAAGGGTTCTTCAAAGGGAACCGACGTTAACCTACGTGTTAAAAGACCCACGTGGATTGAATGGTTGACACCCCCTCTTGGTCGTCTTTATTCGTCGTTTCACAAAGGACACCGACGACCCGAATTTCTGTGGGGGGGGAATTTTTATTGCCTAGTTCATGCTTTTTTGACATTCGTCAGGGGATGCGGGATTTTTTTTTATTGTGGGCTTAAACAACTTTTTTTTTAACAATGCCTATATTGTGGACTAACAAAAACAGTTCAAGTTTCTCTTTGTATCTTATATTTCTTTATAGTAGCTTAATTTAAAGTTTAAAATTTCTTGATCAAATCCTGAATTTTTCCTATGGTGAGTGCTATTGATTATTATTGAATTATTTTTTAATTGCTATAATCATTTGATGGTTTGTTAAATAATTATGTTTGTTTAGCGAATGAAAAAGAGTAAAAATCTGAATTTAAAATCTCTACATTTTATACTTAATGGGTTTTTTTTGTTTTGTTAAGATCGTTTATCTAAGCCTCATGTAGCGAATTTATATGATTATATATCAAATTTATAATCTCTATTTCTAAGTCTTCTCTACCGGCGAATTTAAAACAAACAGATGATTGTATAGATCAATGAACTCACTGATGATCATGCCTGATAACACTACAGGGATGAAATTGTTAGTTTTTATTTTCCTCATAATTGATTAGTCGAATAATGAGCTTTTTAGATTTTCTTACGTTATAAGTCTCAAAATACTACTAACAGTCTCAGCACTATGTTTTTAGGGACATTTACTTCATTAATACCTATTAGTAATGATTGAAGGAATATTTATTATGATTGAGAAGGTTAAACATTGAAACAAACTTCTTCATAAAACATTTGAAACTTTTTATTAAGATTACGAAAATATTTACTGTTGCATAGGTTTATACTGAGTCCTGAAAAAAAATTTAGAAATGCTCTAAAATAAAATTATTTTTAATACAAATCTTATGAAATTTCCTACGAAATTATTTTTAGATTCTAGTATAATGTACAAGTAAAGATTCCAAATTCCAAACCTCTATTTCGAACATGAAAGTTTGGGCGTGGGTGGAAAATCCTAACGGTCCCATCATCACTACTCATGCTCACCCTCTTAAGGTTCATCAGGATCATCCACACTTTCTGAATACATCACCTCAACTAATTAAGTTATTTATGATTCTATTAAATTAAAATAATAATGAGTAATAAGTATTTAAATGCACTTACTCTTCGTCGTGCATTTCGAATATGAAGACATCCAGTGAGGACTGAAGGAACAAGAAGATAAGAAGAGACTGGCTACGCTCGCATCCGGAGTGTAGACAGGACCCAGGCAGGATAGACAGAGGCGCCTCTGTTGTTGGAAAAAGAGAGAGGACTTTTTGTTTTATTTTTCCCTCTCTTTTTTTCCTCTCTCTCCTCTCTCCCTTCCATCTTTCTAATTGAGTATCATGACACTCATAGAGTAGATGGAGATGCTTGGCGCGAAATAAAGTTAAGTCGCCAAATTACCCTGGTAAGCCCAAACAAACAGCTATCAACGTATTTAGTTCAAATTTATTCATATTCGTAAAATATTGGTACACTTATTCGTTTAATGAGGCCCAGTGGCTAAGTGGTTGTGCTTCGCATTGCCACGCCACAGCTCCGGGGATCGAATCCCGGATTGGGCGAGTGGTTCTGAAATGCGACGCTCGTCGCCAATAGCCCTCGACCCTCGTGTTGCTCTAGTGCGACGATAATTCAAACCTAACCCGGATGGGGCGAGGTTGACCAATGCTTTCGTCCCTTGAGTGGGTCGGTAAAATGGGTACCAAGCATGCTTGGGAACTAAACACTGGGGGTTCCTCGTGAGGCTCACCACCTTATCGGGACATATGCCTAGCACCCCAGAGCCCTAGTTCACGAAAGCTGAAACGGGGACGGCAGGCCCTGGCCCAGTAATGGGCTGTTGCGCCGAGGTGTTTAGTGTAGTATTCTTTCAATATTGCTTCTGTAAGAATTTTTTTTCAAGATAAACGACAATTGCTGCATTGTTCAATGAAAAATTATTTTATTCTTCAAAAAGCGTTGACTCAAATAAAAAAGACTGTTTGCGCAGTTTTAGGCTGTAGAATGTGAGATCTGAATTTACACAATATACTAATTATTTTTCACTCGTACGGAAAAAGCGCTGTAGTTATATATTTTTTTATATTAGAGAGTCAGCAATCGCCAAGTCGATGCAGAAACCAGCAAACCAGCCAAACAAACTCCACTGTTGAATAGTGCCAAATACTTCGCCAAGAGGGTTTATTTGGGCTTACTACAAAGCGATATATAGCTTCACTGGCAAACAGATTTTTGCATTAGTTTTTGCCAGGCAACATCTCTATCCTCTTCTTAACTCTGGGATCATGACACTCCTTCCTCCTCCACCAATCCGACCAGGCCGAATCCACTTGTGGTAACTCGAGAACGCGCACTCTCGATTGGGGTTGTGAGGGTACATGAACTGAACTTGTGGAGGGTTTTTTTTGCATTGCATGCGACTCTGTTGACGACATTATTTTTTTTATCCAGTTCTTTTGCTAAAAATGCATTCAAAAATCCAAAAGGAGAATAGAAGTCCGAATGTGTTCATCTACAAGTACCAAGTGTTGTCAACATTCGACTTAGAATTTTTTTAATTGCTTTGTTGTACATAATTTAATATAAATTCTTAATTTATAAACCTGGTCCTTGGCTTTTAACTCAATGTATTTCTTAATTAACACTTTTTTTAATTAGATACTTATTTAAAAAAATTGTAATTGCACTTTTCTGTGATGAAACTGGATCCATTAATTTTTTTAAAATGTCTTATTCGTGGTGACTTATCCCTTCTTCAACACAGTATTAAACTGAAAATGATAATTAAAAAGAATTGCGATTCTTAAGATTTTATTCTGTTTAATTAATTTCACGAAAATAATTCTGTCCTCAAATACCTACATACTAATGTACCATATTTTTATACTTTGCATGCGGCCTAGAACATTGTCGACATTATTTTTAATCCTTATTATTATGCTAAAAATATATTTAAAAACGGTGTTTCGCTGTAGAAGTCCGAATGTGTTCATCTACAAGTACCAGGTGATGTCAACATTCTCCTTAGAAAAGCTCGCAATTTAAAGTGCTTTGTTGTGTGTGTTTGATATTTAATATAAATTCTTACCATTATTCAGAGTAATCAACAAATATGAAATTAAAGGACAATAATAACTTTTTTGTAACACAGAGTTTTTACAAAATTGTTGTGAAAAAGCTATTGATTGACTGGCAAAAGAGCTGGACGTTTTAGAGGAATCTTAACCTTAAACAGTCCTTTTTAAGTTGACAATTTTAAGATTAGAGTTTGTGGTTCTGTCTACATTTGTTTTGGTAGAAATAACGTTTGCATTAGAGCTACTGAGGGATATTCGGCTGTCTTGACAAATTCAGATTCGGATAATGTAATTTTTGTAACATCAGACGGAACGGTCGTTCCGCCCGCCAATCTCAAAATGACGCCAAGGGCTAAACGGCAGTTATGTATATATACAGAAAACATTTCGCTATGTTAACAGCGAAATTGATTTTATTTTCTACCAGGCAAACTAAGCTTCGTAGAACAATAAAAAAAATACAGTAAAGAGGTTTCGTAGATTACTTTCAATAAAAAAATTTTGGTTATTCTAGAGTCAAAAACAGCGGAGAAAAAAAATATGGAAATTTTCGAAAATGAAATCTTTCGAGCAGTTTTAGTCAAATTTTGACCTAATTTTTGAAGTGACCTACAGCCATTACTAGACCATTAATCTGGAAGCGGTTTTTACTAAAAGATTCAGAATGCTCCAATTAAGCCCCTTTCATAGGTTTGAAGTTTCAAAAAGAACTCGTTCTATTTTTAATTAATTAAAATCTATATTACCTTTGGCGGTATGAATGTGCGATAAACAAGCCATCCTAGCGGCCAGGTACCTCCGAAAACGAGCCAAGGATTACTGTATTTTCATCGAAAAGCCGCATAGCAGCGCTGTTAAATATTAAGTTATTATTACAGCTTCTAAAATAATTGATTAATCTAATATCTGAATAGACAGATTAAAAAAAATCTAATTAATAAACGGAAACTCTTCATTTCAACTTTTTGGCGTTTTTATTTAAAAAAACTAATGAATAACTCAAGTAGATGAATCCATCCAGAAATGTAAACAGTTGTATTTGCCAATTTGGTTGCCATATTCAGATACCAATACCATTAAAAAATAGTTTTGTTGGTTTTTTCTTCATAAAAAGTAAAAAATATATTTTATCTCTAAAAATTATTGAGGAATAATTAATTATGTCAAGGTAATCTTTGCTTATTTTTTTATGAAAAGAAATTATATTTGTTTTTAAAATTTATTGAGGAATATTTTATTATGCCAAAATAATATTTATTTATTAAAGTTACATTTTTTAACATGAGCTGTTACTATATGTTTGTATTTTAATACATAACCGTAATCTAAGAATTGTAATTGGTTATTGTTTTTTCTTGAATAGGCTGGATATTTTTTAGTTTAATAAAAGTAAATTGAAATTAAATATGCCTACAAAAGTGAAAAAACTAGGCATAAAAGACGGATGTGGTACACTAAAAATAACAGCTGCGATGTAATCTCGAAATGTGTCGAAAACAATACATCTGGAATAAAACGTCATCTAGAAACTGTTCCTGAAAATAACAAACGGGAACGTTACTATAGTGAAGATTCGGTTATTAAAACTGTTCCTATTTTTCAGTTACAGATGTGACAGGGGAGATTTCTTCCCTTAAGCTGTTTCTACTAAACGATTGAGAATGCCCCAATTCAGGCCCTTTCGTAGGTTTGAAGTTTCAAAAACATTTTTTTCTATTTTTAATTAATTAAAATCGATATTATCTTTGGCGGTACGGTTGCGCGATTAACTAGCCATCTTAGCGGCCGTATTACCTCCCGAGACTGCGCCAACCGAGGTCTGCTATATTTTCATCAAAGAGCGTCAGAGTTCAAAAACACAACGAACAAGCCGATATTACAGTTTCTAAAATAGATGATTTATCAAATATATGAATCAGCAGACTGAAAAAACTTTGGAATTCTAATTAATAAACGGAACGCTTCATTAAAAAGTTTTGGCGTTTATTTAAAAAATATATATCAACAGCAATAATGGAATGGTTGATCTTGATCTATAAATGTAAACAGTCATATTTGGTTGTCAGATTCAGTTCATATTAGCTCAAACTTTTTAAACACTTTGCTTTTTCTATGAAGTGTAAGAAATAATATTTCTTTGGTTCTCAGAAGTTATATAACTCTCTATAAACATTGAAATCATGTCGTCAATTTTGTATTCGTATTGTGTCTGTATCTTTTGTTATTTTAAAAAAAACTACTGATATCCTCCCAAAAAACTTCGTAAAAGTAAACAGACGCCAATCTAAAAAAAACTATTTTATCAAAAAGCAAGTTCATTATATGAAAGTTGTGGCTAAAAAAGCCGTGATATAAAATGAATGCCAATCTCTTGTGTAAAACTTCCTGGTCATAATAAGTAGTATAATTTAAGTTTTGCTGCCATAAAAATATCGCACTGTTTGAGGTTGGTGCCCCCCCCCCCCCCCCCCCATCTTAACCACCCTCCATACCTCTATATAAATGTATTGAGATCATAAGTGTTTTGAAGTTTTTTTTTTAAGTATCCTTCGTTATTCTGATTTAGTAAATCAAGTACATTTGCGTGATTTAAATTTTTAGGGGGATTAAGTTGTGCACCAACCTCAAACAGTGCAATATTTTTATGGCAGCAAAACTTAAATTATACTACTTATTATGACCAGGAAGTTTTACACAAGAGATTGGCATTCATTTTATATCACGGCTTTTTTAGCCACAACTTTCATATAATGAACTTGCTTTTTGATAAAATAGTTTTTTTTAGATTGGCGTCTGTTTACTTTTACGAAGTTTTTTGGGAGGATATTTCATTTCATCAGTTTTCTTGCGAAAATTCCTCTCTATTGGAACTCTTCACCAGACATTCTGCAACCTTCATACGAGATTTTAACGGTAAGACTTTCTGTACAGCACATTTTTTAACCTCTCCCGCATTTCTATACACATTCCGTTCCTCGTTCATTAATACAAAATTAAAACCTGGAAGCAGAGTGCAACGTACTAGAGATCAAATTATCTTGTCCTTATAAGGAGAGGAGGCAGGAAGTACGCTCTCGAATATCTGCTATTTATACGCACGGTCACTGAATAGTCTTGTACACTGTGTTCCCCGACTTGTTTATGAGTTAAGGAAACCGCTCCCCCACTCATCCTGTGCGCTCCGTATATAACTTTTTCATCTGCATTTCGGTACTCCTTGTCCGATACCCGATTATACCTCTTTTACCCTCCGTGGTAGTGAGATGGAATGGGCTAAATTTAACTCATTCCCATCCTCATATACCCGTGCAAAGGATTTGGTTGGGTGCTACAGATATTGAAGATTCAGGATTAGGATTTTCGTTTTTAAAATATTTTAATTACTATAATTTTAGGGTCTTTTTACTTCATTCATACGTAGTATTGATGATTGAGAAGGTTAATGGCATCATCATGTTTTTGATCATGATTTTAAAAAAAAAATCGGTCTGACATCTATTGGGATTAATACAATTATTCTAATAGAAAAAGTTCGAAGAATCGAATGATGTGCTTTTTGATATCAGAAATGGCTCTATAGGCGATCAGAATTTTTTTTATAAAATGATGATGCAACATTGTCATTAGGACTGAAAGGGTTAAACATTGAAACATATTTTTTCATAAATCGTAGTAAGATGTAGTAAAGACATCTTTGGCTTTTTCAACAGATTTGGTGTAAAGTGTAGATTTATCTAGTTTGTATTTGAGATTAAACTGTTGCTTCTCCATGTCCTGTTATTTTATAATTAATCAACTGCTCTTTTTTCCCGTGCTTAAGTCGCAAACATTGGCTGAGGCACGATTATAAAACTTACATACGACACTATACAACTACAAGCAGATATTGAAGATTCAAGATTTTTGGAATTTCTTTTTTAAAAAAATATTTTGTAAAGATGACTGTTTGACCCTCTGAGGGATTCAGATAACATAAACCCGTCACCTGACTGTCAGGTTTTCCAGCAACACATATTTTTTAAAATTTATAAATTGAAGAATTTTGGTAAATTTTAAAATTTAAGGCTTAGAGGTGCCATTTGTAACCATCTACTACAGAAATATAATTTTAAAATTTTTTTAAAAATTAAATTTTCAGGTAAACGTTTTAGTTAAAAACTCATGCAGTAAAAGCAAGTTTACACTTCAGTCAATTTGTCTTTTTAAATGATGTTTTCTAATAGATTAGGTGTATTGTCGATTAGATTTATTAAAATTTTTGCATTTGAGATTAAACTGTTTTTTTCTCTTGGTATTTTATAGTCAATCAACCGCAATACTTTGTGCTTTTCTGAGACACTATACAAGACTTATATAGGGCACTATACAAACTTTTCCATTGAAAACAAAAATATAAAAAAGCAATTATTACAACTTGCATCTACTCTCTATATAAGTTTAATCATTTATCGGTAAGATAAATATTCAAGAGCAAGATTGAGGAACTAGCGAGCCACTCTACCGGACGTAATAACTTAATTTAACTTACGTCCTTATTATTAATTTTTTTTATTTAACCCTTTCAGTCCCAGTGATGTCATTTGGTGTCATGTTTCTGATCATAATTTTAAAAAATATATTGGGCCGACATCTATTTGGGATAAATAAAAAATATTTTCTAGTAGAAAAAAGTTTGAAAAATCGAATGGCGTGCTTTTTGATATCAAAAATGGCTATAGAAATACGATGGTCAGACGAGACAGTATTATAGCAAGATGACAAATCCAACATATTTTCTTTTTGGAGTTTTTAATGTAGATAGTTGATATTTATAATGTTATTTGCATTTAACTAGAGCTGATTACATCGCAGTATAGTGTAATTATCTAACGTAATTCAAATTCCATTAAACATCATCAGCATTTAGCCAGGCTGTGTTATTACTAATACTACAACTATTCTCTGACCAAGTTCTTTTTTAAAAACAAAATCATATTTATTTTGACAACTGCCAACTGTTTAATTATTATAGAACATTAATAATTTCATCTTTATTTACAACTATTTCATGTAAAATGTATCCATCTTATTATTTTTTTGTATAACGTTAGAGCCATACATTGTAAATAGGCTATTGTCCCATGCCGATAGTATGTCCATGTAAATAGGCTATGACCATCACAAAATTAATCCAGATATAAAAAATATATGTTTTTTAATGTATTAATTACATAGAACGGAGCATACTTAAACCAATTTCCGTGTGTTCTGCTTTCACGAATCTCCATACAGTGGTGATTCCTGGCCCTGAACTTCAATTACAGTGATAGACACCTCAACAGCATGTACTCTCGAGTGAATCATTCTAATATTCCTCCTAATTTGATACACGATTCATTGTTCTTTTTTGTTCTTTTTAACGGAAGTGGCTGCTGCTCTTCTGACAATCGTCATTGGGCTCGGGGCAGGGGTGGAGATGAGAAATTAAGAGACAACAGGCCACTTAACGAGCGTTTATTGCCAGTAATATTGTACTCATTGTACTATTCGCGGAAAAGTGACGTATCTGAAAAATTCGATTTTCCGGAAGAATCGTTTGAAGTTACTCATTTTTTCCATTGCATAGAAAAATAATGTTCTAATAAGTATGTTTCTCGTCACGAGTGGCAATAGTTCTAGCGGTATTGTTTTCATGTTTGGTCCTTGTGGGATTGCATTTGTTTTCGTGATAATTTGTTCTAGTTCTTTCTATTTTAATTAAAAAAAGTATTTTAATTGCTAAATTATTCTGGACAGTGTATGTTTTCATAGCGATTTCTAATGATTTTTCCATCTCTTATTATCTTGGTTTCGTCATCTTTGTTCTCTTTTTTGTTTTTACATTGTGTAATTTATCTTTTACTGCAATCCTTAGAATGATTTATCATAATACTAAAAAAGTACTGAATATAAGATATTCGATAAATATAAAATATTTGCAAAAAAAAAAAAAAATCCTAAATAATTAGCCCCAGTTGCAGCCAACCGATTGATAAGACTTATTTCAATCATAGATAATTTAATTTTTAATATTTTTTTGGTTTTAACTTAAAATGTCACGTTTTTCTCATCTACGCCACTTTTCCGCATATAGTGGGCGATGTGATGAAATGTAACTGGGTGACGTCATTTCTAATTGTTCGACGTAGCCTTATGACGTTGCGCTGTGCGTTTATGTTACTCAATTACTATCAATCCGATGCCGATTCTACCTAATAGATTTTTTAAATCATATTTATAAAAACCTATGTTTTGAAATGAAATCTCAAATACTGTTGCCAAATAATTAGTTATTTTGCGTAAGTGGAGGGTGTTTTGACTTTTCGTTTTTATGATTAAAGAATAGAAAGTAGTATAAAAAAAAGTAAGTCTGTATTCTTTTTACCAAAAAAGGCGGGATATTTTGAAAACAGATGATTTTAGCTGTTTATATTTTTATTTTATTACACATTTGAAATATGTTTTTCTTATAAATTTACTAATTAAGAAAAGCGATTTAGGACGATTAAAAGCATCAACTTTGGCAGAACATGTTTTATTCAATCAACTAATAATCATAAAATTAAAGAAAAAATTTGCCCAACCAAAAACAGAACTAAATAAGGTAATTTATGTAATAAAAGTGCGCTAATTACAAGTGAAAAAGTTTTGATTGTGGAAAATATAAAAATTTTAATGTTATTTAATCTAACAGTGGAACTTAACTTATAATTGTGATAATTAATAACGTTTCTAATATTCTTAGTTATTTGACTATTGTAAATCAGACATGTCACTGATATTAATACAAAAAATTCACTTAGAAGGGACTGTCAGGTCAAGAGCTAATGCATTAGTTTTGAAGTCACAACATTTGCAAAAGAATTACTTTGCCATGTTATCCCATTTTCACCAGGTACGGGAATCATCGTAACATCAATTTAAACAAAATTTAAAAAAGAACATCCGGTTATTTAATTAGTTATTGATAAAGTTTTAAAATAGTGTCACCATCTTGGCATTTGGGGCATTTTAAAACTTCAATAACTAGAAAAAAATTTCGTTTCAAATTTGTTTTATTTCAATGTTATGTTGATTCCTATACCTGGGGGAAAAGAGCTAACACACATGGCAAAGCAACACTTTTGCAGAAGTTGCGATTCCAAAACTAATTCATTAGCTCTATGGGACTGACAATCGCTCTTAAATTTACTACAGACCTAAAATTAATTTTTTATATATTTTATTTACAGTGCCATGCGAATCTTGTTGTCTAAACTTCCCAGAGCCTGGGTAGTTGATGAGAAGAAGGATGATGGTTACACTGCTCTTCACTTGGCTGCATTGAATAATCATGTGGAAGTTGCAGAATTATTAGTACAACAGGTAAAATATTTTTTGATTATAATTTTTTTTTTTTTACAATCTATGAATAAGATTTTTAAATTTGTTGTAATATGTAGTTTTGTTATATTTAGTTTTTTTTATTTGGCTGATTAAATTTTTTTGGAAATTGAATTTTAAACTAAATTTTTTTTAATGTTTGAATAAATTTAAAAAAAAAACAATTTTGCAAATATAGTTTTGTCATTATATTTATTTTATGTTTTGGAATTTTTTTAGGGAAATAGATTGTAACATAACCCAATTTTGATAGCAACAAATATTGAACTATAGATTAAAAAATGAGATATCAGCAAACATATATAAATTTTTCAGGAAAATCTTTGAAGTTTGCATTTCTATTATATTTCATTAGTTGTGTGTTGAAACTGCTCATATTGAAGCCCAATTTTCCCACTCTCTAAGAAATGTACTTATCAAGATCTCAAAAGTTTTAATATTTTAATTATTTGAACTCCATAAGTTATTTTTTCAGTTACATTACTTTTCTGTGTATAATATAAAAGTTCATACAAAACTTCACTTTATAACAGAATTTTTTCCATGCATGTAATTGTTAGGAAATTGTTATTGTGTACTTAAAGTACATTTGTATCATTTAAAATATTTGTTTGAATTAACAAACTTATTGTTCTAGGGTAAGGCCAATATGAATCTTCAAAATGTAAATCAGCAGACTCCTTTGCATTTAGCTGTTGAACGGCAACATACTCAGATAGTGAGGGTAAGAATAAAAATTCTAATGATTTTATTAGTAATTTGCTAATGTTGATATTTTAACACTAAATTAATAGTTTTTTTTAAAGGTAATAAATTATATAGTTCTATAATATTGACTTATATAAACTATGAAATGTTATCGCAGTTTTAATTCGTCCCATCCTTTTAACATGCAATTTAGCATAGGTTTTAAATTTTCAACTATAAATCTTAATAACTAATAAAATCTTAATCACCTCAACTAATAAAAGTCATACATCAAATATTAAGACTGTGTTAAAAAATCTTGATTATTTAATTCAATATCTTAAATGTTTTAGTATACTATATGAATTTGTGTAATGTATTCTTATCAGCTGTTAATGAGAAAGACTGTTTTTTTTTTTATCTTTCATCGGTGACTTTATAAAAATTAACAAAAGTTATGTACATAATATTTTAAAATTGTAATTGCAATAGTATTATCTACTGTGCATTACATTAAAGTGACACTGATAAGCTCTTTTCAGTGTGAGATGATTGTAGTTTTATATCAACATGTTAGTCATATTATAATGGGAATTACAACATGCATAAATTATGGAAAAGATATGCGGGAAATTTTGTTTTAATTTGCTAATATATTTAAAATTTCTTAATATAACAAAGGCTGGGGAGCCCAGTTAGTGAGGTACCTGTCTTGTTTGCACAATCTGCGCATCGCCAAAATAGCTGCCAATCTATAAAGGGTCTGTGCTGCCCAAAAGTCTGAAAAATAATTATCTATGTAGAGGGAGTGCATGTTAAATACGCTCCAAAGTCCCGACATATAATGTAAAAATGAGAAATTATGATGCTCATCACCAATAGCCTTGTGTAACTCTAGTGCGACGATAATTTAACCTAACCCTAACATTCAGAAAAACATATCAATAATCTTTCCAGTTGTCAAAGTTACAATTATACGACCAATTACTAATCAAACAACTAAAATCTCTTTCTAGCTTCTTGTGCGTGAGAAATGCAGCCTCAATATCCCTGACAAGGATGGTGACACTCCCCTCCACGAAGCCCTGCGCCATCACACACTTTCTCAACTTAGGCAGTTGCAGGACATGCAGGAAGGAGGGAAAGTGGGAGCCAGCAACGAAACCACAATGAACGGCACCTCAGAGGTATGAAGTTGTTGTCTTCCACACTATGTTTATAACGTAAAAAGTGGAAGGTATTATAATCGTTCAGTCCGTCAAACAATTTCATAGCACAAACTACAAATGCTACTGACAAGTGTGATACGTCAAAAAATTCAGTGCAACAAATTATACATTAAAATTAAAATACATTTATTTTTATGACATTGATCAGTTTGAAATGACATCAAATATATTTCACTATGATATTCTTTGTACATTGATATGAAATGTTTTCATTCTATTATTAGCGAGGAATATTACATATTTATTCTTTAAAATATAAATAAATTTTTGCCAACGATAAGTAATAATTATTGAATTTTTGAAATAAAATAAATTAAACTCGCCAAATTTAGCATGTAAATATTTAATATAGATTATTAATGCTGTGTTTGTTCGCCTTTTTGCCTGTTAACTTAAACACACATCGACACAACAGTTGTCTGTAACGTGGAATGCCTTTAGACACCATGAAACTTATCTTAAATCCAGGGTTAAGCCACAACAACATTTTGTAACCAGCAAAAATATTTCAAAGTTTGTCACCAGCCTTTCGATTTATGTGATAGTAACATACAATACAATGAATTAAAATTTGATGCTTTTTGCGTATTTGATTATAAAAATTTTGACAATCAATTTTTTTTAAATCTATTAAGTTTTTAAACTAATGAAAGGTGAAATCCAAATTGATTGCATTTATCATTTTCATAAATATATTAGTGTATAAATTTAAATTTCATTAATTAGTTTTTTTTGTATTTTAGCTTTTAATGGGACTAGGAACTCAAAGTTCAGATAAGAAAAGCAATGCTTCCATTGCTTGCTACTTGGTTTCCAATGGAGCAGATTTAAATGTGAAAAATAAAAAGGGACAGACGCCATTAGATTTGTGTCCTGATCCTAACCTGTGCAATGCTTTAACAAAATGTCACAAAGAACAGTCAGAGTAAGTGTGCTGTAATTTAGCATTCAAATTTATTAAAAAGTTTCCTTATAATTTGGGAGATTTGTATAAATTTATTGTTCTTGGTGTGATATATAACTTCTTGCGACCTGGCTTGGGGACATTTTTTAAAACCTCCCCACAAACAATTAAGGATTTAATTAGTTCCAAAATTGACCTGGTCTGATAGAAGATCATCCAAATATCAGTTTTCAGCCTTTGATCAGTCATTTATTTCGATAAAAAAATTAAGTTGAACAAGGGTCAATACTAAGTGTTATAAAAAAAAAATTTCAATCTTTTCAAAAAGTTCTTTAAGTGGTTCATTTTAAAGGCATTTTGCTTTAAAAGCAATGTTAAAATAATTTTTTAACTACAACTAAGTGATATTACCTTTTTTGTTGCATTTATAGCACATTTTTTTTTTTGTATTTTTAGAGTTTAAGGCGTTTCCCTAAATACAATTAAGCATAATTTTTTTGAAAATTCTTTTCAAAACATACTCTTTAGCATATATTTGTATGAAAAGCAAGTTTAGATTAAGAATATACGCGTAGGATTTAGCACGGATCTTAAGAGGATAATATCAATTGTATTTTGAATTATCTTGTACATGGAATCCCATAAAATGTTTAACAATAAAACATTACCCCCTAGTTATGTATGTATAATGTGTCTCATTATGAGGTGCATTTAGATTCATCCATTGATTTCTCAATTTCCTGCAATCTCTGCCTGCAGGAGAAAGTCAAAAATTTAAATTGATGCAAGATAAAATTTTGATTATTGATAATATTTAGAAATCAATGCCAAGGAAAAAATCATAGATATGAACTTAAGATAGACTGTTTCGTTCATTTAGAGTGTATAGCAATTAAAATACTTTTAGTTTTTTCAATAAATAATAATTTTTAACTTGCATCCATAACTTTTAAAGTGTTTTTAATGTTTTATGGTCAGCATTACTGAAAATTAACGTTTTGAAACATTTAAATATTAATATTTAAACATATTTGTTAATTTTTTTATTAACTTAAAACTCATACTACTTTTTTAACAATTTTTAATCAAAATGGTCGTGATAATCTAATACATTTTCTATTTCAGTGAACAATGCATAACCCCTTCCAACACATCGCCATCCCAAGACAACGAAAGTTTGGAGGAATGCATGGTGTGTTCAGACAACAAGAGGGATACCTTATTCGGACCTTGTGGACACATCGCTACTTGCTCTGTGTGTTCGCCAAGAGTTAAAAAGTGCCTCATGTGCAAAGAACAAGTCCAGTCCAGAATAAAGGTACATTTAAATGATTACATTTGCTAATTGATGTCCTTAACAATTTGTAGTTATATTTAATTTGCAGTTCAATTTGCCATAAGTTTTTTTTTTTGTCTCAAAATTTATTGTGTTAGAAAAAGCTATCTTTGTAGGAGAACAAAAATATTTATGAATTTATCTGTGTGTAACATAGACTTTTAGTGTTATATGAAAAAATAAATATTCATTGATTGCCAAATCAATTACCGTGAATCAAGCAATCACGGTAATCTCACCACAGTCTCTTATCCTTACTACTAGTTGCTGGTTCATGCCTAGTAAATAGTTTGACAGTATTACCCAGTTAACATTTTATATTGGTGCACAGTTTAGAATTGCTAACCACAACGCTAGCTACCACAATCCCATTAAAAACATTCTAGTGAAATTTTGCACTTTTATTTATACTAATGAACATTTTTGCTAAAATAAATAGCAATCACATTAAGTCAATCAAGAAATTTTGCTGTTAAAAAATTAAAGAACTGACTAAGTCCTTCTATGTTAAAATTATTTAACCGATAGAAGTACGATTTGATTATAGAATGTATGTAAATTAAGTGTGTTAGGAAATGAGCTAAAAGGTTGTCGACCTTAATAATTTTTTTGCTGTTTATCTGTCTTTTTTTGTATCCATCTATGTTTTTTATCTTAGTAAATGTAGTTCAAATGTTTGCATTATTATTCACGTTTATTTTCTTGATTTCAGGTTGAAGAATGTGTAGTATGTTCTGATAAGAAAGCTTCAGTCCTTTTCAAGCCCTGTGGCCATATGTGTGCTTGTGATAGTATGTTTTTCCTTTATTATCTAAATCATGATAAAATAGTTTTTTAGCTTAATGCTTCTTATTTAATTATCCTTAAACCTTTATACATATGTAGTTTATGTTACATTCATAGCACTATTGTCTGTACATAGAAGCTACAGTACAACCAATTCAACATATTTTTTTCTGATATAAGTTAATTTTGTTTCTTGTTATAAAAGTATAATTTTATGAATATAAATATTCGCTCTAAGCATTATGTGAAGAATAAGTTTAATATATTTTCCATTGAAAGTGCTGTACAGTTTAAGGTATTAAATGTTGATTGGCAAAAAAAAATATAGATATTAAAAAATTCGATCGAAAATGATCCTTCAGCTTTATTTTATTTAAATAAACAAAATATAAAAAAAATGAAAACCATGCTCCCAATCAATTTTTGTAAGGCAAATTAAGAAACAGGAAAAAGGAGTTTAAAAAAACTTAAGAAAATATGCATTTTTATTCGGATATGAATGTGACAATGGTATTCACAAACTTTTCCATAATGTGCTAAGTATAGTTACTGTACTGTATTAGAATTATTTTCTTGCAAATGTGTATAATTTTCTATCTAAAAAAAAACTTATTACAAATATCACCCCTCACCCTTTTTTTAAAAAAAATTAGGTTGTGCTTCGTTGATGAAAAAGTGTGTGCAATGCAGAGCCCAAATTGATAAAGTGATTCCATTCATTGTATGCTGTGGTGGAACTGGTAAGCATTTTTTTTATTACCATTGATAAATTAAATAGCACAGTCAAACCTTTTAGTAATTAAATATTACTTGTTCACTAAAGTTATCAAACTATTTAGTATTTATTACAATGCTCAAATTTTGTTTTATTTTTTGTGTGTGTTTTACTCATTGAAAAGGCTTGACAGAGACATTGTTATACTTGCAAGTACATATTATCATCTAATTCTTGTCTTAAAAAAATCAAAAAAAAAAAAATTAAAAATAAAAAAAGACATTTTTTGACTTTGAAGAAAAATAGGGTCCATTATTTTCTAAGAAAATTTTGGAATTTGTTCTGAATCATAAGATCATTCATTTTTCGGTTTCATTCGACGATATACTATAAGAAAAAGTGCAATAATAGGCAGAGAAAGGCACAATAAACATTTGATACTGAAAATAATAGGGTTAAGAGTTTTAACAAAAAATACTTTTGGGATTTAGATGCATTCTTTCCATGCTGTACTTTTAAAAATTGTTTTGACTTTAACTGGAAATGTTAAACAACTAACAGTACAGAATAAATATTGAATTTTTCTAGCGTTGACGATGGCAAGCTTATCAATATCTAATAATTTACAAACGAGAGTTTTAACAAAAAAATACTTTTGGTATTTAGATGCGTGCTTTCCTTGCTGTTCTTTTAACAATTGCATTGACAACATATTTAAATATCAAACAGCAAAAAAAAGCTCATTATAATGGAGAATTTTTTTTATTGACGACGGCATGCTTACCCATTTTAAACAGCAGGGTTTTAACAAAAAGTACTTTTGGTATTTAGATGCATGCTTCAAATACTGTGTTTATAACAATTCAATCAGTGAGTGCAGAAACCACTTCAGTCAAAAAAAATCCGAAAACCCGTTTTCAATGAAAATAAGCATAGAAAGGCAAGATGCGTGTTGGGTGCAAAAACTACGTTAGTCTATCGAGTAGTTCCGTAAGTACAGGACGTTTGTTTCGAGTGTTTAGTGCAGAAATAGAGGAGGAGTTATCACGTTTTTTCTCCCTCCTGAAAAAATTGAAATTTGTGACTGACGTTTCTGGCACTCACCGATTCAATTGCAGGGTGGCGACAAGACCGGGAAATCAGGGTCTCAGGGAAATTTGCAATCTTTAGAATATCAGGGAAATTTGCAATCTTTAGAATATCAGGGAAATCTCAGGGAAATTGACTTATTAACCCCCCAAATTTTAAATTTCTAAAATAACGGATTTTTTTTTTGACGTAGAGGAACCGATCCGTTTGTGGATCCGTGCATTTGAACTCGTTCACTTTGGACCGACCCACTTTTAGCGGTAGCGCGCTCGGATTGGAATGCGTTGTTTTTATTGTTTTGTTTCGTTCTCTATGGTTTCGTTTGTAAGCATGCTATGAAAATGCTAGTGAATTCAGCTTCCGTTTATATTAGTGTATTATTTTAAAGAAGAAACACACTGAAATTGTTGAAAAAAAATCCATAATTGGGAAATTTTTTAGTTCTGGTGAAAACGATAGTGAAGTTATAAATGCGGAATGTTTGAAATGTTTACTTCTTAAAAATGTCAAGAACCACTGTAGGAAGCGCTAATTATATATTTTGTTTTGGGATAAAAATATGAAAATCACACCTCCTTTTTTGCTATGGAAAATATAAATGCAAAGTTAGTCATTTTATTTTTGTGTTTAAGTTATTTTTATATGTATTACTTCAAAAACTAATTTTTAAACAAAATTTGGAATCTCAGGGAATTTTTTTGAAAATATTCTGGAAATCAGGAAAATCTCAGGGAATTTTACATTTCAATTTCTGTAGCCACCCTGAATTGTATTGACTTCAACGAAAAATGTAAATTAAAAATATCCATATGTATTTTTTGTTCTAGTATTGACAATGGCAAGCTTATCCATTTTGCAAGCGTCTTCTGCTCCAAGTCCTACCCCTGAAAGTGGTGTGGTAATGAACAATGGTTACGTGCACAGCGAAGTCCAGAAACTACATCAACAGCTCCAAGATATAAGGGAACAGGTAATTTCTCAGAGACTGTAAAAATAAATTGGTTTTGTTCGTTGTTTATAAATGTTAAGTTTGAAATAAGTGTTCTAATTTTAGGGTGCATTCAATAGTTTTATTAAAGTTTTAAAAAAAGCATTCATTCTAATTAACAATTTTTTTACATAAAATATTCTTTTTAAAAAATGTTCATTTTAAAAGATGTACTTAATTATTCTTTCTGAATAATGTGACTGCATAACTGGAAATATTATACTTATTAATTATAAATTTCGTTAGCTTTAAATGTTTTAGGTGCAACTCTTAAGCAGTTGGTTAGAAATATCCAGGGATCGGAAAGTTACTTTTTAAAGTAACTCTGTTACAGTTACAGTTACTTTGCTAAAAAAGTAACTCTGTTACAGTTACAGTTACTTTTTTTGAAAAGTAACTAGTTACAGTTACTTTTTTAAAAAAGTAACGGTACAGTTACTTTTACAGTTACTTTACAAAATTTTCGAGTTGCCGACTCGGTTTAAAGGAAACTTCATTATAATTAAATTATCAATGTAGTTTTTAACTGAAAATGCTAATAAATGAATATTAATAATTATAACTCATTATAATTATCTGTTTGAAACAAAATTAGTTATAACTAATAAAATTCATTAATTTGCATAACTAGTATTAATAAATTAAAATTATTAATTATAACTTATTAATTTAAAATTAAATTATTTATTAAAAATTTAATTTTATCATAAGAAGTCAAATTTCTTCATGAATGACGAACTTAAACATATGGTAACTATTAATAAACACGCTTAAACACTTATTTCGGACTAAAGTTACTGATGTATTATAAAGTTAATGAGGATTAAAGTTACTGATAAGTCAACAAAAAATTTCTCGTTTTTTGGCAAACAAATCTAAGGCTGCCTATTTAAAAAAAGTGTTAACTAACAAACAAGCTTCGCATAATATAGCTACTACAAATGACATGCAAAAATTATAACAATTAAAAAATACAGATAATGAATAATTACATAAACTATAACAAATCGTCACTTACCTCTATATCATGATTAGTGATGACTTATCAAAATACGCGATTTATTTTGAAAGAATTGAGTAATATTTTGGACGTTTTGGTTACATTATTTAAATTTTGAACCAAAATATCATTTATTTAAAAAAAAATAGAGGGGTAAAATAAGTACACTTCAAACTATTGGAGTTTTCTAGGACTTTTAAGTTCGACTATCCCTCTCCCGCGCTTTGTGGTTAGTAACAGAGGACTAACTAGACTTCTCTAAGAGCAGGGTTGGGGGTGTACATCCCGCAAAAAAGATTCCAAGAAAAAACGTGAAATTGATACTAGACCCTTCGTCGTTTTGTGCCAAATGAGAAGGGTGCGTCACCGAAGACACCCCTCCAACACTTTGCCCCCTAAGTTCCGAGAAAAACTTAGTCCGTGGGAGAGTCCCCCCCCCCCTTCTTTTCCCTGGTCTTTCACGGACACGAAAGACACTAGTAATTGTATCCGACCATATATGGGGTGTTTTACCCCCTTCCCCCTCCCCCTTAGTGGTGAGTGGCCCCGGGCCCCTGTGGGTTTGTGTTCACGTGTTGACTGCTGTGTTTGTGTTTGTTTTTCAACTCGAGCGATGGACAACATCTACAACATTTTGAGCTCCGCGAAAAGCGGTGTGGAAAGTAACGGAAAAGTAACGACAATTTTCGTTACTTCGTTACCGCTAAAAGTAACTAAGTTACAGTTACAGTTACTTTCTGGAAAATGTAACGGCGTTACTGGGCGTTACCTAAAAAAAGTAACTGTTACTAGTAACGGCGTTACAAGTAACGCGTTACTCCAATCCCTGGAAATATCTCAAAGTATTATATTTTTTCTAGGTTTTTGAGAATTTTAGAAATTCATTTTTTATTAATATTTCTCTTGGCTAAGGTAGTTTTGTTAATAAAGTGTTGGACCAGCATCCCTTAGGTTGCTAATTTGAGACCTGCCAATCAAAGATTTCCTATGTATTTTAATGGTAACTGGTGTACGTTTAAGTCAATCTTGGTCACAAAATGCTCTAAGTTCCCATGCAAAATTAATACCTTCGGGTATGACATGCAGGTCTAGGATACTCTCCTTGGCCTATGTCTCTAAATTAAAAGAATCCACTTACGATCGGAACTGCAGACCTATATTTTTTTGTTCTCAAAAGAGAGTGGTAGTAGTGCTGGCCTCTACCCTCCTAAACTAGGTAGAAATTAACTATTTAAGTTAACGTTATTGTTCAGGGCTGCACCTACCACCACATAAATTCTGGGATTTGGGGAGTACAAAATGCTCATAGCAGCAATGATGCCTGAACCTGTTTGCATAATATCCTTCAAAGACATACCAGAATATCTCTTTGAATATTTAAAATTTAAGTATTGCATGAAAAGGACTGGAAGCATAATTAATGTTTATGAAATTATGAAGCCCTAATAAGTTATAGCCTTTAAAAGCCCCAAATATTACTGAAAGTTATGGGAGCTGTGCTGTTATGATTATTTTAATATATATTATCTGTGTCTTATTAAAAAAAATTGCATTTCTTCTTATCATGAAATAAACATTTCTATAATCTATTTTATTCCAGACCATGTGCCCCGTTTGTCTGGATCGACTGAAGAATATGATATTCCTCTGCGGTCATGGAGCGTGCCAAATGTGTGGGGATCGCATGTCAGAATGCCCCATTTGCCGCAAATTGGTGGAAAAGAGAATTTTACTGTACTAACTCATTAGCACGATACAATGCTATACAGTGGAACCTCATAGAGCATCATAATGAGTCACAGTAACCGAATTTCTTGTTAACTCATTAGCACAACACAATGCTATACAGTCGAACTTTGTGAAAATTGAAGGGAAGGTCAGAATAATTCACAATAACGGAATTTCATCAGTTAACTCATTAGCACAACCCAATGCTATGCAGCCAATCATGTGTCATGACAGTTGAAAGGAACGTTGAAATTATACACAATAACCAAATTTCATGTCACCTCATTAGCATAACATAGTCGAGCGTCATAGCAGTTGAAGGGAATGTCAAATTTATTCGCAATAATCGAATTTCACGTCAACAATCTGGAAATATTTGAATTTTAATCTTTGTTAAATGTTTCAGAAAAATTATTGTTTTTTATAATTATGTCAGAAACATTTTATCATGTTTAATTACTAGAAAAATAAGTATATATTGTATGAAAATTCAAATTTTAAAGGAGGACAAAAACAAAACAATTTTTTTTTCAAATATTCAGCACTTATTTCATTAAAAAATGTATGTTTTAAATTAAAATTACAGCATTTTTAGTTAATGCTAAGAAGGTTTTTGCTAAAGTGGTTTAATTAAGCATTTGTTCAAATACAGGAAATTCATTTCAAAAACAGGAAATGCTTTCAAATGACCTTCAGAAAAATTTAATGTTAACAGGGTTCTACTGTAAAACCCACATTGTAATGTACAGACCGGGAAATGCTTTCAGTTCACCAAAAGTAAAATTTCCTATATTAACAAGGTTCAACTGTAAACCCACACTGTCATTTGTTAACAAGTGCAGCTAGTCTGCTAATGTACATATATCTGTATCTAGAGACTACAAACAATTTGTTGAATTTGTGCATTTGTTTTATGAGGTGGAAAGTTTTGTACAACTTATGGTTTTCAGGAAAATCAAGAGTGATTGAGATGTATAATGTGGAAAATGTGTGTAACTGTTTTATCCAAGATAAATTTTTGGATATAATGTTTAATTAATTTAGACGGATGTATTTTGATATGCATAGTTTTTAGACTCATCTGTTTTGCTTTGTTATACATTGAATAATTAAGAATTGTTTGAGTTTGATAATTGTGTTTCAATGTTAAACCTATAACTAAATTGCTATTATTAATTTTTGTTTGCAACTATAACTGTCTTTTATGTAGGTATCGAATTCAACGAAAATTTTTCTTATAAGAAATGAAAGTATATATTATATTTTTGATTCCACTGCTAGGAATATCTTGTGCTATAACAAATAACACCTTACATAGAAAAAAGATTGATCAAATCGACAATTTTTAGAAGTAAAATGATTTATCTTTTGTAAAATAAATGAATCATGTAATTTTACCCCAAGTTTTGTAATGATTACTTTAGATTTACACTGATCAATGATTAAAAATTTTGCACATTATGATAAGTTTTGTTATGTCATTTTTCATGTATAGGGGTATATGATCTGTACATATTATTTATTATGTAATACTATATTTTAATTAAACAAAAATATTATATAAAAAAGACTAACTTATGGACCGGTATATAATTTGTATTTTGTTTAGTTTTGTGAATTTTATGTTTTGAAATTGTTTGAATTTTTATTTTTACCTTTTAAAACAAAATTTAGTTTCTAAATATTTTATCTGTTTACTAGTGTGCTCTTTGCGATTAGAAATAGTTCATATTATACTATAAATTAAAAGTGGTAGATGTAATTAAAAAAATACTGAGTTTATTTAATTTTTAGAATGAGTTTATGTTCATTATTTTTCTGTGGTCATGAAATTTTCCCTTAATATTATAACATTGGGCTTCTTAAGAAATTATTTTTTAATCTTCAAAAAATCATAAGGTAGGACCAATAAAATAAATTCTACAACAAATAATGTATGTATTAATAACTGTTTGATAATAAATAAATACTTGAAATTTAAAACCAATATGTAAAATTAAAAACACTATAACACTTACATTAGTTAAAACACTATACATTAGTTATTACTATTACTGTTGTTAAAATAATTGTTTTACTTGAAGAAAACAAGTTGTTGAACTAAATGAAGTATTTTATAATGGTTCTTTTGGTGTATATAAACTTTTTAACAATGTCGAGCAATTGCTTCTCAGGCCCAAATGTAAGTACCATCATCCTTATGGAAGTGTCAAATATTATAGCATGAATAAATCTCATTTTGATTACAAGTGTTTTTTATGTAAATTTTAAAATGTGATTTTTGGTTTATAATAAATTTCACTTTTTAAAATGGTGTCAATAATTTCAACAAAAAAATATTCGGTTATTTTCTTTTTGTATTCTGAAATTTTTATATTTAAAACAATCGAGTCTAAAGAAAATTTTTAGAATTTCAAATTTATTTCATGTCAGATATAAAAAGTGGAGAGTGCCCTATTTCGACTTTCACAAAAACTCGACAACAAAACTAATTCCACTAACCTATAGCATGGTTATTAGAATCTTTGCATGTGGTTCTACACTAACGGCGCTAACTGAATATAACTTAAAGGGTTAAAAACAATGTTCAAAATAAGATGATCCATTTGAAAAACAACTACCAAGTGACTGTTTCTAACTTTTTACCTATCCACACATTTCATTAATGATATAATAATATACTGGGAAAAATATTTTTGATATAATTTGAAAGACGTTCTCGCCTCATACTATATAATTTCGACAATATCAAAAATATTTGCCCTGAACACTGGAATAAATTTATGAAATTCTGTGTCTTCAATAACTTCCTTTTGAATGGTGAACATATTTATTACAATATAGCTATTTCAGCGGTCTCCTTACCAACTTCTTCGAGTTTAAGGCAGACTGTCAGTCCCATAGAGCTAATGCATTAGTCATGAAATCACAAATTTAAAAAAAATAATCGCTTTGCCACGTTATCCCATTTTTACCAGGTATGGAAATTATCATAAATTCATTTTAAAGCAAAATTGAAAAGAAAATAACATCCGGTTATTTAATTAATAATTGATAAAGTTTTAAAATAGTATCGCCCTCTGCTGTATATTTTTGACATTTTAAAATTTCAAAAAATTTAAATACTAGATAACATTTTCGTTTCAATTTTATTTCTTCATTTCGATGATATGTTGAGTTCCATTGCGGGAAAAGGCTAACATACCAAATCTAGTTATGATTCTATAGCTAGTACTCTTCTGTTGCTGGGGAGCGTAGGTTAGGCTCTGTTCCTGCATACGAAATGTCCCAGGTTCGGTCCCTACGCTGCGTATGATGTTTCTCCTGAAAAAAGGTGTAACTACTCAGGGTTCAGCTCGTCACTTACGGTTCTAAATTACGAAGTCCGTCTGCAATAGCTCTTGTGTGACGATATTTGAACTTAACTCTTTGGAGTGGTTCGACTGACTCTGCTAAGTCAGAGCCGCCAACCCATACTTAATCAAAACAACCGAACAAATCAAAATTATATCATTACTGAAATACCAACAGCGATCTTAGGAAATACAGGAGTGAAATCCTGCAGGTAGTGCGTCACCTGAAACAAGCAAATTTAGACGCAATTCTAGCTAATAAGCCACTGGAGTCCCGTTAGTTTTATCAATTTTTTACCAAAATAAACACTACAACTTCTTCTCTTTCTAGGAAGGAAAACTGTCAAAATGTGTAGTGATGGGAATAATCGAATGATTTTCATAATCGAACAGTAGTCGATTATTTTAAACAATAATCGAATAATCGATTTTTTCGTCGATTATTTTTACAGTTACAGTTAAAATATGTCGAAATACAAAATATCACTCGTCACTTGACCAGGGTTTTAAATTACGAGGCAATTTCGATTGTGTTAATTTGATTTATATTCCATTTTTATAAATAATTTAGTTCTTTGCTAATTATGAAGTGAAAAAGGTTTATTTTGTACCACTGTACTTTTAAATATTATTATTATTTTTTTTTTTGGGGGGGGGGGGGGGGGGGGTACAATTCATTTTTCCTTGTTTTGGTACAAATTCAACAAGCAAAACTTTTTCTTCCTTTTTAAAGTTTAATGAAGCAATATATCTAGATTACATTGTTTGACCTATTTACTACAATGGGCTGTTTAACAGACCAATGCTTAATTAAGACAAATAAGTTTTAAATCAATCGATAAAGCAACCGAACACTCAATACTAAAGTTAACCGAGCAAATATATACTTTAATGGTATACATTATAAACACATAGTTCTCCCCCATTCTCTTACAGGTCTGGGTATAGCTTATAAGTTTCTGCGAGCCTGTAAAATATAGAATTAACAACTTAACTGCTTCTACCAGGTAGTAGGTCAGAGTCTAAGTATCAGATTAAAACTCAAATAGCTTTAATACCATTAGCTTTTAAATTAAATCATATTTGGTATACCAATGGTAAACTCAGCACTTGACTGTAGCTGAAAATTACAGGATAGTTAATGTACTAAAACTCTTAACGACTAAATATTAAAAAGACATATCAAATTAATTTCGACACATAAACAGATGCAACAAGTTATTTGTAACGGTTAACATTATGACAAAATTTATGTGTAAAGTTTTTATTCTTAAAATGACTAAACTTTCAACAGTATTATTTATTTCGACAATGAACTGGATTTAAATAAATAGATTATTCCTAGTTAAAAGTGCTCCTTTGTTTGGAACAGTGCTAATATAGTTTTGGGCGAAAAATTGTTGTTTGTGCTAAGCTTATGTATGGCATAATAGCCAGAGGAGGTGCTTAATTGGGCAACTACATCTCATAAACACATTTTTTAAAAAGAACTTGGATCTTTAGATACTGATGAGCCATGTTTTTGTTCTAATAATTACTTATCTTGCTTTCAAAGAACATTAGCGTTGATATTTTTTCTCACAGTAGTGTTTTGCCATCTATAAACATTTAAAAAAATCACAGGGAAACAGTGCCTTTTAAATATAAATTGAAGAATCAATTTGAATAAAGTATTTAAAAACAACAAATGAATTGTGTGAGTAATTCATGAAATTTATTAAGCAACAAATGAAATGTTTTAGCAATCAACATCACTTTTGGTCACAAAAATTATTTGGTTTCATAAAAGTTTGTGTACAACTTAGAAGTGTGAACAATATATTTGCTTGGTACAAACTCAACACTGAAGTTTTGTGGAGTGCACAAAATAAATAAATATAATTGAAACTTTGTAGTACTAACCAACAGTTGAAATTTCGTATGTACATAAAAATTTGTACAGTAAAGGCTGGGTTTCCTTATCGTGTTCTGTGAAATTATCTCGCCAAATCTTGTTCGCCAAGGTTGGCGCGCTTATCACGAGCAAGCGAAGGTTGCCGTGATAAGACTCGACGTAATGTAAACCAACTAAAGAATCGATTCTACTTCTCTTGACCGAATCTTTTTTAACAATAAGGGGTTCGATTCTTGGGAAGAGTTGTGTGATATTTAAAATATTAGGGAACTTACCAAATATTGCTGCTTCAGTAACGCCATCTTCAAAGTATATTATTAACTAATACGTTAACATTTTTTCAAAAAATTTAAGAGATTATTATTTCTTATTCTTTAATAATTAAGATTAATAGTTATGTTTTAGGGTTTTTTGCAACAATTTACAGTCTTTTTTTTACATTATTATTTTAAATTCATATAGTGTAAGCACAAAAATTTTGGAAATTTTAGCGTACGTAAATTAAAATTTATAAGTAAATAAACGATTAAAATTAGTTCAAGTTTCATACTTTATATGCAGTAATGCAGGGTGTGTGTTAATGACACGCTAATACATTGTTTTATAAACTTGTTTTTGTAAACTTATGGATTTAAGAATAATTACTTATTACTTTAAATGAAGTAATTTTAAATTAAAATAAGTTTTATTACTTAATTTAAAAATAATTGTTATCATTTAGAATGTGTTTGTATAATAAACTTTTTTTTAAAACTGCGTGAAAAAAAATCCGACTTTTACATTATAATTTCAATATCAGACGCGTGCAAAAAGTTATACTTTTTGAAACAGTGAAAATAAGTACTTTTTTTCACCAAAAAGCAGTGAAAAAAAAAGACTTTTTTTTTCACTCTTTTCATAAGATGCCAACATTTCAAGTAGAATTTCGATTTGATAATACTCATAAAATCCAAAGATTTGCGCGTTAATTATTTTTGAATCAAAGAAATTTTTTCTCGCGATGGGAATATTTCTTAAGTCACGCTCTTCGAACTGCGTATTCATTGATTGTTTTCTTTTACAAAATGTTGAAACAAGCTTATTGGTTTTTTGAAGCGTCACGCGCTCCGAACTGCGAGTTCATTGGTTGGTTCCTTTGGCATCTCTTCTGGAGAGCTAAAAATTTATTTCAGTCTAATTAGCACGTGAATTATTTTTAACCAATAAGATTTGATTTTTTTCACGCAATTATAAAAAATAGTGTATGAAACACGTGTGAAAAGTAAACTTTTTAAAACACGTGTCATTATTTCACTCGCTCGCTCGCGAAATAAAATACACTAGTTTTAAAAAGTATTTATTTTCACACTTGTTGCATAAATAACTATTGTTTTCTCAGGTACACTTTTAACTAATTTAATAAAGATTATTTTTAACAAAAAATTTAGTTTGTAGATTGTTTTTCATTTCATGATTAAATATTTGGTTAAATATACAATAAAATGCAGTACAGTAAAACAGTATACATGAATCATACATTAGTAGGCAATACGAGATATTTGACTTTTAAAATATTTTTAGCATTCAAAGATTCATTTCACATTAGGATAAACTATCACTACATACATGTTCATGCAGTTTTGCAGTTTTTCTCAATTTAAAATATTTGCAGAATCAATTCCAAAATGTAATCCGAAGAATTTTCTACCAAAATATAAAATTAATTACTTTTTTTAAATTAAAAATTTATAAGCTAATTGTGAAATCTTATCACTGCTTTATTTTACTAACGAGCGCCAGTTGTGTTAGAAAAAAAAAATACTTCGTCTAAAATTGTGGTTTCTTTTTTAAATATTCAAATAGAAATGCCCTATTATAAGCAATTAATAAAAAATTTAACGCTTAAGCCATTTCCGAAAAATTTTCATGTACCCCCTTCCACTCCGCTTTCCTGTTCGTTCACACTTCCCGTTTAACCCGTGACATAGCTCCAAACTACTCGAGCGTGACCCCACCAAAATAGCCCCGCCTTTTGCCTGGGTGCGACCCTGGATTTCTGAGAAAAAACGGGGGACATACTACTGTCTATTGTGAATCCCTCTTCTTCCCCTCCCTGCCTCAGAGAAAAAATATGTTTGATTGTCCACGACGACCACGTGCAGTTCATGCATCCCTATGTAATGATGGTGCTAGTTGGTCGATGTATCTTATTTTTTGCTAACATTTTATCGGATTTCTCTTGAATATCAATTAAATCAATCACTTTAGGTCATTGTCTGAGTCAAATTCAATCTAAAAACAAAGTGGGAGAAAAAAAATTGAACAGTTACAGAAATAATGGTAATCAGCAACGTTTAGCATAATAGAAACTGATAAAAAGGGACTTTTAAAATTTGGGGGTCTTAGGCCAAGGCCTTAGAAGTCTTATGGTAGATCATGCCCTGGTCATTCGGAGTTGAAATTTAAAAAGGATGTACTGTTTGCACATATTTTTACTACATAAAATTACTACTATTTACTATTAAGAAAAATCAACATGTTGTGCATACCCCCACTTAAGTAACGAATCTTATGTTGCAGTGAATAACCAAAATTGTCTGATTACATGTAGATTGAACACACACGTTTACACAATAATTGACATTCAATTATGAAAACTAGACATTGTTCTGAAAGAAAATGCAATCCAATTGCGGCAAAAAATGTCTGCTTGATAAATAATTAATTATTTTACATCGAACCAATGTATAGTTGTATTAATAAGTAACATATTACACGAATCCAATAATTCAAGTAAAAGCTAAAGGTAAATTGAAATCAATAAAGTTCTAGTACGGTCATTGATGAAGTGAAACAAACAAACAAAACTCATTATATATATTTGAAGATTGTTCTTCTAATCTGAACAACTCGGAAATCTCCACAGAAAATGAATTGTTTCCTTTTAGCTTTCCAATTCCTCTGTACAATCGATTTATCCAAAATTAAAGACTCAAGTCGGAAATTCTTTTTATTTGAAATTATTTTTAAGATTCCGAGAATATTTGATAATTATGGATCTAGAAATAACTGCTTGATAGATAATTAATTATTTTACATCGAACCAATGTATAGTTGTATTAATAAGTAACATATTACACTAATCCAATAATTCAAGTAAAAGCTAAAGGTAAATTGAAATCAATAAAGTTCTAGTACGGTCATTGATGAAGTGAAACAAACAAACAAAACTCATTATATATATTTGAAGATTGTTCTTCTAATCTGAACAACTCGGAAATCTCCACAGAAAATGAATTGTTTCCTTTTAGCTTTCCAATTCCTCTGTACAATCGATTTATCCAAAATTAAAGACTCAAGTCGGAAATTCTTTTTATTTGAAATTATTTTTAAGATTCCGAGAATATTTGATAATTATGGATCTAGAAATAACTGCTTGATAGATAATTAATTATTTTACATCGAACCAATGTATAGTTGTATTAATAAGTAACATATTACACTAATCCAATAATTCAAGTAAAAGCTAAAGGTAAATTGAAATCAATAAAGTGAAAAAGTACTCAAAGTTATTCATGGAGCTAGAAAATGCCTACAGATATAGTTGTGCCAGCAGTTTCAAGGTCCCTGGATCTTATCAATGAACAAACATCTTTTGCTGACGTAAAACAACAGCAAAATGCACACTCCTTAACCAGGTATACATCAATTTTGGAGGATCATTTGAATATTACATGGTCGTGTGGTGTTTCGCGTATAGTGTTCGAAATTGGATGCAGAAATTTATGAGCAATATGTATTAGTATACTATGCTACTATCTTTAAACTTCTTAAATCTTATCTTAAAAAATAAAACAAAACAAAAAACTCAGCGCAAATGCACATTAACTAGGAATATTTTTAAAAAAATTTTTTAATATAAAATCTTCAAACTATGGTCTGGTATTCTTCATGCGGTCTTCGGAAATTCGCTAGTTTATAAAATACCAAGTTTCGCAATTTTAGGATAACTGGAGGTCCAAAATTTAAGAAATCACAACTTATTACACACGGGCTTTCTATATACTTCTTAAGTTTTGGGGTCGGTCAGAGTTTTTATATTTAACCATTTCCCCAATTTAGAGATTTTACAACAGCAGGCAATTTGTTTTTCAAGGAATCTAATCTTCTGGCTAATTAAAGAATAGTAAATGATAGTTCCGATGCACAGAAACAAACTTGCAATAATGCATTTTTATACATTCATTTACCATTGAAGTTGTTGGTATTTCGTGTTAAAATATGTCATAGGTTTGAAATGTGAACTCAAAAAGGGGTGTTGCTATTGAAAATTTCGTAATTGGTAAAATTTTTCATACGAAGACAACCCCTTATCCAAATTACGTTTTATGCAATCAACTCTTTTCTTTGTTATTTACCCACTAAGTAAAAAAAAATGCGATTCTTTATGATGAGCAAGACAAAATCACTGGAAAAATAATCACTGGTAGTAAAATTTTTCTCCACAGATGTACTAGGAAATCGTTTACCAAATTTGAAATTCGTTACTCTGTTAGTTCGAGCTACAGAGTGCTTTTAGACGGTTTGACAGGCGAACCACTGTTCAAAAACTACTTTTCAGAATCAGCACCCTCTAAAACGTGTAGAAATCACAAAATCTCCATTTTGGATTTCGACCCCATCGCAAAACTTTCCTTACCTAATGAAAGTATCATTACTATAATGGAAAGTAACCTTACTAATTAAAAGTAGACAAGTAACAGCTTTGTAACAGAATCTGTCGCTTTCGCTTAGCCCGCTGGCACCCAACATGTGTGTTCAGCAACAACAACAAAAGACACCAACACAGCATTAATTCGATACTTCTCGCCTAGCATGCGAAAGGTCCCAGGTGCGGGTAAGTCCTAACGCTGCGTGCGTTGTCGCCCTGAACGGTTGCGTTGGGTGCCTATTCAGGTGTCGGCTCGTCACTTGACTGCGGTTCTAAAATACGACGCCCGTCGCCAATAGCCCTCGTGTAGCTGTAGTGCAACGATAATTCAAAACCTAACCTGATTCTATATTACTTACCTAATTATATTGTTATTTTTCTAGTTCCATTTATTTTCTTTCGAAAATTCAATAATTATTTCTTAGCGTTTGCTAAATTAATTTATATTCAAAGAATTAACATGTAATATTCCTCGCTTTTAAATAGAAGAAAACATTTCATATCAATATACAATCAAAAAATCTCTTTGAAAAATATTTGACGTTATTTCAAACTAATTTTAATACTTCAAATTCGAATTTTTTCTGAAATTTTCAATAGGTATCTTATATAATTTCTATGCCCTGATTTTTTTTTTTTGACGTATCACCTCACACTTGCCTTAGAATTTGTAGTTAGGGCTGTGAAAGTGGATGACGGATAGACGTACATACTAAAGATCAGAATACCTTCCACTTTTTACGAAATAAACGTAGTGCGGAAGCTAAAAGGAAAAAAAAAACATTTGGAAGCAACTAATTGAACTTATAATTAATTATTGCTTATAACCATGGCACTTAAAACTTACTTACTCACTTGCCCTGGCAAAAACTTTTTTTTTTTAGTGGTGCGATCTTTATTTAACAAGGATTATGGTTATAGAAATAGAATAATGGAAGAGTCTCAAATTAAAGAAATCGTCAAATATACGAGAGCATAGACTAATTATAACTTACATAAAAAAATATTTTAAAAAATTATAAACAGTTGCATAAAAAGAATTATAAATACATAAAAATTAAAATAAGCCCTTTGGAATTTTGTATTCAATTTTTTTTTGTGCTGGCAATACTAATACAATATATTCGTAAATTTGTAAGTAATCATAGGCTCATCTCAAGTTCCTGTGCTACGACTTTTCACACGTCGCTTAAACTTGAGCACAAAAATATAAATAACATGCTATCTTGTAAAATAAGCTTTACCACAAAATATCAGTCTTGATCAGTTCATCAAAATTTAAATTACGGTGCAGCGTTCACAGGTCTTTAAATGAATGCAGTAAAACGTTAACTTCACACAACTAGAACATGCTTTTTTTTTGTAAAATTTTAATATTTTTTTCTCGTACTATTCGCTGAAGTTTTTGTTCATGTTTTATGTATAAAAAACAAAACAAAAATAATAGGAATTAAACGAAAAAAGCAAATCATGCAAAACTGTTTGTAAAACTGTTTTTTTTTTAAATCCTTAAACTTACAAAGGTTGCTAAAATTACATTAATTTGTTTTTAATTAATATATAATTCATTATCCAAACTGTGCATTGTAAAGTGTTTAATGGAACACTAAAAACATTTAAAATTAGAAAACCCACGCTGAAGTTTTTGTTCATGTTTTATGTATAAAAAACAAAACAAAAATAATAGGAATAAAACAAAAAAAAAAAAGCAAATCATGCAAAACTGTTTGTAAAAATGTGTTTTTTTTTAAATCCTCAATACAAAAGTTGCTAAAATTACACTATTTTGTTTTAATTAATATGTAATTGATTATCCAAACTGTGCATCGTAAAGTGTTTAATGGAACATTAAAAACATTTAGAATTAGAAAACCCACGTTCAAAACAAAGATAAATGTTTAAAACCCAAAATGATTAACATTTCCTCTGCTTCTTCCCGAGACCCAAAATGCGTCATCGCTCATTATGATCAAAGTTTCAGCTCAAGCTCCTCCCTCCGAATACGTCATTTTTTCTTCCGTTACATAAAGGAAAAATCTTTCCAAAGAATCGAAAGCTCAAACTTCGATTCTTTCACTAACGGGAGATCACGTGTCCGACGTCAGAAACGCGAGATGAAGAACCAGAGGAGAAACCGGTTCCCCGACACCAGTTTAGGCAATGACTCGCTTGCGTTCAGTTACTAATTCTCTATGTCGCCAAACAGAACACGATACGGAAAGCTTCCCACAGTGGGAAGCTTTCCGTATCGTGTTCTGTTTGGCGACATAGAGAATTAGTAACTGAACGCAAGCGAGTCATTGCCTAAACTGGTGTCGGGGAACCGGTTTCTCCTCTGGTTCTTCATCTCGCGTTTCTGACGTCGGACACGTGATCTCCCGTTAGTGAAAGAATCGAAGTTTGAGCTTTCGATTCTTTGGAAAGATTTTTCCTTTATGTAACGGAAGAAAAAATGACGTATTCGGAGGGAGGAGCTTGAGCTGAAACTTTGATCATAATGAGCGATGACGCATTTTGGGTCTCGGGAAGAAGCAGAGGAAATGTTAATCATTTTGGGTTTTAAACATTTATCTTTGTTTTGAACGTGGGTTTTCTAATTCTAAATGTTTTTAATGTTCCATTAAACACTTTACGATGCACAGTTTGGATAATCAATTACATATTAATTAAAACAAAATAGTGTAATTTTAGCAACTTTTGTATTGAGGATTTAAAAAAAAACACATTTTTACAAACAGTTTTGCATGATTTGCTTTTTTTTTTTGTTTTATTCCTATTATTTTTGTTTTGTTTTTTATACATAAAACATGAACAAAAACTTCAGCGTGGGTTTTCTAATTTTAAATGTTTTTAGTGTTCCATTAAACACTTTACAATGCACAGTTTGGATAATGAATTATATATTAATTAAAAACAAATTAATGTAATTTTAGCAACCTTTGTAAGTTTAAGGATTTAAAAAAAAAACAGTTTTACAAACAGTTTTGCATGATTTGCTTTTTTCGTTTAATTCCTATTATTTTTGTTTTGTTTTTTATACATAAAACATGAACAAAAACTTCAGCGAATAGTACGAGAAAAAAATATTAAAATTTTACAAAAAAAAAGCATGTTCTAGTTGTGTGAAGTTAACGTTTTACTGCATTCATTTAAAGACCTGTGAACGCTGCACCGTAATTTAAATTTTGATGAACTGATCAAGACTGATATTTTGTGGTAAAGCTTATTTTACAAGATAGCATGTTATTTATATTTTTGTGCTCAAGTTTAAGCGACGTGTGAAAAGTCGTAGCACAGGAACTTGAGATGAGCCTATGATTACTTACAAATTTACGAATATATTGTATTAGTATTGCCAGCACAAAAAAAAATTGAATACAAAATTCCAAAGGGCTTATTTTAATTTTTATGTATTTATAATTCTTTTTATGCAACTGTTTATAATTTTTTAAAATATTTTTTTATGTAAGTTATAATTAGTCTATGCTCTCGTATATTTGACGATTTCTTTAATTTGAGACTCTTCCATTATTCTATTTCTATAACCATAATCCTTGTTAAATAAAGATCGCACCACTAAAAAAAAAAAGTTTTTGCCAGGGCAAGTGAGTAAGTAAGTTTTAAGTGCCATGGTTATAAGCAATAATTAATTATAAGTTCAATTAGTTGCTTCCAAATGTTTTTTTTTTCCTTTTAGCTTCCGCACTACGTTTATTTCGTAAAAAGTGGAAGGTATTCTGATCTTTAGTATGTACGTCTATCCGTCATCCACTTTCACAGCCCTAACTACAAATTCTAAGGCAAGTGTGAGGTGATACGTCAAAAAAAAAAAAATCAGGGCATAGAAATTATATAAGATACCTATTGAAAATTTCAGAAAAAATTCGAATTTGAAGTATTAAAATTAGTTTGAAATAACGTCAAATATTTTTCAAAGAGATTTTTTGATTGTATATTGATATGAAATGTTTTCTTCTATTTAAAAGCGAGGAATATTACATGTTAATTCTTTGAATATAAATTAATTTAGCAAACGCTAAGAAATAATTATTGAATTTTCGAAAGAAAATAAATGGAACTAGAAAAATAACAATATAATTAGGTAAGTAATATAGAATCAGGTTAGGTTTTGAATTATCGTTGCACTACAGCTACACGAGGGCTATTGGCGACGGGCGTCGTATTTTAGAACCGCAGTCAAGTGACGAGCCGACACCTGAATAGGCACCCAACGCAACCGTTCAGGGCGACAACGCACGCAGCGTTAGGACTTACCCGCACCTGGGACCTTTCGCATGCTAGGCGAGAAGTATCGAATTAATGCTGTGTTGGTGTCTTTTGTTGTTGTTGCTGAACACACATGTTGGGTGCCAGCGGGCTAAGCGAAAGCGACAGATTCTGTTACAAAGCTGTTACTTGTCTACTTTTAATTAGTAAGGTTACTTTCCATTATAGTAATGATACTTTCATTAGGTAAGGAAAGTTTTGCGATGGGGTCGAAATCCAAAATGGAGATTTTGTGATTTCTACACGTTTTAGAGGGTGCTGATTCTGAAAAGTAGTTTTTGAACAGTGGTTCGCCTGTCAAACCGTCTAAAAGCACTCTGTAGCTCGAACTAACAGAGTAACGAATTTCAAATTTGGTAAACGATTTCCTAGTACATCTGTGGAGAAAAATTTTACTACCAGTGATTATTTTTCCAGTGATTTTGTCTTGCTCATCATAAAGAATCGCATTTTTTTTTACTTAGTGGGTAAATAACAAAGAAAAGAGTTGATTGCATAAAACGTAATTTGGATAAGGGGTTGTCTTCGTATGAAAAATTTTACCAATTACGAAATTTTCAATAGCAACACCCCTTTTTGAGTTCACATTTCAAACCTATGACATATTTTAACACGAAATACCAACAACTTCAATGGTAAATGAATGTATAAAAATGCATTATTGCAAGTTTGTTTCTGTGCATCGGAACTATCATTTACTATTCTTTAATTAGCCAGAAGATTAGATTCCTTGAAAAACAAATTGCCTGCTGTTGTAAAATCTCTAAATTGGGGAAATGGTTAAATATAAAAACTCTGACCGACCCCAAAACTTAAGAAGTATATAGAAAGCCCGTGTGTAATAAGTTGTGATTTCTTAAATTTTGGACCTCCAGTTATCCTAAAATTGCGAAACTTGGTATTTTATAAACTAGCGAATTTCCGAAGACCGCATGAAGAATACCAGACCATAGTTTGAAGATTTTATATTAAAAAATTTTTTTAAAAATATTCCTAGTTAATGTGCATTTGCGCTGAGTTTTTTGTTTTGTTTTATTTTTTAAGATAAGATTTAAGAAGTTTAAAGATAGTAGCATAGTATACTAATACATATTGCTCATAAATTTCTGCATCCAATTTCGAACACTATACGCGAAACACCACACGACCATGTAATATTCAAATGATCCTCCAAAATTGATGTATACCTGGTTAAGGAGTGTGCATTTTGCTGTTGTTTTACGTCAGCAAAAGATGTTTGTTCATTGATAAGATCCAGGGACCTTGAAACTGCTGGCACAACTATATCTGTAGGCATTTTCTAGCTCCATGAATAACTTTGAGTACTTTTTCACTTTATTGATTTCAATTTACCTTTAGCTTTTACTTGAATTATTGGATTAGTGTAATATGTTACTTATTAATACAACTATACATTGGTTCGATGTAAAATAATTAATTATCTATCAAGCAGTTATTTCTAGATCCATAATTATCAAATATTCTCGGAATCTTAAAAATAATTTCAAATAAAAAGAATTTCCGACTTGAGTCTTTAATTTTGGATAAATCGATTGTACAGAGGAATTGGAAAGCTAAAAGGAAACAATTCATTTTCTGTGGAGATTTCCGAGTTGTTCAGATTAGAAGAACAATCTTCAAATATATATAATGAGTTTTGTTTGTTTGTTTCACTTCATCAATGACCGTACTAGAACTTTATTGATTTCAATTTACCTTTAGCTTTTACTTGAATTATTGGATTAGTGTAATATGTTACTTATTAATACAACTATACATTGGTTCGATGTAAAATAATTAATTATCTATCAAGCAGTTATTTCTAGATCCATAATTATCAAATATTCTCGGAATCTTAAAAATAATTTCAAATAAAAAGAATTTCCGACTTGAGTCTTTAATTTTGGATAAATCGATTGTACAGAGGAATTGGAAAGCTAAAAGGAAACAATTCATTTTCTGTGGAGATTTCCGAGTTGTTCAGATTAGAAGAACAATCTTCAAATATATATAATGAGTTTTGTTTGTTTGTTTCACTTCATCAATGACCGTACTAGAACTTTATTGATTTCAATTTACCTTTAGCTTTTACTTGAATTATTGGATTAGTGTAATATGTTACTTATTAATACAACTATACATTGGTTCGATGTAAAATAATTAATTATCTATCAAGCAGTTATTTCTAGATCCATAATTATCAAATATTCTCGGAATCTTAAAAATAATTTCAAATAAAAAGAATTTCCGACTTGAGTCTTTAATTTTGGATAAATCGATTGTACAGAGGAATTGGAAAGCTAAAAGGAAACAATTCATTTTCTGTGGAGATTTCCGAGTTGTTCAGATTAGAAGAACAATCTTCAAATATATATAATGAGTTTTGTTTGTTTGTTTCACTTCATCAATGACCGTACTAGAACTTTATTGATTTCAATTTACCTTTAGCTTTTACTTGAATTATTGGATTCGTGTAATATGTTACTTATTAATACAACTATACATTGGTTCGATGTAAAATAATTAATTATTTATCAAGCAGACATTTTTTGCCGCAATTGGATTGCATTTTCTTTCAGAACAATGTCTAGTTTTCATAATTGAATGTCAATTATTGTGTAAACGTGTGTGTTCAATCTACATGTAATCAGACAATTTTGGTTATTCACTGCAACATAAGATTCGTTACTTAAGTGGGGGTATGCACAACATGTTGATTTTTCTTAATAGTAAATAGTAGTAATTTTATGTAGTAAAAATATGTGCAAACAGTACATCCTTTTTAAATTTCAACTCCGAATGACCAGGGCATGATCTACCATAAGACTTCTAAGGCCTTGGCCTAAGACCCCCAAATTTTAAAAGTCCCTTTTTATCAGTTTCTATTATGCTAAACGTTGCTGATTACCATTATTTCTGTAACTGTTCAATTTTTTTTCTCCCACTTTGTTTTTAGATTGAATTTGACTCAGACAATGACCTAAAGTGATTGATTTAATTGATATTCAAGAGAAATCCGATAAAATGTTAGCAAAAAATAAGATACATCGACCAACTAGCACCATCATTACATAGGGATGCATGAACTGCACGTGGTCGTCGTGGACAATCAAACATATTTTTTCTCTGAGGCAGGGGAGGGGAAGAAGAGGGATTCACAATAGACAGTAGTATGTCCCCCGTTTTTTCTCAGAAATCCAGGGTCGCACCCAGGCAAAAGGCGGGGCTATTTTGGTGGGGTCACGCTCGAGTAGTTTGGAGCTATGTCACGGGTTAAACGGGAAGTGTGAACGAACAGGAAAGCGGAGTGGAAGGGGGTACATGAAAATTTTTCGGAAATGGCTTAAGCGTTAAATTTTTTATTAATTGCTTATAATAGGGCATTTCTATTTGAATATTTAAAAAAGAAACCACAATTTTAGACGAAGTATTTTTTTTTTCTAACACAACTGGCGCTCGTTAGTAAAATAAAGCAGTGATAAGATTTCACAATTAGCTTATAAATTTTTAATTTAAAAAAAGTAATTAATTTTATATTTTGGTAGAAAATTCTTCGGATTACATTTTGGAATTGATTCTGCAAATATTTTAAATTGAGAAAAACTGCAAAACTGCATGAACATGTATGTAGTGATAGTTTATCCTAATGTGAAATGAATCTTTGAATGCTAAAAATATTTTAAAAGTCAAATATCTCGTATTGCCTACTAATGTATGATTCATGTATACTGTTTTACTGTACTGCATTTTATTGTATATTTAACCAAATATTTAATCATGAAATGAAAAACAATCTACAAACTAAATTTTTTGTTAAAAATAATCTTTATTAAATTAGTTAAAAGTGTACCTGAGAAAACAATAGTTATTTATGCAACAAGTGTGAAAATAAATACTTTTTAAAACTAGTGTATTTTATTTCGCGAGCGAGCGAGTGAAATAATGACACGTGTTTTAAAAAGTTTACTTTTCACACGTGTTTCATACACTATTTTTTATAATTGCGTGAAAAAAATCAAATCTTATTGGTTAAAAATAATTCACGTGCTAATTAGACTGAAATAAATTTTTAGCTCTCCAGAAGAGATGCCAAAGGAACCAACCAATGAACTCGCAGTTCGGAGCGCGTGACGCTTCAAAAAACCAATAAGCTTGTTTCAACATTTTGTAAAAGAAAACAATCAATGAATACGCAGTTCGAAGAGCGTGACTTAAGAAATATTCCCATCGCGAGAAAAAATTTCTTTGATTCAAAAATAATTAACGCGCAAATCTTTGGATTTTATGAGTATTATCAAATCGAAATTCTACTTGAAATGTTGGCATCTTATGAAAAGAGTGAAAAAAAAAGTCTTTTTTTTTCACTGCTTTTTGGTGAAAAAAAGTACTTATTTTCACTGTTTCAAAAAGTATAACTTTTTGCACGCGTCTGATATTGAAATTATAATGTAAAAGTCGGATTTTTTTTCACGCAGTTTTAAAAAAAAGTTTATTATACAAACACATTCTAAATGATAACAATTATTTTTAAATTAAGTAATAAAACTTATTTTAATTTAAAATTACTTCATTTAAAGTAATAAGTAATTATTCTTAAATCCATAAGTTTACAAAAACAAGTTTATAAAACAATGTATTAGCGTGTCATTAACACACACCCTGCATTACTGCATATAAAGTATGAAACTTGAACTAATTTTAATCGTTTATTTACTTATAAATTTTAATTTACGTACGCTAAAATTTCCAAAATTTTTGTGCTTACACTATATGAATTTAAAATAATAATGTAAAAAAAAGACTGTAAATTGTTGCAAAAAACCCTAAAACATAACTATTAATCTTAATTATTAAAGAATAAGAAATAATAATCTCTTAAATTTTTTGAAAAAATGTTAACGTATTAGTTAATAATATACTTTGAAGATGGCGTTACTGAAGCAGCAATATTTGGTAAGTTCCCTAATATTTTAAATATCACACAACTCTTCCCAAGAATCGAACCCCTTATTGTTAAAAAAGATTCGGTCAAGAGAAGTAGAATCGATTCTTTAGTTGGTTTACATTACGTCGAGTCTTATCACGGCAACCTTCGCTTGCTCGTGATAAGCGCGCCAACCTTGGCGAACAAGATTTGGCGAGATAATTTCACAGAACACGATAAGGAAACCCAGCCAACGTCTCGATTGTCGATTATTTTCGATTGTTGATCATTCATAGAATATTCAACTCTTCGATCATTTGCTCGATTGTCGATTATTTTCGATGCTCGATTATTTTCGATTGTTAATCATTCATAGAATATTCAACTCTTCGATCATTTGCTCGATTGTCGATTATTTTCGATGCTCGATTATTTTCGATTGTTGATCATTCACTGACTCGTCGATCATTTGCTCGATTAATCGAAATTTGGCTCGATGCATCGAGATTTGTATACAAGTCTGTTTGATATCCTTGAAATACATTTAGCAGCTCGAAAGCCAACCAATAAACGATCAGTATTCTCCGTATTTTAAGTCACTACTTATGTAAATGCACCAATAGCAGAACACTTATCATCCTTATTTGTAAATACTGTTCAGCGATTGTCACCTCGATTGTCACTTCGATTGTCGATTGTGTCGAGAAAATCACTCGATTGTGCCGATTGTGGTCAATTATGTCGAGAAAATAATCGAGGTGAGTTTTGGTGTCGAGAAAATGGTTTATGCTTTTCAGAGGCGATTGTTCGATTATTTTCGATTATTTTTAAGTAATCGAATAACTCGAATGATTTCAACAATCGAATGATTCGATTATCATCACTCATAATCGCCCATCACTAAAAATGTGTTTTGTGTTTGAGAGTTTGAGATGCGATATAGAAGATGAGAATAAATGATAAGTTTCAATGAAAAATTCTTACTTGTTCTTGTTTTTGTTTGAAATATTTAATTAAGTAATGTTATTTAACTATGATAGTCTACAAAAGTAAACTTATGTTTGTTATTCTGCTCCTTAGAAACTACGATATATGCGTAAGTATTTGTCTAAGTTAAATTTTGTAATTTATTGGCAATGTGGTGGGAAATGTATTTATTTAATAGTTAAAATGATTTCCTCTTATTAAATAGTTGATCGAATGTTAATAATCGAAGACATAACACTAAATAAATATTCTAAATTGCTGATTGTTATGTAGCATAACGGTATATATATATATCCTCCTAGGATATAAAGAGTTACCGGCATGCTTGTAAAAAGAAATAATTTTCATTATTCTGTTTTTGTCTTGCTAATTGAGTTTTTGTTGGTTATAGTAATAGATTCCCTATGAATAAATTTCTGTTAGTAAAAAAATGTTTATAATAAATGTAACGGAATTCAGTGTTCAATTCAGATGAGCTATAGATTTATAGTTATCCATAGAAATGTTTTTTTTTTCGACCCTGGGATTGCCTAATGCATTTAAATATTAATTGACTTTTCAATGCAGCAACTTGTGAAATTAGGCTTGCTTTTGTTTGAAAGCTAATTTGCAACAGATATGTTTTGTTTTTTTAATTTGAAAGTTATTTATTGCTTATGGTTTATAGTGCATCTTTATATTCTAAAATTATAAAATGATTTCTATTTTAATGCTGCAAAAATATGGTGTCTTAAAAAATATTGTGCATAAAAGTAACTAATTTATTTTAATAAACAATTTTTTATTACATTTTTTTAATTCAAGCTTTTGCTAAATGATGTGTATTTTAATCTTACCTTTTCATGTATATTTAATCTTACCTTATCATATATTTGAAAGTGGAAATCTACCGTTATCATTGAGACATTTTCTCTCTCTCTCTCTCTCTCTTTTTTTTTTTTTGGGGGGGGGGGGGGGGGGGGAGAGAGAGAGAGAGGGGATGTAACATTTAATTTTCTGTTTTGAAAATAAATTGAAATACCCACCTTTCTGCAAGAACTTGCAGTTTGTAATTTTCATAATAATTATCAATTTTTTACACTTAGTTTAAAACATAACCATTACTAGTTGCTTACTATTTTTTTCGCATTGCAATGGTATGGTAGCATTTTACACCTAAATTATTACAATTGAAGACAATGTGAATGGATTATTTTTTAAATATTACAAAATTTAACAAAAAAATACAAGTATCCTAAAAGAAAATTAAAATAACTCTAATATTTCTTTTCAAGAGAAAAATCTAATGAAACATAAAATATTGCAGGCATATTTTAAACAATCTATCATTCAAAAGATATTTAAAAGTTTTTAGGTTTTCTTTTTAACAAGAGTTTTTTTTTTATAAATAATACAGAACAAATACATAAACTAAATAAAAGAAAAAATGTGTATAAGCATGTGATTTTAGAAGTGAAATTATTGTTTTGGAAGAATTTTTAATTTTTTTATAGGTTTGTTTCTTGTAAAGCATAAATCTTTGTTGTAACATTAAAAAAAAGCCAACAGCCACATTTTAAAGTTAGGGAAAAGGCTGGTTGCCTATGGCGAATCTAGTTCTACTATCAAACAATCATAATTGTTTTACTATTTTTTGTTTAGTGACTGATTTTCATTATTTTAAATGTGTCTAAAAATCTCAGATTCAAAAGTTATTTTTTCAAAATAACTGAGTTACAATTATTTAATAAGTAACGAAGTAGTTTAAGAGTAACTTCTCTGTTACAGTTACTTAATTTGAAAAAATACTGTTACTTTTTGAAATTGAAATAAATTTGCAATTGAACCATCTTACGGTTTTGCATAGAGAACCAAGATAACAAAAAAATGACAATCGGGAAAAAAGCTAATAACAAAAATCATCGTTACATTTTAAATAGTTAAGTTTAAGACGAACATCGAACTACCAAATAGGTCTGAGAAGTAATGCTTGCTAAAATATTTACTTGAGAAGTAACGGAGAAGGAATGAAATTTTTCGTTCTTCATTACCACTAAAAGTAACTAAGTTTTAGTTACTGTCTGAAAAATCTAACTGTGTCACCAAAGCCCCCTTAACAGTTATAAGCAACACGGAACTCCAATCTCTGCTAAATATTGTAAAAAGTTTTTAAAGAAGGCGATTTCAATCGTATAAAACTTAAGATAAGAGTATGGGGTTTTATTAAAACTGTTTGTATTATAACTGTTCTAATATTATTTTTTAGATAAGTATATCGATTTGTTGATGGTTAGTCTATGATCTTATATTCAATTAATGTTCAATTTATAAATTAAACGTTACTTGTACTCTTGTCAAAATGTATGCTTAAATATTCCCTTGTTCAGTGTACAGTAAAACCGGGGCAGTATTTCTAAAAAAAGCTGCAGACTAGAGTGGTAAGTTTTTAGTTGTTGCAGTTTGGATAGCCTGCCCAGATTTGTTTTAGTGACTAGATTTTGATTTAAGTAATCATCGAAAAATTTCCATAAATCGTATTTAATGTACATGATTTAAGTTTGAAAAAATTATGTTTAATGAAATGGAGGTCTATTTGGGTAATTTTTATTAATAAATGGGGTTGTAAAACAAATTGAACTGTACTGGTTTCCATAAATTTGACAATTCATTCTAAAGTTATATTGAAGAATTTCATATCTTCATTATATTTTCCACACAAATTTATGTCAACTGGAACTTTAAAAAATGCTCTGGTTCTTTATCTAAACTAACTGAACTTAATGTAACACACACACACACACCAATAAACACCAATTCTATCCTTTTGTTGTATAAAATATGTATAGTCCAGGCAACGAAGGCTGAAAAAAGGGTCTAGAGGGAAAGTTTTGGAACACAATTTTTGACTTCATAACTTTGTTTAGACTAGTTAGGAGGTAAACATATCAAAAGTCCCCGCCCCTAGCCCCTGTGCTAAAGGGGGGAGGGGGGGTTGAATGTCCCATTTTTCGGTTTTTCGCTTATATCTCGAAAACTACGAGTTCTAGCTATATAATTGTAATACACAAGATGAAAACTGATTAAATTTGCTACAAGCTGCACCCCTCAAGTGTTTTAATATCTTGTATAGTTTTCGAGATATCCGCTCTTGAAAGTCAGTAACTTTGGAGAAAACACTTCTCCCCCCACATTTTCCCTCTTTTTTGACCGGATAACTCTTCAATAATGCACCGAAACACTAAATTTTGGCCCTAGATTGGTAGAGAATTTAATTTTTTTCAATAATATATCTTATTTTACTATTTTATCTATTTTCCTTCAAATTTTAAAGCGGTTTCAGTGTTGAGTGAAGATTGTACTGAAAGTCCCATAGAGCTAATGCATAAGTTTTGAAATCGCAACTTTTGGAAAACAATTTATTTGCCATGTTATTCCATTTTCACAAGGTATTAGAATCATCATAACATCAATTTAACACAAAATTGAAAAGAAAATAACATCCGGTTATTTAATTATTAATTAATAAAGTTTTAAAATAGTGGCGCCATCTGCTGTATATGTTTGAAATTTTAAAACTTCAAAAATATATAATTAAATAACTAGATAATATTTTTGTTTCAAATTTGTTTCATTTTGAAGTTATGTTGATTCCCGTACCTGGATAAAAAGGGCTAACATGGCAAAGCAATACATCTGTGGAAGTTGTTATTCCAAAACTAATGCATTAGCTCTATCGGACTGACAACCCCTCTTATGTACACTTATTCTATACTGAACGTCTAAATAACACTGATACTCATTTTGTAGGCACGTTGTTACTTTAATATTTTATCTATTTTATTTCATTCCTCGAACTCCAGTGGGAAAACGGTCAGATGATCTCCCTGTTCTTCTTCATCTTCGGAGTCAACTTGAGACATTTTTGAGGCTAGTCCCCTGGGAATTTTGGCATTCTGAGGAACATTTGAGACTTGATTTTTTACAGCTACAGTTTGAGCTGGCACAGACTTTCATGTTTCTGCAGAAAATTATTTTCATAATGTCAGGTGCTGCTGCTAACTCACTGTGCACTTTGACCATCAGGCAGTTATTCTCAATCTTCCAATCATACATAAGAGGAGGCAGGTCATTTCCCAGCCACAGCTCATCTTGGTGAAATATTCAGAGGAAATACTGTTTTACTGCTTCCTCGGTGGGAAGAAGACGATATATCAGGCTTGATGGCGGCTCCGGATTTCAAGAGTGAATTATACCTGTGGCATTGGGGAAGGCCTCTTTCGTTGGAGCCCCATAACACCTCAGGATGCAGGTATTGCCTGCCTTTTGTACCTGATATGTGGTTAAGGAAGGGTATGAAAAGACTGCTGCTGCTTTCTGGACTTCTGACGACTTCGTACACAACTTCACAAATGCGATCCCGCTTTTTCGAAATGTGAACGATGTAGTGTCGCATCCAGCTATTGTGTTTGCAAAAATAGCACATCCTAAACCCAGTTGCTGTAACTCTTGGGATGAGAATAAAAAATCCTTTGTCTTCCCACGTCCAGGCTTTATGAAAACGATGTCCTTATGCATATCAGCTGTATAGCCATCAAGAGGACTGTAAGGTCGACACAAAATATTAAAGTATAACAACGTGACAGCAAAAGAAGTATCTATGTCATTTCCGACATTATCACAGCCGTATGCCGTATCCACATCAGAACGTCCACATCCCTTTCTGCTCGAAGGGTCCTACATTCAATTGTCTTCAAGCTACACCTTAAGTATGTTCATGAGACCATTTCATTTAAATTGTTCGACAGAAAATCATCTTGTTTGACGTTTATCTTGGTGTCTTCAGTGAAAAGGATATCAACCGACTGCGACTTCTTGAGTTGATAGCTCTTCTGCTGGTCCCAGTGCACAGTGAGTTAGCAGCAGCACCTGACGATGTTCTGAAAATTATGTTCGGATGATGTAAGAAAGACTGTGCCAGCTCAAGTGTAGCAGCAAAAATAGCAAGCCTCAAAGGTCCTAGAGCATGCCAAACTTACCATTGGAACAGCATCAATGGGGTCCCTCAAATTGACTCAGAAGATGAAAAACATGAATAGCATCTGACAGTTTTCCCACTGGTGTTTGACGAATGAAATAAAATAGATAAAATATTAAAGTAACAACGTGCCTACAAAATGAGTATCAGTGCTATTTAGACGTTCAGTATAGAATAAGTGTACATAAGAGGGGTTGTCAGTCCGATAGAGCTAATGCATTAGTTTTGGAATAACAACTTCCACAGATGTATTGCTTTGCCATGTTAGCCCTTTTTATCCAGGTACGGGAATCAACATAACATCGAAATGAAACAAATTTGAAACAAAAATATTATCTAGTTATTTAATTATATATTTTTGAAGTTTTAAAATTTCAAACATATACAGCAGATGGCGCCACTATTTTAAAACTTTATTAATTAATAATTAAATAACCGGATGTTATTTTCTTTTCAATTTTGTGTTAAATTGATGTTATGATGATTCTTATACCTTGTGAAAATGGAATAACATGGCAAATAAATTGTTTTCCAAAAGTTGCGATTTCAAAACTTATGCATTAGCTCTATGGGACTTTCAGTACAATCTTCACTCAACACTGAAACCGCTTTAAAATTTGAAGGAAAATAGATAAAATAGTAAAATAAGATATATTAGTGAAAAGAATTAAATTCTCTACCAATCTAGGGCCAAAATTTAGTGTTTCGGTGCATTATTGAAGAGTTATCCGGTCAAAAAAGAGGGAAAATGTGGGGGGAGAAGTGTTTTCTCCAAAATTACTGACTTTCAAGAGCGGATATCTCGAAAACTATACAAGATATTAAAACACTTGAGGGGTGCAGCTTGTAGCAAATTTAATCAGCTTTCATTTTGTGTATTACAATTATATAGCTAAAACTCATAGTTTTCGAGATATAAGCGAAAAACCGAAAAATGGGACATTCAACCCCCCCTCCCCCCTTCAGCACAGGGGCTAGGGGCGGGGACTTTTGATATGTTCAACTCCTAACTAGTCTAAACAAAGTTATGAAGTCAAAAATTGTGTTCCAAAACTTTCCCTCTAGAACTCTTCGTTGCCTGGACTAGTATGCATTTGCATGCCTTATGAAATATGAATTAAAAGGGCTGGAAAATGAACTTTTGTCTTTCTTGTAGAATATCTGGTTAAAAATATCTGAGTTATCCTCACTTCATTACTACAATAAATAATCAAGATATCACATTGCACCTGTGCCCCTTTTTATACCCTTACCCTATGATGTGTATATCCTGATTATGTATTAGTTTTCCTTACAAACCTGGATTTTGAAAGAAAGTAAATAGCAAATAAAAGGCTATAATATCAAGGTATATTTTTTATTTCTTTAATAAGGACTCAAATTTTCTTGGTTAGAAAGAATACTAATAACAAAAATTTAAAATGGATAATCTTTTAGAATCTACAGATACCAGAATTTTTTTTTACTAAAAGTTAAATTCACTAGTTGAATCTGACTGATGTTGTGTAGTTGACCAAATGTAATGACCCAAACCGTTATAATATAGCGACCAGTCTAAATTTGATGATTTGGTCTTTTTAATGATATCTGACGAATCAGATTGATATTTTACTTCAACAAAACTTATGCAATATAGCGAGTTTACTTTAATTTTAATGATCACAAAAACTCACTAATAACATACAGATCATACCTCAAGTACAGCCTACCTCAAGTACTTATAGCTGTATCTAAAAAGGGAAACAACTGCCGATATAAAACTCCTACCAAATGAAAATTGGATCGTAATAGCATATATTAACAGAATTTGAAATTTTGTAAAATTGACGTATTAAAAAATTACATCCCTAAAGCATACCGGACCGGACAGTTACTTGTATAGTTTAATCTTTTTCTCCAATGCTCAGAAATATTATGGTGAAATATGTCTCGAAGAAACTATGTATAAGAAAAGGAATGAGGGTTTCCCTTAAAATTCGTAATTTCTAACCAAATCCCTGATTCCTCCTAACCAAATTCATCTTATTGTAATACATTTCACAAACTTGTTGCTACAAATCTTTTTTTTAAGCTAAAATTTATATTCACGTACTCCACAATTCACTTGAAAACTAAATAATTGACATATATTCAAATTAAAGTCTTTTCAATTGAACCCTTTGTGCTTTTACTTAATTTTAATTTGTTACCTCGCAAGACCAAAAAAGTTACCAGTTGTTCTAATGTTAGGTCTGTGAGACCTACTTAAAAAAAAACACAGAAATTTTGAGTGAAAGAGCGCAGAAACTTTGAAATTGGTTCCATTTTGCGTATTTTGACACCTTTCCTCAATGTTTTATGGTTCATCCGGAGATAGAAGAAATATTGCAGGCAGGCAAACAGACAGATACAGTCACACATTAATAGTATAGATGGCTAATCATTCTGTAAAACTTTTGAAACAACTTTTGTTATTTGTTCAATAATTACTATCTATTTTAACCTTAAAAAGCTTCTGTTGTAATATTTACTTAACTTATTATTATAAAAATCATTGCCTTATCACCTGCCCAAAGGTCTTCACGATATGAGCATTAGAAAACGTGTATTACATTACCTTGTATCCGAATTAAAAACGGCTTTTGCTTCGACGCAATTGTCGATGTTGTAATAGTGCCAGGATGCTACTGGAGTTATTGTGTAATTAACTTAACAAACGAAAGATATCTTTTTTAAACTGTCGTGCCTGCAAAAACAAAGATATCGCCACTTGACCCCCGTTCAAAATTACGAGGCCGTTGTTAATAACTCGCTTGTACCTCTATTGCGACGTTTATTCAACCAAACTTAAAAAAAAAAAATTAAAGGTAAAAAATCAGATTTCTCAGTTTAGGATTCGAAGGATATAATGCTTATATCCAGCCAGAGTTTTTTTTAAACCATGAAATGTTAATTTTTTTTTTGAGTGAAATTCTTTCAAATAAGATTTTTTTTCCAGCACTCCATATTATTAATTGGGTTTATCTTTTTTTTTTACCGTTGCAAACTTGTTTTTATTATATATATAGTTTGGGTTCTACACTAAGAGTGAGCAATATATAGTGTATTTAATTGTTGTTTTATATTGATCGATTGAGCTTTGATTTGCAAAAAGTATCAGCATTCCTTTTCCTTAAGTATTTTTGCATACCTCAGTCTTAGACTGAATTAAAATTATAGCCTTCTTGTAGCTCTAGTGCGATGATATTCAAACTAAACAGAATTGAAATTTTTATAGGTCTTTTCAATTAAGAACAGGAATTAAATTAATTTTTACATTTGCAATTTTGCATTTGTAGGTACAAAAAAAAAGTTGTGGCTGTAGATAGTCCGTGCTATCCCTGATCAGATTTAATTACAGGCTAAAGCTGAAGCTTTTTCTTGGCGGGTCAATATAAAAATGACTTGGAACTTTTTCGCTCGGAAACACCCATTCTTTACTAGACATTTTATGTAATCACTGAGTGCTTCAACACAAAAACGATCATCCTTTTTTTTTTATTATAGATACTGTCAATGTTGTATATATAGATACTGTCAATGACCTTTCCTCCCCAAAACAGTACGAAATCTATTTTTTTACTAAAAGCTTTCATTCCTTTTGAATTATTGGCACCGTATATTTCAACTGTAACGTTGCGTGTCCACGTCCAGAACGACAGATCCAAATCAGGTTAGGTTGCGTCACTAAAGGGGCTTCCCGAGCTAAAAAGAAGCCCAGCTGTTGTGGTCATGTGACCATTTAAAATCGATATATGCTATCTGGCTGGGCCTTGCAGACGTCATAGCGAAGGTCCCGCCACTGGTCTACCCTGCGTAAACAGGACATTTTAATAATGGCTTTTGCATGCAAATTTGTTTGCACTGTTCTTCACAATTTCGGGACGCAAACCTTTTTTTTTTGTTTTAGTCCATTAAAAGCTTTAAAAAAAGAGAAATGATGCACAAAAATGTCATTTTTTAAATGCTTATTTTGTTTTGTAACTCCTTGTAAATATTGATGCCATGTTTTATCTTAATTGGAAAATTGGTTCTGAAGCATTTTCTTGGTTATCTCTTAACCTTGGCTCAAAAATGAATACTTGTGACTTTAAATGTTCTCTATTTCAATCACGGGTTTATTAGAGTCAAGTATGGATTTAAGATGAGAGGTGTTGCGATGGTATAAAACTGATTCTTAATGCTTGTTTGCATAAAATCAAATTTTGAACTAAAACGCTTATATTAATTAAAATATACATATTTGGGACACTTATAAAATATGGTTCATCAATGCTACCTCCTGTAACTAGATGCTTTTTTCCCCATCTTTGGCAGACTTTTAATCTACAATTTTTGCAAATATTTGTCTGCATGCGATTCTAAAGCCGCTTGTTTGCTTTAGAACTCCTTAAAATCCCCCTGATCTGAAACCCAAGAGGACTCTAGTTAATCTCCCGAACGAAGAAAAATTGCAGTCTTGGTTTTCTCTAACTGGTAAATTAACCCGTTAGGATATTGTTCCCTGTTCCGCCGGCCTACAATAGGGATGCAACGTTTGTGTTACATTTAAAACACAGTTATAATTTATTCATCTTGCTTACATTTTATTAAGTGTACTTTTACCACGTTTTGTCCTCAATAACAAAATTTTCTTCAAAAACAGTTGGTGCTATGGGGTTTTGTTTGGCTTAAAACCTTCGAAAGTTTTCAACTTTTAAAACAATTAAATGGGGTCCCAAGAGCTACAACGCTTTCTCATTTACATAAACTGGAGAATAATAATTTCACAAAAGTACAATATATGTATTGTAATAATTTTTTAAAAATATATTTTTAATTTTTTTTTGTCTGTCCACACATGTTGAAAGTAGACTTAATATAAAATAGCTTAGTTTTTTTTTCTAAGGTTAGGTTTCTGAAGGTTTATGCCGTCACACACACATTACGTCACAGAAATATTAACGTATAGCGACAACGTATTTTGACGTACGCGCCATACGTCATATTGTGTATGCTTCAATCAAAGAACTTGTATTAGAGAATACAGTGTTTCTTTTTGAACATCATTTACCTCATAGAGGCTTCGGTATTTGAGCTCTCCTAATCATCTCCCGGTTCGTTGCATAGATGACAAAAGGCCCCGTCACCCGTGACCGATTCCGTTTTTGAATGTTCTGATCCTTTGCAAAAAAATATTTCTCTTTGTTACACCCTTTGGAAATAGGCTGCTAATTCACAGCATCTCTTGTGCAGAAAAGAGCCATGTCCATAGGAGAGTTACCCACCACGCTATTTCTTTCAGCATTATGTTGATAGTCAAAGCGTCTATGGAAATTGTCCTGTGATTGTGCCTTTTTGAATTGGACGATTCATTTAAAAGGGGATAATGCAGAGGGTACTTTGTGCCGGAACATCACCTTTCATGTTAGACAGAAAAGAGGTGATGAGACGTCTTTACCTGAGAGCCATAATGGTATAGTTTCTATGTTAATTCATTGGAGGATATACCACTAAGGCTCTCACGCGTAGTTGTGTTGATTCACAGGTTTTTGTAATAGAAATCAATGGAATTCCCATTGATGCGTTGCTATCGTTCATTGAAATTTTGGGTTGTTGTCAAAACTGAGCAGGGGTTGTCATTGAACATGTTGTTAAGGTGCATTGTTAGTTTATTATTTTATTACATGTTTTTTAAAAGATTTTTTTTTCTTGTCATAATTTTCCATCGTTTTCTTATGAGCACTTAGTCAATTCTCCCTATTTTTTTTTTTTTTAAATTATTTCCTCTAAGCATTTTAATGATAAGCAAGGAAAGCTTTCTTGAGAGTGCTCAGTTGGTTATTTTATTATTATTATTTTTTTTAGCTTTCTACTTAACATCATATATTTTGTTTGGTCTTCGGGGTGAAAAAAATTGCGTTTTTACTTTCAATTGAAGATAAATAAATGATTGAAAACTATAATTAAAAAAAATTATTTTTAGAAAGTTGGAGGAAGCCATCTTTAAATTTTTATCATTAAGGCTACAATACAATATTAATATATATTTCGGTTACAAGAAATCTTTTCAATTTCACTTTTACGACAATTCCTGTGTATTAAATTATTTCAGAAATTTGTTGAAAAACATACCCAACGGAATGAGTTGGAAAATAAAAAAAAATTAATAAGTCTGTAATCTTTTTGCATGTGACTCCATGCTTTCTCCAATTGACATCTGGAAAAACATTGATTTAAGTCCCAAGTTATTATAAGTTTCTTCTTCCTTGTGGTTCATATCTTGCATTATGTTCTTGTTACCTCGAAAATCGGCTGACGAAGCTTTAAGCCGATTCCAAGATTTTTCTTATCCGAAAAAGAAAAGTATTTCTAAATCTGAAATTTCTCTTGCGTTTTCAAGCATATTTTCCTCTTCTCATTCCACATTTAGCTTTTACAGTTTACTTGAAAGCCGGTGGATAGGTCTCTTTTCCTACCGTCTTTAAAAAAAATTAGCTTCCGTTTCCTTCCCTCTGAATGTCAAAGGTATATCTTGTAAATCGCTCTCACAAGTTGGTTTTCTGAAAGAAGTTGTACAAAAAAAAAAAAAAAACTTCTGGGAGCTAACGGAATTAATGTGTTGCATTAGGATGTTAGAGGTTTGGCTTACGACTTAACGACCCTAGATTAATTTCATGGCAGATTTTCACATTTTTAAGCTAACTGAGATCCAGTTCATTTAATAAAAAATTATTAAGAAAATTAAATTTCACTAATACATAAGAAAAACATCTGGAACTTAAAGGAATTAATGTGTTGTATTTCACCGTTAGAGGTTTGGCTTACGACTTAACGACCATAGATTAATTTCATGGCAGAATTTCCCATTTTTAAGCTAAATGAAATCCAGTTCATTTAATTAAAAAATTAAATTTCACTAATACATAAGAAAAAATTCTGGAAGTTAAAGTAATTAATGTGTTGTATTTTAACGTTAGAGGTTTGGCTTACGATTTAACGACCTTATATTGCAGTTTCATGGCAGATTTTCACATTTTTAAGCTAACTGAAATCCGACTCATGTACTTAAAAATTATTAATTAAAAAAAATTCACCAATACATATCTTAGCATAATTCTTTTTTTATCTACTAAACTGAAGGCGTTTAACTATGTAATAAGATTTAATTAATAAAATTTGGTGGATATTTTCTTGATCAAATCAAAGTCCATATGATGGTCCTAAGGACGCACATATTTGTAAAATAATACATTCTGAAGAAATACAAAAGTAATTGAAAGTCAATTTTTAATATGTTCAGAAAGGTGAAAATAGTTGCATCATTGGAAATGGAATGAAATTTTTAAACTATGTATTTTTTTAATTGCATTGTATTTAAATATATTATGATAAGTAGAAGGCTAAAAGTGACCGAAAAATCATTTTCTCTAAGAATTTTCTTGAAATTTATTAAATACATTCCCAAAAGTTCATTTATAAAGACACAGAAATCTTTAATCATAAAGGAAGGATGGGACTTTTTTTTGTTAATGATTTTTTTTCAATCCTGTCAGCTCTTTAGAGCCATTGTTCGGAGTCACACTCCAGAGACTACAATATTAAGGTGGCCTGGTTCTTATCAAAATATGATGAACTGATTGTTCGGCCGCGATTAATGCATTTTGGCTCTGGTGTCATAGCAGTTGTGTCTTTGGAGTTTCGCCAAATTGTTTTTACATCTTCTTGAATGAGAATTGTCACCGTTAAGTGGGTGCATGAGTTCTGGACGATCCGTCTTCTTCTTTTTCGAAGTTTCTAGTTATGTTCTAACTTTAGATCGAATCTAAAGTTGGAATCTCTCTGGAGTAGAATTATCCGTTTTCGTCATTACTTGTTATGGATAAACATAGAATTCTTCTCTTTCATGTGGTTTCAACGTATTGTTAAATAATTAAAATGAAATCGAGTTTTAGTTATGTCCTTACTTTATAAATAGAATAAATACTCACCAGAGTAGACATATTTGTTTTTTGTATTGTTATATAGTGAATGCCCTCGTGTAGCTCTAGTGCGACGATAATTCAAACATTACTTAACTTATAGCTATATAAGTAAATGGATAATAATAGAGTTATTTTCCAATATTTTAATTTTTTAAAAATAAATTGTGTCAAACATGAGACAATGTACTTTATATGCATCTTGCTTCTATAAGCCATGGAACATCTATAGTTATCAGATCAGTGCATTGAAAAATACAATACTAATTTTCTTTACATGTTTTACGATTATCTAGTTGAGTTGAGACAGAGAAGTATAAATTTTGATTAATTTTTTAAATAAGTTGCATCAGAAGAAACAAAAGTTCTAGAATATCGTACTTTCCTGTTATCTTAATCATAACTAGTTCTTATATGTAGTTCTAGTGCGATGATAATTCAAACTAAACTAAAGATCTTATTGTACGGATACAAAGTCATGCGAAAACACGGTATGAAAGTGAGGTATCCTATCTCAATTGAAGTAACATAATGTATTTTTTATAATTTAAAAAAGCATTAGAGTTGCAATAAAAATCGTCACCAGGTGTACCACACATGTTTTTTATGTACATTTTTACCCTTCGATATACCGTGACTGCTCTACTTTTATACCGTTAGTTTTTTTTTAAATCATACTTGGATTTCATGTTAATTACAAGTGCATTCCTAAGCAACTGGGTAATTACCGTGCTCCTTTTCTGTTAGTAAGTTACATGCTGGTATTGAATTTAAGTTGGGCTTATATCTTAAAAGTCATTAGCTTGGCATACAGCCACGTGAAACGGTTTTTAATAGGGTTTAACCGTAATATGTATGTGTAAAATATTTGTGACAAGGTTAGCTTATGCATTTGGGATTATTTAAGTCGTTTATAAACTAATACTAATACTCATATTATTAATACTAATAGTATATTCACCTGAATGAACGACTCAAAAAAGTAATTGCATTTTTATGATCATTTCATTTTTATTTCACTGATGGAAATTCTACAGCAACATCTTTTAACTAAAACTTAATAAAGAAATATAATAGGATTGTACTTACCTAACTTTACAAAATTTTAGTGATATTTGGTGCACTAATAAATTCGTTGTGTCCCTTTAATGAATAAGTAGGAACTTTTCATAAGCAGTATAGCAGTTAGTTATAAAAAATATATAAAAATAATTTAATTCTTCCCCTGTGTTAAAAATGTATTATATTGGGCACTGAGATTATATATTATTTAAAATTCATGGAGTACTTAAACTGTGTGTTACTATTGAATATTATAAAAAAAAAATCTTTGTTTTGTTCCCACCTAATTTAAGTTACATAACTTTAACTTCATATTTTTATGGTATTAACTCGTATTCATAAGCTTATAAGGTTTACTTTTTAAATTACAGTTTCAAACCTTATAAATTATTATTTATAAATGCACCGTTTTATATGTTGTATGGTTCTTATTTATTTCATTGAGCTTAATTTCAATATTCAATAACATTATCGGAAGTTAGAAATTTTAAAATGAAAAAAAAAAATCTTATTTAAATGCAAAAAAGGTTTTAAAAAGATTTGATATTCATATAATGGAGCATGGTTTTTTTAGAGAGAAATAGACATAAAATGGAAATTATTTCTAGAATTTCACTTCGAATGCGCAATTCAGAACAGAACTTGTATAGTCTAAATTTATAATTAAATGCTTAATAATTAAATATACAACCACAATTATTAGTGAAAAAAAATTGAATTAATTATCAAAAAATGTTAGTTAGATTGGAATTGAAAAGTATATAATTTGTTTTTGTGATAGTGACAAAACTTTGATAGAATGAACTTTGATGGTGACGTTTTTAACTATAGTATTTGAATATGTATGATGGTGTTTAAATTGAAATTGACTCTTTTTCTTTCCAGATTTGAGATTATAACATGGGAAATCTTTTGAGGCTTCTCTCTCGAGATGATAACCCAAAATACGACGTTTTTGTTGATTTTGAAAGTAAGAACTTTAATAGAATGTTTCATTTCTAATTTTGTAAAAATGTATCAAAATGATACTATCTAGGGAAAGAGTGTGAAGTTTTAAGAAATCAAATGTCTAATTTATGAAAAAAAAAACTACCTATTTCAAAGACATTTAGATAATTACTTAATTTAAAGCAAATTATTATAATTTGAATCAATGTAAACCTAATTATTTATATTTGTTTTTATTTTTCAGATTTAACAAAATTGTGTAATGTAGCTTTTCTTTTATTCAAATTTATTACAATATAATGGGGTTGTTTCACGATGAATCTGGCAATAGCTCTGTGGCTTTATTTTCCTTACTCTCAAATGACTTTTGTTTTGATTAATTGGTTGGTAGGTTGACCTATATTCGGGTTAGTGCCCTTGGTCAGTACACAAACCTGATTATCTCTACCAACCAATAACAAAAGTAATTTGAGAGTTAGGAATACAAAATCACAGAGCTATTGCCAGATTCACCATGAATCAACCCCATTAAATGAATGCAGTTAATCTTTCAAAGTAGACAAAAAAATTGATATTAATTTATCAAAATAAATAGTATTATTTAATAAATATAATATTTTGCTTAGTTGTTGTTTCAAAGTACCTTGTATTTTCTTATCATATAGATGCTCAACCTACAGATTTAGAACGGGAATCTTATGAAATTGTAGATGAAGTTTTACAGTATTCAAAGGATATCTTACAAGAACTACAAACTTATAAAGGAGCAGTAAATGAAATAAGAGAAGTAATATATATGTGTTTCTTTGAAAAATCTACCATTCAAATTTATTTTTAAAATATTAGGTTTAAATTTTTATCTGAGTGCTTTGTTTATACAATTCATTTTAATATTTTACAGATTTCTTTTTAAAATGAATAGTATTTTTTTTTTTGTTTTACATTTTCTATAACAAATTACATTGATGAATTATACAATGGATCATTAAATTTTTAATGCTATCTGCTTTTTCAAAGTAAAATTTTGTTTCTTACCTCAAATGTGAATTCAAATTAGTTGAGTACATATTAATTTTTTTATTATTCATACTGCTATTTAAGTGTAAGTTTAGTATGTAAAACTTGCTCTTTTTATTTGTAAGTAAAATTAGTATAATTTTGTTCATGTGTCTTATGTGTGAGTTAAAAAACGATTACAAATTTATTTCCATATTATAATTTACATTTTCCAGACCAGATTACTATTACCAGATTAAAGTATTAAACTAAAAATATCTATTATTGTGTAGAGGAGTAGATTAAAAGCAACTATTTTTTTACAAGTATAATTAGCATTTTAATATTTTATAACTATGATACAATCAGTCATAGTATTTATTTTTATTTCCATCGCTATAGAAGTTTTCTTTATATTTCAAAACTATGCTGTATATAAAGTCATAGTTACGTTTTGCTAATGTTAAATGCCTATTAAATCAAGATTTACATTTCTTTTAGTCAGTCAGTTTCTAATCAGTCATAGTATTTATTTTTATTTCCATCGCTATAGAAGTTTTCTTTATATTTCAAAACTATGCTGTATATAAAGTCATAGTTACGTTTTGCTAATGTTAAATGCCTATTAAATCAAGATTTACATTTCTTTTATCAGACGGAACGGTCGTTCCGCCCGCCAATCTCAAAATGACGCCAAGGGCTAAACGGCAGTTATGTATATATACAGAAAACATTTCGCTATGTTAACAGCGAAATTGATTTTATTTTCTACCAGGCAAACTAAACTTCGTAGAACAATAAAAAAAATACAGTAAAGAGGTTTCGTAGATTACTTTAAATAAAAAAAAATTGGTTATTCTAGAGTCAAAAACAACGGAGAAAAAAAATATTGAAATTTTCGAAAATGAAATCTTTCGAGCAGTTTTAGTCAAATTTTGACCTAATTTTTTAAGTGACCTACAGCCTTTACAAGACCATGAATCTGGAAGCGGTTTTTACTAAACGATTGAGAATGCCGCAATTCAGCCCCTTTCATAGGTTTGAAGTTTCAAAAATAACTATTTCTATTTTTAATTAATTAAAATCTATATTACCTTTGGCTGTATGAATGCGCGATAAACAAGCCTTCCTAGCGGCCAAGTACCTCCGATAACGAGCCAAGGTTTACTGTATTTTCATCGTTGAGCGGCATAACAGCGCTGCTAACTATTAAGTTATTATAACAGCTTCTAAAATATATGATTAATCTAATATCTGAATCGACAGATTGAAAAAAAATTCTAATTAATAAACGGAATGCTTCATTTAAACTTTTTGGCGTTTTTATTTAGAAAACTTATGAATAACTCGAGTTAATGGATAGATCGATTGACTAGAAATGTAAACAGTCATATTTGCCTATTTGGTTGCCATATTCATAGTTACCAATACCATTCAAAAAATAGTTTTGTTGGGTTTTTTTTTTTCATAAAAAGTAAAAAATATATTTTAAGCCTAAAAATTATTGAGGAATATTTAATTATGTCAAAGTAATCTTTGCTTATTTTTTTTATGAAAAGAAATGATTTTTTTTTCTAAAATTTATTGAGGAATATTTTATTATGCCAAAGTAATATTTTATAATTAAAGTTTTTTTAACATGAGCTGTTACTAAATGTTTGTAATATAACACATAACCGTAACCTAATAATTGTATTCGGTTATTGTTTTTTCTTGAATATTCAAGATACTTCTTAGTTTTATAAAAGAAAATTGAAATTAAATATGCCTACAAAAGTGAACAAAACTAGGCATAAGAGACGGATGTGGTACACGAAAATAAAAGCTGCGATGTAATAACGAAATGTGTCGAAAACAATGTATCGGCAATAAAACTTCATCCAGAAACTGTTCCTGAAAATAAACAGAAACGTTACGATTCGAATCGAGGAGCGATAGATTGTAAGAGTTGTGCCAATACATGCAGCAGCTACCAAAAGAAGACAATTTGACTACTGCCCAATTGACAATTTGGCTATCAAAGGCGCAAACAGAACACATCAACAGAAAAATGCTTGAAATGATCCCCGAAACTGTCGTTGAGCTTATAGCGAAAGATGACATTGAGGTCTAGAAGTAAGTAAATAGTTTCTAAAAATCGAGCTTTGGAAAATCTGAATTCCTATATGAAGAAGATAACTTTCGCTTTGCCGGACTTTAAAGGATTAAAGTGAAAAGGGGGGGGGGGATTAGGTGAAACATTTAATAATTATCATTTTCGTTAAAGATGCCAGCGGCCAAGTGAATTCCAACGAAGTGCAGTTCACTTTCCCCAATTGCAATATTTCATATGGATGCTTAACCTTTTTAACTTCAATTCAGCATTGTTGATTAACCATGGAAATTATTTTATTTTATACATATTGCCTTTACATCCTTTGAACTTGTTCATAAAACATGTTGGTAATCCACCCTACCTTAAAAAGCATATCATAAAATAAATTAAAAAAAAAAGCGACTGATATCCCCCAAAAACACTTCGTTAAAGTAAACAAACGCCAATCTCAAAAAAAAAAAAAAACTATGCATTTATTTTATAACAAAAAAAGTCATGACAGTTGTCGCTAAAAAAGCCGTGATATAAAATGAATGCCAATCTCTTATTTAAAACTTTTCGGTCGTAATAAAAAGAATAATTTAAGTTTCGCTGTCATAAAAAAATTGCGCTGTTTGAGGTTGGTGCCCATCTTAATCCCCCAAAAAAATTAAATCACGTAATAGAACTTGAATTACTAAATCAAAATGACGAAGGATACTTAAAAAAAACCTTTAACAATAATATGATCACAATACATTTATATAAAGGTATAGAGGGAGGTTAAGATGGGGGGGGGGGGGGGGCACCAACCTCAAACAGTGCAATTTTTTTTTATGACAGCAAAACTTAAATTATTCTATTTATTACGACCGAAAAGTTTTAAATAAGAGATTGGCATTCATTTTATATCACGGCTTTTTTAGCGACAACTGTCATGACTTTTTTTGTTATAAAATAAATGCATAGTTTTTTTTTTTTTTTGAGATTGGCGTTTGTTTACTTTAACGAAGTGTTTTTGGGGGATTGTAATACTACTTAACATACTTAATAAGAAAACCTTATTTTTAAAAGTTATGTGATAATTTTTCTTTGTGCTCAAGATACTTTATTATTTTTTTTCCAGGCTATTACAAACCCTCGCAATGATTTGTATCAAACCCGAGCTTGGGAAGCTGTTCTGCCATTAGTTTCAAAATTAAAAAGATTTTATGAATTTTCACAGCAAATTGGTGAGGTTCTTTGATTACATTCTTCAAAATTTTCTGTCTTAACCGTCTGAGGGATAACAAATTTGGTGAAGTGTAAACTTGTTTTCACTCCATGAGTTTAAAATTAAAATGTTTAACTTTTTTTAAAAAAAATTTATAAACTTTATTTCTATAGCAGGGGATAATGAGCGACCCCTTCATAATTAAAATTAAAAAATTTAGTTGTATTAAACAATTTACAATTTTTTAAACATTATGTGTGTTGCTGGAAAACCTAACATTGAGGTGGCGGGCTTATATGCTTGATAAAATATGATTTATTCGTTCAAAGTTCAAAGACTTGTGCTTCCTTAGCCAACACAGTTTTTAACTTTTTACCTCTCAACAACTTTTCTAAAATTAAAATTCTTCTTCAATTAAAAAAAAACTTACGAAAATGAACTTTAAATCAAAATAAGACGTGTTCTAAACTATTGTAATGTGTTTTGCAGATGAAGTGGTTCCCAGAATCCTGTGGGAGCTGTGTTCTGGGCCCTTGCCTCCAGCACAACACCTGCGTACTCAACAAGCTCTAGTCAAGCAATTTGCAGAGATATTAGATTTTGTCTTGAAGTTTGATGACTTGAAGGTAGGGTCATTCTTGTTTTTGTAGTTTTGTTTTACTATTTATGAGGAACTAAGACTTGTTATATATGTTTGGTTTATTCAAAATTGTTCTATATATTATTTATTGCGATTTTATTGCTCAAATGATCTAGAGATATAGTTAAACTGGGATACAAGGACCTCGCTTATAACGCCATAAACGTTTGGTCCTTATAACTACTCATAGGCCTTAATGCTAGGATTGGAAAGTTACTTAATATAAAAAGTAAAGCATTTCAGTTACTTAAAAAGTAACAAATCACAGTTATTTTTCAAAACTTCAAGTTATAAGAAAAATTGAATTTTAGCTATCTTGCCATTTTTCAAAGAAAATCACTGTAAACAAAACATAAGCTCAAACCAAAGAAAAAAGTGAATTGGGGTGATTTGGAAAGTGTTTTTTTATATATTATTTATTACAATCTTATTGCTCAATTGATATTAGAGATGAAATATTAGATTTTGTCTTGAAGTTTGATGACTTGAGGGTAGGGTCATTCTCTTTATAGTTTTCTTTTGCTACTAATGGGAAGGGTTAGAACGGATGACTGTTATGTATGTTTGGTGATTCAGAAGGAAAAGGTTTTATATATTATTTGTAAATGTTGATTTTATTTGTGATTATTTATAAACCATTCAATCATCTTTTTTTATCTTTTAGATGACAAATCCAGCCATACAAAATGATTTTAGTTACTACAGAAGAACTGTTAGCAGATTACGACTAGCTAATCAAGTAATGGATACATATTTAATTACCTCTCATCGAATATGGCTAAATAAACAAATATAGATTATTCATTTTAAATAATAATTTTGTTGTAAATTTATTTTTTTATCTTATCTATTAATTACTTAAATTTATATATTATATAATTATCTTCTATTTATTTACAGGAACCTGTAGATGAAGAATTAGAAGTTCCCAATGAATTAGCTAACAAGATGTCTTTATTTTATGCACATGCCACTCCAATGCTTAAAGTACTTAGTGACGCCACCATGCGCTTTGTGGCAGAAAACAAGGATTTGCCCATTGAAAACACTACAGAAACACTAGGGACGATGGCAAAAGTCTGCCAAAGGATGATTGAACACAGGTTTGAAAATAATTTGACTTCTTCATTTAAATTTAAAATATATATCTTTTTGTTTGAGGATATTATGTATTTGAATGAATGATGAATTTTAATCATGATTAATTTTGAAGCATGAGCTTCTTGTCTAGCAGTCATCTGAGCTTTATTATTTTACATGTTAATGTGAGCAACAACGAAAAACATAATTTTGGGGATTTGACTAATGATATTACTTTAAGGAATTTCAGTAATGAAGCTCATAATTAAAAAGTTATTTTGCAAGTTCCGAAGATAATATTTTATTGCCTTATAAGTAACCCCAGTGTCTTAGAGTTGGTGCTTTGCATTGGGATGCCACAGTTCCAGTAATCGAGTACTGGATTGGACGAGGTTGACTCAACCCTTACATGGTCGATAAAATGAGAACCAAGCATGCCTGAGAACTAAACACTGGGGGTTCCGCATGAGGTTGACTGCAGGACATATGCCTAGCACACCAGAGTCCATGGTAATGTAACTCCTTGGTAACCTTGGTTTGACGTAAACTGAAATGTGCGTGGCAGGTTTTTTGCCACTGACCTACTGTTGTGCCAAGGAGTTTAGCTTTTACTTTAGCCTAATAAAACGCTATTAAATACATAACTTGATTGGTGTGGCCCATTACAGGGAAAGCACTGCGACCCCTGGTCTAAATACAAATGGCATTATAGATTTTTTATAAAGTTAAAAGCTGTAGTTTAAGTTAAATCTCAAAGTGAAAAGTGTTAGTTCTAGTTAGTATTATATTACTGTTTATAATAGCAATTCTTTGCATTGAGCACTAAAGGTGGACAGCCGATTTAAAAGGGTTTAATAATTAAACTGTGTCTGGCAAAATTCACATTCTCCAAAGATAACTAAGATATAAGGTCAGGCCCTTTCATTGCCAACTTTCATTTATTGTATTTAATCAGATGAAATCGCAATAAACGAGCTGGAACCTATATCTTAGTTATGTCTTGGAGAATGTTAGTTTTGCAGCTACACCCTTCAATTATTTTGTTCAGAAGGTAGAAGATCTAAATTATATTTGTTCTTTGTGGTTATAGGGATTTCTGCAGACGGTTTACAAATGAAGAAACCATCCTCTTTGTTCTGAGGGTGATGGTGGGTTTGATCATTCTCTACGATCATGTGCATCCTGTTGGAGCGTTTGCCAAATCTGCTCACATAGATGTAAGTTCTACAGTCTCTTGTATCACAGTTGGAATTGCCTAATGTTAGAGTTTCCTTATTATAATCCTTACTGTTGCAATCAGGGCTTGATCTCGGGAAACTCTGACTTTAGGCACAAAATTTTGGGAGCCCCTTTATGAAAATAGTTATGCATCTTGTCTGAAAAGATGGTGCTAGTTGGCCCATGTATTTTATTTTTGCTAGCATTTTTTACCGGGTTTTTTTTATAATACTGATCAAACCAATTGCTTTAGATCAATGTCCGAGTCAAAGTCAATTTAAAAACAAAGTGTTATTTTGAAAATGTTTAAAATTTGCAGAAATTGCGGTAATCAACAGCATTTAGCATAATAGAAACTAATGTTTATAGCCCCTAAAATTTAGGGTCCCTAGGCCTGGGCCTAACAGGCCTTATGATTCATCAGGCCCTGATTACAACTCAAGCCTGCTTCCCCTAACCCCTCATGCGGTTTTTCAATAACAGTGTGAAGGGTAATCTTTTCGTCCCCCTACTTGGGTTTGGACAGTAGTTGTGATTAATTTCACAGAAGAGTCTCCAACAAACTGGTGGAGGAATCAATGCTTGCTTTGTTATTGGACTATATTAATGGTTATCTGTATTATTATTTTATGGTCATTAAACGGGGATACAAGTTTATGGTTTGGTATATACCTGAATGGTTGTTATTTTAGGTAGTATTTTGTAGAGGTTGCAAAACAAAGCTATTTAGTTACAATACTCAAAACTGATTTCAAATCATACTAAAATTTTATATTTGAATTTAAGCAAAAAAGCTTATTGCTATATTTTAAAAAATAATATTCTTCACTCATTTTTGATAAATAAATTGTTTTCTAAACTGCTTAGAAGTAATGTTAATATTTTTTTAGGTAAAGGGTTCAATAAAAGTACTGAAAGATCAACCACCAAATGTAGTAGAAGGATTACTTAATGCTCTTAGGTAACAATCCCTTGCATGGCATTTAAAAATTTGTTTATTTAATTCTTGAAAAATACCTGATTTGTAATTGAATTTTGAATATAAAATTTATTAAAAACAAATAAGTCCAATATAGGTAATAAAGTTATTTTATTTTAACTATTTTCAGATGAAAATTATTTTGTATTTAACCCTATACACAATGATAATTTGGCATTATCAATTTAGATTTTTTTTTTTTTTTGATTGTCTATAGCCATTTATGATATAAAAAAGCACATCATTCGATTCTTCAAACCTTTTTCTATTAGAAAATATTTTTTATTAATCCCAATGGATGTCAGGGCTATTATTATTATTATTATTATTATTATTATTATTATTATTAATTTATGATCAGAAAAATGATGTTGCCAAATGGCATCACTTTGACTGAAAGGGTTAAAATAACTGGGACTTAATTGGAATTAATTTTAGTATTATTTTAAATATTAGAGGTTTTTGAATTATTAGAAAAAGCTTACGTTTAGACATGTTCTATAATACAGCATATGTTTCATTGTATGTATTTTGAATTGGATTGCAGGTATACAACAAGGCATCTGAATGACGATTCTACTCCGAAGCATATCAAAAGCTTGTTGGCATGATTCTGTTGTGTGTTAGTGGATCAATAGACTGGGTGTTTGCAACGGGATGACGAGCACATGTATCAAATATTGTCCTGGACAAAGTAATCTATAACTAAATATGTGTGAATTTTGTGGCATGTACTTGATATTGTGAGAGAGTTGACAGAATTGTAAAGTAATTATGAATAATATATATATTTGGTGCTTTTCATTAATTTTTCTGGGTGCATTGTTAATCGACATGAAATAATACATGACAGAATATTAGAAAAGCATTCAATTTGCATTCATTCACTAAGCATTGACATGTCCATGTTACTAATTTTGAGTATTACTGAAGCGTCTGTTTCTTATAGGATTTAAAAAATCTCATTTTTATTGCAAATGTTTGTAATTTATACGGAAGATGGAGTTTTAGTTGATAAGTAAAGGCATTAAGCAGCATTGCAGTAGTCTGTTTAGAAATAGCAAAATGGTTGCTTGTGTATATTTATTACTTATAATTGAGCTTTAAATGCAGCTTAGTGCATCTCATTGTCCTAGTCAAATCACTTCATCTAGTTGATAATGCAAAGCAATATAATTGATAAATTATTAAAAGTGTCAAAAAATAGGTGTTGAGTAAACATTATTTTCTTTTTATTTGCTACAAGATCTCATGAAGTTACAATAACAAAGCTCTAATAGATATGAAAAGTGCAGTTGCAAAACTCTCATTCTCCAAAGTATAACTAAGATTATAGGGCCCGACCTATTTATTGATGGTTTTTTTTCATGTGCCTCCAGGCCAAATCTTGGAAGGCAAGAGGGTTTCTGTAGCATCCTTTGGCACAAGGCTTTGAGTACCCATGAGAGGGTGGATGTCTGACTTCTACTCCGAGATGGCGCCACCTCCTCAGTTTAGGCATGTCGCTGGAGCGGTGGGGCAATTTTCTCCAGACAACCTGCACCCATGGTAAACTGCGCTATGTCCTACCACAGGACTTTCGGACCCACAGATTTAATGAGCACGTTCTCCGCATGTACTCAGGACAACACAAATATCCATGCCGGGATTCGAACCCGGGCCCACTCGCTTGGCAAGCGATGGTCAAAACCACTTTACTAGCTGGGTTACTTTATTGATGACTTCATCCCATTGAATTTATGAAGGTCAAAAGTCGCCAATGAATGGGCCGGGCGCTTTATTTTAATTTTATCTCGGAGAATGGGAGTTTGGCTACTACACCCTTTATATGTTTATTTCAAAAATTGGCATGAAAATAGTCTTCAGTTGGCAGCCTTACCAGTCTAACTATTTCATGGGGCTAGGTATTTGAATCTTCAGAAATCTAACTTGGCAGTTGCTCGTTTAGGTTAAATGTGTATTAATACATTTAGGGAGGCTCTATATTACTTTGTGATTATGTGTATATAATATTAATATAGCATCCCAATTTAATTCATAACTTGGTTTGCATTTCAAAGCATTTTGAAAGGGCTTTTTCCTTTTATAAAAAGTTTATTGACGTTTTACTTGACAAATGTTATGAAATTAGTTTTAAACTGCTAAAATTGGAAAAATATATTTTGTTTTACTTTGAGTGACTTTTTTGAAAAAAAAAAGACTAAGTTATTACTACTGACTTAGCTAATTACTACTGGCTTATTTTTAATGATTATTTTAATGTGTTTACTATTTACAATAATGTGTTGATAATAAATAATTTATTAATTACATTTTAGAAATTTTAACTGGAATCTGTGTTTTGTTATCTTAATGTACTTTTTTTTATTATTTTTTCATTAATAGTGGAAAATATGATGATTCAAAAGCTATAAAAAGTTGAAATTTTATTTTTAGACTTGTTTTTTTAATTAAAAAAAGTATTTTTTACTGCCCACTATTTTTAATTTCTTTTTTCTGAGCCATACATGTGAGCATAATCAATATTTATATGAACCACTAAACGTAAGAGGGATCATTGGAGTTCTGTTGACTTGTTTAGAGATTCATATATCGTTATTTTAAGAGCTGCTACATATTAATGAAAACTTTAAGTACTATATTGTGCTAGTCATTCCTTATTTTTGATTTGCTCAATGTGCTTATAACTTCAAATATATAAGTAGATATTTTTATGAATGCAAGTTGCATATAATAAATAAGTGCTTGTTAGGAAATTTAAAAAAAACAAATTAATACATTTTATTGTTTATATTTTAAATGTACATTGCACATATTTGTTAAATTTGATCTGTTTATATTGTAAAAATTAAGGTATTTACGAGTTTGTTAATGTAGTTTTGTTGAAGGTGTTTACTTTGAGTAATTTATTGGTGGTTTATAAAACTTATTTTAGTTTAGTTCAATTACTATGATATAAATAGTAAAAAAAATTATGAACAGAAAAAGGGTTTATTTACACTAATAAATTTGACCATTCAAATTTTCATGATGTAGAGGTTACCAAAAACTTTTTTAAAAACCAATATAAATCTAATTTATTCTTGTGTATTTGTTCGGGAATTATAATAACTGCTTTAAACAATAAATAGCTTTTCAGTTACTTGAGGTTAGGAAAACATGCATATATCACATAAAGCTCTGGTAGTCCTGATTACTTAAAGTCTTGTTTATTCTTTTAAGACCAAATGAGTGGCATGACGAGGTGACTCCTACTTTTCACACAAATTAGTATGTTTACTTTGAAATAGTTAAAGCTTTGCAATTTCCTTTACAATTATTAACTCCTATTTCATATTTAAGTTGTAAAAAAAGTCTTCAGTGAATGTTTAACGGATTGATGGAGTACATTACTGATGCTATATTTAGGCAGTGTGTTAAGTGTACCTCTGATAGTTATTGATTGTTAGAAAACTTATAAATATATTAGGAAGCTAGCTTTAAAAACCAGTATGGAATTTGATTAAAAGTATTGTATGTTAGTTTTTAATATTTTATAAAATTGTTTCACAAACATTAGTAATCACATTTTGTAATTGCATGGATTGTTATGAATAATTCATTTCATCAACCCTCATAATTTTTTTTTCATTAATGATATTAAATCATTCCTCTATTGCCCTAGCTCCTGTTTCTAGTTACATAATTCTTAATTTTACATCTTTGGGATTTTCAGAGTCGTCGTATAAAATCTTACAGTTTGTATCTTAAATGATCAATTTACTCCAAAACCTGTCATAAAATTTTAGTTACATTTGTGTTGGTGATATTTAACAAAAAAAAATAATAAACATGTCAAGTTTAAACAAACTACAATGCTCCATAGTCCTTTTTATAATTGTAAAAACATTATTATTAGTATAATATGTCTTTTAGATTATGCGGCAGCTCAAAATAAAAAGTATGCAAAAAAAAAAAATTACCACATAGTAACAAACATTTGTACAGTAATTTTGTGGAGGAACTGAATTTTGAAATAATGCTTTGGGTATTCTTGCCCCTAGCTTAAGCTGAGGCATTATATCATAGTGTATATTTTGATCTTTGTTGCATTTATTTTGTATAAAGCAAAGCTTATAAGTTTTATACATTTTGTACTGTCTGAAATGTACAGTCATTATGTGAATTAGCTTTCTTTTGAAGTCAATCTTGCATTTGTCAGCAACTATTAAACATGCCTTGAAATAAATCTTGATGGTGAATTAGCACGTGGGTCTTCAAACCAAAATGACTGTATGTTAATCCAGTAGAAAAAATTAGTTTCTAAGCCACATTTCTCTATCTACTTTGAGTATTTTTACAAACACTTTTTTTTTCATGTGATAAATGTAACTGGTTTACAGGTAACTATCTACAATCTCACTTTTTGAAATTGGTTTGAATATTAAAAAAATATTCAATAAACAATTTTGCAAAAAATATTCAAAGAATTTCAAAAACTAGGATTATAGATACCTGCAAACTAGCTACATTTATCATAGAAAAAAAAACTGTTTTAAAAAATATTCAATACAGCCTGAGAAGTGTGGCTTAGAATTTTTTTTCCTCATTGGATTAACTCAGAAGAACTTTGGTTTGCAGACCTGTGTCAATTGTGCTTCATTGGCCCTTAAACATGCATAAATATATCTAGTTGAAAATGTTATTTGCAGTAATTCTGTATTTTGCTATTTTGAAGTCGGGGACTGTATCTTCAAATAAGAAAGATTTCTGAACAACATTTTTGAAGTAAATTAAATAATATAATTGTAAAATATTGTGTTTTTTATGCTCTCTGTAAATTTGGAGATGCTTCTTGCTCTGATGTACTTATTTATTGTACAAAAGAAAAAAAAATGAAAATACTGATCCTCAAATACACACATGTTTAACGATATGTACTCAATGTCATGTAGCATAATTATTAAAGTCAATGGACAAATAATTTTTGTTTAAAAGTTGCATGTTCAAACTAGTTTGTGAGTGCTTAGCTGTAAATGTTGCGATTAAGATAATTTCAGTTGATTTTTCTCAAATTTTAAGAGGTTGACATTATCGATAAGAAATTTAGTTACTGTTGAAACAAATAGTTTCGCCCTGTTGAATTTTAAGCAATTGATTTGCTAAGCATTTTATGAAAGTTTCTTTGAAAAGTATTTATTGCCAATATTTTATCTTAGTGTTTTGGAATATGTAAGTTTACTTTGTAATTATAAAAATCTTTAATATTAAGTTTGGTAATTCATTTAAATAGTATTAAAAAGTTCCAATAAGAAATTATAAATGCATAATATGCTTTGTTATAACAACTCATTGAAATTTCGCACTAAGTCAAAGTCTGATAAATTAAGAATTTTGTTAACAATGTGATGCCAAATTTGCATAAACTTGAAAGTACAAGAGGGAGTATTGACACACACACACACACAAAAGTTTCTGTGTTATGTTTTCTATGACTTGTTTGCCTAAAATAAACATCAGAAATTGAAATCTGGACACATATATTCATATTGGTACTAAGTGAATGCGTTCCAAATTACAATGTAATTAAAGAAGTGTTTGATTGATCCTGTGTTAATGTTACTACCGTAGTTCAAAATTCTCTCAAAATTTGACCTAAAATAACCCTAAATATCTAAAAAACATAAGGTTTTAATTAAATAAATTAATATGTATTTAAGTTTTAAGTTTTACAATCATTACTAATTTTTGTAAAAATTATATTCTCCTTCTAAATATGGGTGTTAAAAATGAAACTTATAAGAAAATAAAAGTTGATTTTTATATTTTTTAAAAATTTCATACTATAAGAAATCTCATTTTTACAGTGTTTATGCAAATTTGAAAGAACATTTTGTGTATTACACATTATAAATATTTTAAAGAAATGCCTACTGTTCAATTCAATGTATTATTTATGGCACTTTTGTACTGTATATTAAAGAATATTATTTATTCCCATGTTTATGGGTGAATATGTTTTTCCATTTGAAAATGTAAATTTCATCGGTGTACATACAAATATTTTTTAATCTGCGTCAAATGTGAATATATTTCTCTGTGTAAAATGAAAAGTATGGTAATAATTTAGTATAGTGCTGAATAAAGAAATTTAAAAGTCTTGTGAGTTTTCTATTTCTTCATAGTTATTTTAATTCCTGTTCTAAATTAATGCCTCTCACTTTGTCTCTAAAAATAGAACTCCTTCATACACGGCATACTATAATTTTCAGAATAATTTTAATGGATGTATAATCTGAACAGTTCTTAAGGCTGCTCATCTCATCACCCCCATTCCCCGTCTTCGATCGGGCTTGCTAATGGTAAGTCTATGGGGAAAAAATGGTTTTTATTCCAAAAAAAAAGTAAAGAAATTACAGGAATATTTTGAAGCGGTTTTTTTTAATTGATAAAACTCCAATCAAGTTGTGCTTTTAGAGGTTATTTTTTTAAAAACGTTATTTACTTTTTTTAATCGAAAAAAATTTAGATTAAAAAAAAGTAAATAACAATTTTTATTTACTTTAAAAAATAACATCTAAAAGCACAACTTGATTGGAGTTTTATGAATTAAAAAAAAACGCATTAAAATATTCCTATAAGGCATATTTACCACATTTTTGCATTGTTGTTGCTTGTTGTATAGGATTTGCCTAAACTTTTTTTAAAATAAAAAACGTAAATGACCCAGCTGACAGTGCCGCACGTTTATAATCGTGTAGCTCTAGTGCGACCCGATGATTCAAATTATCTATCCTAATCAATCTTTTAGACAGTTTTTTTTTTCAACTGAACAAGAGGATAGTAAGAATAGGGGTTGACATATTCTTTTAGCCCTCGGAGCATTTCAATTCAATGTAAATTTAACTACTTGCACTGACGTACAATGATGATGATTAGCTTAATTCTTTTCTAGCATTTAAAAAAAGCACACAAATCGCTAACCAAATTTAGTAAAGCAAAGTGGCGTGGAGCAATATAAAATAAATTTAGCGATTTGAAAAAAGCGCCATTGAAGGGGGAAAAAAAAAGAAAGTGGAAGTCAAACCAAATCTCTGACCCATAACAACAGTCAGCGAGTTACGAAGGTAAACATAAAATGGCGTCAGCTGTTCACAAATCGAAGATGTGTGCGTACTGCGCTGCTGTTTGTTTACAAAACAACTAGACTTAATTACGCGCTTGCAGTTTTTATATTAATTTCTTTTAATTAACTGCATTTATAAGCTGTATGTCTAATATTTAATCGATCAATTAGTGTTGTTAATCGTACGCGTTTATTTTTATTTCACTGCATCGAAGTGGTTTCATGAATGATTTTACAAACAAAGAACTTAACAATTTCATGTCCTAATCAGTTATCAATATTCTTTAAGTTTGAGTTTATAAAGGCTTGCAAAATAAGGAAGGATTAATGAAAACATGATAAGTTTATAGTATTAAGTAAGACAAAGGTATGTATTTAATTTTGAAACTGTTGCGCAAACTGTTATGTAATTTGTCTTCTTAAAATGTCCATTAAAGTTACTATGTTTATCTACGAAAATATCGATCTCATTTTATCCCAATTAATGTGCGTTTAACTTAATATTAGTATTATGCAATAATGTTATTTTCTGTTTCTTCAAGAAAAATATAAGAGTTTTAATTTGAGTTTGGTGATGTTTTTTTAAAAATCTATTTTTATTTGGATAATATAAGTAAGTCAATAAAAGTAGTTAAAAAGTTAATTAGAAAGTTAATGCAAAAATAAAAATTAAACAAATCTAACCAACTTAATCCTAATTTAATAGTAAAATTTTTTTCTTCAGTTTTTGTATATTTGTTAGATTGTAAGTTTTCAAATGATAGGGAAAAATTATAATTAAAGGATTAATTAACCTTCTATTTTTCGAGTTTTAAATTGCTTTGTTTGAATAGTTATTCGTATTTCAGAAATTTAATAACAAGTTAGTTTATAAGTAGAAGTCATACTTTTGTGCATCCAATAAAATAGTAAAAATCTATGCAATACGAGGAATTTACTGTCTTGGATTTATGTTAAAGATTGTCAAAACAGTAATACCGTTTACTTTCTAGTACATTAATTGGCACTTTTTTATTTTGTGGGAGTAAATTTTGCCAAACAATATCTTTAGCAACAAAACACAGTATATACACAGTTAAGGGTTACCATTGAAACATTTCATTTGGTGGCAATTTTACTTTTTTGGCAACTTAATCTCTTGTGACCTTTAAATGGAAAAGTACCTATTCCTCTAACTCTGTTTTATGAGAACTTTATTCCAATTTCTTTTAAACTTTACTAATGCCATAGAGTTAGGAAAGAGAATGGAGCGGTCCATGTATGTGCGCAGAAACGCACAAAAGAAGCAGGCTGGAGCGGTGCATCTTGGGATCTCAGTGCCAGTTTCGGTTACTATGTTATGCGCAGCGCTAAAAAAAACGCTAAACATCTTGGGATACCTAAGTGTTGGTATGTTATGCGCAGTAGCTCGAAAAATCTGACAGCCCTGCTTCAAACCATTTGTATTGATAGACCCCTCTACTCCTCCTTCCCTACTCTATGACTAATGGAATCAAGTAGATGCTACTATTTAGTAATGCTTCTTGCTACCTATTTTATACTCAACAGAACTTCAACACACACAGCTATCATAATTTAGAATTCTAGTTGGTTGGCACCCCTATATAAGGCATCCAACACAACCTGAATGTAAAGTTTATTATACATCACACCGTGCGCGGAAAAGCAACCTATCGAACAAATATGATTTTTCGAGTTATAAATGCTAAAATATTCTTACTAGCAATTATTCTATCTAGCAATTTTACCAAATCTTGCATCCATAGGTAGAATAGTTGAAATACAGTTGGTGGATCCTTATTTTTTTCTATTAATAAAATGTAATGGGAAAAAATCAACTTCAGACAATTTTTCTGAAAAACGTAACTTTTTTTCGGATAGGTCACTTTTCCGTTCACAGTGCAACCGGTTTTTTTTACCATGTACAGATTTTAAATTAACTAGTAGTAGCTTCTAAGAGGAAGTTTACTTATACAAACAATGTTTTCCACTTGTTTGTTTAAAGGATGCTTCCCCGAATTGTTTAAATTATGACCACCCTGAATCCGATCTCGGGACTCTTGAAAGTTAGAATGCACTATTGATTGCACCGCTAGTAAAAATTCAATCAGTGTCTTTCATCGTACAGTTATGTTGAAGATATTTAATTTTCTAAGCTAAGTAGTGTTGAGGGAATTTTGTGTATTTGGTTTATAGGAGTTTTTATTTTTTATTTATATGAAAACCCAATATCTAAATAAAATTATCACACCATTTATTAAACAAATCCAAATAATGAGGATTGAAGATATATTTTAAATGATGCTTTCTTAAAGAACAGATGTAACATGCACTTTATTAATTGAAAAATTTTAGACTGAAGTTCAGTTCAATTCAATTTCAGATTCGTATTGTCCTCTATTATTTTTGTTTATAACTTCAAAGGTATAATTTTTGTTACGTTTCTTCATCAGTTAAAATTTGTACTTTAAATCACATTTCTTTACTCTCTATGCATAATTAATATCATATATTTGTAATCTTTCAGAAATTTGTTTATCTGCTTCCTGGTCCAAATTAGAGATAAAAGATGTTGTATGTGTTCATTGTGCCTACGGGCACAACCCTCAACTTGGATATGAACCTGGCTGTAAAAAAGTAATTGTAGTTACTAAAATAATCTTTTTGTTTAATATTGGGGCTATCATTTATCAAAATGTATACAGCTAATCTCTGTTATAACTTGTTTAAAACACCATAAATATTTTTTGTCCCTTGAATTTCCCATTGACCTTAATGTTATATAATATATTGCTTATAACATTGTTTTTGGAATTAACTCCTCAGTTATAAAGCTATGACTTATGACTTGAGAGGGGCGGCCCTTCAGGGCCAAGCACCGCAACCACTGGTCTATTGTACTAACCCCATCGTTTAACCTTGAAGCAGGCCGATAGCTGAAATGAACCTCAGAATTTCCCTGATTGGTAAGTTATCAACCTCCCAGGCATCGATAAAATGGTACACAAGATACTCAAATCTTTGTGCAGAGTAGTTGTTACATTCGCAGAAAACATGAAACAAACTTTCCTCAACCTGTTGACATGCCCTACAGAGAGGGTCATCTTTTACACCCATTATACTCAGATGCCTATTGAGAGCACAGTGACCTGTTAGCAGCCCAATAGCTACACGAATCTCTTTCCTGTTAGGCTAAGTAATTCCTTTGCTCTCCGCCATGGAGCAGTTATAAAGCTCTATTTACGTTTATATAACACCAGAAAGGCCTTCTTAAGGACATTTTTTTTTTAAAAAGAAATTAATTTCCACTGTTAAAACATAATTTCATTCGCAAAATGATGCAAAGTTTCATCAAATTTGAAATTTATTTCCTGCCTAAAAGAATTGACTGTAAAAGGAGAAATTCAACTGCTACAAATTGGGCATAGGGTTAAAATTTATTCAATGTATGTCATTTTATAACTTGAATAATCTAAGTACATAATCCGTATTTTACGTGATTTAATGCTCTTAATATTCAATCTTGTATATAATGTTACTCGTTTTCAACCTCATAAACATTGCATCTGTCATTGAATGACGTCATAACCAATGCCGTCTTTACCATAAGGGCACACGGGGCCTGTGCCCAGGGGCCCCGAAGGACCGAAAATTTCTATGCATATACAATTACAAATTGTTGTAACTAATAATTACAAATTGTATATGCATGCGCACGCAGGTGTTGTCGTTTGATGTCGTAGTCAGGACACCGCATAACCTAATGTCCACTTTGTTTATGGTTTGGGGAATCCCCGAATGATGTATTGAACTTTCAGTCTGATAGAAATGAGTGGCGTTATTTTGTTATTGCAGCGTTTTACCGTTGAGGACATTTTCGCAATTAAAGCGAATAAAATATTAATTGCGAACAACAATCTTACAAGAACGGTTGAGTAATTTGTCAATTATGTGCATATAGATAGTGATATCCTTAAAAAAAATTGAATTTGAGGACATAATAAAAGATTTTGCTCAACAGAAAACCAGAAAGAAACTGTTATCGTAACCAAAAAACCAGCAGGTCGTACTGTATTTGATTAAATATAATAAATGGTCATACTCAGTAAAAAAGTTTCATTATAGTTCGCTTTTTTTACTTTAAAAAAGGCCTCAAATTCTTGGGTGCCCTAGGGGCCCTGCATAGTTTAAGACGGCCCTGGTCATAACCTTTTTATAATGTATTAAGATCATTAATACTCTAATACTGCATATAATTCCATTTTTTAAATCATACATTTTTATCAAAGAGTTCTTTTAGAATTATGTAAAAAGTTCCTAATATCTTAAATGCCTTAACAATAGTATGTGATAAAAAGCCTACACAAATATGATGTCTCTTATGGGTAGGGTTACCTGGTGTCCACGTTGGACCGTCCATGACTTTTAATACTGGCTGAGAAAACATCCACAAACAACACAAGGTTTGGAAAAATTGTTGAAAAAAATTGTTATTTGTACATATTTTAGAAATATTTTCTACATTAAAAAAATCTAAATGAGATTCCATTTATAACTATATTATTAAAATTTCTGATGAGGAATAACATGTGTTCGTGGGAGGGGTCATTGAATGATAAATGCCGTATTAAAAAAATTAAGCCATCACAGTTTAGGGTGTCGAATTTTATTTGATTCATCGTTTTTTTTTTGTAAAATAAGTGACTTGTTGGAGCAATCCCAATTAAGCTCAAGTTTCGGCAGCTTGCTGATATTATTTAAGCTACTTTTTTCGCTCTATTTCATCAGATATCATTTGATTTAAGAAAATAAAAATCTCCCATTTTATCATTTTATTGCGATTTGTTATTTGAAAAACTTTAAAGTGGTGAAAGCAAGCTCTAAAATTCCTGTAACTGAATATTCAACTGCAAAAAACTGTAACCTCTTTAACCGGACATCTATATAATAATGAGAGATCTACACAGTACTGAGAAATCTATGTAACTCTAACCTTTTTAACCAAACATCTATAAAAAGGAGAATCTCTTAATTAGTATTTTAATTCTTACAATACTTTTTGTTAAATTCCTTTATGTTTGTCTCAAAAAAAATATGTCATCAATTTGTTGTAAAAAACACCAAGTCATCTTTGAGTGTACAGGATTGGACTTAAACAATTATTTTAACCCTATTTTTGGGTGTACAGGCTTAAACTTCCTTGATATTCTTTATTTGAGATTTTCGTCTATTCTCGAAACTGAGGAACAAAATCCATGAAATATATATCCTATACTTATTATGGGTTTACAAAACTTGCTATTAGGTTTCAATTATTGAATAGTTCTGGTGTGTTGCATTAGGTAGGGTCCTACGTAAACTCCAATGTGGAGAAGAAGGGTTTAAACTTTCATGTCAATTTGCTTTGTTTTTTCATTTCAGAGTTTTGGAACTAAAGAACGAAATCTACCAATCGGCGAACATTGCTGTGGAGGACCAGGTCTTACTTTGCAGTGGAGGGGAGGAGCTGAAAAATGAGAACATTGTTGGGAACTATTCCGGAGCTGGGACAGACACCAATCCTATTTTCCTATTTAGCCTCAAAGAGATCAGCTTGCCGTTCAGTGAGAAAACGTCAATTGGTAAGTGATGCTTCTTTTGATTGCAACTCAAGCTTCAAAAACAGTTTCTTTCCCTATCTCCCTATGTAGTTTTCCATTAAACAGCGTAGGCATTGCTGTTCGAAACCTACTTTATTTGAGGGTCTGCTGTGTGGTTGATCGCTATGGCTTTCTAAATCCAAGTAGGGTGGTTTAAAAACACGAACTGTGACACGTTTTCTGGAATACCAAAAGGTGTTATGGGAAGAAAGGGTTTTCAGAGCAATTCGGATTTTATAACAAGAAGTACAGAGCAGATATTTAATATAGCAATGGCTCCAAGCACTACAACTAAGTTGTGAGAACGAATACTACAACTTGATAACTGCAATTCAACTGATTAGTCAAATTAATGTTTTTCTGTCCTATTTAAATTGTGCTTCTTAAGTTTTAAGTATCAACTGTGAATTATCCACAACTGTTACAGTCTAATTGTGCATTGTACAACATAACCTTACGATTTTTCAGTTATCCAAAGTTTGCTAACTTTGTATTCAAATAGCTGTAACTGTCACCTCCTGAAATGTCCATTATATTGATCCACGATCCCATTTTAAAGAACTTATCAATAGCTGAATTGAAGAGCTTAGTGGAAGAACGTGCTAAGGGACAAGAAGGTGTAAACGAGAAAATGAGCTTTAAAGTTTTTTTGTTTGCCTCGGATCTGTTGTAAACGGTGCTTGTAAAGCATAAAAAATATACTAAACTTAAAGTTTTTGAAAAAGGGAAAACTTGTTATTGTTAAAGAAGTTAGATATATGTTCATTGAAACAAAAATCTAAATTTTTCAAAAATGCCACTTAGCATGTTCTTCCACTAAGCTCTCCAATTGTATTTTGCAGAATAACAAATGAGCTCTTGATTATTTTCCAGACCTAACAATCGAAAATAAGGTGAAGGACTGTGCAAACATGAAACCTAGTCTCACAGCAATAACAGTTAGACGATCTCTAGCACAGGTAAATTTGTTTCACTAATAACATATGAAAATTACAGGGGGAAAAACCATTAATCGACAGAATATCTGGCCTCTTTTTGGACGATAGCGAGTTGTCGCTTATACTGGTGTAAATAAACTGGTTTCTTACTTGGTTCTTCTTTTACAACAACCCTGATTCATGCAAGAAACAAGTCCCATGTTTATGTACCACAAGAGAGGAACCAAGGAAGAAATCGTTTTCCTGTGGCCAAAGTCCGCCAAGCAGACTTGAATATGATAAGATACTTAATCAATCATGGGTCCCCCCCCCCCCCCCCCAAGACTCTTGTATGTAGAATACTTGCATATGAAATTAGGGGCTAGAATAATACTTTTTTTTAAGTTACAGGGAATCGTTTAATCTGCATGAAGGTAAATAGTTTCCCTTTGCTTTAAAGAGATTTTTTTCACTTATACATTAAATATTTTTGTATTCACATACAGAAACAAATGTAAAATAAGCCTCTTTAGTACACAATTTCCTTAATCATCTCATCTGGCACAATTTCTCAATAAAGTTTAAATTTTTAAATATATTCGCATATTATTGACTATTTTGCTAATATTTCTCCCCATTAGTTAATATGACCATTTTTTTCTTCCAAACATAGCAACTTGCTGAACTTTCTGGCAAGGGCAAAAAAGAGTGCTCTGATCTGGTTCATCAGCAGCATCTGCAACAACAAGGCTGGGCAGCTGTTATTGCTAACCTTGAGGATGCTAAAGAGTAATTTTATTAAATCAATCTATAAATTAGATTAAGGCATAAAGTTCAAAAACCAATTCAAAAACAGGTTTCCCTAGTGTAGCCCTCAATTTCTTTGTAGTAGTAAGTAAGTCTAAACTAATGCTCTTGTTGAAGAATTTATCACGATTCTAAATTATAGTTTGTATAGGGTTACTGCATCGTTTTGGCCACTTTTTTGGCTCACTAATAAAATTATAATTTTGACACATTTTTTTTAAATCTCTGAGTGTCTCAGTGATGACTGAGAGGAGGACACGTAAAAGTGTCCGCCTCATAAGCCCAAGATCACAGGTTCGAGCACTGGTCTTAGTTGTCAGATTTTCTGGATGGGAAAATCTTGGACACGCATGTCATTGTCATATGATTATGTGGCATGTTAAAAGATCCCTTGAGTACCCATTTGGCTGGGGTTCTCTCGGCAAATTTAAATCTCGGCATATTTTAACATCCACAGAGAGCTCAGATTTATTATAATCTGAGCGCCAAACTTGTAAGCTAGAGTCGCCTAGAGGGTGCCACATAAAAATGGATCTCAGTTCTGGAGAATATATCGAATCTGCAATGTCTTGATCGCCAATATTGCAGCCCCTTTGGAGAATTTTCTTTTTTTTAACCCTTGGGAGGAAATTACTACCGTCTTGCGTAAATTCAGATCTTGTTCAACAGTCGATAACTGCGTAAACAGTATTTTTTTTATTTTGAATCAATGCCTTTCTAAGAATAAAATAACGCGTTTTAATTGAATTAATATTGAGTGAGTGGTTTGTTTGTGCTTACTAGGGTTACTTGGCGACTTTCTTACGGTTTCTCTTTTTTTTTTCACGCCAAGTATCTCCATCTTCTTCTTATCTCTATTGTTTAACTTAAAATACTAAAAAACTAAACTCCTCAGCGCAACAGCCCATTAGTGGGCTCAGGTCTGCCTTGCCCATTTCAGCTTTCGTAGCCTAGGGCTCTGGGGTGCTAGGCATATGTCTTGGTAGGGTCGTCAGCCTAACTGGGAAACCACAGTGGTTAGTTCCCAACATGCTTGGTACCCATTTTATCGAACCACTTAAGGGATGAAAGGATGGGTTAACCTCGCCCAATCCAGGATTTGATCCCTGGACCTGTGGTGTGGCAATCACTACACCGCCAAGCCCCACTGGGCCTCTTAACTTAATATTCTAACTACATTACTCAATTTAGAAATTATTTACTGGATTTGAGTGAGAGGACAGTTTTATATTTGGACCTTTGCTTTCATGGCCTAGGGCTCTGGGGTGCTAGGCATATGTCCAGGATTCGATCCCCGCACCTGTAGTGGCAATGCAAATCACTACACCGCAAAGCACTGGGCCTCTTAACTTGATACATTCTAAATACATTACTAAATTTATAAATTATTTCCTTGATTTGAGTGAGAGGACAGTTTTATATTTGGCCGTACATTTTTTTTTGCTTTATATTTGCCATGCTTTTCATCTATTATTTTGTAATCGAACGTCTTTTCAATATATTTCTTTGTTTTGTCATGAATCATATTTTCATCCATAAACACTTTGCAATTTTAGCTGTGTCATTAAAAGGAAGCAGCAATTAGATGAACTATTTGAAAGCTTTCTAGCAAATCGGGATTATTATCAAGATACTATTAAAATGTAAGTTCATTTTTCAGCTTGTACTTTAAACAAGTGTTAATAATTTTGCATGCCATTAGTTTACAGCCCGTAATATTATTAGGAAAACAAAAAAAATATATCGTGCTTTTTTTTAGTATTTTTGTGGGGTTTTATTCATGTGATAAATTAGAATGTATTTTACCCTAATGCATGTTTTTTAATTTTTACTCCAAAAATTTTCAATCTTAATACATTATATTTTGATTTTTAATGGTTATATAATAAGAGAATTAAAAAAAAACTCTTTACTCTTGAAATTCTTCAGTTTTTAAATTTTAAAGCATTTGTAATGTTATAGAATTAGTGTTAAAGATTATTAAATTTGGGTAAATAGGTATCCTTTTAATTATATACAACATAGAATCATTTTTTTTCTTTAAATAGTTAACTTTTTCATTCTAAAACATCAATGCAGTTTCCCAATAGTTGTTAAATTATTAAACTTAAACAATATTTTTAAGCAATTAAAGTTTTCAAAATTTCATCAGTATGCTAGAAGGTTATTAAAATTTATAACCAAATAATCATGACATATTTGACTTTATTACACACCAAATGTTGTGTCATATCTCTATTCTTCAATGTTTAGGTTTCCTGAGGACATTGCCCTTCTGTCCAAGGTCCCTGTTTTGACCAAGCTGCTTATTCTAAACGAAAGTGAATGCTCAAAAGAAGACCTGGAAAAAGAACACACATTGCTGACGTGGTTTTGTTCTGAGGTATTAACGGTTTAAAATTTCATACAGCGTTTGATGGTTAACTTGTATAAATTGTTTGAAAGCTTAATTCATTTTATTTTATTACAGCCTCAACATGTTTTAGATTTAATGGTTGAAAAATGCCAGCATTCTTTAGATAAGGTAGGTTTTTCATGAGAATATTTTCTATTTTAAGTTGCTATCAGTATAATTAATTTCTGTGCTTAGTTTGTCCCATTTGCATCAAAATCTTTAGATTCAAAGATCAATGTAAGATTCGAAAAATGTAAGATTCAAGATGGAATATCGTACTTGTTTTCCTAAATAATAATAACAGCAATATAATAAGCAAGAATGTTTTAAAGACAGTAAATATTGCAGCTTTTTTTTTATTATGTCCTACATTTTCTCACTATCGCTATACTATTATAATTTATACATCAAGCTCTAATTCAAAATTAAGCAATCATGCATTATTAAAAAAAAAGATATTTTAAAAGTACTATCAGCATTAAATTTTTTTTAAACCCCTTTAGATTGCAGTATATCGTAGCAATATAATCATGCACTTTTATAAAAAAAAATTATTTAAAAAAATTCAAATTGTCTTATTGAGTGCTTATTTTATAAAAAAAGTTTTATTACATGAAATGTAATTATAAATAGAGAAATATTTATACTCATTTATTTAACAGTTACATGAAAACTCTCTAATGTTTCTGAACCAAACTTTTACGGAAATTATCGAACAAGCTGAAAGCCCTGACTACAGGGAAGTTAAAGGTATAGAAAAGAGGCTGGCTTCTTTAAACCACATCAGTGAAACAACTGCAAAATTGTGCAAAGATCAAAATGAATTGATAATTGTAAGTATTTGTAAAATTATTTAAAAATAACTGTGTATGCCGGCTTTTTTTATGTACAAAGTTTATTTTTTTTACGCTGTGTATGCATTTATTCTTGCTCAATAACAACATTTTGAAAATCTTCCTGAAGACCAATTGATAAATGAACTTTTCTTAATTCAGACAAAATAACTTTTTTTTTAACAACTTGAATTTCTTGAATTAGAAAAAGATGCCTTCCCATGTAAACATTTCTATTTTTCATTATAAATTTGCCATAGTGTATTTGTATAAATTTTCCCCTTCTCTATCTATAAAAAAATTCTTCCCAGTTATTTTATTGTATTGTATTTTTAATTGTAAAATATATTTGTATGCAATTTTTGATTATAATCTGAATTTCTAATAACTGAATTAGAAGGTAGAGAATTATTTTCTATTTGATTCAACAACTTTAAAGTACATTGAAGAACAAATTGCTTTTCATTTTAAAATTTGGTGCCACATACAGTACAATTAAAAAAAAAAAAACAAGTTGGTACTAAATTTTAACAAAAATATACAATATAATATATAGAATTGCAACCTGCTCACATGTATTGAATTGTAATGATGCTTTCTACTTTCCGCAGACTTTAGAATCTTCTGATAGAATCAATCAAGCCAGGGATCCAAATGTATTGCCTGATGTCTGCACTTGGTATCAAAGTCAACTGGAACTGATGCTAAAGAACTACAAACCTATTATAGACATGCTGTCTAAGTGTAAAGCTGCAAAAATAGAGCTTTCTTTAGCAATTAACTGTCTTATTCCGTAAGTAAATGCCATTGTCAAACCAAAGCTAAATGTAATTTTTTAAATAATGAAATATCTATCTATCCATTATAAATAAAAGTAAAGTGATTTTTATTTTTTTAATGGATGCTAATCTTCACTTTAATTCTTTTTATGGGGGCAGGGGTGCTATGCTTACATTGTATACAAAAGATCAAATGTTTTTCTTAAAAACTTGCGTTATGTGCCTGCTCAGGTGTTGGCTCCTCATTTAATATGGTTCTAAATTACGACACCTGTCTCCAATAGCAGCCATGTCTTTCTAGAGTGAGGATAATTCAACTTAACCTATAACCATTCCACTTATAAGAAAATTTGACGTGCTAAAACTGAAAACCTACCAAAATGTAAATGTCATCAGTTAAAAAAAAACTACCTTCAAAATCTTTAATTAAAAAATGATAGCTATAAAATTAAAACATTTGTAGAGATAATATTTCTTCAATGAAGCCAATTTCTTTAAATTATTTATTGCCATTTTTAATTTGAATTACCAGGAACTTTGTTTTATTTTCATATTTTTATTTGTTTCATTTCAACTACGAGCAAGCTTTTTAATAATAAAAAAAATATTAGCTTAATGTGATTTAACAATTAAATTATTTTCTGTAAATAATCTAAACAACCTAGTATTTAAATTTCTTTTATAACTCCTATATCATTTTATGGTTTAATGGTAAACTAACATGTATTTTAGCTTGTATAAATATAACTAAAGCACGGATGTTTTAACTAAATTTCTTTTTTCAATCTTTTACAGGCACATTTGCAAGCTGGAAAGTGATATACTTAAATTACATCGAGATATAGGACTTTATGAAAATTATATAAAATCAGTAACGAACAAAATCGACAGCTTTCGCCAAGTTCACCTGGCACCGCAAAGATACCTTAAAACATTAGCAGAAGTTTGTAGGAGAAAAGAGTTTTCAGCCAATTTCATAAAGGTGAAATTTACATTTTTCAAATAGTTAATTAAATTATTTTTAATATTATTTAGATTATTAACCTTTAAAAAATTATACAGATTGTCATAGTATAGCGTCTGTGTAACATTTTACTTAGTGTCAAGACAGGATACAATAATAATAAAAAAAACTTTTGTATTTGGTAAGTTCAATGCCAAACTAAGTCTAAACAAAAGCATTATTAAGCTTTTCAATAAAAAATAGACCTTAAGGTTGTTATTACTATTGTTATACTATTATTTAAAACTGCATAATGCTATTGATTAAAATTCTTTCGCATAAGTCCTCATAAATAGTGTTTACTAAATTACAATGTGCATTTACATTGTACATTCTCTTCTGGAAACTATTAATGTGTTCTTCTATTTTAATTAAGTTGTATTTTAACATTTTTTTTTATTTATGTAGTGGGCCACAGAGCTTTCTGAGAAAGCTTCCAAACTTTATGAAAAAGAAACATCTTTTCGAAAGGACTTTAATAAACCTGAGTCTAAAAATATGGTTGATAACTTATTTTGTGGACTGGACGATATGCCTCCACCTTACGCTGTGAGTATGAATTAATGATTTAATTTGGTTTTAATTTTGCTCCCAACAAGTTTTAGCTACTTTAAAGAAAAATTGGACCATTATTTTTTGTTTCGAAACAAACTATGTTCCACTTTAAATTGTTAGACCTATAACCTTTATTAAAAATTAACTTTCCTTAAACTTCAACATTACTATTCTAGTGCTGTTTTAAAAAATATATAAAGCTAAAATATTTAAATTGTTGATATTTTAGGTGGAGGGTCCTTCATCTTTTGACCAGAACCTACCAGACGTTTCCAAAGAGGACTTGGACCAAATGAAATCCCTGTTTCCCACCCTAGCCCATCTCTGCGAAGTCATCCCTCCAGACCCCATGCCATTCTCGACTCATACTGGAACCGACTCAGCCTTCAGCAGTAACATTCCCTCCTCCCTCAAAGTAGTAAGTCACATTTTTGATGGTACCGATCTGTGTGAGTCCCAGAAAGCACTAACCGTGTCCCTCACCAAAGCAGCTGGCCCTTCACCCGACTTTAACAGCGAATTCGCTGGCAACGAAGTATTTAGCTTCACCTCCAGCAACACCAGCGACATCGAGAACATCAAGACCAGGCGGACGAGAACGTCCTCGCTGATTTCGTTTGCCGCAGAGGCCATCTTGGAAGAAAAGCATCCGTTGTCCGTCGATTCAGCAAGCGAGGAGTTCGAAACCGTGGAACACTACGGAACCTTGCCCGTCGAGATATCTTCCCATAGCTCCAGACGCCATTTCCGCCACACGAGTTCTTCAGACATTTCCGGAGGAGGACACAGAAGCCAGTCTCTGAAGATCTCCAGAGCCAGGAGCGACGGAGATGCTATATCTCCGATGCAGGAACGCCTTAAGTCTTCAGACTCGATGGATTTCCAGAGTGCAGAGTATTACATCGATGATTCCATGCCTTCGTCTTATTCCGAGAGCAATGCAACATCCCCCCTGATGCGGGGGAGTCGGATGGTAAAGTCGCATCATGTCGTTGTTGCCGAATTGCAAAGGCAGCTTGAGGAGAAGAGTGCCGCCTTGGCCAGTACTTCGGTGAGTGGCCTTAGAACAGCGTATGCTCGTTCCATCCATTAGAGGCTTTGTGTTTGGGCATGCTTGTACCTTTGAGATCTAATAGCATGCATTGGTTGGTTCTTGATTTTCCTTTGTAGATGTATTAGCTTTGGTGGGCTTATTTATTTGATGAAAAAAAACTACTTTAGTATCATCTGTAGACAGTTTATCTTAGAATCTTTATTTTGTGTTGCTTTCTTTATGATGAGTTTATATTATATAATTTTTATTCTGTTTTAAACTCATTAGTGATATTGTTTGTTTGTATTTTGTCATCTGTCATGTAACACATTCTTTTATTTTTCATTGCTTAGATATACATGTGTTTTTGCTTTAGAGTTATTTTTTGATACTTCTTCTATTCATATTTTATTGGAATTATATTATTTTATGGTTTATATTTTACAACTTTCTTATTAATTACTGTGTATAATGCTTTAAGCTTAGTAAGTTATGACTGCTCAATGTTGTAAAGTGAAAACTATATAATTTAAAAAGCTGTTTTTTAAAGTTATTTTATGTTCAAGTAATATTGGGTGCCTTGAATGGTTATTTCAAGAGGACTCAAATCGAATGTGAAATGGTCTCTTTTAAAATAACCACACAATATCAGTAAAATAAATCACCATATAAAATGTTAATCTATAAAGAATATATTTTTTATCAACAAAAGTTATTTAAGTTGAAACTGAAATTTAAATACTTTATTAACATTATTTTGGTGCAAACACATATCTCATTCAAATACAGTTTTATAAAACATAAAAAAATACATTGTCTTATTCAGTTGTTTACATAATTATTTTGCCCCAAAATTAAAAATTGATTCCATTTTGATCCATCCATTAGCTTCCCTAGTAGCCCACAATATCATATGATATTTTTATGATAACATTCTCATATTCATATGCTATGATGGGGTTCAGAAAAAAATATGTGGTTCTGGGGCTGTGTAAGTGGGAATAGGAGTGCGTCTCCAAAGTGTCTTTGTGTTATTCTATTGAAAAATATAATTTTGTAAGCCAAATTACCTCATCTGCGTTGTTGAATATTTTTACAAACATGTTTTTATGATAAAAGTAGCAGGCTTACTGCTTACAGGCTCTGTAATACCACTTTTTTAAAAATTGGTTTGCATTTCTTTTTGAAAAATTATTTATTGAAAATTTAAAACAAAAACACCCAAACCAATTTCCAAAAGTGGTATATTATGGAACTGTGTAAGCCAGCCACATTTATTATATATATAAAAAAACATTAGTAAAAAGATTCAATGCAGTCAAAGTAATATGGCTTAGAAAATAGGATTAACACAGTTTAAAGACCCATTCCCCTTTAAAGCAGTGTATGCTAGTAGGGAACTTGACTTTTAAGCATTGCATGTTGTAGCTGAACAGCATTACTGTTTTCAGAGCTCACTGGAGACTAGCCATTCCAATATACTGAAGGTGCATGCCAAAATGTCTACTTTGCAGAAATTCCTCGAGGAACTTCAGGGGACCCTCCAGAGCGACCTATCGCATCTTAAGAAGTTTGTGAAGGATGAGCTGACAGACAGAATGACAGACGCTGCCGATATTGTTGAAAAGATTAACTCGTGTGTTGCCTTGATGCACAAGCAAATGCTGATAGAAAAGGTTTGCATTAGTTTTTTTTTGTTTGTTTTATAAGTTATTTGAAACATAAATTTTGAATATGTGTTATATATTGAGTATCTTTTTATTGTGTTTGTTTTTTTGTTTGTGTTTTCTTGATCGTTAAATTGGGAAATTTTTAATAGCTCAGATTTTTTTTAATTCCAAAATAGTTAACACCTATTAATTATCAAAATTCTATGAACTATTAGTAAATTGATTAAAAAAATTAAAAAAACCCTTCTAGACGATTCAATTGTTTTAATGAAACAACCTTTCTTTTTTTTTACTTGTTTTTGTATTATTAACTGCTTTTGAAACCACTTTTTAAAGTTATTTATAGGTTTCAAAATATAAAATAAATTGTTCTCCTTATCACTTTAGATTAAAATTCTGTTCCAAATTTGTATAATGAATAATTTGTAAATTCACAATCAGTTACTTACCTCTACCTTTTGGAAATACTAGCTTTAATAATACTTTTTCTGTAGCTCTTTTTATTTTTGTTGTTGAGTAAATTTTACAAAGATAAAATTTGCAAGATTTATGAATTTTTTTTAAAGTAAGATTTTTTCCATTTTTTTTATACTTCCTTTTGATACAAGCTGGAAATGCAGCAATGTGTTGCTTATAATGCTGTTACTTGTAACAGTTACTTTTTTAGGTAACACAGTTAGATTTTCAGAAAGTAACTGTATCCCAATATTGATTTTAACGGTAACGAAATACTGAACTTGTAATTGTTACTTCTGACACCACTTTTCACAGATATTTTCGGCACTGTTTGGCGTTTGTCTTTAATTGAATTATTTTAAATTTACCTTTATTACATGTATGCATAACTTAGCAGCACAGTTAATGGTACACTTTTCTAGCTTAGGGTATTGTGCCATAATTTATTGCTTCACCATTGTGTCATGCTCTTAATTTAAAACTGTTTGTAGGAGGAAGCCGTGGCTGAGGCAAAGAAGGATTTTGTGTCAATTGAAAATGCATACAGGCACCGATTGGAAGTAGAAAGTCAGAAATTGAATGATACTGAAACTCAAATTGCACATTACGAAGAGCATTTGCTGGCACTTACGTCTCGTTATGAAGACAGCAAACATGAAAATGAACAGGTAATTTTTACATGTATTTTTCTTAAACCATTATTATATATATTTGACCATATGGCTTAGTATAATTAAAATTAACATTAAGGACAATTATTATTATTTAAATAAAGTGACAATGAAGTTTTTTCTATTAAATATGAATGTATAATTACAAAATGAATAGGTTACATTTAACGTGTATTTTTCTTAAACCATTGCAATATATTTTAACCATATTGTATAGAATAAGTAAAATAAACACTAAGCACAATTAATATTTTTGTATAATGTGATAATAATTAGTTTTTTCAATTCAATATGTGTGGTTCACACCAATTCTAACAAGGCAAACTTTTTTAAATGACATAATTTATATCATTTATTAAACAACAATAACATTTAATAACAACAATAAATTTATCATATTTAGAAAAAAGATGAACCCAAGCACTAACGGACATAACAAAACTAACTGGCACAACACAGGGTACAAAATCATAATAATAAACCTGTGGTTCACCAAGTCATGCTAAGTAATCAAAACTAGTTATAACAATAACAAATTTATTAAACAACTAATAACAACAAACTTAACTTATAAAACTCGATGAACACATAAAATCATATTAGAAATTAACCGCGGCACAACAGAAGATACAGAAAGTAAATAATAACCCAAAAGGGGTGTGCGCGCCAGTGAATTAGCGCGTGCTGTATTTATACAAAATACAATGGTCACAGTCAAAGGTAAAGATAAGTAGCTAAAGTTCCAGTTAAGGCGTTCGCCACAGCACTCTCCCCGGAGAAAAAGACAGTTCGCTAAGGAGGACATCAGAACCGAAAGCGGACTCTTCTTCCACGCTTCGTTATGTAGATTCTTTGAGGAGGACTTGAAGCTGGTGAACTCTGTTCTCTCGCAGACGGTTGAACTTGTTTGACAGAGGAAGGGGCTGGAGGTGCCAATGCTGCAGAGGCCGGAAAAGATTCCTCCACTGGCAGGAAAGCTGGCTTGAGCCTGTCAACGGAAACCCAACGCTCCTTATTGTTAATCTGTAAAAGAAAAATCTTAGGCCTGCGTTTTAACACTTTATATGGACCCTCATAAGGAGGCTGTAAAGACTTTCGGACTAAATCAATTCTTTGGAAAACATGAGAACAGGTATTGAGGGATTTGGGTACATAAACAGTCTTCTGACCATGCCAAGCAGTTGGGTTAGGCTTAACGTTTTTAAAAGCCTTATGAAGCTGGACAATCAAGTCTGGTTGGGATAAAGAGATTTGTGGTTCCAAGAAAAAATGACCAGGTAATCTCAAGTTTTGTCCATAAACCAGAGAAGCTGAGGAATAATCCCAATCACCCCGAACTGCTGTTCTTAAACCCAATAGTATTAAAGGCAAACAATCAATCCAAGGGGCATTATTATAGCACATTAGAGCTGCCTTAATTGTCCTATGTTGTCTCTCAATTAAACCGTTGGCTTTAGGGTTGTAGGCAGTTGTGCGAATTATTTCAGTGCCCAAGCACTGCATTAGACCCTTAAAAGTGGCAGATTCTAGTTGCCTACCCTGGTCGGTCGTGACTCGAGCAGGTGCACCAAAGCGTGCTACCCAATGAAAAAGGAATGCACTGGAGACCGATTCCGCAGTAATATCAACCAAAGGAATCACTTCGACCCACCTGGTAAAACGATCGATGACAGTGAGGCAATATCGAAAACCACGTGCCAAAGGTAAAGGACCGATTAAATCTAAGTTTACGTGAGAAAAGCGAGAGTTCGGCATCTCAATATTACTTAGAGGCGATACGGTGTGCCTGCCAACTTTAGCTTTTTGACAAGCTATACAGGTTCGACACCAACTCACAATGTCCTTTCGCATAGACGGCCACACATAACTAGCACATATTTGCTTTAGGCTTGTACGTGCACTAGGGTGAGCCAAACCGTGAATATAGTTAAAAATTACTCGCCTGTGAGAAGCCGGAACGTAAAGCCGAGTATTTTCTTGCGAAATATCAAAGTACAGCTCTACTTCAGGATTAGGCAGTTTGACAAGTTTGAGATTTAAACTCGTTTCGGAAACGTTATCCAAAATATCTTTCAACTGGAAATCTCTCAACTGCTGCTCTGCAATTACATTATAGTCAATTTTTACAGGTAAAACAATTTCATCAATCCTTGACAATGCATCGGCTACCAGATTTTGAGAACCTTTAAGATAACGCAAGTCAGTGGTAAATTGCGAAATAAACTCTAATTGGCGTAAACGCCTTGGAGAACATTTTTCAAATTTCTGAGCGAATGCATGTGTCAAGGGTTTGTGATCGGTGATAACACAGAAATTTTTCCCTTCAAGCATATACCTAAAATGAATTATTGAAAGGTATATAGCCAACAACTCTTTATCAAAAGCACTATACTTTTTCTGGGCATTATTCAGTTTAGTAGAATAAAATGACAAAGGTAGGTAACCATTTGGCGTTACTTTGTGCAGTGCACTACCCACAGCGACATCACTAGCATCTGTGAAAAGAACTAATTCAGCATCAGGTTCCGGATGCGACAATTGAACAATGCTAGCAATGCTTTGTTTACATTTCGTAAATGCGTCTACTAACAAATCAGTCCAAACAATATGTCGATTGTCGTTCTTTTTACTACCAGATAATAAAGCATTGAGAGGAGCATGTAATTCTGCTGCTTTAGGAATAAATCTTCGGTAGAAATTTAGGCAACCTAAAAACCTTCTAAGATCTTTAATAGTGCGTGGCTGGGGGTAATTTACAATAGCATCAACCTTGTGAGGTAAAGGTTTCATACCTTTATCATTAACCAAATGGCCTAGAAAGGAAACTTCATTTTTACCAAAATCACATTTCGAAACATTCATAGTTAACCCATATTTTTTAAACCTTTCAAAAACAATGCGAATGTGCTCTAAATGTTCAGTTAAGTCTTTACTTGCAATCAAAATATCATCAATATAAGCAAAAACAAAATCTAAGTCAAATAAAACTTCATTAATAAACCTTTGAAAAGTTTGTGGTGCATTACAAAGTCCGTAAGGCAAAAATATAAACTCAAACAAACCAAACGGGGTAATGACAGCCGTTTTTTCTACATCATCTTTATAAACTGGAATTTGGTTAAAGGCTCTAACAAGATCAATTTTTGAAAAGATCCGAGAACCATGCAAATTTTGACTAAAGTCCTGTAAATTAGGGAGTGGGTATTTATCCTTTTGAGTGCATAAGTTCAAAGCTCTGTAGTCACCCGTTGGACGCCAATCTGAGTTATTTTTAGGAACCATATGCAAGGCACTCGCCCAAGGACTTTTAGAAGGACGGCAAATTCCACTTTTTAACATAAAGTCAAACTCTGCTTTAGCAGCTTTGAGTTTATCGGGACTTAATCTGCGAACCTTAGCAGAAATGGGAGGACCAAAAGTTTTAATATAGTGAACAGTGTCATGCTTGACTTTTACATTTTCAACCCTGGGTTGGGTAATTTCAGGAAATTCCCGAATCAAGTCATCAAACATGGTAGTACCAACAATAGTTTTTACACTAGGTACCCGAGTTGGCAAAACCACACCACGACTACCACTATTAGTAGTTGGATCGATCAATTTACGATTTTTGATGTCCACTAACAAGTGAAAGTGGTCTAAGAAGTCCACACCCAAAATTGGCTTCGAAACGTTAGCAATTATAAATGTGAAATTAAAAGTTCGACGCAAACCAAAATCCAAGGACAAAAAATTTGTACCAAAGGTTTTGATGGTTGCACCATTGGCTGCGTACAAAATGCTTTTTGAAGGCAATCTACAACCTTTAAAAGAAGCAGGTAACAGGCTTACATCGGAGCCAGAGTCCACAAGAAATTGCAACTTGGTTTTACGATCAGTAATGAAAAGTCGGCGATTGTAAATTACGCCCTTATCGGCATTGATCACCGAATCCAATGCAGGGCTTTCTAGTTTAAATCAAACCCACATGGTTTAACACACCTATCAGCCTTTTCGGCATATTTCTTGTGATACCAACACAATTTAGGTGTAGTCTGGTCCGAATCAGCCTTTTCTTTAGTTTGCTGGACAACATTTTTACGATTGCCAAAACGACCTCTAGAAAAACTTCGCATTCTGCTTAGTTGACGAACTTGGGACTTTAAAGCAATAATTTCGTCTTTTAAAGACTGGATTTCAGACTTTAATGAGACGTCTTCAGTTTTTAAGTTAACTGCACTGCAGTTAAGAGAAGTACTAGTGACTTCAAAAACTCGATCAGCCAAACCAGCCAAGTCGTCTAAGCCGTCTTTGCTGACACTAAGTACTGTTTGAACAGAAGGCGGCAAAAGTGACAACCACATTGACTTCAAGGCCTGATCGGTAAAATTTGTACCGGCTAATTCCCTCATTCGTCTAAGCAGAACGGAAGGTTTAGAATCCCCCAAAGTTAAATCTTGCAAAAGAGTTTTAATACGCTTGCTTTCAGACACAGAAAACTCCTCAATTAGCCGATTTTTAACTACAGTATAAGGATTCTTTAAGTCCGGGTTAGCAATTAAGTCTGCAATAGTTAGCATAACTTGCTCATCCAAAGCCGAGATTAAACAACAAAATTTAGTACTTTCCGTAGTTATATTGTACAATACAAAATTTGCCTCAATTTGAGCAAAATATAATCTGGGGTTAGACGTCCAAAAACTAGGCAAACGCAGTGCGATTTTGCCAACTTCACTGCCAGCGGCAGAGACCTCGTTAAGGCCACCATTTTCAGAGTCCTTAAGGTCGCTTGGATCATGCATAGTACAAACAACTTATATCAAAAAGTTAAAAATTTTTTTAACACAATAGAATACCACACAAAAATTCTACTTACATAACAATGTTAATTACTAAACACAATAAATACAATATATACATAATAATAATTACATAATTTGCAGAGAGCAGTTGAAAAAGACAGTTGGATATTAAAAATTTCGCTTACCGAAAAGACAACCGAAACGCTGTTTGTTTACTTACGACAGCAAACCAAATGACGGCTCGAATCACGACCAAGCAGGTTACAAAATGGCATGCAAATCGTATCAGCATTCAGAACTCAATACCGGGAAAACATGCAAAAGTACAAAAATACATGGTTAGTATAAAGCATTCGAAATAGACCGGGTCACCATTTTGTGGTTCACCAAGTCATGCTAAGTAATCAAAACTAGTTATAACAATAACAAATTTATTAAACAACTAATAACAACAAACTTAACTTATAAAACTCGATGAACACATAAAATCATATTAGAAATTAACCGCGGCACAACAGAAGATACAGAAAGTAAATAATAACCCAAAAGGGGTGTGCGCGCCAGTGAATTAGCGCGTGCTGTATTTATACAAAATACAATGGTCACAGTCAAAGGTAAAGATAAGTAGCTAAAGTTCCAGTTAAGGCGTTCGCCACAAACCCAAAAGGGGTGTGCACCAACACAGTGGCACATGCTGTATTTATATAAAACACAAAGCATCAGAAGGTTAAGGTTCCAGCTTGGATTAACCAGTTACAGTTCATAGGTAAAGATGCAATAGCCCTTGTGTAGCTCTAGTGCGAAGATATTTCAAACCCAACCTAACTAACAGGTAAAGGTGCACGCTACATATGATTGTATAATTAGAGGAACGGGTCAGTCCGATGTGAAACCATATAGAAATGTTTTTGAGGCATTTTTATATTTATTTGTTCTGGGTGGACAAAAAAATCCATTCTATAAACAAATCATGCTGAAAAAAAAAATCCCTATGATTTCTGCTTTGGCTCCTTTGCAAAGTGTATTGATTGGAATTAAGTGTTTGATTGGAATCAATTTGTAAAGCCAATTCTTACTGTGGACTTTGCTTTCAGAAAGGCGATATAAATTTAAGGATGGCAAAATTTCTTAAATTTTTTTTTAAGTCGGATGATACAACAAAGATTATTCAAATACAATGATGTGGTATTAAATTTGCTGAAATATTTTATTGTAGCTTATCAATGAACTTCAAGATAAAAAAGAGCTTCTTAAGAAAGTAATGTTGGAGCATGAACTTGAGTTTGATTCCTTTAAAACTCAAATGCAAGACACAATTCAAAATAAGGACAGCAGAATATCAGAATTACGACAGGTAAAATATGTCACAAACTTTGTTATATTTTTATAAACTGTACATAGTTAAATTAACTAGTAACTTTATATTATGTCCTTATGGTATTAACTCTATGTTATGTCCAATATTCTTAATAACTTTGTATTTAAAGCTATTTCTTTTTGGAATTTTGATCTTTGCTATAAAAATGACTTATAACTTATCTAAATCGTAGTTTATTTGTAAGGCAAAATTTTACTTCAATATTTATTCAACAAAATATAGATATGTGCCCACAGTTTTGTTAAATGCTAATTTTAGTTTTAAGTGTGATTATGATTTTTTTTTTATCTTATTATAGGCTCTTTCTGATTCTCTATATGAAGCTACAAAACTGAAAGAAGAGAAACTAGATGTTCAAACTGAATGCAACAAAAATTTACAAAAGAAGCAAGAAGTTATTGACGAATTACACCTAAATCAAAGAGCTTTACAAGAGAAAATTGACAAGTAAGAAAATCAGTTATTAAAGTAAATATTTTTGGCATAAACATAAGCTTTTAACTGTTCTTAATACAGTAGATACCTTCTTAAGAGGACTCTCTTGGGAATTTCACACATTGAAAATCGTAATGTTATTCCTATGGAGAATATTCACAAGTCAATTGCCGCCACAATTTTATTATAAGGTTACTAGTTTCTTTTATCTGTAACGAACAAAAAGAGTAGATTTCATAAAACTAATTTGTTTTGTGAAAATTGCAGATTTAGTATTTTTAATAATTTTTTTTTAGTTAGAACTTAATGCGTACTCCATTTTTTACTAACTTAAAAAAATTATTAAAAATACTAAATATGTGATTTTCACAAAACAAATAAGTTTTATGACATCTACTCCTTAAGTTCTTTACAATGATACAAGAAACTAGTAACCTCTTAATAAAATTGTGGCAGTATTTGACTTGCGAGTGTTTTCCATAGGAATAACATTACGATTTTCAATGTGTGGAATTCCCAAGAGAGTCCTCTTAACCAGCTTAAATGGGAACAAAGGAAAGCAGGTTAAGTAAAAATCCAGTCAAACTGGATAAGTGAAATTAAGGTTTGGATATACATTTTATTGCATGGTTATACATTAATTATTAAGGGGTTTGTGCGCCAACACAGTGGCACATGCTGTATTTATACAAGAAGTTCTTAAACTAAAATAGAAAGAACTAAAATAGTCTATTTTTCTGTTACTTAAATACTTATAGAAATTCTATTTGAGAAACTACTAGGTTCCTAACAGTAAATATAATCTACAATCGTTTCTACACTGGATTGGATTACACTTTGGGTTATACATTAATTATATATGCCTTATAAATGAATATACAATTATTCCTTTAGACTGGCGGTCAGATGGTGCCGATTTAAAATTGAGACTAAATTTGAAGTTTTATCGAAAAAATGCGTTCATCAGCATCAGTGCCAGCAACTCCTTAAAATGAAAGTCATTTTTTTATACAAATAACAAATAGTAGAAGTCATCTGCTTTGGTATCGATATTTTTGAAGAGATAAAGTGGATTATGTATGTTACTTGTTGCCATACGGCAACAGTATGCACTAGAGGATTAAAGTAATCCACTATTTTATTCAAGCTTTAAGTTACATATTGTTAAAATATCCATATTTTTTTTTTAAAGCCTAAGAGATTGAAACATACAGTTTCACTATTTTTTTTTTATCAGCCTTATAGTGAACAATGATGAAACCAGTTATTTTTAGGTCATTTTTACATTATGAAGGTAAATTAAATTTGGCTGGTTAAAATGAAGATTTGTTTAGACAGATTCCATTTAAGAGGGAACCTACTGTACTTATAATATTTTTCCAAAGAGTATTTGAATGCGGCTTATACAGAAAATATAGAGAGTCGCTAAGCATTCAATGTAAAATAAAACTAATATATTATTATAAGTTGTTTAAATTGAGTTTTTGCATTGTTGAAATATTATTAACTCCAATTTTAGGATATTTTGCTTAAATATTTGCAGACATACCAGTGTTTTAACGTTAAAAAAATATTTTTGATATTTGTGTTGATTACTCGTATTAATTTGTTTTTTTAGCATTTAGTCCGAGAATGTTTATTTAATTAAAAATTTTCAATTAATTTTATTTTGTTTGGATTTTTAGGTGTCAGGGGTGTGCACGATCTTCTAAAGAACTTAAAGAAATGGAAAAGAAGATCCAGGAAACTGTGCAAGAAAAAAATCGATATATGAAGGTTGGTATTCATAAATGTTTTTTATTTACCAAATGTATAGAATTTTTTGTAGGAAGTTTATTTGCTCTTAAGAATTGAAGGGTTTAATTCAATTGAATTTCAACTAAATAAAGCATTACCAAAACTTTAAATTCGGTTATAATGCTAGAAAGATAGAATGATGAAAAAAGAGAATATAAAAATAATTACTACTACAGTCAATACTCGATAACTCGAAGTCCCAGGGGACCCCAAAAATATTCGACTCATCTGAAGTTCGAGTTATCGAAGTTACCTTGCATTCTTCTCTACTGGTTTGATATGTGCCATAATACTATAGTTTTACGCAAATGGCCATAATACTATTTCATTTAATTTTTAATAGCATATGCAAACAACAAGAAAAGAATGGAGTCAAAAGGTTTATTGAATCTCACAAAACTTTTATTGACGTAATTTTTGAAGTCAATATTTTGTCATCCAAATGACATGATGTATAAGACGTCATTTAAATCGGTCGAAAAGTGATCAAACTGACTTATTTTATGTAAAATATATTGAATGTTCGTCATATAGCGTACTTTACAGGGGAAATCTATCAAAAAAACTTAGAAGACTTCACTAGAAGATGTTCACTTCGAGTTATCGAGAGAGTTTTTTAAAGTAAAGTATAGAAATTATTCGGGACTTGATTGAAAGTTTGAGTTAGTGGATTATTCGACTTATAGAAGTCGAGTTATCGAGGTTTGACTGTAATAGCACATAGGGTTAGAATTTATTCAATCAATACCATTTTATAACTTTGATTAATAATATGAGTATATAATATAAGTATTTTACAGGATTTTCATATACCTAATACTCAACCTTGTTTATTACATTACTCCTATATAACGTCATACATATCACAGTCCCTTTAATGCTGCTACAACCTGGTAAAACTGTAATATATTTCCTTTAGGAATCCCAAGAGTCCATTAAAAACCTGGTGAGGTGCAAATCTGAAGGTGATAAGAGTAGAAATAAGGCGTTGAAAGAGCTTGAAGACAAACTCAACTGCAAGCATAAGAGTGACATGGAGTCTCTGAGATCAAGATTCAGAATGGCTGTCAGCACCACATACATCGAGAGAACGTCTAGTCCTGAACCACCCATGGATGCGGAGGTGTGTAGAGATGTTATTTTAATCTTTTCTATTCTGGTGGGGAGCCCAGTTGGTTAAGCCTTGCATTCAAAAGTCCCAGGTTTGGGTCCAGGCATCGCCACAATAACTTCCATGCTATAAAGGGCCCATGCAGCCAAAAAATCTGACGAATAATACCCTGTGTTGGGGAGTTGCACGTTAAATATGCTTCAAAGTCCCAAAGTTGCAAGCATATAATGTCGCCCCTAACCAGGGCTTGAAAAACCGCCCGTCCTCCCTTAGATCTGTTAAGAAAAAAGTACCTGTAAGCCGTCAAATATATATTTAATTGAAAGTTTTTGAAAAAAAAAAGGAAATTTGTTATTTTTAGAGGGAGAGAATAACAAGTTAATTGACACAAAAATTTAAATTTTTTCAAAAATGTCACTTAGCATATTCTTCTACTAAGCTCTTCAAGTTACAAGGTTTGCTAAATTTTTTTTGTTGAACCTTGCAAACAACACCATTGAAAACAATTAAATGATTGTATTGCATGAGTTTGATACTCATATAATAACTTTTGGATTTGTGTTTGAAAGTAAGGATTGGGAATAGGTTATTATGAGAATATTACAGACAGTGCTGAACTGTAAGGGAGTGATTTTTTGTGAAACCCTGAGTCTTATCATTCGTTTTAAATCTGCTCTCCTGAATATTTATATCAATGAATGAGTGGCAGTTGCTTAATATCGGAAACTATACTCCAGCTTTTTTCAGACATTTGTATAAAATACTCTGTACAGGGTCCTTTTTTGTGTTGTGCTTTTTCCTTCAATGCTAAAGTAATTGCAATGCTTCATGTAATATATATTTATGCAAATAAAACTTAATATTAAATAAAAAAGTTTGTAATTCACTTTTATATTTTTTCTGATTACTATGATTGAAAGCTAGTAAGCAACATGTTTATAAATCGATTCAATCGTATTATAATAGGCGACTCTTTCATCAATGCTTTTGGCCCTTTATAGTTTCATCTATCATGAACACGATAACCACAACAACATCGTATTATAATAATTTTTGTACACAAAATATATGGTTATACTTTTTTTTGTATCTTATAAATAATATTCATATTCTAAAGGCATTTGCTGGAATGGAGGACGTTAAGAAGGACATGACTGAAAGCTGCCGAAAGCTGAAAGAGGAGAAGGCAAGAGAAATTGAAAAGCTTAAAAGAGAGATGGCCGAACAGCAAAAACAAGCCCAAATGAAACAAGAGGAAGAACACAGAAAGATGGTTGCATTGTTGCAGTTAGAACACGAACAAGCTTTGGAAAAATTAAAATCTCGTATAACTGCCGAAAGCCAGGTTTGCTTTATTATTATTTTTTAATTCTGTATTTGTATGTTATGCAATGTCAAGCCTTTTCAGACTCAGCATATTCCCCAGAACTGAGAGTCACTTTTTTGTGACACCATCTAGGTTATGAAACTTACAAAAAATTGTTTTTATCTACGCGCAGTTCCATTTTAGAAGATTGTATGCTAAATAACAATTTTATGAATTAATAGATGGATAAACTGCAATTTGTTAATTTTAAAATATAGATGTCTGCTGATACTTGTTATAGTTTTTTAGTAAAATGAGTTTCTTATTATTTATAGTCAATTTATGGCTTGTTCTTAATTGTTTTTTTATAGATACAGAATTTAGCCCTCTGAGGGATATAGACTTATAAATCTGTTATCTGACGGTCAGGTTTTTCAGTATAACTTCTTTTTTTAGAAATTATAAACTTTATAAGTTAATTGAACTAACATAAAAAATTATAGGCCCCAGGAATTATAAATAATCATCTGCTACAGAAATAGAATTTAAACAAATTAAGAAGTTAAAGTATTTAATTTAAGTAAAAATTTAAATTTTAATTTCATATAATGGAACCAGTTTGCACTTCTGCTAAATTCCTTATCCTTCAGAGTATTAAATCACATGCAAACATAAATTGATCCTAAATTTCATTTAGTTTGCTGTTGTTTATACTTTAGAACTAAACTTTGTGCTTATACTTTTAGGTGTCCTTTAATGAAGCAATAAACAGTGTAGCCAAAGAAAAGGACAATATTATAGAATGCTTGCGGGCAAAAGTAACTACCTTAGATACAGAGCTATATAATATTAAATGTAAGTAAGCAACACGAGAGCATTTCTCTACCAAACTGCAATGTATTAAACGCATTATATAGGTGTTGACTTTAAAAGCTTTTTTTATTGTACAAATTTGTATTGCTTGTTCGAAAAGTTAAACAAAAATAGTGGAAAGATTTTCAAGTATTCATGTACTCTAAAATGCTGTTTTTTTTTAAAATTCCAGCTCACTTACATAAATATCTTCCATCTCGTGGCAGTATTTCACAAAGTCATTGTGGCTCAATTTGGTTTGTATTTTGCATTAAATGGTATTTTTAAAAACTTCCTAAATCTTTACTTTTCATATAAGTTCTTTTTTAAAAAATATATAAAAAATAAAAAAATATATAAAATTAAAATATATATGTACATATTGATATTTTATAGTATTAATAGATAGCATTATTGTTAGACATTTATTCAAGTTCTTTTTTTGTGTCATTATTCTAACATTATTACAGTTTATGGAAGAGGCTACCTTTGGGTTTGCGTTTATTTCAATTAAATTTAACAATAGTTTAACCTTACAGTATTTTAAATGAAATATCCTTACTCTATTTAAAATAAAATATTCTTACTGTATTTAAAATAAGATATCTAAATTTCAAATCTAAGTTTAGTTGATTATATTCTTTATAAAGGAATACTGAAATGTTTGGAAGTAAATTTGGACAATTATCTTTTTAGCCGTGTTCCCATGGAAACTAAGCAAGCACTGGAAGAGTCTAGAGTTGTAGAATCCTTGTTTCAACAACAGGGAGCAATGTAATTTATAATTTCTTTTTATAAAAATACTTTATTCTTTATTCTAATTTAGATACATAAAATGTTTTTTGATGTAACATGCTTATTTACTTTTCAGGAGTCAAAGTCAACAGCCTTCTCAGAGCACTTCAGAATCACATGAAAATGCTAAAAAGGTATTTAATTCTGATATATATATATATATATATTTGAACTTTGACTGCCATACAGATAAAATCCAATTGCATGACAGGAGAACCATTCATACAAAGAAAGATGTTGTTTCTAATAACACTCGGTAACCGAGCCCAGAGTAGAGAACTACTTTACCCGATTTTTAGGCGAAGTGGGACAGCTTCCATTTTTATTTAGCGCCACAAGGGAGGAAGTCCGACGTTTGCTTGTCAGCTTGACACATCCGTTTTACAGGAAGTTCCTTTTCACACATGCATTCTATGAATTTTTTGGTTACTGTATAAAAAAATATCTGTGTTCAATTGTAAAATGTTGTTACAAGTATAAATTATAATAAAAAATATTTTTTATTTTAGAAACATAAAGCTAAAGAAGCTACTCCGAAAGTACAGGACGAATGTGTGGAGGTAAGTGTTAATTATTATTTTTATTATTAATTTAAACCCTGATGAAAAACTCATGAGGTCTTTCATAATCAGTTTTCAAAATGACCACATTTGAATGTCTACCTTATTTTAATTAAATATTGAAAAGTTTTTTTTACATTTAAAACTTCTCTTGAAAAATATGTAGGCTTACAAATGGAAAGAAAATATTTTTTTGAGTAAAAATCATATCGAACTGTAGATATTAATAATAAATGTGTAGAAGTTAATTGCCTTGATGTATACATAATTTTATTTAAGTGTAATACATTTGTTTGTATAAGACATTAAATACACCCAAGTAAATACAAGCAAACAAAGTTTTATATTTAATTTGCATTAAAAATTTTTTTCTATTAAAAGTACTTCTTTAAAATCTTTTTCAGTATCAACCCCTCATGTATCCCTGTTTAGAATGCAAAACCAAAATTTCTATTTTGAAGTGAGTATATATATTTAATCAAGTTTTCCTTTTAAGTAAGTACATAGAGCAGTAAGAACATTCTCAATGATTGATCATTTTCTAATATGTTGCAGATGCACTGAAGGAGATTTGGTTCTGCTTCGGTACGAAGAAAGGCACCAAAACTTTGCCATATTCCATTTTGGTGCACATGCTCACTTCCTGCACTCAGACAGTTTGCAAACTTTAAATTTAAAAATACGTAAGTACTTTTAATTAGTAGGAAATGATAAAACAGAACAGCATTATTAATACAGTACGACCCCATTATAGTTTCATTCAAAGGACCTTGATGTTTATGATGTTAGAAACAAGGTTGAATATTAAGTGGCACCCTTCCCGCACCCTTATTTGAAACACATTATGGATGGAAAACCAAAACCGTTTTTTTTTCGCCCTCGGTTTTGACTGAAAAACCATTTTTTTTTCATGAGGCCGGTCTACACCAGAAACCGGTTTTCTGCAGTAAAAACCGGAAATCGTTTTTTTCCAAAACCCACCATCCCTACCGTTTCTTATTTGGTTGGTGGCAAGTATAGTAAATCATGTAAAATATGTAATATGTACTCTTATTATTAATCAAGATTATAAAATGAATCTATTGAATAAATTTTAACCCTATCTGTTAAAAGTAGTAGTTTAATCAAAATAATTTGTAAATAGAAGTGAAAGATGAATCTAAAAAAAAAATCTTTATGAAAGCTGTTTGGATATGACGTATATATCCTACAAACGTATATTTCTAGGGTTATAACCAAGGAGTTAATACAAGTTGTCGTTAAATGAAAGATCTTATAAACCTGTCGGCAATTCAAGGGACTGAGCATGTATGGTATTATAAAGGGATTGTCATTTTAAACGAGACCATTGCAAACAAGTTTATGTATAACAGAAATATTGTAACAGAGTTTAAACTGTGTAACAGAAAATATACAATATAATAGTGAAGCCCAATAATTAGAAAGACTTAATTTTATAGAGAAGGGAAATCGGGACAAAAAGCATTAATCGAGCATTACTTGAGGTTATTGAATCACCTAATTATGAATTGATTAAAGAATTGAGATGTTTTTAAATTTTTATTATTCTTTTTATTCCTGTTAGCTCTTGAGAAAAGTGATGATCCTGCAGAAGATAATTCAAAGAAATGGGTTTTAGGAGTTGTAGTAGAAAAAGAATTTTGTATAACCAAGAAGGTAACTCTTCAGTTTATTTTTATTTCTATAACCAGTGCTGAAAGTGGGGGTAGATGCGGGGTGACACGTCACCTCTCTTTTCAAGAAAATGGCTATCCATCCCCCACTTCTTATATCTCTTAAATCCATTTTCCATACAGGGGGGATGGGGCATGGCATTCTAATTGAAGGCATCCCCCATTTATTTGTCCCCCACTTTCACCACTGCCTATAACATCATCTCATCACCTTTCTCTGATTCACAAGTTGAGTAAATGGACCATTAACATGCGTTTCTCATTCTGTGTGTACAAGGTAACAGGCTACATAGCCTGCACTCTTCTGCCATGGGCAGGTAAACTGCAGTAATCGCAACAAATAGTTGTACCATTGCTGCTCTGAAATAAAAAAAAAATCCTGTATGTTTACTTTATGGTTAGGGTAAATGAGTGTTTGCAACAATGGTCCAAATTATTATGGAAGTTACTGCAGTTTACCTGCCCCCGGCAGTCTTCTCTTATAGGGTCTTTGTTATGTTACTATGTACAGTACAGTCCCGATTATCCGAGCCCCGATTATCCGATTTTCCGCTTTAACCGAGCTTTGAAATATTTCTTGGATTTTTCCGACAACTACCGAAAAAATTCTGAACAGAACATGATTTCACAAACCTCCAGGAAAAGAAATCCAATAATTCCCCCTTTACTTATTTTAAATTGCTGCCGTGAAACGTCAAAATAACATAAAACAAAAAACAATTAAAGACCTTTTTAAGTGAAAGAACCATTTCAATGTCTTGCATATGAATTGCACGTAGTATGTATAACATTTATACTTGTTGAAATATACATTTAGACATACAGAATTGTTTTATTTACATTTTTCGCTTTAACCGAGTTTTTCGGTTATCCGAGTTAGTCTCGGTCCACATTAACTCGGATAATCGGGGTTCTACTGTATATCTTTTGTTATGTTACTGTTACCTTGAAACCATTAAATATTGCAGCAGGAGAAAGTAAGTTTAGCGTGAGCATTCTAACTTGAAACCATTCAACCTTTCAGAAGGAGAACCGCTACAGAGTAAACCAGGGCACCAAATTCTACCGCGTCAAAGTGAAGCCTTGGGACCCCGAAGACGCTCTAGCCCTGCACCAGCTTCAACAAATCACCCAGCAGATGTCAGCTACCATAGGTGGAACACCACAGCTGCCACAGTTGCCTGAGGAGGAAACCACAAAAGACATGACCCAATCGCAGTTCTGACGCTATCGGGGGTAATCGGTCAATTAAGTTCGTAATTATTTATTTTAATTTTAGTTAATTAAAATTGTGGTAAGTCATCATTGTTGTACTTAGTTGAGGATTTCATGTAATGAGTTTTTTTTTATTGAATCAGTGATAGTCTGGACCCTGGATGAGTTAGGATTCATATTGTTTTTTAATTGTGAGTTTTGGATGATGGTGCAAATGCTCTGAAAGTTATTATACTTGTATAGGTCTTTGATTGTGATCAATTAATCAACTATGTACTGAAATTATTGTATTACTGACTATGACTATTACCTGAATAAAATATTCATCATATTTTATAAAATCAAATGTATTAACTCTTCTGTATTTTATTTTGTAGTTAAATTAATTCTTTAACCTTCTGTTGGTTATTAACTATATAATGCTTTTTTCTGCCACATTTGAAGAGAAAACAGAAGTTTTTGATTTTCATAAAATACCCAAAGCCAATATTGTGATTAAACATGCTATTTTATGATAATGTAGACATTTTAAAACAGTACAGTACAGTGTAAAGGTTGCTTAATCTATTGATTTACAGATTCCTTAAATTATAAGTTTTTTTCTGTGATACAAGTTATTTTAAAAGAAAGTAGAACTCAAAAACCTTTCATATAAGTATATAAGGCCTTCATCATTTTTTGCCATACTCTTCTTCAATACTAAATTTTACAAATGAACGGATATTTTAAGTTATACAAATTAACGGATATTTTAAGCTATACAAATTAATGGATATGTTAAACTGTTTATGCTAACAGTATTTTGGCAAAGCTAATAAAAAGAGCAATACTCTATTTATAAAAATTTCAAGTAACAAATTATCAAAAGATATTATAGCAAACATTAAGTTTAATTTATTTTCTAATTATTATTATTGTTCATCAAAACATTTATATGGGTGTAAAAATGTATTGGAGTATTTACAAGCTAAACAAACAAGGAAGTTACAAACTAAATAAGTAGAACTATTAAGGTAAATCTTATTTAGGCATGCTAGGCATAATATTAGATTTTTCTACAGTTTTAAATCCAGACATAACTTTTTAAAATAAGAAGTGTCGAAATAGCACCTGAAATCATATAATTTATAATGCTTACATTGGTAAAATTTGTCATTTGCAGGTCTAAACAGTATTTTATTAGTTATTAATTTTTCTTAACTTGCAGTACAAGCTTTTTGTACTACTAGTTATATTTGAAGTTAGACTGTGAATATAAATTATTTAAAATAAATTGTATTTAAAAGCACTGGGGTACATCTTTGTTTTTTATTAACAAAATTTTGTAAGAAATTGCTTCATATATTTTAGTAAAAGTACCTTCCACATTCTGGTGGATTAAAACATTTCATGCAGACTGAAGTATTGCATTTATTATTATTGCAGAGAAATACTTATTGTTTGTAGATTAATTTACACTCTTATGCAAAAACAATAGTGTATTTTTTAAACTTTACTATGAAATTTATTACTCTGTACCTGATTGACTAACTGACGAAACATATTTTTTCCAATATTACAGTACAGTATAAAAACTGCAGACAGTGTTATTTTTAGGTGATAAGTTAGCTAATATGTAGATTTTTAATTGGTGCTTTTGGGACAAAATGTATTAATGCGATACTGTAAGTGGTCAAAAACAATGTTTAGGAAAATAACTGAGATAATTTTTAACCCTTATACTTAGACACCATATTAAAAAAAAAATGAGGAGTACAAGGGAAGAACCACTTGATTGTTTAGGAGTCTTCCTGTAATTGTGTCTGCTTGGCGGACATTGGCGACAGGAAACTGGTTTTTCTTTCGGTTCTTCATTCGTGGTACAAACGTGTGACTCGTGTGCACTGATCTCTGGCTTGAATCAGGGTTGCCGCGAAAGAAAAACAAAGCGAGTAACCGGTTTCTTTACACCAGTTTAGGCGATTTCTCACTATCATCACCAAAGAGGTGTATTGAGGAAAGCTTTCTACAACATCAAGCGGTTTTTCCCCTGTACTCTTCAAATACATTTAAGTTCTACAAAAGAGAAAGTCCAATTCATTTTTGTTGATACTGCTATCGACTTATAGAAAAAAAATAGGTATATGAGGTTCAATTGGAACTTAAATCGCATCATACATTATGATACCCTGAATATAAAGTGTACACACGTCAGTATCTTAGTAGAAGGACTTGTATCACAACATATTGTGTCTAATGTTATGATGTTATCTAATTGTTATTCTAACACACCTTTGACATGGGTCCAATTTTTAGAATGATTAATTCCTTTTCTACAGACTTGTCATTGTGTTTTAAAATTATTTTTCCTTTCAACAAAGTATGTATAAAAATTGTGACCACAATAAAAAAAACAGTATACAAATTCTATAGAAAAATAGTAAATCAAATACTATATGGCTAAATGATTAAAATAATTTGTTCAAACTTTCAATCAGCTATATTAGTTTGTAGAATGTTTTGTTCTCATTGATGAGATAAAGCTTAATGTTTTTGGAAATTAATGTTTAAAATTTTTTTTATTCTTAAACTTTTGTTGTATATTGAATGAAATAAGTTTCAATAAGTATATTTTGAGTCAATTTGTGTTTAAAAAATAAATTTAACTTCCAATGTATTTGGTGCAATGGGGTTGTTAGCACGTCATAGATTTCAACAGCTCCAACAGTTTGTTGTCTGTAATTGCATTTGGTTTGGTATTCGAAAATAAGTTTACTAAGTATATTTTACTTATTAAATTTTTTTAAATGCCAACTTCTTGCTGTGCTGTTGGTTGTTCATGGCATTTGTTAAAGAAAGCTTGCATAGAAAGAAAAGTTCTTCATGGAGAATTGTTCTTCCTTGAGAGTGAAACTGAAGCAACTAGTTACATCGCAGTAAATGGAAACAAGATCATTACATCATCTAAAACATTCCCATTGCACAAGAACTAACAACCGGCTTTCAGTTCGCAATGGTTAATTTGAACTCTAGAAATGGCAACCAATTTTTTTTTTTAAACCTATAAATTACGAACTGGTGGAAACTAACTGCTTGAATTGTATCGAAAGCATCAAATTGAATACTTTGGATATTAACCTATTTTGTTTACTAAAGTAAAGATTTATCAGTGATTAATTATTGATTGGTTTTAAGTTTTGTTATAGTTTGGTTTTCTTCAAAAAATATTTGTGGAGTTTTAGGTAGCAAAGTGTGCGATTTATTTTGTGTGTGATTTTATATGAGTTGAATTTTTGTTTTATAAATGGTTTGGATGTGTTTTTTTAAAAACATAACGGGATTTTTAGTTTTTTAAATTTTAATAGGTTTCATTTTCATACTTTAGCAAAATTTACTTTTTTTTCAAATTCATCTTGACCTTTTACAAAATTTATTTTTCACTTTAATGTCTATTTGTATTTTGAAAAATCTTTTAAGACTGCAGGATCATAGCACAAATTGTCATCTAAAACGTAACCTAACATAATTATTAGATCTCCCTTTTAAATATGTATAGTTTTTAAATGTTGATATCATAAGTACTAAATTAAAAATTAGCATTTCGTCTTATATCAGTTAGTGGCTCCAGTATTCAATTGACCTATCTTATTCAATGTCTATATTTTAATATTAGTATGCTGTGTGAATTTCTTGCTAAATTAACTACATTAAAAGTGTGCCTTGAAAGCTTTTAATTGAAATTGAGCGGATTGTGTAAATGTGTAGACCAAGTTGTAACACAACACAACAGGCGTATTCATGTATAACAGTACTCTTCTTATTTATGATGTAAAAAGTATATAAATTAAAATTTCAGAATGTATATTATGTATATAGCATTTTTTAGGTTGTAAATCCTTAGGATAGGTATCTTGAAACTAGTTTAATTTTTTAATGCCTTGCCATATTTAATTGTACATAATATAATAATTGCTTTTTGCCTACTTAAGATGAAGTACTTAGGCAAGGTTCCTGTAATCACTTTATGTATTTGTGATGAAATAGGAAGCTCACACTTCACGGTGACTATATACTTGAACAGTTTTGTAATGCAGATGAATATAACAGTAATTGTTAATAAAATATTTGTTACTCATAACTGTGTGTTTTTATGCCGAATTTTTTTTCATTCACCATTTCTGTTGCCACTCAAGACCTGAAACCTTCCGATTATTGGTTTTTGAAGAGTACAATGAAAAGTTGAAATGAAACACGTACTAAATATATATGACATATTATAACTTAACCCCTCAAAATCTTATCTTTTAAACCCCAATTAAACTTAATAGCTTTCTTGTTTCACATATCCTTAATATCAGCTAAACTAAAAGTTTCATATCTATAAGTGTCCTTATATAATATGTCTTAAAATAAGTATTTTTAAATTTCGCAGGCAATTTATTTTTCCTTTTCTTTCTTTCTTCTTTCTTTTCTTTCTTCTTCTTCCTTTCCTCTTCTAAGTCCTAACGCCGCGTACGATGTCGCCCTTAACGGTTGCGTTGGGTGCCTATTCAGGTGTTGGCTCGTCACCTGACTGTGGTTCCAAAATACGACGCCCGTCGCCAATAGCCCTCGTGTAGCTCTAGTGCGACGATAATTCAAACCAAACCAATTTAACCTTCCCTATAAACATAATAGTACATAATATACCTAATAATTACAGCGTAATGTAATTTCTAGATTAATATTAAGAGCAGACTTTAGAATTTTTAAAATGTTATAATTCACACTTCTAATCGTTTTACATACATATATTAAATCACACAAGATAATTAATTAATCTTCCTTTGCTTACGCGGTTAGTAGCCTTTTTTTATCATCGAGTCACCGTAATAATAACCATTTACCCTGGCAAGTTACAGCCCCCTTTTTCATGGTGGTCCCACTAGCTTCAATCTTACACTTCAAGATATAATCTGCAATAATTAGAGTGTAATTACGTGTTTACCTGTGGCCAAAAGACAAATATTGCGTATTACAGGAGAATGTAAATAATCTACCTAATCTGCAGTACCAATCTTTTTTTTAATGATAATTATGAAGTTAGTGTTTTTCGATATTCATTTTGATTTGTAACTTATGTATATAAATTATAAATATTTTTCTAGAGTTTCCCAAATCCCAAAAATTCAAAATATAAATATGTTAAATTTCCAAAAATCTTAAAATAAATTCCCATTTCATTTCCATAGAAGACATCATAATTTTTTCCAGTTGCATTTTTTTTAAAGAAAAGAACTAAAATACCAAAAATTTAAAGGGGATGTTTCTTATGATGTCACGCTCTCCATACTGCGATTTCATTGGTTTTGTTTTCTTTCCGTACGACGCGAAACAAGCCCATTGTTAAATTTTAAAAAGTTATAAATTTGTCATAAATTTTTATCTGTGGCGGTTGCCACAGGTTAAAGTTGATATATTTATTGACAATTTTAATACGGGACGATTGCCTCCTTCTGCAAATTTAGTTCATCGCAATTAATTAAGGTTGTTGATCAACGAAATAGAATATACAAAATTTTCAGGATCTTCTCTTCGGTGACAACTTTAAATCGAGCGCCGTGAACTTAACTAAAAAAAAAATTGATACGCCCCTTAATTTACAAATACTTGTTTGAATACTGCTCAATTTGAGCCCTTAGTTACCAATTTTATGAACATGTAATTTTCTTTTTTAATAGTTAAGTGATTTTTTTTATTAAATACAGGTTTTTACGATATCACGAATGCAAGAGTTCTTTTGTAGGCACGAATATAAAATGGAGGGCGGCGAAAGGACAAAGGCATCAGACAACTTTTGTGTAAATGTACAGAAATACATCTACTAGAAAAGTAGTAGTGGTTGCATAATGCTCGAATAATAATAATAGGAAAGGAAGCAGCTATGCTGGTAGGACAGATGTTAAACAGATAGGCCATCTCTTTTGCACCCTCGCAATTCGTTCTTTAGTGGTGACGATGATAAGGTGACAAAAAAAAAGTGTCGTCAATTCTTTGTGAGGTTTTTAATAATAAAAAAAATCTACTTGAAATGGGGTGTGATTAGTTAATTGATGGTTATAGTGAAGGTAACAATGTTTCACTTCTGGAGTGGCAACAATTTCGCGGAATGGAAATTTCTAATTTGTTTTGTTCTTCTTCCACGATTGGTGCTTCAATGCTCACGTGACTCAAAATTAGAAATAAATTATTTTCATTTCGCTGGACTGATGCCCGCGAAGACGTGAAACATGCACATATTACGCCAGATATTTATAATTTTCATGAAAGTTCCTAGAGGCATTTAATATCTTTCTTCGTTTGATAGGTTGAAATAAAGTGTTTTTGACTATTGACACTTTTGGTTAACTGTTTAAGTTTCTCGAGAAAATTACCAGAAATTTAGCTTAAAAAATAAATGTGCCTGTGTGTAAATTCCAAAGAAAAAATATTTTCTAAGTCCCATTCCTCCAGCTGTATTGAATAGTTTTACAAACGTGTTTTTATATGATAAATGTAGCTGATCTACTGGACTCAATTTCATTTTTTTTAAAATGCGCAGTCCCTCCAAACGATACGTCAAAAAGAGGAAATTAAAAAAAATTGTGAAAGTAAGGAAAAACGTATTGTGTGTGTAAAATGAAAAGTCCTTATGCGGCAGTGTAAACAGGAGTATACAAATAATGCTCTAGACTGGGAATTTTTAATAGTAGCCAATGGCTACCAGAGTGAAAAAAAATGGTAGCCACATTTCGATTTTTAGTAGCCAGTTTTAAATTTCAGTATATTCGACAAAAAGAAAGTGCGATTTTCCACAAAAGAAAATTTTATTAATGACATTTTTGATATGATAAGATTGACATGTATATAACAGTAAAAAATGTATCATACAAAATATGTAGTTTTATGTGATGGCCATTATTGTTAGGAGAAAATTATTTTATGTACAATCAGTTCAACTACTATTAGTTTCGGGGAATTCTTGACCTCGCCCACGACTGTTCATGAAATTTTCTCATATCAAAATTGTTTAAATGAATAGTTGATATCTTAATCAGATGTAAATCAAACACCTGTAGATTGCCGAAATCGTAAAGTAAAATTTAAAAATCAAATTTGCATTTAAGATTTTCATCGTTCAGCTCCATTTACGTCACACGGAGGAGGATGGAAAATTTCACCGATGAGCAACAACTGTCATCAAGTCTTTCTTCCCGACAGAATCGAATCGGAGCGTTTTATTATTTTAGAAATGCAGCTTTTCAGTATCAATTACACTGGACAACAAAATTTAAAAAAATTTCTGCGAATCAGATGAAAGTACCCAATTCTGAATGATTTTGACGTGCTGAACACGAATATCACCCTGAAAAATGAAAGTTAGGTTTTGTTTTTGAGTTACGTTTTTTTTTTCATTGCATAGGATACAGCGAAATGCATCGGCGCACCAAACACAAAATTAATTCATTATAGTCAATTTTGTTTACAGAAGCCCTCTGAATTTGTGCTCATACAGGTTATATATATTATCAAGATGAGAGTGGTAAGAGATGGTAACTTACAAGACTTTTCACCCACATTAGCAGCTTAATACCCCACTACTCAACATAATTGTTCTTACTTAAGAGGTGCAGAAAAAAAGAGCAATAAATTCCTCACATTTCTCCAGATTGTTTTTAGGAGCTGTAGCATATTTAGCAAACGCATGGCTATCATCCTCATTAAAACTAAAAAAATATATTGTAGACTTTTTAGTAAATAATGTCGTGTTGGACACAGACTTGAAGAAATGTTAGGCTATTTAACTTTTATCTTTTTCTAATTAACACCTAATTAAACCAATTAGATGATGCAGAAATAAGGCATTAATCTAATTTGTTGGTTCCCTCTTAATCATAAAATGACATTCCGTTTTGTTCTATTAAATGGCATGCGATTTTCTTCCAAGCATACGGCATTATCTGTTGTTACAGATGAAGTCAAAGTGACAAATTTGCTACGCAAGTTTAACTACATACGTGAGGAACCCAGAAATTTATCCTGGTATCCAATCTTGTAACCAAAATACAAATGATAAGCTTACTTTATTTTTGCAGTGATGCTCTCTTTGTGCAAAAAATTGCACTTTTCCGCAAATATAACAGAAGTTATTAGCTACATTAATGCATTTACAAGGCATTACAGTTATAGATTTATTACGAACACTGAATTTTGATATTCTACAACTTCTAAAACAACCAAGTACGAAATGCAAGGAATTTATTGCTCTTTATTCTGCACCTCTTGTGATGAGAACAATTATGTTGCTTAGAAGGGTTATAAAGCTGTTAAAATGTTTGCAAAACACTTGAAACCTATCATTTCCTCCCACCCTCCAGGTTGTTAATACTCAATAAAATCTTATGAACACAAATTCGGAGGTTTTCTGTGAACAAGATTTACTTTAATTAATTTTGCGTTTGGTGCACCCATGCATTTCGCCATATCCTATGCAATAACAAAAAACGACCTTAACTCAAAAACAAGAGCTAACTTTCATTTTTTTAAGGTGATATTCGTGTTTAGCGAGTCGAAATCATTCAGAATCAAGTACTTTCATCTCATTCGCATTTTCATTGTTGACCGCAGTGTTATTTGTTGAACAAAAAGGAAAAATTATGATCGCCACATTTGGCGACTGGGGTTTGATTTTTAGGTAGCCACTTTCGATGTAATAGTCTCCAGTTGGCGACTGGCGACCGCTAATCTAGAGCTTTATATACAAATAATAATTTATTTGCTGATGGCACACAATCTGGACAGCTCCCGGATACTTACATATAAGGCGCGTTTACATGAGCCATCGAATCTATGGAATGAAGAGCAAACTCCGCAATTTCCCTCTTGTGGATTTTCGCCCAGGCAGAACCGGAATTGCAAGGTTCATTGGGGGGTTTTGCAAACCCTCTAATGAAGGAGAATTTGATGTTTCATACCATGGATTCGGCCAAAGACTATTATTTGGGTTAGAAATCCTGCTTGATCACTTTTCCCCTAATGGAGGGTTTGGCATTCCATGGATTTGATAGCTCATGTAAACGCGCCTATAGTGTTTTTATACAGAACTAAAAGAGACAATTTTCTGATTATCTGAGGTCAAACGAATATTTAACGTATACTGCGATTATTGTCAGCCCCCTATATACAAGTGGGGTGTGGTGTCTGGTGTCTTACATTTTTCACACTCTTCGTTGCGTAACGGTAGTTGCAACAAAACGAATCTTAACATCATCACACCTTGTAAAAAAAAACAGATTAGACCCTTGCTCCAATATTAACGTAATGACTGGCACGGGCGCGTGGCCCAAAGTAAACAAGTACCACACCTACGTGTGAATTAGTTAAGTAGCTTTTTTTTGAGCAGAATAAGCTTCGATAAATTAAGGGGTCAAAAACCTGGATAATTTTACAAGAAGAAAGAAGTTAAGATTGAATGCAGAGTTGCGATGCGTCTTACAACATAGCAATATTTAAGAATTTGCCAGTTGAAAAGAATTAGTGATTTTATCCGAATATTCAGCATAATGGTTTGGTTGGTAGATATAAATATTCAGGTTTGTGAGCTTGGTCAGAGACCCACTTATAAACCTTCGTCAAGTAAGACACAACACAACACACACATAAGTGTATCCATCTAATTTTTAGGGACAGAGGCCAACTTAGAGGATCCCCAATCTTTAGTTTTTAAAAAAAATTAACTATAGAAATTAAAAATGATAAAAACATGACAATTAAACATGTAAGTATTTGATTTGGAAAAGGTTGACTGAGTGAGGTCATTCCTATATTTATTGTAATACTCATCCTCGTAATTCCTCACCACACTGGGTGCCTTAAATTTTGTGTATAACACAACGGTAGCATGTTCCTGCTTAAAACCTTAAAAAAACCCTGATAAATATGGACTTAATGTCACCCCAAAGTAAACAAGAGCCACACCTCTCTCTGTAAGTTGTGCGAGTGGCTGTCGGATTTAACACTTCATAATCTCAAATGACGCCTGTCGTAAATGTCATTCTGTGAGAATAACAGGAAAAAATATTAACTATTAACCTAATTTTATAAATTTAAAATTAATGCAATCATCAAATGGGGTTGTTTCTGATGATTTAACGCTATTGTTTTTCATTTATTTACCTGCGATTTTATTGGTTGTTTCGATTTTAATTTCAAAATTAGTGGTATTTTTTGTCTGCTGTTTTTCTATTTCAGAGTATGTCAATGCTGTTGGAAAACTTCGGTCTTGATGATATTCTGTCTTATGTGGAGAAATTAAGGAAAATGGGGGACAGCATTTTACGAACATTGAAAAAGTAGTTCTATTGAAAGAAAAGTTTGTCCACATTACATTCGTTTTAGTAAGGTTAGGTTTGAATTATCGTCACACTAGAGCTACACGAGGGCTATTGGCGACGGGCGTCGTATTTTAGAACCACAGTCAAGTGATGAGCCGACACCTGAATAGGCACCCAACGCAACCGTTTAGGTCGACATCGTACGCAGCATTAGGACTTTGAAGGATATTTAACGTGCACTCCCTTACACGGGGTATTATTCGTCGGACATTTTTGGTTGCACGGGCCGTTTATAGGTCGACAGATATTTTGGCGATGACCCGGCCTGAACCTGGGACCTTTCGCATGCTAGGCGAATGCCTAACCGACTGGGCTCCCTAGCCCTGTGAGGGCACAAGAATATTTCGCAAAACCCATCAATGTTAGTTCATAATACATGGGGTATCCTTAATTACACACCTTCCTTTTGCGTAACTCAGCAGTTGCACTTAACATCCCTTGCCCCTTATAAATATTATGACACTTAAAGTAAACAAGGGCCACACCTCCGCTGTAAATGGGGCGAGCGGCCGTCGGATTTAACACTCCATAATCCCAAATTACGCCGCTCATAAATGTCACCCCGTGGTTAATGAGTGGGTAAATAAAAACCACCGGCTTGTTTTCACCTCGGTCGATGGAAGCACCCGGGTATCTTTTTAAGGGGTGGTTATTAAAAAAACGATACGTGGCAAAATGGTGTACCGCCTGATCTACCACCATAAGGTCATTTAAGCCTTGTTGTAGGGCTCCTAAAATTCTATTATATGCTGAATTTATTAACTTTATTAATATCAATGAAGAAACTATAAAATACAAAAAAAAAAATCATATTAGCTGCTTAGGGGAACAAAGTGAATGTTTGAAAAGTCGAAGACTTCTGAATGTTGTAAACCCCCAGATTTCATTAAATTAAAAAAGTTTCTGAAGCACCACTTTATTGTTAGCTTGACTTTAGGCTTTAGGCTCGTTTGATGAGGCTTTTGGCGCATGAGCCATCGAATCCATGGATTGAAGAGCAAACTCAGCAATTTTTCCCTCATGGGGATTTTCTACCAGACAGAACCGGAATTGTAGGGTTCATTAGGGGGTTTCGCAAACCCTTAAGGAGGGTTTGATGTTTCATACCATGGATTCGGCCACAGACTATCATTTGGGTTAGAAATCCTGTTCGACCTCTTCTTCCCCTAAAGGGGATTTTGGCATTCCATGGATTCGATGGCTAATGTAAAGGCGCCTTTTGACTTACAATGGTGATTGGTTTGATCGATGTTATAAGAAAGCCGATAAAATGTTAGAAAAAATATGATAAATCGGCCAACTAGCATCATAAGAAAATTTTCTGTAAAAGGTCCTTGAAAAGTAACGTTTGGGCTATTGTAGCTCTACTTTTTTTTTTTTTTTAAAGTAGTTTCAACTTTTGTACTAATATATTTATAAGAATTGAATCAATCAATAAAGACCATATTGCACTGTTCGAGGGCGCATAGGATATATGGCTATTTCAAGTTAAAAATACTAAAATTTTCGAAATTGGAAGATTGTATTAAAGTAAATCAAGTTTATCGTGTAACAATTGAAGAGCTTAGTGAAAGTGCTTAGTGCTAAGTGACAAAAAGGTAAAAACGCGAAAATCAGCTTACAACTTTTTCGTTTGAACTCAGATCTGTTGAAAACGGTATTTGAAAAGCTTAAAAAATATATTAAACTTAAAAGTTTTAAGTTATTTATCGTTAAAGATGTAATATGTTCATTGATAAAAAAAATCTCAATTTTTTCTAAAATGCCACTTAGCACTAAGCTCTTCAATTGGGAGTTTGACATACAATATGCAGAAACTTTATTTTTCTACAATTAAGTTCAACGGGAAAAGTTAAACTTGGGATGATTGTCCTGAAAACAATGTTTTTGCCACTGCATCTCTTTTTCGCACAATGTGTGATATAAATATGGAATATTGTAGATTACTTGTAGTATTTGATACTGTTGAACTCAAAAAGATGCACCATTTTTCCTCGCACAGTGTGATAAGTGTTTGATAGCAGGGTCGGCCCGCTTTGTGAGCGAAGGATGCTTAGATGGTCATGGGAGATAAAGTGTTTGGATGTTAAAAGGTGCGGAATGTTGTCAAGATGTGGACATTTTTTTTTATATTTATTTCGCGTTTGTAATCATATGAATTAGGTCTTCCAGCTAACGGGAAAGCATTGTAAATGAATTTTTTATGTATTCTGAGGGGAATCAGCAAATAATTGAATTTTTGGAAACTTAATGTAGATTTCCATATTTTTAGGTACATAGTTAAACGCATTAGCTCACATTTGACATTGGTATAGTTTATATTGCCGTAAAACTAAAATTTAAATTTTATAATTATAGATACTTTCGAAGGGGTAAAAAATATTTTTGAATGTAAGCATATAAAATAGCAACATGAAACATGCGTGGAATATTTTGTAAATATTTAGGAAGCTTAACTGGAACAAAACAATTGACAAAGCTTTTATCAAATTGAACCCTCACCCTATAGGCCGTTGAAAAAGTGCAAATTTTATACTCATGTAAAGGTAAAATAATTTGGTTTAAAAATCAATACATAATTTTTTTGTATAGAAAGTAATAGATTATCCTCAAAATGATGTTACTATGTTTTCTCTGCACTATGTGCATTACCGTAAAAAAGCAGCATTTACAGAACCAAATGGGAAAAATTGTTAATTGATTGACTAAGTAAAACCGACATTACGTTTGCAGTATACAAATGTTCTACAAGAAAAATTGTAAATAGTTCTCATTTTCGAGTGCGAGAATCGAATATAAAAAGGTGTTTCACATTCAATAAACAATTTTATTTGTTATTTCAAGACATAAATTTATTATTTTTATCAGCTTAGCTTCAGTTAGAGTGTAATTTTAATTATTTTTCTTTCGAATCAATTTTGACGTAACAGGGCGCAAGAATATCAGGGTCAAAGGAGCAGCCAATCAGAGTAGGCGAAATTTTGGCGTCAGCTGCGTTGTTTATCTAGTTTCCTCCACGCAGTACATTTCTCTGCTGCAAACTTAAGGTCGGTTTTAGTATAGTAATTTTTGACTGTACAATTCATAACAAATGTGAACAATTATCAACAAATTAAAATAATTACTAATGAAATTTTTAGCAGACATTTCATCAAAATATCGTATATGTCTAATGTCTAATAAATAGTGCATCAATTTATCAAAATAAGCTAACCGAGAAAACACGTTATATTCAAATATTTTAATTCAAAAACAGTTTTCATAATAAAGGTGCATAGAAAAGTTAAAATATTCTCCTATTGAATTATAATAGCTTTATAAACACTTTACTTAGATCTAGTTGAAAATGTGCTTCTTTATACATCAAATACTAATTGGCTTATTTCAAGTCACGTAGTCTCTCCAAGCTTTCATTCCTGATTTCCTTCAATTGATGCTGTTGTGATGTTACATGGATTCACCAATCAAACACTCTTAAAACAAACACTCCTAATTTAACTCAGTCTGAGTGGATTTCACTCACTTTTTTCGTCTACGCCAATACATAACATTCTCAGAGATCAGAATTCATCTGCACTACAAATTTAACTTCCTACAGTTCTATTTAAATTACATTATTCATTGACGATTCATTTTGTCCAGCACGATCCCTTAATAATTCAGGACAGGGCTGAACTAGTGAAGATGTCCTCCGCGGCAGGACGCCTCAACCCACAAACAAATTTATATACCGTATTCTCAGGGATTGCAGGATTCATACACTCTTAAAACAATCACTCCCAATTTACCTCAGTCTGAGTGGATTTCACTCCTCCAGACTGGAAAATGCACTTCTCCTTTTGGAGTGGATCCTTTGTGTGTTAAACCTCCGACAGGATCACTCCAAACGAGTGATTTTAACTCAGTCTGAGTAAATATGCATGCCTTTAAGGTGTCGAAAATGCACTTCTCCAACTGGAGTTCTTTTCTCTTGGAAACTCTTTTGTTTTCAGAGTGAAGATCGAAAAATAATTTATTTTCCATTCATCACTTCTGTTGCATTTCAGTATCTGAAACATGTAAGTATAATGTTCGGTCAAAAAATAAAGTTTTAATATCAATACAGACACTGTTAATAAAGTCTTATTCTGCTTTAGGGAAATTGCAGAACAAGCTAAAGTTCAAAAACACTCTATCTGACTACAGGTAATACCTTAATAATTCAACGAAAACAAAGCAAAATTTTCTTTTCAGACTATTTATTATTTTGACAAATGAACTAACGTTCTTGTTGTGTTAAATGTTTATTAACTTGCTACCGAAGAACTCCCGTTATTATGTGACAACAAGCCAGATAAGAACGCCTTAAAGAAATGATTTAGAGAACACAAACACAAATAAACAAAATGTCTTCCTAGTAGGAACGTTGTTCAAGATTAAGAACAATCTTCAAATTCGATCCCATGAGAGGTGGGTGAAGTTACTACTAATTGGATAAAAAGACTAACTAGTCAAGAAAGTCAGCCATGTCACTTAATCCTCAGAATGGAGAGAATAAAAACATTATTTACACGCGTTGTTTATTTTGTAGATTTTGTTTTTTTGTTCACGTTATTATTTGCTTGATTTATGAACCCCGCGTTTGCAGTTTGCACGGGTGTACCCTTAAACATTATAGTTTTCTAGTTATTAATAGATTCATATACCTCTTGGCATAGGTTAAAGTATAGGAATATATTAATTATTAATATAGTTTAACATTCTACAAATAGTTCTACAATTCAAATTAGTAATAATTTGAGTAAAACAGTCCTGCTTTGATTTGCTACAGTAGGCATCGAAATCAGGCATTTAAGACTGTAGAAAGATGTGATGTATGCACAGATAAAAAATATGATCGAATAAAGTTTGAAAAATTACAGCAAAATATTATTCGGTTTCTAAAGCAATATTGGGAGAATACCTGATATTCCGCAAATAAAACGACTTTATTGGAGTGAGAGTTTCACAATTGTTAAATTTGGCGGATACGGCTGATCTACAGGGTGTTTCATAATTGACCGGAATAGGAATTGATGCAATTCCGAAATATTGAGCCGGCCCCTCCGAAAAATAGTAAAAAGCCAATTGATCACGGGTTTTGGTCGTGGTTGCATACTTGAACTAGGGCAGCACGAGAATGTGTTGACGAAGGGATGCATTTGTTTTGAGTTCGGTTTGGTTGAATCGACATATTGCCTAGTAATTTTACAATTTGCAGATTCTGTTACATCACAGTTCCTAAAACAGCTAAAAATGATTAATAACTACGAAAATGGAATTTTTGTGTTTGGATTTCGATTTAAATAATTTGGTGTGTTTCAAATTCGAGCTGGATGTTTGAAAATTGGAAGGAGCTAAACGTTTTGCGATAGAAGTGTACAGTTTGTCGAAATGTGCATGTGTTGGGACCAATTAGTTCCATAGTAGGGTAGAGACTGAACCTACCAATCGCACCATCTACCAACACGGAGACAATTTAGGGTGTCATGTGGGGATCGATGGCCGAGGGGTTTGGATCGCAGGCCATATCGCTAGCAGTCCGCGCGCTATAAAGGGTACTACCCAATTTTTTTTTCAAAATTAAATTAAAGGGTGATATAAAGTTTAGCTTTCACATTTAGAACAAAAGAGGCAATTTTACCCATCTACTTTACTTATTGCAAATGATATATAAAAGTACTAGCTTTATAAACCCGGCGTTGCACGGGTGTACCCTTAATAACGGATATTTTTTTTATGTAAACAATTATTTTATACCAATTGATCCCTTCCCCACTGGCCAGTACTCCATCGGTAAATTATAATCGCTATTCAAGTGACACCTACGACATAAAAAGAATATTTTAATAAAATTTGGTAGCTGTACCTTCAGTAATTTTGGCTAGGCGTTGAGTGAGTCAATCAGTGAGTTAGGACTTTGCCTTTTATGTATATAAATTGAATTTAAGAAAGAAAATCCATAAAAATTGCTTATTTATAACACTTAAAATTGAACTAAAAGCTGTGCTAAATGATTTTTGTCTAAGATATATAAATAAATCTTGTGTGGAAAATGGGCTCTAAGTAACAATTTTTTGTAAAAAAACGACTTTTCCACATTTTTTATCGAAAAAATAAGAACAAATGTCAAAAAAATATTTCTATTTCCACTTTTTGTCAAATACTAATTATACTTCTGATTGAAAATCAAAATGTCGTGCTTGTAAAATAAATAAACTACAGCTTGGCAACTTGGCTCAATATGACATGAACATTTGGCTTCAACAAAACAGAACCATGACGTCAGTGTAGCGAACAGTCACCAGATTCACCTGATTGGCTGATGGGAAAAGTGTCGCGAGGAGTCGGGGAATATTTAAATCGCCTTTCTGCTGAAAGCGTGTGCTTTTCATTAATCTCCAGCTTGCTGTGAAGATATGGTTTATTCTTTAGAGGAGAGGATTTTTTTGGTGTTGGAATTTCACCGCCTAGAACACAATGTTAATGCAACAAAACGGAGTTTCAAAAAGAAGTTTAATGTTACCAAAGGACCAAAATTCGACACAATAAGGATGCTGTTTGAAAAATTTCAACGAACTGGGAACGTGAATGATGAGAGAGCTGGATTTGTCGGGAGAAGATTTTCGCAAACAACCACTGCTAATGCTCAGCTGGTGGAAACAGTAATACGAAAGCAGCCTTGTATATCCGTCCGCCGTGTTGCAACTACGGTTCAAATCAAGCCAACGTCGACGTATCGTCTCATGCGGCAGGGCTTGCACATGTTTCCATACAGAATTCAAACTCGGCAACCTCTCACCGCTGCTTCAATTAATTCACGGGAGACATTCGCTAACGATATGGTGCAAATGATTGATGTTGGTGATATAAATGTAGACAACATTTGGTTTTCGGATGAAGCCTACTTTCAGCTGGATGGCTACGTTAATAAACAGAACTGGCGCATATGGGGAACAGAAAACCCCCATGTTGCAGTTCGATCATCTCTGCATCCACCAAAAGTAATGGTTTGGGCCGCCATTTCCAGGGCCGTGTGGTGCTATGATGCAGAGAGGCGGCCGCATCAGGCAGCAATTGGGTAGGGGCGGCAAAATTCGAGATTCTAACCTCCATTTTTTTTAAATGCTGCTTAAAAAATTAACTTAGTATTTACTAAATCTGTGTAAAATAAATACTTCAAAAGCTTCAAATATGTGAAGAAAAAGAGCGGCAATTCTAATGAATATCCGAAATAGTGAGAAGGAAATTAGATCTAATACAGGCCCGAGCTGGCTAGGGGGAAAGGCCGGATTGAGCGGGAAATGCGCTCTTTCTGTCGGTTTGTTATCTTCAACAAAGAGAGGGCGGTCTACAAAAAAGCCACTGCTAGGAGACTGCATGTTTTTTTATTTGCGCTAAGGGGGCGTCATACCCACTCCCCCCCCCAAGTTTTTTTGAAAAATGGTCATTCGGCAAATTTGAGAAATTTTCGTCGTTTTTATTTTGATACCGAAGTGTAAATTTCAATGAAATGCACACAAATCCCGACACAACGCAAATGCCGACTGGCAAAACAGCTCATTCGACAAACTATAAAAAATTTTGTTATTTATATTTTAATACAGACTTGTGAAATTATTTAGTCAAATGTGTACACCTATAAAAATCCGGAAACAACGCAAATGCCGACTCGCAAAACTCGATAAGTCATAAAGTCATTCGGTAAATTTTAGAAATGGCTGGCAGCTGGCAATTAAATATTAATAATAATTAGTAAGACATTAATAGAAAATTTAGACATTATAGCACAAAGTTTATTAGTATTTATTTATTAATATTCACAATGCTTTAAAATAATTTAAATTAAATTGCTCGCTGTTAGATGGCCTTCTATCTATCTTATTCTTTCATATATAATATGAGGATATGCATTGGCGGTTTGACGGGGGGGGGGGGGGGGGGGGGGGAGTAACCCTATGAGATTGGATAAAATACTGGGATAAAAAGTTTTTTCCAAAAATAAATGCGTGAAAAATTTAAATTTAAAAAGAAAATGTTTTTTTTTGTATAAAAAGTATTGATAGTTGAGGTTTACATTTGAAGGGCAAATATTTAAAACCCAATATCTGCAACTTAAAACTCTTAAGTTACTTTTGCACTCAAACTTTATTTAATATACAGAATGTTGTTAGCTTCGCGAACCATATAAATAAAAGTGGTTTCAGTCAAAGCTGGAGGATCTGGACTTCGGTGCGCACTGCTTTCAGTGAGCCGAAATTCTCATCAGTGGTTCTCGTCGCATTGGGAAGCCAACTAAAATGCAACTGATGTCAATTACTTCGTTTCAATTTATGACTAAAACAGATAATTAGAATCTACTACTTTGAACAAACTATTATTGACTTAATTTGATTTTTAAAAAAAATGAAGGCAACACGTATATTCAAAGCCCAGGTTTTACTCTTCTAGGTTCTACTCAGCACATCACAATTATTTTTTAATATTAAACTTTTAAAATTATATGTAGGAACATCACTAATGTAAAAAATATATGAAATAATTGGGAATAATTAATCATAAGGGATTGATAGAGCACATTCATTAAAAGTTTATCAAAACTGTACCAATTTGGAGATCTGTGACTTAAAAACGCGCAACTATATTTACAAAAGTTTTGATAAATCCATTAATGATTGATTGAAAATGATTATCTTGGGGATAGCTTTTGCGTAGACACTAGACATCCGAATAATAATTAAAAATTGCAGCAATTCACACTAGACCTTGGTTCCACCAGATAGAGACTTAAAAATCCATCCTGGAACACGCAAAAAGCTCATTCAGGCAAAACACATGATGCGCTTGTTCCAGAAGTGGGTGGGTGGTCCACTTGTCCCCTTTTTTCCTTCCCCCAAAGCTTGAAAGACCCATCTTTTTTCTACAAAGGGTACCCCTGAGGGAATAGGTTTCGGGGAAGACTTTCCCTTCCACTCTGAAGTCAGATGGGAAATCTAAATGACTTTACAACCTCATTGCGATTGTGGGCTGTGTTTCCCAAAACACAAAAGGTGTCTAGACAAGTGCCACATAAAGTTACAGTAGAATTGCTCTTTTCTGGGGGAAAATATCCAATGTATCTTGAATTCGTATAGCTTCCCACGAAATTTTCTATTGATTGTTCCGAAAAGGGAGAGTCTTTCAAGGAACCGTAGATCATAGATAAGGCTTTCAAGATCTTTTCTTTAGTTGGAACCTCTACATACATACCAGCCTTTTGTAGGATAAGTTTACGCAGACGTCCAGATGTGCTTTTTAGTAATAAAGGTAGTGATGACCACACATGGTGACACGGTCGGGTCACATAAGGGGGTGGCGTACATTGGGTCCAACATTCCAATTGGGTGGTTGCTTTTTGTTGTTAAACTGCTCGCTCATTTTACCTTTCAATTTCAATACTTTCACAGGCCACTTGCGGAGGCCACATGATCTCTAGAAATCTTGTACTTTTATTTTGTTTTGGTTTTTTAAACTTACTTTTTCAAGAGGTGTTTGAGAGACAAAACGTATCGGTGTCCACTGTTTTTGTTTTATTTCGTCGATGCGATGATGCTCGTATGATTATCATTATCATTATTAAAACAATCTCTCAACTTATCTGTCTTTATTTTTGACATGTCTGGTAAAACTAAAATTGGGACTAAAAGAAAATCAAATACTCTTGATTTATACTTTACGAATGTTGCGGCTAACAAAAAAAAAATTGAACAAGAGCATATCGAAAAAAATAATGCTTTTTTAAACTTTGAACACCAAGAATATCGAGAAGAAACTTTAATTGTTCTTTGGAAATGAGGTAAGAATGTATTTTTTTAATTATTATATAAGTTAATTAAATAATTAAATGTATTATCATTTTAGGAAGATAAATTACATATATATTTTAAATATGTACTTGTACTTAAAAGAATATAAATTAATAAAAATAACCATAATTTGATAATAATATATAAAAAAAATTAAATGTAAATTTTACAATTGGAATTGCATATGCCAAAGATACTTTTCCATAATTTTATGAAGCCAATTAATTTGTGTTTTGTACAATCCTGTAGATATTCGCATTGTTACTATTGAAAAATGTATAAGAGATCAAATATTTTTTTTATTTAACTAATTACACTTAAATAATATTAAATCACTAAATACACATAATTTATATTTATAATACATTAATAAAATTGTTTTTATATTAAATAAAAAGTATATCATTAATAATTAATTTACATAAAAAAGTGAATAATAATAGAATTAATTAACTAATTGATTCAAAATAAGTATTTATTTAGAACAAGGAAGTAATATGCAAACCTCATTTCCAAAGAACCAAGTTTCTTCTCGATATTCTTGCTGTTGAAGTCATATTGTAAAAGCAATTAAATTTTTATCAAAAGAAGTTAATTTTTTTTCCTTATTACAAGTTTAATTAAAAGTATTTAATGATTTTTAATTTCTAAAAATTTAATTATAAGTATTTAAATTTTAATTTTTAAAATTTATGAATCATAAAAAAAATAATATTTTATTCGGCAAAAGTGTGCTACACGCATTTAATTATAATATAATTTAAATAACTTAACTTAAAAAAAAAAAACTAAATCTGTTTTTATCGAACAGTTGTGAATAATGTAAAAATTATTAAAAATATAAAAATAGTTTTCATATGGGTGATGGAAAAAAAAATCAGTTTAAAAAAAAAATCAAGAGCGGCATTTTAATGATTTGCATCATATGAAAAAAACATACCACACGGCCCTGGCCATTTCGTCCAAAGGACTCATTGGCCCCTTTTTCAGAACCGGAACTATTACTGCCCTCCGCTACCTAGAGATTCTTCGTGAATTTGTGGCGATTCAAAATGCCTTAGATGACGCTGAAAGCACTTCGTGGTTCATGCAAGACGGTGCCCGACCCCATCGCACGGCCGACGTGTTTAATTTCTTGAGCGAACATTTCAATAACCGTGTGATTGCATTGGACTATCCCACACATACAGGAAGTGGTATGGATTGGCCTCCTCTTTCACCAGACTTGACCCCCTGTGATTTCTTTCTGTGGGGATATTTAAAAGATCAAGTGTACCGTCGCAATCCCGAAACAATTGAGGAACTAAAGCAATACATCTCTGCTGCATGTGACGCCATCCCACCAGAAATTTTCAAACAGGCGGCCGGTAATTTTGCTCTAAGACTGCGTCACGTTATTGCTGCTAATGGCGGATATGTAGAAAATATCGTAGTATGAGTAAACACATAATTTCACCCACCCTATATTTTCGTTTGTTTTCAACTTTATTTGCAAACACATGAACAAATTTTTGAAGGGTCGATTCTTTTTTAGGATCGACCCATAAAAAACAATAGCAGAACCACTACACATACATGCACCGTTAAGCCATACAAACCCTCCTTCTTTGTGCTGTTTACTATTTTTTTCCTTTTATTAATATAAATAAGCAGGTGCCCGGATGTTGTAATGGTTTGGATCGCAGACAATTACGCTAGCAGTCTGCGCGCTGTAACGGGTGCGATTCCCGCCTTCGCCCTGGGTGTACTTCCTTTCTCTGTCAGTAATAAGTCCTTCTGTGGTTGTCTTACTTGACGAAATCTTATAAGCGGGTGCCTCTGGAGCTGCTGGGTCCGGGTTCGAATCCCGTTCAGGCATGGATGTTTGTGTTTGTCGAGTATATGCGGAGTACGTGCTCGTAAAATCTGTTGGGTCCGAAAGTCCTGTGGGCGGTCATTGCGCAGTTCACCATGGGTACAGGTCAATGGAGAAAATTTCCCTACCCTTCAGGGACATGTCTAAATTGCGGAGGTGGCGACAGATGGCAACATCTGTCATAAGTGTTTGTGTGTGTCTTGTGCTGTCCTACTTGACGATGGTTTATAAGCGGGTCCTTGCGACCAAGCACACAAGCCTGAAAATATATGTCCACCAACCAACCAACCAATAAGCGGGTCTCTGATCATGCACACAAGCCGGAATATATATGTACATACCTACCCAGCATAAATATGAAAAATACAATAATTGTTATGTTTAAACTGATGGTCAACATCAAGTTTTTTTTAACAATAATGCAACAACCTATCAAAATGAACAGCATCCTAATTTTTTTTTTTTGAAAACTAGTTGAACCTGTAATTTTTATCAGATGTAAATTCAAACAAACCAAACTAAAAGTACTACATTCTTGTGTAGCTCCAGTGCAAGATTTCATGCACGACCGAAAGGGCGGCCAATTAGTTAGCCGTTTTTCATTGGCGGGGGCCGGGTAAATATTTAGGAATTGCGTCCTATGCTATTCCGGTCAATTATGGAACACCCTGTATTTATTCTTATGAAATAAATAGTTAATATTTCAATTAGTTATTTATTAATTTCAATTAAAAAATATGTAAAATACAATTAACATTACAAATTTTTCAAAAATATTATTAGTTCGAATCAAAAGTCTAGAATTTCATATTTAATATGAAATACAAAGAAACTTTTGTCTTTTTTTGTGCCCTGGTAAAAGCATAATAATATTATGATATAGAGACCAATTCCAACAGTTAAATCGGTTGTTTCTGCCAAGGGTGGCCACAAACATAACAAACCGTTAGCGCTTCTCACTCCATCAAGATAAAGCGAAAAGAAATCGCGGAAAAAACCAACAAAAACAACCGCGCGTGCCACTCACGCTGCCGAAATAATTAGGGCTACTTTTTTTTGTTACCCAAGTTAGGGAGGATCACGTTTTCTGGTAAATTATTGAATTATTTCTTTCGATGGGTATCTTTTTGCGAAGAAAAACCAGAGATACTTAGGCGTTTCTCTTCAAAACGAGAAACGTTCGTTTTTGTCAAACGGACAGGAAGGAAATTGGGCGTATAAACTAATGGAGACATTTGGAGTAATTTTAACGTTTTTGCAAACGGGACTCGGAATACTTATGAATGAAATCCTGGCTGTTGCGCGAACGGGGCGCTTGCAAAAATTTTGTAAACAAATGGTTAAAAAATTAAATGTCTTATAAAATTAACCTGCGTTTAACAATAAATTTTAATTAGTTAATTTAATCTGTGACTTAAGTGAGTGTGATTAATTATTATTCGATCACTTGCTAATTATGTTCTTTATATATGTTTTTATGCTAATTACGCTAATTATTATGCTAATTATGTTATGTTATAATTGTGTTATTTTATTACTTGCTATATGATTAACAATTGCTTGTTAAATGTTGCACGCATTTAGTTCTGAACTTTCAGTCATTAAAACCGCATCCGGGCCGCACACTGAAAATCCTGACAAATATTGCTTTTTACCAAATTCAAAATATCCGCTGCACAATATGCCAAATGATCCGTTCCATTTCAACCTAAATGATCCGTTCCACTTTAACCCAAACGATCAGTTTCCCTTCAAACCTTCGCGCATCGCAAAGAGTGCGTGGGCGTAGGAGAGACCTGTTGCCCCTCCCCACATCCCCGCCCCCACGGCGTGTGATTGGGCGCCAAATATGTATCGCGTGGCGACCGCCAACTGATATCTCACATCATGACGGAAGATGCGGTTTTTGGTCATCCGTCATTTCGGAGAAAGAAGTGGCGTTTCCGTCATATGAAGAAAAGTACTGATTAAAAAATTAATGCTAGGTAGTCAAAGTGATTGTTTAGTTTAATTAATGAGTAGGGGAGACCGGGTCTAGTTGATACAGGGTCAAGTTGATACAGTCAAAATAACTCCGTAATGCGCAGGCGCAATTAACTGGTACTCACTTGACTGGACGACCGGTCCGTCGTCAACAACCACGCGTGAGCACTTAGAGGAGGTTGCTTTGTTCTATGAGTTGTGAATTAAATACTGGTTTTGAGCTTTAAAAGTAAATTTTTACCCCTGTATTTGAAGTGTTATTGAAAGTTTACTTGTTAGTGGATTGTGTTATAAATAACATCACATTGTTACATGCTATAAAGGCAAGAATGTAACCTAGTAGACTTTGTTCTAGCTCTTATTGGTTTTCCGTATTTTGCGGTTTAGTGTAATGGCGACGGTTGGGTCAAGTTGATACGCTTCTTTGGGGTCAAGTTGATACGGTGTATCAACTTAACCCACAAGAATTTTCATATGTTGCATTTATTTATAGATACCAAGAAACTACAAGAGGCGAAATACCAATTGGTATTTTTGGAAGAGCTTATGAAGAGATTAGAAATGGCAGAATGTATATTAGGGAAGCGGCCAAAATCTTTAATATAGACACAATAGCTCTTTACAGGTTCAAGACAAAAAAGGGAAAATAAAACTTGAAATGCCAGAGGCTACTGACGAGGTTGTAAAAATGGGTTATGCTAAACATCGACATATATTGACTGACGAACTTGAGGAGGAGCTTAGCAGATATATTTTAACAAGAAAATTAAAGTTAAAATTGTTTAAATCACTAGGGGGTAATATTACCAAGAACGGAAGAACAGAAAAGAACCGAAAACAAAGAACAGAAAACCTGACAAAAGAAGTTAAAAATAAAAGAGAAAAACGAAGAAAAATTTAAAAAGTTGAATCAGACTCTGATGAAGGCGAAGAGTCTTTTTGTTTGGTGTGCTTCAAAACATATTCAACGTCAAAGCCTGGCCAGTACTGGTTACAATGCATATCCTGTAAGAAGTGGGCACACATCGCATGTGCTGAAGACAATCCATTTTACACGTGTTTCAATTGTCAATCAGATCCCAATTTCTCAGACTCGGAGTAATCAGTTACAATCAATATAGGCCCTATCATGTAAAAATTTGTATCATATTAAGTTAAAAACCTATTTATATTGTAAAATAAAACACTTTTCGTAATTACTGCATTTTTTATTAGATATATTTAAATATCTCCTAGCACCGTCTCAGCTTACTCATATGCGTATCAACTTGACCCAAGGCCGTATCAACTTGACCCAGATCGGGTTAAGTTGATACACATTGCAACATTTTAAAAAACATTTTTTTTGTCAGTGAAAATTCAATTCTATTTAGATTATAAAAATATCAGGCGTTAGCCAAAGAGTTATAGTTACTAACTACACTTAGTTTGTTTCAAAATATTGACAGAAAAAAATTACAAAAATCAGAAAGTAAAAAGTGTATCAACTTGACCCGGTCTCCCCTATTATATATTTTCTTTTTTATAAAATGTGAATAAATTTAGGAATGGTATTGCAGTGAAAAAAAAACAAAATGAATTTCGTTTGTTGAGGAGAAAACAACCAATATGGGGGAATCGACAAAATAAAGAGTAAAATTATGCATAAAACTAAAATAAATGGTATTTAAACATGAAGGTACTTGAACACACTGTGATTAGGCTTGCGCGGCAAATTGTGAAGTCAAAATTGAACAAAAGACCAAGAAAATGACTTAATATTGTACAAATATGTACAAACTAGGACTTATACCTAAATTCTCAGCTCCATTTCAATTAGAAATTATTTTAAGAACTTTTTTCTAAAAAAATTAATAAAAATTTAAAAATTTTGATTTTAAATTTTTTAAAAAATAATTTCTAATTAAAATTGAGCTGAGAATTTAGGTATAAGTCTTTGTTTGTACATATTTGTACAATATAAAGTCATTTTCTTGGTCATTTTTTCAATTTTGACCTCAAAATTTGCCGCGCAAGCCTTATCCCAATGTGTTTAAATAGCTTTATGTTTAATATCATTTATTTTAGTTTTGGCTAAAGTTTCATAATTTTTTTTAATTTGTTTGATAATAAATAAATCTTGTAGAATTACATAAAAAAATTATACTTATATATTGAGTAGTTAAAAAATTACATGAAAGATCAAACTATGCTTTGTAGTACCTTCTTTGCACATTTTTAAGGCTCCTATGACCCCTTAAGCAAAAAAAAATTTAATCTCTATTAAATTTGCGTTAGAATAAATCCTACGAGAACAGCTTCAAATGATGCAATAAAGTTCGTTCCTCCACCATTTATACAAAACTTTAAAAGCTGTATAAGGAAACTTATACAAATATGAAGATTACATTGATCACCAACTGCGAAACCAAACACATTTAAAACTATAAGAATAAAATCTCAATGCTCGCCGCTTTACAAATATTACCCGAAAGAGAAAAGAAAAAAAAAACAGTTGTTTTTTAATTAACCTTAAAAACTCGGAAAAAAGGTAGTAGCCACGTCCCGTTGAGTTGAGTAGAAAGATATGAAAGTTTGACATCATTCTATGTCTCACTCAAATTTCTACTTTTATTGACTGGTTTCATATTCATATGCAATTTAGTCCTCTCTCGCTTACGGTTTTTGAACGATGCATCGTCCTTTTTGCATGTCCGAAACCACTCTACAGCTCGAAGTAAAAGAGCTAAGGCCTTCAATTTCAGTACACGAGTATCTAGTGTCTGTCGGACGTTCTAATAACGCTTTCGAGAAAATCGCGCATGCGCAGGAGGTAGATGACATAGAATTTTTTTTAGTTTTAAAGCTACTGCTGAAAACGAAAAGAGCTACAGACTTCAAATTTGGTGCAATAGTTCCCAGTATCTGAAAAAAGACGTCATAAGACATATCCTCCTTCCTAACTCTATGTCATAAGATTTAAAAAAAAAGAAAAAAAAACGCTGCATGGGCAAATTTCTGCCCTAGAATACTTCTTTAGTTGTTAGGAACTTGTTAATTTTACCTTATATGTATACTGCATACCCATTTATACAGTATGAAAATTGTTTCCTGGTTGAATATTAGATTTTAAAGTATATAATGATTGATTCACGACTTTACTTTGCAAAAAAATTTAAACACTGTACCTATATTTTCACTTCTTGGATAGAAGATTTGTATACGTTACTCTTTAACCTATCCCTGGTTATAGTAGTGTACAAATATGAAACAAATTTTTTAATAAATAGGGGATACAGTTCTGTCAAATCCTCGCTGCTAAACATTGCCAAGACGGTAGCGACTTTTAAAAAGTGTGGTGAATTATTTATGACATTCTGGTCTTGTTACTCCGTACGAAATGGTTCATAAAAAGAACAGAACCAAAAAAGGCGCAAGCCTAGTTTCAAGGATGAGGAGAAGAAAAAAACCTAATACGTGTCCAAAGATAGTCTAGGGATAAGAGAAAATTATAAATCATGAAGTGCTCTTCGTCGGGCTGCAAGAAAGTAACTGGGCTGTTAAATTATTTATTATTTAATATTATTAAGGGTCTTTATCGTTTGGGTTAGAATGAAAGAGGTATGCTGCATTGGTTGAAAAATCTACAACAGTAGGTTTGCCAGATGAAGCCATTGATCGCACCTATCTTAGTACTTGACGATTGATTTGGCTAAATGTTTTTTATGTGTTACGAAGTTGGTTTTCGTCTTGTATGAAATAATGATGAAAAATGAAATAATCATGTGTGATGAAATAATCATGTGTGATGAAATAATCATGTATGACGAAATAATCATGTGTGATGAAATAATCATGTGTGATGAAATAATCATGTATTATGAAATAATTATTTATGAGGGAATAATCATGTATGATGAAATAATCATTTATGAGGGAATAATCATGTATGATGCGTGAAATAACATTAATAATTAATATTTTAAATAATACGTATTCGAAGGAAAATGCTAGAATTTGTATCAATTAAAATCTCATATAGTACCTCATATAGTATCTCATACAGTCTCTAACCTGGACAAATTATGATGGTGAGTTTTAATTACCGATTCACAAATTATAAAACTGGACGCTTTGCATAGCAATAGAGTAGAACTCCAATTATCCAAATCAATTGGTACAGGTTTTTATTCGGAAAATGAAAAATTCGCATAATTATATAAGTTTTATTTTCGGAAGAAGCGTATTTTTTTTTTATTACTGTTTGTTGGAAATAGAATTAAAAAAAACTTTTAAAGAAAAGTAGCTTATAATTAAATGAAAAGGCAAATTAAATACATGTCAAGCGTACGAATGAATGAAGTAGACCATTCAATTCATTTGGAATTGTCGGTGTACAGATAATCGGAGTTCTATTGAAACTGAGGGTGCAGTGTGTTTTGGTGTATCACATCTATTCGGAGACTTTGAGACAGCTTCACTTTTTCCCTTCGCCAAGTATTTTCATCGTATTCCAACCTTCTTGTATTTTATTTTTGTACAAGCTTTTTTTAGGGCTTGGTTACAGTTTGAGTTAAGGACATGAACGGATTGAATTTATCTTGATAAAATGGGCGTTGATATCATTACGCGACGCTTCAGGAGCTGTTAAGGACGCAATCACTTATAGGCTGGTTGATTTTGGATGTTAGTCCATTAATGATGATTAGGAAAATTAGCCGAGTGAAAATTAACTTTCTAATTAAATTAATCTAAATTAAGAAAATATACAACAAATGAAGATCATAGTTTAACAATCTATGTAGGTTAGGTTTTGTATCGCCGCACTAGGGCTACACGAGGACTATTGGCGACAGGCGTCGTATTTTAGAACCACAGTCAAGTGACGAGCCGTCACCTCAAAAGGCACCCAACGCAACCGTTAAGGGCGACATCGTACGCAGCGTAAGGACTTGGAAGGATATATAACGTGCACTCCCTTACACAGGGTATTATTCGTCGGACATTTTTTTTGGATGCACGGGCCGTTTATAGGTCAACAGTCATTTTGGCGATTCCCGGACCCGAACCTGGGACCTTTTGCATGCTGGGCGAGTGCCTAACCGACTGGGCTCCCCTGCCCCCCCAATCTATGTAAGACAAATTAAGCTACTCGAAAACAGAAATTAAAAACTTTTTTTTCGAAAACGAAGGTGTGAATGGTATTCGCGAAGCCGTCGATAATGATTACAAGAGAGAGTGTTTTGCTTCATTAACTGAGGTTTTGCCGTTAAAAAGGTCAGCGAAGTAACACAACTCGTAAAAAATATAAATAAACTTTGTTAATAAGGTTTGTAACGCCGTAACTTTTAACCTATGTTAGACAAATAGAATATTGATTGTAAGTTCACAAAGGTTTAGAGTTTAACACAAATGAGGCAGATGACTAGCGCTTTAGGTGGGGATGGCTAGTTGAAAGAATAATTACAAGAGTTTGGAATCGGAAAACATGTTATCGGTTGGAACACTTTATATTCAAAAAGCGTTTACGTTAGTTAAATCAGAAAATTCTCTAAAGCATTAGGGGGAATAGGGAAAACCCATTGTCATTTATTTTAAAAGTCTTGGTTTTTATTAAGTTCAATTTCGATCAAACATATTGCTTTCTCATCAATCATCGCTCTAATTAGAAGAAGATAACCTAGAAAATTGGATGTCTCAACTGCATGGAGAATTCAGATGTGTATTACATTAGCTTTTACTTAAATAGACATTTGAAACATTCAGATGAAAAGTCGTTATTTGTTGTGGTTTTTGAAAGAGAAAACAAAAAGGAAAAACTAACATGAGAATAATTAAATAGCCCAACTGAGAATTTTCACATTGGGTTTAGCTTAGAAAACGTACTGCTGACTTGTTCGCGATAATCTTTCAATAATTCAAAGAAAAAAACAACCAATGTTAACCAATATTAAAAAATCCTTGAAGTTACCAAGTCGGCTCATGGGGAATCCCAACGTAACCTGAAAAAGCAGTATAAAAAAATCACGTTAGATAGAGTGCACCATATATAATATATACACAACGTAATATACAATTCAAGCGTGGCTGATCGCTGCCTGTTCGTGAGATATATTACAATGCTTGACTTTAGTCAGACGTCATGTAAGTGTTCAAATTTAAACGAATTAGCTGCCCGGTAGTTTGAGGGGATTAAGGCAACATTAGCCTAGCTTTGACGTCATTGAAGGCGTGACCGTTCTACTCTTCCATTATTTTCTTGTTCAGTGTTCACATAATGAGTTAAAAATAAATCCTCCAGCAAGAGACCGAAACGAACTCTCTTATTGGTGTGATCCTTTACTTAGCACAACCTGGATTGAGCTTATAAAGTGCATCAGTAGATGAAACTTGTCAAAGAGGGCTCAAGACAACTGACAAATTTAATCCGATGATGCATTTTTTTCATCCGAAAAAAATATATTTATATCTTTAATACTCATACATTATGGGAAAAATACTGAAAGAAATTAACTGCATTGGAATTTAAATAATTTCAATTTTTAAAATTTTTGCCCTGTGGCAAAAACTAACTACAAAATTCCAATTTTGATATAAGAATGACTAGAAAACTACTAAATATATTTTAAAATAACTATAATTATTTTTTAAAAACAATTTATTTGTATTTAGTACTAATATTATACTTTGAATACTGCCAAAGACGTAATTTCACAACAGTTAATAATTTCACTCTTTCATTTTGAATACACTTTAACTACTGTCATCTATGAGGGTTATTAGTAACCAAACTTCAAAATGGAATATAATAGATGAAAAAAAAAGACAGATTTGTCGAGAGGGAGCTCTACTTTAATAGAATAAAGTGGATTACGTTACTTGTTGCCATATGACAACAGTATGCATTAGAGTGTTAAAGTGCACCGCGACACCGTACTCGGCTTCAGGACGTCATTTAACGTGCTTTTGTGCGATATGACATTATTTGTTGACGGGTTTTTTTAATGTCCAGAAACATTATAGGTTAGGTTTTGAATTATCTTCGCACTAGAGCTACACGAGGGCTATTGGCGATAGGCGTCGTAATTAAGAATGACAGTCAAGTGACGAGCCGACACCTGAGTAAGCACCCAACGCAACCGTTAAGGGTGACATCGTACGTAGCGTTAGGACTTTGTAGGATATTTAGCGTGCACTCCCTTACACGGGGTATTCGTCGGACATTTTTGGTTGCACGGGCAGGCAGTTATTTTGGCGATGCCGGGACCCGAACCTGGAAACTTACACATGCAAGGCGAATGCGTAACCGACTGGGCTCCCTAGCCCCTGACATCGTACTCGGCTTTACACTTAAAACAAAAGAGTGAAATCCACTCCAGTTGGAGAAGTGCATTTTCGACACTGGAAAGGAGTGAATATTATCTCAGACTGAGTTAAAATCACTCGTTTGGAGTGATCCTGTAGGAGGTTTTACACACAAAGAAGCCACTCCTCCAGGAGAAGTGCATTTTCCAGACTGAAGGAGTGAAATTAACTCAGACTGAGTTAAAATCGCTCTTTCGTTTTAAGAGTGTAGGACGTGATTTACACTCTTAAAACGAGCGAGCGATTTTAACTCAGTCGGATTAATTTTCACTCCTCCAGTCTGGAAAATGCACTTCTCCTGGAGGAGTGGATCCTTTGTGTGTTAAACCTCCGACAGGATCACTCCAAACGAGTGATTTTAACTCAGTCTGAGTTAATATTAAATCCTTTCCAGTGTCGAAAATGTACTTCTCCAACTGGAGTGGATTTCACTCTTTTGTTTTAAGAGTGTAACGTGCTTTTCGTGCGATATGACATTATTTGTTGACGGTTTTTTTTAATGTCCAGTAATATTTAATGTCCAGTAATATTATAGGCTGAAACCGAACCTTCGAAAGTGTCCTCCTCGGCCCGACGCCCTCTACGTAAGATATTCCGGAAAGGTTTGGTTTGGTTTGAATTATCGTCGCACTAGAGCTACACTAGGGCTATTGGCGACGGGCGTCGTATTTTAGAACCACAGTCAGGCGACGAGCCACACCTGAATAGGCACCCAACGCAACCGTTAAGGGCGACATCGTACGCAGCGTCAGGACTTTGAAGGATATTTAACGTGCACTCCCTTACACGGGGACATTTGGTTGCACGGGTCTTTATAAGCAGGCAGTTATTTTGGCGATGCCCAGACCCGAACCTAGAAACTTACGCATGCAAGACGAACGCGTAACCGACTAGGCTCCCCAGCCCCTGACATCGTACTCGGCTTTAGGACGTGATTTAACGTGCTTTTGGGCGATATGACATTATTTTTTAGCGTTTTTTATGTCCAGTAATATTATAATCTAAAACCGAACCATCGAAAGTGTCCTCCTCGGCCCGACGCCCTTTACATTAAGATATTCCGGAAAGGGCGTGCGTGGCAGGACAGGTGCGTCGTGTGCCGGGCACGCGCCCCGCGTCGCCCTTAAAATCGCCTTGCCCTTGACAGGGTGTCGCGTGGCCTTGTCACTCACTTACTTATTACACGTCGTCTTTCTTACATATTAAAATACATCTTTTTGTTTTTGGGATTCTTTGCGGCTTTTTCTTGGGGGGGAGAGACGGCTTTGCATCGATGCGGGCGGGGTGAAGATCAATCTTGTTGTTGTTGGGGGAAAATCAAGGTGATGTGGTGCAATCACTTACCTACACTCTTAAAAAATGAATGCTTAAAAATGATGAAATTTTCCTTAATTTTGACGATTCCATTGCTGGCAAATGCTCCGAGTTTTCGTTTCCTCAAAGTGAGGAAATTTGAATCGTCATTTTTATGAGGATTTGAATGTCGTCTAATCTAAAGAAATATTTCGTCATTTTTGAGCATATGAGTACAACAATGCGATTCAGTTTCCTCAAAATCAAGATACAGAATCGTCAAATCAAGATCGTAAAAGTGAGGATTCGCGCTTACTCATAAGTCACGTGATAGTTTACCGAAACAATCCTCAAAATTAACGAAATGATTCTTAAGGATTCATGAATCGTCAAAAATGAAAGTGTTATTTTTTAGAAGTGTAACCCCCCCCCACCCGATCCTTAGACCCGGCTTTTTCCGTATTTTGTGCATCTGTCTTTCTTATAATAACCTTAAAATTTTATAATTGATAAATTTGTATTCACAATGAGCTTTTTTCATTTGGAAAAGTTTTTAAGACCACTTCTTCAAAAAAAAAAAAAAAATCTGATTTTTTAAAACGAATATTTTATTTGAAATAAATTTACTTAAAATTTATGCAGTGAAAACAACCCTGTATATTTGTCCATTTCCATGCCGTTTGGAAGGAAGGGGAGGGGTGACACTTACCATTGAAATTGTTTGTTTTTAGATGCACAATATAGAACAATAACAATCAAAATGCACATAATAGAATTCTAAAATCAGATCAGTAAAAGCACGCAAAAAGATACATTACAATGAAATGATCCTAAATATACCTTGCAATATATCTTTAAAATGACAATTTAAGTATTTAACTTTTTTTAGTCTATTTTGTGAAAGCATTGAGTTTATTTTTTCCCTTAAAAACATTAAAAGGCATAGTAATATTAACTGTGTTTTAATAATTCAGAATTCCTCGACTGATCTCTGAAGGCATGACCTGATGGGAAACAGACAGTTTTCCTTCAGATTTATCGGTCCGTTGATGATGAAGCTTTTAACTACCACAAAAAGTGGTCATAAGAGCTGTCCCTGTCTACTCTCACAAATAGAGGCGTTAACCACGAATTTAAGTAATTTAGACCTTTTCAATTTGTTAATTCAATCATTTACATTTATCTCAGTATTTAATTACAAATAGTTTACTATTTTAGAGTAGTATGTATTAATATTTTATTAATAACTATAAATTGAAAGTATGAATTAGTTAATAAATCGATAACATTGCGGAAAATGAATAATTTGAACAACAGATATAGTGATTTATACTTTATCCTATTTTAAGTTACGGGATACTAAATAACGAAATATACACTCTCAGAAATAACACTTTCATTTTTGACGATTCATGAATCCTCAAGCCTCATTTCGTTAATTTTGAGGATTGTTTCATCAAACTATCGCGTGACTTTTGAGTAAACGCGAATCCTCACTTTTACGATCGTGATTTGACGATTCTGTATCTTGATTTTGAGGAAACAGAATCTCATTGTTTGTACTCACATGCTCAAAAATGACGAAATATTTCTTTCGATTAGATGACATTCAAATCCTCATAAAAATAACGATTCAAATGTCCTCACTTTGAGGAAACGAAAACTCGGAACCTTTGCCAGTAATGGAATCGTCAAAATTAAGGAAAATGTCGTCGTTTTTGAGCATTCATTTTTTAGAGTGTACAGATGTATAGTTTCGGTTTAAGTTAATTTCGGTATTAAAACGCCTGATTTGTGCTAATATTGAAAAATACTCAAAATTGATATTTCTTTTTAAGCTTTACATCTGCAAACCAGAAATGCGTCTACTACAATTGCAACGGTGCATCGTATGCAACAAAATCACCCCAAACGTTAAAAAAACATCTTAGCTTCGAGTCAATTAACACAACTGTCACACACATCTCTGATGCCTGAGCAAAATCCCTGAAAACTCTTATTCTTATTCCCAAGACACTTTTTTCTCACTTAATTCGTTCCTCTTTAAACGATTCTCAGAAGGAAGTCCGTCTCTTTATCGCATCAAAAAATAATTATATCAAAATAATTGCAAATTGATCTCATCACCTTTTTTCTTCTTCCCCTTTAAGTACATATCTTTTTATTAGCGCCACTCACTTTAATAATAGACCGTGAATACGAATGGAAGAACTAGACGAGGGTTGTGAAGATGGCGCATAATCTCGTAACAGTTGTGATTAGATTTTGTTCCTGTAGCTGCCTTTCGTTTTATTACCTAATATAATTGCCTATACGAATATCTCTTCTGCCTTAAAATAGTGGAAAATCCTGCCTGTCTCCTCTGCCGCAGTAGTACGACGATGAATGTTGACATCTCCTCAACTGTTCGGTTCTCACAAATAACTGCATCTACTCCCGTTACTGGGAGGCCAGAGACCTTATGAACAGTTTAAATTTTTGATTTTTTTTTAACCTTATGTACTCTATTTCTTATTTCAATTCTTGTGTTTGATATTTTGCTGATTTGTGTTTCTGAAATTCGTGTACACATTTTCTTTTTGTATTTTGTATTATCTGATCTCTGTAAGGCGTAATTACAATGTCTATATCGCCTGCTGCATAGGAAAAAATTTGTTTCTGAAAGAGCTTCTTCTAACTCATCATGACTATTGGTAAGAAAACCTGCCACACGATAATGAGCTTTCTGCGTTTATCTAAGTAAACAAAATGCGTGGGGCAAATGATAGTTACACCTTTAAATTAATTACAATTACATTAACCCTGTAATGCATGAATTTTTTTTTATCCCGAAAAAATATATTTGTATCTTTAATACTCATAAATTATAGTAAAAACTTATAAAAATTTGAATTTTGTAGTTGGTTTTTGCCATTGGCTTGCCATATGGCAATTTTTTTTTTACAAAGTGAACAGAAGTTACTTTTTTTCAGTATTTTTCTCATAATGTATGAGTATTAAAGATACAAATATATTTTTTCGGGATGAAAAAAAAAATCACACATTACAGGGTTAACAAGTTAAAAACAACCGGCTGATGCATCTTTGACATCTTTCGGACATCAAGCTAGCCTCGGGCCGAGGTCCATTACTCATTTACCTTTTTCATCGAGGTGTGAAAATGATAGTTTTTAGTCCACCTCTGTCTCGCCCGTTTTATACACAGGATCTATTAATTCTCTTTTTCTTCCCTCTTGTCGCGACCGCCGCAGTTGACATTCGGCTTAATGATTATGAATAAAAAGAGATGATATATGTGTAACCATGGGCAGAAAAAGGGCGTATGAGCAAATATTGATTTCGCTGCACTTCCCGAATGCTCTACACTACGTGCCAACCTAACTTGGGTAAAAACAAAGAGTTAAAAGGCAGAGGGAAAAGCGTGGTTGGTCCGTTAGTTGGAAACTCTTGTAAGGTGATATTAATATACAAAACGATCTGAATACACTCTTAGAACAAAAGAGTGAAGTCTACTCCAGTTGGGGAAGTGCATTTCCGACACTGGAAAGGAATGAATATTAACTCAGACTGAGTTAAAATTCCTGTCGGAGGTTTAACATACAAAATATCCACTCCTTTCGTAGAAGTGCATTTTCCAGACTGGAGGAGTGAAATTAACTCAGACTGAGTTAAAATCGCTCTTTCGTTTTAAGAATGTACAATTTAACCAAAATACACTTTTTATTCTGATAAAATTGCCAAATTTTCTCTAATAATATTCAACTATATTAGACCTTAAACGAAATTCCTGTTTTAAACATGTTTCCTGGATGGATTCACAAATAATTTATGGAACTCATTTTATCCGCGGAAGGATCTTCTCCATGGCATATTTCCATTTACCCAAGTTAGGTTGGCAAGGAGTGTAGATGACGAGGCAAAATAATTTCTTTTGTTGCATGACAGTTAGTTAGATCGGCAAGTACTGCGTAAGCCAATTCTGAATTTATACGAACGTCCCCGTCAAAGTGGGATTCTAAACCAGTGATATTGATAGGGGCTGGGGAGCCCAGTCGTTTAGGCATTCGCCTAGCAAGCGAAAGGTCCCAAGTTTGGGTCAGGGCATCGCCAAAAGAACTGCCGACCTATAAACGGCCCGTGCTGCCAAAAATGTCCGACGAATAATAAGTGTATATTATTATAAGATACGTGTCCGACGAATAATAAGTGTATAATATAAGTAAGACCGTGTAAGGGAGTGCTCGTTAAATATCCTTCAAGTCCAAACGCTGCATACCATGTCACCCTTAACGGTTGAGTTGGGTGCCTAGTCAGGTGTCGGCTCGTCACTTGACTGTGGTTCTAAGATACGACGCCCGTCGCCAATAGCCCTCGTGTAGCTCTAGTGCGACGATAATTCAAACCTAACCTAACAGATTTTGATAGAGATGACCAGCGCTCGATAACCAGGTTGTATTTTCGAATGAAAGACGTTGGTGGAAAGTTAAAAGTACTGCCAAATAAAAGAAGTGTTTCTGTTATGGTTAGTTATGCTGTTTAGGTAAAACTTGAGCAAACTGAACATCATTTCTTTGTATTTCAGTTGTTTTTACCAAAAGTCACACTGGCAGACTGATAGACTGATAGTCGCCTAGCTCCGAGAAAGCAGAGCTCTGAAAGACAAGTGACATGACTGACTGCTGATCTGGCATCCAGATGAACTTCAAGCGACATCGTACGCTAAAGCCATGAGGACATTGGACTTCACAGATTTAGCGAGTACCAATGTACTCGGGAACAAACTTGATTAGTTGTGGATTAATTTTTTTTATTACCAGATCAAATTTGTTTACAGGATGGCTGGCAGTACACTCTTAAAACAAAAGAGTGAAATCCACTCCAGTTGGAGAAGTGCATTTTCAACACCCTAAAGGCATGCATATTTTCTCAGACTGAGTTAAAATCACTCGTTTGGAGTGATCCTGTCGGAGGTTTAACACACAAAGGATCCACTCGAAAAGGAGAAGTGTATTTTCCAGTCTGGAGGAGTGAAATCCACTCAGACTGAGGTAAATTGGGAGTGTTTGTTTTAAGAGTGTAAGAATCGAACTCATGTCTGTCGAAAAAAGTCACAGCCTTACGGCAGGCATCTTAGCCGATCGGCCACGGCAAAATAACATGATCTTTTAAATGACTTTTTAAGTTCCTAAAACAGATAATTTTTACAAAATCTTTCTATGACATTCTGTCTGCCACAATTAATCAACCGTTGGACCGATCATCAAGACAACAAAGTGTTTCTGAAGAAGTTTTCAGCGGTTTGCCATTTGCATTCTATACAACAGCAAACCAACACAACTGATGCGCCTTTCTTCTACCAGAATAAATATGAAAAAAGAAAGCCCTTAAGCAATTTCCATTTCTCGATGAAATCTCATATTACTGATGTAATCCGGAGCTTTGTTTGCTTTGGTATGTGTTTTCCATCTTTTTTATGGTTTTATTCCTCGTTTAATTTGAGGCGGGAACCGGTTGGTGGAGGAATTCAACCACAGTGTGTTAATGAAGCGGGCACGCCTACTTTTCCCTCGATCTGGAATTCATTAAAAGAATATTTTATGGGTGATTGTTTTAGATCCTCTTCCCATTGTTTTGAATTAAAGTTTAAAAAAAGATTCAATTTGGGTGTTTTTACCATTAAGGAAACGAAAATTACATACATTGAAGGATATTGAACTTCTTGCGAAATGGCCAGAAAGACATGTTTAGCATGGAAGAGTCGCATTTATTCGAACAAAAATAAGTATTGTCTCATGTTGTACATCGAGAAAGACACATTGACATGCGGACACAATGACCTGCTAACCAGCATTTACTATTCCACTGTCAGATGCATTTTTTTGTTTAAAATTTGACGGATCGAACGTTACGTGTTAAGTGTCTTGATATTCTAAGAATATTCAAAAACTGCATTAGAAGACGTTTTATTACTTCAGTCACTTTAGTTAGCAATAAACGTACTGTGAACCGAATTATTGACATTTTGTAATTGATAGTAAAATTATTCATAAAAGAGTTATCGGAATATTTGAAGAGTACACGGGAAGAACCGATTGATTTTGTAGAAGGCTTTCCTTAATAGCCTCTTTGGGTATGATAGCGAGAAATCGCCTAAACTGGTGTAACGAAACACCGGTTACTCACTTTGTTTATCTTTCGCGGCAACTCTGATTCACGCCAGAGAACAGGGGATTCCAGTCACGCGTTTGTACCGCAAATGAAGAACTATAAGAAAAACCGGTTTTCGGTCGCCAATGTCCGCCAAAAAGACACAATAACGGAAAGACTAAAAAAATCAATCGGTTTTTCCCGTGTACTCTTCATTTGATATCAATATGCATTCTCTGAAAACTAACACATTTTTTTTTAAAAAGCAGACTTTTAACGAAGCCAATCTAGTTTAATTAGTTACCAAACTCAATACATACACTCTTAAAACGAACGAGCGATTTTAACTCAGTCTGATCAATTTTCACTCCTCCAGTCTAGAAAATGCACTTATCCTTTTGGAGTGGATCCCTTGTGTGTTAAACCTCCGACAGGAGCACTCCAAACGAGTGATTTTAACTCAGTCTGAGTTAATATTCACTCCTTTCCAGTGTCGAAAATGCACTTCTCCAACTGGAGTGAATTTCACTCTTTTGTTTTAAGAGTGTACCTTTCCATCAAGGTACAAAATGCTAAACATTCTTATAACAGTAGGAAACCTCCAAATTTCCTATAATTGAATTTTCTCAACAAGAACACAAAGGTCTTTTTGTACTTTCAAACATAAAGTAAATTGCTCGAGCTGATGAGCCTTGTAAGTGTAAGATCCCTAAATAAATGTCTAAATAATGTCTCGGCTCCAAGGGGGTTGGGACCTTGAGACTTAAACGTGCCTCAAACAGCCCTTTCCTCGTTTTCCAATCATTGATATCGATTAAGTCTGACATTTGTTGGGACGCGCTGTGAAAAGCAATTGAATCGCTAAATTTTTAAAGAGGTTAAGTAAAGGAAGATTACCGCAGAAGCTTCCTCTCTACTAAAACTTTAAAAGGAAGAAGAGCAGTGGGAAATTATTCGTTGGACTTGCTGCTTTACGGTTGGAGGCCTCAGAATACAAGTGTACCAAGTCCACAAAAAAAAGCTTCTTTGTGCTACTGAGGTTTAAAGTTAAAGCTTTATAAAAAATTGACTAATAACATTTTTTTGATATCCACCAGGCAGCAGCAATTATCTGAACTCGGGCTTTTCATTATTGCACTGAAACTCTACATGGTTATTGCATGCGCTGAGTTATTGACAATTTTTCCATTAAAAGGGATCAAATTCGTTTTGAAAGTTTTTTGATCGCTGTATTATAAATTTAGGAAGATTCTACTTAAAAATCTTTTAAAATAATTAATCATCAATTTTATCTGAAGCATAGCAGGCTCTCTCTCAATTGGACTAAGTTTAATCTGATCTCCGCTTTAGCTGGCTGAATTTTTTTGTCCTTAAAATGTAAAAATAAGGTAAAAATGACTTGTTTCGTGATCGGACCCCGATTCATCTGAAGCTGATAAAAAAAAATGTTTATACTATGTGACAAGTTTCCGTTTTTCTAGATTTCAACAAAAAAAAAATTAGTGTTTCTTTTAATGTTTTGTTATTTGTAAGGCTTGAACACATTGAACAAAATGGCACATTACTTTAATTGAGCATTTATTTATAAGGCAAATATCATTAATGTATAAATGTGCAGTTAAATGTACACTGCTCAAAACAATTAGGGGAATTCATGGTTTAAGCCATTTCGCCCCCAATGATTCCATTTGGTATCATCAGCTTCCGATTTTTTTTCTCAGTAAGTTGAACTCGTACTTACTTATCGTTAGATGGAAGAATCGTGTCTTTTGAAGAATTAAATAATGTTTGTTTTAATTGAATGAAAATATGAAAAACATGGTAAAATAAAATTCACTCCCAAAAACTTTTATGAAATAAATTGACCCTAAATTCTTCACGTTTGCATTCTTAAAAATCTAAAATTTGATTTTACCTTTTTTAAAATTAAAATTTTGAAAAAATTATTGTTATAATTTATTCAAAAGTTATGATTCCGATTTTTTGCCTCTTAAATTTAAGTTAATAAATTAAGATTTGTTTCCCTGTTTTTTACCATTTCAATCTGGATGCATAAGGAATCAATTTCACAAATTTTAGATTTTCAAAATAAAAAAATAAGAAGTTGGAACTCGACGGGTAAGCAAAAGTAAGCAAAGTGCTCCCCTAATTGTTTTGAGCAGTGTATATACAAACTTTAATTTATTTCCCTTCTCCTGTTTGACCGGATCAAGTTTCACCGGCTTGATAATGTGTGTCTACTGCACTGTAAAAAAAAAAGAAAGATGTTTGAAAAGTATAGATAACAAAAACAAAATTACTAAATAGGAAACGGACCAAATAATTACTAAAAGGTAAGTAGTAAATAAGTTCTAAACATATTCAAAGAAACACCAAGCAAATCGTACTTTCTTGACTTTCACATTGAATTTACAAGGCTAAAAAAGTTGGTTATCAACTTTTATCTTTTTAACAACTACTAAAAACACTTCTCGGTCATGTTTTACATGTCGGATGATAATGAAAAGATGATGCATTACCAAGATAACTTTGAAAAGTAATAATTTATTTTTTTTAATTGAAAAGAATCACATGTTGACTGCATCAACCTTGGCAAAACAACCGATTCATTATCTTGATTTAAAATTTGCACCTCCAAATGCAAAATACTGTTGTTACGTAAAAGTGTGCAATTAAAAAATACTTAAATGTGTATCATTCATGGGTGCAAAATTAAATCAAGGGTATGTTTAAAAATACGAGCAAAATCTGTGTGTTACTTTGCATTTACTGTAGGTAGTTACGTATTAAGTTTTCTGTGTTTTTGTAAAGAGTATAAAATATTTTGTTAGCGGGTGTTTAAAATTTTGTCTTACAAGTGTTTCTGATTCTAATATTGGTCAATTTTTTTTTCGAAACATAAGTCAGGGAGAATTAGAAAAATATGGTTCATGGATAGATTTTTTAATGCCCAAAAAAATGCCTTAAATATGTAATGGTTTATTGTTTTGTTGTGCTAAAACTTTGTTAGAAAAAAAAACTCTAACTGTGGATTTCTATTAATGGGATTGTAATATTGTGCTAAGCTTGCTTTGCCTTCTTTTTTCTCGGCTGCTATTACCCCTTTCAGTCCCAATGAAAATTTGGCATCATCATTTTATAAATTTTTTTTTTCGGATTTTCTATAGCCATTTATGATATAAAAAAGCACATCATTCGATTCTTCAAACTTTTTTCTATTAGAAAATATTTTTTTATTAATCCTAATAGATGTCAGTCCTATTATTTTTTAAAATTATGATCACAAACATGATGATGCCAAATAGCATCACTGAGACTGAAAGGGCTAAATAGAACTTTTCGAGAGAGATGTCATTTTTATTTCAAAATGTGTAAGGTAAATTTAATTTTCATCACATTTAATGTTTTGGAGACAGCCTCCAAGGCTCGTTTAAAATCAATGCTTTAATATATCGGAAAATATTTAAGAAAGTTTGCAAAAAATGTTATTTCGTTTATTTTGACGGTGTTTATCATTTTTATGTCGAATAAATGGTGTTTCCATTGATTTTTTTTTTATAAAGTTGGTATTTATTTTGGTATCTAGAAAACCCTTTATTCAAATTCAGATACCATTAGATTTGACTCTACACTTTTTGTCTTCAAAAATGATACCCCTCTCTTGAAATCTTCTATTTAATAGCAACTGAGAAACTGGGGGTGGAGTTTTTTCTTTTATTTCGGCAGCTTTGCAATCTATATTTATATCTTATATAAAAGCAGTTTCTTGAAACTTAACCACCCCTCCCCCCAAGATTGATCACTAATTGAAAAAAAAAAACACTATTCTATTTTCCAAATCATCACCGAAAACATCCATGCCGTTTCAAATTGACACACTTATATTCCATGCAACTCAAAATAATTTGAAAGACCACCAACACGATTTTATATAATAAAGAAGCTAACTTTCACAATTGCCTGCCTCCCAGGAACCATTAATTGCTGCAAAGCAATAATAAAGATATTTCTACCAATAATTATTTACATCCTATAGCCAAAATAACTCACGAAAATTACTTTATCAGCTAACCTGTCCCCCCCCCCCCAAAAAAAAAAAATCAATCAGAGAAAATCCACTTAAAAAACTTCATATACGGAGAGATTAACGAGAAGCTATACCAACAACTATCAATCGAAATAAGTTCGTTAGCAGCCACGTAAACAAATAACTAAAACTGGGTCACGCTCATTTGTCCATTTATTCCTTCTTAAAAAAAGAAAGAAAAGAAGAAGAAGAAAGAAAAAAGAACCGACAATTTTCTTTCTGTCAATAAAGCTAACAGGTATCTATTCTGTAGGTAGAATATGCAAAGAACCCACATATTTGCCACGCTTCTTACACGAGCCATGCGCGCGACACTTTCGTATTATTTTTTTTACAACTGTACTTTTTTTTTACTGTTGAGGAAAGGTGTTAGCTGGGAAAAGAAACTTACAGATGCTAGGGGGTTATTTGTAGGTCGTATTCCATTTGTAAAAAGACTAAAATTGATTTTTTGTGTTGAAGTTTCACTATGTCTGCTTTTGCTTTTTTTTGGTACATATTGAAGATTTGGAATGGGAGACAGAGAAATATTTAGAGAAGAGAGATTGGGACAGAGATTCTTTTTTGCACTAGAGTACTCAATTTAAGCGTATGAAGTGCTACTTGAAAAAACAATTAGTCTATTCCTTGTGATTTTTTTTACGGTTGTACATTTAATTTAGTTACAAAATTATTATTTTTAAAATTTTTATTTCAACCAAAATAAAACCCACCTTAATAGCTTTTTAATAATTAACAAATAGAATCCACATTTTTCATGAGAGGCAGGTTTTCTCTGCACACTATATAGAGGTCTGACGTAATCTAGTCACTCTATCTCGTTGACCAATATTCATATTATCCCGTTTTAGGGAAACCAGTCAGAATTATTATTTTCTTTAAATTAATGTTATTCCCTTTTAGGGGCTTCCTGTTGGTAGTACCAAACACAATTTGTTAATTGCCTATGGTAAGAATTAATTACTTTGAAGCTATTTTTTAATTTAACAACGAGTATTTTAAGAAGTAGATTATTTATGGGCCTTAATTCTAGTTTTAGGAGATTGGATTAAGTTGTCTTCCTAATAAGAAATATCTGCACATTCCGTTTATGCTAGTTTTGGCTTGACCCCTTCAAGCAATTTATAGAAGTCCCCCTAAACCATCGTATAGGGGCGGCGATCCACCTGCGACGCGCGACACCTGCTGACAAGCGTTTATTGTCAGGCCACAGTAATTAGTCGCGATGATGGGGGCTCTCATAAACAAATATACGGAGCTGCTCTCAGTTAGCTGCGGCGGCGCTCTCATTTCCCATCGAGTGGAAATTAACGGTAATCAGTTAGTGTCAGATCGGGAGCGATGCGTCGAAATAAGGTTCGGGGAAAGGTTGAGGTTTAATGATGATGAAACCGCAAGTTATTAAGAGGACTCTCTTTGGAATTCCACATCTTGAAAATCGTAATGTTATTCATATGGAAAACATTCGAAAGTCAATTACCGCCACAATTTTATTAAAAGGTTACTAGTTTCTTGTATCATTGTAAAGAACGAAGGGAACTAAAAGGATAAAACTAATTTGCTTTGTTAAAATCACATATTTAGTATTTTTAATAATTTTTTGAATTTTGTAAAAAATGGAGTAAGCATTAAGTTCTAATTTTAAAAGAATATTAAAAATACTAAATATGTGATTTTCACAAAGCAAATTAGTGTTATCCTTTTAGTTCCTTTCGTTCTTTACAATGATACAAGAAACTAGTAACCTTTTAATAAATTTGTGGCGGCAATTGACTTTCGAATGTTTTCCATAGGAATAATATAGCGATTTTCAAGATGTGGAATTCCAAAGAGAGTCCTCTTAATTTGGAGAAGAATGAATGACTAGCCTGACGAGATTTGTTTCGGTGACTAAGTTTTTAACAATGAAATCAGCATTTCTAACAAGACTGTCAGTTTTTCTAACAGGACTGAAATTTTCTTTGTTAAAATTTTAAGAAAATCTGGGACTCTTGAAATGATTTATTGTGCATAAAATATTATTTAAAATATCAAAATTTCATCGAATAAAAATTTAATTCTCATCGAATGGTGGATTTACACATTGAAGTATAGCGAAAACAACGTTTACACTGTAAAAAATAACACTTTCATTTTTGATGATTCATGAATCCTCAAGAATCATTTCGTTAATTTTGAGTATTGTTTCGTCATACTATCATGTGACTTTTGAGAAAACGCGAATCACTTTTACGATCGTGATTTGACGATTCTGTATCTTGATTTTGAGGAAACTGAATCTCATTGTTGTACTCACATGCTCAAAAATGACGAAATATTTCTTTAGATCAGACGACATTCAAATCGTCATAAAAATGACGATTCAAGTTTCCTCACTTTGAGGAAACGAAAACTCGGAGCATTTGCCAGTAATGGAATCGTCAAAATTAAGGAAGATTTCGTCGTTTTTGAGCATTCATTTTTAAAAGTGTACTAAGGCTTTGATCCTGCATTGGCCGCCGCGCTACTGGATTAAGTTTAGTAGTACTTAAGTTTAGTCTTGTTAAATTCAAACAAAGTACAACTAAATTACCCATCATTTACAGTATAATTTTGGATAGCAAGAAGCCAAAGTGCTCCAGAAGTGTCAGTTGGGGATGAAAAGGGTGCGCCTGGAAACGCCTGCGGTTGTTCTATCCACGCCCAAAAAGAGTGGGAGGACATTATAACGACTCCATTCGACTACCAGCCACTCCTCGATAAGGACAGTGATAATAGAATGTAGACTAGATTTCGGTTATTTGGGACATAATATTCTTAGGAAATCTCCTTAACCCTCTATGCACTAAATTAAGATTTAATTTTAATTATTGGCCGTTGCCTTGTTTTAAGCTATAATTAAATTTTTCTGAAGAATTTACCTTTGTGGACTTTATTATGCTAAAACCTTACAGTTCAATTAAAAAATTTCACCTTGCCAACATTTTCTCCAAATGAACAATGAAAAGTAAAACAGTGGCCTTAAAATTGTTCCAAACAGAGTTGAATTATCATCACACTAGAGCAAGACGAGGACTATTGGCGACAAGCGTCATAATTTAGAATCATCCCCAAGTGGTGAGCCTATACCCGAGTAGGTATCTAGCTCAACTTTTAAGGGCGTTGGGAACATATGAACAAAACAAATAAAATCATGTGAACCTCAAACAAAAGTTTTGTCAAAATTATCGACTCGAGGGTCAAATATAAGCGAATCGTTAATTATAAGAATTTTATTTATAAAAATAAGTTATTTGGGACTCCGCCTTTGCATATTCTTGCAAACCATTTTGCGCCATGTAGAAATCTATACATGTCGACTCATCATCTACAAATTCTTGCAAACCGTTTTGTGCCATATGGAAATCTATACTTTCTCGACTCATCATCTACAAATTCTTGTAACCCGTTTTGTGCCATATGGAAATCTATACTTTCTCGACTCATCATCTACAAATTCTTGTAACCCGTTTTGTGCCATATGGAAATCTATACTTTCTCGGCTCATCATCTACAAATTCTTGTAACCCGTTTTGTGCCATATGGAAATCTATACTTTCTCGACTCATCATCTACAAATTCTTGTAGACCGTTTATGGAAATCTATCCATTTCGACTCATCATAAGATAAATTCTTGCACATTTTTTGTGCCATATGGAAGTCGATAATTTCGACTCAACATCATCAAAAAATTCTTGCAAACCGTCCGTCATATGGAAATCAATACACTTCGACTTATCATCTAAAAATTCTTGTAAACCGTTTTGTGCGATATGGAAATCCACATACTTAGAATCATCACCTAAAAATTCTTGTAAACCGTTTTGTGCGTTATGGAAATCTATCCATTTCTACTCATCATCTACAAATTCTTGCAAACCGTTTTGTGCCATACGGAAATCTATCCACTTCGACTCATCATCTGCATCTTCTTTGTGCATACATTTTTTTTTATATAAACTGAAAAAGGTGGGGATCTCTTTTACCACTCGCGCGTGCTCACAAGCGTGACACCACACGTGCGCCCTGTCATCGTTCTTCACAAGTCTAACGACCCGTGACGATCCTTGGTAAAACTGGAGGGTATACAAAATTTGCATTTTCCTACGTAGGTCTTCACAAATCCTTAAGAGGACACTGTACCCAAAAATTGAAAATAGCGATTTTTCGGCCTTTACTTCTTATTATTTACAATATCTTTCCGGAACATTTACTGAAACTTTCATAATGATATCTTTTGTAGAAAAAAAAAGTAATTAAATATTTTCTGGAGTCATTCCTATAATTTTGAATGCGTACTTCGTCTGATTTGATACGCTTTTCTCTGTTTCGCGTTTTTCAATTCTTGTGTTTAATAGATCCCTAAGGCCTTTTTGCTAATTAAGTTAGAATTTTTAAATTTTTAACCTGTGTTCTTATATATGCACAAAATTGTGCATGGAATAAAGCCTACTACATATAGATTAATTTCTAAATGTTGAATTCAATATGTAATTTTATTGTGTTTTTCCGTATAAATGCATGTTATTTTTTTAACTGTTGCTCACATTTTAAAATCCATGCACTGTTATTGAAAAAATAGTACTAAAACAAACTATAAAAGTTTGGTGGAGTTATTCTCAAATTTGAAAGAGGAGTAGCGTTTAAAATTTTTTAAAATTGTAACTTTTTTTTTAAATAAATGAAAAAGTACTTGTAAACATTTTTAGAGTGAACATTATATATAAAACCACTATAATTTAAAGTTTATGCTACTACTTCTAGAACTAATGTTTTGGGTACCGTGTCCCCTTAACAATAATTTGAGTACAAAACTGGATTATTTAAAATGAATTGAGTTGAATTTTGTTACACTACAGCTACATGAGGGCAATTGGTGACTTGGCCTTCCTCATTTTGAAAACCACTTCGGCACTTACAGTCTAAATCAAATATACACAAATTGGGCACTATATCGACGGTCCCCGAAACAATCCAAAGCGGAACCTCAAAAAGAGCACCTAAAAGAAGAGGAGAGTTGTTCCTGATTGTGCAATGACAAGCGTCGTTAGCGGATCGAATCGGTAACCAAACACCTCAACTCAAACCCCCTCTTTAATTGTTTGTCATCGAACTAATAAGTTTGTAAGGATGGAACCCCTGGAGAGGATGGAATGGTATGGAGAGATGCTTGGCGACAAAAAAAAATGATGGCGAAAAAATGTTGAAATACGGATATGCTAATCAAAAATTGGAGTAATTAACTTAGTAAAGTGCATGGTGTCATTCGAATCGGAATTTTCTTTACTAATATTTCTAATAAATTAGTCGTATTTCTTATATATTAGATCCATTTTTAAAATTTATTTATTAGAAATGCGATTACCCGTAAGAAAAATTTCGATTCGCATACCGCATGCACTGTAAAAAAGTATTTTTAAGCATTATTATAACTCGTTAGAAAATTATTTTTTTCGCTATAAATTTACGTATAATCTCCTTCTATATATTTGTTGTCATTTCTGAAAGTTTTTTTTTTATAATTTCGGAACATTAACTTATAGTTTGTGAGCAAAAATACTATCTTTTAGCGTGACCTTTTACGAATTAGAACAAATCTTTTAAAATAAAATATCTGCGACACTTTCTATTCTAATGTAGTTAACTGCATTCCAATATATTAAGATAAAACTTTACTAGGCCTTTCCAATATTTTACGAATATGGGCAAAGATATGATTAAAAGTCTCTCAACTTACGCTTGACTCCTAATATATAGACATAACCATTAAATTATTTAAAAAAATATGCTTTTCTTCGGATATAAAAAAATATACCCAATATATAAAATAGTTTTGGAGAAATTTTGAAACTACAAAAATATTCTAGGTGAACGATATATTTTCCCTTCCACTGTATAAAGTTTGATTACATATCAATATCTAAAAATATTCCCAAATGATTCGCCAATCCCTCTTCCTGGGCCTATGCAAAAGCAATAAATGGCTTCACTCGACAAAGTTTTCCCCACAGGTTTTTGGCAAGGCAGCATATTCATCTTATTCTAACCAATACTTAGAGATCGGATTGAAGTCACGGATGGATGAAGAGGGGTTGAGTGTCATCTTCTAGTGATGAAGTTGCTTTTGTTCATACCTAACGGTAGTTTTGGCGGAGAGTTTTTTGAAGATGGTAGATTGGTTGATCGTTTTAGTATTTTTTAATATCGTGAAACTTAGAAGATAAGTTTAATATTTATGCAATATCCTTAAAAATGACGATGTTCATGAAATTTTCTTAAAACATTCTGTTTCATTTATTTATACATTGGATTTAAGTAAACTATTTATTTTAAACAATAGATAGAAATTTTAGAAAAACCTTGTGATACCCATTTAAGGAGTATGCATTGGAATCGGTTGTTTTCTGTCAAAACAAAAATGTTTATTTTCAGAGTTAATTCGTTCATGTAACTTAATTTGTCATACACACATTTTTTAGGATTATGATCTGCATCTGTCTTATATTTTGCTTATTTAGATAAACTGAAGCAGAAAGCTTATTTTTGCTTTGCAAATTTTCTGGCTAATTCGTCGTTAATGTATTAAGAATGCAAACTTTTGTTTAAAAATATTTTATTTTTTTAAATCTTTAAAAAAAATTAATTCTCATAAAAAAAATTCAGTCCTTAAGTCCTTTCCCATGCAACATTCTACTGAGGCAGAATTTTTTTCCCCATCTACACTACATAAACTCTACACTCTCCCCAACAAATCTCTATCAGCGTACGATATCGCTCGAAGTTCCGTTGGGAGCCCGCTCAGGTGTCGACGTCGTTACTTGACCAGGGTTCTACATTACGAGGCGTTATTGGCTGTGTTATCTTGTAAGTATGTTGTCTGTGTAAGCTCTTAAGTGTAAGTCTGTTGTGTAAGTATGTTGTCTTGGTGTCTGTGTAAGCCCTTATTGGAGGCTAGAAATAGGCAGCCGGAAACGATTACACTCTCCCCAAACAAATCTCTATCCATCAATCCAACACGACTAAATCAATCAGAAGTCGTATATTAAAACAAAGCGGAGGTGCTACCGAAATCCAAAAAACAGCTGTATACTAATGCTGCGGGTGTCTTCTCCCACCCCTGGAGGCAAACTAAAGATACGGATCTGTGCGGGCGATCCTGCCACGCGTACGCTGTCATTAAAAATGGACGACAGGTGAGACATTTTTCTTTACAGGTAGTTTTCACTGCCGTAATAGGTGGTCTTAGGAAAAGAATGTTTTAGAGTTTGGTTAGGTTTTGAATTATCATCGCACTACACTCTTAAAACAAAAGAGTGAAATCCACTCCAGTTGGAGAAGTGCATTTTCGACACCCTAAAGGCATGCATATTTTCTCAGACTGAGTTAAAATCACTCGTTTGGAGTGATCCTGTCGGAGGTTTAACACACAAAGGATCCACTCCAAAAGGAGAAGTGCATTTTCCAGTCTGGAGGAGTGAAATCCACTCAGACTGAGGTAAATTGGGAGTGTTTGTTTTAAGAGTGTAGAGCTACACAACGCTCTTAAAAATGAATGCTCAAAAACGGCGAAATTTTCCTTAATTTTGACTATTCGTTTACTGGCAAATGTTCCGAGTTTTCGTTTCCTCAAAGTGAGGAAATTTGAATCGTCATTTTTATGAGGATTTGAATGTCGTCTAATCTAAAGAAATATTTCGTCATTTTTGAGCATGTGAGTACAACAATGAGATGCAGTTTCCTCAAAATCAAGATACAGAATAGTCAAATCACGATCGTAAAATTAAAGATTCGCGTTTACTCAAATGTCACGTGATAGTTTGACGAAACAATCCTCAAAATTAACGAAATGTGGCTTGAGGATTCGTGAATCGTCAAAAATGAAAGTGTTATTTTTGAGAGTGAAGGGCTATTGGCGACGGGCGTCGTATTTTAGAACCACAATAAAGTGACGAGCCGACACCTGAATAGGTACCCAACGCAACCGTTAAGGGCGACATCGTACGCAGCGTTAGAATTTTGAAGGATATTTAGCGTGCACTCCCTTACAAGGAGTATTATTCTACGGACATTTTTGGCTGCACGGGCCGTTTATAGGTTGGCAGTTATTTTTGGCGATGCCCGGACCCGAACCTGGGACCTATCGCATGCTAGACGAGTGCCTAACTGACTGGGCTCCCCAGCCCCCTTTACAGAGTAAGACATAGACCAGAATCACATACTATCGTAAGATATCTTTGCGATATTACTCTGACAATTGCTGATACTACAAACGGACATGTGAGGGACATTTTTCTTTACAGGTTGCTTTCTCTGCCGATATAGGTTGTCTTAGGAAAAGGACGTTTTATAGAGTTACACTCTTAAAAATGAATGCTCAAAAACGACGAAATTTCCCTTAATTTTGACGATTCGTTTACTGGCAAATGCTCCGAGCTTTCGTTTCCTCAAAGTGAGGAAATTTGAATCGTCATTTAATGAGGATTTGAATGTCGTCTAATCTAAAGAAATATTTTGTCATTTTTGAGCATGTGAGTACAACAATGAGAATCAGTTTCCTTAAAATCAAGATACAGAATCGTCAAATCACGATCGTAAAAATGAGGATTCGCGTTTATTCAAAGGTCACGCGATATTTTGACGAAACAATCCTCAAAATTAACGAAATGAGGCTTGAGGACTCATGATTCGTCAAAAATGAAAGTTATTTCTGAGAGTGAAGGGCTATTGGCGACGGGCGTCGTATTTTCGAACCACAGTCAAGTGACGAGCCGACACCTCAATAGGCACCCAACGCAACTGTTTGCCTAACACACTGGGCTAGGTGGTCATAGGAAAAGGATGTTTTGCAGAGTTAACATATACAAGAAGCACATAATATCATAAGATATCTGTGCGATATTACTCTGACAATTGCTGTTATTACAAACGGACATGTGAGGAACATTTTTCTTTGCAGGAAGTTTTTGCTGCCGAGATAAGCGGTCATAGGAAAAGGATGTTTTACAGTGAGTGGTATAGAGACCATCAGAAGTGCACAATATCATATTAAATCTTACCGATATCTTTCAGATGTTAATTTGACAATTGTTGACATTAAACGGGCGACGGGTAAACGACATTTTTTAACAGGTAGGTTTCACTGCCAAAATAGGAGGTATTAGGAAAAGGCAGTTTTACAGTGCGTAGTACACATCTGAAGCACATAATATCACAAGATATCATTCAGATATTACTTTGACAATTGCTATCATCATGTTCGACACTTTCCTAGAGGTAGTTTTTTCTACCGAAATAGGATGTCATAGGAAAAGGCAGTTTTACAGTAAGTGGTATAGACCAGAGAAGATCACCCAATTTCAATCAAATGAAATCTTCCCAATACCTTCAAGATATTACTATGATAACTGTTGACATTAAAAAGGGACGACAAGTGAGAGACATTTTTTAAAGGGTAGTTTTGCCTGTCAAAATAGGTGTTCAAAGGAAAAGGATGTTTTACAGGGCGAGGCGTAGACGCAGAGTTGGGTTGGACTGCATTATTGTCACACTACACGAGGACGATTAACGACGGACGTCGGAATTTAGGATCTCATCAAGTGATGATATGACACCTGATTAAGCGCACAAATCAAATTTTAAGGCGACATCGTACGCTGCGTCGGGACTTAGGGGCACATTTGAAGAGCTTAGTGGAAAAACGTGCTAAAAGTGAAATTTTTGAAAAAATTGAGAATTTTGTGTCTCTCTCTCTCTCCCCCCCCCCCCCCCCCGATGAGCATATTCCATTATTTAAAGATAACAAGTTTACCCATTTTCATAAACTTAAAGTTAAGTATATTTTTAACCGTTTGAAATTACCGTTTGTAACGAAATTAAGTGCGATAATTAAAATTTTTAAAGCGCATTTTCTCGTTTTTATGTTTTTGTTACTATGCACATTCTTCCACTTAGCTCTTAATTTAACTTGAGCTATAACTATAACTACTTAAAAGGTTCAAAGGTCAGCAGTCATTTTGGAATTGCCCGGCTCGAACCTGGGACCTTTAGCATTTAGACGAGTGACTTTTTGACTAGACTACCTAGCTATCAAGATAGATCATAAGAACCCAATATCATATGAAACCTAGCTATCAAGATAGATCATAAGAACCCAATATCATATGAAATCTTTCAGATATTACTACTCAGACTCAGGAATACTTCGAAACGTCATTAAATGATATCTTAATAGTAGAATCTATATGGAATCCGTTGAGGTTTAAAGTAGAAAATGTACTCGAAAATTTCGTTACTTTTTATGAAATTTTTATACTTAAACTACTAAATAGCGTGATGTTTTATGCAATTTGACAAAGTGTCCACTTGATGCTTTTTACAGAAAATGTCTAGTAAAAAGTAAACACAATCTCATGGAATAACATTTAAAAAATAATTTTTTAAGGAACCAATCGCAATATCAAAAAACATCATCACAATCAAGGAAATATCATACTTCTTGAAAGGTGCTCCTACTTCTTCTAAATATCATACTTCTATAAAGGTTGCCGATAAAAAAAATTAGGAAAAACTTAAAATACCATTGACTTTTCATAAAAACTTGAACTTTTATTGAAAAACAATAAAACGTAACATTATAAATCAGTTAAAATTGTAAAGAAAGCTAATTTATCTCACACAAACAGCAGAACCATTACAAACATTCCTATATATTATAAAACAAACATGCGTGACAATGACAGTTTAAACGGCCAGAAGAAAAAAAATTCTACTCTTCCCTTAGGGCTATGGAAAATTCTTAAAAGATCAGACACCCGATTCCATTCATGTACTTCTCGAATCACCCAATTCGAGAGTCAAGAAATCCCAAAAACTTCTGTAAAAAAACTAGACAGAATTTCGGCAAACCTTGAAGAAGGCAAACATGACCACCCAAATCACGTGACTATCCTGCAAAGATTCTGCGTGTTTTTAAGGCAGATAATATGTTTGTTTAGATACACTGAATTTTTTACAAAACTAAGTTTTTTAAAGATTACAAAATGTTCAACATATTTCTGAATTTAGGTAAAAAAATATCCTTAATTGCAGTTTAATATGATAGAATACCAGGGATTGGAAAGTTACTTTCAAAAAGTAATTCTGGTACAGTTACTTCATTAACCCTTTCACTACTGAAAAGACAAACGACGGCTGTCGGACTTAGGATTCGATGATGATATTCCTATCGCATATTACGAGGAAACAAAAATCCTTCATACCAAAAGGGCTAAAAAAGCAACTTTGCTGCATTTAATATGGAAAGCAACTAGTTACAGATACTTTTTCGAATTTCAAGTTACAAGAGAAATTTCAACTTAACTAAATGCTGCATTGCAAATATAACACTGCAAAAGCACAAGAATACAATCTGCAGCAAATGAGCTCCGTGAAAAACGGCGAGTGAAGTAACGGAAAATTAATGAAGTTTTCCGTTACTTCGTCACCGCTAAAAAGTATACCTAATATAACATACCTAACCTCATGCATTTCAGTTGAAAAATGAACAATAAAAAAGTTGGTGGCAATGGCACTCGGTGGTCCTGGAAGTAACGAAGTCCGAAAAAATTAACAAAGTTATATTTTCTAAAACAATCTAAAGACCTTACCTAAAAGAGGAACTTACAAGTAAAACAATAATCTAATACCTGATGTTTACCGTATAAACAGAGATAGTTCCGTAGTTTTCCGTTACTTCGTCACCGCTAAAAAGTATACCTAATATAACATACCTAACCTCATGCATTTCAGTTGAAAAATGAACAATAAAAAAAATTGGTGGCAATGGCACTCGGTGGTCCTGGAAGTAACGAAGTCCGAAAAAATTAACAAAGTTATATTTTCTAAAAAATCTAAAGACCTTACCTAAAAGAGTAACTTACAAGTAAAACAATAATCCAATACCTGATGCTTACCGTATAAACAGAGATATATCGCCTAAAATAGCAGAATTTGCCATCCACTTTCAAACCCCTGTCCCAACTATTTCTCCATACCATCACATTCCAGATCTATTCAACTCAAGTCAATGAAAATAATCCAACAACCTTTCAAGCAGATCTCTATCCTCTTTTACAAAAAAAACCCGGTTCGCAAAATAACCCTGTCGAAACGGCGAGTGGTAAATTCGCTTTTACGAGGTCCCGTTTAAGTCGGGTTCGCCGGATAAGTCCGGTCGGCTGGATGTCCGGCCGGATCAAGGGCCGGCCGTTAAGCGTGGAATGAACGACCCAAGCGTCCCGGCCGTTTATTCCCCACTTTGATAAGGCGGCCGTTTTATTGCGAGTGGAATGGGGATGAGGAATATAAGAAGATCTTGTTGTGTTTGGCTTGTTCTTTGTAATGTCATGACATTTGAATGGTAGGCAAGAGTGGCCTTGCTGGTAATATGCAATGTCAAATCGCAATAATCCGAACGCGGATGATCCGAATGGACAACTTTACAGCCCTCGTGTAGCTCTAGTGCGACGATAATTCAAACCAAACCGAATGTACAATTGGTATGGCCACTCCTACGAATACGATGACGTCCAGTAACGTCAACCGTTTACAATGACACCACTGTAAGAACTGAAGGAACCACGACACTTGAAACAAACCAATTGCGGCGTTAGTGAATAAATATTTGTTGACCACGAAACTTATTTACACAATTCGAACAAATAAAAATCACCATAAAATTCTTCCTGCATAAAATGTCACCATCGTATACTTAATAGGCATTTTTAAAGGGCCAAATAAAGAGGTCTTTGAAAATTAATTGTTTAAACTCGCTCTTGGTTCTCACTAGGCGCGTTTACATGAGCCATCGAATCCATGGATTGAAGAGCAATCTCCGTAATTTTTCCCTCTTGGCCGAACCGGAATTGCAGGGTTCATTGGGAAGTTTCGCAAACGCTCCAATAAAGGAGGGTTTGACGTTTCATTAGATGGATTCGGCCACAAACGGCCACATTGGGTTAGAAATCCGGCTCGACCACTTTTTTCCGTAATGGAGGGTTTGTCATTCGATGGCTCATTTAAACGCGCCTACTCAGTACAATCAGGCACTGAAAATTGCAGGTTTGGTTTGGATGAACTATCTGGAGATCGTGTATTTCTATGATGATTCCCATCAATGCAATATATAACTAACGACACGATGACTATTGGCGACGAAGTAAAACAGAATTAATTTTTAGTGCTGACTTGACTAACATTGGGCTAAACGTCAACAGTTCGCTAAAAAGAACACTCCATCCCACGTCCCTCGAGTGCATCTCCATTGCCACCCAAGCCAGATAAAAAAAAATATCCCGATGTCGTCTGTCGTCGCCTAGCCCCCCCCCCCCCTTTTCGATTCCAAATCTGGTCACGGGCGGAATTCCACCTTTATTGGCATTGAGTTATCCAATGTCGAAAACTCTGGAGATTCTTATCACAAAGGGAAAGCTAAGCTAAGTACTTGTCAAACGATGGGACTCTGAAGTATGGCGGAATCCGAAAGTGTTCGGTCAGAATTTTTTGTTTTTTGATATTTGAATATATTTTTGGATTGTTTGGATGAATATTTACAATTTATCTTGATCTGATAATAATTTTTTTTAAGGTTGTCGATTGGATTATTTGGTTGCATATTCAGAATCATCTCTTCACATTCTCAGGTATAAGAAAGTCAATATTTAAACGAAAATTATGAAAGAACTTTAATAACCTACTTTTCTGTTTTATTTCTTATACAAACTCTTATGATACGGATGTACAGATGGGTATGTCAATGATAGAATATGATATCATACTTATCAAAATAAAAATACATTTTAAAACATGGTGTTTAGAACTAAAGTTAAAGATTTCAAGATTCAGGTGCGAGAAAAGTAGGTATAACATCGATGAAAATAAAGTATAAAAAACCCAATATTTAAAAAAATAATAACTGTAGCAGTTGAAATCATTTGCCAGATACAAAACAATTACTTAATTGCTATTCAAAGATTCCTCAGGGGAAAATTTATTACTACATGATAACACCCCCCACTATAAAACCTTTTTTTCCCCCTCTCCAAGCATCCAAAGCTACAATGAAATATTTCCTTCCACTTTTTATTTTCAATGTCAAAACTATAAACTAATATCTAAAAACTACACACAAAGACTTTTTTACCTATGAAGAAAAAGTTTAACTAAACGCGCCTTAATCATATTCTGTACAACCCCTTTTTCCTTTGATACTTTAACAATGCAGCAAAAGCTTCTACCCCTGCGGCAATAATTTTAAGAAAATTTAAACGCTAATTGGTACTACAAATAATTACAAAAAATGATGAAAAACGAATAATTTACAACTGGTTAAAAGGTATTATATTGCAATATATTATAGGTTCTCAAAGAATCTTCGCGGTTCAATGTGTGCTGTTTCTTCATTGCAACACTCTAAAGAATGAATGCTCAAAAACGACGAAATTTTCCTTAATTTTGACGATCCGTTTACTGGCAAATGCTCCGAGTTTCGAGTTTTTGTTTCCTCAAAATGAGGAAATCTGAATAGTCATTTTTATGAGGATTTGAATGTCGTCTAATCTAAAGAAATATTTCGTCATTTTTGAGCATGTGAGTACAACAATGAGATTCAGTTTCCTCAAAATCAAGATACAGAATCGTCAAATCACGATCGTAAAAGTGAGGATTCGCGTTTTCTCAAAAGTCACGTGATAGTTTGACGAAATGAGGCTTGAGGATTCATGAATCGGCAAAAATGAAAGTGTTATTTCTGAGCGTGAAGGGCTGTGGGTTACACGATTAGCAAGTAGGATCTATATAAATCCTACCTATACTTATATTGCAATATAATATTTTCTAGCAGTTGTAAATTATTCCTTTTTCATCCTTTTGGGTAATGTTTTCAGTATTAATTAGCGTCAAAATTTACATAAAGCTATTGCCGTGGGGGTAGAAGCTTTTGCTGCATAGTTAAAGCATCAAAGGAAAAAGGGGTTCTACAGAATATGAATGCGGCGCGTGTAGCTTCAAAAATATATTTGTTCCGAAACCTTAATACGTGGAATTCCTTTTTTCATTCATTTTTATTCGAATAAATTTTTGTTTTTAATTTTTTGAAAACTTAGCTAAATGAAATAAAATGCTAACAAGAAATTGCATTCTAATTTTAATTGCAATAAGTCATTTTTAAGTACATAAACACGTGTGTATTGATGCGGAGACTGCTTGTAAAAGTTTTTTCGTTAATGGTTTTTTTTAAACAATATATTACTTTAGGGTATGATTAGAAGGGTATGATTTATGTATTTAGAAGGGTATGATTAGGATTTCCTAAAGAAACTAAAATTTTACAAAAGCAATTATCTTAAACAAAATTTGTATTCGAACATCAGTACACCAAAAAATAGTACTATTCAATATTTAAATCAGAATTGTTTAAAACACAAGAAAAAGGCACTTTTACACGAATACGGTGAACCTAAATTCCGATTTTACTTATTTAATAATTTTAGATTATTTTAGTTATCTTAGTTAAGATTTTTCTTAGTTATTTTATTTTTATTGTTAGTTATTTCGATTTTTATCTTAGTTATTTTATCGTTTCTTAAAGATAACGAAAAAACATACAATATTAATATACTGTTGATTAGGTTACAGTTAAGTGATGAACCGACACTTGAGTATGTATTGCTGAAAAAAAAAAGCGAGCAATTAATAATTACAATAGAATTATATCCTGAATATATCCCGCAAATTAATGTAATAAAACCATTTTTTAATCTGCGTAGAAATCATTGGAATTATATTTTAACAGCCCGTCATAAAGACGAAATAAGCTAAAAATCTACGCATAATAGCCTTTACAAATACCTCTGCATTAAATGATAACACTCATTTTATAAATACAAATTTCATAGTAATACTTGTAAAGTAAAGTATTTTATGTGACTTACTTATTTTAACAATGAAGATGCGGCATTACTTCATCTTCAGATAAATATCAACAAAACGTTGAAGATAAGTGATAAGCATCAAACCATAATTTCACACAACATTGTATGAACAAAAGATAACAATACCAAATCATAATAGCATCTTTCAGTTTTTCTAAAGAAGAAAGTTTTTGGACACATAAGTTTTTTAAGTTTGACGAGCTTCTAACTCACACGCTACTTTTGTTTATCTTTTTGTATCGACTGCAAGTGCGTGCCTATTTCTATCATCTTTAGAGTTCCTTAACACACCCAAAATACGCATTGCAATTTTCTGTCTAGGTTGATATCTGACCTCACACAAAGTTCTATCAGGACATAGGACCATAGAGCATTGGACCACGTTTGGTTTGGTTTTAAAGTTTGTTTTGGCTTAGAGCAGTAATTTTGAAATGTTGTCAAGCGACGTGTTGTCCAAGGTTAGATCTTGCATTTATCAGTCCCATCGAAAAGTAAAACTTTCTCCTAGATTTTTCTCCCCTTCTTGCTTAGACTCTCAGAAATCAAATTACTTTCCGCGATTTTGTAAACATGGAATTTTAATTTGTAATTAATGAGTTAAAAATTATAAACCTACAAGAAATTGGTTTGGGATAAGTTCACCATTTCGACTTGTGGACAAATTTTAATTTTTTAAAAATACTATTGTCCTTTTTTGAGCATTTTGAGTATATTACCTTCATTTTAAATCTTAACATCTTAGCAAGAAAGTTAAGACATTTTAATCTCTTCACTTCCGAAAAATATTCTATGTATGCATTTTTTTTTATATAAACGTATTTTGCCAACTATAATATATTTAGAAGTATGTTTTTACCTAAACATATTTTGCTAACAGTAATATATTTAGAAGTATCTTTTTATAAAGCCATATTTTGCTTACAATAATATATTTAGAAGTATGTTTTTATAAATACATATATTGCTAACAATAATGTATGTATGTTTTGCAAGTAATTTGAAAAAAAAATAGCTTTTAACACTTGCTGAGGACCAAGTCAATTTGTAATTTGAGATATTGAGTTGTAAAAATCCTTTTTGGTGTTCCCTAAAAAAACGAGAAGTCTCTGTAGGTTTTTTTTTGTGATTAATAATCGTCCATTATAACTTTTGTTTTAATCTAAAATATCTTTTATAATTTAACCAGTAAAAAAACTTTTGCAAGACCTTCGAAATCTGCTTGACTCTCTTTGTGCGTGTGTCCCTTTTTAAAACAATAACAAATCAGCAGTTTCGGTGAGAAAGAGCTTGAACGTTTTTGTTTTTTATTAAGAGGGATTATCAGTCTCATAGAGCTAATGCATTAATTTTGGAATCACACTTTCTGCAGAAGTATTGCTTTGCTATGTTAGCCTTTTTTTCTCCAGGTATGGGGGAATTAACATAACATCGGAATGAAACAAATTTGAAACGAAAATGTTATCTAGTTATTTAATTATATATTTTTGAAGTTTTAAAATGCCAAAAATATACAGTAGTTGGCGACACTATTTTAAAACTTTTTTAGATTAATAATTAAATAACAGTATGTTATTATCTTTTAAATTTTGTTTTAAATTAAAATTATAATGATTCGCATACCAGGTGAAAATGGGATAACATAACAAAACTAATTTTTAAAAAAAGTTGTGACTTCAAAACTAACGAATTAGCTCTATGGAACTGGCAGTCCCTGTTAAACTTAGCTTCATTTCATAATTTTTTATAATATAATGTGAATTTTACAAAGGTCCACACACGTGTACCTCTGGTGCGAAGATATTATAAGAACACTAAACCAAAGTCGTCGCAGTTAGAACCTTTCCACCCCAACCCAAATCTCGTCTAACCCATTTCAAAATAACACGGGGAATAAAAGCGAAACGGGGAAGTTACGCCCCAGATCGCGATAATCTCTCCTGGGATAACAGCAGCCATAGATGTCCGAATTTTATTGCGGGATACAAATCCAAAGGACCAGAGTTCAAGCTCAGGACTCATCTGGCGGTTTATCGGCCTTTGGAATCTACTGCACGATCCTGGAAGAGACAATTAGAGAGGGAATCGAATGGAACTTTTAGGCTCAATTAGAACGTGTTTTTTTTTGGGTATGAGAATAAATCTGAATGTGGTATTTAGTTAACCTTATAATGCATGATTTTTTTTCATCCCGAAAAAATATATATGTATATTTATTACTTATACATTATGGGAAAAATACTAAAAAAATTAACTACATTAGAATTTAAATAATTTCAATTTTCAAATTTTTTTCCATATGACAAAAACCAACTACAATATTCCAATTTTGATAATAATGACTAGAAAACTACTTAATATATTTCAAAATAACCCTCTTTAGCTATAATTAATCTTTCAAAACAATTTATTTGTATTTAGTACCAATATTATTATACTTCTGCCAAAAATTGCCATAAACGCCAAAACGTAATCTCACAACAGTTAATAACCTCACTATTTAACTTTGAATACACTTTTACTACTGTCATCTATGAGGATTATTAGTAACTAAAACTTCAAAATGGAATTAATAGATGAAAAAACACAAATTTGCCGAGAGGGAACTCTGATTTAATAGAAGAAAGAGTTTTATGTTACTTGTTGCCAAACGGCAACAGTGCATTAGAGGGTTAAAAAGATACATACCTTGCTTCGTATCAAAGTAGAAAAGAGTAGTTGGTGGTTTTTGATATTTTAATGTTGCTCTTAACTAATATTTTTTTATTAACTTACTAAAAACTTTAGTCTTTACTTTAACTTAATAAGTAATAAAGGAAATAGTTTTAAATCATTTCTTTTTATTAAATTGAAAAAGTTGGACGAGTTTTGTATAAAGATCAAGTTTTATTCTGAAATCTCTTTTAAAAATTTAGTTTCCAATTAATGTACGATATTACATGAAAATTTATTTCCATATATTCATATTGATGTACTTGGTAATGGAGATATGCTTTTACACATTTTGTAATATCATTCCAATGTGAATTACCTGTAAAATATCCATCATTAAATGGCATGACTATCTGATTGAAATATTTACCTAGTATAAATGAGAAAAATTTAAGATACATTAAGAGGATTAATTTTTTCGTTGTTAATATATTTTTCGAGTTAATTTGTCAAAATAAATTCATCGAATCACATTGAAAGTATGTGATAACGTAGGACACCTAGTATAAAGAATCGGAGAGTTATTTAAATTTATTTATAATACGGAAAGTTTTAATATTTCTCTATGGCTGAAAGTTTATTTTGATTTACTAGAATTTGGCTTCTATCGTCGCAACAGACTAGCAATAAATGATTCGGGTTCAACATCTTTCTGCGTGTATTTACTGGTATCTTCTAACAACTCTCCCCCAAAAAGAAGTAAATTTGCTGTTTCCGAGCTAAATCATTTTAAGGATACGATAACGAAGAATAAAAAATGAACAGGAAAGTAGCCTAACCATTTTTTTTTCAATGATTATCTTTATGACACTATGTTAAATATGCAGATCCTTTCTTATGAAATCCTTCTCCCGACTCAGAATCTCTAGAAATCCATTCAATTGCAACTGCCTGTGGCTTAACGATAGTTAAGTTGAGTCAATAGCGTATGAAAGAGTATGAAATCGGTGATTTAGTATATAGGTTCGAGGCTCAAACAAATGCTTTAAATTATTCTATAACAAATACAAAAATTGTCGACCAACAACAGGCCAGAGGAACAGCAAGGTTGGTCCAAAATGTATCTAATTCCTTACCAGTTTCCAGTAACTATCGATATTTTTCTTAAAATTTTCCACTCTCTTCGAATACACAACATATTCTGGCAAAGCATTCCACTCATTGACGATTCTATTGTAAAAGTAATGTTTCCTTACCTCTTTTTTAAAGCATGATTTATTCAATTTCTGACCATGTCCTCTGGAAAGTTGAATACACTGAGAATACAATTCGATTTGTGGTTAAATGTTACAGTTCCCACCAGAGCTACATTACGTTATCAAAAGAAAATATACGTAACCTAATATATCAGTATAGAAACATGAACTTAAGATGTTTCGCTTGTATGCTAAGCGTTTTATCCTAACTTACGTTACTAATAAGTGTTATGGAATTGTTTAGAAATTTTCACAAGACCCCCCCCCCCCCAAGCTATGTATTCCTTCTAAATTGTTTCCAATTCTTAGCAGCACGAAACTACACATAAACTTCATTTACAACAATCCCATTGCTATAAACAACATTTATTCATACAGATCTCGAACGGCGATAACATGGCGACCCCTTCCAGAAAAGAATCCTTATTAATTCCTCTTCCCGAATCGCGGTATATCTCTTGACATCCCTTCAATTAGAACGTCTTCCAGTTTCACGAGAAAGGCCGGAGAAACACTGTGGTCATAGAGTCAAGAAAAAGATGGAGAAGCTTGGCTGAGAAAGCAAGTGAAGCCGTCAAAAAATTCGCCAAGCAACCATAGGGTGAAGCCCAAACAACCCGCTTTTACACTAGAGAATCGTGACCGGCAATTTTACACCAAATCTGGTAACCCCGAAAAATTTGTATTATAGCAACTAAGGCGAAATTAGCAACTGCATTGACAATTTCGAATTGTTTATCTATTAAAATCTAAATTCGTAAAAGTTTTTTTATACTAATCTTTTATTAATTATATGCTTAATGATTTTAAATAATTATTTACTTTTTTTTAATCAGCAGGGTTTTATTTTTTTTCTTCAGCATTTTAACGCTTCACTTCTTTATAAATCTAGTCTGCAATTTAGTGAATTTTTCCGTTGTTTTAAGGGGTCTAAGGAGTCTTAAAAATGTGCAAAGAAGATACTACAAAGCATAGTTTGATCTTTCATGTCATTTTTTAACTACTCAATGTATAAGTACAATTTTTTTATATGTTATTCTACATGATTTATTTATAAAATACAAGTTTTAAAATTTATGGAACTTTAGCCAAAACTAAAATAAATGATATTAAACATGAAGCTATTTGAACACATTGTGATTAGGCTTGCGCGGAAAATTGTGAGGTCAAAATTGAATAATGACCAAGAAAATGACTTTATATTGTACAAATATGTACAAACAAAGACTTATACCTAAATTCTCAGCTCAATTTTAATTAGAAATTATTTTAAGAACTTTTTTCTAAAAAAATTAATAAAAATTTAAAATTTTTGATTTTAAATTATTTTTAAAATAATTTATAATTAAAATTGAGCTAAGAATTTAGGTATAAGTCTTTGTTTGTACATATTTGTACAATATAAAGTCATTTTCTTGGTCATTATTCAATTTTGACCTCACAATTTGCCGCGCAAGCCTAATCACAATGTGTTCAAATAGCTTCATGTTTAATATCATTTATTTTAGTTTTGGCTAAAGTTTCATAAATTTTAAAACTTGTTTTATAATAAATGAATCTTGTAGAATATAAAAAAATTATACTTATACATTGAGTAGTTAAAAAATGACACGAAAGATCAAACTATGCTTTGTAGTATCTTCTTTGCATATTTTTAAGACTCCTTAGACCCCTTAAGTCAGCCAGTTTAAAATTAGGTAGTATGGTTGGTCATTTCGAGATGGCAACCATCTCGGCAAGTGCCGGGGTTTGTTATCATTTCGAATTGGCGACATTTTCAAAAAGCGCCAAATCTGGCCACGATTCTTTTGTTTAACCCACACCGCTTACTCAATGTTAGTTCAATGTTTGCTTGTTCGAACCCCGGCTGAGTCATTATTATGTGGCATGTAAAAGATCCCTTGAGTGATTTAGCTTAGGTTCTCTCAACATACTTCAACATCCACAGAGAGCTCAGATTCATTGTGTCGGAATTGGCAGTGAGAGTCGCATAGATGGTGCCACAGAAAAATGGCTTTTACTTCTGGAGAATATGTCGAGTCTGCAAAGGCTTAGCCGCCAATAAAGCAGGCCATTGAAAAAAAGTTCAATTTAAAACGCACCATCTTACTCTTTAAAAGCGCTAATTAAGAATTTAAAAAAAAATACCGTTTGCGCTGTTTTAGGCTGTTGTTAGAGATCTGAATTTACACAACACAAGATTGCAGAATTTCTGAATTTATAAACACAAGATTGCAGTAATTCCTTTCACAGGTAAGAAAAATGCATTGCAATTAGAGTTTTATTAAGTCATAATATATAGTTATCGAATTTATAGTTATTGAATAGTAAGTCAAAAATCGCCAAGTCGATTACACCTATTCAAAATCCACCGCAAAATATTGCCAAATACTTCGCCGAGAATGTTTGTTTGGGCTTATTTACAAAGCTATAATTGGCTTCACTTGGCGGACCAGTTTTTTTCATTGGTTTATTTCCAACAGCATCTACATCTTCCTCTTAACTCCATGTACCGTGGTCAACGTAAGGTGTCACGGTCGCAACACCGGGCTTGAAGGGGTGACATGAAACCGTGAGATAACTCTTGGAATCCTTTCAGCGCATAGCTGCGCGTCAACCCTTTGACAGAAACGTGGTGGAAGGGTGGTTTTGTGGAACGGAATTGTAAAAAGAGTGGTATGAAACAATTCGTACTCATTACGAGATTAGAAGTCTTTTAAAGTTTTAATGCTAAAAGATGGGAAGATGGATGCTAGACATGGGAAGTCCGTTGAAATATTGTAGAATGGTGTATAACTTATTTGAAGAACAAACACTTTATTATATAAAATAAACATTACAGAATAATTTTGCTTCGTCACAAGGGAGTTAAAAAAACCGTGTATGTGACTAAATAATCATAATTATAATTAATAAGACAAAATAATAATAATAAGACACATTAGTTAATAAAAAAACACTTAATACTTTTAGGGACTAAAGTGAGTTGGCATTTGTAAAACATCAAACACCCAGTTTTTAAAATAAAAAAAAAGCACAAATTGAAATAGCTAAGCATTTCTGTAAATTACTTTACCCTTCCTAAAAATTGATTCAAGAGTCTGTTCGTTAGTCCCCCTTGAAAATAAACACCTTAAACGGCTACATTCACAGTGCAGTTACTGTTATCCCCAACGTTGTCTTAAACCCTACAAACTAACCACTTAGCAGCTTAGTGACGCCATAGTTAGTCAAGCACTTTCCCACAAACAAACTATGCTCCGTTGGTAGGCTATAGATATGCCCATGCTTATAGCCTTCCAATCAATCAACTGATCAATAAATTCATTTTATTGATCAACCATGCTTTGTAGTAATCCATGATGCCTTGATTTGGTTGAAAAAGTGAAAAAGTTGCACTAGAGTTACTCAAAGTGCTATATTTACTAAAGTGCTATTACAAATGCTCCGTAATACAAATAAAAGCAAATCTAGAGGTTTGATATATAAAAAAATATAGTAATGGATAAAATAAGTATAAACGTATAAAAAAAATAGCAAACGTATTGCATTTTTTTTATTTTGTTGAAAAAGTTGATTCTAATCATTTTTAAAAAGTTCAGCTGAGGTGCTTAGACGAAGAAAAACTCAAACTAAAAGGGGGAATTATACCATATACGCCTTTATGTAATTTATTTCGTACTTAATATTTTATAATACAATATGATCTTACCCATTAAAAAGAATTTATTTACAAGTCTGTATTTTAGAAAGTTAACAGAATTGGCTGAATCTTAAATTCTTTGATCCACATATTTTACAAATACCTCTTTTTTCAGAACAAAATTAAAAATACAGACTATTTCTATTTATAAATGTATTCGGCATTAATATATTAATGTATTAATAAGTATTGATCGCTTCCAATTCTCAAGATTCGTTAAAAAAAACGTAAAAAGTTTTACCATCTTTTACGCTTTTCCATTCCCTTAATAGACCGTTAAACAAAGAATGACTAAAAATACAAACAGTGCTCAAAGTGATTAGCAACGAAAATGAAATCCACTAAAAAAAACACACTCTTCTTTCTACAACATGAACACGCAAGTAATTCCATAACTAGTTGTAAAAGAGGGTGTCATAACACCATCAAAGAAAGAAAAAACTATTACCTCTCCGAGACTCACAGGTAAAAAAAAAAGGGGAGGGGGGAGAGCAAGTTGTAGGGTGGGGGAAGCATGTGAAGAAGATATGTTCGAAAGTGTTCTTTTGTGAGCGGAGCTGTTTTAGTCATTGTTTCGATATCTTTTTAAAGAATTATTTGTTTCTGAGCAAGGTTTTGTTAACTAATTTAATAGATAGAAAGATAAATTATTTGTTTTAAATATAGAAAATTATTTTTTTTTCAATGTAAGTTGATATAACAAAGTTTCAAGTGCTCGTCGAAGTAGTTTTCGAGAAAGTTTCCAAATTTTTTTTAAAATTGCGATGAATCAGAAATTAAAAAAAGAAATTGAGAGTATTGGTGTTAATTATAAATATATTTAAAACTTTTAGGTGTTACACTAGCCTTTAAAAAAATTAAAGAAAGCGTCTTTAATATGCTATATTTTATGGAAGCACATTTTATATGAAACAAAAAAAAAATCGATAGATTCGAAAGAAAACAATTGACAAAAAAAAACCTAATTATCTATGACTAAAACTAATTAAAAAACTAAAACTATTAAATCATAAATTGAAAAACAATGTAGACCTTAATTTTACTCAATCAAACTAAAGTACAAAATATGAAGACGCTCCCTTCTTTTTCATCCCCCCCCCCTCCAACAAAATCCATTGGCGGCCTCCAGTACTCGCCAAACAGAGCGATAACCATTCCAATGTGGAGCGATGATCGTGAGACGCAGAGGAGGCGGGGATTTAAAGGAAGCTCTAAACAGGGAATCTTCGGTATCATATTTGAGTTCGGTCCCCCTGTTTAAAGAGTGCTCTCCTTATTTACCTGCGAGGATTGAACAGATAATTTTGGAAACGTGGACAGTGGTCGCTACCACAGGTAGGAAAATGCCGAATATTGCTTATTTATATTAATAGAAATAGGTTTTTATATTTATTAGTTTTATAATACATTACATTTGATTTTATATTTGTAGAATATTTCTATATTTAATTACACTTTTTGGAGCGTAAAATAATTGTGTGTTTGTTTAAAAATTAATTTTAAGAATTTAATATTTTCATTGGCTTTTCATTTTTTGTATACAAAATATAATAAGAGTTTATAAAATTGGTAAAAAATTTATTTGGCATTAAAATTTTGGTATGAATGGTTTACAAAGTTAGTTGTTTTTCAAAGACTTTTCAAAAATGCTCAATGTGTATGAAATATTTTTTTCTCGATCTATTAAGGATTTGAAAACATATATTTAAAATTTATGAAAAAAATTATGTACTTTTCTCACCTTTAATCTCTTAACTAGGTAACAAAGGTATAACTAATAATGCATGCAGCACTAAGTTAAGTAATAAAGTAATTAAATGCCTTGAAAATTTTGAATAAACACAATTTTCACTGTGTATTTTTCCAAGTTATAAAATTACTTATATTGCGCGTTTTGAAACTTAGTCTTTCTTACATTTTTGAAAAACATAATTATTTAAAATTTTATCTTTTTACTTTTACTTCAACGTTTCATATATTTTTAGCGTCTTTGAATTAAACTAAAGTTGTTCGGCCTTTTTCAAAGCATAAATTTACTAAAATTAAAATTTACATTTCATGAATTCAACTATTTTTTAAACCAAATGTTTTTTCGATGTCTAGAGTCAAATCAAAATAGCACAATTTTTTTTTACAAAGCTTTGTTGATAAAGAATTCATCATAAACTAACAAAATTTAGAAAATAAAATAAAACACTATTGATGCAAAAGAAATAGTTTTATTTAAACATTAATAAGTATGAATGAAAACATCTATGAATCCAAAAAAATATTTTTACATAAACTTAACAACTTTCATTTACTATTTAACAAAAGCATTGTTGTTATTGCCCAAAAATATTGCTTGCTATATAATAATCATTTTTTTTAATAAAAAAACCTTTCGCCTGTAGAACATTAAAAGCCAAATCATGAAAAGCAACTTTTAGCATTTATTTATCAACATTTTAATAAACAAAATACCTATTAAACCAGCAAGCCTATTTAACAACGATTGCAGTGCAACAACTGTTAGCGACCAACTAATTGATAAAACCAAGACACGTAATAACATTACCTTTGCAACAACTACGAATTACACAAATTAACAAAACCAAACGTAACTTACAAACAATTCAAGAATTGTTAACGATCAACAATTTAACAAAAGTAACACATTTAACAACACAAGCAAGGCAACCATAATTAGCGACCAACAAATTAGAAAACGCAATCTACAACTGTAAACAACCAACAAATTATAAAAAACACAATGGGCTTGTTTCAATGCTTAGTCAAAGAAAACAACCAATGAAAACGCAGTTCGGAGCGTGCGACGCCTAAACCAATAAGCTTGTTTCAAGTAGTTGGGAACGAAAACAAAACAACCAATGAAATCGCAGTATGGAGAGCGTGACATCATAAGAAATATTCCCATTAACGATTAGCGACCAACAAATGAAAAAACAGCAAAGCACTTACCACTGCAACAACTTCCAACGACCTACAAATGAACAAAAACAACTCAATTGAAAATGCAACAACTGTTAACGACCGCAACAAATTAACACACTTAACAACAAAAGCTACATAACTATTATTACTGACCAACAAATTGAAAACACACAATTAGCAACCATTAACGACCTACAAAATGAACAAAAACAACGCATTGAATAACTTTAAACGACCAATAAATGAACAAAAGCAACACACTTAACAATGAAACAACTGTTAACGACCAACAAGTTAACACACGAAACAACATCAGCTACTTAACTATTATTACCGACCAACAAATTAAAAACATACAGAATTAACAATCACCGACGACCAACAAATTAACACACGTAACAACACCAGCTACTTAACTATTATTACCAACCAACAAATTAAAAAACACACTTAACCCTCTAATGCATAGTGTTACCGTTCGGTAACAAGTTACATAATCCACTTTATTCTATTAAAGTAGACCTCAATCTCGACAAATTTGTATTTTTTTCATCTATTACATTCCATTCTGAAGTTTTAGTTAATAATAACCCTCATAAATGACAGTAGTAAAAGTGTATTCAAAATTAAAGAGTGAGGTTATTAACTGTTGCGAAATTACGTTTTCTGGCGTAGTCAAAGTAGAATAATTTTAGTACTAAATACAAATAAATTGTTTTGAAAAATTATGTATAGTTAAAAAGGGTTATTTTAAAATATATTTAGTAGTTTTCTAGTCATTATTATCAAAATTGGAATTTTTTAGTTGGTTTTTGTCACATTTAAATTTTTTTTAAAATTGAAATTATTTAAAACCTAATGCAGTTAAATTTTTTTCAGTATTTTTCCCATAATGTATGAGTATTGAAGATACATATATATTTTTTTGGGATGAAAATAAAAAATCATGCATTAGAGGGTTAACACCCATTACCAACTAACAAATAAACAAAAACAACACATTAAACAACTTGAAACGACCAACCAATTCCCACCCACCCTTTACAACGGGCAAACCCCCTTTACACGCTTGCGCAACTCCGCTAACGGATCCCAACCAATTTCCCGATCGACGGTGCATCGACTTTTCCCGTCGCCGCCCCTTCGACGGTAGACTCCGGCGACACCCATCGCGGACTTTCCCCGGCTAAAATATGAGTAACCCTACAACTTGAGATGCTCGTTGACAAACGAGTTCTTTTTAACTGTCGTCGCATCACTTTGAGGTGACGGTTTCTCTTCTTTCTTTCTTTTCTTTTTGCTTTCTTTCTTCTTGTTTGCTTTCTTTCTACTTTTCGCTTTTGTTTTTGATTTTTGTAGGTTTTGTCTTAAATTCGAGGAAATGATGATAGTCTTGGAATACGGATTAAAAGATTTTAATTTTTAAGTGCGTTGAACTAATGGTTGCAAGTTATTCCTTTTGTTATCTATCAAAAAGGAAATATAAAATTTAAATAAGTGTTTTTTGAAATTTGAATACAATGATAAATAGCACTTAAAAGGATAGACTGTTTACCAATAATTATTAATACGATTTAGAAAACTATTAGGTTGTTTTAAATGGTAGAATTTATTTTTGCGTACCATAATGACACAAAGATAAATTATAGAGCACTAGGTCGTTTAAAAATTTTCGTATTTCGTTTCTCCGAAACAAAAACTGTACTGAAAGGTTATGATTTAAAAATGTGTTGTCCCATAAACTTCGTTTCTTATATGCAAAGAAATAAAAAATGTTTTTAACAGCATAAAAACGGATTTTTTTTATCACTGATAAATGATCATGGTCGACATGAATTTTAAAATGGCATCTTTACTTGTTTTATTACATTCACAAAACGTAACAAAAAAGATTATATTTAAGGTCTATAAATACTATAAGTTACACTCTTAAAACGAACGAGTGATTTTAACTCAGTCTGAGTTTTTTTCACTTCTCCAGTCTAGAAAATGCACTTCTCTCATATGAGTGGATCCTTTGTGTGTTAAACCTCCGGCAGGATCACTCCTAACGAGTGATTTTAACTCAGGCTGAGTTAATATTCACTCCTTTCCAGTGTCGAAAATGCACTTCTCCAACTGGAGTGGATTTCACTCTTTTGTTTTAAGAGTGTACACTCTTAAAACAAACGAGCGATTTTAACTCAGACTGAGTTAATTTCACTAATTTAGTCTGGAAAATGCACTTACCCGGAAGGAGTGGATTCTTTGTGTGTTAAGCCTCCGAGAGGATCACTCCAAACGAGTGATTGTAACTAAGTCTGATTTAATATTCACTCCTTTCCAGTGTCGAAAATGCACTTCTCCTATTGGAGTGGATTTCACTCTTTTGTTTTAAGAGTGTACTTATTTGATACAAAAACCTTAAAATTTTGTGAAATATTTTGAAGGTGGTTTAATATACATATAGTGTTCAAAATATTTTTTCGTTAACTCAATATTTGTTCCGACAGAGATATACATTCAAATATTATTTAAAAAAAAAATACGGATATTAAACTTTAGCTACAAAAAAAGAAGTATGTTTTTACGAAACTTACATTACCAAAAAAAATAACATTATTAAGTAAATATTACTAATTTATTATTAAGCTATTTTCTTAACTAAGCTAAAAAGAAACTAATTTAAGTGCTAAAGCTGAAACGTTTAATTTTTAAGAGACCTACATTTTCTAAATTTAAATTACTGAAAAATTCAATCGCTACTAAATTTAACTTTTATTGCATTATTGTTGAACTTGTTGACTAATCGAGATTAGTATTATCTTTTTGTGGTTAAAAAAATTCTTTAATAAACATAACTGTATTCCTAAAAACAAGAACATATTAAACGTTTAAAATTTTATGAATTGTATGTTTCAAATAAACTTTAAAAATTTCTACTTAACTTAAAAAATTTTAAATAAAGCAAATATAAAGGGGAACTTTAAACTATCTATTTGAAAGGATTAACATGGCATAGAATTTTTTTCAAAAGCAACAACACTTCCTTTAAATTAATTCCGTGTAAGATTGAAATCATGATCCATGCGATTGAAATTTTGAATATCAAATATTAAATGGAATGGAAAAATTATGATCCTGAAATTCAGTAATATGATAAAATGAGAATAAAATCGTGATGGTAGCTAAGCTTTCCATGAAAATAGAAAATGTTGATTCTAACTAACTCATATTTAAACTTTAACCATCTTGTTATTTTATATTTTAAAGACTACAAATAACTTTCATGTTATAAAACTCAAATTTTGTGTTAGCTCAGTTTCCAATGAAGCAGAAGAATGTATCGTTTAATTTTTACAAAATTATATTGAAGTTTAAATTATTAAAAATATTTTCTGTTATAAAGTTTAAATAAGATTATCATCTCTTAATGATCATTTGAAATTATTGTCTAAATTTGACAAAAGTCAATCGTATTCAAGTTGAATTATAGTAACTTTTCCCCAGTTATACAAGTTGTGTTGAAACAATACAAAAATTGTATTACGACGAAATAAAAATGCATGGTTACCGCAAAAATTGTGTTGAAGACGCAGAACGTATGTAATCTTCCAATATGTAGTTCAGCATCTGCTCTTTGATGTTTCCAACAAATAGTTATACTAAATGTTAAAAATTCAATAATTGAGTTTTAAAATTAAGGGTATGGGACACTTAACTTTTTTCTTTCTTTAATATTGCAGATATCGTTATATTTTTTTTCCATAAATACTTACACTTTTAGATAGTCAAAGGTTTTAAAAAATTATTAATTTTTACGTTTCATATTTTTGTCATAAGTCAAAAAAATATTCATTAACAAATAAAAATTTAGCATTTTTATAAACAAGAAAATGTACTAAGTAAACTGTCTTTACCGGTTTTTGTTATTTGTCAACGTTTTTCTTTAAAAATTATTGAAATATTTTTAAAATATTTTCACAGGTTCACTATTTTTTGAAAAATTAATAAAAAAAAAACGATTTATTTACAACAAATCCTGAAAGACAAATTAAAGATATATGTTTGAAAATTATGTGTGGAAAATTTTAACAGTGTATGGGCAGTCGATTTTGAGTTATATCAATTTAAAGTAAAAAAATCATCGAAAATACGATCAAGGAGAAAAACATTTTTGAAGTTCATAAACGTGGTTGGCCAACACAGATGTCATGGCACAAGAAACTACACATCTCGCGTTCTATTGCAGATATGAATAAATTTTTTGTTTTAAATTATTTCAAAATATTTGTGTTATTTTTTTAAGATAATTTTTTTTTTTGAATTTTTTGGAGATTTCGTGTCCCCGTAATATTAGAATTTTTTTATGTACTTATTTTAGAAAACAGTATAATTTATAGTTTTTTGTCAATCATGCATGAGTATAATTATAGTCTCCTCTCGCGATTGTCAGTTGTGTTGGACCAACTGGCAAATTCGTATTGGTATGTCTTCAACACAGTTCTTATGTTACCCCTGTAGTGCAATATTTTTTCATCCCGAAAAAATATATTAGTATCTTTAATACTCAAATACTCATACATTATGGGAAAAATACTAAACAAATTAACCGCGTTGGAATTTAAATAATTTCAATTTTCAAAATTTTTGCCATGTGGCAAAAACCAACTACAAAATATAAATTTCGATAAGAATGACTAAAAAACTACTAAATATATATTATAAAAATAACCCTCTCGAACTATAATTATTTTTTAAAACAATTTATTTCTAATTTAGTACTAATATTATTATACTTTGAATACTGCCAAAGACGTAATTTCACAACAGCTAATAGCTTCACTCTTTAATTTTGAATGCACTTTTACTACTGTCATCTAGGAGGGTTATTAGTAACTAAAACTTCAAAATGGAATGTAATAGATGAAAAAAACCTGGATTTGTCAAGAGGGAGCTCTACTTTAATAGAATAAAGTGGATTATGTTAGTTGTTGCCATAGGGCAACAGTATGCAGTAGAGGGTTAAAACAACACAGCAGTTGTGCCCTTTTAACAGAAAACTTGTATTCAAAGAGGACAAGTGGAATACAAGTTTTTTTTAGTGAAAGTCTTCATTTCCGAATAAGAACATAAAGTTTTCAAAACTAAGCTTTAAAAGGACTGAGTTTTTTTTTAAAAAATTCTTCTTAGTTTAATTTAAATTGCCCTACATAAACTATTCAGTGCTATGATTCTCATTTGTCTTAAATTTTGTTTATTTTGATAGAAAGTAAAAAGCTAATTTTGCATGGCAAATTATCTTGCCAACCGGAGTAAAATGTGAGGTGGTAACAATTAACCATTAAGTTAAACAAGTTTAGTACATTAATAAAATATTTCATATAAAGAGTAATGAAATGGATATGATTTTCATGTTTCAGGCACAACCACACATAGGGGCGTCTATAAGGGTCATGAGCATGTGCAAGGGCTCACTAACGACCTCTGCCGAGTGGGACATCAACGACAACAACATTCCCAAGGTAACATTGCCTTTACATTGTTACAATTGGGTTCTCGATTTCGAGAATAATATTCTTATTTTTGAGAACAACATCGCTTTATAATATGTCCGAATATATTGTTGCCAGGATTGGAGAATTACTTTCAAAAGTAACTGTTACAGTTGCTTTATCATAACACTGGCGCTACGTAAGCACTTTAGCACTTTGCTACCACGTAACTTGTAACATGAATAGCATTATTAAATCCTTACTTGTACGTCCATCCAGGCCGTTTTAGATGTTTAGGGGTTTAATATGTAGCTCTGTTACCGTTACTTGGTATGAAAAGTAACTACTTACAGTTATATAATGCAAGAAGTAACTAATTACAGTTGCATTTAAGAATTTCAATTTATAAAAAATGCAATTTTACAATGAGAATAAAAAATACCATTTTCGAAAGAGAAACACGATTAAAGAAACGTAAGCACGAACAAAACTCTGCAATTAGAATTAACTAACACTTTTTTAATTTAAAAAGTAGTTGCATTTCAAAATTGGCATCTGACATTGGCCTTTGGAAAGTAACGGAAAACTAACGAATTTTATTGTTGCCACTAAAAAATAACTAAGTTTCAGTTACTTTTTGAAAAATCTAACATTACCTAAAAATAGTAACTGTTACAATAGTAACGCCCCGTTACTCCAATATCTGACTGTTTTCAAATTTAAAAACATGCGTGTTTTCATTTTTGAGAATGATCGTGAGAAAAATATATAATTTCTACGCGGGCTTGAACCCACGATATGGGGTTTGGCTTGGAGATTTATTATATTTAAGACTATTATTAGCTAAGTGATCTTTAAATAACATCAATAATATAAAATTAACTTTAAAGACAAAAATGAGTTGTGTTTAAATTGCAGAAAGACATTTGGTCATTAAAATTTGTACGAAGAATACTCTCCTGATGAAAATAAACAAAACTTTCTGGTCATTTGACAGACTCTAAGAAATAAATTTCATAAAAAATTTAGCGCAAAGAAGTGATTCTGGAAGAAGTTTTGAGTATCAATAGTAATTGCTTATTTTCTCTCTCTGTATACAATATTTCTAAACTTTTTGCTTGTTTTTATAATAAACGATTTTGTGCAACTTAAACATAACGATTTTGTGCAACTTAAACATATACGAGAATATATTATACTTAAAAGTTTGTAGAACATACAAAGAATTACTGGCGGGTCAATTTTCAACAATAAATTTATTTCTTCGAACTCTTAACTTATTTCCAAAGTAAGGAGAAGTGCTAATTAGATATAGTAAGAATTGTAATTACCATTTTTTACAATAAAAAATCATTTTTTTCATAGTAAACTTCAGCTAAAAGATGCAATTTCACGTTTTTAAACATCTGAAAAATACGCAAATTAGCTGAAGTGCATGCTTGTTTTCACTAAAAGATAAATTTTTAACTAAAAATTTAATTTCTTTTTTAGCGTTTATTAATGATTCCTCCATACTTTAAATTATATATTTATTTAAATTTTAAAGTTTACAAATTTTAAAAATAGAAAACCTGCTAGTCAGGTGAAGGATTTATACGCCTGTATCCCTCAGATGTAGGGTCAAATGGCTAAGGGATAGTAGAGTTAGACTATCCGGGACTATCTACAGCCCCACTATCCAGGATAGATGGATTAGTTTGCAAGGAATCTAATCCGGGACTATCTTCAGCCTCTACAATCCGGGATAGATAAGTTTGCAGTGAATAACGGGATAGTCTATCCCGTTATTCCTTACAAACTACAATCACCTGTAATCCACTCAAATGCGCTTGCCCCATCTTACGCATTTTTCTTTTAAAGAAAGTAAAACACAAAAAAAGCAGTCCCGTTCTCTTATACAGAAGCCCCTCCCTTCAGTGAACCCTAGATAACCCTTCCAGATTCAGAGACTCACAATACAGAGCGTAGGCTGGCATAAAAACTGCTAAATGCACATCGTTATGTTATATAAATGCGCTTTTAAATAAAAACGCGTTCATAAAAAAAAACATACCTTTGTGATGCAGTCCATCCTGTCGACAGAGATAGTTGTCGCATCCGCTGTTTTCTATTGTGGTCGGCTGTCACAAAAGACCCCTGTTTTTGAGGGGGTGGACTTGAGGGGGGATCGAATGGGGGGAGGGGCTCTAACCCCCCCCCCGTGATTAGGGGCAGATTGTGGGTGGGCGCCGGCGAGACGGCACCGGTTGTGAAGTGAAAAAAATTGTGGCGTCGAAGAGGAGGTGGTATTTCAATAGTTTAATATGAGGCGGCAAATTAAAAGATCTTGGAGATGAAAATATCAAATTCCTTGAATATGTCTGCATGGTTTGGTTTAATTTTTTTTGTATATAACGTTGCGCTATAGCAACACACAGAAGTTTTGCAGTGACGGCATAAACCGCTATTTTTTTATTACCCAACTTATTAATCAAAAATAAATTCTTTCTCCATTAAGCAATTGAATTATGTTATTTTTAATCTATTCACAGTCAAATGTCAACTTAGATAAACGTTTTAAATCGTCCTTATTTATTTAAATGATCTTTTTTTTTCTTTAAATGTGTCTTTTTTTGGCTTTGTCGTAAAATTAATGCAATGTTTTCGATTTCTGAAAACTTCACTCCCAATCAGAAATTGCTGTATAACAGTGCATAAAAAAATAATAGTTTTTAAAAATTTAGCTCTTGTTTTCACCAAACATATTGCTCCTATTAGTTGTAACGGATGTGTGGCGAAATATTTCACCATATTTTCGGCCAAACCATTTCTCAGGTTTTGTTTCCCGAACTTGAAAATAATATTTACCGAATACCGAAAATATGGCGAAACGACATTTCACAACTAAGCCATCGCAGATACTAGCCTAATTATGAATAAAACAAAGCACAAACATTTGTTAACAGTGTTACTTTGTAGTTTCCTTTTAACCCTTTCGGTACCAATGACAATTTGGCATCATCATTTAAGAATTTTTTTATGATCGTCTATAGCTATTTAGGATATCTAAAAGCACACCATTCGTTTCTTCAAACTTTTTTTAATTAGAAAATATTTTTTATTAATTCCAATAGATGTCAACCCTGTTACTTTTTTCTAATTATGATCAGAATCATGATGATTCCAAATGGCATCACTGGGACAGAGAGGGTAAACAATTTGAATACAATCTTGATAAAATAAAATTTCAAAAAACAACTAGACATAACATGTTTTAAAAAAATCAATCCCACCATGTTAATCATGTACCATTTATTATTAAACATTCAGGCCATCAAATTGAGACGTAGTCCAACTACGTGACAAGAACCAAAAGACTTGTTCTCACTTTGTCTCTTTCATTAATCTCTTTTAATGGGTAATTTTTGCTTTGAAGTCAAGTGTTTGAGAAGAACGTGCCTGCCATTATACAGAGATGTGATACTTTTTTATTCATAGTTGACTGCTCATTTTCGTCGCATAAATCTCTATTGATTTATAATTGGTTGATTATAATGAAGTTTTCCTGGTTGGGATTATTCTTATGAAGCTAGTGAGTTGTTAATTGATTTTCAGTGTTTTAATTAATTTAAAAGCGTTCAAAGAAATTGTTAAGATGTTTTATAAATACTCTTTTTAAAATCATTTTATTATAAGATGTAGTTTCCATACCGTTTAAAATTGCAACTGGTTGAAGTATGCATACTTTTTATGTCTATTACAAAATCATGAGTCTAATGTCACCAACTTGTCATAGTCCAATTTTGATGCTGTTATAATTCACATCTTTAAAATATTAACACATGTTCTAAAACTTAAACTTTAACTCTAGGAACTTGTCGTGTATGTTTTTGTTAATCTTTGTCTTAAAACTTTTGTATTTAATGTTACAGGAATAAAAATTGAAACTTGTATAACTTTATCAATCTTACTTAAACTTTATAAATTTAACTTAGAATCGAATAAACTCGAACCTGCATTCCGTCTGTAGGTTTAATGCTACGATGAATTAATTCATTTACAAAAGTCTTAGGATAGGAAAAGCATTATTTCAAAAAAAAATGTAATTGCGACTTTTTCAAATATCTGTCAATACATCAATACACTTAAAGGTATTTACTATTCTAATATAATGTAATTTGAATAACTTTTAAAAATTAAAATTTTCTATTTCAACAACTCTTTGCGGATGCCGGTTCGAAATTCTTATAATGACGTCAAACCGGTACTAGGAACTCTGCACCAAATTCGAAGTCCGTAACTCTTTTAGTTCAAGATACGGAGTGTGTTTAGACAGACAAACCAATGCTTTAAAATAACACTTTTTTTAGAATCGGCACCTCCAAAACGTAAAGATAACACAAAATCTCCATTTCGAATTTCTGACCCGATGCCTTCATTACTTTATTCTCTTTCGACCTAAAGTCCCCACTAGGGGGCATTTTTAAGCCCCCCCCCCCACAAACAATTAACACGTTAATTAGTTCCGCAATTGACCTGGTCCTATAGAAAAAGATCCAAATATCTTTGATTACAGGTATCAGTTATTTATTTCTATAAAAAATGCAGTTGAACAAGGGTCAATACGATGTTAGAGTTCTTAATTTTTTTTTCAAACTTTTTAAAAGTTCTTTAGTAGTTAATTTTAAAGACATTTTGAATGAAACAATGATGAAATATTTTAACTACAAATAAGTGATACTGCCTTTTTTATTGCATTTATAGCACAAAATATGTGTATTTTTAGAGGGGTGTCCAGTAACTATTAAACATATTTTTAAAAAAAATCGTTGCAAAACATACTCTTTAGCATATATTTGTATGAAAAGTATGTTTAGATTGAGAATATACGTGTAAGATTTTGCTCGGGTCTTAAGAGATTAAGTTTCATATTAGCTAATTGAAACTATAAAAAAAATACGGAAAACATAATTTTCGCTTTAACATACAATACCAAGCACTTAAAATAAGCTGCTACCTACAATAGGTATTCCATCTTCTTCATCACGAATTTGAGTCTAAACATTTCTATACAACAATTTACCGACAAAAAACCTAAGCAAAACCTCAGCCCGAATTACATACTGCCTAAGTGGTCAGTTAAGGTTAATTTTGGTATTTTAGCTGAACACTAAAAGGGGAAAGAGGGACCCTAATGGTCTGACCAAAATTACCGCCTAAGGGAGGGAGGCGCGTCTTCGGCATTTTTCTAGGATTGTTTTTTGGTGCCACTAATATGCCCCTAACTTGCCCTAACAATTACATTTGGCTTCACTAATAGTTTAAGGCTACCCTTCAAATGAAAAATGATTGAAATTTGTTCCTTTTTCGTTGGATTATTCCTAATTTCAGAAGGATATAGTTCCCTATGTTGTTTTTCTTGCGCGAGTGTTTTTCTGAGCTTGTTTAGGAATAGGTTATTGTTGATTAACGACGAAGGTAAAGGAAATTTGCATGCAAAATTAAGTTTTCTTCCAACATAATATAAGAAGTTTAGAAATTAGTTGTTTTTTTTAATTTCGATGTAGAATACTTGCTATCTTAATATAACAAAGTTTGTAACAGAGTTAAAGTTTTAAAAGAAATAACTAATCTCTTGGTAAAAATAGTATCCATAAAGATATCATTTTCAGCTATTCTTCATCTATGGAAAAAAGTACAACTTAAAAAAAAAATTAATTTTTACAGCATCCTCCTTTCAAATAATTACGACTTGCGTAGTTTCTCAGAATATTGATAAAAAATCTTCAGGTAATTTTCTTAAAAATTTAATAAATGAAATCCCAAACGAAAGAAAATGTATAAAAGGTGGAAATATTCTTGGAGGAATACAACTTGACTCAAGTACATAAAAATGTCTACAAAATGATAAAAAAAAAGTTACTTTAGTACGTGGTTCAGACTTAGTTAAAAAATAATGATGAACTTAATTAAATGATCTTTTTAAATCGTGTACGTATCATATATTTAAACTATCCTTATTATAAACTAATAGTTCTGTATATAAAACTAATTATAATTTTTAAGGTTTCATTTCTTAAATTATTTCTTTTACTTTTTCTATTTGCGGTAACTTTCTTTTCGCTATCCGTAAGTATCTGCCATGACACGAACCAAATTGCAATTCCGCTTTCTCCTCTTAGAAAATCGGCGTTAACGCACATATAAAATGAAAACACACATAAGTAAGGCCCCGAGGATATGACTGATCCTTCAAAATATGCCATCTAAATGGCTCATTATACAAACCAGAAGCCGAGTCTAGGTATATATGCAGTGCATTGGTATTTTAGCGTTAGTTTCTGCGAATGGCAAAGTATGCATTTATCTTTCTAAAGACATCGGTTTCTGGCTTATATTTTTAAGAAATAATTAATTGAAAGGAAAATAGTTTCGACTAATATATTTTTTACGTGGTTTTGTAAAACAACATTTTGAATTTAAGTTATCTTTTGTTTGTTTCGTAAAAAATAAGAAATTCATTGTATTTGTGCATTTTATTTGCTCATTAACGATGACTTTGTGAATACCATTAACAAAATACCTTCCTTTCTGAATAAAAACGTTACTTTAAGTTTTTGAAATTCATTTTTCATGTAACTTAATTTGTCCTACATAAATGGTTCTCGACCATGTTCTTTATTTGTTTAATATTTTGTTTATCGAAATAAACTCAAGCAAGAAAGCTAATTTACGCTTTTCAAATTTTCTTGCCAATGGGCTTGTTTCAACACTTTGTCAAAGAAGAAAGAATAACCAATATGAAATCACAGCATGGATATCGTGACATCATAAGAAATATTCATTGTCATTAATGGGTTAAAATAATGAAAAAGAATAAAATTATTTATGGATAAATGACTCAAAATAAACAATCCTTACAAGAACAAAAGAATTTCATAGTATATGAATACTTGTTAACCATATTTTGAACCTGCATATTAAGATATAGATTAGAGCATGTCAGGATTTCGACTGTCGTTTTTATGTTCCAGGCCCAACTACGTAATCCCACACCCCAACAATACATCATCAATTCATAAAAATATACATTTCTTCCGATTCACTCCAATTGTCCGAATTTCTGATTGTCCGAATTTCTGATTATCCGAACTTCTGATTATCCGAACTTCTGATTATCCGAACTTCTGATTATCCGAACTTCTGATTATCCGAACTTCTGATTATCCGAACTTCTGATTATCCGAACTTCTGATTATCCGAACTTCTGATTATCCGAACTTCTGATTATCCGAATTTCTAATTATCCGAATTTCTAATTATCCGAATTTCTGATTATCCGAATGTCTAATTATCCGAACTTCTGATTATCCGAACTTCTGATTATCCGAACTTCTGATTATCCGAACTTCTGATTATCCGAACTTCTGATTATCCGAACTTCTGATTATCCGAACTTCTAATTATCCGAATTTCTGATTATCCGAATGTGGTTCTCCCAATCGAGTCGGATAATTCGAGTTCTACTGCCTGAAATTATAATTCATCTTCCTTCATAGGTAACCAGCTACGATGTGTTCCAAGAGTGGTCCGATGGCCATTGCCGGTTCGTCTACAGGCCGGACTGCGAGGAAGCCAGACGGCATGGTTCCGGGTGGGCCATGCGCAACACCAACAACCACAACGTGCACATCCTGAAGAAGTCCTGCCTAGGAGTGCTGGTGTGCAGTGCACGATGCACTCTAGAGTCAGGGGGTGCGGTGCACCTCAGACCGGCCATTTGTGATAAGGCCAGGAAGAAGCAACAAGGTGAGGATAGTTGTTGGAATTGTCATATGCGGTAGCAATTCGTAATTTATTACCGTACAAAACAGCCGATTTTATGATTTGGGCTAATTATGGGTACACTCTTAAAACGAACGAGCGATTTTAACTCAGTCTGATTAATTTTCACTCCTCCAGTCTGGAAAATGCACTTCTTTTGGAGTGAATCCTTTGTGTGTTAAACCTCCGACAGGATCACTCCAAACGAGTGATTTTAACTCAGTCTGAGATAATATTCACTCCTTTCCAGTGTCGAAAATGCACTTATCCAACTGGAGTGGAATTCACTCTTGTTTTAAGAGTGTAGGTCTAGGAGTGCTGGAGAGCAGAGCACGGTGCACACTGGAATCGGGGGTACGGTGCACCTAAAACTGGCTATTTGTGACAAGGCCAGTAAGAAGCAACAAGGTGGGACCAAAGGTTTAAATAGTCAAAATTGGCAGTATACTCAATTTAGGTTAGGTTGAACTATCATCGCACTAAAGTTACACAGGCGGTATTGGTAACGAGCGTGGCAATTTAGAACCACAGTCAAGTGATGAGCTGACACATCAGTCTTCTCGTAACGCAACTTTTAAGGGTGACATCGTACGCGGCGTCATGAATTTAGAGCAGATGTAATGAGATTTTTAGCTTTACAATCCGTTCATAGGGCAACAGTTATTTCGGCAATGGCCGAACCCAAACCTGGAACTTCCGCATACAAGTCAAGCACATTTTCAACTGGGCTCTCCAGCCTTAGACTCTATTTTAAAAAGACAGTTCTGGAATATCATAGCATATAGAGCGTCTTTCTCAATTGACATTGGATATCTTTTCTCCCCTCAAGTAGGCATGCATTGCTTTTAGTCCTACAGCTCGCATTCATGAGCAGTATTTATATGATTGACGCAAGTTCCTGAATATTTCTTCCCCTTATAACAGGCAAACCATGTCCCAACCGCAAATGCTCCGGCCGCCTCGAAGTTCTCTCCTGCCGTGGCCACTGCGGCTACCCAGTCACCCACTTCTGGCGTCACACGGAACACGCCATCTTCTTCCAGGCCAAAGGCAGCCACGACCACCCTAGGCCCGAGCCAAAGGCCACTGCAGAGGCGCGGAGGACACTGCACTCGCCACTGCAGCAACTGCAGAGGAGGACGAGCAAAAGTGTGCAGGATGTAGTCAGTATGGAGATGCAGGTAAGACATTATAGCAGGATACTTGTTGGAACACCACTAAAACACCATTTTGGCGTATTACGATAACAATACGAGGGTCCTAACTATAAAATTTTATAAAAACGTCAGCTGGGTATAGTTGAAGATGCATAGTTTCTTTACAGTTGGTCATTTGGTAGTGGATAAATATCAGAAACAATACCACCGTTATGAAGTTCAAGCCTCGGATTACTACACGTACTAACCTACAAACTTCGTTATAGCAGAGTCCAGTAACAATTTTTTTCACAAGTTTCAAGTCTTAACAATTCCACTCCTTACAAAAAAATAAGTCAAGCAACTTTAAAATTTGATCTTACCCTAAAAAATGCATTTTCTGGCGGAACACGCTAACTACTTTCAAGCCAAAGGCAGTCACTACCACTCGAGCCTAAGGCCACTGAAAGGCTCGAAGGATACTGCACTCTCCACTCCACTGCAACATCTGCAGAAGAGGACGAGTAAAAGAGTGCATGATGTTGTCAATATGGAGATGCAGAAGAGACATTACCACACTTACTAACAGTCAGGATCTGATAAAGGAAAACTCAGGCTATAGGTGATACACAATTTTACGTACTTAATACACAATTTTTTTGGGGGCCCCTTTACGGAAATGATTTCCAGTAATGATAGTGCCAGTTGAATTTATGTATAAAATATTTTGTTACAATTTTATTGGCTTCCTTATGAACATCGATCGAATCATTCACGTTGGGTCAATTTCTCACTCAAAGTTGTGCAAATAACAAAGTGGAATATCAGATTTTTAAAAAAAGAATTACTGATATTTTGGGGATTTATAGCATTTAGAATAATAGAAATTAAAATGTGGGGGCCCTAGACCCAGGCCCTGCGAACAATCAAACCTCGTTATAACAGGAAATTATTAAATAATTTTTTCACAAGGTGCAAGTCTTCAAAATGCCGTTAATCACAAAGAATAACTCAAGCAACTTCAAATTTTAACTAAATTTAAGTTTTTTCTTACCCGTAATAAATTATTCCTTCCCAGAATAAATCAAATCAAGTATTTTGATTGAATCAGAAATATACCGATTCTTACAAGAATATTTTAACAACGCTCTCTAAATAACCGTTAATAAATGCAAAATGGAATTGAAAAGTTATTAAAGTAATTTTGTGTCTAATTTAAAAAGAGAGAAAAAAAAGAGTTATTTTTATTGAGTGTCTTTTGGCTTTTACTAAGTTTGAAGCAATTAAACTCAATTTTAATTTGGAAAGTAACAATGGCATAAGGTTGAATCTTTAAGGGTTCCACACTAGAAATATGTTAACGTTCTAAACTTCCCAGAGATTTCCCCTTACAAATTTCTTAAGAATTGCAGGATTAATAAATTTTAATGAATTTATTTTTAAGTAATTTATCAATTAATCAAGTTACACAAATTGAAGTTCATCTAAAAAGAGCAAAACCAGCAATATTCATTCAATATAATATAATAAACTATGTGAAATGTGTGAAAATGTTCCATAAGTTAGTTTACCCGAGAGTTCCTATTTCTAAATACTATTTTACACCATCAGGAACAGTACCGCCGTTATTAAGCTCATCCAATCAAGCAACACACATGCAACACCTATCAGATCTTTCGTAGTACTTGTTCCCAAAAAAAAGTACCACGCCAATCCTCTAAAGGTTGTTAACTCGCATCGATAAGATCGCTGGACGATTTCTAATATTCAGGCATACATTTCGAAGACTAAATGACGACTTCACGCATCCCGAAATTGCCAACTTCACTCCCAATAACAATGTTTTGTTTTCTTCGGGGCCATCAACAACAATACGAACCATTTGTTGGGTACTTTTCCGCCGGGTCCAATAGCCAATCGATTACAAATACATACGGTGATTGCCAATCACAACAGTGCAGCCTGCTTAGGGATTTACACCGCTTTTCTTGGTAATAAGTCTTAACGATATCCAATGTTGTAAAAGAGTTGCAAACAAGCGAAGTGGTGCAAGCCTAACTGTGACTTACGTTATTCTACTTCAGAAGTCTTCGTATGTCTCTGCTTATAGTTCTTCACCCATAGATTTAAGAGGATGGAGCCGCTTGGCGATAAAAAAAAATGATTCTATCAGAAAGTCGCCAAGCCAACACAAGTAAGCCCAAACAAACAGCTCATACCAACATAGTTCAATACAAAACGCATCATTTTATTCTTTAAAAGGCGTTTATTAAGAATCAAAGAATGACTGTTTACGCTGTTGTAGGCTTTAGCAACGAGATCTGAATTTACACACGTTTGCAGCATTTCCCTTCACAGGTGCGTTGTCAGGGCCCGACTTAAAACTTTAGGGGCCCAGGGCACGAGCAAATTTAGGGGCCCCAAAACATACCTCGATAAAATATTTGCGTGTATTTCCCTATAAAACAGACTTTTTACCAAAAAAATAGCAGAAGTAATTAGCTTTAAAAAAGCATGCATAATCCCCCAAAATAACTATTTTTGTGAATTGATTAATTCAGAGTTTAAACACAATTTCATAGTAAACTTTTGTTCATGAATTTATATTTTTGTTTACTTCAGATTAAAAAGTTTGGGGCAGTTGTATTATGCTTAAATAATCATGAAGAAAATTTGGGGGCTTAAAGTGGGGGCCCCTGGGTACGGGCCCTTTTGCCCTATTGGAAATCAGGCCCTGTGAGTTGTAGTTTATAGTTTATATAATACATAGTTATAGTATATATTAAAGAGTCAGAAATCGTCAAGTAGATGAAAAACTCCATTAGGCGCGTTTACATGAGTCATCGAATTTATTTAATGCTAAAGTCCCCATTAGGGAAAAAAGAGGTCGAGCAGGATTTCTAACCCAAATGATGGTCTGTGTCCGAATCCATGGTATGAAACATCAAACCCTCCTTCATTGGAGGGTTTGCGAAAACCCACAATGAAAACCCTGCAATTCCGCGGTACTGTCTGGGAGAATATCCTCAATAGAGAAAAATTGCTGAGTTTGCTCTTTAATCCATGGATTCGATGGCTCATGCTAAAGCGCCAATTGTAAATTGGCGTCAAATACTTCGCCAAGAGCGTTTCATTGGGCTTACTACAAAGCGATTGAAAGCCTCACTTAGCAAGCCGGTGTTAATATTGGTTTTCAAGACATCATCTCCACCCTCTTCTAAACTCTACGCTTTCCCCCCTCCCTCGGCTGGGTTGTGTCATTACATGAGTTGGCGATAAATGCCGTGTATTACCTCCCTAAACGGGGTCTATTATACAGAGCCGGTCATGGCTGCGAGCGGTGTTTAGCTGAAAGTTATGGGAGCTTTGAATATTTATTCGGAATTAAATTGGTTCGCGCTGGCTTTAACGTGCAACCGTGGAAATACTTTTTTTTTCATTAACGGGGAAGACAGGTTGGCATGTGTTAAGTTTAGACTTTGGAAGAACTTTGATATCTCAAAAAAAATTATATTTGTAATAGTTAAGGGGACGTAGATAAATTACGTCACGCAAGATTTTGACTTTTTTGACCCCTCCCTCCCCCTGTGTCACGCTGCGTCACGTTTGAGCGAACCCCTCCCCCTAAAATTACGTCACGTTTTTGCATCTCCCCCCCCCCCTAAAGAAAAAATTGCTTCGAATATTTCTCTTTGTTTCTAAAATTTGAAAAAATGCATATTTTTATATTTAAAAAGAATTAACTTGGAAAGAAAAAAATGTAAAAATAAAGTGTTTCTCATTAAAATTTTTTTTAATTTTCTTCTCAAAAACTTTATTTTATGTAAAACAGATTTTCCTTGCAAAATTGGAAGTTTTCGAATCGTTACGTCACGCAAGCGTATACCCCTACCCCCCTCCATGTCACGATCCGTCACGTTGACGCATACCCCTCCCCCCTCTGAGCGTGACGTAATTTATGTACGTCCCCTAATAAAATAATTATTTTTATGCTTTTAACAATTGATGATGTAAAAAATTCATGCTGCAAGTAAGCTAGTTATTCTAAATTCTAAGGATGATAAATAATAAAAAAAAATCTAAAGGAATCTATCTTCAAATCTATCAATTACTAATAACAGTAGTGATTGCTTTTCGACACTCGAAATAAGCTGCGTATTCCACAATTGCGTTCACTAAAATATTTAGGTCCTAGATCCAAGGATAATATTTAGTAGGTAACCAAAAAGGATTAATACAGCATGTTACACATTGTGCAACATTACACCTATCGATCAATCGTCTATTACAACCACCGATCAATCGATGTTATAGGTAAATCAAGCACAGCTCTGTTACTTTGTATTCCCTTTTCCAGTGGCTGTTATAAATTGAGTGTAACTGCTTACAAGTTACTAGAGATGGAGGGGGGATAGAAACAAAACAACAGATCTGGAAACAGGAGAGGTTGCCCTTTGACACCCCTAATAAGCGACGCATTCCTCAGGTTACGTTCGCTGATCTCTGTGGATTCTAAATCCTTAAGAGGGAATGGGCGCGCTGGACCGGGGGTCTCCACACTCAAGTGCCTCAATGTTAATCTAATGGGAAAAACCATTTGTTCTGCCACATTTCTCCGGCTGTATTAAGTATTTTTGATAGCTGCTTTTTAAAATAATAAATGTAGATAACTTACAGGCAGCTACACTCTTAAAACAAAAGAGTGAAATCCACCCTAGTATATAAGTGCATTTTCGACACTGGAAAGGAGTGAATATTTACTCAGACTGAGTTAAAATTACTCGTTTGGAGTGATCTTGTCGGAAGTTTAACACACAAAGGATCCACTCCAAAAGGAGAAGTGCATTTTCCAGACTGGAGGAGTGAAAATTAATCATTCTGAGTTAAAATCGCTCGTTCGTTTTAAAAGTGTATAATCCCACTTTTTAAAATTGCTTCGAATAATTTTTGTAAAATTATTTAAAATTTAAAAAAAAAATTCGAACTTATTTCAAAAAGTGGGATTTTCGGGACCTGTAAGTCAGCTACATTTATCACATAAAAATATCCGCTTGTAACAATATTCAATACAGCCGGAGAAATGTGGCAGAGAGCCGCCCCGGTGGCGCAATCGTTAGGACTCTAGCCTTTGGAGCTGCTGGGGTCGGGTTCAAATCCCGATCAGGAATGGATGTTTGTGACCGTCAATAAATGTTGTTATTTGTCTATGTGTTATTCATGTACTTGCGACTGCAAAAATCCTTTCTGTGTCTGTCCCACTTGACGAAAGCTTATATAAGCGGTTCTCTGAACAAGCACACAAGCTGGAATATATATGTACCATACCATACCATACCAAATGTGGCAGAGGAAATATTTTTTTCTCCATTGGATTAACACTGATGCAATTTGCTTTGGAGACCCACGCCCATTCCCCCTTCAGATCAGTGGTTGCGTTTCTGTTGCCCCAAGGGGTCAGCGGCGGAAGACACCCCAAATTGGGCCACTTATGGGCAATCGTCTAGTTAGGAGAATGGCAATTCTGGGATTGATTCCTCTTCAGGACTTATTGTGACTGTTATTATTCATGAGTTTTGATTTGAAGAAGCTTTTTTTTGGGTGGTGCTTCGGAGAATAGGTATTTTACTGATTCGTGCCCTTAGGGGTTATTTAGGCTGAAGTTGCAACCGGAATAGAAGAGTCTTTTGAAATTACGTGTTTTTAGGTGGGGCGGTGTGAAGATTAAGGCATTTATTGAAGATAGGTAACTACCATTGGATAATGTGGATTCATAGCAGGGAAATGTTTGGTGCTCAAAAATGGAATGAATCGAAATGGGGGTGATTAAGAGGAGTACACTCTTAAAGCAAATGAGCGGTTTTAACTCAGGCTAAGTTATTTTTCACTCTTTCCAATGTCGAAAATGTAGTTCTCCTATCAGAGTGGATTTCATTCTTTTGTTTAGTTAAACCTCCGACAGGATTTAAACCACAGTCCTCTACACTTTGAAATTTGAACTGCAGACAAGTGGAGCAGATGACGCTACACTCTTAATACAAAAGAGTAAAATCCACTCCTATAGGATGAGTGCATTTTCGACACTGAAAAGGAGTGAAAATTAACTCTTAAATTGCTAATAATAGCCTTAAAATATCTCATTTGTTGTTAAGATTGTTAGAGGCTTAACAAAACAAAAGAGTGAAATCCACTCCGATAGAGGAAGTGCATTTTCGACACAGAAAAGAGTGAAAATTAGTTAGTTATCCCAAGTTATCATGAAAGAACTTAAAAAAGCGATTTGAATGAATTTATATGAACAAGGAATTCCATTTTAATGAGAATCTGCCACAATATTACATTTTACACATTAACTTTCTCTCATGAATTTCCAACAACGCTACAAACAACAGTAGTTCCATTACCATTTGCGATCAACTGTAACGAAACTATAAATATTCGTACTACAGTAGTTCCATTACCATATACGATCAACGGTAAAGAAACTATAAATATTCGTACAACAGTAGTTCCATTACCATATCATATACGATCAACTGCAAAGAAACTAAAAATCTTCGACTTTCGGATGAATGTTTAGAATACCATATTGCTATCGTGATACTGCTTCGTTTTGCGTGGTGCCAAAATGGTGTTTTAATGGTGTTCCAATAAGTGTCTTCACGATAAAACTCATGGAGACGGTGGCGAAAAGGGGCTGTAACCTCGGAAATCGATTTAAACACGAGCTCGGTTCGGTCCCGGACACATTTGTTGATTTAGCATTGTTCTCTCTGTGAGATAGCGGATATCGCGTCGATGTAGTTTGGATATCGTGAAAGGGTACCCGATTGGATTGTTGTTTATTCGGTATGCTTGTTATGTTTGAGGTGCGTGCTAAACATGATGGGAAATATGGTCAGAAACTGTAATTTAAAACAAAGTATCCATTTTAGATGATGTGAATGGTAATTGTAGAGAGCAAATGTTTTTGAAAACTGTTTGAGACTTGGCGACGATAAAAGTTTTATAATTTGTTTTATTCTAACATATACTATCAATGCGACAGTTGAATCACTGTTATTTTCAATCAATTTTTAACAAATTGCCGGTTTTAGAGTTCAAAATCTTTATTTTAAATTAAGTAGAGGGTTTTGATGTGAATTATACATTTGTTTGCATAATTTATGTGAAGAGCGCCTTCAGAATTTAAAAAAAAAATAATAAATTTAGATTAAATTGATCAAACAACGGATGAGAAAGCTAAGAAATTTTTATAAGTTTTGTCTTTCTGTTTTGTTAGAAAAAAATAATATAAATGACTCAGGTTCGATTGATTACTACTTAGTTTTATCTCAAAAATAAAAATATACTGCAAAAAAAATATATAGCTCCGTTTCTTTTAAGGCAGCTTGTTTTCACCAGAGTGCATCAAACAGAAAACACTTTAATCATTTTTTTCAAGTTTCATTTGCATTTGATTTCGAAAAATAATGTTTGCATTTCTTTGTAAACATGCCCAACAAAGGGAACTCAAAAGATTTTTATAAGTAGAAAATTGATTCGAGTTCCAAAAAAAAAGAACATTTTTCTCTGAAGACAAGTTTCTCGAAACTCCAAAGAGAGGGGGCGCAAACGTCATGGCCCAATAAATTTTCTATCGGCAAGCGATTCAATCACAGAGTGGGACGCAGCCGAGAGTGAAAACGTTTGTTTGCTGATGCCCCAGCTGTATCGGTTCCCATTCGGGTTCTGGCAACGCGGCGGATCGGTGCGATCAAGCGCTCCTCAACCTCAAAGTGTTTGGTTCGAAAAGTTGTAAACGGCAATTGAATTCAGTTAAATGGATTTAAAATGATAATTGCATGCGTAATCTCGCGTGGAAAGCATTGTGGGAGCACGTGAAAAGCATCGTTACACTCTTAAAACAAAAGAGTGAAATCCATTCTTATACAATCTTAAAACAAAAGAGTGAAATTCACACCAGCTGGAGAAGTGCATTTTCGACACTGGAAAGGAATGAATATTAGCTCAGACTAAGTTAAAATCACTCGTTTGGAGTGAACCTGTCGGAGGTTTAACACACAAAGGATCCACTCCAAAAGGAGAAGTGCATTTTCCAGACTGGAGGAGTGAAAATTAATCAGACTGAGTTAAAATAGGTCGTTCTTAAGAGTGTAGGAGAAGTGCATTTTCGACACCGAAAGGAGCGAAAATTAACTCCTAAATCGCTCCTAATCGCCTAAAAATCACTCATTTATTTTAAGATAGTACGAATGACATTCATTAGAAGAAAATATATTTGATACAACTTACATACACCTAACTCTTTACAACACCTAACTTTGTATTTTAAAATAACTCGAATTTTCATTGTTTGAAAGCTCTGGTGTCATCTGCGCCACTTGTCCACAGTTCAAATTTCAAAGCGTAGGGGGAAATGGTTGAGATCCTGTCGGAGGTTTAACAAAACCAAAGAGTGAAATCCACTCCTACAGGGGAATTGCATTTTCTACACCGAAAGAAGCGATAACTAACTCAGACTGAGTTAAAATCGCTCGTTTGTTTTAAGAGTGTACATGAGTGGAAAGTCTAAAATCCCATGAATGCAAAGACAAACGATATATAAAAATATATACAGGGTGGATTGCTTTCAGTGCTAACGCATCGAAAACATTTCTTCCAGTGAAAGGAGGAACATTTGTTCCTTTCATAAGTTATGTGTCTTTATTTACAACTCATTTTCGACAAAAATGTCAGTTGCAACTCTATTTAACCAAGACATCCTCTGTCGGCAAAACAGTTTCCTCATTTCATTTGGTTGGGCACATCTTAGTTGTAGGACAGGTAGTTTCACAGCAGAGCAATATTTGTCGACCTTTGTCGCTCTTCCCAATGTGTGCGTCTCCAAATCGGTTTGACACAATTTTAAGAGTTTCATTGAAATCTGAAGCACACACACTTGTAAAGATACCGTAGGATGTCGTGAAGATCGGATCAATGCGATGATCCGGATCAATTTTTGGAATTTTTTTTTTTAAGTCTTTATAACTAAGAGTTGAATTCAGCAAAGTTTAACCTCTCAAGACCCTAGCAGCAAAATTTTACACTCATATTCTTTATCTAGGCATACTTTTCATACAAATATGCTAAAAAGTACGTTTTGCAAAGAAATTTTCTTTAAAAAATTATGTTTATAGTTATTTAGGGACACGCCTTAAACTTTAAAATTGCACATTTTTGTGCTATAAATGCAACAAAAAAGGCAGTATAACTTATTTGTAGTTAAAAGATTATTTTAACATAATTTTAAAGGCACTTTGCATTAAAAACTAACTAATAAAAGAACTTTTTGGAAATTTTGAAAAAAAAACTAAAATAATATTTTTTTTAAGAACTCTTATATCGTATTGACCCTAGCCTTCAACTTCATTTTTTTTATAGAAATAAACCACTGATATCTGTAATCAAAGGCTTTAATTGTTTGTGGGGAGGTTTCAAAAAATGTTCCCAAGTGGAGTTGCCAAGACATTTAAAACTGATAAAAAAAAATTGTAGCTTTTAGACTAATAGTGCTGTTCAACCTGGCCAGGCATTGGTCGACAATTTTGTATACATACTATTTGTCAACTTAAGAACTAGCGAATCAGTAGCCGTAAAAGGTGCTCGTACAACAAGAACAGTGGAATCACGCCTTTAAACATGCAAACTTTATTTAGTTTAAAATTATATGACTGTTACATTTCAGTCAAACCAATATCTCTTTACTATTGTGTTTATTGGACTTTTGTATTGGTCCCTAAATTTGGAGTGTATTTCGGAAAAATTCCGAAGTTGTTTTCTTATTGATGAAAATTACTTTGATCTCTGTCTCTTGACTTTCTTCAAAAGATATCACAAGAAGGTTGCAGTCTAATTTTGGGGACTCACAATTTCTAATTAGACATCTATTTCCAATTTTGCACTACTTATGTATGTTTGAAATATTTGTTTTAGATTTAGTTCAAATAAATACAATTCAATGCAAAAGTTCCCTAATTAATAAAATTGTTTTTTCAAAGCAATTTATTTGTGGTTTAGTACTAATATTATTATACTTTGAATACTGCCAAAGACGTAATTTCACAACAGTTTGTAACTTCACTACTTTTGAATACACTTTTGCTACTGTCATCTATGAAAGTTATTAGTAACTAAAACTTTAAAATGAAATGTAATAGATGAACAAACACAAATTTTTGTCGGGAGGGAGTTCTACTTTAATAGAATAAAGTGGATTATGTTACTTGTTGCCATATGGCAACAGTATGCATTAGATTGTTAATTAAAAAATATATAATTTTTTTTTTAATCTTTAAATGCGAGAAGTTATTTTAAAAAATAGATGTTAAAATAATGAAAAGAAGAAAATTGGCGAAAGAGACAAAAATGAACCAAAATGAAAAAAATAATCAAAGTTAGATATTTTTAATAATAATTAACAGCAAATTAAATTTGCTTTTATTTTTTTTTTATATAGCTGCCCTCAAAAGAAAATAAACGCCCAGATATTCACCCTGCCTGGAGGCGAAGCTCTTATGAAACTAGCAAAATAGCCAAATTAGAGAACCAATTTCACATATCAAGGAAAAATGGTAAGGATAATCTCATTTAAATTTTAAATTAATTTACTAAAATTAAAAGAAGTTAATTATCGCTCCTATATCTGTTTGGTTCCGCTGTGTCTAATTGAATTGATTAAATGGACTGAGTACTTTTTAGTGTCAGCAGTTCAAACATTTCTTATAGAAATATTGGAACTACAAAAATACCCATTGCAATAAATCAATACCAATTGGTTTTTATTCAGTCAATTCCATTGGAAATTTTGGAACTACCAAATTTTAAAACTCAGTAAGTTAACGAAAAACACAAGTGGTTAAACACAAGCTCGAAACTTAAATTGGTAGAAATCAAGTTAAAAAATATAATACTTTAATTATCATAACTAAACGTAGTTAAGGTATCCGACTATGTTTGGGAGGAAATTTTTTAAAATCAATCTTTAGACATATTTTAATTATTTTTATGATTTACTTATGCACTAATTAACATAATCAATTATAAAATACAGAATATTTTTTACAAATAAATGGTAAATTATTTAAATTTTGTTGCCACGAAAAACGCTCCACACCAAAATTAAATTTGTTTGCAAGGTATATTTTTCAAAAAGGTGTACTTTTGAATAACTCGAAAATGCCATGAAATTTCTTTCTGGAAAATCCTTCAAATTAACCAATTTAAAAAATCCTAAAATAAATGTTAATAGCAATAGAGTCAAGTCCTCGGTTCATTACACTCCTGAAGATCTGACATAATTGTAGAAAAAAAATTAAAAAGATACCCGCATAACTTTTTGAGAAATCTCAGTATTCGTGTAAAATTTTTGATGAAAATTTTATGCTGAGGAAAACGCGTTTGAAGATTGAAGTTAGTTATTATTCAAATAGCAGGAAAGCCTAATTTTTGGTACATTGGACCTTCTTGATGTTCAAGTTTCAATTTTTTAATTTTTCTTGTAGATCGCAATTTTCTACGAGTGGTCTTTGCTAAAGGAGTTGAATGCCGTTGCGCATAATGAAGTACTAATGGAGTTCTAAAATATTTGCAACACACACAAATTAAAGACAGATTTAGAAAGTTTAAAGAGTGATTCTTTATTTTAAGATTATAAAAATGGCTGTTTTTTGCCGAAAAATACGATATCAACGTAGTCGGATACCTTAAATATAACGGCATACAGCACACGTTTATGATATTTCTAACCTATCTAACAACAATTTCTAATGCTTACCAGGAGATACCCAATGTTCCTGTCCCCCATTCGAGTGCCTGTGTTCCAAGACTTTCCCCTCTGGGTGCAGATCTTTCGCTGGCAAAGAAGACTACGCTGACCTGATGTCGACGACAATCGACAGCGGACAGACAGACTGCTCGGTCTTCCAGGCCATAGACAAGGTGCTAGAAGACGTGGCCTGTTCCTATGGTCACTCCACATCGTACAGGCTGGCGGCCAAAGTTGCCTCTGACTTTGATCAGGCTTACTATAGTTCTTTTGCTGATGGTAAGAAATCATATATTTAATTAGTATTCGTGTGTTTATTAGAACATAAATTATCAAAATATTACATTTGGAACCCCTAGTATTAATCCATTAACGACGACTTTGTGAATACCATTGACACCTTCATTTACCAATAATATTAACATTATCCTGGAGGAAACTGTAGCCAAGTGTTACTTTTTTTTTTGGTATTCGTGTGTTTATTAGAATACAAATTATCAAAATATTACATTTGTGACCCATAGTATTAACCCATTAACGACGACTTTGTGAATACCATTGACATCTTCATTTACTAATAATATTAACATTATCCTGGATGAAACCGTAGTCAAGTATTACTTTTTTTTCAATTTTGCTTTTCGTGTGACTTAATTTCTCCTACATAAATTTACTTGACTACTGTCTTTATCCATCTCATATTTCATTTAATTAAATAAACTTAAGCTATAAGCTCATTTCCCCATTAAAAAAATTATCTTGTCAGTCACCGTTTATGCGAGTTAAAGAATAAGGATACAGGATTTTTTTTAGCCCTCGTCTGTTGTCTTTGAGCTTTAATAGCTTAGAATAGCTGATGAGTAAACTGTAAAGTAAATCTTGTGAAAGAGTATTATATATGTATGCATTATTTAGAACTCGGTTTTCTTTGAGTAAATTTGTATTGCCGCATAACATTTCTCATCCAAACATCGCGTATCACAATACCGCACATAAAAACATCGCGTACTATAATACAAATCTTCAGAATACTTATTTCTTTTATCGCTTTTATTCGCGAAACAAACTCACTCTTTCACCACCCAACATTACGATTACTACATACCTCATTCCCTTACAGGTTACGAAGCAGAAATGGAACGCGTGAACCAAAACTTCTACCCAACATGTGATCTCTACCACAACAACAACAACCACTCGCCACCAGTCAAACCAAGCCACCTCCACCACTTACCAGAACCCCAACATCACCACCTTCTGCCACCACCACCCCTGATACACCACCACCCGAGCAACAGCGAGGACTTGTCGACGTCTTTTTCTGACGACTGTCCGCTGACTCCGATCCAGGAAAAGGCGGGAGATATTTTCCCGGCTTTTCCAGAAATCGAAGACGTCATCCATCCGTCGGATATCTTGGTTCTCGATCAGCCATTGAGGAAGGATTGGGCTGAGGATGGACAACCACAGGTAAATATTAGTAATATTGCAGTAGAACTCCAATTATCCCAACTCCTTTCTGCTCTATATACGCAAAAAAAACCCCTCTCTTTTACGAACGTATAAAAGTGCTGCATTTTTCTTAAAGTAAAAGCTTATACACTCTTAAAACAAACACTCCTAATTTAACTCAGTCTGAGTGGATTTCACTCCTCCAGATTGGAAAATGCACTTCTCCTTTTGGAGTGGATCCTTTGTGTGTTAAACCTCCGACAGGATCACTCCAAACGTGTGATTTTAACTCAGTCTGAGTAAATATGCATGCCTTTACGGTGTCGAAAATGCACTTCTCCAACTGGAGTGGATTTCACTTTTTTGTTTTAAGAGTGTATTTCCTTAAAATAGTTTATTCTCTCATTATCAATATATCGAAAATAACAAAGTAAAGCATACATCTTTTTTTATGGGAAAACCCCGATCATCCGAATGTTTGAATTTTTCGAATGATGACCGGTGCCTAGGGTAGACTGACCAGTGAGTGAACAGGCTCCAGTGAATGAACAATTGGTAAATACATTTAAAAAATAAGAATTGAAAATCATTAAACTTTATGGATTTCCAACACTGACTTCCTCCCATCGATCAGGAAGCTATCTGACATATGATTTGTTGTCCTGGTCATTATGTCATGGTGTTTATTCACTGGTGAACGCAGCGCCTTAAACGTTCATTCACTGATTAGTCTACCCTATACTGATTCGGGTAATTGAAGTTCTGCTGCACAATTTGTATTGTTGTCGTACCTTATGTACTAAAACAGTACATAAAATACTAATCTGTCTACTACTTGCACATCTAACTTTAAAATAAGCAACGGCAAAAAACCTAAAATTAAATCTTAATTCAGTGCATGAAAAATTAAAGACGAGTTTGAACTTTTTTCAGGTGATGTCAGGAGACGACTACAGTCATGACGAGGTCATGAAGGAGGACTACGTGGTCACTTCTCTCGACGACCCCGATGTGTCGCAGAGGTTCTTCGCGGCCATTGACAACCTCCTGTTGCAGGACTATGGGAATGAGGACTTCGGGACTAGGGACACCGGAAAAGGAGGTGAGGATACGTCAGGATTTTCAATAGTTTAGTATCGTTGCAATCCTAAACCTTAATTTTGACAAGAGAGGTAGTTGTATGACAGTTGTATAGTAACTACACTCTTAAAAGAGTGTAATCCACTCCTATAGGAGAAGTCCATTTTCGACACTTTAAAAGAGTGTAAATTAACTCAGACTTAGTTAAAATCGCCTGTTTGTTTTAAGAGTACACGAATGATATTTATCAGAAGAAAATATATTTGACGCAACTCGCATACACCTAACTCTTTACAACACCTAACTTTGTATTTTCAAATAGCTCGAATTTTCATTGTTTGAAAGCTCTGGTGTCATCTGCGCCACTTGTCCGCAGTTCAAATTTCAAAGCGTAGGGGACTGGGGTGGAGATCCTGTCGGAGGTTTAACTAAGCAAAAGACTGAAATCCACTCCTATAGGAGAAGTGCATTTTCGACACTTGAAAGAGTGAAAATTAACTCAGACTGAGTTAAAATCGCTCAATTGTTTTAAGAGTGTACACTGTAACGAAAATTTGTAAGTCCGATTGCAGCGTACTTGCTGGTAAACTTACTAAACACCTACACAAGGGGCCTCAACAAGAGGTGTTGCAATTTTACAGCTCATGTGACATATGACTCCGATCAGGTTTCAATTTTCTGCGAAGTAGAAAAGATGAGCACTGAATATCTTAATTTCTTAGCTTGCGCAGCGCATGCTCAGCCCTCTTAAACTACGTTTAATGAGTCATAAGTGCTTAAAAATCACAATACCAGTGTAGACGTTATGCTTACAAGCACGGGGGATGTGTTTTTCTTAAAACTTTTTTTGCCCATTATCTTATTGAAAACATTAAAAAAAAATGCCAACAATCACGTAATTTTATTTTAAAAACAGCCTAGTTAAAGTAAACAGTTTCTATAACTGGAGACATTCTTGCAATGCCTTTTGTCACATGCTGGTTTAAGTTAGCTACTGGCCATAATGTGGCGTACTTTGTTTGAAGATAGTAGAAGCTGTTGATTTTCTCCAGAGTATTAAAAGTAAATTTTAAAAGCAGGACCAATTAGTTTAACTATTATTCACTACACTCTCAAAAATGAATGCTCTAAAACGACGAAATTTTCCTTAATTTTGACGATTCCATTATTGGCAAATGCTCCGAGTTTTCGCTTCCTCAAATTTAGGAAATTTGAATCGTCATTTTTATGAGGATTTGAATGTCGTCTAATCTAAAGAAATATTTCGTCATTTTTAAGCATATGAGTACAGCAATGAGATTCGGTTTCCTCAAAATCAAGGTACAGAAATCGTCAAAACACGATCGTAAAAGTGAGGATTCGCGTTTACTCAAAAGTCGCGTGATAGTTTGACGAAACAATCCTCAAAATTAACGAAATGAGGCTTGAGGATTCATGAATCATCAAAAATGAGAGTGTTATTTCTGAGAGTGTAATTTACATTGTTTTTTTTTCAGTTACTGATCCCCTGCCCGGTGTTTGGGACACGAACCCAGTTCTAACTTCCTTCTTCAGCCAGCCCCACCTCCAGAGCAGCGACCTCGGCTACTCGTCCGAGTACACAGATGCCGCCTCTAAAGACGTCAACTTTGCGACGACGGATATAATGCACCATGCAGACGCCAAGCTACCGTACAACGCGCCGTACATAGCGTCTCAAGACGCGATAACGAGCTGTGGACGAAGCTTGGGTTTAGAACTTGCAGAACCAGAAATGGTACTGTCTCATCGGACTAATGGACAGAGGATGCAGTTCTGATTTGTGAAATTGAGTTTTTAAGTTATAAATGATATCGTAATATCATTTTACGATATTGGAATGTTTTTATGATGTCGGAAAGTAGTCAGGCGATATTGTGTGATACTAAGGAAGTGTGGCATAGACACAGGTAGGACAATTGGAAATAAGTCTTAAATGTCTTTTCGTTATGGATCCGATTACCGTTTAAATGTAAAATTCATTTGATATGTTCCATTGGAAAAAAACAGATAAAGACGTAAAATACTTAAATTAGCGTCGCAAACTTAGAATACTTAAAGTTCGGAAATATATAACTACGTCTATGAAAATTCTAACATTTTAAAAAGTACTTTTTACTAATTTCGGTTTATAGACGTCATTTGCGTAAATAAATAAAGATTTCAAATTTATTTTTCTGACGTCATTCAAATTGACTTTTCCAAACCTTTTCTTGAATTTCTTTTGGTAAAATTACCCTATTTTTAAAGTTAAGACTTCTGTTTGAAGTAGGATCCCAAGGCATCAAACTAAAAAAACTGCACATGTTTTTGAATAAGTTAATTGCTTGATGAAATTGTTAAGAGATGAAAGATTTGTTATTTGGGCAAATGTTGATTGAATGAACAGCTACTTTTTTTAACGATAATTATCCATATGAGTTCCAAGAGTAACATACTGGAGTTCATTTAGTTCATGAAAAATACAAAAATAAAGCCAAATGCAATGTGTACCAAAGCTAAGTTTACTAAGTCAGATACACTGCTCAAAACAATTAGGGGAGCACTTAGTGTACTTTTTATCAACCCTTTCAATTCTAACGTTTAATTTTTATTCTAACAATCTAAAATTTGTGAAATAGATTCATTATGTATCCAGAATGAAATGAGAAAAAACTAGGAAAAAGATCTTTATTTTTTAACTAAAATTTAAGGGGAAATTTTTGGAATCATAACTTTCTTTAATAAATTATAACAACACTTTTACTAAACTTTATTTTTTTAAAAAATTAAAATCAATTTTTAAACATCTAAGAACGAAACCGTGAAGAATTTAGGGTCAATTTATTTCATAAATTTTTTTGTGAGTGAATTTTACTTACCATGTATTCACATTTTAATTTATAATTAAAACAAACATTATTTAGTTTTTCAAAACACATGATTATTCAATCTAACGATAAATAAATGCAAGCTTAACTTAGTGAGAAAAAATCACAAGCTGATGATTCCAAATGGAATCATTGAGGGTGAAAGGGTTTAAACCATGCATTCCCCTAATTCTTTTGAGCAGTGTATTTAAAGAAGCGTAAGTTACGATGTAATAAAACACTAATATGAGCTCAAACGCGAGTTTAGTGCAAAATGGAGTGCTTTTTGTTTTAACAAATAACACTGACAGAATTACGGATTTAAAAAGTACACCAAATAACTTAAAATAATTATTACATATTAAAATAAGAATAGCTAATGATTAAAATTTAGGAATTACCATATTACTCAATTATCTTGAGTATAAAAGTAAATACACAAGATATTTTAATATTTTGCAATGTTCGACTAATAAACTCTACTATTAACAAAAACTTTTCATGAAGTATTATATATTTTAAAGGAGTTATATATGTAATTAAATGTTAAACATTTCTAAACGTCTATGTCTATATGAATTTAAACTGGAAAGTTTCGTTATCATCCACCATTTAAAAAGCTGTTATGAAAATTTGATGAAATGTAAATGTTTACGAAATACAAGAATGTTTAAACAAGGAAACTATTCAAACTGTATGTAAATAAAAAAAACTATATGGAGCTCAAAGTTTAATGAAGAAGAGAGATTGTGAATAAAATAATGCTAGTCAAATTAAAACTGTGTTTATTATTTACTAGTTATAACTTTTAAAGCCAAGAATATTACATAAATATAGCTAAATAATGCCATCAATAAAGAGGTTACTTATACTTGACACCTACATAACCTCTTGCGACCTGGCATCAACATTTGGGGATATTTTTTAAAACCTCCCCACAGTCAATTAACACGCTAATTAGTTCCGAAATTGACCTGGTCCGATAGAAGAAGATTCAAACATAAATTTTCAGCATTTAATTATAGGTATCAGTCATTAATTTCTACATAAAAATGAAGTTGAACGAGGATCAATACGATATTAGAGTTCTTGAAAAAATATTTTAAATCTTTTTATTTCTAACTTTTCAAAAAGTTGTTTTAGTAGTTAATTTTAAAGGCATTTTGCTTTGAAAACAATGTTAAAACAAACTGTTAACTACAAATAAGTGATATGCCCTTTTTTTTGTTGCATTTATAGCACAAGAAATGTGTATTTTTAAGGCGTGTCCGTAGTAACTAAACTATTAAAAATATTTTTTTAAAAATTTCTTTGCAAAACATACTTTTTAGCATATACTTGCATGAAAAATATGTTTAGATTGAGAATATACGTGTAGGATTTTGCTCGGGTCTTAAGAGGTAATATATGACTTATGGTTGACATCTACATAACCTCGTTGAAAGTCCTTGCCCTCTCCCTTTTAATAACAGATTATTGCCATTAATTAGAGCAATATGAATGTGCATACATGCGGGCGAAAACGTCATTTGCTGAAACATATGAAAGGTCTAGCGGCAAATCTCACATTTTACAAAGTATAACTTAGATATTGGGTGTAGTCAGCGTTGGGCAAATTTTAATTGCAAGAACAATTAAAGATTAACAATTACTTGGTAAATGTAACCACAGCAACTTAACAATTCATCAATTTTAATTGTGTAAAATTACAATTAACAATTATTTAATTGTTAATTGTAATAGTGACAATTAACAATTATTTAATTGTTAATTGTAATAGTGACAATTAACAATTAATGAATTTTTTATTGTTTTGTTAATTTTATTTAAAAACAACAATTAACCATTTTCTTATTCGTCATAAGTCTAAGACTTACAGATTAATTTTCCTAAAACTTTACTTTCATTTCGTTTTAATACATAAAGTTAATTGTCAGTTTCAATTGTTTCTTAAAACAAATGAAAAAGTTAATTGCAATTATTTTAATTGTGAGTTACAATTGACACACGTTATCAAATTAATTTAATTGCAAGTTACAATAACAAGTTCAATTGCGATTGATTTAATTGTAACTAATTTAATTGCTATTACTTTTTTAGTCAATTAACAAGATATTTGACAAATTTATTAATGCGCAACACTGAGTGTAGTACGTTCATTACATGTCTATATAAGCAGTGAAATTTTTAAAGAAAAGTTTTCAAATGCATTTTTTTTATGCTCACTACTTTAAGTTGTGTTTTTTTTTTGTTCATACTGTTCAAGAAGCTTTTCTTCATACAATATGAAAGTCATAATTGTATTCCTTCTCTTTTCTGTGGTGCAGTAAAAATTACTTGTATAATCAGTAAATACATCATAGAAGTTCTGGGAGGAGGAATAATCTTAGTTTGCACTATGGGAGTAACTTTGCAAGAATGGCAATTGTGCTAGCTTACCACAAGTGAAATGACGAAAATATTTCGTTGGTAGTATAGGGTATGTGCTCTTAATACACTGGTGGATAATTGCTAAGGACGAGACGGTTTTTTCAATGTCACTTTGTACAACAGCTTTCCAAATAAACAAATTTAATACCGTAAGATCCCCAATACGTAAGGACATGAGTAATGTAAGCAACACTTACTAAGAGAGAAATCAGAGAGATAAAAAAAAAGCTTTTTATCCCTCCATTTGAATTCCATTCCATACATCTCCGAGGTGGAGATGAATTTTGGATTTTCACTTACGACAATTTCATGAGGTGCCATGAATATCGATAATCCAGTAAAACATTAAACCTACGACACAGCTGTGGCCTAAAAAAGACCATGCAAAAACGAATCATCGATGACGGAGAAAAATAATTAAACATGATATATTGCGGATACGTGATATATACGGCTCCAGAAGCCCATATCGGTGAATATTCATTAAATAGTTAACAGGACGACACTTGTACGACATAGAATCGACATAGACGTTTCTCCCATTTAATAATCAGTTGTCAATGGACCCGGCTTTTAAGGTTAAAACTATGTCGTAGATTTGATGTTTTACTAGATTATCGATATTCATGGTGCACTCGTAAAATTGCCGTAGTGAAAATCCAAAATTCATAATTCATCTCCATCTCGGAGATGCCTCTCTGATTTCTCTTTTAGTAAGTGTTGCTTACATTACTCATGTCCTTACGTATTGGGGATCTTACGGTATTAAATTTGTTGATTTGGAAAGCTGTTGTACAAAGTGACATTGAAAAAACCGTCTCTTTCTTAGCAATTGTCCACCAGTGTATGTATTTACATACACTGGTGGACAATTGCTAAGAACGAGACGGTTTTTTAAATGATGTTATTTAACATCATTTAGAATTTTTAAAAAATATTTTCATATTTCAAAGATAAATTAGTATTTCTTTAAAAAAAAATCCCAAATGTTTTATTTATCGGGGTACCGATCAGTTTTACTTAGTTTAAATAAAAAAAATCATCTGCAAGTAAATTTATGCTAGTACTGGTGCGAATTCTTAAAATTCCTTCCTAAGTGTTTAACACATCCCGGTCCCTTACCATAGTTCTGTATAAAGCGCCCTTTTTGGGGACCCACAAAAGCACACAATAAGAAGGGAAAACAACACTTTTAGAACAAGATTATAAGAAAGAAACCGCAATCCAACTAAAAAAAAATAACCACAAAAAAAACTTTCTATTCAGTAGCCGGTCAGAGTTGAGTGTAGATAGATGCTATCTTGTTTTACTGTCGGCGAACAAAGTTGTCGCCGCTCCAGAAAAAAAAATTACCAAACAAAACGACAAAAAAAAAATAATAATACGTAAAATAGAAAGGTCCTCCGAGGCAGAATACGTGATTATGATGATTAATAGAAGGAACTCGCCCAAAATTCAAAAGATTTTTTTTATTTAAAAATGTTTGCCAAATTAAGCAAAGGATGGCTAGCCACTGTTGATAAATTGTGGAGATTAGAATCCGATTAAACACATTGTTGAGAGAAAAATGCCGCTAACCTATAATTTCGCCGGTACGTCAAGGAACCTGTTAAATAGAAAATTGTTAAATAATACATAAATTGATATTATAATTGACGTTATCTGTCTATCTTACTGTATTACGTAATATCGTTCTGGATAAATTTGACCAAAGTTCCTTGGAATATTTAGTATTACAACGTAAACTTCATTTGTTTTACTTTATATTTTTTAATTAAGAAAATAAACAGGCCCTATTTCCTAATGACCTCTTTGAAACGCCACCTATAGTTAAAATTTCGAACTGTTTTGAAGCAAAAAATATGACATTAATTATAAATGATTTAAATAAATTATATCGCTACGACATTTCTTCAATTATGGTATTTTAAGATATAGTTGGTTGGTTGGTAGACATATAGTTTCAGGCTTGTGTGCTTGGTCGGGGACCCGCTTATAAACCTTCGTCAAGTAAGACGGACACAATACACGTGACAGATGCTGCCATCTATCGCGCGCCACCTCCGCAATTTAGACATGTCCCTGAAGGCATGATGCAGTAATTTGCATTCTGGCCTCATCCTGTATTATCTCTAAATGAAAGTATAGTATTAAATAATTAAAAAAAAATAAAAATAATTATCGTTTGTAAATAATTATTCAAGTTAAAGTAATACAATAACAAATAACTAACTAAAGTATGACATTTTGCGTACCTGGCTGATTAAATTTCGTGAAGGCTGACGAGAGTATTTCGAGGTTCACTACGAGTTTATTATGATCACTATTGGCCCAAAAGGAACTAAACAGGAAAGCGCTCACCACCAACACTACGAGCTTTCATAACAATTTAATACGTGCTATAGCCCTTTACGAACTGAGCTAAAAAAAATTGTGCGTGTATAAAAGAGGATATTCAAACTCTTCAAAAATATTGATACCTGCGCAAGTGACTTGTACCAGTCGTTTATTTGTATAAAAAGTGACGTAGTTCTTAAGGCGTTGCTAGCATTAATGCTGTTTATGGCAACTTTTATAATGTAAGAGTTTACTCGATAAAACTCTTAATATTTCGACTTATAACCTTAAAATCAGCGCCATATGAAGGGTAGTAGAATTCAATATTAGGAACACTAGTTCGAACTATTATTGAAGTTAAATCTACCTCTTTATCTGGCGATCGATGTACGTCACCAGTTTCGGTGATACCTTCATCAAGATGCAATCAAACATTTTTGTAAAACAAACCATATCGTCAAGGCTTACGAAATAATTAAATCACTTGGAGCTTATCAAGATCACTATTGGCCTAGAAGAAACTAAGCGCAAAATTCGCCAACACTACGATCTTTCATAACCCTTCTATACGTACTATAGTAGATGCCAATATTAGAAGACTAGTTCGAATTATTATTCAAGTTAAAACTTCCCTCGTTATCTTGCGATCGATGTACGTCGCCAGATTCAGTGATACCTCCATCAAGATGCGATCAAACACTTATGCAAAACAAACCACTGACCATCTGCCGGACCTTGAGTTCGGGTGAACGGCTTTTCATTTTCAGCCCTGACATTCAAAGTTCCTGAAAAGCTTACGCAAACACCTATTTAAATGTCTTGAAAACTGAAGCAAGTGATTTTCAACAGGTGCCCCGACACTTGTCGTAGTCGCTTTTTCAGGGACTCCTGAATGTCAGGGCTGAAAATGAAAAGCCGTTCACCCGAACTCAAGGTCCGGCAGATGGTCAGTGGTTGATTTACACAATTACCATGACATTGAATTTAGAAAATACGTTTGGGCGAAATGGGGTTGATTTACTGAAAATTTTATTTGATGTACTGGTAAAATTAAGATTTTAAATGATAAATATAGATTTGCGAATGTAAAATTTGTTGAAGAATATAATAGAAATGGCCATATACTTCCAAAATGGATTGGAATATAATTAAATGATTTTTTTATTACCATTGTTTAAATCTAGATTTCGATTCCAGATTTCCAACTCTTTTTACGACGCACGACCATCAATTATATATTACATGCTTCACCGAAACCATCAGACGTCTCTTGACTTGTCCACGTTTAGAATACTCGCCAAAGAACGGAGTGGACCACGGCCAACTTCAATAACAAGGCCAGAGAAGCTCTCCCAAACATGAGCGTAGACGGAATTTTTGACGTCACTGTTCCGAGAGCCGAAGATCGACAAACTAGTTAGGACGTATTCGGAACCCTTAAAATGTGAACAGCCCTAAACGAGTGGTTCCGAACAGATTTCGAGACAGGTTGTCTTCATGTTCGGAACAACGTCTTTCTTAACTATGACGCCAAAATTTACGTCCCCGTGCTTGTTTGGGAGAGCTTTTTTTGGCCTTAGTAGTTCAGTAGGGCGTGAGTGGACCCTATATCTTTTACTTTAGAGAATGTGCTATCAAGATTAAGGTACTCAAGCTCAATTTCTGATAGAGCCAAGAATCAAATTCCAGACAAAGCAAATGACTTTTATAAAAAGAAGACATCAGAAGAACACACACACAAAAAAGAGAAAATACGCTTTGGCATTATGGGGAGACCCCTCACAGTTGCATAATTTATGACCCCTTAAGGACAAAATAAATGCATATTGAATTTTCAAAGCCCTCAAGACATGCCTAAATAGCAGTACATTTCTAAATTATTAAACTATATGAAGTAACTGGAATTAGAAAAATTTTGAGAAGTAAAGATACATTTTTCAACCGAAGCTTTGAATTCTTTAATGGTTTCTAATAGTAAGAATGCTGAAAACAGTTAGTTAGCTTAGAAATTTTTACAGGGGAAAACATTACAGTTTAAAAAAGAATTATTTAAATTTAAGGACAACAGAAGAAGTCGGATATTTATGGCAAAACTATTTACTGAACAAATGGAAAAGAACCAAAAGCAGAAAAATAGAATCACATGCAAATTTAAATTCTAAATTTCAATTTTTTCAAATACAAAGCCCTTCATTTTCAAGATATAGAATAGATATGTTGTTTAAATAAAATCTAAAGTGAATGGGTAAACTGTCAAAAACCGATCATCACCCTCAAGGATATCTTAACTTTCATTGCAATTTTTTTGTACACAGTCATTTTTATTACATTGTTTTGTGTTAAAGCTCTGTCGTAAAACGCTAAATCACACTACAATCAAGACGTTTCTTAGAAGTGTTCTAAGAAAGAATACCTTAGTTTATTAGACTGCTAAGTATCGTTTTTTGAATGCTTAATATTCTACTCTATGTTCTGATGGTGTTGATTGCGTTACCTTTATTTTAAGAGAAAAATGGGGCTCTCAGAATCAAGGTTAGAAAAGCATCTGCTCCGTTATCTCCAAGATCAAAATTAAGTAAATATAATACCGAATTTACCTAAGTAATGAATTACACTGATCAAAACAGACAGAGTTGTTGGTCAGAACACTTATTGAAGAGGTAAAAAAAATATTTAGGGGATACGATACCCAAAAATTAGTCAAAATATCGATTTTTCAGTTTTTACTTCTTATTATTTACAGTATTTTTCTGAACATTTACTGAAAGTTTCATAATGATATCTTTTGTAGAAAAAAGTTGTTAAGTATTTTCTGGAGTCTTTCTGTGATTTTCAGAACAAATGCATGTAGGTTTTTAACAGTAGCTCACATTTTAAAATCTTGCACATTTCTTGAACAAAGTATTAGTACTAAAAACAAACTAGTATTAAAAACAACAACAAGCATACAAGTTTGGTGGAGTTGTTCTTAAAATTGAAAATGGAGTAAAAAAGTGCGAAATTTTGACTTTTTTTTAAATAAGTGAAAAACTACTTGTAAATATTTGTTTTTATTGCTAGAAAATGTTTTCAGAGGATGCAAACATTGATTGACAATTGTGATAGATAAATTTAAAATATCGAAGTTATTATGCTCTCTCTAGAAGCATATCTCAAACTACAAACAGTATAAAATGTATAAAAGTATAGTTTAAAGTTAAACTGAGTGTGACATTGTCACTAGAGAGAACATCACATAAAACCACTATAATTTACAAGTTTATGTTATTACACAAGGGCTATTGACGACGAGCGTCGTAATTTGTGTTGGGAGAAATAGATAAAAAGTGATTTCAAATTTAACTATTAAGGATTGCATCTTTCTAAAGTGTTGCCTTCATATCACTCTAAAATGGCTTCTAGAAGGGGACTGACGGGGGTGGGTCAGGCTTGTAACCCTCTCAGGACCAATATTATGGTCACTTTGTTAGTGTAAAACACAGATATATTTAACTAGTAATATATAATTGCAGCAATTAGTTAACAAAAATAAATATAATTATTTTCATATAAAAAAACTATTTTATTTGCTGTTTTTTTTACATCTTTCTAAAGTGTTGCCTTCATATCACTCTAAAATGGCTTCTAGAAGGGGACTGACGGGGGTGGGTCAGGCTTGTAACCCTCTCAGGACCAATATTATGGTCACTTTGTTAGTGTAAAACACAGATATATTTAACTAGTAATATATAATTGCAGCAATTAGTTAACAAAAATAAATATAATTATTTTCATATAAAAAACTATTTTATTTGCTGTTTTTTTTACATCTTTCTAAAGTGTTGCCTTCATATCACTCTAAAATGGCTTCTAGAAGGGGACTGACGGGGGTGGGTCAGGCTTGTAACCCTCTCAGGACCAATATTATGGTCACTTTGTTAGTGTAAAACACAGATATATTTAACTAGTAATATATAATTGCAGCAATTAGTTAACAAAAATAAATATAATTATTTTCATATAAAAAACTATTTTATTTGCTGTTTTTTTTACATCTTTCTAAAGTGTTGCCTTCATATCACTCTAAAATGGCTTCTAGAAGGGGACTGACGGGGGTGGGTCAGGCTTGTAACCCTCTCAGGACCAATATTATGGTCACTTTGTTAGTGTAAAACACAGATATATTTAACTAGTAATATATAATTGCAGCAATTAGTTAACAAAAATAAATATAATTATTTTCATATAAAAAACTATTTTATTTGCTGTTTTTTTTACATCTTTCTAAAGTGTTGCCTTCATATCACTCTAAAATGGCTTCTAGAAGGGGACTGACGGGGGTGGGTCAGGCTTGTAACCCTCTCAGGACCAATATTATGGTCACTTTGTTAGTGTAAAACACAGATATATTTAACTAGTAATATATAATTGCAGCAATTAGTTAATAAAAATAAATATAATTATTTTCATATAAAAAAACTATTTTATTTGCTGTTTTTTTTTACATCTTTCGAAAGTGTTGCCTTCATATCACTCTAAAATGGCTTCTAGAAGGGGGCTGACGGGGGTGGGTCAGGCTTGTAACCCTCTCAGGACCAATATTATGGTCACTTTGTTAGTGTAAAACACAGATATATTTAACTAGTATATAATTGCAGCAATTAGTTAATAAAAATAAATATAATTATTTTCATATAAAAAAAACTTTTATTTGCTGTTTTTTTTTTGCATTTTTAACCCTTAGACCCCCCCCCCCCCCCCAGGGAAAATTTCTATGCCTCAGACTTGAGGTATTTTTTTATGCACCGTTTCTAACGTTCATCTAACATTTTCAAAGTTCGCGCACCTTTAAAACCGTTTTTCTGATACAAGTTCGTTGTTGCGAATTTGAATCCATTTATAAAATTGTAAAAAAATCGCCAACACACGCAGAGATAGATGCACTCTTGGCTACGTAACTTTTGCAAATATCAAGCTATGACGCTAAGATTTGGAGGGAATATCAACAACAGATATATCAACTTAACAAAAAAAAAAAAACTCAAATCGAAACGATGGAAGCGCTTCACGGTGGTTATTCCGGGAACTTATTGATCAAAGTTCCTTATATTTCGTTTCTGCCTGATACTTTGGAATGTTCAGGAACTGACAGATTTCAGCTTAATAGGGTTACAAGGTTCAAGAAACCGAAGTATTACTCAATTTTTTTACTAGAAAAATTTAAACTGAAATTTTAGCAACATTAGTCAGCAATATATATTTCTTCCCGTCTTTAAACATTGTCGACATATAACTCCATAAAATGATAGTAAAAAAAGATTACAACCCAAAGAGTCCAAAGCAGTAAATAATTTTAATAAATTTGTTTCTCATTTGCTTAAAGAATTCTCATTTGCTTCCAGAATAACGCATTCCTAAGTCTAAAATTTTTTACTCCAATGAATCTTTTTGCATTCGGAAACGCATGACCTGTATTAATGTATTCAATTTGAGAACCTTCTCACCGATCAATCACTTTTTATTCGATCTGTCGTCTTGCTTCATATCTAAGAATTCTCAGAACACTTAGGTAGGTATAAGTAGGTGTGCATTTCATTCCATATCTATGAACACGAATGTTCGAAATACACCAAAAAAGGTGGCTAAAGGTGTATTCGTGAAGGAAGAACTTAACCACAGTAAGAACATTCCACAGTTGGCTTCTTATCTAATTCAAACCAACTTGATGGATCGATTAGTTAGAAAGACACAAATATTAATAGCAAAAAAAATATATTAAACTTGAATGTATCGTTGATTATCGATTTTCTGTTGGTGGTTGGTCGCTTTTTATGTCTATCCCACTGCGGTTAGTTTAGGTTTGAATATCGTCGCACTAGAGCAACACGAGGGCTATTGGCGACGGGCGTCTTATTTTAGAACCACAGTCAATTGACGAGCCGACACCATGTAATATCTAGAAGACAGGAGGATTAAGGGGTCATAGGAGTCTTAAAAATGTGCAAAGAAGGTACTACAAAACATAGTTTGATCTTTCATGTCATTTTTGAACTACTCAATGTATAAGTATAATTTTTTTATATGTAATTCTACAAGATTTATTTATTATAAAACAAGTTTTAAAATTTATGAAACTTTAGCCAAAACTAAAATAAATGATATTAAACATGAAGCTATTTGAACACATTGGGATTAGGCTTGCGCGGCAAATTGTGAGGTCAATATTGAAAAAATGACCAAGAAAATGACTTTATATTGTACAAATATGTACAAACAAAGACTTATACCTAAATTCTCAGCTCAATTTTAATTAGAAATTATTTTTTAAAAAAATTTAAATCAAAATTTTAAAATTTTTATTAATTTTTTCAGAAAAAAGTTCTTAAAATAATTTCTAATTAAAATTGAGCTGAGAATTTAGGTATAAGTCTTTGTTTGTACATATTTGTACAATATAAAGTCATTTTCTTGGTCATTTTTTCAATATTGACCTCACAATTTGCCGCGCAAGCCTAATCCCAATGTGTTCAAATAGCTTCATGTTTAATATCATTTATTTTAGTTTTGGCTAAAATATCATACATTTAAAAACTTGTTTTATAATAAATATACTCATTTATTGAGTAGTTAAAAAATGGCATGAAAGATCAAACTATGCTTTGTAGTATCTTCTTTGCACATTTTTAAGACTCCTGTGACCCCTTAAAGCTTGATAACCTGCAGTAGAAAACGAGTTCTCAAAGGAAAGGGTCGAGAAGGGTTAAATTTTAGCAAATAATTAAATGAAAAGTAGGCTCAAGAGAAAATTTCTAATTAAACGTTAAGTACGAAAATAATTCCAGTAATTGAATGTATTAAAAAAGGAAGAATTTGCCAGTGTATGCTGTATAATCTAAGTTAGTCAAGGATTTCAAAGAGAATTGGAGGATGGTAAATAGACAGTATAAAATAGAGCAACCTTTGCTGGATCTTTGGTCTATGATGATTATGTAGGTTCACTTGTAGGCGAGTTCTTTGCAGGCACTGATGCGTTATTTGTATAATTTTTTAATAGGAAATAAAATAAGCACAATACAACTGAAGCTATAAAGGTAATACTTCTATAGGTAATACACAAAATTTATTACTTTACTTGATCGCTGACTTGACCTTACACTTGCATAAGTGAAAAATTGAATTCACGGTCATTTGTTTTGGATGCTTCGTACGCCTATTTCTGTCTCTTTGAAATACTTTCGCCTTCAAGAGTTCTTGTATTACTATAGTAGGGTAGAGACTGAACCTACCAACAGTACCATGGACAAACACGGAGACAATATAGGGTGGTATGTGCGGCCCGATGGCCAAAAGGTCCGGATCGCAGGCCATAACGCTAGCAGTCCGTGCGCTGTAACGGGTGCGGACTCGACTCCTGCCTTTGCCCTGGGTGTACTTCCTTTCTCAGTATCAAAATTATACATTAACTAGCACTTTTGCCACTCTATTCGTGCTCCGTAGTGAGCCATGGCTACCGATGGCAGCTCAGTACGAGTCGTTCCTCTACCCCACTATAGAACCCTTTGCTTCGTACTTAAAGATTCCAGAAAGCTTGAGATCGAACACGATCTTCGGCAGCCTAAACCTACGTTACCTAAGACAAAATAGAACTACAAATATTCCCCGTAACTCTTTAAATATTTCTGGGTTTTGATGAATAATGTCGCAGTAGTGCTCCAAGGGTTATTGATGACAGGCTTTGTAATTTTGATCTATACTCAAGTGATGTGGCCAACACCCAAGCTATCACCCAACTCAACGTTACCTTAAAGCTGGGCATATACACAAAGGGACAGGTTATGTGAACCTTCGTCAATTATACGAGTAGTTACTCTTACCAAAACCAATTTCATTAGTCAGTGATTGGATATTTTTTGGAAATGTTCAAAATTGTCTGCATAAAAAGGTTAAGTGAAAAAAAAAGGTAAGTGAGTTGCCATAGGTTTGGAACCATAGGTCTTAAACTACGACATTTGAAGTGTATTTACAACTGTGTCTCCAACTTATTGACTCTTGCCCTCTCGAGTAATTGATCTTTGACCATGATTAACATACGAAACTAATTACGCTGACATGTACTTAGTACCAAGTAGTATCCATTTTCAAAAATAAAAAAAATATGGAACACTCAAGGATTTAGAAGTAGAGGGATGAAATAATGTACAACATTGGTCCATTACCTCGAACTTTGACCTCCTCTCAAGGTCAAACAAGTCGAATTCAAGAAAAACTGAAATTTACTTTTTCTTTTCATAGTACTAATATCCTGAAAGTTTCAAAAAAGAAAATCAAAGGTATCAACTATCACAAGTTGTCCCCCTTTTAACAAAATTATTCTTAACGTGCTAATTGTTTTTGGGGAGGTTTTAAAAAATTTCTCCAAATGTCAAATGGAGACGCCAGGTCGAAAGAGGTTAAACAAACTCTTTGCGCTTCTTAAAACGACATGCCAAATATCGTTGAACCCTATAGGTAATAGTGTAATAATTTCCGGCTGCCTATTTCTAACCTCCATTAGGAGCTTCAACGCAGCCAATAACGCCTCGTAATTTGAAACCTTGGTCAAGTGACGAGGTCGACACCTGAGCGGGCATCCAAAGGAACTTCGAGCGACATCGTACACCGACGCCGTCGGGACTTTGGACTCCACAGATTTAACGAGCACGTCTGTCACAGTGTACTCGGGCCCATCCGTCAGGAGTAGGATTTTCTCTCTTTCCCAGAACAGATATCCGATTTATTGAACCCTATAATGGAATTGACATCTATGACTTTCTAACCATCTTCGGTTATACGAGTGAGGCGAATCTATTCGCAATGTCCACATGTTTATATGCAACAGATATACCGATATGAATCCCATTGAATTGTAAATTTTCATCTGCCGTAATTACAGTGCAGTAATATGAGAGGTGGTGTTTTATTTGGTCACAAATCAAAAGTTTATTTTCTTCTGTTCCATAATCAAATAAGGTGATGACGAATAACACGCAAGGGGCAGTGGGGAGCCTTGTGGTTAGGATCTCGAGCTTTAGATCGGAAGGTCCTGAGATCGAGTCCCGGTACCACCAAAGACCCACCGAGTCTATGCAGAGTACGTGCTCGTTAAATCTGTTGGGTCTGAAAGTCCTTTGGATGTTCATTGAGCAGTTTCCCATGGGTACAGGTAATACCATCTTGATTAGAAGACCGGCGAACTAAATGCTTGACGTCATATTAGTGGACCGATTCTGTGGTTTTGACCAATGATCATTCGTGACTAGATCTTGTATTTGAATAAATTTTTTTTAGACAAGATGAATCAAGATGCGACGTCATCTTAAGATACGACGTTATTGGTCAACCTATCGAAATTGGTCTACTAGTGTGACGTTGTGTTGCTTAATTCTTCGGCCTTTTAATCTAGGTGGTATTGGTACAGGTCCCTGGAGACTATTTCTCTCTCCTTTAGGGACATGCCTAAATTGCAGAAGCGGCTATAGATGGCACCATCTGTCACGTATGTGTGTGTTGTGTCTGTCTGACTTGACGAAGGTTTATAAACGGGTCTTTGACCAAGCACACAAGCCTGAAAATATGTCTACCTACGATAACACGCATATCAATCGAATCGACGTCTTCAGAACACTTTTATGATATTTTTTTTCATTTGAATTTGTTGTTTTGGTTGGGAAAGTATTAAAAATTTCCCACTGTTTACTTTCTTTTCATTTTTTCATTACATTTCGTGATCAAATTTGATAACGATTTTATATGCAGATAGATTTCGGATTTTAAAAAAATAGCTAGGCAATATCTTTTCCATAAGAATAATTTTAACAATACTATTACGGGAGATATATTTGTTTACTTATGATTTCTATTTTAATTAAATTCTTATATTAGCTAAAGACTGCCATGGGAAAAATTGACGATATAAAATAAAATAATTATTTAAAAAATTATTTGCAAACATTTATGCAAATAATCTTTTAAGGTTTGATTGGTTAAAAAAAATTTTCCAATTTATTTTAACATATTCATTTTTGACCCCACTTTGTCGATGAAAGAACTTAGTTAACTTTGTGTTTTGAAATGTTTGTAGTATGTGAACTTCCTATATAATATATGGTAAATTTGACTGTATACTTTTGGTAAAACGAAGTTTATACTTATGCAGATGATTTGAATAATTTGTTGTACATATTTACAGTGTAACTGTTGGTTGTTGAATTATTCCGGCTGCATATTTAAATCCTCCAAGAGGAGCATTTACACAGACAGCCACGTAGGTTTCGTAATTTCGAGACTTAGTCAAATGACCTAAGTACATTTCTAAATTTAAAGAATATTATTTAGTTTTACCGCTAGATGTGGATACTTTAAAATAAATTGAAAAGGTGAATTGTTATTTTTTTTTATGTAGACGCTAGATGTCACTACCAAATATTCAAATGTGACGCAAAATAATAATCAAAAAAAGAAAGGGCATGCAGGGGTAGAAATTAGTACATTATTTTAATTCTAGATGACGCCACCATAACAACCATTTGCATCCAAAAACAGATAGTTTACTACTTTTTTACTACGGATTTTTAAGATGAAAATGTAAATTTGCACCTGAAAGCTATGTAAGTATGGAATTATTTTTTAGAAAAAAAATCGAATTGTTTATGCTTCAGTCTGTCGAAGACGAATTACTGTAGCAATTATTTATTAATTTATAAAAGGTAAATATTAATTTAATGTATTTTCTTGTATTTTTAATTCAATTATGATCACCTTCTGAATCGCCCTGTTAGCATTCTTTCACCAAATAAAAGGTTTATTCCATCAAAATAAAACAAATTTAAACAGAAAATAGCATCTGGTTATTTCATCAAAATTAATCGACAAAGATTTAAAAATAGTGTCGACATCTAGGGGAATTTTAAAATTTCAAATGTTAAAAATTAAATTTCCACACGATATTTCCCCTTCAAATTTGTTTTATTTTCTTTTATGATGATTTTATTTAATTTAATTGTTTTAGACGTGCTAATTTGTATCGGGTAAAGTCTGACAAGATTAAAAAATTATACTTTTACGTGAAAACATAAATTAGAAAAAATAACCATAAATTGTTTAACTAACAATAAAACATAAATAAAATGCACTGAAAGTAGAATTTTATTTTTTATTTAGCCCTTTTAAACATATTTTTTTAAATAGAATAAGGACAAAAAGAATATTTTTTACAATAATTTTTTTTTCAATTGTAATCTATAATTTTAATCCTTAAAAAAATTATGATATTTAGTAACATACATAGGAGGCATTAAAGAGCATGCTTTTTTTTATATTTTATTTTTTAGGTTTAAGTAACAAATTTGCCATAGGCACTTAAACTGCAGTATCTAGACTAATGACTTGGATTAATATTGCTAGCACTCGATATATTTAAAAAGATAATAAAGTATACTGAAATACAGGGTGTTCGTAAGAGAATATCCAAGTTTTAATGGTACACTACAGGAGTTATTTTATACTAAATGTAACAAATAGTACATGAAATTGATGGAAACCTAACTTAGTTATCCTATAAGTGCTCAATGTGTGCGCCTTGAGTGATACAGCACACATCCAAACGAAAATGCAATTCTTCCCATTCGGTCTGCAGCAAGTCCGGAGTAATGAAAGCAACAGCCGGTGCAGTTTTACCTATCAAGAGTTTTAAGGTTGGTAAATCGTGGGGTATCGCTTATCTGAAACTGTTGGAGTTATTCTTTATTCGTCACCTTCAACCACAACTGTCGAACGATTACGGTTGATACTATTGCAATTTGAAACTCGGACATTCTTTTATGGACACCCTGTATACGAATATTTTAGAGCGATTCTCCAATTCATAGTTGTGGTTTACTGCAGCACTCTCAGAAATAACACTTTCATTATTGACGATTCATGAATCCTCAAGCCTCATTTCGTTAATTTTGAGGATTGTTTCGTCAAAGTACCACTTTACTTTTGAGTAAACGCGAATCCTCACTTTTACAATCGTTATTTGACGATTCTGTATCTTGATTTTGAGCAAACTGAATCTCATTGTTGTACTCACATGCCCAATAATGACGAAAGATTTCTTTAGATTAGACGACATTCAAATCCTCATAAAAATGACGATTCAAATTTCCTCACTTTGAGGAAACGAAAACTCGGAGCATTTGCCGGAAACGGAATCGTCAAAATTAAGGAAAATGTCGTCATTTTTGAGCTTTCATTTTTTAGAGTGAGTTTACCCGCCCACGGCAGAAATATAACTTATCTAACAATCCAATAATATCTCACGGTGAGTTTTAAAAAATGACATTGAGGAGATCTGTCACTTTTCCGTAATATTGTCTAGAGTTTGACAATGATGTCTTCTGGTCCGTGATAAAATGTCTCCGAACAATCAGATATAAATCAGGGTCCTTTTTTCACCTTTGCCGCGATACTCATCCAACCATTACTGCAAATACTTTCTCTCAAAAAGTGAAATCTTAACCTCTTGAGAACTGGCATCCCCATTTGGAGACATTTTTTAAAACCTCCCCACATACAATCAACACGTTAATTAGTTCCGAAATTGACCTGGTCCGATAGAAGAAGATCCAAATATCTTTTTTTCAGCATTTGATTACCGGTATCAGTCATTTATTTCCATAAGAAATTGGCCCTATATTGGTTCAAATTCTATAAAAAGTTGAACGAGGGTCAATACGATACTAGGAGTTCTTAAAAAAATAATTAAATTTTTTTTCAAACTTTTCAAAAAGTTCTTTAGTAGTTAAATTTAAAAGCATTTTGCATTTAAAACATTGTTAATATATACTTTTTACCACAAATAAGTGATACTGATTTTTTTTTTTTTTGCATTTATAACACACACAAAAAAAATTGTGTACTTTTAGAGCTAAAGACGTGTCTCTCAGTAACTATTAACACAATTGTTTGTAAAAATTACTTTGCAACACATGCTTTTTATCATATATTTGTATGAAAAGTATGTTCAGATTAAGAATATACGTGCAGGATTTTGTTCGGGTCTTAAGGTAGGCGAATACCCAAAATTCTAAAATTTTTACTATTACTTTAATCCTTTCCAAATTTGGCATAGTGATTTCAAATATAATGGACAATGCTGTTTGGGCAATTTTTTTTATTTAAATATAATTGATTTATTTTAAACGGTGTTTTTCAACTAAAAAAAGGGGTTTACGCCAACACTTCTAGCATAAAAACTTTTACATTAATTTACCTGGAATTTTTGACCGATGTTATTTCAATATATATCTGTGCCATAAACCTCTAACATCTGGTGTAAATGTACAAGTTTTTTTTTTTTTAAATGTCCAAGTGTAAGTTAATCAATTTTTTGTGTGTGGTTAATTTGTAAAATTTTTCTCAGTAACTTCTTTTCTTGTAATTTGTATGTAACTCTAGAGTGTCATTGCATGCATCAGTTCAAAACGAAGAATTTAACACATAATTAATGTTTATAGGGGGAAAATTCAATGTGGTAGACTTGTTAGCGTAAACCTCCTTTTTTAGTAGAAAAGCACTGTTTAAAATAACTAAATTATATTTAAATAAAAAAAATACCTAAAAAGCATTGTTCATTATATTTGAAATCACTATGCCAAATTTGGAAAAGATTAAAGTAATAGTAAAAATTTTAGAATTTTGGGTACTCGCCTACCTTAAGAGGATATGGGGGAATAAGGCCGAATAACTGTACGTCTCCAAACCAAAGTGCCTCTGTGTTAATCCAATGGAATAAAATAATTTTCGAAGCCACATTTCCCCAGTGTTATTAAATATTTTTAAAAACGTTTTTTAAATGATAAATGAAGCTGATTTACAGGTCTCTCGCCGTCCCGGTGGCTCAATCGTTAGGATACTGGCCTTTGGAGCTGCTGGGGTCGGGTTCGAATCCCAGTCAGGCATGGATGTTTGTGACCGTCAATAAATGTTGTTATCGGTCTATGTGTTTGTGTCTTCCTACTTTGTGTGTCTCTTGTGACTGCCTCTTCTGGCGAGCTGGGTAATGGGCTATAAAGCCTACCACTCTCCCTTCTAGAGGGCGCAATCACTGTCATTTGTCATACAGGTCTCTCTAATACCACTTTTTGAAATTGGTAAGAATATTTTCTTAGATTTCAATAACTAGTTTTACAACAAAATATCAATTATTATAATTAAACATCCTATATTCACAACGACCTATAAATTATCGTTTGAAGCTCAACTTGTGTAATAGGACAATTGTTTTAATCAATTATTTTAATTAAAACATCTTATATTCGCAACTGCATTCATCGACCTATAAATTATCGTTTGTAGCTAAACTTGTGTAATACGACAATTGATTAGTGTAATGTTAACATTTTAGTTCTGGAGGTACAGATTCGGAAATAAAAAAGTACGCACTTGAGGTTATTTCGGCCGATAGTCATCCTATAGAATCGGACCTTTTTGACTTTGTGAAAAAATAACATTCTATGTTGATTGCATGACACAAAATTTGCATAAGGGGCCGTCTTCATATTAAAAATGCTATGAACTTAAAAATTTCCAATAGCATCACCCAATTTTAATAACTTAGAAATGTAAGGCACAATCGAAAACTCTTAAATCTCAGTTTTTTTAACATTTGGATGAATATTTGATGAGTTATTTATTCGAATCAATTGTGGAACTTTGGGGGACCATCTCGCAAAAATGTCAAGCGTAGTCTGTAGGTTTATTAAAGGAGGGAAAAAAACATAAGGTTTGCCCTACAAAGGATGTATAAGTCGATGAGGTTAAAACTGAGGGAGGTTGCGTATTAGTTCTAAGGTTATAAATCGTGTGCGGAAGTGGTAACAGGTGACAAATATTGTTACTAATTCACTTGTGTTTCGACAAGAATTTCTTTAAGCTATTTAAGTAACTGCAAGTGTAAGATTTTTAATTCCTTCATAACTTCTCGTTCTAACAACATGCTCATTTCTGCAATATAGTTCGAATATTTCAAGTTTATTAAGAAATAAATCGCAAAAAAAAACGTTTAATATCATGAATCAACATTAAAGAAATATGTTGTGTCATATTATAGAATTTTCAAGTTCTTCATTTAAAATTTTCCTTTTTTACAAAGCAGTGTTTGTTTATCAAGTTCATGTTTAATCTCGTATACAACCCCCTAAGTAGTAATTAAAAGGTATTTTGTGATTTACTCAAAATAATAATTATTTAAAAATATAAAAATTGTTTTAAATACCACGGATAGTGTTTGCATTTTGTTTGGGTTATTATAACAACTATTAACTAAAATTTTCGTTTCATTATCCTAATTATTTATAGAGTGGGATAGTTTTTTAGGTGGAACTCATTTAACATTACGACCCCTAATTTTTGCACGTCTCTAACTCCATTATTAATGCTTAAAAACTAACAAAACTTGTTATTTCGTGTTAAAATATGTCATAGATGTGAAATATGGACTCAAAAAAGGGTGTTGCTATTGAAATTTTTGAAGTTAGTAACGTTTTTAATATGAAGACGGCCCCTTATGCAAACATTTTGTGTCATGCAATTAATTTAGAATGTTATTTGTTCACAAAATCAAAAAGGTTCGATTCTATAGGATGACTAAAGGCCGAAATAATCACTAGTGGGTACTTTTTTATTTTCACAGCTGTACCTTTTTGTAATTCACTTATATATTTTTGGTTGAAAAAACTTGTTAACATATTTTTAGTCAAAACAATATTCGAGCGAACTATTAATTACAGAAAATTGGCAGAACTTGTTTGCTCAATCCATGAGGCAAAATTTTATATTTTTACTACCCAAAACAACTAATTCTATTAAATTGACGCTATCCCCAGAAAATTTAAAACGAAATATATATTTCTTCAAAATTATCAGAAACATATCTCTAAATAAAATATCTTATATGATTTGTTGGCCCTAAAGAGAGTAAACCTTTAGCCATTTGCAAACACACAACATTGGCTCTTTTCGCCTTATCAAACTTTATCTGTTAGGGATAAATTTCATTCGAGAAAAGGGATTTTATCTGTCGCGCGAAAGAAGCAGCTTTTCCTACAAGGTTCAGCTTCAGAATAAACGAACAGTTTTGTGTTTTCAGCTGCTAGTTTAATTCCTGTTTTGTTGCTAAACAAAAGATAACTCTTTCGATAAAACACTGGTTGTAAACTTGAGACAACAACTATATCGTTATTTGTGACGGCATTGGATCGTAATTTGAGACTCCACCGGATCGTGCTTCGGAAATATAGCGTAACTGAAAAACTGGGACTTCATTTGAAACAGATGCAACTTACTACACTAGAGCGTTACTTGGGACTACAGTCAAGACATCGATCGTAATTTAAGACTTCATTGGAAACGTTTCGCAATCTGAGACTACACTAGATTTCTACTTTGGACAGCATTGGATCATTGGACTGAAACTTTATCAGAAACAGATCGCAACTTGAAACTACAATAGTTCTTTACTTTGTACTGCATTGAAGACATCGATCGTGATTTAGGACTGCATTGGAAACATATCGTTACTGAGAGACTTCATCAGAAACAGATCGTACCTTGAGACTACACTGGATCGGTATTTGGAGCAGCATTGGATCGTAATTTGGAACTATCTTGGAAACATATCGTAACTGAGAAACTGAGACTTTATAAAGAAACTAATCGTAATTTGAGACCACACTGGATCGTTACTGGGACTGCATTGAAGACATCGATTGTAATTTGTGACTGCATTGGAAACGTATCGTTACTGAGACTACACTAGATCGTTTTTTAGAACTGCATCGAAGTCATCGATCGTAATTTGAGACTGCATTGGAAACATATCGTTTAGCTGAGAACTTGAGACTACACTAGATCGTTATTTGTGATTGCATATAAGACATCGATCGTAATTTGAGACTGCATCGGAAACATATCGTATAAATGAGAAGCTGAGACTGCATTGAAAACATATCGTAAATGATAATTCATTAGAAACAGATCGTAAATGCTAATTCATTAGAAACAGATCGTAACTTGGGATACACAAGATCGTTACTTGGGACTCCATTGAAGACACATTGAATATTATTGGTTGGCTGGGAACACATCGTAACTCAAAGACAGACTTCATCAGAAACAGAACGTAACTTGAGACTACATTGTATTGTCACTTGGGAATGCATTGGATCGTAATTTAAAACCTCATTGGAAACCTGCATCCTGAGAGACTGCATCAGAAAAAGATCGTAAATTGAGATCCCATTGTTGTCAAAAGGAATAACATAGTTTTAGAGTCATGGTTCTGGTGTTGTATATGATGGAGGTGAGCCCGCCTTGTAGGGCTGTGTTGATGACCATCAGACATTTGGGGATACGTGCAGAGTTGCGAGAAGAGAATCTAGTGATTGGCAACTCACAACAACATGCTGATTTTTTAAAGGTAAGTTTAGTTTAATATATATTATGTATTAACTATTTAGGGTAGACTGACCAGTGAATGAACAGGCCCCAGTGAATGAACAGTTGGTAAATACATTTAAAAAGTAAGGATTAAAAATCATTCCACTGGATGGATTGTCAACACTGACTTCCTCTCATCTAGTAGGAAGCTATCTGACGTCTGATTGGTGGTCCTGGTCATTAATTAAAATCCAACATGTTTATTGACTGGACATTTTTGCGTTGATTCACTGGTAAAAGTACTGTTCATTCACTTGGGTTTTGTACCACTTTTTATTTGGACCCCAAAAGACCCAAAGCAATATAAAGTCACCTTTTTTTGTAGAATTTACATATGACAGATGTGTTCACATTGTCATAAACCCACAAGCTATATTTTCCTAAAATGTATGAATTTTCTTAAAACAAATTGCGCTTAAGAGTTCATTCACTGGTTAGTCTACCCTAGTGTGTAAATTTACTTCAAATTGTTTCGTAAATTTTTAGAATAAGGATGGTTGCTTGTTATTCCTTTCAAACATTGATAATTCCACTGTAAGTTCGCAGAAAAATAGCCTGTAATAAATATATACTTGAAATTATTAATGAACTATGATTAATGTTGAAATACTTAAATGATATTTCAACATTATGCATTTTAAATGCAATATTTTTTTTCTTCAAATGAAGAGACTTCTTCATGAGAAAAGAAATGCCGAACACAGAACATTTAATTCTATATTAATCATTTAGAGTCTAAATTTCGCTAGTTTTCATTTATTTTTTTTCGAAATTTCAATAATTATTCTTTATCATTTGCTAAATTTAGTTATATTTCGAAGAGTAAATCTGTAGTATTCCTTTCTCTTAAATAGAAGCACAAAATTTGTATTAACCTGCAACTATAAAACAATGTATCACATTCAAAACATAACTAAACCGATGATTTTAAAATACCATTTGAAAAATAAAAAGCAACGGAAAATCTCACCAAAGGAATAATTTATATGCATATAAAAGCGTCATTATTCAATGATTAATGATTAAATGTAAATGAAAAACTAGTTTTGCCTTTAAAATAAAACCCAAATGGAACTCCTTCTGCCTCTTTCGAAACAAGTGATGCAAACAATCAAAGAATCTTATTTTGATACATATTATGCCGTCTATCTGTCTTTTCTTCTAAACTAAATTACATTACAAAAATATGATTTTTTTATATTTATTGTAACCCTTTAAGACCGACGGTCAGATGGCGTTGATTTGAAATTATGAGACTAAATTTGGAGTTTTAGCGAAAAAAAAATGCGTTAAACAGCATCAATGTCAGCAACTCTATAAAAACAGTCATTTTTTATACAAATAAACGAATGGTACAAGTCAGCTGCTTCGGTATCAATATTTTTGAAATGTTTGAACATTCTTTTTTATCTTACCCGCACGATCGTGATAGCTCTGTCGGAAAGGGTTAAATAAATTGAGTTTCTCGTATGATGATATTGATTGGCAAATGCTAATTTAAAAGAATTAGAAAATAGCTTTCTTTTGCTTTTTAAATGGGTATTAATAGGTATTTTAACGGAAATTGAAAAGTTTTTTTTTAATAATTGAAGTACCTAGTACAATATTTTTTCTGACATTTTCAATGACTTCAAGTTTCGATTCCCTGATTTAAAAAAAAAAAAAAAAAAAACACTTGTATGTAGCGTTTGTAGCTTGGGCAGTGAAAGTGGATGACGAACAGACAGACGTACGGATATAACCTTTATAAGAGCTTAAACTTTTTACGTTATAAACGTACGTCACTTCTAGTTTTGATGCGCTGAATTTATTGGATCTGTAGCATTTATGCACTCCGTGCCAACCTAACTTGGGTAAAAACAAGGAGTAAAAAGGTAGAGGGAAATGCGCAGTTGGTTCGTTAGCTGGAAACTCTTGCAAGATAATATTTACATACAAAATGATTTGAATACAAATTAACCAAAATACACTGTTGACTATGATAAAAAAAATTGCCATATTTTCTCAAATAATATTCAAATCTATTAGACTTTAAAAAATTAATGTTTTAAACATGTTTTCTGGATGGATTCACAAATAATTAATGGAACTCTTTACATCCGCGGAATGATCTTCTCCATAGCATATTCTTATTTACTCTACTTAGGTTGGCAAGGAGTGTAGTTTGAGTTATGAAAGTTGAACGGACAGACAGGCGGACAAGAACGGACATAGCCTTTATAAAAGCTTTCACTTTTTACGTTATAAGAAACGTGAAAGCTAAAATTAAAGAGGCAACAAAAAAGTAAAAATGTGGGTTTCTTGCAGTTCAGGACTATAGTCGATTCAAAGCAAGCGAAAAAAAAGTTGTTATTCCTTATTATATCAATAGTTCCTTTTCATTCCCCTAAATTAGGTTCATCAGTTTGTTTTACTAACTGTAATCTGGGGGTCATTTTATCTTATCAACTTTCTAGATTAAACATATGGTGAAAATAATTTGTACAAACACATTCCGCAATTATAACGATTAAATTACAAAAACAAGTCTATAAAAAGAAGCTCTGAAATAACGACCTACTTTTATGTTATTTTTATTATTATTGGAGTTCTTATAGACAAACGAATAGACGATAGACAAACGAAATAACGTATAAAAGACGGTTTTGATGCCAATTCCAATTTTGCTATCAATGTTATAGCTGAAGTGATTGTGAAAACAATATGGATATACTTTGGAAAAGTAAAAAACAAAGAGAGGTATGACATCAAAGACCTAACAAAAAATATTTACATTTAAATCGGACTTATATAAGCGAAGTTGGAATAGGGTAAAGGCAGACATACGGACAGACTGGCAGGATTACCTACAATGTCAATACCGACGTTTCATTTATATAAAAAAATCTTTCCATTTTTTAAAAAAGTAGATTTAAAGCAATAATTTTGTAAATAAACATTAAGTTTCCTTTATTCTAGACTTCAAAATTATATACATTATGTTACATATTCAAAAATAAATATCCTTGTTTACTTAATTAGGTACATTAGGGGTAATTTGTCGATATAGGAAAAGGGCATTTGAAAAATGAGTGGTTTGCATCGATTTAAAATTATTCGCATTTCAATTTTACAGATCAATCCCAGGTCTTGCGTACCGACTATTGATGATGACGGTTTCTATTTATGGGAAAGGTTAGTTATTTTCTCTTAAATTTATAACCTTCTCAAATATAACTTTTTTTTTTTTTTTTCACGAGCTACTCAACTTATAAGACTAGAGAAGTTCTGCGAGACGTCATGCTTTCTGTCTGATCCGGAAAACGAAACCAGTTCGCCCACTGCCGACTAAGTTCTTTTCAGGTTCCGAACAGGCTTTGTTTTACTTTTTCGGAACAGCTGACCTTCCGAACAAGTAGGAAAGAGTGACGTCACATAGAGCTTATCTGACTTATAAGTTGAGCCTACCATAATTTTTATATTGTTAATATATTAATTAAATATAGATTGGCATAATAGTTGACAGGGAACTTAGAATTGATACAATAAAACACTTAATTCCAAGTTCCCCTGTCGACTTATTTTACATGTATGAAGTAAAGTTTCACGGTTTATCAAATTTTGTGTGGGAATAAGCTTCCTCCAGCTTTAAGAGTAACTTCAAACAAAATAGGAGTAAGTTTGCTCCAAGTTTTAGAACGTTACTCAGTAAACCTGGAGGCAGCTAGGCTGCGAGGGCAATTGCACCCCCTCCCGGATTTTGAAGTTGAAAGAAAAATAGCAGAACAGTTTAAAAAATTCACCTATTTCGCTTTCGATTTAGTGTGTGAAGGACAAGGTACATAGATGATTCTAATATGTGTATCTATTTTAAACAGCACATACCACTCTATTTGCAGCTAGCCAGCTACCTTTCCCCGAAGGGAGAACAATAAGACATTGGCGGCAAAACGTAGCCTACAGGCGGCAAATTTTTAAATCCGGCCCTGCCGAAAACCAAAAATATCTTGAAACATTACAGCGCACAACAGTTGCATCTACTAGCAAAAATTGTTATTGTGAAACCAAGTAGGGGAGAGTGTTGTACCTTGGGACAATGACAATTTCTAAGAATCTATTGGCAATATCCATACATTGTTTATTTCTAATAGTAGCCTTAACCAACAGACATCATCATATAAAAATTAACACTAGCATCATTGAATTGATGAATTGGTACCAAAAAATAATATTTCATTACCTCAAAGTAAATATTTTTCTCATTCTAATAAAACTTTTTACCTTTGTACTTTTACAAAAAGTCAACTACATTTTATTTCCTTCATAAAAGAGAAGATTTTAAAATATTTTGGTTATGAGAAAATAATGATAATGCATTTAGATTGGCCACTATCTTGCTTTTATTTAAGGGGACTGGGGAGGCAAAAAATTTCAAAAATATCGATTTTGGTATTTTAATAAAAAGTTATAGTTTCAACTTTTATCTTTAAGAACATATCTTACTTTTAACGATCCGAAAAGAATTCGAAATACAGTTGGAGTTTTCGTAAACACCGAAATCCAAAAATCGTGAGTTAAGTGTAAGTTATTATTTTCTTTACTTGCCTTTTTCTCCATGAGTGTTTTTAGTGGTTTGTCGTACATTCGAATTGTTCCTTGCTATTCAAAAATGTGTGTATTGCTTTGAAATTGTGGGAAATTGTTATTGATAATCTTTCAAACATAATTGTGCATGGATTTTGGAATCTGATAACAAATTTTACTATTTTACTCAGTTTTACCTTTTAGCATATCACGAAAATAATCAAAAATTTCCAAGTAACATAAATTTTTAATTTTAATTAATTAACCAATTGGACAAATAAAAAATCCATGCAGTTTTGTTAACATTTATTTAAATATCTTATATAAAAAAATTAGACATTTTAGAAAAAAATTGAATCGCAAGGAGCATTTTTAAAAAAAGCTTTAAAAAAATTAATATTTTTTTAATATAAAAACTATTGCACATTTTTCTTTTATTATTTTGTATTTTCATTAAATTTTATGTCCCTGAGCTATAAAATTTTTTTTCATCCATTTCGGTCTGTAACTTTAAAAAAAAAAAAAATTTGCCTCCCCGGTCCCCTAAACCATGTAGTGTATTGTACCTTGGGACAGTAAAGCGTATTGTACCTTGGGACAGGTTCCAAGGTACAACATATTCATGATTCTTAATAATTTGGATAAATAAAAATATATTTATTATTTATTTTAAGAGAAATTCTACAAAACATGTAAAATACAACTCGGCTTTGTTTTGGATATATTTTATAATGATTGAAGTTTGAAAATATAATTCTGGCAACACCTGATATATCTTTTCCTTCCATGTGATGAAATATTCTAAAGAGCACGTATTCTGATGCATTTTGAAATAAAGTTTGTTTCTCCTGACACAAATTAGTTCAAATGTATGACTATTGACTGAATTACAAAGTATGTCCCAAGGTACAACATCATATTGTACCTTGGGACAGTTTATCCTCTCTACTTTAAATGAGTGGCATTTTTTTAATTTCAAGCTGCCAGAATTTAAAAATATATATATTATTAAGAATATGTTGGTGTGTTGAAATGCTGCTTTTACATTTTTATTTTGACAATAATTATTGAAGAAAAAAATTAAAATGTAAAAATTTTCAAAAGGTACAACACTCTCCCCTACACATATTTTAACAGTGTACATTTACCAGACTTCTGCACTACTAGGTATATTACTTACTTATTACTTAAGATGTACTTATTGCTACTTATTACTTAAAGATGTATGTGCTTTTTCAGCCGTGCCATCATGACGTACTTGGTGAACAAGTACGCACCTTCTCACGCCATTTACCCCAAAGACCCTAAAAAGAGGGCTGTAGTAGACATGATGCTGAGTTTCGACCAGGGGTCCCTGTACAGGGCGCAGGTAGAATACCTGGTAAGCAAACTACATTCTACAGATTTCACTCATATGGTGATCCTTGCAAAAAGTTATATGACAGGTGAACTTTGAGCTTGCGAGATTTTCACGAAAACCTTATCATGATGTCTGACTAGTACTGGGAAGTCAAACCCAGATATTTCCAAATGGCCCGTCCGTGGCCGAGTGGTTAAGGCAGGGGCCCGAGTATACTGGGACAGACGTGCTCGTTAAATCTGTGGAGTCCAAAGTCCCGACGGCGTCAGTGTACGATGTCGCTCGAAGTTCCGTTTGGTGCCCGCTCAGGTGTCGACCTTGTCACTTGACCAGGGTTCAAAATTACGAGGCGTTATTGGCTGTGTTAAAGCTCCTAAAGGAGGCTAGAAATAGGCAGCCGGAATCGATTACATTATATCTTACCTTACCATTTCCAGATCTGTAGAGTGGTTTCAGACAAACAGACTAATGATTCTAAAAAAAGTGGTTTTTGAACAACACTTCCAAAACGTGTATAGAAAACACTAAATCTCCATTTCGTTAAGTTCTCTCGCAAAAACTTTCCTTATTGGATCATATTAAGTATATGGAAGTAAAAATAATTTTCAAAAGCCGAGTAAATAGAATTTGAAAGAGGATGCTAACACATGAACAGGTGTCTGTTACTGTAACTTTAAAATAAAAATATATTAATTTTGCAAATCTGATAGGTAGAAAACAGAAGCAAAAAGGTGTTGGCAACTGACAGACTGAAATCTTTACGATGTCAATAACCTACTTTCCTTTCGTTATTTCTCTAAAATTATTGATCTCTATTTTTCCCGTGAAAAACTTAACACTTTCTGCCTACCTCGTGTATTATCAAGTGACTGTGTCATCTTTTTGTGTCCCGAAATCTCAACATTATCGGAACAAGATTGAATACCATTACAGATGTCGACCTTGTTACTTGACTGAGGTTCAATATTACGACCGTTGGTGTATTAGAGCTTGTAAAGAGACCATCAGAAATAGGTAGACGGAATTGCAACGAAACCAAATAATGTAAGCTTGTATATTTTGTAACTTGTTGTATTTTAATAATTGCTCATAAGTTCTCTATAAATAAAGGAAAAAATACAAATTTAAGTTTTTGAAGATATTAGTTGGTCAAGTCCGAAAAAAAAGTTTTGAAAAATTAGTGGCATTGTACTTCAACAGTTTTTGCTTGTCATCTTTTTGAGCTTTTAAATATGATTGATAACATTTAGTTTTATATTAAAAGCTATAAACTTAAAAATAAGTTTAAAAGAAAATCTTTAAAGTAATGTTACATTCACATCTAAGGTTGAAGTACCAACTATTTTGATTTGACATTTAACAGGTGCATTTTAAAATTGAAGTGAATAGTTTTCAGTGAAGATAGTAAATATGGTCGTATTTGATACGATGATACGTTGACATATTGACTATGTGTATTGTTGAATTTTGTTAATACGTTTATATTTCGGTTTACCTGGAGCAGAAAGTTAAAATTCCAACTCATAATTTATGTGATTGAATGACACATTTCTTTCGTACTTTTTGATCTCTAAAAAACGGAACAAAAAGTACAAATTTAGTTTATATATTTGAATAACTTTCGAGACACGCTGATACGCATGAACTTTTTACAGTACATTACATCTTATACAGTATATTATTTATCGAATATTTTGTTTACTTACATAACTTTTAACATATACTTTTAGAAAAAAGTTATATTGGCATGGCAAATTTTCCTGCTAAACGTCGTTAGTGAGTTAAAAATAGCAAAGTTCAGCAATAGGTCTATGAATGTTTCATATCAAGTATTTGTCTATGAATGTTTCGTAAACAAGAATGGGCTACATTAAAAACGTGATCGTTATTTTTTCAGCTTAAAAAAGCGTGAGAAAAGCCGTATGACTTGTTGAATTAAACATGCAACAGATTTTCACCCTTTAAAACACAATGATGACAGATATGATGCATTTTTTTGTAGATTTAGGTAATTTAAGCGTTATGTTAAGTTTGGTAGTTAATTTAGCAGTAGAGGTAGTTTAAACAAAAAAATTGCATTGTTTTATTTAAAATTACAAAAATTTCTAAAGTATGTCCAACTAAACTTAAATGCCTTATAAATAAATGTTCATAGTTTAAGAAGATTGATTTTAACTTGAATACATTTTATGTCTTACATAAATTGTATATCGAATTCTACAGAAAGCATCCAATACAGTATACAGTCTATTATAATATTAAATAAAATGTTAAAGCAATTTACTTATGCATATCGTTACAGATTTTAAATGCAGAATATATATTTATAATACGTTATAAGTTTAATGTAATGCATTAATATAGTTCCATCATTTTGAAATACTTTATTTCCAAAGCAGCATTTTAAAATTTCAAAAATTGATTCCAAAACCGCAATTCAATATTTCACATATTGATTCCAAAAACGCATTTTAAAAGTTCATATATTGATTCTAAAAACGCATTTTAAAAGTTCATAAACGGATTCCAAAAACGCATGTTAAAATTTCATAATTCCAAAAACACGAAATGTTTAGTTCTACCCTTGAATTCTAAAATCTAAGGCTAATTGAAGAGCTTGGTAGAATAACGTGCTAAATGACAATTTTGAATTTTTTTAATTTTTGTGTTAATGAACATGATATTCCCTCCTTCATATTTTTTAAGATAATAAGTTTTCCCCTTTTAATAAACTTTTAGTAAAGTATAGTTTTTGACGTTTGCAAATTCCCTTTTTTAACTGAAATAAATGTAAACTAAAAGTTTTAAAACTGATTTTCTCGTTTTCACCTTCGTGTCAATTAGCACGTTCTTCCACTAAGCTCTTTAATTATCAATAACAAGTGATGCAATTTGAATAAGAATAAAAATTCAGTTGTTGACAAGGAAGGAGCTGTCAGATGTTATGTCATTGAGTTTGGCCGATTGGAACCGAATCTTTTTGGCACAAGGTCAGGATTAAGGCGTTTTACTGGATTGATTTCAAGGAAATTTAACACATTACAGGAATATTGATGAACGCGCTGAACTAATGGCCTTATGTTATTTTCTCAACCCACAGACTTACAAAAAATCTGAGTATGTGTAGTAAATCTGTGTGAGTAAATCTGAGTTGATGAGTATGTGTTTTCAAACTGTGCTCAATATTTTTTTCATAATGTAATTCGTTCATAATTTTGTTAACCCTTGTAGTGCAGGATTTTTTTTTCATCCCGAAAAAATATATTTGAATCTTTATAGTAGTCAGTCTGTAGTGACGTGTACATTTCTTGTATATAGTTATTTTTTGTTGATTTATTTTGTTTTGCAAAAACTGAACTGAAGAGAGTGAAAAAATAATTCGGGCGTTCGCTTTTGGCGACGCGTTTTGTCAGAACTAAAAAAAAGGTGACTGCTATAAACAACTTTGTGAAAAGCTCCTGAATTTTCTACGTGTAGTCTGGTACTTTGTGTTGTCTAAATAAAAGATTTCTCGTCAAAAAGAGAATTGCAATGCAAATTACTACAGACAAGACTGGTGGCAGCTGTAAAGGATTGAAGAAATTTTCACGCCATTTTTGACGAAGAAGAACGTCAAAACCATTGCTTCGATCAGGAAGATTCAAAGTTTGTAAGTACCTAACTTGATTCTAGTGCCTGATTTATTTTTAAAAAAAAAACGAAAAATTGTTTATTATATATTTAAAGTTAACAAAAGTTAAACTTTATTTGTTGTAGAATTATGTGAGTTATTCTAGCAGTTGCAATTACTATATGTAAATGACATTGAGAACAAGAACACATGTATATCAAATTGTATGATTTAGATCTTTATATATATAACTGATATTGAAGTTCGTTATCTTATTATTGTATTTTAATTAAGGTAATAGCTTAATTTGAAGGTGTACTGTCTTGCGGTTGTATTTACCGATTTAACACAGTCGTTCAATGAAAGCAATGTCAATTATCAGTTGAAGATTTAATTCTGTATACTGCTAAATGCAATTCTGGTTGCAGATAAAAAAATAATCTGTAGTAAAATTGTATTTAAAGTGTTGATAGAATACATTTGGGAAATAAATTTTCCGTTATTTCAACTTCCGAAATATTTAGACTTTGTAGAATTCTCAATTAATTACGTGAGCATTGTTCTCGTTGCGAACATAGTTTAATTTTCGTAACTTCATGTAAAAAAAAAGTTAATGAGGATTTATTTGTTGGTTGTTCTTGTAAAAAAATATTTAATTAGTGGAACGATCATTGCATGATATAATTCAGTTGAAAAATGTTTTGAATGTATAGCTTCTTTGAAAATTGTTCTTGTAAGTGTTGATTGTTCGTGTAAGACATAAATATTGTCCGTGATAAGAATGCTAAATATTATTTGCAAAATAAAATTAGTACTTTCTTCGAAGTAATATTTTAGCCGAATTGATTTTTTTTAAATAAAAAGTAGTTTACTGAATTAATTTTGATAAATTACATTTAGAAGTGGAAAATGGCTTTCTTAGTTAAGGGTAGGAGGCAGGACTTGATAGTAGTCTGCGAGGAATTAGGGGAAGATGTTCCGCCTTCGAGTGTGGTTCCAGAGATAAAACAAATTATCTTAAAGAGTAAATTCTATGACGAGGAAGAAGTCAAGATTTTATTGGAACGTATTATCGATGACCGACTGAAGCGGGAGAAAGAAGAGAAAGAAGAAAAATTGCGACAAGAAGAGAGACAAGAACGGATAAGGAAAGAAGAGAATGATAGACAAGAAAGATTAGCTGAAATGCAACATGAACTAGAGTTAAAACGTCTGGAATTGACACAAAGGGATTCCTTGCCCCAAACAAATAGGGATTTGGTAAGAAGTAGTCCGAAGATTCAATTGACCCAGATAACTCCTAAGTTTGACGAAAAGCAGGATGAAATGGGCCTTTATCTCATAAATTTCGAAAGAAAGGCTGAAATGGCACAAGTTCCAAAAGACGATTGGACTGCTTACCTGTTAGGTGTTCTACCTGCTGAAATATCTAATCTTTTGGCCAGAGAACCACCTGAAAATGCAAATAACTATGAATTTGTAAAGAGCCTCATCTTAAAAAGATATAAGCTAAACAGTGAAAAACTTAAGCAGTGCTTTTATCGCCATCGGAAGACTCCCGAAAAATCGTGGAGAAATTACGCTCATGAGTTGTCATGTTATTTCACAGAGTGGATTGAAGATTTGGAAATATCTACTCTCCAACAGCTAAAAGATTTGTTGATAACCGAACAAATAAAGTTCAGGGTTCCAGACGATATTAGAGAACATTTTCTATATAAATGGATAAAAATGAAGACTCCCTACGAACTGGCAGAAACCATAGATGAGTATGAGAGCATTAGAGAGAGTTTTAGGAAGAAAGAAACCCCGCAGAAGACAAATAAATCACAGGCGAATTATCAATTCAAGGAACCTGCAGAAGAAGTGAAGAAAACCCAGTGGGGAAGAAAAGATCCACAGTTGGCAACCAACAACGAAGAGGAGTTCGAAAGACGACCTCAACGTCGCTGCTTTGAGTGTGGATCTACTACGCATCTCAGACCCCAGTGCGATAAATTGAAGAAAGTCGAATATGTGGCCTCTAATGTTACTTCTATAAATGAAGAAGGACTGGCACCATACATCAGTCGAGGGAAGGTAAATGGAGTGGAAATGCCAATACTCCGGGATACCGGCTCGACCGTCGACTTGATTTGCCAGAAGTATGTCAAACCCTCAATGTATACAAATGAGAATGTATATATCAAAACTCCTTTAGACGAGGATATGAAATGCTTGCCTTTAGCCAAAGTAGAGCTACAATGCAACTTAGGCCATATAGTCACTAAAGCGGCTGTTCTTAGAAACTCCTTAGACAAAGGAATGTATCTGTTGGGCAACAAAACAGCTGCAATGCTTAAAGAAGTCGAGAAGAATGAGTTTGCCGAGATTCAACAATTTAATGCAGTTCAAAATAGAGCTCAAAAGAAAATGCCCGTGGATAAGTCTCAGCGTCCAGACGTGCAACAAAAGGTTCCGGAAGATGTTCCTGACCAGGGAAACGTTGGTGAGCTGATGGAGGTAGGAGAGGTTTTGCCTATGGCACATTCTCTACATTCTGAGCCTAGACTTGTGAGTTCATCTCCAAAGGAGCTTATTGAAGAGCCACAAAAGGGCGAAAAACTGAAGACATACCCTCAAGAAGCTAAAGGTAACTCAATCTCTAAGTCCAGATATATGCCGAAAAATCAAGAGCTATACTTCAAGAAAAAAGCCAAGAAGAAGCCTTCTAAGCCAAACAAGTCATCTGTGCATTGCGTAGGACCTGGAACTGACAGACACGAACTAAGTCGTAAAGTTTCTTAGGAAGGGCGAAAGTCATATGTGTGTGCTCCTCCTCGTGTGTGTGTGTTTCTAGGCTTCATTTGAACTCAAACTCTTTTGAATTGTTCGAAATTTTGAGACTGTTTCTTAAATATTAGGCTATCTAAGTCAGGGAAGCAAAAATTCTTGCAGCCAGTGTCATATTTCATACATGATATTGTATATAACATAACATATAACATAACATGATATTGTACACATAACATAATATTGTATATTATATTCTGCATTTTTCCCTGCTAACATATATGATTGTGTAAACTGTATTGTATATAATTTCCTTTTTAACATATATGATTTTGAAAACTTTATTCTATTTCTTTATATTGTTAACTTACATGATTTATAGTAGAATTTATTTAATATTTAACTTAAATTTACTTAGTACAGGCACTAGAGTTCAGTTAAGTTGGTACATAGACTATGGTAAATAGTAGAACATATAGGACTATTGTTGATACTCGTAGAACATAGGACTATGGTGTGTTTTTTCCGAACTTTGAATGAGTTACAGTGCTGTGACTTTGAACGAGTGACTGTGCTACAACTTTACACGAGTGACCGTGCTGTGACTTTGAACTGAGACTCTGAACAATTGACTAAAAACTTTCCTCTTCTAGAAAAGTTTTTCTCCGGGAAGGGAGGAGTCTGTAGTGACGTGTACATTTCTTGTATATAGTTATTTTTTGTTGATTTATTTTATTTTGCAAAAACTGAACTGAAGAGAGTGAAAAAATAATTCGGGCGTTCGCTTTTGGCGACGCGTTTTGTCAGAACTAAAAAAAAGGTGACTGCTATAAACAACTTTGTGAAAAGCTCCTGAATTTTCTACGTGTAGTCTGGTACTTTGTGTTGTCTAAATAAAAGATTTCTCGTCAAAAAGAGAATTGCAATGCAAATTACTACAGACAAGACTTTATGGGAAAAAATTAATTGCATTGGAATTTAAATAATTTTAATTTTTAAAAATTTTGCCATATGGCAAAAACCAACTACAAAATTCCAATTTTGATAAGAATGACTAGAAAACTACTAAATGTATTTTAAAATCCCTATTGACCTATAATTATTTTTTCAAAACAATGTATTTGTAATTTAGTACTAATATTATTATACTTTGAATACCCACCCTTTAATTTTGAATGCACTATCACTACAGTCACCTATCAAGGTTATTAGTAATTAAAACTTCAAAATGAAATGTAATAGATAAAAAACCGCAGATTTGTCGAGAGGGAGCTCTACCTTTAATGGAATGACGTGGATTATGTTACTTGTTGCCATATGGCAACAGTATGCATTAAAGGGTTAATGATCATTAACTAAAAAAAGTTCTAAAACAAATAAAATGGACTACTTTTGTTACTTAAATATTCACTAAAATCTTTATAGAAAAGAAGGTATATTTGCAACAGTAAGTGCCATGTAGAACCGCGTTCACGCTAAATTTATACAAATGCATATAACCTTTGGAGAAAATTCCTCTAAAAGCAAATTGGATGCAATTTAAATTTTTATAAGCCAATATTGACTATTTTCATTTATTTTTTTCACAAATTAATTAAATATTTATCGTTTAATAAATTTATTTGTAGTTCTAAGAAAGAGCATGTAAAATTTTTGGGGTAAAATCATAAAATACGTTTCCACGACATTCGGTCATTTGGCGCGTTAGAAAATGTTGCCAAGAATTTTTAAGATAAGATAGAACTGATTTTAGAAGTGGGGTATATGGACGGATAGACATACTGATACCTTTAGCATATAACAGCAACTTTCATTTTTTTAAAAAATTCGCTTTCGAATTTTTAAAAAAAAGTAAGTAGGCAAAAAATCGCAATAATAATTAATATTATAAGCTTGATACCAAGCTGTGAAACTATCCTCTATGGATCACTTACCAAAAAGCATTCTACACACGTACTTACCCTAAATACCTTCATACAGATACCTCGTGGAAATTTACACATAGCTTTGAGTAAAAGTCATAAATTTCAATGAAGTAATCCTCAGCCATAAAGCATATAATCTTAAACAAATAGAAATACTTTACACATTTGATGCTTCAATACCAGAGATACGCAACTCCAAACGTATAATAATGACATAACACCAATAATACTGTCTAAATAAATTATTGTTGTAAGTTGGGTAAGGCATGCAAATATGCGTACTTACTCACTTCGTATGTGTGATAAGGTTATTTCATACATTTACATTAATTTGACTGGCGTTTCAAATTGTAAACATTGCAGAACACTACACTCCGTGCCAACCTAACTTGGGTAAAAATAAAAAGTAAAAAAGGCAGAGAGAAAAGCGCGATTGGTCCGTTGGAAACTAATGGTAGTTGGTAATGGTAGTAGTTCCGTAATGGTTAGTTGGAAACTCTTGTAAGGTAATATTTACATTCAAAATGATCTGAAAACAATTTAACCAAAATACATTTCTGATAAAATTGCCAAATTTTCTCAAATAATATTCAAATCTGTTAGACCTCAAGTGAAATTAATGTTTTAAATATGTTTTCTGGATGGATTATTCACAAATAATTTATGGAACTCTTTACATGCGCGGAAGGATCTTTTCCATATCATGTTTCTATTAACCCAACTTAGGTTGGCAATGAGTGTAAAAGTTTCGACATAGACACTCTTAAATGGGACCGAGGGCAAGCCGGGGTTAGGCAAAAATCTGGTTACACTGGAGAAGTGAAATTAATTAAGGATTGGATGTACATTTGATCGCTTATTTATGCATTGGTGATATTGGTCATGAATAGATACACAATTAAATTAATGCGCCAGTTTATTAATTGCATTCAAGCTTTACCAGTTACACAACATTAAAAAAATACGTAACTTTTTTTTGTTAAATCTTAGAAAATCGGTAACTTGTCACATAGCATCGCCTTTTTTTTTGTATCTGCTTCATATCAAAGGGGGATCAATAACGAAGAAGTCCTTTTTAGCTAGTTTTCCATTGTAGGAATAAGCAATAAAAACAAAGATTTTCATTTCGACTTAATTGAATTTTTATTTAGTTTGAAAATACGTTGCTCAATATCTTGTCACCAGATGCTTTAGACAAAGTCTAAACTTTATTCTGACCTTTAAAGCGTCTGGCAAAAGCCGGCGTAGTGTCTGCGAAGTGTCTGGCAGTATTGATTATTAACTTTTAACAATATTTTCTTAAACATACGTAAAATTAGGCTCTGATGAAATTAGATGAGTCAACTTTTATTTTAACTATTTTTTGCCCTCGGTACCTGTATGTTGGCGGGCGGTCCACTCTTAACTGGTATGCATACACTAAAAGTATACATGAAAATACTGTCTTATCCGATACATTTCATTAGTGAGAAATTAACGTGTCTCTTGGACTATACACTCTTAAAACAAAAGAGTGAAATCCACACTCCTATAGGAGAAGCGCATTTGCGACACTGGAAATGAGTGAAAGTTAACTCAGACTGAGCTAAAATCGCTCGTTTGTTTTAAGAGTGTACGAATGATATTTATTGGAAGAAAATATATTTATACAACTTACATACACTACCAAACTCTTTGCAACACCTAACTTTGTATTTTCAAATAGCTAAAATTTTTATTGTTTGAAAGCTCTGGTGTCATCTGCGCCACTTGTCCGCAGTTCAAATTTCAAAGCGTAAGGGACTGTGGTGGGAGATCCTGTCGGGGGTTCAACTAAACAAAAGAGTGAAATCCACTCCTATAAAAAAAAGTGCATTTTCGACACTGGAAAGGAATGAAAGTTAACTCAAACTGAGTTAAAATCGCTTGTTTGTTTTAAGAGTGCATGGTTTTATATTTGTAAATCCTATATACTACACTCTTAAAACGAACGAGCGATTTTAACTCAGTCTGATTAATTTTCACTCCTCCAGTCTGGAAAATGCACTTCTCCTCTTGGAGTGGATCCTTTATGTGTTAAACCTGCGACAGGATCACTCCAAGCGAATGATTTTAACTCAGTCTGAGTTAATATTCACTCCTTTCCAGTGTCGAAAATACACTTCTCTTACAGGGGTCTATTTCACTCTTTTGTTTTAAGGTAGGCGAATACCCAAATTTCTAAAATTTTTACTATTATTTTAATCTTTTCCAAATTTGGCATAGTAATTTCAAATATAATGAACAATGCTTTTCAGGCAATTTTTCTTATTTAAATATAATTGATTTATTTTAAACGGTGTTTTTCACCTAAAAAAAGGGGTTTGCGCCAACAGTTCTGGTATAAAAAGTTTTACATTAATTGACCTGAATTTTTTTACAGATGTTATTTCAATATAGATCTGTGCCATGAACCTCTAACATCTGGTGTAAATATACAAGTTTTTTTTTTAAAAAATGTCCTAGTGTAAGTTAATCGAAAAAATTCCTTTTTTGTGGTTAATTTATAACATTTTTCTTAATAACTTCTTTTCTTGTAATTTGAGGGTCATTGCATGCATCAGTTCAAAACGAAGAATTTAACACATAATTAATGTTTTTAAGATGAAAATTCAATGTGGTAGGCTTGTTAGCGTAAACCTCTTTTTTAGTAGAAAAACACCGGTTAAAATAAATTAATTATATGTAAATTTAAAAAAATGCCCCAAAAGCATTGTTCCTTATAGTTGAAATCACTATGCCAAATTTGGAAAAGATTAAAGTAATAGTAAAAATTATAGTATTTTGGGGAATTTTGGGTAATTCGCCTACCTTAAGAGTATATATATATATACAAACTAATATCTCACCTGTGTTTCATTCTTGTATTAGTACCCGATGGTATTTCGCGGCGAGCCCCCTGACGAGACGAAGGAACCCGGGTACCTGAGATCGCTGACTTGCCTGGAGCACTCGCTGCAGAAGAACGCATACGTGGCCGGAAAGCAACTCACGCTGGCGGACTTCTCAATCGTGGCCAACATATCTCTGGCAGAAGTAAGGCTGAAAAAGTGAAGAAATTATTTTTAGATGAAGTTATTAAAGCTTTCTCTACGTAACACTTTGTTGCCGCGTAACTTGTTATAGGAATAGCATTATCGAATCTTTACCAGTACGGCCGTCCGTTACTATAACCTTACACAAATTGTTCTGGAAAACTATAGTCTTTGTTTGCCTTATATTTTGTTTAGTTGGACAAATTTAAGCAGAAAGCAATTTTCTCTTGGCAAATTATCTTGCCAACAGTTGGAGTAAAGAGGATCTTGAAGACTGAAACTTAAATTTGATTAAATTGTCTCCGTAACAGTGGTGGATCCAGTGGGGTAATTTGGGATAATTACCCCCTTAAGACCTTTTTTTAAGTTGACTATACAAAATACTTCTCCCATTAATGGTTTTAGAAAAACAAGTTTTCTTTTAAAAACAAATTTGCACATAGCATTTTTTAACATGTGAAATTACTCTCTTTAGGGGATTTAACGTTTAACATAAATTATTAAACATTTTGTTGAGTTTCCTTTTTTTTAAATTTGTTTTAAATCAAATCATTCGCGAAAGAAGGATGTCTTTAAAAAATAATAAACGTACACTCTTAAGACAAAGGAGTGAAATCCACTCCTGTAGGAGAAGTGCATTTTCGACACTGGAAAGGAGTAAATATTAACTCGGAATGAGTTAAAATCACTCGTTTGGAGTGATCTTAAAGCAGATTTAACATACAAAGGATCCACTCCTGTAGGAGAAGTGCATATTCGAGACTGGAGAATTGAAAATTAACTCAGACTGAGTTAAAATCACTCGTTTGAAGAGTGTAGCACTTTTTAAGATGGTCTAGCATTAAACTATTTAACAGAATCACCAGTTTTACCAAATCCGGTGCGATTTATTGCGACTTTGTTCCTTATTTTTTAAATATCTAAACTTATTTTCTCCCAGGTGTACAACTACAACCTCAAGCAGTTCCCCAATATCGTGGAGTGGCTACGAAGGCTCAAATCCGAGCTGCCTTACTTCAAAGAAGTGAACGAAATACCACTGTACCAGTTCAAATTCTGGTACAGGCCGTACCAGGATTACGACCAAGATATTGAAGAAGACTCAGCAGTGGTGACGAAGATGTAACATAGTATTTTTGTGGCTCAGGTCTTGAATGGAAAGACTGCAGATGTAAAATACCTGTCCAACTATTGCACTACAACTAAAGCATTTTTTAAAAAAAAAATCAGTTGTGAAGATAGTTATAACAAGAACAAACTTTAAAATATTAACTCAATTATAAATTATTAATAACGGATACCAGAGTCGTGCAGGTTTTAGAATTTTCCTTACATTAAGGAATAAGGGATAATCATTGATGAACATGAACAGCATGCGCATGGAATCCTTATTTTAACCCTTTCACTACTGAAAAGCCCTCGATGGCCGTCCGACTAAGGATTCGATAATGATATTTCTATCACATATTACGAGGAAACAAAAATCCTTCGTAGAGAAAGGGTTAATAACAAAAATATCTTAATTGAAAGAATTCAAAACAATTTTCTTCGTTTTCTGCATTTAAAAATTTAAATATTATCCTCATTATACTCCCTCATCCAATCTTCAGAGTTTGTTTCATATGCCCCCATTAAAATCAAGAAATCATCTTTCTTCTTTATTGTTCTTTTATAAAATTTATAAGTTATATGGTTGATTGTCCTGAAATGTTGTATTTGATTAATTTTTCTGTAAAAAAACGTGTCTTGCGTAATAATGATTTATTAGTTGTATCACTCTGTATAAATAATTATTTAAGTAATCATCCACTTTATAGATTTTATTGTAATTTTAATCTTTTTAGTCATAAACTTGACTTATTTTCAGCTTTTAATGATTTTAAAAAAGAATGTCCACGGATTTTATGTAATTGGATGCCTGTCCTTTTTCCTTACCACTATAATTGTGTTGTAACCTACTGTGTGTGTTTTTCTAAATATATAAATAAATGCTTCGTTAAGTCCATTTGGATTATTCAATACAACTGTGGCAGCGGGGAAACAACTCAACTCGGTTATATTATTGTGGAACTAGAACATGGGGACTAGGTTCCGATTTCGTCACTTGAATGCGGCTCTAAATTACGAGGCGCAATTTAAGTTCGTTAAAGCTTCTTGGAGGATAGAACTAGACCCCCTCTTCATATCCACGTGACTTCGTACCAAGTAACGTGGTTTAGACCGACACAGCAAAAAATTAAAAATCTTTCATTTAACATTTGATATGCTTTGTTGCTATTATTGTTTCCATTTAGTGGGGAGAATAATTTTTTAACCAAAAGAAAAAATCACTTTCAGCTTTTTCAAATATCTTATTTTTTTATGATAAATTATATTTTTAAAAAATCCAAATGTATTTTAATGAGATTTTATGTATAGACTTCACGAACCGAGTTTTTTCATAATAAAATAATATTCTATTGTAATTATACCAATAAAAATGTAAAGAGAAATTAATGAAATTAATTTCACGAAAAACGAACATTCGCTAGTTTCTTCTTGTTTAATGTTTATGTTTGTTGAGAGTTGGTGGTGAGTTCCTGGTTGATGGAATTTTACTGAAAATAGAATCATTCAAATTTAACGCAATTATTTGTTTGTGATTTACAAATACAGTTATATATCATGAATCGAAGTGTAATGAATAAAAAAGATTTGAATAATAAATCTTATTTTATAAAAAAGTTTTCTTTGTGATTTTTTGTCAATAAGAAATTAAAAAAGATTTTATATTTATCTGACGTTTAAATTTAAATTATTTGTAAAGTTTTAATTTGGCATAGAATTTCTGCCGACAGTTGTAATGATAGTTTGAACTGTATGAATAATTGCCACGTAATATCGTTTTTATGTAAATCGCCATAATATAAAGATTAGAAGTAAACGTTAAAGTGTGTTATATTTATCGTTTATAAAGAATTTGTACCATACGAACTCAATGACTTGAGTAATCATAATACTTTTCCCGCAATTGAGGTACGTTGGTGACTACACTAATTCGTGATTCGTCGCAACATATATTATATCACCATATATTTCATAGATGGCAGCACCACAATTCTTTAAACATTAGTCCCCCTGTTTTTCCCTTTGACTGTTTCTGCGTATTTAAAAAAGAAGGTACATAATTTCATTTTGGAAGTATTTTGCTGTTTATTGCATTAAAAATTGCTATGAATAGAATAATTTGTTTGATATTTTTATGTTTATTTTGTAATGTATCAAATAAATATATCTTTAATCGAAGTGTAGTCGCTTTTTTTTTTTTAAAAACAAAATAGAATCAATATTGAATTGCTTACAGAATGGTAATATATGTTTTTCAGATAAAAATGAATAAATAATTTATAATACTAATGCCTCTTCTTTTTTAAAAAATAATTTAGGATTAATATATTTTCTAAATGAAAAATATTCAGATTGTTCCAATAGATTTTGTATTTCTTGTCTCTAAGGAAATAGTGGCGTCATCTAGGAATCTCATAACAAAGTACAGCGAATTTCAATAAAAGAATAAAGTTCCGTAATTGATTGAAGCGCTTGTGATAAAAATTTATCCATCAAAATTCATTGCAAATAATTTTATTTTAGTTTTAATTTGAGTTATTATTTATATAAGATATTAATTTGAAATATTATAAATCGATTAAAGATAAGCAGTCGTGGCCGAGTGGTTAAGGCGATGGACTAGAAATCCATTGGGATCTTCCCGCGTAGGTTCGAATCCTACCGACTGCGTTTCTCTTTTTAGCGTTAAAATAATCTGCAGTGTTATTTAATGTGTAATTTCATAATTTAAATGAAACCCTTTATTTTTAAAAAAGTTATTTTCTAAAATATTTAATTTTTTTGCAAAAGGGAAACTATGATTGGGTATATTTCAATACTTTAAAAAAAGGTTTTGGAAGGGTATAATTTTCAATTTATATGTAACAAATTATACTGTGGAACTTTTGCATATTTAAAAAGGAAATAATTTAAAAAATAATAATTTTGAAGGCCATCTTTTAAAAAAATGATAAAGAAAATTAAATAAAAACCCTTCTAAGCTTAACTCAAATTAAAAATGTGTTGTGGACTTAAGAAAATTGGGCGCGCTTTACCGGGGGTCTCCAAAGCAAAGTGCATCAGTTAATCCTATGGAGAAAAAAATTATTTTCTCTGCCACATTTCCCCCGCTGTATTGAATATTTTTGCAAGCAGAATTTTGTGTGATAAATGTAGCCGACTTACAGGTCCCGACAATCCCACTTTTTGAAATTGGTTCAAAATTATTATAAAATTTTAAATAAATAATTTCGCGAAAAGTATTCGAAGCAATATGAAAAAAAGTGGGATTATAGAGACCTGTAAGTTATCTACATTTATTATTTGAAAAAAAAAATGTAAAAATATTCAATACAACGGGTGAAATGTGGCAGATAAGAAAATAGTTTTTCCCAATTGGATTAACATTGAGGCACTTGAGTTTGGAGACCCCAGGGAAAGCGTGCCCATTCCCCCTTAAGTCGAACAAAGTAGGCTTATTTAATAAGATTGAACACATGGCACTTAGTTTTAAACAGTGTCCAGTTTTGTGTGAATGTAGTCTTTCTTTTATACAACGACAGATTTTGAACGTGCCATAGTTATTTTTATAATTCGGTGAAAAGAATACTCCACATTCAAAATAATATAATCGTGTATTAAAACAGATTTTTAAGAAACCAGTGTGCAAAAAAATACTTTTAGGAGCAAGTGTTTAAAAGTAAAGATTTTTGCACTGTATAATCCTACAATATACACCTACATTTTTTACTTGTGTGATAAAAAAAAAAACAATACTCAATTGAGATCAAGATAAAATAGTTCTAAGATTTGGGAAACTATTATATTACAGTAAAATCATGCATGCAATTTTAAAAATGCTTTTATGCTCATAATTATGGTTGGTAGTTAGACATATATATTCAGGTTTGTGTGCATGGTCAGAGATCCGCTTATAACCCTTCGTCAAGTACGACACAACACACACATAAGTGACAGATGCTGCCATCTATCGCCACCTCCACAATTTAGACATGTCCCTGAAGGAGAGGGAAATAGTCTCCAAGAAACTGCTCCATGACCACCCACAGGAATTTCAGTGGATCTTCAGTGGTATCGGGACTCGATCGCGGGACCTTCCGAGAACCGAGGATAACCACTAGGCTGTCCACGGCCCCCTTATGATTAAAAAAAATATTCATCCAAACTATTTAGCGTAGATTAAACTTTTTAAAAGTTGGGGAAATTATTTGGACTCAGTAGTCTTAAAAGTGCAAAATCATTCTTGTTTTTCAATAAGCTGTCTCAGATAGTAGTTGACATAAATCAACAGAAGTCCAATAAAAGATAGATTGTTTTGAGACTCAGATAAGTGTATGAAAAATTTTCTGTAATCAAATAGTGATAAGCTATCAAAAGGCTTTTTCATACTACTTAGTAATTTCAAACAATACTAAAATCAAAAATAGATTTTTTTTGGGGGGGGGGGGGTTATTTTTTAATCTCTGAATAAATTCGGGTGTGTATTTTTTCGGTCAAATTTTGCGAAAAACAAAGCCATTTACATACACACCTGCGTGTTTCATTCTTAATGGCTCTTATATAAGACCCAAAAACCTTAAGTTTTATTTACAAAAGCGTTTGAATTCAAAATCTGCCAAACAGGGTAATTTTGGCTCAATATTTTCAAGCTTATAACTTTAAACACACTTATATATTACTAGCTTTATAAACCCGGCGTCGCACGAGTGTAGCCTTAAACTTACTAACGGTGATTGTTTTTTATTTAATTTTTTTATCCCCTCTCCACTGGTCAGTATACTAAATCAGTATATTATAATTTCTTCTTTCTATTCTTCTATATCGAAATTTCTTTTAAATTGAAAGAAAAATTATAAATTATCATCTTACAATGCTATTCCTATGGAGAAATCGGCTCACGTTTTGCTCTACTACACCCGTTCGGGTTCGAATTTCAAAAAATCGCTTCTTAAATGACGCCTACGATATAAAAAGAATATTTTCATAAAATTTGGCAGCTGTACTTCCAGTAGTTTTAGCTAGGCTTTGTACGTGATTGAGTCAGGACATTGCTTTTAATATATATAGATAACACTATCTTTTACAATTTCTTTAAAAAAAAAAATCTACCAAAACACACACTCCTGTTTCATTCTTCGAACTAATATTTGTTCTTAAAATTCTGGGATAGAAATTGTCATTGTTTTCAAACATTCGATTCTTATTTTACTCCTAATGTTCTCTGCATTATTACCAAAATCGTATATTTGTCATTCCAAGTAATTCTTTTTTCTAATGGTGGTTGTTCCTTGCGTGTTCTTGTTGCATTTGGAATTGGCGAAAATGTACTATTGACGAAAGTACGTAGTCTAACTCATTGTGTTTGAAAACAAGGAAATGTTCATCCAGTAGACTTCCTTTCCGCTAACCTACTTTCACATTCACAATGATGGTACCCATTTTTATTTATGTTTTTAACAATACATATATAGTTTTGCCTAACTAACACCGGAGCAGTGTTGTGCATTAATCAATCAATTTGTCAATTATCTTGAAAATTTACTAAAAAAAAGTAATTGCAGTTAAATTAATTACACTTAAATGAATCACAATTGAAATTTTAATTGAACATTGCAGTTAAATTAATTTAATGCATACTGTTACCTAAAGCTCTAGATTAGCGGTCGCCAGTCTCCAACTGAAGACTATTACACCAAAAGTGGCTACCTGAAAATCGAACCCCAGTCGCCAAAAGTGGCGATCATAATTTTTAATTTGTGTTCCACAAATAATTAACCTGCATTTCTAAAATAATAATAATAAAACGCTCAGATTTGATTCTGTCGGGAAGAAAGACTTTATGACAGTTGTTGCTTATCGGTGATATGAGTTGTTGCTTATCGGAAATTTTTCTCTCATCATTGGCCGGTGTTTTGTGTGTCGTCACTGAGTTGGCCTCTGTGTGAGGTAAATGGAGCTGGACGAGAAAAATCTTAAATGCAAATTTGATTTTTAAATCTTGCTTTACAATCGCGGCACTTAACATTAGTGATTGATTTGCAGCTGATTAAGATCTTAACTATTCCTTTAAACAATTCTGATATGAGAAATTTCATGACCAATCGTGGCGAATCAAGTTCTCCGAAACCAATAGTATATAAGTACATAAATTAATTTTCTCCTTTTAATAATGGTCAATCACATAATACATATTTGGTATGATCCTTTTTTTACTGTCAATCTTTTCATATCAAATATGTCTTTGATAAAATTGTGTTTTGTGGAAAATCGAAGTTTATTTTTGTCGTATATACTTAAATTTGAAACTGGCTACTAAAAATCCAAATGTGGCTACCATTTTTTTTTCATTCTGGTAGCCACTGGCTTCTTTTCAAAATTCCCAGTCTAGAGCATTGTGTTACCATTTGGTAACACGTTACATAATCCACTTTATTCTATTAAAGTAGACCTCCCTCTCGACAAATTTGTGTTTTTTCATCTATTACATTCCATTTTGAAGTTTTAGTTAATAATAACCCTCATAGATGACAATAGTAAAAGTGTATTAAAAATTAAAGAGTGAGGTTATTAACTGTTGCGAAATTACGTTTTTGGCAGTATTCAAAGTATAATAATATTATTACTAAATTACAAATAAATTGTTTTGAAAAATTAATTGTAGTTAAAGAAGGTTATTTTGAAATATATTTAGTAGTTTTCTAGTCATTATTACCAAAATTGGAATTTTGTAGTTGGTTTTTGTAATATGGAGAAAAATTTAAAAATTGAAATTATTTAAATTCTAATGCAGTTAATTTTTTTCAGTATTTTTCCCATAATGTATGAGTATTAAAGATTCATATATATTATCCGGGATGAAAAAAAAAATTCATGCATTAGAGGGTTAACGTATGCCAATTGTAACTCACTACTAAAATAATTTCAATTAACGTTTTTAGTTGTTTTATGAAACAATTAAAACTGACATTTAAATTTAGGTATTCAAATGAAATTAGTGAAGATTTAGGAAAATTAAGCTGTAAGTCTTAGACTTAAGACGAATAAAAAATTGGTTAATTTTTATTGTTAATTAAAATTAACAAAGCAACTGAAAATTAATTAATTGTTACTACTACAGTTAACAATTAAATAATTGTAAATTGTTTTAGTTTAGTTTGAATTATCGTCGCACATATCGTCCCACAGAGCTACACGAGGGCTATTGGCGACGGGCGTCGTTTTTTAGAACCACATAATTGTTAATTGTAATTTCCTTCAATTACAATTGATGAACTGTTAGTTGTTGTCGTTACATTTACCAATTAATTGTTAATCTTTAATTGTTCTTGCATTAAAATTTGCCCAACATTGCACCGGAGGTACACTGCGATATACGTGTTATTTAAATCTGTCGAGTTAAAGTATATGGCGTTAGCGTACTACACTCTTAAAACAAAAGAGTGAAATCCACTCCAGTTGGAAAGTGCATTTTCGACACTGGAAAGGAATGAATATTAACTCAGACTGAGTTAAAATCACTCATTTGGAGCGATCCTGTCGGAGGTTTAACACACAAAGGATCCACTCCAAAAGGAGAAGTGCATTTTCCAGACTGGAGGAGTGAAAATTAACCAGACTGAGTTAAAATCACTCGTTTGTTTTAAAGAGTGTATGTCGCTCGAACTTCCGTTAAGTAAACCGATCAGCTGCCCACCTCGTCACTTGACCAAGGTACTAAATTACGAGGCGTAATTGGCTGTGTTTAAACACTTCACAGAAGGCTATGAATAAACATATACGATTAGCTTCCCTGTATACTATATCAAACATATAAAAAAATACCTTTAGGATGCTAGAAATATAATAGGCAGTAGAGAACGATCAAATTATCAAAATTACCAAATAAGTACCTTTTTATAAATGAATCTTATATGATTAATCACATAAGTATTTTTAAAGTTATGCTACAAGTGCGTCACCCATAGATGTTTACAATGAAGTTTTATTTTACCATGGCAGCCAGACATCGTGTTTTCCCCCGTCGTTTTTTTTTTCAATATTTAAATGATTGTTTCAAAATAATTATCCTTCGAAACACAAATCGTCAAAAAGTTATATTTTTTTTACAGTCTGGTGAGTCAGTACACACGCAAATATTCTTTTATCCGTATTGATTTAGAAATCTATTTTTGACTTATCCTCATTCGAACTGGCGTCCAAATTTGGGGACATTTTTTAAAACCTCCCCACAAACAATTAATACGTTAATTGGAACCGAAATTGACATGTTCCGATAGAAAAAGATCCAAACATAAGTTTTCAGCCTTTAATTACAGGTATCAGTCATTTATTTAAAAAAATGAAGTTGAACGAGGGTCAATATACGATATTAGAGTTTTTTTTAAAAAAATAAATTTTATTCCAAACTTTTTAAAAAGTTCTTTTAGTAGTTAATTCTAAAGGCATTTTGCATTATAAACAATGTTAGAATAATCTGTTACCTACAAATAAGTGATGCGGCCTTTTTTGTTGCATTTATAGCACAAAAATGTGTATGTTTATAAGGCGTGTCCCTAAGTAGCTATTAAACATAATTTTAAAAAAAATCTTTGAAAAACACACTTTTTAGCATATATTTGTATGAAAAGTGTGTTTAGATTATATAAGAATATACGTGTAGGATTTTGCTCGGGTCTTAAAATGTCAAATGTAGCACATAAAGTAGCATTCACTTGTGCAGTATGAGTAACAACGCTTAGAACCGAATATTTTTATAGTTATGTGGTACACTGTGACCCAAGGTACACCTCTATCGACCGCCATGTTAATGTTACCACACCCGAATTTATTAATAACTTTCACTTACTTTACCTTATAATGAGAGGAATTTTTAAAAGAATTTCACCTATCCTGGCAACAATAAGTTGTCTTTCCAAAAGGTCAGAAATTTAATAATTTTTGGGAAAAAATAAAGTTTAAATCTGAAAATTTCCTGTTGTCATATGTTACTGGCCCACAGCTGCAGAAGATTTTCTAAGAAATCTATCTCGGCTTTTTCCGTCACATAAGTTTCTACGAAACAAGTGTCTTTGAACGGGCGGTGTCTTTTCATCACAACAATAGAAGTGTTGCTATAGCAACTTACCGTAACTTTGCAAACATCTGCCTTTTAATTTGAATATGAAGGCGCTGTATTGATCTATTAATCCTTTTACTGACATTTTTGTCAGTTACTTGTACTTAGCGACATGCATTAACGCAAAACTGAATAATATATATATATTTATTCGACACCAAGAATTTCTTAAAATTAGCGACCCATTTTTTGTCCTGATTCTATAGTAGTATATAGAAGCACCTGAAAGAACTAAAATAGACTATTTTCCTGTTTCTTTTAATACGTACAGAAATTCTAAGTGCAAAATATAGACAGATGGGAAAAAAGTATAAAAGATAGATGCATGATATCATACCTTTTAAGCAAAAATATTTTTAATATCGGAGGTTTAGATTAGAACGGAAGGAAAGACGGATATTAATCTTCGCAATGCTAGCATCCTGATTTCCACGAGAATTATAAAAAAGGGGAAATTAAGCTTAAAAAAATATGTTGGATATTATTCATCAATATTTCCTTATGGGAGTAGTCATTTACACAAATTCATTATTAAAAAAATCTGACTGTTCGATCTAAAGTGGTATCATTTGTCTCCAATGCAAACCGGCCCCATTAGATTGGGATAATAGGAGTTCTACGGGTATTTTAATTCGTTAATTTCAACAATACACTCTTAAAACAAAAGAGTGAAATCCACTCCTATAGGGTGAAGTGCATTTTCGACACTGGAAAGGAATGAAAATTACCTCTTAAATCGCTCGTAATCGCCCTAAATCTCTCCTAATCTCCTTAAAATCGCTCGTTTGTTGTTAGGATTGTTGATTTTTAACAAAACAAAAGAGTGAAATCCACTCCTATAGGGGAAGTGCATTTTCGACACCGAAAGAAGTGAAAATTAACTCAGACTGAGTTAAAATCTCTCGTTTGTTTTAGAGTGTAAAAATCACTTATTTGCAGTTTCTAAACGAGTGAGTAGTCAAGCGTGAGAGGTAATTTTTATATACCCTCTTTCATTAAGCCTTCTATTATCTGAATTCTTGTTTTTCCTAACATAAGACCGGTCCCATTTTTACCGGATAATAGGATTATATATTCGGATATTAGGAGTTCGACAGGTATTTTAATTCACCGAAAAGATTATTTTTCGTCTCTAAACGAGTGAGCAGTTGATTGTTAGCAGGAATTTTTATACTTTTTTTATTAACACTTCTATTATCCAAATTTTTACTTTTTCGAATGCATAGTCGGTCCCATTTAATTCGGATAATAGGAGTTCTACAGGTATTTAAAATCATTAATTAAACAATGAAAATATTTTTAGTTTTTGAACGAGTGAACAGTCGATCTTTAGCAATAATTTTTATAAAACCTTTTTCACATTGAAACTTCTATTATCTGAATTCTTGTTTTTCCGAATGCAAAACCGGCCCAATTAGATTGGGATAATAGGAGTTCTACAGGTATTTTAATTCGTTAATTTCAACAACAGATAATTTATTTTTAGTTTCTAAACGAGTGAGTAGTCGATCTTTAGCAGTAATTTTTATATACCTTTTTCATTAACACTTCTAATATCCAATTTTTTACTTTTCCGAATGCAAAACCGTTCCAATAGTAGTTATGCAGGTATTTTAATTCGTTAACTAAACAATGAAAATATTTTATTTTTGTTTCTAAACGAGTAAGCAGTCGATATTTTAGCAATAATTTTATATATCCTTTTTATTAAAACTTCTATTAACCAAATTCTTAATTTTCCGAATGCAAAACCGGTCCCATTTGATTCGGATTATAGGAGTTCTACATGTATTTTTATTCGTTAATTTCAAAAATAAAGAAAAATTATTTTCAGCTTCTAAACGAATAATCAGTCGATCGTTAGCATTATTTTTGATTCGGATAATAGGAGCTCTACAGGTATTTTAATTCGTTAATTTCAACAATAAAGATAATTAATAAAAGTAGTCGACCTCTTTAGAAGTAATTTTTATATACCCTCTTTCATTAAAATTTCAATTATCTGAATTCTGTTTTTTCCGAATGCTAAACCTGTCCCATTTGATTCGGATAATAGGAGTTCTACAGGTATAATAATTCGTTAAGATAGGCGAATACCCAAAATTCCAAAATTTTTACTATTGCTTTAACCTTTTCCAAATTTGGCATAGTGATTTCAAATATAATGAATAATACTATTTAAGTTTTTGTTTTTATTTAAAGATAATTTATTTATTTTAAACGGTGTTTTTATACTAAAAAAAGAGGCTTACGCCAACAAGTCTACCACATTGAATTTTCATCCTATGAACATTTATTATGTGTTAAATTCTTCGTTTTGAACTGATACATGCAATACCCTAGATTTACATACAAATTACAAGAAAAAAAGTTATTAAGAAAATGTTATAAATTAACCACACAAAAAAAGGATTTTTTTTTCGATTAACTTACACTTCGACATTTTTTTAAAAAAAACTTGTATACTTACACCAGATGTTAGAGGTTCATGGCACATATATATATTGAAATAGCATCTGTGAAAAATTTCAGGTAAATTGATGTAAAACTTTTTATGCTAGAAGTGTTGGCGTAAACCCCTTTTTTTAGTTGAAAATCACCGTTTAAAATAAATCAATTATATTTAAATAAAAAAAATCGCCCAAAAAGCATTGTTCATTATATTTGAAATCACTATGCCAAATTTGGAAAAGAATAAAGTAATAGTAAAAATTTTAGAATTTTGGGTATTCGCCTACCTTAATTCAACGATAAAAATAAATTTATTTTTAGTTTCTAAATGAAGGAGCAGTCGACCGTTAGCAGTAATTTTTGATTCGGATAATAGGAGTTCTACAGGTATTTTAAATCGTTAATTTCAACAATAAAGATAATTTATTTTTAGTTTCTAAACGAGTGGTCGTTAGCAGCCTTCCGGTCAAACGACTTTTGTGCGTCACCAAATCAGCAAAAATCGGTCAAGCGATTCCGAGCGCAAAGTCACGCTATCTGCATGTTGACTCGTGGATTAACGACAAAAAAATTTCTCTGAGATTTCAACACATGACAAAATATTTAATATTCTTTTTTAAAGATAGCTATCGGCCCACGGGAAACAGTAGTATATTAGGGAGCCCTAAATGGTTTGTTGTAGTCAAGGGATAACTAATGTTTTGTTCAGTTAACCCTGTAATGCATGAATTTTTTTATTCATGCCGAAAAAATATAATTAAAAAATACTGAAAAAAATTAACTGCATTGGAATTTAAATAATTTCAATTTTTTAAATTTTTGTTTGGGTATAGCCATGGAGTCCACCAATGTTATGTTAGATTTCAACAAAAACGGAAATTCATTTCTTTTTATTCAACCCCAAAAGCGAAGTTTATTAAAACAATCATATATAAATTAGTTATATTTATAGAGAGTTCAGTGATCATCATAATTATAACTTGGTTTATTGCCATAGTGATTAATTTCTGCTGAAATGTACCTTAACACCAATAAGAATTTGTCATTAATCGATTTTTTAGTAATCCAGTAGAACATGCTCTTAGGTGTTTTAACCATAATGTTTCTGAAAAACTAATATCCTTATGGCACCACATAATTTTAAAAGTTTTTTAAAACTCTAGATTTTATTTAAAGACCACTTAATCAACTTATTTCTCAAATTTCGCCTAGGACAGAGATACCCTTAAAGTAATCATTATTGAGATATGTCTTAAAATAATCATTATTGAAATTATACTCTACACTCTTAAAACAAAAGAGTGAAATCCACTTTAATAGGATAAGTGCATTTTCGACTCTGAAAATAGTGAAAATTAACTCAGACTGAGTTAAATTCACTCGTTTATTTTAAGAGTGTAGATTTGATTTAAAGTTCACTTGATCAACTTATTTCTCAAATTTCGTCTACGACAGAGATACCCTTAAGAATAATCATTATTGAAATATGTCGTCGATTAATTTTTTTTAAAGAAATATACAGTTTAGCTGGCCATTGTGTAAATATTTGCCTCAAATTTTCATCACAATTTCTTATAACATCAACGTTCCAAAAACAGACAGTTGGTCATTTTTATCCGACCCCCCATTACACCGAGACAAGGCATTGTTGATATCCAGCCACGCAAAGCCGGACACCCAAACTCGCACTGGTCACGCCGCCATCTGGTTTGAACAACCCGAACCACCCTGCACTCTTGAATGAACACGAAACTACCTGAGGCTCGGATTAGACTCACGTAACCGAAACAAGAAAAAAAACTTTTGACAATTCACTTCGACAAATCTACGCTTGTGAGATCATCGGATTCCCCACAAAGGATATTATTGGCGACAACTTTTAACTATTAATTGCGACGACAAATCTACGCCCATTTCCTAAAGGATACTTCTGTTGGCGATCAATTTATTGAGTTAAAATCTTTATCAGTGAAGCTCGCCCAACTTCTATTTACCAAGCACTCTTTTGGCGAAGTTTTTTTTTTTAAGCGATCTCCACCACTGGGATCATTTGTTTGCTAAAGGATATTTGATATATAAAAGAGGTGTGTGTTCAGCAAATTATCAATCCTGGGTTCGTGCAGTTCCGTGGCTGGTAAGTGTCAAGACGTGGTTGGCGGAATGACTGTGGATCTGTACATGGCGTATGCCAGCCCCCCGAGCAGGGCCGTGCTGATGACAGCCCAGCATATCGGGCTGGATGTCAACAAGAAAATTATAGATTTGATGAATGGAGAGCATCTGAAGCCGGAGTACGCAAAGGTTAGTTTATTTTCTTAACCCTTTCAGTCCCTGTGATGCCATTTGGCATCATCATGTTTCTGATCATAATTTTAAAAAAAAATAGGGCTTACATCTATTGGGATTAATAAAAAATATTTTCTAACAGGAAAAAAGTTTGAAGAATTGAATGATGTGCCCTTTTTAATATCATAAATAGCTAAAGACGATCAGAAAAAAAATTCAAAAATGATGATGGCAAATTGTCATTGGGACTGAAAGGGTTAACTTTCCGAACGGTCTGGAAATGGGCAAATATGTATGATTGTGTTCACTGCATGAATTTTTAATTAAATTTATTTTATCTGAAATAGTTATGTAAAAAATATAGATTTTTTTTCATTTGAAGATGTTATCTTAAAAACATTTACAAATTAAAAAGTACATTATGAACAACATTTATTAATTATGCAATTTTAAACTTATCGTAAGTAAGGACTGATGCACTAAAGGCAGGAAAAACCGAGTTTAACGCTAGGAGGGTTTTGCATTTTTTATTTAGAGGTTTCAGTAGAATTTTTGAAACTAAATTCTAGTCACGTTAGGTTGAATTATCGTCTCACTAAAGGTACACGAGGGCTATTGCAACGGTTGTCGTATCGTAATTTAGAACCACCGCCAAGTGAAGAGCGACGAGCCGACACCTGAGTATGCACCCAATGCAATTTTTTTTACGAATGACATCGTATGCATTCGTAAATTTGTAACACATGTGATTCGTCTACATTGCTTATCTAAATGTATGGGTTTGTTTTGTAATCCTAACAATTGGAATATTTTCATGTCCAATTCCTTCGAAAATTCACTATTTCTTACGTTTGCTAAATTAATTTGTATTCAAAAAATAAATACGTAACATTCCTCGCTTTTAAATGGAAGCAAAATATTTCATATCAACACATAGTCAAAGTATCTCTTTGTGAAATGTATGTTACGTCATTTCAAACTGATTTATGTGGCAAAAATAAATTTCTTTTAATTTATTTTTTTAAAAGAAATAGAGTTTGTCAAGTGATTGTTGCGAATGACATTGATGATTTAATTCCAATAAAAAGCTTCTTTTTTTAAATAAGCATTAAATTTTACAGGTTTTTTTTTAATAATTAAGGTTCTTCTAATTCGATTTTTTTTCTGAGATCTTCAATCTCTACTAATTTAGATGAGCTGGATTTTTTTAACGTATTATACTTGCATGCGAAATTTGTAGTTTGGGCTATGATAAGTTGTGACAGACGGACGAATGGACAGAAGGACTAAACGATTATGATACCTTCCACTTTTTACGTTATAAACGTAGTGTGGAAGCAAATTTACGTTACAAACTTAGGGTGGAAACTAAAAGTGGACAAGAACGTGAAATGATATTTGATATATACGACATAGTACTTGTTTCTTTATTATTATTCTCTTTGTTTTTTACAAAAGCGCCCGATTCAACTTTCTGCGTGTTATATAGATATATTGATAAAAAAAGTTTTACTTTCACCGCAAATGTTTGCTTTTGACAATTCAAATCTGTAACACAGTTTTTAACGATATTTTATCAGAAAACTATAGTTTCACATGGCGTAATACTGCAGCAGTTACTCTGGATACGATTCGTTATTGCGTAAAGGTTAGGGAATTATTACGGTCTGAAACTGACAGCTGAGTATTCAATTTAAAACTGGCACTGCCTGTACTGCACATAATATTTTTTACAGTAAATGTATTTGTAAACATGACTCTTTTTAAAAACTGCATTGACTTCAATGATCAGTTTTGACATTGGAGGACTTCAACGTGCAGCTTAATTGCAAAATAATTCATGAGATTTATAGTTGGCCGGTAACTGAACAAATTTAAATTTTAAAAAAATACATCAATTTAGTTTAATAACTATTGTTCTATTTTAAACTAGTAACTATTTACTATTATTGAACTATTAACTATTTTACTACTATTTTAACTGAAAAAAGTACCCTTTATCTTTGCTGGTGATACAATTCAAGACGGGCAATTGACTTATATCAGGATATTACAGTTAAACTTGAGAGTAAGAAAATAATTTCAATGTCTTTTCTCACATAATCGATAAATTGACCAAATTACAACCCTTTTTGTTTTCACTAAATGCCTGAATTTCTTACTTCAAGTAATTTCTTACTTCAAGTAATTTCTTACTAAATATTTAAAACTGAATTCAACTTTTTCATACATTCCGGTCCTATAGCATGATCAACTCAACTTTATGGCCATATAAGCTCTTCGTATTGCCACGCTATTATTCCATATAAGATTTTCAGCTTTTTCGAAGAAAGAGTACGAAATCTATCCGCTCACGTCCAACTATAATTTTCATTTGCCGACCAGGTTTCGATCCCCTCTTTCGGAACAGTCGTTCATCTGAACCGGTTGGAGAGTGCGTGGTCACAGAGAGCTTTTCTGGCCTTTTTATAGTTGACTCAGCCGCATATTTGATAATCAAGATTTTTCGAAGTTCTTTACCTATATATAAACACGTAAAAAAGAAGCAAGAATCGGCCACAATACAAAATAAAATAGTAATGTTTTTATAATCAAAAAGAGGGGTGAAAATCATAATTTAGATTTTCCCTCTCAAATTTCGCCATAATTTTCCTTGCAACACGAGTTAAAATAAGTGCTTTACATGATTTGGGATGAAATTTTTGATGTCATTTAAAAATGTTTTTATTTAAGGTTCTACTTGTGGTATTTCAATCGAAAAATTAAACTTTTTCCTTGGTATTTTCAGATAAATCCACAACGTGTTGTACCCACGATTGACGACAATGGATTCATTCTTTGGGAAGGGTAAGTATTTTTTACATCTTGGGATGATGTGAGAAAAAGATGGAGTTTTTAACCCGAAACCTTAGTGGTCGCGTACTTCTAAGTACCCGCCCCTATACAAATCTTTAAAGCGTTCATTGTTTGATTTTGTAAGCTTGCAGACAGACGAGCAGGCATGTAAAGTTTTCATATCGTGCAAAAAAATTATTTTGGTTGCGTTTTATATCCAAGTAGAGTCCCGTTTATCCGGTTATCTGAAATTCCGCTTAACCGAAAGGCTCAGGAATTTCTTTTGCTAAACTATGAAATGTATACGCATAAATAAATACACAAAAAATACGTACTGATTAAGTTGGATTTATTTCTCAAACTATACAGTATTTTTTTTATTTTTGATGCTCAATTTTTGTCCCGTACCTTTCGGATAAGCGGGACTCTACTGTATAACGTATTTCCAATAGATTTCCTAATCATGACCATCAATGAGTGGTCAATGTTATAAATTTTAGTTTGGTGTATACTGAAGGGCCTAAAGCTCTAGATTAGCGGTCGCCAGTCGCCAACTGGAGACTATTACATCGAAAGTGGCTACCTAAAAATCGAACCCCAGTCGCTAAATGTGGCGATCATAATTTTTCTTTTTTGTTCAACAAACAATTAATACTATGAAGCTTCATTTCTAAAATAATAAAACGCTCCGATTCGATTCTGTCGGGAAGAAAGACTTGATGACAGTTATTGCTCATCGGTGAAATTTTCCATCCTCCTCCGTGTGACGTAAATGGAGCTGGGCGATGAAAATCTTAAATGCAAATTTGATTTTTAAATTTTGCTTTACGATTTCGGCAATCTACATGTGATTGATTTACATCTGATTAAGATCTCAACTATTCATTTGAACAATTTTGATACGAGAAAATTTCATGAACAATCGTGGGTCGTGGGCGACATCAAGAATTCTCCGAAACTAATAGTAGTTGAGCTGATTGTACATAAAATAATTTTCTCCTAACAATAATGGCCAATCACATAATACTACATATTTTGTATGATACTTTTTTTACTGTCAATCTTATCATATCAAAAATGTCATTAATAAAATTTTCTTTTATGGAAAATCGCACTTTCTTTTTGTCGTATGTACTGAAATTTAAAACTGGCTACAAAAAATCGAAATGTGGCTACCATTTTTTTTTTCACTCTGGTAGCCACTGGCTACTATTAAAAATTCCCAGTCTAGAGCATTAAGGGCCCCACTCATTGGTTAAGTTCATAGAGTTAAGAAGACCAAGTGAGGCCATCGATTGCGTTTTCAGTTAGCACAAACAGACGCTCTTGTCGAAGTATTTGGCACTACTCTGCAGTGGAGTTTGTATGGGCTTACTACTATATCGACTATGCGATTTCCGACTCACTAATATAAACCATAATCACAATGCATTTTTCTTACCTGTGAAGGAAATTACTTCAATATTGTGTAAATTCAAAGTCGTACACCATACAACTGAGCACACAGAGCTTTTTAATTTTAACTTAGTTCTTTTCTTTTAAAGAAATTAAACGATGCGTTTCAGAATGAACTACACTGCTCAAAACAATTAGGGGAGCACATGTTTTAAACCCTTTCGCTCCCAATGATTCCATTGGGAATCATCAGTTTGTGATTTTTTTTTCTGACTAAGTTAAATTCGCAACTTATGTATCGTTAGATACATCATTATATGGAAGAATAACGTATTTTGAAGAATTTAATATTTTTTTTATTGTTAATGAAAATATGAAAAATATGGTAAAATAAATTTCACCTTAAAACAGTTTTAAAAAATAAATTGACCGTAAAATTTTCATGCTTGCATTTTTTAGATGTTTACAAATATATTTCAACTATTTTTAACAAAAAAAGTTTTGAAAAAATTATTGTTATAATTTATTAAAAAGTTATTATTCCATTTCCCCCCTTTAAATTTAAGTATTAAAAACTTAAGATTTTTTCTGCTGTTTTTTACTATTTCATTTCGAATGCATAGTGAACCTATTTAACAAATTTCAGATTTATAGGATAAAAATTAAACAGTTGGGAGTGAAGTTAAAGTTGGAATTAAAAAGTGCTCCCCTAATTGTTTTGAGCAGTGTAACAAAAAGTGAGCGGTTTGGTTGGTCTTGCTAAAGGGTTTCTTGGCGACTTTTTGACGGCTTTACTTTGTTTTCTCGCCAGGCATCTCCATCTTTTTAATTCTATAGTAAACTTGCAGAAATTTTACCTCAGATACGAATTAAATATTTAAACTGTTTTCAATTTTCAGTCGTGCAATCCAGGCCTACTTGGCCAACAAGTACGCACCAGACCACAACGTCTATCCTAAGGACCCTCAAGCAAGGGCTACTGTCGACAGGATGCTTTTCTTTGACATCGGAACGCTGTACAAGGCTGGATCAGAATTTTTTGTAAGTAGAGAAATTCAAGAAAAAATACAGTTTGTAAATATTTGATTGCAAATATCATATCGCAATATCTTTTTAAAAATAACCTTTTTGAATGGATAGAAAATATCTTAATTTGGACAACAAAAAAAAGGAGTGACTGAAAACACGTAGTGATACAGGGTGTTCCATAATTGACCGGAATAGTATAGGACGCAATTCCTAAATATTTACCCGGCCCCCGCCAATGAAAAACGGCTAACTAATTGGCCGCCCTTTCGGTCGTGCATGAAATCTTGCACTGGAGCTACACAAGAATGTAGTACTTTTAGTTTGGTTTGTTTGAATTTACATCTGATAAAAATTACAGGTTCAACTAGTTTTCAAAAAAAAAAAATTAGGATGCTGTTCATTTTGATAGGTTGTTGCATTATTGTTAAAAAAAACTTGATGTTGACCATCAGTTTAAACATAACAATTATTGTATTTTTCATATTTATGCTGGGTAGGTATGTACATATATATTCCGGCTTGTGTGCATGATCAGAGACCCGCTTATTGGTTGGTTGGTTGGTGGACATATATTTTCAGGCTTGTGTGCTTGGTCGCAAGGACCCGCTTATAAACCATCGTCAAGTAGGACAGCACAAGACACACACAAACACTTATGACAGATGTTGCCATCTGTCGCCACCTCCGCAATTTAGACATGTCCCTGAAGGGTAGGGAAATTTTCTCCATTGACCTGTACCCATGGTGAACTGCGCAATGACCGCCCACAGGACTTTCGGACCCAACAGATTTTACGAGCACGTACTCCGCATATACTCGACAAACACAAACATCCATGCCTGAACGGGATTCGAACCCGGACCCAGCAGCTCCAGAGGCACCCGCTTATAAGATTTCGTCAAGTAAGACAACCACAGAAGGACTTATTACTGACAGAGAAAGGAAGTACACCCAGGGCGAAGGCGGGAATCGCACCCGTTACAGCGCGCAGACTGCTAGCGTAATTGTCTGCGATCCAAACCATTACAACATCCGGGCACCTGCTTATTTATATTAATAAAAGGAAAAAAATAGTAAACAGCACAAAGAAGGAGGGTTTGTATGGCTTAACGGTGCATGTATGTGTAGTGGTTCTGCTATTGTTTTTTATGGGTCGATCCTAAAAAAGAATCGACCCTTCAAAAATTTGTTCATGTGTTTGCAAATAAAGTTGAAAACAAACGAAAATATAGGGTGGGTGAAATTATGTGTTTACTCATACTACGATATTTTCTACATATCCGCCATTAGCAGCAATAACGTGACGCAGTCTTAGAGCAAAATTACCGGCCGCCTGCTTGAAAATTTCTGGTGGGATGGCGTCACATGCAGCAGAGATGTATTGCTTTAGTTCCTCAATTGTTTCGGGATTGCGACGGTACACTTGATCTTTTAAATATCCCCACAGAAAGAAATCACAGGGGGTCAAGTCTGGTGAAAGAGGAGGCCAATCCATACCACTTCCTGTATGTGTGGGATAGTCCAATGCAATCACACGGTTATTGAAATGTTCGCTCAAGAAATTAAACACGTCGGCCGTGCGATGGGGTCGGGCACCGTCTTGCATGAACCACGAAGTGCTTTCAGCGTCATCTAAGGCATTTTGAATCGCCACAAATTCACGAAGAATCTCTAGGTAGCGGAGGGCAGTAATAGTTCCGGTTCTGAAAAAGGGGCCAATGAGTCCTTTGGACGAAATGGCGGCCCAAACCATTACTTTTGGTGGATGCAGAGATGATGGAACTGCAACATGGGGGTTTTCTGTTCCCCATATGCGCCAGTTCTGTTTATTAACGTAGCCATCCAGCTGAAAGTAGGCTTCATCCGAAAACCAAATGTTGTCTACATTTATATCACCAACATCAATCATTTGCACCATATCGTTAGCGAATGTCTCCCGTGAATTAATTGAAGCAGCGGTGAGAGGTTGCCGAGTTTGAATTCTGTATGGAAACATGTGCAAGCCCTGCCGCATGAGACGATACGTCGACGTTGGCTTGATTTGAACCGTAGTTGCAACACGGCGGACGGATATACAAGGCTGCTTTCGTATTACTGTTTCCACCAGCTGAGCATTAGCAGTGGTTGTTTGCGAAAATCTTCTCCCGACAAATCCAGCTCTCTCATCATTCACGTTCCCAGTTCGTTGAAATTTTTCAAACAGCATCCTTATTGTGTCGAATTTTGGTCCTTTGGTAACATTAAACTTCTTTTTGAAACTCCGTTTTGTTGCATTAACATTGTGTTCTAGGCGGTGAAATTCCAACACCAAAAAAATCCTCTCCTCTAAAGAATAAACCATATCTTCACAGCAAGCTGGAGATTAATGAAAAGCACACGCTTTCAGCAGAAAGGCGATTTAAATATTCCCCGACTCCTCGCGACACTTTTCCCATCAGCCAATCAGGTGAATCTGGTGACTGTTCGCTACACTGACGTCATGGTTCTGTTTTGTTGAAGCCAAATGTTCATGTCATATTGAGCCAAGTTCCCAAGCTGTAGTTTATTTATTTTACAAGCACGACATTTTGATTTTCAATCAGAAGTATAATTAGTATTTGACAAAAAGTGGAAATAGAAATATTTTTTTGACATTTGTTCTTATTTTTTCGATAAAAAATGTGGAAAAGTCGTTTTTTTACAAAAAATTGTTACTTAGAGCCCATTTTCCACACAAGATTTATTTATATATCTTAGACAAAAATCATTTAGCACAGCTTTTAGTTCAATTTTAAGTGTTATAAATAAGCAATTTTTATGGATTTTCTTTCTTAAATTCAATTTATATACATAAAAGGCAAAGTCCTAACTCACTGATTGACTCACTCAACGCCTAGCCAAAATTACTGAAGGTACAGCTACCAAATTTTATTAAAATATTCTTTTTATGTCGTAGGTGTCACTTGAATAGCGATTATAATTTACCGATGGAGTACTGGCCAGTGGGGAAGGGATCAATTGGTATAAAATAATTGTTTACATAAAAAAAATATCCGTTATTAAGGGTACACCCGTGCAACGCCGGGTTTATAAAGCTAGTACTTTTATATATCATTTGCAATAAGTAAAGTAGATGGGTAAAATTGCCTCTTTTGTTCTAAATGTGAAAGCTAAACTTTATATCACCCTTTAATTTAATTTTGAAAAAAAAAATTGGGTAGTACCCTTTACAGCGCGCGGACTGCTAGCGATATGGCCTGCGATCCAAACCCCTCGGCCATCGATCCCCACATGACACCCTAAATTGTCTCCGTGTTGGTAGATGGTGCGATTGGTAGGTTCAGTCTCTACCCTACTATGGAACTAATTGGTCCCAACACATGCACATTTCGACAAACTGTACACTTCTATCGCAAAACGTTTAGCTCCTTCCAATTTTCAAACATCCAGCTCGAATTTGAAACACACCAAATTATTTAAATCGAAATCCAAACACAAAAATTCCATTTTCGTAGTTATTAATCATTTTTAGCTGTTTTAGGAACTGTGATGTAACAGAATCTGCAAATTGTAAAATTACTAGGCAATATGTCGATTCAACCAAACCGAACTCAAAACAAATGCATCCCTTCGTCAACACATTCTCGTGCTGCCCTAGTTCAAGTATGCAACCACGACCAAAACCCGTGATCAATTGGCTTTTTACTATTTTTCGGAGGGGCCGGCTCAATATTTCGGAATTGCATCAATTCCTATTCCGGTCAATTATGAAACACCCTGTATGTACTATCTTCTCAACTTTTACTAGCAAATTTGTCTGCGTTTACCTTTGAATGTGGATGGGTCGGGTCGTCTTGAACTCTAAGTCGAATTGCCTTCTTATTGAGCTACACGGGGGCTATTAGAGACGGCGTCGCAATTTAAAATCGCAGTCAGGTGACGAGCACAGACCGTTTATAGGTCGGCAGTTATTTTGACAATGTTCAGGCAGAATTTCGGCTAGCATGTCATGTAAGGCAAGCGCCATACCAAATAGGCTCCCCAGCCATGAAGGAATTTAATCATATTTAAAACTTTATTTTGAGAAGTGATGATGGCACGTAAGCTATTGGGAGGATAAATTTTAGGCATTTTTTGTCGTGCGCAATTGAGCCTAAATAAATGATAAAACAAGACGTTCTGAAAGAATAACCTACCTTTGAAACCTTTAATACTCATGGAAAATCTTTTAGCGCGGATGATATAAATAAGATGGACCGAATGGAATTTGAAAGAGGGTGTAGTCGGACGAAAAAATCTACAATATCAACACCTACTTTCCATTAAAAAATCAAATTAAATTGAGTTTAGTTTGAATTATCGTCGTACTAGAGCTACACGAGTGCTATTGGCTCCGAGCGTCGTAATTTAAAACCTCAGTCAGGCGCCGAATCAAAGTAAGAAAGGAAAATTGTCTAAAAAAAATTGAACAACCCCATTGACATTAAGCAAAACAGACACAATCACGAGCGGGTCTCTCCTATTTCTTATTATCTAGTATTAATGGTGTACATTTCTATAGGTGTACTTATTAGCAATATATCTCCGTTCCAGGCGCCTCAAATGTTCGCCGGTCAGCCGGCCGACCCTGCAAAGCTGGAGGCCTTCAACAAAGCCCTGGCTCTGCTCGAAGACGCCCTCAGCAAGACTAAGTATGTCGCTGCTGACCATATCACGTTGCCTGACTTCTCAATCTACGCCGGTCTCACATTTGCCGAGGTAAACACTTGACTATTATTTCTTCTTAAGGACGAATGAGCCCGATCAGCTGTGGATCTCTAAGGGTGTGTGGACCAAGCATTACCTTTTTTTGGCCTCCAGAATTTTAACCCTTAAAACAACAACAACATTACATTTAGCAATAAAATGATGCAGCCAAGCGCGGGTGAAAATTAAACAAATATAGTTTGATTATACTGGGAATATATAGACGCCCGTGGCACTGAAAAGGTTTAGGGCGAATGTGCACGGCTGACGGTGGGTCAACAAACCATTGTGAATCTGTCTTAAGCCATTGAAATAACAATTTTCTAAGCCACATTTATCCGACTGTATTGGATATTTTTACATATGTTTTTTTTAAATGATAAATGTATCTGACTTACAGGTCCCAATAATCCCCTTGTCTGGAATTGGTTCGAATGTTTTGTTTTAAATTTTCAATAACTAATTTACAAAAAATATATGTACGAATATTAAATACATTTATCACATAAAAGCCCGCGGTCAGTCGGGCTAATTCGCACAAAACCTTTTTGGTGCCACCAGGAGTATCAATATGCCAAAAATAGTTAACCAGCATCTACTATAGTTATTTAATATATAGTTTACTAATATAGTTATTTTTACCAGCATCATATTGCTAAATGTAATGTTGTTGTTGTTTTGTCTATGGATAGAAATTCTGGATGTCAAATGAAGAGTACACGGGAAGAACCACTTGATGTTTTAGGAGTCTTACCTTATGTGTCTGCTTGGCGACAGGAAACCGGTTTTTCTTTCAGTTCTTCATTCGCGATACAAAAGTGCTACTCGCGTTCACTGATCTCTAGCGTGAATCAGGGTTGCCGCGAAAGAAAAACAAAGCGAGTAACAGGTTTCTTTATACCAGTTTAGGCGATTTCTCGCTATCGTTGTCCAAGAGGCCTATTGAGGAAAGCTTTCTACGGAATCAAGTGGTTTTTCCCTTGTACTCTTCAACTAAGGGAATGCGTGGTTCACACACTCATCAATCTGGGGGCAGTTGTCGAAATAAAGTTCCTTAAACTGAGAGCCACTGATTTTTTTTTTAATTCTTTCCCAAGATGGCAGGTTGGTGTTTGTGCGTGACGACTGCGTTTATTATTTGCATGGTGTCTTTTTAACAATTTAATGCATACTGTTGCCATTTGGCAACTAGTAACATAATCCACTTTATTCCATTAAAGTAGTGCTCCCTCTCGACAAATTTGTGTTTTTTCATCTATTACATTCCATTTTGAAGGTTTAGTTACTAATAATCCTCATAGATGACAGTAGTAAAAGTGTATTCAAAATTAAAGAGTGTAGTTATTAATTGTTGTGAAATTACGTTTTTGACAGTATTCAAAGTATAATTTTTTGTACTAAATACATATAAATTGTTTTGAAAAATTAAATATAGTTAAAAAGGGTTATTTTGAAATATATTTAGTAGTTTTCTAGTCATTATTATCAAAATTGGAATTTTGTTGTTGGTTTTTGCCATATGGAATTTTTTTTAAAAATTGAAATTATTTGAATTCTAATGCAGTTAAATTTTTTTCAATATTTTTCCCATAATGTACGAGTATTAAAGATACATATATATTTTTTGGGATGAAAATAAAAATTGATGCATTAGAGGATAAAATTGCCTGAAGGGCCGTTGCAGGGAATGAGTGGCCAGTATAGAAATACTTAATTTATGGTACAATCAATTTTTATCTATTGTCTGCTTAATATATCCCAGACAAATCTCTTTTCCAGGTTATAGATTTCAGCTACGCTGATTTCCCCAAAGTAGCTGCCTGGATGGAGACCATGAAAGCTGAAGTTCCGAACAACGAAGAGATCAACGTGAAACCCCTCCTTGGGTTCAAAGAATTCATCAAATCAAAGAAATAACATTCAACTAATTTCGGGCAGATTCACCATAGTAGATGTTGAAGCACATTATATTGTTAACTTTTAATCTCTCTTGTTACAAATGAAATTTTAATAAACCATCATCTTTTGATCATCGACCTTTGTGTTTTCATTCTTGCTCGTCTTAAATTTGCGATTGTTATAAAATGAATGTCGGAAAAAAAAATTGCAAATGCTAAATTGATAGGCTGAAATTAATAGGCTGAAATTAATGGTGATTTCAGCAAAATTATCACATTGTATGAATCACAAAAGTACCCTACTTCGGAGGTCCTGTTTTGTCGGAATAAATTAATTGTAATAACTTGATTTCAAAATAAATTAATTTTAATGTAAATAGTCGTAAAATGAATGAATTAAAAATATATAATTTTTTAATGAATGATTACCTCTTTTTAAGTTTTCAGCTGTCTGCAAAAGCCAGTTGAGTGCAAAAACAGCATCTGTCCGAATCAAATTATAAATTTTCCAGAGCCGCAAATAATTAAAAATTAGGTAATTTTTGCATGATAACATTATAAATAATTACATTGCATTACACATAATAATTACATAATCATAATAATTGCATTGCATTATAATTGCATGTATGGCAAAGGAGGAAAAAAAGTTGAAATATTTAAAGATTTGGCGGAGTCCAATTTTCTCTCACCTGAAAAATTTCAAAATTGTGACTGAAGTGGATTTTTTTTTGTACTGAGCTATTCAATTCTGAATACTATATCAAACCTTCTTTCATAAGCAGTTAAAAAGAGTATTCTCCTTTTTAAGAGAGATTTACTGGAATAAAATTGCCTAACTCAATTATTAGGTGTTCAACAAATCATTATCCATTTCAAAATTAAATACCTCAGCTACAAATGTAGATAAAGAGGTCAAACAAACATGGTGCATGTTTATTGGATAGCATACAGGCGTTAATATTGGTAAATTTTTGTACTAATTTTGATACTTGCGTAAAAATATCCGGAGCTCCATGAAAAACTTGCAGTTTTCTCATCCTTGTAATTGCTGTTGAGGTATTTCATTTATATATGTTGAACACCTAGCATTCCCAAAATATTAAATATCAATGGTAATAAAGTCTTTATTAAATAAAGATCAATTAAGGAATAAATCCGAACCATTGTTTAAGTAGTGTCATAAACCCTTTATTTTGTCATTGCTATCTCTAAACTTGCAAAGCGTTATCGGCTGTAACAAAAGCAAGGTCTGACTTTTTTTTAGCTAAAAAAGTCTTAAAAGCCAACACCTACACTCTTAAAACAAAAGAGTGAAATCCACTCCAGTTGGTGAAGTGCATTTTCGACACTGGAATGGAATGAATATTAACTCAGACTGAGTTAAAATCACTCTTTTATAGTGATCCTGTCGGTATAACACACAAAGGATCCACTCCAAAAGGATAAGTGCATTTTCCAGACTGGAGGAGTGAAAATTAATCAGACTGAGTTAAAATCGCTTGTTCGTTTTAAGAGTGTACATACTCTTAAACTAATTTATTTACATTTTATTCGAAACCAGTTTCTAGTTCTGAAAATATGTAAGTATAAAGTAAAAAGTAAATTTCACATTACTTTGGAGTACTTCAGCAAACTTGTGGTGCTAAAAGACTTTTATAACAAACTTCTTCAGCAAACTTTGGTGTACTTCAAGCGTGGAATAACTTTAAAGCTTCCAACTACCCCCCTTTTGACATATTACCCATTTTAACAGGTCACATTTAATGTGTAGTCCAAAGTTTAAAAAAATTTTTTGAACATTTTAGCTTCCACACAACGCTTATAACGTAAAAAGATGAAGGTACTATTATAATAATCGTTCAGTCCGTCTATCTGTCCGTCCGTCACCCACTTTCATAGCCAAAAAATTCAAAAGCTACGGACAAGTGTGATACGTCAAAAAATTCAGCGCATCGAAATTAGAATGCATTGAAAATTTCAGAAAACAATTCGAATTCGAAGTACTTCAATTATTTAAAAAAAACTGCAACATTTAATGCTCATTTAAAAAGCATATAGGAAGTCATTTTTATTAGAATCGCCATTGATATTTGCAACAATCGCTCGAGAAACTCAATTCTTTTAGACATTAAATTAAAATAAATTTATTATTGCGACATCGATCAGTTTTAAATGACGTCAAATATATTTCAATACGAGATACTTTGTATGTTGATATGAAATATTTTCATTCTATTTAAAAGAGAGTAATATTACACATTTATTCTTTGAAATATAATTAATTTTTACAAACGATAAATAATATAGTTATTGAATTTTTGAAATCAAATAAACGAAACTTGCCAAATTTAGCATGAAAATGTTTAATATAGAATTAATGCTGTGTTTGGCGACTTTTTACCTGTTAAACACAACTGTTATGTGGAAGAGGGTTAAGTGACAGATTCTGTTACAAACTAACTTGTTTTCTTAGTTAAATGCAATTGCATAATTACATAATTATAATAGATATAACACGAAATAAAAAAAATTACACGTATACCAGCTCGTGCCTTTGTGTTTTCAGCACTCTTGAATGAACACGAAACCACCTGGGGCATCGGGGATTAGACTCACGTAACCGAAACCATTTTTTGTGACTAACTTTAAACAATTCACTTCCACAAACCTACTCCATTGAGCTCACCCTATTTTCGAAATGATATCATTGGATACAAACTTTAACAGTTTATACAGTTTATTGCACCAACTTCAACAGTAATTGAAGCAAATCTATCAGTCTGCTCAGCTGCTCACCCTATTTTCCAAAGGCTATTTTCATTGGAGACAAATTTATTGCGTAAAACAGTGTCAGTGAGATCACCCGACCTCTATTTCCAGAGCATACTTTGGCGACAACTTTTAAAAGATTTGCTTCAGCAGATCTCCGCTACTGAGATCATTTGTTTACCCAAAAGATAGTGGATATATAAAAAAAGTTTTCTCTGTAAATTATCAGTATTGGGTTGGTGAAGTTCGGTGGTTGGTAAGGCTAAAAACATAGTTGGCAACATGACTGTGGATGTATACATGGCCAATGCCAGCCCCCCTAGCAGGGCCGTGCTGATGACTGCCCAGCATATTGGGGTGGATGTCAACAAGAAGATTGTGGATTTGGTGAATGGGGAACATATGGAGCCGAAATACTTAAAGGTTAGTTTAGTTTATTCAATTGCATTTGTTATTTAGTAGTACGTTTAGCGAATTTTTGAAACGCAATTCTGTACAATTACTAAAAGTTTTATGGTTGGGTGAACGCTATAACCAGGATCAAACTCCTAAATGGGATCACAATTTCGGGATTACCCTTTCAAATTTCAAAAGCTGGTCCGGTTCTATATTTGGTGTGGGACATTAGTTCAAATAACTAAGTTCTTTCATTTGTTTTTAATTTGCGTAAATTTAGTTTATTAAAGTGTGATGTTCAACAACCCCTTGCTTCTCGTCAATTAAGCTGCTATGTAACGAAAATATTTGAATAAGTTTTTTTTTTCGGCCGACATTAAAAGGCTCTCTTTATTAAAGGTCTGTTGTTTATAGTTTTGAAAATTCTAAATAGCATCTGCGAAATCTCTAGCATTGCTAGATTGTAGTTTGTTATGGAGCTAAGCAAATTGAAATTTTCATTGAATTTACCATATTTTGCACAATTTAGAAACAGCACAACTCCAACTGTCAGAATGAACTGGGATTGGGTCCTGCTCCAGAAAATTAGAATTTCGGGATAACCAGATTTTTTTCTCTAAAGATGACATATTTTAATTGTTATATGCATGTTAAAAATGAAAGAAAAAGTGCTGTTAATTAAATGAAATAGCAAAACTTTTATATCGCAAAAGTATTAAGAGATGATGGGGCAGAGCAGAATACATCTTGTATTACCACCGTTTTGGATAGTCGGAGTTCGGATAATTGTAGTTCTACTGTACCAAGTTATAGCACTCACCCTCAAAATATATATGGTCTTAGTGGATTAACGAATTTAATAAGCACGTGGAATAAGATAATATGATAGTACACTTATACCCTTAATTTATTAAACTGCAATATTGTACGTCACTATTTTTCCAAATCAGCCTGAGGCAATTTTACGTATTACATTGATACATTATTTTTTAAAAACTTTATTTCCGCAAAATTCCCGTCGTTTCAAAAGTTTAAATACGGAAAGCGGCAAAACGGAAAACCATGAAAACGGAAAAACATGATATCAAGTTTATGCAGTGGGGTGCGCGGTGCTTTTGCGGAATGAAGCCGGATATTTTCTGTTTGGTGTGTGTGCGGGGAGGGGGGATAAAATAACCAGTAAAATATTTGAAAAAAGTTGTTTCATGTTTAAAAGAAAGGGTTCATGGTAAAAAGAGGTATATTTTTTCATTGGTAAGTTTATCTAAATAATTTAAAATATAAAACGAATACAAACTATACAGTCCTAAACAATTCATGCATGACAAATTAAGTTACACAAATGCGAATTAAAAAAATAAGCAGCCCTATTCGGAAATATGGATGTTAAGGATATTCACACTTTATATAATGGGTTAAATTAGCCCTAGAACTATCACAATTTACATCCGCTATAAGATAAATTTTTTTTAATCGTCACTCATGCTTCTTGATAACATCAATACTTCCCATCCGCTATCTCCGGTATTTAAGCCCCGGGCACCTTGAATTCTGCTCTTACTCTCTGTAGTTGTGTCGTTTAAGCAAGACCCGCGAAACATCAACCGTAAAAATGCCCGTTGATTTGTATTTGGCGAGGCCTAGTGCCCCGTGTAGGGCAGTCTGGATGACGGCCGCATACGTTGGAGTTGATGTTAATGTGAAGGAAGTGGATTTGTGGACAGGAGCGAATTTGAAGCCGGAGTTCACGAAGGTCAGTTTTTCTATTACTATTTTCACTTTCGATATCCTGATATGAAGCACAGGGTGTCCTTAAAAGACTGTCCGAGTTTCAAATTGTAATAGTGTCAGCTGTTATCGGTGACGAATAAAGAATAACTCCAACAGTATCGAGTAAGCGCATGCACTTGTACCGCTACATCGTTTGCACAGTTGCACAGGCTGTTGCTTCCATTATTCCGGACTTGCTGCAGACAGTATGGGAAGAATTGAATTTTCGTTTGAATGTGTGCCGTATCACTAAAGGCGCGCACATTGAGCACTAGGGAAAACTAGGCTAGTTTTCCTTCAATTTCACCTATGATTAGTTGTATTAGTATAAAATAAACTCCTGTAGTATACCTATACCATTAAAACTCGAACTTTTTCTTACGGACACCCTGTATAAGGTGATGATAGTATTGCTATGGGGTCGAAAATTCGAAATGGATGTTTTGTGTGTTTGGTGCCCAAAAACTATAATGCATCATAATTTATTAAGTCTAACAATACAAAAGTTGTTAATTAGATATCAATCAATGCTCTGGTTAATTATTGGGGTGATATTAGTACTTTTCCTCAAACAACAAAACACATTAATAACCCAAAACACTTGATACTTTTACTAAATTTTACTAAATGCGACCAATGGTTCTAGCGTTTAGGTTCGTCTATTGTAAGGGCTACTCAGCTGTAGACTCTAAAATGTTGTATAACAATTCTCCCGTGGGAAAGTAAGATGCAATAACCTCAACAACGAGTTGTATCACTTTTGCTCTGAAATAGTCTTTCAGTATTATTTCCTATAGGTTAGACTTATTGAGTACTTACAACACTAGCCCAAGTCATTATAGCCTACACTCCTTGCCAACCTAAGTTGGGCAAATAGAAATATGCTATGGAGAAGATACTTCCGCGGATGTAAAGAGTTCCATAAATTATTTGTGCGAATCCATTCAGAAAACATGTTCAAAACATTCATTTCGTTTAAGGTCTAACAGATTTGAATATTATTTGAGAAAATTTCGCAATTTTATCAGAATGAAAAGTGTATTTTTGGTTAAATTGTATTAAGATCATTTTGTATGTAATGTAAATATTACCTTACAAGAGTTTTCAACCTAACGGACCAATCGCGCTTTTCCCCCTGCCTTTTTACTATTTGTTTTTATACCCAAGTTACACTCTTAAAACAAACACTCCTAATTTAACTCAGTGTAAGTGGATTTCACTCCTCCAGACTGGAAAATGCACTTCTCCTTTTGGAGTGGATCCTTTGTGTGTTAAACCTCCGACAGGATCACTCCAAACGAGTGATTTTAACTCAGTCTGAGTAAATATGCATGCCTTTACGGTGACGAAAATGCACTTCTCCAACTGGAGTGGATTTCACTCTTTTGTTTTTAGAGTGTAAGTTGGAACGGAGTGTAGATACTGCAATTTACTGGCCCACAGCAGAATACTTACACATTTTCATCACACAAACGCTTAAAAAACTCAACATTGCGCCACCTGGTTTGCGTAACCTGAAACAATCTCTCTTCCACTCAACCGAGCGGAGAAATAATCTCACGCGCTGGAACGCCGACAACTTATCTACTTTTTTTCGGTGTCTGAAACTGATAGTGACCTTATTTTTCCGCCGGTTCTCGACCAATCGCGAAGTTCCACAACGCCGGATACTTAAACTCAAGTTCCGACCTGGGTTCGTGTAGTTCTGTCGCTGGTACGACCCGAGATTCATCTCCAGTAACTCTGAATATGACCGTAGACGTGTATCTAGCCGCGGCCAGCGGCCCTTGCAGGGCTGTATTGATGACCGCTAATCATATTGGCGTGGATGTCAATAAGAAAGAAGTTAATTTGATGGCTGGGGAACAGTTGAAGCCAGAGTTTCTGAAGGTTAGTTATTTTTTTGAAAAAAAAAACATCTTAATTTAAATTTAACTAAGGATCGTCATATGTGTGTCAATATCAAAGTTGCAATCACACCTAGGGTATCCAGTCTTCGAAGGAAACTTTTCACTCTAAATTAACCCTGTAATGCATGAATTTTTTTTAATCCCGTAAAAATATATTTGAATATTTAATACACATTACATTATGGGACTCATACACATTGTGGAAAAAATACTAAAAAAAAAGCATTGGAATTTAAATAATTCCAATTTTTTTAAATTTTTGCCATATGGCAAAAACCAACTACAAATTTCCAATTTTGATAAGAATTACTAGAAAACTACTAAATATATTTTAAAATAACCCTCTTAAACTAATTATTTTTCAAAAAAAAATTATTTGTATTTAGTACTAATATACTTTGAATACTTCCGAAGACATATTTTCACAACAGTTAGTAACTTCACTCATTAATTTTTAATACCTTTTACTACTGTCATCTATGAGGGTTTTTAGTAACAAAACTTCAAAATGGAATGTAATAGATGAAAAAACACAGATTTGTCGAGAAGGAGCTCTAGTTTAAAAAAATAGAGAGGATTATGTTACTTGTTGCCACATGGCAACAGTATGCATTAGAGGGTTAAAACTCGTCACTTAGACTGTGGTTCTAAATTACGTGCGCTTATAGCCCTTATGTAACTCTAGTGCTTTGATAATACAACCTAACCCTCTAAGTAAAAATGAAAATCATTGATATCAGATATATTAATTTTTTCATTATCAAAATTAATACAATAGATATCATGATTTTCATTTTTTTAGAAACCTTGGTTTTCACAATTAAATTTGCATAAGCAAAATGAATTTATTCTTCATCTCCTTAACCCTTTGCGCGAGTTTAATTTTATTACTCTTTAACTTCGAAGAAGATCGATCGACGTTAATGATTGAATGTGCAATTAAATCAAAACGATCTTAAACGATACTTTTGCTACAACTTTGATTACCATATATCTACAACCGCAGTTATAATAAAATTTAATTAAAATAAATATTTGCACATGTTTATATTCTTATTTATATATGTTCTTCATTCACTAGGAATGAATTTGATTTTGTATTATAATTCGTTTGTTTATCATAAAAAGTTAAATTATAACTTGTTATTACATGTTTCATTCAATTGCATAAAAAATTCCATTTAAAATAAAATTTCTTAGTGTTTTCAGTCCTAGCCAGGTTATAATATCTAAGCACGAGGCGAGGCAATAAGTGCTATTAATTTAAAAGCTATCAATTTTTCCTGATGGCTCTCTCATTTCTGAATTCTACGAAGCAATGTTAAAATGTATATGGATGTTTTCACAAATCTAGAACAAAAACACTTAAATTGTTTTATAAAATATTTTATTCCAGGGATTAAATTTCAAATATATCGAATCAAAATAGACTTGCCAAACAGTTTATTTGAAATGTAATTGTCATAATAAAACGTCCATGTGAATATATTATATATACTAAAGGTATAGGGTGTCATCTTTCTTTTAATAATTATGAGCTTAACTTTGATTTATTATTCTTTAATAATAGAGGCGATACAATAACAGGTCAACTGCCAAGTTTTCATCAAAACATGTTAATTAAAAAAGTACACTTTTTTAAAAACTAATAATTCATAACTTATTGTTTTTATTTACATTTTTTCATATGAATAGAATACACTTTGAAAATAACACATACCTGTATATTTCCGAACATGCCTTGTGGGGAGGTACAATTCTGGGGCTCTCTATTGCACATTGCAATAATTGATTTGGTCATGACATGGTATATTATCAAGATTTTTTTTCTATAGAGTCTAAGTAAAAACTGCTTTATCGACTCCACATAGACAAAATTAAAACAAAATTTTGTTTTTAGTTCGGCTGGTTGCCAGATTTGGATAATAGTACTCATTTTGGCATTATTTCTCACTTACTGGTTATTATTTCCGAAGAATGTAGTTGGATCTGGTTTAGTTCAATGAACATTGCACTAACTCTACACGTTAGCTATGTCGTGCAAAAGTAAAACAATCTTAATATTTGAAAAAAAAAATTATTTTAAATATACTAACTGATGTACCCGGCGTCGCAAGGGTAAGGGTTGAAAGAAACAGTAATGTAAGCTCAAAAGAGAGATGTCAAATTACATATATTTATTACTATTATATTTAAGAAGGGCACGAAAATTACTCACACATAAAAGACTGAAAAACTCTGAAGGACTGTCCTTAAAAAAAGCTATAAAATTGACTGATAAAGTCATAGTAATTTCGCGAGGAAAATATATAGCTACCAATACACCCATTTTACTAAAAAATACTACCTTCGTTCTATTTACTACCAATTACACTAGCTAACAATTAATATTGTCTTGTGAAATTTTGTACTTCGTAAGGCAAGTTTACATGAGCCATCGAATCCATGGAATGCCAAAATCCCCATTTGGGGAAAAGAGGCAGAGCTGGATTTCTAACCCAAATGATAGTCTGCGGCCGAATCCAGGGTATGAAACATCAAACCCTCCTTCTTTGGAGGGTTTGCGAAACCTCCCAATGAACCCTGCAATTCCGGTTCCGACTGGGAGAAAATCTCCGAAAGGGAAAAATTGCTGAGTTTGCTGATTAATCCATGGATTCCAGGGCTTATGTAAACGCGCCTGTAGTCGTATAAGTTCTGAAACATATGTCATTTATTATGCTTGGGTGAATCCCAGAGCAGCTCTAGTAGGACTCTATTTACTAAAAAATACTACCAACGACAACATTTTTTTTAATGAATGGCTACAATGGCCTTCTGCCAACAGTGTAGGAAAAGTTGGATGCGTCATCACTACAAGGTTAAATAAATTGGCCTCCATTATTGTGAACTGTCCCTGAAAGTTCTTCTGCTCGTTCGGACTTGGCTTAGCTTCCTGGTCTGGTGCTTGTTCGTTCGTAACAGTGGAACTTGTGCCTTTGGAATATTAGTTTGTCTGTAGCAGTAGCATATTTGCCTTTGGGATTTCAGCAGGGAATTCTGTAACTGCTCATTCGTTTGCATTTGGAATAATTTCTTTTGGAATTTCTGCAATTTCTTCCTTTTCGTCATGACGATCACTGTGTACCAAATGGATGGGAGCGGGCCTTGCCGGGCGGTGTTGATGACGGCCGACCACCTCAAAATTGACGTCAAGAAAGTTGACGTGGATTTGATGAAAGGAGAGCAATTGGAACCTGATTTCGTAAAGGTGGGATTTTTTTGTGGTTTATTTGAATTTTACGCAGATGAAATCTACTAGCGTTTTTCCGTGGTGTTAAATCGCATAAAAAAAATTATAAGTTTGTCATCATTAACCAATTTATATATATATTTTTTGGTAATGTAAAGAAATTCGATTAAAATCAATCCTATCCACCTCTACTATCTACCTACTTCGGTTAAGCTTATTGGTTGTGTAAACCTTAAGACAAAAAAGGGCAATATTCGTATGTTAGTGAACTTAGAGATGCATGTTTTCTCACATGGGATATCCGCCCCTTTTCTTCGTAAGGAGCTATATCTTATCGTTGGGAGGGCGGATTTATTATAGATAAATAATAAAATAACGGACTTTGTTTACTCTATGGGTATACATTCTGGAAGCTTCTCAACTATACATTTTCTCCATTAAAAGACATTTTGCATTAATACGAGATTTAAAATGGAATATTGTTTACAAAATACGGATAGCTTGTTTGCTCATGCATAGGGCACATAAAAATGTGGATTTTTGCCGCCTAAAACTCCAAAAAAAAAAAACTCCAAAAACTTCTACTCCAAAAAAAAACTTAAATTGAAGTTCCCTTCAGCAAACAAATGCTTTTTATTCAACAAATATTGCAAACATACTTTAAAATTAAGAGTGTTTGAAATTTGTTTTTTATTCAGAATATTATGTATTTCAGAATTCTTTGAGGGTATTGGAGAGGATAAGAATTCAAATGCTTAAGTTGCGCCTTGAAAGTGTACCTAAACGCTGTTATAACAGTGTTTTAAATGAAGTGCAAATGTTCTTGTGTCTTAAAATATCCCTAATACTCTGTAGCTCCGATACAACTATAACTATTCCTTTTTAAATGTGTCCGTTAATATTTTTAGTTTTATAATAAGACCAAATGTATCAATTTTTTTAAATTCAGATTGCATTCAAAGACTTCGTAACTTGTGTCATTTGATATTGGTACAACATAATAAAGAACTAAAAGTTAAGAACCGTCCCATTTACTTTAATACGTCAAAGTTGCGTGATTCAAGACATCACTTTATAATAATCCGTATAATATTATATACATTTAATGTTAAATACCCATTAAGTGCAAACAAATCCCATTTTAAAAATAATGGCTTATCTTTTACATAAAACATGAAATATTTTTTGCAGTAGGAATAACGTGCCTGAAACCAAACGATTCCTTATAAATAATTTTCTACTTAACCATTAAGATATACAATTAACTTACATGCATTTAAAGACCAAATACTAGCTATATCACGCACTATAGAATCCCTTCCCTATAAATATCAAGCTATTTCGATAATGTCTTATTGTCATCTTGAGAGACTGCTTGGTTCTGGGATCCATCATGACTTCCATAATTTTGTACGATTTTACTATTAGCCCGGCTTGTAGGGCAGTTAAGATTACTGCCGCGTATTTCGGCATTGATCTGGAGTTGAAGTATGTTGATCTCTATTTAAAAGAACAGATGGAGGACTCGTTTTTGGTGGTAAGTAGAGAGGGACCCTAAGTTCTTAACTCTCTGAATATTTTAGTATCAGTTAAAAAAGATTTTGATTTTCAAAATTAGGATAAATAATTTATTTACAAGAAATCAGTTTACATTTCATGCTATGTCAGCACCGTATGGATGATGGTTTTCGAAAAAAAATAGTGGGTGTAACAGTTGAAAGGACGCCATAGGCTTTACGTTTTTTGACTGAAAAAATAACCACTTTGCCACGTCAATTCTTCATTTTGACATCAATGAAGATTAAGATTGTTGTCATTTACAGGTTAAAAATATTTATAAAATAATTTATAATTCTCCTCTGAACAAGTATTCGAAGGGCAAAATTTAAACGGGAAAAAATGTTAAGTAGTTCGAGGATGTATTCATTTCAATTCATAATTGCAAAATTCGTGTAGGACCTTTTACCTAATTTGGAAGCAAAAAAGGCATCATTATGGCTGCATTTTGGTTTGAAGAGATGTAATTTTGCTTTTTCTTGACAGCTAAAGTGTTAAAAACAAATAGTATTTGAATATTTAACCTTACCGAATATATTTAACGTTAAAATTGTGTGAACCTAAGTTAAAATCTAATGTTAATTTCACTTTAAAGGTCGGGACCTTAAACGGTGAATTATTTTGAAATTCACATTTTAAGTGTGATTAAACATGGTTAAAGTCTATGAACAGCAAACATAATTATACAAATACATTTCAGTTTATTTTCTTAGAAAAGCTAATTTAACTCTAAAGTTAATATTTGCGCATAGTTATAAATATTTTTGAATATATTACGAGGTTAACAGGAAAACTTGTAAAGGAGTTGTACGAGAGAATTTTTTTAATCTGTGTTTAATTCACTATTTTAATAGAAATATTTAACCTTTTATCATCAGAGTTGCCATTGCGTTTCAATCATTTATTTAAATAAAATCAACGAACATTACGACGAAATTTTTAACTTTTTAGGTCAAGCGTCTTATTTCATTAAACTAAACTTGTACCTTTTTAAAATAAGAAACATGCATTTTCTATTACTTTGGACATATGTTTCTTTTCCACTAAATTAAGTTTTTTTCAAGGGCAAGTATTTTTTTCGCACAGGTGCATAACTTTTTTTTACTGGGTTGAGTAGTTGAGTACATAAATTCCAAAACGCCTCCTTAACCTTCTAAGCTTGTTTTCTCTACAAGGTTAAGGTTTTTTATTTAAATGTTCATTTATCATTGAAGAAAAGTCTTTATTTGTCTAATATTATAAAATAGCATTCGAAAACTTTCCTGAATTTTCTTTAATTAAAAAAATTATTCATATATAATCTTTAAGGTGATATATTGTTTCTTTAAAAAGTGTATGTAGAAGTATTATATACTGTTGAAGTGTCTATTTTATTTTTCTAAAGCTGATAATTTTCTCTTCAGTCAAGTTGAAATTTATGAGTTATCTTATCGTGTGATATGATTTAATACAAGCTAATCGTAGCACAAGATATTTCTATACTATTTTGGTATCTTTGAATGAGTTTTTAGCTACTATCTAGAAAAAAGTTGCCAGTCATGTGTGGACCTAAAGAAATGATACCAACCACATTTTATCAAATTAATAAACTATTGTCTTATCCTCTTGTATTTCAATGAAATGATATCGGAGCCATTGAAACACTTGTGATAAAAAACTTCGGTATCTAACTTTTGTATAGAGAATTTTCATTACTTACAATAAAATTGATAACATTTTTCTCGATAGTTCTTAACCACTTTTTTTGATAGCACAAAGCATATAAGAATTTTATTGAAACAATTTTGCGTATGAAGTTATCAATTCAGCCAAAAACATTTCCTTGATTTAAAAAGTGTGGTTATAACATAATTACCGTGTTGCGTAATACATGAATTCATTTATCTTCAAAATAAAATTTACATTCAGTTAATATTTGCTAAATTTACAGTTAAATTATTTTAACATTCTTAATATTTTATTATTTATTAACTTCTTAAAACATTCGAAACTTAAATCCTTTTAAGTTTTTCCTTAAACAATGTCAAAAGCCATCACGGAAGTACTTGCCAGCACGCCTATGCAATCGCGGAAAAAACTTGTTCATGGTCTATCTAAATTCATTAGTTAAATGAATAGCTAACTATACAAAACGTTCAAGGCCATTGGAGAATTTCCCTACACCATTCCGGCTTTCAACTTCAGGTAAAAGGAGAAATGTATATGGAAATCTTCCTGGAGGGCTTGACCGCTAGCGATTCAAATGATGCTTTCGCATAACTAGTAAAGTTCCTTTGTTTGAATTCGAACAAAAATCCAATTACTCCATTCCATTAGTTTCGGTGGGCTGAATGAAGATTTCCTCTTGGTCTCGGTGCGTAGCTTTAATGAACAATTGTAGAAGAAACTACAATTACAGTGTCACGAGTGCGGAAGTCACTGAATTTTTTTTATTTGGTTTTGTTTTTATGGACTTGGGTTGGCAAAGAGTGTGCGCCATCTTAAGTTGGGTAAAGAGAAATATGCTATGGAGGAGATCCTTCCGCGCATGTAAAGAGTTCCATAAATTATTTGTGAATCCATCCAGAAAACATGTCTAAAACATTACTTGCGTTTTTAAGGTCTAACAGATTGAACAATATTTGAGAATTTCGCAATTTTATCAGAATGAAAAGCGTATTTTTGGTTAAATTGTATTCGGATCATTTTGTATGTTGTAAATATTACCTTACAAGAGTTTCCAACTAACGGACCAATCGTGTTTTTCGCACTGCATGTCTTTGCTTTTACCCAAGTTAGGTTGGCATGGAGTGTAGTATTTTGGAACTTTCTTAATTCCGAATGACCAAACCAAAATAGCTCTGTGCGCTTATCAAATGGAAGAAACATATTTTCCGTTACTCCGGCTGTATTGAATATTTTTACAAACGGTTTGATTATACGATAAATATGGCTGGCTGACTTGCAAAACTCTATAATTTCACTTATCAAAAGATTCAAACGAATTTAAATGTAAAATTATTTATTAAAAATCGAAAGTACAGTAGGACAAAATTACCCTAATTGGTGGACAGTAAGGTATCTGTACAGCAATGTTCCAAATTGGAAAGTGTTTGATTTCATGAGTAAAATGTCGATTTTGGTTTATTTTAAGAACTCGTATTAGTTTACTCAAAATTGATTAAAGTTTGTTCTGGTGTTTGGTTTCTTAAGTATGCTGCTTTTTTGCAATGTGTATTCTCTTTAAAATGCCTGTGTGGTAACATTGTATTTTTCTTGAAACAGAGGAGAAACTTAACAAAAGCTGGTATTAAAGTTTGTCAAATTTGAAAATAGGGTAGACTGACCAGTGAATGAACGCTTAAGCACAATTTGTTTTAAGAAAATTCATACATAAAAAGAAAATATAGCTTGTGGATTTATGACAATATGAACACATCTGTCATAGGTAAATTTTACAAAAAAAGGTGACTTTATATTGCATTGCTTTGGGTCTTTTGGCGGTCCAAATAAAAAGTGGTACAAAAGCCAAGTGAATGAACAGTACTTTCACCAGTGAATGAACACAAATGCCCAGTCAAAAACATGTTGGATTTTAATTAATGACCAGGACAACCAATGTTATGTCAGATAGCTTCCTACGAGATAAGAGGAAGTCGGTGTTGCCAATCCATCCAGTGGAATGATTTTTAATCCTTACTTTTAAATGTATTTACCAACTGTTCATTCGCTGGTCAGTCTACCCTACATGAAGTATTTTTTTCTTAGACTAATTATTTTTACGCACTTTAAAGCTAAGTGATATTTGTAGTATTTACAATATCTCATTCGGGCTACTTTCATATAATCGGGAAGTTATGATAATGATAACCAAATAAATCCCCCGTGTTTTGTATGAATTTTACCGATTCACAAAGAACCTTCACCGAATGCAATTATTATATTCAAATAATGAGCCGAAATCATTGAGAATGCTCAACGCTTCAAGTTACGCATAGAATCGAATCGAGGTCGACTGTGGGATAAAACTGGGTTCTATTTACACCTTCACGTGTCCGATATTTGTTTATGAAATCGAAATAAATTTCCAACAGGTTAAATTACCACTAATCAATATTGAAGTTGATGAAACATCTTAGTTTCTTGTTTTTGTGCTCCAATTCTGTTGACCCTTTTGAATTATTTATGAAAGAGTTTCTCGAATTGTCTCTTTCGCTCGCTTGAATTAGTGATCCGGAAATTTGCATTCACTTTTAATGTTATTCGCAGTAGGTGTTGCTTAGTTTGACGAAATCATACTTAATGTGATTGGATTAGTTTAGTGGAGTTCATATTGTGTTACAATTACTGTTTCAACATTCTTCAAAGTACTTTAGATTAGTTTACTTCAGTGTAATTGGTAAAAAAAACGTGTAGGCTTCAGCCTGTACTGAATAGAGATTTTGAAGGAAGGGCAATTAATATAATTTAGGCTTAAATCTCAAAACTGCAGATTAAATTGTTTTTGGCATCGGATTATTTTAAAAGGTTTTGTAAATTCTTGGTGGTCAGAACACATATACGGAGATTAATTATAAAATTGAATTCTGTAGCGTTTGGAATCTAGGAATTGTATGAATCACTACCTAACACATTTATTATAAGAAACTTAACAAAATTTAGTACTCAATCCTGATAAAGTTACCGGTTCTCTACGTGGCGACTCGTCTCAAGACGGGCATCTTAACCTTAGTCTGGAGATTTCAGTTTATTGAACCCGAGAATAAAAGAATTCCGATCTCTTGTCTAATTCTCGCAGACTCCACAATATAGCTTCTCAACATCCGAAACCAGTTTGTTGAATGAATTGCATTTACAATGTGCCGGCCGGTAAAATATCTGGGCCAAATTGCATTCACCCCTTACCCCGTCTTTACTCAGCGGATTTTCTTAGCAAATTTATTTGCTTTAAATGAATCTGCAAATAAAAAATTAGCTAGTCGGTAAGACTAGATGACTTTCAATAAATAAGTACCACGTAAAGATAATATTATACGCTATACGGTACGCTGCGCTTCGAGTTACAAGTTTTAGAGCATGGGTTCCCAACCGGTGGTACGCGTGAATGACAATAGCATCATGTAAGCAACTGGATGATATTAATAACGCTTTTGTAAGCACTCAAACATTACTCGAAATTTTAAACATTAACATTTTTACTTAAGAGAAATTATGAATAAACTTCTGGATCGGATGGAAAACCAAATACCCTTTGATCTTCCTGCAAGATAAGCTATTTTTTATGCCATTTGCTTAGAGTTACTTGTGAGGTTTTTCTGAACTTTTTACATAAAAAAATAAACATAGAAGCCGAAGAAGTGTTAGCATAGAAGTGTTGAATAGTACTTAAGAGTGTTGTTTTTAGACCTATTTGTAAAAAATCTGTAATACCATTTTAATCATTTTATTTCTCCTTTATCATAAGCATGTTATAAATAAAGTAATATCTAACTATTAAATTTGAAGTTTTCTCGGGATTTAATTACAAAAATCCTTTGAACACGTTTAGAAGAGTAAATATTATACCTTTATTAAAATACTTGGGTCTGGTGGTACGTCAAAAAATTTCAAAACGTCAAGTGGTGCGCGGGTGTAAAAAGGTTGGTAACCCCTGTTTTAGAGTATCACTAATTATGAAAGGGTTTCCATCATTGGTCCGTCTGTCGGGAAATACCCATCGGGGACTGGACTGCAGTCACCTGTCGGGAAATACTAATTTTCGGAGCTTTTAGAACACACCTAAAGGCATGCATTAATAAATTTCCAACATTACACATGTTCTTCAAAACACCTGAACATCATTCATTACAAAAGACATAAAAATATATTAATCCATCAATCTAAGCTTGTTATATCAATACATATATTATCTCACTTAAAAGTAACCCTGCCAAATTTATTGTATGCGCTTCACCAAATAAACGTGCGGGTCCACGCTCATCAGATCAGACTAGGGTTGGGTGGGGAAAGGTGTTGCGTATTATTAGTCGGTAGCAGTCTATGGTCACAAGCCCACTTCGTGGGCTAGAAACCTGTCAACCATCGGGGACCATAGATTGCAGTCACCTGTCTGGAAATACTCTAGAGCTCGAACCAAGAGGTACAGACTTGGGAATTGGTACAGGAATTCCCAGTACCTGTTGTAAGTTTTTCGAGAAAACCCTACAGGATTTGGATAGCTGCTATCGAACATTTTGGTTTAAAATTACTGAATTTAGCTTTATGTATGCAATTACCTTTACATGTATTGCTTTATTGAGCTGTAATTAAAACACGTATAATGTTATACACCTAGTTTTACCACGGTACTTTTGGATACAACATTGTAACGTTTATCTTTTCAGATGAATCCTCAACATTGTGTGCCCACCATTGATGACAATGGATTCATTCTTTGGGAGAGCCGTGCTATCCAGACCTACCTGGCCAACAAGTACGCCCCGGACAACTCCATCTACCCCAAGGACCCACAGGTCAGGGCTGCTGTCGACAGGATGCTCTACTTCGACATCGGGACACTCTACAAGGCTGAAGGAGAATTTTTGGTAAGTAGAGAAACTAATGGCTTTCTAAGAAACAGAATTGGTCGCATTCGCGAATACGAATATCGCACAAAGCATCCCCAACCTACGATTCTACGAACACGAATATTCGTATTCGCAAACATGCTTGCGAATATTCGTGTATTCGCACAAATTCGATAGCCAATTCTAGAGACCCTTAAATAGTCTGTATAACATGTAACAGAACTAGTGCTATGAGGATCGCTGGAACAGACTTCACTGTTTTGTAATCTCTTTCACTCCACTGGACTCGGTTTAGTCGGATCTTCGCTTTAACAGGACTAATATTTTGTCCTTATTCTTAAAATGTAAAAATGGCTTTCGTCATCGATCCCCTATAGATATGTTACCGATAATTGGCGGACCCTTGGTAAATTCCTAATTTTCTAGGCTTCAACAAAAAATTACGTTTGTTTTTAATATTATGCAACTTTGAGTGATTGAATACTTTAAAAAAAGCTCATTACTGTAATAATATGGAGGGTGTAGACTGTATATTTAATCACAGTTGGTCAGCTGCCAAACACGTCCGGAAATCGTCATAATAAATCAAACCATGGATATTTTAGGTATACCTTGGATAGCAATTCTTGATCTTTTCAAGTGCAAACTCTAGTTAGTACATTACTACATTACTTCACGGGTTCCATTTAAACTGAAATGCGCACAACCTTATGAGCCAGCATGTATCGCACTAACTTCGATTTTTTTCCCCCGACCAAATAACACAATTTGTAAATATTAGTAGACAGCTTAACAGTCGTAAATGGTGCTAATGGCAAGTTAGTTAAGCGAAAACAATTAAGTTTTGGATATAAATTTTATTGCACGATTACACATTGATATTTGCCTTACAAATAGAATATTTAAGCAATGCTCCATTTTCCATAGTAGTCCATTGTATTCGAGCATTTTCAGTTGCATGCCATTAAAAAAATCGTGTTCAGTACTTTTTAGTAATATTTCTATAAATGTCTTTAACGATACTTTTTCCCATTTCAGTACCCCCAACTGTTCGCTGGTCAGGCAGCCGATCCCATGAAGCTGGAGGCCTTCAAGAAAGCCCTCACCCTGTTCGAAGAGCTGCTCGGCAAGACCAAGTACGCCGCTGCGGACCACATCACCCTGGCTGACTTCTCACTCTTCGCCAGCCTCACTTTCGCAGAGGTAATTATACTAACTTCGCATTTGTTATGCAGTTGTAAAGACCGCCAATAGCTGGCGTTGCAAATTCCTACCATTAATTTGGTTAACAAGCCGAAGTATTCAAAATAAGACAAATAAAAGTAATAATAAATGCAATGGCAATGAGAAATTATGAATGGGAAAAAAAATAATCCTTTTGAAGTCTCTCCCGATAATGTAACGGCAATTATATCAACTAGTGGTATCGAATTCTGATAAAATTATGGTGAAGGTGTAATGTAGGACTACAGAAAGACCGCCGATGCAAGACGCCGAAAGATGACGTTGCAAGTTCAAAAAGCCGAAGTAACCTATTTTTATCTTGGATCCTTTTGGTAGACAATGGGTTGGTAAAGTTCCTTAACGTTTGTGGGACGAATTTCGTCCAAACTGAATCTAGCTGTTATCGTAATGGATTTTGATGCGTGTACAGGGTGGTTATAAAATAACGCTCGCTATTCGGAGTGGTCTGTAGCTTGAATGAATAATCCAAAAGCATCAAACATTGAGACACTAACTAATCAAGAAGGGGGAAAAATAATCTTGACCATGGTTCTAAATTACGAGGCGTGGCCAATTACGGTCAACAGATCCAACTACACCTCGTAATTTAGAACCCTGGCCAAGAGACGAGTTTGTTGTTTATGATTCCATTCTTTCCCCCACTTGATTAGTAAGTGACTCAAAGTTAGTTGCATTTGGATTCCTCATTAAAGCTACAGACCTCGCCTCTTAGTAAAAGAAACTTATCAAAATTGTAATAAATAAAAAAAATCTTCCCTGGCTACGCGTTGTAAGCCGATTTGTCGAGTTAAGTTTAAGTTGCTTCATACGATAATAGATGGCAGCACCACACCGTTAATTTCTATAGCTGAGCTATATCGCAGCTTTTAATGAGACTTTATTTTAAAATAAAACAAATGCATTTGGTAATGCTTAGAATGAATTTTCTAGGCTTTTATTGTGTAACTCGATATATTTATAATTAAGAGTTGCAGAAGAGCTTTAATTATGTGAATCGATTTGTACTGTTTTCGAAGAAAAATCAAATTCGGATTATTTGATTTTCCCGAAAAGTATATTAAGTACTGAAATGAATATTGAAAATGAGGAAAAATATTGTAAGAGATGGCTTTTAATTTAATGAAATGGCAACTTTTTAACGAGTTAAGGGAGGGGGGGGGGGGGAGCGCGTGTCGCCAAACTACCTTTAGTTTTCTAAGCAACCTCTTGCCCTTTCCTCGGACTGCATTGAATATTTTTTATGTGATAAATGTACGTCCCTTGCCAACTAAAGTTAGGTAAATAGAAGTAAGCTATGGAGAAGATCCTTCCGCGTATGTAAAGAGTTTCATAAATTATTTGTGAATCCATCCAGAAATCATGTTTAAAACATTAATTTCGTTCTAAGTCTATCTAAGCAGATTTGAATATTCGAGAAAATTTGGCAATTTTATCAGAATGAAAAGTGTATTTTTGTTAAATTGTATTCAGATCATTTTGTATGTAAAAATTGCCTTGCAAGAGTTTCCAACTAACCGACCAATCGCGCTTTTCCCTCTGACTTTTTACTATTTGTTTTTACCCAAGTTAGGTTGGCGCTGAGCTTAGCTGTCTTGTGGGGTCCTACAATCCCACTTTTTGAAATTAGTTATATTTTTTTACTGTATTAAAAATTGAGGTATTTCTCTTTCAGGTTGCAGATTTCAGCTACGCCGAGTACCCCAAAATCTCTGCCTGGATGCAGAAACTGAAATCCGAGGTCCCGAACCACGCGGAGATTAACGAGAAACCCCTCAACGCATTCCGAGACTTCCTCAAATCGAAGAAGTAAAAATCCTCGCCTAAATTCAGGCAGATGCACCATATTTGACATTGAAGCACCATTATGTTAAAGTTTAACCTTTTTTGTTAAGTGAATTTTTAATAAATTACTTTTTGGCCACCAATCTGTGTTAGTGTTTATTTAAACTCTTTGCCTGCTTCCTCATTAACTACGATGGGTAAGAAAGTATATGGCACTCGAAAATGAGCCTTCTGGGCTTAAGTTTAATACTAAACGTAAGCCTTCTTATTCATTGGCTTGTATTTACATAAACAACGTAAGACACACTATAGTCCTGAATAATTTATGTCGGACAAAATAAATTACATGATTGAAAAACTAATTTTAAAAGATATTAATTGGGAATGGGCGCGTTGGACCGCGGGTCTCCAAACTCAAGTGCCTTAGTGTTAATCCAATGGCGGAAAAACTATTTTCTCCGCCACATTTCTCCGGCTGAATTGAATATTCTTCAAACGGATTTTCTGTGTAATAAATGTAGCCGACTTGCCAGTCCCAACAATCCCACTTTTTGAAATTGGCTCGAAAATTTTAAATTTTGAATAATTTTACAGAGTTTTCGAAGCAATTTCAAAAAGTGGGATTGTAGAAACCTGTAAGTTATCTACATTTTTTTTTTTATTTAAAAACATTTTGTTAAATTATTTAATACAGCCGGAGAAATGTGGTAAAGAAAATAGATTTTTCCCATTAGATTAACATTGAGGCAATTGAGTTTGAAGACCAGCGGGCCCATTCCCCCTTAATTTTGCGTTTTTATTCGAAAATGAAGGTGCTAATATTAGTTTCATAGTCGTCATTGGTGGATTAACCCTTTCAGTCCCAGTGATGCCATTTGGAATAATCACTTTCAATATTTTTTTCCAAATGTTCATGACCCGTTATGACATCCAAACACACATCATTCGATTCTACACACTATGTTCTATTCGACAATATTTTACATTAATCTCAATAAAAATCGGAACTATTTTTTTTATTCAGAAAATAGCTAACAAGCGTTTCACCTGAATTTTGAAAAGTTCACTTCAGTTCCTCATATTTAAAACACAATTTAAACTATTTCGGTTAAAATAATTATTAAATTTGTTTTAATAATATGGTCAGATACCTTAAAATATATAATTCGAAGGGTTTTTAGGTAATATACATATTTTTATTTTGTTGTTTTATACAGTTAAAAAATTTTGGCATTATTTCAAAAATTCCAAAAAAAAATTTCTTATGGAAATCTTAGATCTGACCAAAAATAAGATTATTTTGTAAATATCAGATGTTTCTGTAGCGTAGTAAATTTTTGGGACTGAAAGGGTTAATCCAATGGCGAAAAAACTATTTTCTCCGCCACTTTTCTCCGGCTGTATTAAATATTTTACAAACTGATTTTTCTGTGTAATAAATGTAGCTGACTTGCAGGTCCCGACAATCCCACTTTTAAAATTGGCTCGAAATTTTTAGATTTTGAATAAATAATTTTACAAAGTTTTCAAAGCAATTTCAAAGTGGGATTATAGAAACCTGTAAGTTATCTACATTTATTTTATTTTTAAGCCTTTTGTTACAATATTCAATACAGCCGGTGAAATGTGGCAAAGAAAATAGATTTTTCCCATTAGATTAACATTGAGGCAATTGAGTTTGAAGACCAGCGGGCCCCTTCCCCCTTAATTTTGCGTTTTTATTCGAAAATGAAAGTGCTAATATTAGTTTCAAAGTCGTCATTGGTGGATTAACCCTTTCAGTCCCAGTGATGCCATTTGGCATCACTTTCAATATTTTTTTCAAAATGTTTATGTCCCGTTATGACATCCAAACACACATCATTCGATTCTTCACACTTTGCTCTATTAGACAATATTTTACATTAATCTCAATAGAAGTCGGAACTATTTTTTTTTATTCAGAAAATGGCCAACAAGCGTTTCACCTGATTTTTGATAAGTTCACTTCAGTTCCACATATTTAAAACCCAATTTAAACTATTTCGGTTAAAATAATTACTAAATTTTTTTTTTAATAATATGGTCAGATACCTTCAAATATATAACTCGAAGTGTTTTGAGGTAATAATATATTTTTATTTTGTTGTTTTCCACAGTTAAAAAATTTTGGCATTATTTCAAAAACCATATAAAAAATTTTAATGAATTTTTTTCCTTGTGGAACTCGTATTTGACCTAAAATAAGCTTATTTTGTGAATATCAGAAGTTTCTGTAGTGTAGTAAATTTTTGGGACTGAAAGGGTTAAACTCAACGTCTATGTTGATAGGCTCAATAAGACTTTGTCTTGACTCTTCTTAACCTATTGACATAGTTTTGGCGAACATTCTTTTACCACTTGAAGTAATAGTCGACCTCTTCACTTAACCAATAGTATTTATTTAAATTGCTAGGAATATATTGACTGTTATAATAATTAAAAGAGGGTTGTGACGGGTATAAGCACGCTCCGGCGAAGCAGTAAAGCAGCTGCAAAGCCCAAACACTCCTTTTACAAGGACCGTGGGTAGCCTAGTGGTTAAGGTCTCGTTCTCGGAAGGTCCCTCGATCGAGTCCTGATACCACTGAAGACCCGAATATATGCCGAGTACGTGCTACGTTAAATCTGTGGGTCCGAAACTGCTGTGGTCGGTCATGGCGCAGGTTCCCACGGGTACAGGTCCCTGGAGACTATTTCCCTCTCCTTCTGGAACATGATTAAATTGCGAAATTGTCGATAGATGGCAGCATCTTCCACGTATATGTGTTGTCTGTCTTACTTGAAGAAGGTTTATATAAGCGGGTCTCTGACCTAGCACACGCTCAAACCTGAATATATTTGTCTGTATCAAACCAACCCCCAAAACCTAAAGCCTCATTTAGCCATTTAGCGAAATTTACTGAACCATATATAATTTCCTATTTAAAAGTAACACTAATTTATATGAAAAGCGATAAAACCTAAATCAAATTGAGCGGAATGAGACCTGAAAATAACCTTATCAGGTTTTACACAAGTCATGACGGTAAACAGTTTGACTTGTCATTGCCAAGGCTAAATATTTCAAAACATAGTGTGATGAAACAACATATGCAAGATCTTCAACTTTTGCTTTTCCAAGGTCCCGATGTTACGTAAGTTCTTTTTTAGATGCATTCTCATTCGTCTAGTTATTGTTTTAAAACTAAGGCTGCATTTTGTTACTGCGTATACATTTGAATAGCTATATTGAATCTTTAGTTAGAGTATGATGCCTTAGTGCATCATAAACAGGGAAAGTTTCAAGATAAGGGAAGGGGCTGGGGGAGCCCACTTAGTTAGGCACTCGCCTAGCATGCGAAAGGTCTCAACTTCGGGTCCGGGCATCGCCAAAATAACAGCCGACTTATAATTTATAAATGGCCCATGCAGCCAAAAATGCCCGACGAATAATACCCCGTGTAGAGCACGTTAAATATCCTTCATAGTCCTAACGCTGCGTACGATGTCGCCTTTAACGTTTGTGTTTGGATGCCTACTTTGGATTGCCTAACCAGCAAATATTTAGTCAGCCGCCTGAAAATAATTTTGCCCGCTTTCAAAAAGGTAGAGAACAATATTTTCTGCAAAGTGTTCTTTCGAAAAATAATTCCTTCTGTGATCTTAGAAAAGATCCCACCCGCCGTTCCTTTTAAAACGTGACCGCTAAAGATTAATATTTTCTAACGAAGAATATTTACTTTCGCCAACTTCTGGTTTTATATTCGGGCCAAGGAAATTTCTTCGTTTTTCTAAAAAACTATGCAGTCGTCTTTGTCAATTTTTAAACTAAGTGTGTTGGGATTTCTTCTTCGGCTCGTTTTGCGTAACCGTTTTTTCACGAGAAGGATAATTTTCACTGTGATTTGTGTGGTAAAAAAAAGGATACACTCTCTTCACAAAATAATATTTCGATTTTTTTCTCACTTTAAGCATTATTTTAATTTGAATATAATGCTTTTGTGAGAATAATCCAAATATATAGATAAAGCATCTGGTTTCGCAACTTTTTAAAAAGGTTAGTTCTGTTATTTGTTAGTAGTTTTATAATAGTTAGTTCTAATATCGAAAGATTCTATTTAACATTTAATAAAAAAATAATGTAGATTTTTTTTTAAAAAAGTCTTTACCTTGCTAGGAATTATACGTACTTTTTCAACTTCAGATGAGCTTACATGTGCTTTGAATCCAGTCAAAATGTGAAACGCAGTCATTTTTTACACATTCCCCATCGAGACTGAATTAATAGCACTTTTTTGTAACAACTGCGCTAAAAAATCAAGATTTTTAAGTTTTTTTCTCGACATAACCATATGTAAGCAAGTTATTTATCAAACTTTATAATATAATTTTTTTATATTTTAAGCTTTTTTCAACATTTAAATCCGTTTTCAGATATTTTTAATTATGAAATCTTTTTATTAATACTGTTTTCGGCGTGCAAAACTCAATTAAGTATATATGTTGGGTTTTCCTTTTTAGCTAGAGATATATATTTTAATTTAATGACATTTTGCGTTGCGACTTTCAATAAAGCTTACTTTTAGAAATTTTGTAGCTTACCGTCAAAGCGGGTAACTTAGACCGCGGAGGGTAACTTTGGCCACACGTCGGAAAAAGATTTGTTTCTCTCTTCATAAAATGTTCCATCTTAAATTGTTTGACATTTTTGGAAAAGCGGTAATATATCCTTTCTTTCATGTAAAAAGAAATTCTCATTCTCAATACTACAATTGCTGTTTTCATTCTTACGAGCATTAAAATGACAAAAATCTATCTCTTCCAACTTTTGTCTGGAGCACTTAAAAAAAATATTGAAAATATTTAAATAAAACACTCTATTCCTTTTTTTATGGGAAAGATTATTACACCATTTGTTTTATTCTAAATTGAATACTTTTTTTTGCCAATGAATGCGGGTAACTTTGGCCACCGATGTAAATATTTATTTATGGAACTTTGCACTTTAAAAAAATGTACGTAAAAGTGTATTCTGTTTAACTGTTTTTGAAAAATTCTTACTTTATGATTACTCATTTTTTAGATATTTTTTTAAGAATCAAACGATTTTAAACATTAAAAAGATAAAGATAGAATGCAAGAAGCGTATACCACTCAAAATCGTAATTGTCGAAAAATAAGCATTTTCAGATTCCTAATTATGAATATATATTATTTTCCCCCTTTTATAATAAAATCGTTTGCTTTTTATAAATATATTTGTTATTACATCTTGCTTCAAAAAGTTATTTTTTCCCATATTAAAATAGAAGTTTATGTTTCGTTTAAGCGACAAACAATACTAGTATTCATTGTGTAATGCCATTACACGATGCACTGCAATGTAAATGTTAAATTATATACCATTTTAATAACTATATAACTTTGTTATTTCAAGTTAAAAGTTTTAATATTGTTTTTTATTCGTAAATACTGCTTTTAAGGAGTGTATGTTTTATGTATGTTTCTTATGTATTTCATGGGTGGCCAAAGTTACCCGCCCGGCTAATAACAGTGTTCTAATTTTATAAACTAATACCAATTTTTTATTATTTTTTAAAATTTAACAAACATGCTTGAAAATTATTCCTAAAAGTACAAAACCTAGAATGCATTATGATTTTAAAGTGTTTAAATCTTTTTTGTAGTTAAAATTACTTCTTTTGTAAAAAAAACTATGATTTTGGCCGAGTTACCCGCACGGACGGTACTAAAAGATATAATCGTCACTGGTTAATAGTCTTTTTGCTGGCAAGTATTAATTTGCTGTACCTGCTAAAATAGATGCACGTTGCATGTCTAAAATCATAGTGTCCACAACTTAAACAATGTACTCCGTTTGCAATATGTATTTTTATTGAAAACTGCATGAAGAGTTTGGAGTTAAAAGTGTTTGAAATAAAACATTTTTTTATAATATTCGAAACTCAAACTATCTTCTCGATTTTTTTTAAAAAAATGCTATTTCGAAAAGATTTATGCATTTGTTAAAAAGTAATCACTATATCATCTTTTTTTTAAAAAAAACTTTAGGGTACCACTTAAAAATTGATGTTTATTGGCTCAACCGATGTTTAAAAAATTAATTACGCTTAAAAAAACTTTATGCATTCAAAATATTTCACTTTATAAATCATTTTTGTAAAATTTTATAAATTGGTGTTAGTTTTTAAAATGAAGACATCGTTAACTCCATGCATAAGAAACATTCTTGAAGCCAGAATTAAATATTGAAGTGTTAAAACATAAAAATAACAAAGTTATCAGTTTCATGATTATTTAAAAATGGTATTGATGTGCATCGAGATACCAATACCGGTATTGATCGTCGCTTAAAATAATATTGGAAGCAAATCTTTTACAAAACGATTGATAATAAAGGGAAAAACTTCGTAACATTCATACAGAATTAAATAGTAATTTTAAAATATAAAATATTCATTTTAAACAACTTAGTCCATATAACACTTTTAATATTTTGAAACATGTAGTTCTTTTAAAAATACGTGAGTGTTTTAAATTTAATTGATGAAATAAAAACATTTTTATAATCTTCGAAATTCAATCTTTCTAAAATAGATTTTTTTAATGCCTATGGGTGTTTTTTTTTCACTGTGTCTTCGTATTCAACGCTATACACTTTACATTTCAGTGCAACAAGTTTATTAATGGTGTGCATGATTTATTTTTCAGATAACCGAGTCTACATTGATTTTGGCTATTGTAGGGTATATGGTTGGTGGGGGAATTACTAAGGTCCACTACGTCTGAGAAATATTTTTTTTTTTTTGCTTGAAAAAAAATTTAAGAAAAAACGGTTTTAGCGAGTACAGAATATTCGTTTGTTGGAAAGTCCTCTGCCCAGCATTTTGTCAGTTAACTCTCAACCAATTGAAAGATCCATAAGAAATTTTTTTAGAAACATTTTTACAAACTTTTAATGACAATAGTACAATATTTTTTTCATTTCAAATGAATCAACGATAAAAACTTATATTTTATAAACTTGTGTTTTGAAATTCAATCAACGATAGAAAATGCATTTTATATTCTGCAAATTTCAAATATATTTCCAAACATAAATTGAAGACAAGCTTTGTTACGACACTTTGAAAATAGCTTAAATTCGTGATTTTAAAAGTTAATATAAAAATATTATATAGAAACGGCGAAATTATCTTTTTAAAATCTTTCGAAAAAATTAAAGAATGAAAAGTTATCGAAGTTGTCTTAAAGAATGGAAGTTCGAAGTATGACATGAATATATAATTTTTTTTTCCACAAAATAATGATTTAAAATAAAATACACTATGAAAGTTGTTTGCTGTTAATGTTTTTTGAAGCATAAGAATTTTAAAAAATATTAAACGTTTGTAATGAATGCATGCTAAGTAGTTTTGTAGCTCTATCAAAGGTATTTTAAAAAGAACTAGTTGCTTCAAAATATTAAATATGTTACATGAACTATTTTTTCCCAGAAAATAAAGATTTAAAATGATTGTTTAAATATTACTTTATAATTGTGTAAGAATGCTATGAAGTTTTTTCCTTTATTATCAATCGTTTGTAAAAGATTTGCTTCCAATATTATTTTAATCGACAATCAATACCGGTATTGGTATCTCGATGCACAGCAATACCATTTTTAAATAATCATGAAACTGATAACTTTTGTTATGTTTAAACACTTTACTATTAAATTCTGCCTTTACGAATTAACGCGTCTTTGAATTTTATCCAATTTTGTAATTCATTAGATTTAACAAACATGATTCCTAAAACAGCAATACTTTAGATTAATACTTAGCAAAGTTTGAAAATCTTACCAGATATGGCGAAGGGGCAACAGCACAGGCACAAAATGAAATCGAAAAAGCAATGGCGATATATATATGTGGGAGAATTCACCTTGGGAAAAGTCATGGACCCTTATTTCCCATGACATTGAAATATTCACGAAAGCGATTGCACGTTGAACCGAACTGCTGGAGGGTCCTTGAAGTGACGCCCCCGGCGCGTAAAAACCCATTACATATTTTTCGTTACGGTGTAATTCGGGCAGGACTGAGCTTGTTAAAATAATCATTTTTCGTAAAGTATTATAGAATAAGTGTTTATGATAGTTCCTTCTTCATATTATATGAAATTAATTCAGTAAAGTATAAAATTGTCGATTTTTGTTTGAAAATAGATGTATGGCTGCATATAGATTGTATATTAAGGAAAACAAACATGAAATGCATTTTGTCAAGTTTTTAAAATCCGCTAAACTATTTAGTCAGTAATATACTTTTGTGAGATGTTCCAAATATTTTTTTATGTGAGAACATTATAGCTTTTAAAAGTTTTTAGCATTTTTAAAAAAATTAATTGTTAAAGAAAGCTTTCCAAAATATTCAATGTACTTTGAATTCATTTTAATCCGAAAGATGATGTCCTTAAAAAAATACTTCAAACAAATTTATTTAACGATTATTAAAATCTTGGTCAATCTGGCGTCCCACAAACGCGTAAATTAGCTCCGAAATTGACCTGGTCCGATAAAAGAAGATCCAATTATCACTTTTCAGCCTTTGAATACAGGTCAATAAAATATTAGAGTTCTTTAAAAAAAAAATGTTCAACTTTTTAAAAAGTTCTTTAAGCAGTTAATTTTAAAATTAATAGCAATGATAAAATAATATGTTAACTACAAATAAGTGATACGGTCTTTCTTGGTGCACAAAAAAACGTGTATTTTTGGAATTGAAGGCGTTTTGTCCCTACTTTTTAGCATATATTTGTATGAAAATTATGCTTAGATTAAGAATATACGTGTAGGATTTTGCTGGTCTTAAGAGGTTATGTCTGCGAAAGAAGGTTATTAATTTTGGCTTGAATAAATGTGTTGAAACTGCATGCTACAAATCGTCTCCCCATTCGGAATGTCGGGACACGGTCTGTTCACACATGAGGAGTAGGGAAGCTAAATACAGGGAATGATGACCACCCCCGGAAAATTGACTTTTAGGAGGACTGAAAAAAATATACTGCAGTTATAATTTTACATTGATGTACTATCATACACTTGAAAACACAAGCTAAATATTTATTTTAGAGAGTTTTTAGTGTTGTTTAAATTCGTCTTTAAACTTTACATCAAAAATGTATAATTAAAGTGGGTGACTGAACAAATGTTATACTTCCAAGTTTTTACGTAGAGCGGAAGCTTATCTCAGAAATTAAGCAATCATACGGTGTTTGTTTCAAACTTTTCATACTTTCTAACTATTACTTCGATGTGTTAAAACTTTCGCAAATTATTTTGTATTTTTTTGACATAAGAGCATATTCCCTCTGATTGATAAGAGTATTAGCTGAAAGTGTAAACTGCATCGTATATTTTTTAAAGAATATTTTTCTGCAGTCCTGAAGAAACTTAATTGTTTAAGAAAACTTAACAAGTTTTTAAATTCACATCCGAATATTTTTTTAAAAAGATGATGTCCTTAAAAAATAACTTCAAACAAATTTTAGCTAACGATTATTAAATCTACGAAAGAAGATTAATTTTGGCTTAAATAAAATTTGTTGAAGTGGATGCTACAATTTTGAATTCAGAATTTCCTTCCGTTTTCAGCAATACCTTTAAAACCAAAAAGTGCTACTGTGCCCACCGCTTGCAATTTTTTTCGAAAACCTTATTATGACGAAAAAGGGATATAGACATCTTACGTGAGTTAGATTATTATGTTTTACACATAAAAATTACTAAAAGTTAAATAATTATCATTAAATTTTTAATTACTGCTAATAATGATAAGGCAAATAATTTTTTGATAATAACTAATGAAATTATTTTTACTATTAAAATATGGGAAGAATAAATTTAGCGTTAAATACAAGTTCTTTTTTATAAGGATGTTCCCTGCTTTTAATTATAGATGATTGAGAAGGGTAAAAAAAACTTATCATTTTTACTGTCATATCATTTTCATAGATTAATACACTTTAAAGTATGTTGCTTAAAAGAAGCATACACGCAAAATGAAAAACGCAAGATCTATAAACTTGTAAAAAAAAGATGTAATTTTTAAGAGCTTGCTATTTTTTCATCAGCTTCAAAAGTGAGAATTCCATTTTGTTTTAAAAAAAAACTCACGAAACAATATTTTGAACAAAACTTCTTTATTATTCAAATAATTTACGTACAAAGAACTTCATTTTAAACAGTTTTTGGCAAGAAACCAAATCTTGATTCGGCTTGTAAATTCGGTTAAATTCCCCTTCTGGCACTTGTAAATTCATCATAACTCGACAATCGGTGATTTTCATGAAATGCTTGATCACGAAATTCGCGGATAATTCTGATTGATATTTAAAAATTTCGTTCCAGTCGACTTTGCGTTCCAAATGTTCTATGGTGGCCTCCGACATAGTTTGATATCGTGAAATCAAGAGCATAGCAGCTTTTCCGAATGATCAATTATGAATTGATCGCTTAAATTCTGGTGCTCGGAGATATATTCCAACTTCAATTTCTTGAAATGCAGCTCAATAAACTTTTCGGACAGCTTTTGGCGCCTCGATATGCTCCCAGTCGACAAAAGATTCATGTTCGGTTGATAAAGGATTCGGATAAAACTTGATATGCGGAAATATTCGCCCAGTCCACTTCGTTTTTAAATTCGTCGATAAACGCCTCCGATAACTTCTGATATTTCGAAATGGCCGTCCAGTCGATCCGTTTACCGAAACTACGGATCAAACCTTCCGAAAGTCCAGGACGTCGGAAAATTTCGTCCCAATTAACTTCATCCATTATTTGACTGTAAATGTTGAAAAACTTTCACGGGCTTTTATACCTGTTTAAATTTTTTTATTTTTTTGAAAATGAGCACATGTTAAAACATGTCCTGAAATATGGGCGAGACGTATTTGAAAATACTGGCCTCTAGTGGAATTTATCGTTATTAAGAAGACAGTCCCAACCTGTCTTTTTTTATTAGTTTGATTAAAAAATCGAGGATCTTCTAGAGCAAAACCGAGCTTAAGTTTGCAGCAGAGAAATGTACTGAGCAAAGGAAACTTGGTAAACAACCCCGGCCGGCGCCGCAATTTCGCGTACTCTGATTGGCTGCTCCTTTCGACCCTGATATTCGTGCGGCCTGTTACGTCAAAATCGAAGGAAAAAATAACACACTAACTGAAGCTTAACTAATAAAAATATGTCTTAAAAATAACAAATAAATTTGTTTATTGAAATAAATTTTTGTATTCGACACTCAAAAAATGAGAACTATTTACCCATTTTTTTCGTAGAACATTTGTATACTGCAAACTTAAGGCATAGAGTAAAAACATTGATTTACAAAAAATAAAATTTATTTTAAAATAATAATCTATGTTTCACTGGATTAACTCACAAAGAGAGCTAAATTAACCTGGGGTACCAACCGTGCTTGGGAACTCATTCGAGTTTAACACATACAGTGTTAGAATAGCTCCCTCTAAAGTTCCCTTTTTAGCATAATAAAAAGCTTACTTAAGGACTAATTGGGTCCTTCGCTCATGGAATGTAATAAAATAGAATTACAGCGAGAGCCGTACCAGATATTATTCAGAGACGATTGGTCGATGCGTCAAACTTACTTTCAGCGTTTCTGATTGGCTGAAACGTGTACCAACACGATTGCAGGAAAATATTTTTTTAAATGCTAGTTAAACAGGTTATTTTTGCTTTCGAAAGGCTCAGTCTTGTCAAGCCAGCATGAGTACGGACGCAAACTTTCGCTGATACCTTGCGGGTCCTAAAATGGATTGATAACGGGATGCTACCAGATAACGCCATTCATATTGGAAATGGGTTGATCGCGATTGTGTGCTTCGAGAACTTCAAAGTGAATATTCATTTGTGTGAATTCGTGAGAACCCTTAGGGGGGAGTTTGTGCCATCACCCAATACTATCGTGCTAAGCCCCTTTCTCTTTGAAAGCCTTTGCTCCTCTTTTGAAGATCCAAGCTTTATTGATCTGCCATCATCTTTGAGACTGTTTTCTTGTTAGAAGGGAATATTCTTGGCTACAGTTGAATTTAACAACGAAATGTGCATGACTTTTCAAAAATGCGTCTTGAACCCGGATTTATCCCGGACATTCTTGCAAGGTACTCTTACAATTTCTGAATATCAATTTAGACGATTGAAATATATGCATCACCGCATCACACGAGTAGTTATACACTTCTTGCTGAAAACACGAGTTGAAATATTGGATTTTGTTGGTAAGCTCAAAAACAATCTACAGAAAATGACATTGAAAGTCTTATGAAGGTTGACGCAGAAAGATACTCCTTCTTTCTCTCTGTGAATTTTTGAAAATTCATCTCGAAAAAGCAATGGATATGGTTTTCAAATGCGATGGTTGCAAAAGGAATTATTCTTATCACCAGTGCCTCGCGATGGACGATGAAGAAAAGCTCGATAAATACTTCGATGTTGCACTGAGCACATTTTAATATGAAATATATCGCCATTGACTTTGTGCAGGAGAACAAGAAACATCTAAGTTTTTATCATGAAGACTTTTTGGACGGACTTGATGAAAACTTACATTACCGACTTTGTACGTAAATTATATTAATAGATGTGTTGTATATCTTGTAAGATATTCTGTTTATAAATGAGATTTTTTTTTAAAGGTGTATTTTTGTCATTATTTACAGATGTTTTGATTAGACATAATTTTTTATAATCGAAAAATCGAATCGATATATTTATAATCGAAACAGTAAAAACTCGGAGAAGGGAAAACCGCTTATTTCGCAGTGCTGTTCGCGCATTTTTTGTCAGTTCCGTACTACGGTCTTAGTGGAACGGAAAAATATTTTTTGCGCCAGAAAACTCTACTTAAAAAGGTTTGTTCTACAAAATATCTGACTTTGCAAATAGCTTTCCTATTTCAGAGAAAGCCTCTTTAAATAGCTTTAGTTTTTTTTAAAGTATTTTATTTAAAAAATATCTTCCACTTTTTTCAATACAATACATGATATTTTCTCGAAATTGTTTTAATAAATATCGCTTGCGGAAAAAGGTTTTCTTGAAATTGTCTTGTTCAGAAGAGTCTTCTGTTAAAAATGATTGTTTCCGAAATATTTGTTACCAAATGTTTGAAAGAATGTTCGAAAATAAAGTAAATTCCCTTTTTGAAGCACCATGTTTGAATTTAAAGTCTCAGAAAAAAAGTTTTGAGACAAAAATATTTTTCAGACTAAATATTCGCGTTGATTTGTTCTGAGAAGATTTAGGGTACCCTGCAAATTTAAGCAGGGTTTCTAGTTCTGAATAACAAAAAGCGGACATGTGCTTGCGAAGGTCAAATGAACTTTTCCATTAGCGAAAAATATATTGCCTTGACTTTTAGCTCTCAGAAAAATAATAGAAGTTATGTATTCATCTCACCCGTAAGTTTTTTTCTGTTACAATTTTGGTTTTCAAGAGGTGTTTGAGAAATCCTTGAGTGGTGGACTTGTACGCAATTTGATGTAAGATATTCGGTTAGAGATTTTGTTTGGTCATCATTTTCGGAAAGAGATTAGAGGCTATTTTTTTTATATTAACAAATGCTTTGACTGTTAGGGAAGCCGACAGTTTGTGGGATTAAAAACGTTATTTTTCAGAAAGAAGTTTTTCTTTAATATGTATTGCGGAAAAATAAATGTTTCCAAAAAGTATCCAGATTAATATATATTCCAAAAAGTATTTGTTTCAAAATGTTTGAAAAAATGTTCGAAATAACAGTACTCTATAATTCTCTAGCTTTTTTGGTTGAATTTAAAATCCCAGACAAAAAAATCTTGTTAGGTTTTTTCTTAAATGTATGTTTCTTCAGCGGATCGCGAAAAATAATTTTAGAAAAGTTTTCGGATTCAATTTTGATCCCGAATCAATTCGAAAAAATCTTATTTTCTCGAAAAAAATTTTTTTTTAAGGTTCCATGGGACTACTTAGATTTTAACAAAATATTTTTGAGGAACGGATTGTTGTACACTAATATGACTTTTCTTATACCAAATTCTTTTTGACTTTTTGCACTAGAATGTTTTTTTTTCATAATTATTCTTGCGCTTGTTCAACTATAGTGAGATCATTTGAAAAAAAATTTGGTTCCTAAAACCAATTTCTGGTAGTGAAATGTCTATACAGATGAAAACGTTTGAGAAAAAAATATTCGTTGATTTGTTCTGTGATCGAAGGATGAAAATGTTCGAACAAAGTCTTAGTTTCTCGAAAAAAAAAATTAAACACCGTGATATTTTGGTTCATAACATGGAAGGAATTGGGGCTTTAAAATTTAAACAAAATAATTATAAGATGTGTAACGGAAAAAAATAGCGTCGGAAAAAAGGATTTTTGTGCAAAATATCTTTTCTATACAAATTTTTTTAACCTTTTTGCACCTATGTTTTCATTAAATTTTCGCTTGCGATGTTCAAATATAGTGAGGTCTTTGGTTCATAAAAAACCATTTTCTGTGACAAAAATGATTTTCGGGGAATACACTTGTTTTGAGAAATCCGAAGTGATCACCCCCGGCCCCCTGATACCATTCCCCGTACACAGGTTTTGTCCATTTTATTGATGTAGTAAAAAGTTTTGTCGTACTGATTTTTGTAAAAAGTTTTTGGTCATTTTAGTGATACAGATGTGAAAAGTGATACAGAAAATGGTTCAACACACACTTTTGATCAATCAGTGATACAGATACGCCCATTTACACTACTTGTGCTTGATGGTCATGAGACCCGCTTATAAACCTTCGTCGAAAGTAAGACGACACAACACACACATTACCGTTAGATTAGAGCAGATATGCTGCCATCTATAGCCGCTGGCCACCTTGTCACTCAATTGTAGAACATGTCCTCTGAAGGAGAGGGAATAGTCTTCCAGAGACCTTGTACCCGTGGGGAAAACTGAGTGCGATGACGGGCCCCGCAGGGATCTTTCGGATTCCCAACAGATTTAACGAGCACGGACTCCACAGTATATAGGTACTCGATGGGTCTTCTGTGTGATGTGGTATCCGCGGCGTTCTTTGACGAAGCAAATAAACCAGCAAAACAAATCTACC